>JAIUCV010000071.1:5189381-6486727 GCA_026724425.1 Erythrophleum ivorense | reverse complement strand
CAAAATCCCAGCCCCTAACCCAATGTATGTCTGATCATACTCATCATAGACAAACCTTAAGAGCCATTTAACGGTCAACAAACTATGATTTGACACGTGCTTGATCGCCTCGGCAATGCAAGGAGATCCCTTGAGATGGGATCTTCTTCAAGCGTAGAACCACCGAAACGCAGAACAAGTTTCTTGAGAATTACAGAGGTTTCTGCAAAGTACCTTGCTACTTCCATTATAGGCTCTCCTTTTATCTCTACAAACTTGAGCGAAGACAGCAAACACTGGGGCACAAACGACAGTATTACTTCTTCCGTCACGCTGGCATAAAGCACATCCTGTAAAATACACAACATACATAAAAAACACACGATGAATGAATTTGGGATACCATTTCTCAAGTGTATGAGTTAAACTCTAGGATTTTGTGCAAGTCATTACCAAGGTTAGGGATTTTAGATTAGGAAAGCTTTCAAGAAACGTTGGCGGCCATAATGATAATTTTTTGTTAATAGTTATATATAATTAGTTTAATAATATAAAGGTTTAGAAAGATTAGGGATGAGAATAAGGACAAGGACAAGTTTAGAAAGATGATTGCAAAGCCCATTTATCCTACCCACACAAGGATTAACTAAATAAGATTATACGGTCGATAATCCATATGTTAGAAACAAAAGGCATATGCTATGATCAAAAACAGGATTCACAAATTCTATAAGCTCGGTTCCGATCATAAGCTGGTTATAAGGAGAAGCTACTACTATATATCTTTTTAAAATAAAAGTATTTATATAGAAACAGAGCTTATATATGAAATTTGAACGGTACTCATAATATTTTGTTGAGTCGGCAAATTTCCCCAAGGCTTGAACGGAAATGCTGATTGTGATCCGTGGTACAAATAGTGGTAAAAATGGATAATTGATGGCAACTAGGAATTTACCCTTGCACCAATCAAACAGGTTTTAGATCACTTGGAATCTTAACTTTCAAATCACTAAACACTTTAAAAGAAAGTAAAAAAACACAAAAACAGAGAAATGAAACCAAAGAAAAAGAATGAAAATCTCACAATTCCTGAATCACAAATCCCATAGCTAAATATTAAAAACAAAAAAGGGCAGAAAAATAAAATTAAATCAAAATAACACTTTGATCAGCCTCTCTCTCTTCTCCTTTCCTTCTCTTTGATATAAGTCGCTTCCTTTTTCTTCCTACTTGTTACCATTTTCCCTATCAATTTTCCTTGTGATTTATCCATGAAAAATTGTTTTTTTTTATTTTTGCAGAAAATTAATAACCATCTCCTTTCCTTTGAACACAAACTACTAGCTCGGGACATAAGTCCCAATCCAGCCAAGCCCACTGATGAAGAAGGACAATGTCTGAAGAAACAAGTAGATGAAGTAGTTGTTCTTCCCGTGCACAAAGTCATAGCATCCACACACGAACAGGAATGCCGCAAATCCAAGCTCCAATGTATTCAATCTGAGACAAATAATAACTCATCATCATCAAGTGTCTATATATAGTTTCTAATAAGACATTTTTCGATATAGAAAGTATACATACCGATCAGGCAATTTGAAGATTCTGGGGAACCTTTTAAGCCCTTTAGTGTTCCCTTTAGCGCTCTGACCGCTTCCAAGCTTAGCAGTCACGACCCATTCGTTAGCCCTACCTGCCTCAAACAGACCAATGAGAGTGGCCTTTGTCCGGTGCAGCGACATCACATTCTCGAATAGAATCCAATAGAACAGCAGATGAATCGACCTTTTGACAAAATCAAAACAAAAAGGTTCAGTATGAGAAATAAATTCCATAAGCAAACAGAGTTACTTGACATACTAGTAGAAGCAAATGTAGTGACTTCAGATACAAGCAACCAAATTTACCTTGGAGTACCGACAGAGTTGAGGATAGTGATGATGGAAGGGATATAAACGGAACCCCAAATCGGGACTTTAACCTCGGGGACAAGGATGGTGAGAGGAAGAACAACGCAGTAGAAACAAAATGTGACCCAATGTGCAATGATCTTCCTCACAAAGAAGAAGCTGTAAATCACATAGACTTTCTTCCAGAATCTCACTTTCTGCGTCAAGACCAGTAATTGTCAGATTAGTGAATAATTTACCAGAAGAAAAAGGGTAATTTTTTATTACCTTGTTTCTGATGATCTCCATGACCATTTTCCTAAAGAGATTTGCAGGTCCACAAGACCATCTATGTTGCTGAAAACGGAAGGCTCTAAAAGTACTTGGAAGCTCACTTTTCACCTATTATAAAGAAAAACAAAATAATCATTATTATATGTAATACCAGTTTTTTCACACAAGTGATAACAAAATATCTTTAGATCTTAAAATGGTACATGATTATAACACAACTTGTGAGTCAGCTGTCATGTGTCATGAGTTTAATGAGAGAAGTATCTTGTGCACCAACTACTTTTTGTACTGTGATTCAATTTCTAACTCTTTAACTTTATGTTTAGAAAAGTTCAGAAAAGATATATATATATATATATATTAAAAACCTGAAGGTCACCGAGGTAGAGAAACTTCCAGCCGCGAAGACTTGCTCGGACGGCAAGATCCATATCTTCCACGGTGGTCCTATCTTTCCACCCGCCAGCTTCATTTATCGCCGCTATTCTCCAGATTCCGGCGGTTCCTGTAAAAAAAGTTTATTTAAAATAAACTTTAGTTTTTGGCTATATTAGGTTAAGTAGTTTTTGTTATGACAAAAAAACATTTAGACCAAAAAAACACAACTAATTAATGTCCAGAAAATTTAAGATCCGTTTTCATTTGCTTCCAGTACAAGTCATTATGTAATGAAGTGTCCAACGTAATTAATGAAACACAATCTAAAAAACAAACAATTAAACTATTGTTTTCTAAGTTTTCAAATCTAACTTACAAGACAAGGGATCACAATAACTATTAAGTACAACCCATACACCTACTTGCTTCACAATTCAGATTCCCACTCCTCTCATTTCATTATTGATGATTCCCTTAATAATATATACATTTTTTTCCTTTAGTTTTCTAGTAACAGTTGTACAATCTACACTATCATAAGAAAAATATTATATAGTTTGGGTCCACATACTGTGCTTCAATTGGTCGGGCAACATACCAACTCCATCACACTTAACTCTACTATACCAATAGTCAACAACATTAACTCGCAAAACTCCTTAATTTTGTCTGTTATGAAAACTAATGATGTTTTAGTAATTTTAGCATTATTATTATTATTATTAGTTACCGTTGAAGCCGAAAAAAGCATGTGTTGATGACCCGACTTCTTGCTCCACAGTAAAATGATAGTCCAACGACATTTCTTGCATCCTCGTCAACAAGCATTCATTAGAATTTACTGCAAAAGAAAAAATTAATTCATTAGTCCTGGAAAATCATACGGTTAGAACATAGCTCTATTATTTTTCAATTTATTTGATACGAGAACTGCCCAAATGTGGCACTATCAGGAAGTAACGTTCTTCTCTTTTGTTTTTAGCTTTAATATTCAATCATATTCATATAGCTTTCTCATTATTAAATTCACTCATGCTTTTAAAGAATATTAAAGACAACAAAAAAAAATACTATAATACTCCTAACAAGTGTCGGCAAGAGAATGGCAGGTCCACAGTAAGACTCGATACTCCAACTGTATACTAAATACTTTACTAATACTGACAATAATGGGTCCCATACTTGAGCATTTAAAGAAAGGCAAAGAGCACGTGGAAAGTATCAGAGACCCGACAATTTCTAAAGACCAACACTTAACACTCGCCTTCTCAAGTCCAAACCCGACCCGACTCACTAAACCGGGTTGATCTGATTCGATTCATTGACCGACGGATCCGGATTCCGGAGGATATAATAAGAATTAAGAAGCATGACTTTATTATTTTATCCGTTGACCCGGAATTGCGCAACTAATCCGACCCGGTGTAGGAGGTATTGAGAGTTAGTTCTAATCCAATGCAGCAAGGTGTACCTAAACTCTAACATAGAACAAAGGACAACCGTTTTTATACGTGTCTAATTACTTATGGCTAATAGTGGAGCCAGTAAAAATGCACATTTCACTATGCAGCTACTCCGCCGACACAAACAGAACTAACCCTACTTCTTCAATCAGACAATATAACAAATAAAAATAATTCAAAGAAAAATACAAAATTCATGAAAAGACCATTTCAAAAAGCGAAAATAAAAAGTGAAAAAAAGTATGCAAGAAAAAAGGAAAAAAGGATACAAAAATAAAATAAAAAACAGTGAAGGACATATACCACCGACACCACTAATGGAGCTTACTAAACCAAAGCCACGAGCTTTCATTTAATGATCCGAGCAACATTAAATTTATCATAAAACATAAACAAAGACAACCGATTCAGTAGTATTTTGACCCTGACACTTGACAACATTATCAAATGTCAATTTTCGTGATAATATTTTATAACTACCAGTCTGATGTAGAAAATAGAAATCAATGAACCAACTATTTTCTATTACTATCAAATTTAAGATACTCAAACGAAAATGTGAAATGAAATAATTACCGAAACGCCATCGGGCCTGGACGAGGGCAATGTTGGGGTTGTGGATGAGAAATGGAATGCTACGGCGAAGAAAATCAGGTTCGGGCTGAAAATCGGCGTCGAAGATGACAACATATTCGCAATGTTTGACATAGCTGCGTTTGAGTCCTTCCTTTAGAGCACCGGCTTTGTAACCAACTCTATTCTCTCTGATTTGATACCTAATATTGATTCCTTTACTTGCCCATCTTTGGCACTCCATTTCCACCATTTGCTGCACATTTTGAGTATATCATTTAATCACACATTTTAGAAATTTAGGAAACAAATCTATTAATGTTCCAAATTTATTACGGTTACAAAAAAGAAAAACTTTTGTTTATTTGGAGAAAGTTGTGGAAAGTAAAAAAGAATGCAGCTAGCTATATTTTCTGAAAATGATGGACTAAGTAAAAATCTACAATTACTAATAATACCTTAACAGTAGGATCAGTTGAGTCATCCAACACTTGAATCACGAGACGATCGGACGGCCACGAGAGTCCACACGCCGCTCCTATTGATAGCTTGTAAACCTGATGGCAAAAATCACGGGGAGAGACAAATCTCATCAACCTTTTTTTATCCACTTTTTAGCCCATATAATTTACCGATTTACAATGATCAAGCCTTAAACTATGGCTTTATACATAAAAAAACCCCAAAATTCCTGAACATTAAAGTTTCTATGAGTACTCTCGCCGTTTCGGGATTTGGAACGGCGGAGGAATATATGAATACGTGGGGAAATGTGATTTTTTGTAAAATTTGAGGCTACTTTCCTCGAAATCTTAAAACTTTGGGGTTTAGAAAGTAATTAAAAAAAACCCGAGGAGGAGAAACAGAGCAATGAACAGAGAGAAGAAAGAGACCTCTCGTTCGTTGAACATGGGGATTTGGACGAGGACCACCGGAAAATTGGAGGTTCCAATCTCTTCGTCATCGTGAATGGACTCGAACTTGTAGCGTTTGTCGGGTTTTTTCCAGAAGAGCTTGACGAGGACGATGACGATTCCCATGTAAACCCTCTCACATAACAGCATGACAGACATGAGCAAGCAGATGTAAACCGCTAATTGAAGAACAGGGACAATCACTGGTGCTTTGACAAGCTCCCAGATCATGCCTAGTTGACCCGTGATCTCCATCCTCACGCCGTCGAACGTCTCCGGCAACACAAATTTTGGTGAAACACCATCCATTTTCCTTCTCTCTCTCTCTCTCTCCTACGGTGAAACAATGGTGGATTTCTCTCTCTTGAATGTTATAGTGAGGTTTTTGCTCTGCTCTGTATAATGGGGTTTATGAAGCGAAGGAGAGGAGGAGATTTGGCTTGAGAAATGAAGGTTTTTTTCTCTCTCTACAGTTAGAGAGAGAGAAAATTTAGGAAGAGAGAGTGCAGAAGGAAATGTGAGTTAAGGGAGAAGAGAAAGAGAAGGAATATAAATGGTGAAGTTCTGTTTTATTTTATTTTTTTATTACTCTCGTTTGTAAGATATTTTTCCTTTCTCGATTGGTTTTAAAGGATTTTCTACAGAAGAGTAAATATTTTTATTTAAAAAAAGAAGAACCACTGAAATTTGGTTTGTGTCTTTGTGAGATTCTGTTTCAGTTAAAGAAGTTCTGGTAAAAATAACATAGGATTTGGTTTTTCAGTTTCTGGGTTTTCTCGTTTCAGAATCTGTGCCTGCCAATGGGAGGAGAAAGGGTGAGAGAGTTAGACTTCTAATGAATCACTTATTTTTCCTAATGAATTTATTTAACAATGATTATCGGTTTGATGAAGTTTTTAACTTCTTACCATTTATGGGATTTTGGGTTTTGGCAGCTTTTTACATTTTTCAAATGTTTTATTTGTGGTTTTAATGTTAAATCATTTTCTTCCCAAAAGTTTTTAACAATTTACTTATTTTTAGTCAACTTTTTAAGAACTTACTTTTCTTTTGGTCAACTCCTAAGAATTCATTTTAACTCTTTTTTTTAATTGTTGAACCTATTCAATTTAATCTCTTGAAAATTCATTATCTCAATTAGGCAGTATTTTTAATAGAGTATGAAATTACTTCTGGGCAACAAATTAATTTTACCAAATCTTCGGTACAATTCGGACATACGGTCGATGCAGGGGTACGGGCTGAGGTACATCAAATTCTGGGAATAGGTAATGTTGGGGGTATGGGAAACTATCTTGGAATCCCGGAAAGTCTAGGAGGCGCTAAGACAAAAAATTTTAGTTTTCTGGTAGACAGACAACAAAAACGAATCAATGGTTGGACTTCAAAGTGGTTGTCAAAAGGGGGAAAAGAGGTTCTTATCAAATCGGTTGTCTCGGCGTTGCCTATGCATGTAATGTCATGTTTCCGTTTGCCTAAAGGGGTTACGAATAAACTTTCTAGTGCGGTATCAAATTTTTGGTGGAGTAATAATGGGCAAACACGTGGCATGCATTGGCTGGCTTGGAAAAAACTTTGCCGCCACAAAAATGATGGAGGGCTCGGGTTTCGCGTTATTGAGGATTTTAATACGGCTTTACTGGCAAAACAACTCTGGCGGTTAATGGATAACCCAGAATCTTTATTTGCACGGGTTTTCAAAGGACGATATTATCGGAATTCTTCTCCTTTGGACCCTATTAGATCCTACTCTCCTTCCTACGGTTGGCAGAGTATAGTTTCGGCTCGACCTCTGGTTCACAAAGGACTTATTAAAAGAGTTGGTTCAGGGATTTCTATCTCCGTGTGGGATGATCCATGGATTCCAGCTTCTTGCCCGCGGCCAGCCATCGGAAACGGGATAAATTTTTACCCTCACCTTCGGGTGAGTGAATTAATGGATCCCAATACAAAAACGTGGAATTTACCACTATTAAATCAACTTTTTGACAGCTCAGATGTCCCTCTCATTTTGGGGATCCCGACCTCACAAGCTGGCCATCCAGATTCGATGGGATGGTTCTTCACGAAGACGGGTCGGTATACGGTTAAGTCGGGGTATGCAATAGTACAACAAATTCTGGATGACGGTGGCATTATTCCTTTTGGCCCAGATGTACGGCGCCTACAGGCACATACGTGGAAAGTACAATGTACTCAAAAACTACAACATTTTCTTTGGCAAGTTCTAACGGGATGTATATCAGTTGGGGCACGGCTACGGAGTCGTGGCATTCAGATAGACCCGCAATGCATGCGATGTGGAATGTCTGCGGAAACAATTAATCATATGTTATTTGAATGTCCACCGGCACTACAAGTTTGGGCATTATCTCCAATTCCTACGAGTCCCAACCGGTTTCCAACAGAAGGTTTGTTTACAAATATGGCTCATTTGTTCTGGCATCTGTCAAACGATGATAGAATGAGGATGTACCCATGGCTGATTTATAATATTTGGAAAGCCCGAAATAAGAAGGTTTTTTCTAATGAGGACTGGGATCCCAACAATATAATTAATCACGCGGCAGCAGAGGCCTCAGCATGGGCAAGGGCCCAAGAAAGACAAGGGGCGGTATATCCGATTGCAGAGGTTCCAGTGGAGCTACCATATTCGGGTGAAAAATGTCAAGTGGATGGGGCTTGGAAAGCGACGGAATGTCGGGCAGGTCTAGGATGGTATACTTCTAACACAAACAATGGCGAAACACTTATGGGCGTGTGCAATCTGCGGCGGGGTTCATCGCCACTTCAAACAGAAGTGGAGGCTTTTGTTTGGGCCATGCAATGTATGCTAAGGCATAATAAGTTAACAATGGTATTCGAGACGGACTGTTCCGATGTGGTGAAGATGGTGTCTAAACCTGAGGAGTGGCCAGCGTTCTCGCTTCTCCTAGAAGAAGTTTGCAGATGCAAGATGAGGTTCACCTTTTTTTCCATCGTGCAAATACCAAGGACGAAAAACACGAAGGCAGACAAGCTAGCACGGAGTGTTCGAGATCTACCTACTGATGTGTATTATGTAAATTCTGTTTCCCCAGTCTGGATTTCTGAACTGGTCTAGAAGTAGAAACTGTTGACAAAAAAAACTGAGAAACAGATCACTAATGCTAAGAAGTTACGTGCCTACCAAAGGAACGTTAACATTACAACTTTGTGCTGGTTCACATCTAAGAAGAAAATGAACAGATTAAATAAAATTGTAAACTTTTCTGGCTTTTAAAACGGCTAGTGCAATCAATATGGAGATACTAACAAAATGCAATGCGTTAAAAATAGAAGAATCCAACTGAGTCAGTTTGTGTTATATTCACTATATGTTGGTAATTTATTTGCAAAAATAATGCATGATAATAAATAAAAGGTAATTTCACACATTATCCTCTTAGTTTAAAGAATGTGTAAAATCACATTTGTGACGCTTTGTGACAGTTAGGTTGTCATGTGTCGTTTTGTGATTGGGCCATTCATAATATTGTGTTTAAAAACGATATTGCTAATTCAATTGTTATACTATTGGAGTATATATCATTAAAAAGTAATTAAGATTGCGAACTATAATATTAACAAAAAAACTGATAACTTATTAACATGCTCTACTCTCTTGACCGATAAGAATTATAAGATTATAGATTTGAAATTCATAACTTATAGGTTATCCAAACAAATGAAAAGAAAGTTATAAAAAAAAAATGAAAAGAAAATTATGATTTTTTCTTGGTAATCTCTATTAATCTCGTTTTATAGACGCTCTCAATGGATTTATATTATACCGATGTTTTTAGACACATTTTCTTTTAGAAATCGCAAATGTAGACTCTAATTTACTATATGTTTATGTACTAGATCCCCTTTTATATAAAAACTTCCTTTAAATAATAATAGGACATTGGGTTGATTTGTAAGGCCTTGCGCTGCCACAACTCGGAGTAAATTATTAAGGGTTGGTCTCGTCATCTACGAGAGGCATTGCATAAACTACCTTTCAACTGTTTTCACGATAAAGTTGTATAATTTAGATTGTATGTTTCTTTTCTCTTTTCCAAAAAAGACATAATATAATTTCAGTAAGATCATTAAAAACTAAAAAGTTGCTCAATAAGGCATAAATCTCGTGTTTGAGGGATGACTAGGATATTGTCAGCTTTCTGAGATAATTAACTACGTACTCTACTTACATAGACAAATAAGTTTAATACGATAATTAGCTTTTTTTTGTTCTCTTTAAATTTTTGCTTAAAGTTTGGAAAAATAGCATGCGTACCTGATTTTTGATTAACATTTCAAATTACGTGGATTTAATATTCAAGACTACATACTACAGAAATTTAACATTTTTTTTCAGCCTTAAACTATGTAAAAATAAAATAAAAAAATCCTAACACCATCTAAACACCTTGTGTGTGTCTATCATAATAATTGGTTACATCAGTTTTTGGATCTTGATTTTTTACTTCATAACCAATCTAGAAGTTACCAATTTGAAGAAAAAGAAATTTGACTTAATATTATATACGAGAATTGCCCTAATGAAGAACCTCTTTAACAAAGAAAAAGATAAATATGAATCCATAGTTGACCTATTCGACAACAAAACAAAACCTTAAAAACTTGGAAGCTTTTCAAGAATGTTTTTGTTCATAGTAACTAATCAAGGATCGGCTTTTAAAGAAGATAAGATTAGGTTTGTAAATTTACAGCAACCAGCCAACCACTACAATGAGAGAGCACATTGTATTAACATAAATGTTTTTTTTTTTTGACACATTTAATATAATTTATGTAGTCTGTTATCTACAGTTTGTAAAGTTAATCCACCGTGTACGTGGTGTTAGTCCGATTGCAACAACCGCTCACGGTGAGTTTAACTTTGGAATCCCACTTTTAGTTTTCTAGTTTTTTCCTTTCTAAATTATAACCTTAACTATATGGTTGAGCTATGACATATCATATGCTTAATATTTCAGTAATTTGTAAACAATTATTCGAAATAAAATTTGTTTTATGTTAAATCCTTTGTCACTAATATTTGACTTTGTAAATATAGATTTTCGCTTCAAATCGAGTTTTGTTATTTAGGGCCCGTTCATATTTCATATTACGTAGTCCACGTGATCAAACTCGTTTTCCGGACATTCCCTCAAAGTTCCAGAAAAGCGTTCGTACCAAGCCGAAACTTTGGACTGAACTTTAGAAATGAAATTGATATCGAAAACATATTATTTGTTTCCCGAGAATGAGTTAGAATAACTAACAGAAAATATAATCCCATGCTGTTGACAAAAAGTAAAACATAACCCGCTGCTTTAATCATGTGGATCATCACTATTAATAAGTAGAGATACCCCAAATAGAAAATATTCAAAGATAAAAAAAAAACGAAACAATTTTTTATACTTTTTCTTATTTTGTAGTTTTCTTAGTTAACGTTGGAAATTGCAAACCTCTCCCATAGATTCATGCAAGTCCAAAGTCCAAACATATGCAAAATAAATTTCTTTTTGGTCCGAAAGCTCCTCAATCTAAGGACAGATGTCCGTGTATATTGTGGATTTTTTTGCTTAGTTACTTCATCAAATTAAGGTTTCTTTGACAAATGAGTGTAATGGCAACGTATAAGGCCCCAACGTATAAAGACATGTATATAATATAATATTATCCACATGTCGTCATATCTGCTTTGCGATTATCTTCAGATTTTTATTTGGGTTAGCTCATATTAATTTTCATACTTTCTATAGAATATATAAACTATTTTGTTTGAATGAAAATAGTTTGAGAGCGTTTTAATTAACATGTATCCAGCTACGTACAATAATTACATTTCTAACATTTACTTGAGCATTCTTGTATTTATGTTAAACAAAAATTGTTACTTATATACCGGTGTTTTCGACAACAACAAAAAATCCGTAAAATATAGCACCTCTAGTGGATCAATCAAATTGACTTCGCTTTAAATTGCTTTTGTGTTGATTTGCTTAATTTTGTTTTCATTAGGACTATAATAGATTATCTTTGAAAACTGAGGCTATTTATCACTATACGTTTTTGCTTTTCCTCCTCCATTCAAGGCCTTGATTAGTATTGATATACTTTTTCTAGGTGATCTATCAACGCATTAATACTTGGAATTAAAATGTAAAAAAAGGGGAATAAAAGTTATTTTGATTAGCCACCTATAAAATTTGGTTTACAATGCGGATAATAAATAACCTCTCATCCATTTTCTTACAAAATAAGAAAGGAAAAACTCTTTTTTGTTAAAAATAATCCACTCATTCTCTCAACTATTAGCATATATATATATTATTATTTTTTGGTTTAAAGATCCCTAATATATTAAAACAGAATGCACTATAAAAATAACTTTTATCTCATGTATTATTAACAAGAATGCAATTGTTTAGGTGTCATCATTAGGTTCACTCTCAAGAGGTTTAGCAATTAAGTCATAAGTTACTAGAGAATTTACATGGAATGTCATTGCATATTATGTAAAGAATCAAATATGTATTATTCAACTAATCATATATATATATATATATATAACTATTAATAAAAAATTATCATTCTCCTTCCTTAATTGGCAATTACGAAAATAAGTAAATAAGAAATATATGGGATTCAATTTAGGTCTATCATAACAATTTTTTAAAAAATCATTATATATCTCCTATCATCTTTGTTTAACTTTATTTTTTTAAAATAATTTGAATCACAATATAAAAAATCTAATGAAGAAAATCTTAAACTTTTTCTGTATATGCTATGATTTGAATTTTTAAAAACAATAATAATCACTAAAACTGTTAAAATTCTCATATTGGATATGTTATTGACTTATTGTGTGGAGGTGTAGAAATATATTATAAAAAATAGATGATATGCAACCATATGAGTAGGAAACCTCATTTAGTAGGTATCCAAACATAAATTGTTTTATTATATATTCGATTTATATGATTTTTAATTAAACTATATAATTAAATCGAATAAAACTATTTTTTATAAATATTTTATTTTAATCAAAATTTTGAATATTACTCTATCTGTTTCAACTTTCAATATAAAATTAATTATATTTTTGTTATTTTGACAATTTGGATTTTGCAGATTATTTTCTTATTGGTTATATTGTTTTGGAATTATAATAAAACGTGTTTAAGTTTTCAAAGAAAAAAAAAATAGTTTTAATCCGAACATAAAACTTCTTATCTTATTATATTGTAGTCATTTGGGTTTAATGTATCTTGATTAAATCTATCATATTAAATCTATGGCTACGGTTAAATCTTTAATTTGTTTATTTTTTTTTAAAAAATGGTTTAAGATACTTAATTTCTACACTATAAACGAACACAAGAACCAAACTAAGGTAAAAATCTGTCGCATAAAATTTTGAAATAAATAAATATACATCTTTTTAATAAAATACAAATTTAGAAACCATCACCCCATGCAGGGCGCAGGTCAAACCCTAGTTATATATGAGAATCCATGCCTTGTCGTTGGCAATCTTCAATTTTCTTAACAAAAAATACAAAATGGCTCATTGAAGATATCTTGGTGAGCAAGGCGAAGTATTAGTGTTATCAATAATGTCAATGTTAAACTCAATAATCAAACTCTGGATATGAAGTTAATTTGTTCTCAAAGCAACAGCACACGCTACACTTTCCATTTGTTCTTTTTAAATAATATGATATATAAGGGAAGTACAGTTGACATAAACATAGTGAAATATTTTCTCTCTTCTTCCACCCATTGTTTTATTCAAAACACTAAACTTGTAAAAGGATAGACTAGAACCAAAGCCCAATTTTCAAAAGGATAAGAAAATATTGTAATAAATTAACAAAGCCACAATCAAAGAAAGTAAACCCTACCGTAAGAACATGATGTTCTCAGTGTAACCTGGAAAACACAACATATCAAGATCATGCATACCAATTCCATGCATACGTCGAAACTCATAATCGGCGATTCCTTTGACTTGCGCACTTCTGAAACTCTCTTGGATCACATCGCAATAGAAAACAGAGAAAGGCCTAGACGATTGTAACCGGTCGTAGACGAACATAACTTCTCCAGTATGAATCTCTCCCGGAGAAGATGGTCTCTTATCCTTATACAAATCTCCCCACTCACTAGGTGCAACGCAAGACATCTTATTCCACAACTTTTCTTTCTCTTGAATCCACACACGTAGCTCATACAAGTGATTATCATACTCTATTCCTCCAAATTTTCCTTGATGATTTATCAAAATCCAACTAGTGATATCGTCGTTGAAGGCTTCAATAAACATCACCTTCTCGCGTCTAAGGTCGAATCTAGCTATCTTTGTAGGTCCAACTCCGTAATATATAGCACCATTGATGCAAATTCCGCCTTCTACATCTGTATAAGGCTCTTCGGTGGTGATCTGGACCTTTCTCCAATATTCCATTGAAGACTCCAGTGTTAAAACATGATGCTCTTGTTTTATCTATGTTGTATCGCGTTCGTGCCCATCGACCATCACCACACACAACACTTTGTATTCATCTCTCACCGGCTCGTAACCGAGACGTGCGTGCGTAACTCTTCCTTTGGATCTCACATCGGGCAGTATCATCAACTGTCTCGTGGTGGGATTGCAAACAGCGATTGATGAGCCACTGTGCAACATACTAGGCCGTTCACGTGGGGTGATGTGATGTCGAAGGGGGGAGAAGATGTGTTGCGGTAGCGGAGATCCGAGATCGTCATGTCGTGTCTGGCGACAACTGTGGAGGAGTTGCCGTCGTGTTCAGGGGCTGAGAAGATGAAACGCTTCCCGGAATCCAAGTGTTCAAAGGTGAAAAGGAGACGAGGCCGAGTCCTTGACTGAGTCAGAAAGGCCTTTGCGAAATCATTACTGCTTCGACACGCATCGGAATCTCATGATGGATTTCGCCGGAAGTCTGGAGAGTATCTCGAAGATGAGTTTGAGAGGAATCGTTGTCGTGGGGTTTCCGGCATGATCTAGGTTACGTGAGGGAGACGGTTGGATGGTAGAGCGCTACAGCTTCGACACGGATCGGAATCTCATGGTGGATTTCGCCTGAAGTCTCAAGAGCATCTCGAAGATGAGTTTGAGAGGAATGGTTGTTGTTGTGGAGTTTCCGGCATGATCTAGGTTACGTGAGGGAGACGGCTGTGAATCTTTCATGGCGGCTTGCTATTGATGCAACCTAGAAACATAAAAAACCAAGCATATATATATAACACAAGCACCTTCTTTCTTTTTTTTTTTTTTTTTCCATAAAGAGAATTGTCAAATATGTCAAAACATTTCAATCTAGAAGATAATATTTACCTTTTTTTAATAAGAGAATTGTCAAATATATCAAAACAAAGTTGAGAGGTTGAAATCAGGTCTGAAACTTGCTTTCAAATTACGGGAATTGGGCGCTTTGAAATATTTCCTTGGCTTGAAATTGCCCGGTCTAGCAAAGATATCTTTGTCTCTCAACGGAAATACACTTTGGAGCTTGTGGAGGAAACTGGTTTATTGGCTTGTAAACCTTCTACTATACCTATGGATTCACTGATGCTGATTGGAACTCTTGCGCTAATACAAGACGTTCTACGTCTGGATTTTGTATGTTTCTTGGAAACTCTCTCACCTCCTGGAAATCAAAGAAACAATAGACATATTCACATTCCTCGGCAGAGTCAGAATATCGTACAATGGAGTTTGCCGTTCGTGAAATTGCTTGGTTGGTGAAGTTGCTCAATGAATTTCTGGTTTTTCAACCTCATATAGTGGCTTTCTATTATGACTCTACTGCAGCAATAATACACATTGCTAATAATGCAGTTTTCCATGAGCGAACTAAACACATTGAAAACGATTGCCACATCGTGGGTGATAGGATTGAGAGTAGATTGATCAAGACACTGCACGTTCGCACTGATGCTCAGCTTGCAGACGTCTTGACCAAACCTCTCTATCCTAGTCAATTTAACTCTCTTATA
The DNA here is from genome assembly GCA_026724425.1 of Erythrophleum ivorense. Classification (NCBI taxonomy): domain Eukaryota; kingdom Viridiplantae; phylum Streptophyta; class Magnoliopsida; order Fabales; family Fabaceae; genus Erythrophleum; species Erythrophleum ivorense. The sequence goes on along the minus strand of JAIUCV010000071.1, from coordinate 6,471,190 downwards.
GGCAAGATGTCTCTTTTATCTATATACTAGCCATCTTGAGGGGATATTAGAGTATAGAGAGTAACTGATGTAAACCGGTTATAACCGTATGTGGTAAACCGGATATAAACCACATGTATAAGAGTAAAGTTGTAAACACATTAATCAATAACAGAAAATCTTTTCCATTTGAGCTCGTCTTCTTCTTTTTTTGTTAAAGGAAGCTTGTCTTCTTCGTGAGCTCATGCTCTCTATTACCGTTGTAACAGTGAAATAGATTTGAGGATATAAATCCAATCTAAGATCCAATGATAAAAGAAGATGATGATAATCGATAGAGAGAAAGAGAGATTAGAGATGATAATTGTTTTCTCAAAAAGGGCTAAAAGCCTTACATATAGTAGCGAGAAAGAAGAAATTATTAAACCAAACAATTAAACCAGAAGTCAGAGAACTGAACCAAGATATGACCCGGCCGGTTTATCCTGTTACACGCTTCCAGGAATCCAAGTGTTCAAAGGTGAAAAGATGACGAGGCGCCGAGCCAGAAACGCCTCGAAGAAATCTTTACTATCGATGATAGAGCGCCACAGCTTCGACACGCGTCGGAATCTCATGATGGATATCGCCGGAAGTCTCGAGAGTATCTCGAAGATGAGTTTGGGAGGAATGGTTGTTGTTGAGTTTCCGGCATGATCTAGGTTACGTGAGGGAGACGGCTGTGAATCTTTCATGGCAGCTTAGTATTAAAAACTATTGATGAATCCTAGAAACATAAAAACTATGCGTATATATAACACAAGCACCTTTTTGTTTTTTTTTGTTTCCATAAAGAGAATTGTCAAATATGTCAAAACAATTCAATCTAGAAGATAATATTTACTTTTTTTTTTATAAGAGAATTGTCAAATATATCAAAACAATTCAATTTTAGAAGATACTATATGCTTTATTTCTAATAGATATGACATTTATAATATCATTTTAAGTTATATATGATTAATAATATCAATCTACTAATTTATCAATTAATATATATATATATAATAAGATTTGAGTTAGTTAAGTAGTGATTATCTTATTATATAAAGCTTGCGCAAAACGTGGTTGCGACATGTGTTTTTTTCAATTCTAAAAATATTAAGATCTTGACATGTGTCATAGAATAAGAAAAAAAAAATATATATATATAAGAGCAAGAAAAAATCAAAAAAACAGGAAACAAATAATTAAAAAGAAAAAATATTACATTCATTATGAAAATGAAAGAAAAAACATATTTCCATTACAAAAAGGAAAAAAAAACGAAAATAAAAAAATAGGAAACAGATAATTAAAAAATATATATGTTACATCTATTAGGAAAAGGAAAAAAACATATTCCCATTACGAAAAGGAGAAAAAAATATATAATAAGTTATAGCCTTCATGATTTAATTGTGTGCTTCTATCTTTTGTTTAAATTTTTCTCTCATTAAGAAATAAAAAATCATGTCTTTGAAAGTTCAAGATATCAATGAAGAATATTTAACTCTAGATCAGTTGGATCAAAATCAAAATTATTGTCGCTACATGTATCTAATATTTGATCAGGTGATGACATGTGTTAACACAAAAATTGGAAAAATGTAATAACAGAAACAAAAAACTAACAAAATAATTGTAAAACAATTAACTAATAATGAAAAGAAAAATTTATAATGGTCTGAGGCAAAAAAAAATTGAAAAGGAAACAATATAGATAGAAAACTAATAAAATAATTATCAAGCAACCAACTAATATTAGAAAGAAAATTTTATAATGGACCGATATATATTCTAATTTTAAATAGTTTAATTTTCATTTTTTGTTAGGTAAAACTATATTAAAAAAAAAGATTTCATCAGTTGAAATCTCTTGAATGAAATAATCAAATTTTCACAAATTAATGAGTTGATCAGATAATATGTGTAAATATTTTTATTTTAGATAAAAATAAAAAGAAAACAAATTAATACATTTTTCTTATCAAGAATTCAAAAAAAATCAGTTATAATAAAAATGTAAAAATGTCAATATTATTTTATTAAGAGATTTGTTATCGGTTTTTTAATATTATTCTATTTACTTTAAAAGTGATCAAATTTTGTTTAATATTTTTTAGTAATTTATTTCAAAAATGACTTAATCTAGTTATATATAAAGATTGATATTTATCTATTAATCTAAGTTGTAATTTTGTTTCAATTTATCTATCAATCTAGAATAAGATTGGATTAGTTGAGTAGTGATTGATGATTATAATATAGGCAGATTGAGGAGGTTATGATGATGACCCAATTAATTACTAGCTAGTGTACATAAAGGTTTTGGAGATTCTCTATTACATATAAGAATATAATATAATATATATAAGAGCCATAATAAAGCTCACACACACGTTGTTACCTAACTTGAGAACAAATAATTTCACGATTAAACCCTTAAACCCTAGAGGAAGAAAATTTATCGATCTATTTGTGTCAGTGTGGATATTGGTACAAGTGCATTAATTGACATGTTGCTACGACTTCAAATCGATCATTTTTGTCATTTTGCTACAAAATTTACAAAGTACGCCGTCGTAATTTTCGCAAATAAAGTACGTAGAAATGTTATAATTCAGGACAGGTTATCACAGTAAAAAGTACAAAAAAATGCTCCACAATTCATAATATATATATATTTTAAGTTAGAGCACATCATATTTAAAAGCGAATAGTTCATATCTCACTGGTCAGTTGTGCCATATTGAGTTACAAAAAAAAATTGAAACTCCAATTACAAAGAACTCTATAATAACAAAACAACAAAACCCATACAGGCTTAAGATACACTAGGGACCCTCTCTGCACATTCCCCAGAACTTAGACAATTGTCTATCATATCTCTTAAAAAGAACAAAACCCATTTTCAGATTTATTATCTCTGATTTCCATCTGCAGAGAATCTGACGAGTTTCATGCTAAGAGTTTACCATATGTCGAACTCTATGATAGAATTCAGGTTTCAGACTTGAGAACAGCTTTAGTTTCAGGTAAATAACATCTTGAGTTCCTCTAAACGTGCACTTCTTACTTCTTGATCGGTTAAAGCACCAGCGATCATTCTCTGTTTCCTCGCCTGAACCGCCTCCATTCTCTCCTCAACCGTTCCCTAGTGTTCACAAAGACAAGACAAAACATTTCCCACAAGTGTCGAATGATCAATACTCAGCAGCAATCAACATTTTTGACTTTGGACATAGTTTCAGTGATAGGTTTGAAATATGGTATAATGAGAGGATTAACCGCTGAGAAAGAAGAAAGAATGTACCTTAACGATGAATCTTCTGATGTTGACTTTCTTAGTCTGTCCAATACGATGAATACGCATAACGGCTTGTTCTTCTACCGCTGGATTCCACCATGGATCCTACAGGACACAATTTGGTTTCATTTTCAATCGAACCTGATTCAAAATCTATGTGGTATATATTGTACAGTACTCGTTTCTACAAGGTTTTGAAACCCAAGGTGGCATGAACTACTACTTAATTTTCTTATTTTGGACGAGCTACATGGTCTAGCTCCTATAGGAACTGGTATGATATTTAAGGGACAGTTAAAAATATGCCATACCATGACAAAAGCATTGGATGCAGCCGTTAGATTTATCCCGACACCACCAGCTTTTAGAGACATCAACAATACCTATCCAACAATTGAAAAAGAGAAGTATTAACTTCAATTTGGAAACTAAAAACTTATATCTTTTGAACATTTCAGTGTAACGCGACTAAACCAACCAGGATATTGCCATCTTCGGAAAACTCCTTAAGGACTTTCTCTCGTTGCTGCTGATTTAGCGTGCCATCAAGACGGACAAAAGAAATGTTGTTCCTGGAGATGAAAAAATGATTTCAAATTTTTTACAATAATTTTGGTTCTTGAGAACAAGTTTTTTCTCAATACTCCCATAGCAAGCCAACATCAGCGAGACATGTAAATGGATGGGTATACCGAGAGAGGGGAATCTGGAGGAGATCGAGGAAAGCGGTCCATTGGCTAAAGAGAATGCTCTTAGAGCCTGAAGAACGAAGACCTTCAAGCTCTTGAACAAGAGCAGTGATTTTGGATGATTCTACCCAATTCTTTTCCACGTCCACCTGGAATCTACTTTCTGTTGGTGCTGTGATGAGTTCTTGTTTGCTTACAGTTTTCCTGCAAAAGAAAGATTCATGATTATTGGCCAAATTTGACCGAACTCAGACACTTAGTGGAATCAACAGCGATGACATCACATGAAAACTAGTACTAGCAGGAAGAACTTCAAGATACCTACACACTGGACATAACCCAGAAGCTGAATTTCGCCAACTTGCCAAGAGACACTCCCGACATAATCTATGAGCACATGGTGTTAATACGGCATCCTCAAACGCTTCAAGACATATTGGACACTCTCCTTGCTCTCCTTTGCGCAGTTCCTCTACCACCTCCTGAACAAAAGCCACTGATGGTACATCTTTTCCTTCCTTTTCTAGACCCGAAGACTTTCCACCAAGGAAACGTTTAGCGAGCTTATTCAGATCAGAGTATTCCGCTGTATCACCTCGACTGAATGCATGAAAACAATAGACTGTTATAAAAACTATGACAGTTGCGTCAACAAAATATCAAATAGAAACAAAGGCTACGGTTGCATTGTTTCTTATAACAAATTTCCCACATGGTCTATGATATTCTATTGGATATTCAACACAAGGTCGTGCAAACAAATTAAGCACGTTTAATGTGAACATTTGTAATAAATATGGAAAACAGCACTGTGTATCTCTACTTAGATACAAGCAGGGTATAGAAGTTAAACCTCATTACTAAAAATGGGTGATCACAACACTGTCGAAGACGCAAAAGCAGTTCCAGGATCGAAGCATAATTATGAAGAACTTTGCCTTGTTCAACAAATTGATCAAATTTGACCTGAAAGATCCGTTCACATCTTCAGCATAGGGCATCTTAAGAATAAAGTATGAGTAAAATACTATAGAATTCTGAGAACACATAATACCTTGGATCTTTTAAATAGAGCATCGTAGAAATCCTTCTCAGTTTCCGAGAGTTCACAGTAAATGACCCGCACATCAGCAGGAGGTAGAACAAGAATCGGCCTAAAGTAAAAAAACATGCTTCAGATTAATCGAGTAAACTCAAAGGAAAAGATCAATTTTTTATACGCATCAGGAAGTTATAAGGATGAGTGATTTTTTAGTCTGTGGTAGTCCCACCTTCCTTCTCGATCTGTGCTAGACTTGGTTCTCCTAAGCATGATAGGTTTTAAGATGGACTGCACCAGCTTTAGCCCTCTCTCATCGCCCTCTTCAGATGGCTTTTGAACAAGTTTATTCCACCTAATCATAAATATGTTCCAAACTAACAAGCTTCAGTGATTCCACACCGTGTAATGTGTTTACAAGCAAAGATAGATAAGGAACCTTACCATGCCCAAGTTCCCCATGGTTCAATCCTCAAAAACCGTAGAAGGCTGTACAGATCCTCAAGATTGTTCTGTTAACAAGATAACATGTGAAAATGATCACAAATCCCAAATATGATAAATAATCATTATCCAACATCCATTTGAATGAGCCAAGATATCATGCCAGCGGACATATGGATACCAATGCTGCGAGTCATATGAAATACATCTTCGAAGACAAGTTGGTGAGAAGTTAACATAAGTGAATATTAAATGTGGAACTACTAAAACTATCTCACAGAGAGAATGGCAGTGTCCAGAAAACACAGGCCTATAGGACTGTCAAGAACAAAGAATCTTTTCTAAACCTTCTACAAATAGATCAATCACCTGAATAGGAGTACCAGTAAGACACCAACGCCGATCAGCAACCAGAGCTGCAGCAGCCAAAGATATTTGACTTTTTGAGTTTTTGATGATATGTGCCTCGTCAAGAACAATCCTAAACCATCGAACTGCATAAATCCCTTCACTGTCTGCTGAGTTCTGAGAAGAAGAAAGAACAGATCAGATAAGAAAATATTCTTGCAATGCATTTGTAAATTGTAAACTATATAAATGGCCAGAAAGAAGACTTTTATATGAAAGCTACCTCTGCCGAAAATTCGGATGTTAGAACCCCATATGTGGTAATTACCACATCACTCTGAGATAGAAGTTTTGCATCTTTTGGCCTGCTTTGCCCATAATGAACATAGACAGATAGAGACCCAGGCTTCGCATGCATTTCAATTTCTGACTGATCATATAGCAGGAGCAAAAAAAAAAAAATCAACTGACACAAAGACAAAAAGAAACAACAATTTTGACGAATAACCAAACTATAGTGTGCACGTGCATTAAGTATAGAAAAAAATTGTTAACATCTAATGTATATAATACCTTCCACTGGCCTAAAAGTGTCATCGGACATACAATCAGGTTACCACCATTTTCAAGTGCACTTTTCTGTTCAAGAAGCTTCTTCTCAAAACCTGGAAATTTGGTTGCCTTCACTGAAGGACTAGTGAACTCATCTAAAGAACTGCTGATCAATTTGTTTCCTTCATAAGTGGGGCATAGATTCCCAGTTGATGCAGCTTTCCAAGAATGGGCAAGCATAAGGGAAATGGTCATTACGGTCTTTCCGAGACCCATTGCGTCTGCTAGAATCTGCAAAAGCATTATGATATTATTTTATTATAAAAAGCTATATAACAAAGTGACAAAATACTATAGTTTGTAGATGGGTTATTGAGGTCATACTCCTCCTCTTGCCATTTGGAGTGTGCTAGGAAAGTGTATTGTAGCATCACCAGTAAAAGAATTCATGTAGACAACAAGTTCCCGCCTATTGACATAAAACAAATAGTAAATATCTCATCTGACTCGCGCTAAAGTTAGCAAGCAATGGGAATATGGCTCACTTGTCTGCTAAACAGAATGCTTCCCAACATGGGTGAAGCATTGTTGCTGCCTCATCAGTGCAATTTCCTTTCTCCAGTTGCGTCATCCAATGAAGTGCCTGCTTTTGATATGGACGAAGCTCACACTGAAGTTTATCTGGAGTTTCCATTTCCTGTTGCAAAAGTTCTCACGTAATTTGGCAAACGAATATATTATGTCGACTAAGTAAGCAAGAAGTCTTGGAAATGAGAAAACCTTTAAACCAGAACTGTCCCCAACACCAACAATGTTATCAAGTTCACCATCGCTGATACACTCCTCATTTTCATCTCCGTTTGCATCTTTATTCAGATTCTTGACCTTGTTTAATTGAAGCAATGAAGTAGGAACAGCAGAACCATCCTATCTCCAAAAGAACGGACAGAAAATGACAAACTTGACAAGCAGGAAGTCAAAACTTAAGATGCTGATATAATAAGCAATTTTTACCTTGGAACTCAAAGGTCGCTTTCTAGTGGACAAATCCTCAGGAGTAAACTCTGCCTATATATGATGAAGAAAAATAAACATTTTCACAAATGACTACCCCACTAAAATAAACACAAAGAATGGAAATATTTCTTTGCCATATCAAGAATTTGGCAAGTTAGTACATGACAACTGCAATCTAAAACATAGTCAGCAATTCAAAGTGTTATAGGCAAGGACGAACCACTACCTTCTTAAAGGGGATCAAACCGAGTAACCGGAAGAGATTTGGAAGAGGATAGAACATTGATTCCTCTGCGGTATTCCTAGCTGCCTTAAATGAAGTCGCACTGTGCTTTTGAAACATGGAACTATTAATGTATACGCTGTTTCAAAAACAAACACACCACTTCAAAAACTATTCCTGGAATTGCCAATTGGAAACACAAATTTTTGTATGCATTGCATACCTTACTGACAGAAGAATCGTGTCCATGATGCCCAACGCATCAGGTGCCGACTTGCATCTCCCTTCTACCCTAATTTTCTTGTCTTTAACAAGTGGTAGAAGACAACGAGCCCACTCATTTGGTATTCTACCAATCTGCCACAAGAATCCATCAAAATTCGTTTACCAATTTCCATCTCATAAACATTAAAAAGAGTGAAACCGCAACCGCAACCAATGATAATACTGTAAAGAGAGCATGATTGATTTTGGAACGCACCTCTCCTGAATCCCTTGTAGAGAACCTGACGATATCAGAAGCAGCACGCAAAGCTGGCCTTCCCCGTCCACCACCGCGTTTCCTAGGCGTAGTTTCAGAGTTTAATCTTTTACTATGCGGAAACGTGAACACCAATTCGTCACCGGACTTCAATTTCCTTCCTTTACATGTCGACAACCCCGCCAATTCGGAACAGCCCACAAACCACCACTCACCCCCTGAAACACTCTCCTCTCCGCCATTATTTACACTCTCATCTTCCCCCACCCGATGGTTCACTCCAACACTTGCGGCTTCACTAAAACGACAGCCTTTTATGCCGTTCTCGACTCTCTTCCCTCCATTAGCGCCGCTCGGGCTAGGAGTCGCTACATCAGGTTTGCTGAAACTTGGAGTGTCGAAGATTATATTGATGGCTGCCGTTGGATCGAGATTAGACATGTGCAAGGCCCTGATTATGTCCATGTCTGAATAATCGGAGCCCACGACTGATCGGACGGTGGAAAGCAGATCGTCTGAGACTTTCGTTCCCATTTCAAAACCCTAAATCCTAACAATTTGTTGGGAAACCTTGAAATCTCGCGAATTCTGAGATAGATTGTGGCTAAAGTAGCCGAAATAAGAAACCAATGTATAAAAGAAGGCAGATTGACGACGGCGGACGAAATCTGCCGGACCCGAGAAACGCGCGTAATTTACCGACGGAGTCCCAAATTCCCGCCATTATATTATTTTTATTTTAAGTGGTAAAATTAAAAGGAAAATACGAAACGATGGCGTTTTTTAAATATTTAACGGGTCTCGATCCGGGTAACCCGATTCCCGAGTTGCACTCGCTGAACATTAAGACCGCAAAATCTGCCATTAACTCAGAAGTGAGAGAAGTGCAGTGGAGCGCCATTCATCGTCACTTTCGACACGATTGAAGCTCAGCTTCTTCTCTCTCTCTCTTTTGGTTATTACAGGAAATATAATCCGGTTTATAGCATATCTCTTGGTTTGTCTTATTTGTTTCGGTTTAGCTATTTTGAATCTCGGTTTAGTTGGTTTGTCGTTTGTGAACGCTTTTATGAAGGCACCTTTGCCACTGGGTCAAAATCTAATTGAGAAACCTAATTCCTCTTTTTTTATCTCTTCTCTCTCGATACTTCTTCATCATCATCATCATCCAATCTCAGTATCTACGAGGTGGTTCTTCTACTCTATAATCACCTTCTAGACTGTGAACACCCTTTTTTCCGACTCTCCTTGAGGTCTAGATCGGGATTTATATTTTTCATCTGATTTCCTGCTTCACCTGAGTTATCTAAGTGCATCAATAATGGCGGTTATCAGATTCTAGCAAGGTTTTACCATCAATTCCCTCCTTCTGTGCATATGTTTGTTTATCCATTTCGAAGTTAAGAAAAGTGAAATCATGGTTTCAGGTTTTATCCCAAAAAAAAAAGTTTCAGATTTATCGTTGGGAAGCAGTTTTATTGTTGGGTCATGGTTCTGATTTGTTTTGCTTCAGCTTCGATTTGCAGGAGTTTCGTGGATCTTAGATTTTGATGTGATTATGCCTTAAATGGTTGGATTATTAAAGGAGTGAGATTTTGGAATCATAGGGCTTGCTTGGAAAAGGGATTGAGGTTAATTTAGATCTGGGGATTGATGGAAGGAAAGGTGGCAAGACCTAGAGGTAGACCGAGGAAACGCCCAAGGCCAGAGGATAAGAATGGGCCCTCTAACCGAGGGAAGAGGCCAGTTTTTGAGATGAAATCGTCAGTGCCAATATCCCTTATTGGTCGTTATGTGTTGAAAGATTTCGACGACAGTAGAGTTTCTCTTGGGAAGATAGTTTCGTACAGTTCTGGGTTTTACAGAGTTGAATATGAGGATGGTGATTGGGAGGATTTGGAAACTCGTTATCTTCGCCGGTTGATTATTGGGGATAGTTACTTTGATGATGAATTACGCGCTAGGAGAAGTAAACTAGAAGACTCTATACTGAAGAAGGACAAAAAGAAGAAAACTGATAACCTGAAGAATAAAGGGGTTGAGCTGTCCACATCTACTAGCCCAGGTTCTGTGGCAGAAGTTGAAGGTGGTGATTCATCTTGTGGTTTACCTGAGTGTGAAGATAACGTTGATCCAGATATCGAAACTATGTCTCCTCTTGTTCCAGTTCCACCAGTAGATTTGCCTTCTTCATCAGGAACAATTGATATCCCTGAGGAGGCTGTAACGCATTTATTATCTGTATACGGGTTCTTAAGATCATTCAGTGTTCAGTTATATATCTGCCCATTTGGATTGGATGATTTTGTGGGAGCGTTGAATTTCTTAGGACCTAATTCTTTGCTGGATGCCATTCATGTTGCCTTGATGCGGGGACTGAAGGGGCGGCTTGAGAGGCTTTCCTCAGAAGGGTCTGAAGTGGCTTCAAATTGCTTGAGGTAAGCGCATACAACCTTTTTTTAATATTTATAGTTTTCAACAAATGTCTTTGTTGACTTAGTACTTTTGTTTTTTTTTAGTAACTTTGTGTGTTGCTTTCCAGAGGTGTTTTAAGTAAACTTTCCCAGATCTTTAGTTATTTTAGTGGATTAGTCATTTTGTAAAACAGCAGTTAGTTTGTTGGGTGTGAGGGTGTCTGGACTTCGAGGAAGCATAATCATTGACATTATTTTTCAAGCCCATTAATCTTATGTGTGCATGCATGCAACAAACGTTTTATAGCAGCTGGGATTGTGAAAATAAGCCTCTTATTCATCGTTTAGGTGGAGCTTGTTTTAGGATCTCCCATATCTTAGTGGATAACAATTCAGAGATTTTGTTGCATTGCCATCTGCAGGTGCATTGATTGGAGCTTGCTCGATGCGCTAACTTGGCCTGTTTATTTGGTTCAGTACGTTGCTGCCATGGGACATGCAAATGGGGCTCAGTGGAGAGACTTTTATGATTTTGTTGTGGAGAAAGAGTACTATTCCTTACCCGTAGTGATGAAGTTGAAGATCCTGCAAATTCTGTGTGATGACGCCTTTGATGTAGCAGATTTAAGAGCTGAAATCGATACTCGAGAAGAATCTGAAATTGGATATGATCCTGATGGAGTTACTGCTGATCTTCCTGAAAATGGACCTAGAAGGGTCCACCCAAGATTTGCTAAAACCTCAGCTTGCAAGGAGAAAGAGCTTAGTGAATTTGAAGTGAACCATGGGGTAAGCTCAATGAACGAGTCAAAAACTTTGAGTTCAAGGTGTACTGATGGTGGTCCTAATGGACTTAGCTCAGATCTGGATGGAAATAGTGATGAATGTAGGCTTTGCGGCATGGATGGAACGTTGCTATGCTGTGATGGATGCCCTTTAGCATATCACTCAAGATGCATTGGCGTGGTCAAAATGTATATACCAGATGGGCCGTGGTATTGTCCAGAATGCACTATCAATAAAATGGGGCCAACTATTGCTCATAAAACCTCACTCAGGGGAGCAGTGTATTTTGGAGTGGATCCTCATGGGCGACTCTTCTTGGGTACATGCAACCACTTACTGGTGTATGTTTTCGACACTTTATTTCAGATACTTTTTCTTTCAAATAAATCTATATCTCCATATTCTTTTTGATTCTCCTTGGAAAACCCATATTGCTTGAAATATGTTGTTGTGGACGCTGATGAATTTTTCCCTTGTATCACAGGCTTCAAAATTCTGTCCATGCGGATACAGCTATCAATTACTACAATGTCACTGACATTCCAAAAGTTGTACTGGTGCTTTTGTCTGCAACGAACCATAGAATGGAATATCTGTCTATATGCAAAGCGATCTCACAATACTGGGATCTGCCTGGAGGTGTGATCTCTTATCTGGGAGCAGTGGAGACTGATTTATCTAACACGGAAAAGGAAGGGGGCGACGAGGTGTCAGCCCTAATTAAGCCTGATAGTGCAAGTAGTTCCAGTAGAAGTAATATTCAAGATACATTTGGCCTTTGTGCATCTGCTTCAGGCTATGTTGGCGGCCCTGTTTTAGGAAGATCAAGTGGAACGCAGGAGAAGAATTGGGTTGCTGGCATTACACACAAGGGATTATCATTTAAACCTCACACATACATTAATCATTACACAAATGGAGAATTGGCTGCATCAGCTGCTGCTACTTTGACTGTCCTATTGTCAGAGGAAACCCATGAACCTGATCTACACAAGCTTAGTAATGCTAAGAAAACTGCCTCGAGTAACATCTTGCTACAGGTGAAAGCATTTTCGTTAGTAGCCTCGAGTTTCTTCTGGCCAAGTCCTGATAAGAAGGAAATTACCAGGGAAAGGTGTGGTTGGTGTCATTCTTGCAAACTCACAACAGCAAGTAGGAGAGGATGCATGTTAAATGCAGCTGTAACTGGGGCCACCAAAAGTGCTGTGAAAATCTTCAGCGGTCTTTTTCCTCTGAAGAATGGGGAGGGAGTACTTTCCAGTATTGCAGCATATATCCTATATCTTGAGGAAAGCTTACGTGGTCTCATTGTGGGGCCATTTCTCAGCGAGAGTCTTAGAAAACAGTGGCGTAAGAAGTTAGAGGAAGCCTCAACGTGCAAAGCGATGAAAGCCCTCCTGCTTGAGGTAAGTAATTATTTTTTAAACATATCTTTTCTCATTCACTTTCCTTTGCTATTAAATATAAATGTACCTTTTCCTTGCGTTTGCAGCTGTTCAGATTTATATTGTCAATAATATAGTGATATATTAGCAGTCTTTGGTTTGTCATTATAGTTATCGTGTTTTCATTGGCATGATATGTTTCATTCTGCTTGTTTGCAGCTTGAGGAAAATATTTGCAGTATTGCTCTGTCAAGCGATTGGCTTAAACTAATGGATGATTGGTTGATAGAATATTCTATTTTTCAAAGTGGTCGATTTACTGTTGGGACCACACAGAAACGTGGACCTGGTAGGAGGAGGCAGAGGAACCAGGCTGAAGTTACAACCGAAGGTGCTGATGATGATAGCTTTACTTGGTGGCGAGGGGGGAAGTTATCAAAAGTCATACTCCTGAAGGCAGTCCTGTCGAAGCCAAAGATAAAGAAAGCAGCTTGGCAAGGTAACCTTGTTTGGTTTAACAGTTCTCTTGTAAACATAGGGCGTTTTTTATTTATATAGTTTTGCTTTTTTTCTTCTTAAGACTTTTAACAGAGGTATCCTATTGGTTTTTATTCTCGAGATTGCTAATCTGTTTGTTTTTCATTAGGTGGTCTGAAAAAGTTTCCGGAAGTTAATTATTGTGATGGTTCTTACACTCCTAAAAGAAGCAGGCAGTCTATTTGGAAAGCCGCAGTTGGAACTAGCAAAAATATTTCTCAGCTTGCTCTTCAGGTTTGTCTTCTATCATCAATGGTTTTTCAAATGATGTTTCTACGTTTGTTTGCTGTTCCTCTGAAATGCAACTCAATCTTGGCCAGGTTAGATACCTGGACACGAATATAAGATGGAGTGAACTTGTACGCCCAGAGCAAAATGTGCAAGATGTTAAAGGTTCAGAGACAGAAGCTACTGTTTTTAGGAACGCTAAAATTTGTGACAAGAAGATTATAGATAACAAGGTTAGATATGGAGTTGCCTTTGGAAATCAAAAGCATCTCCCATCTCGTGTCATGAAGAATGTCATCGAAGTCGAGAAAACTGAAGATGGAAATGAAAAGTATTGGTTTCATGAAGTACGAGTTCCCTTATATTTGACCAAAGAATTTGAAGAAAGTTTGCATAGGGTCTATGTCCCTTCTATTAAGAAGCCATCAAAAAGAATATCAAAGCTCCAGAAAAAGCAACTGAAAGCTTCTCGAGCAAACATATTTTCTTATTTAGCCTCTAGGAGGGACAACACGGAGAAGTGTTCTTGTACGTCATGCCATCTTGATGTTTTGCTGAGGTATTTCTTTGGCTTTATTTACCATTCAGAATACTTTAAAAAAAACTTGTGTACCTCATTAACTTTTGTTCCGTTCTCTACATGTCTATAGGGATGCAACAACATGCAGTGCTTGCCAAGGTACAATACGCCTGCCTGCTTGCTTGTTTTATTATTTTTCATTTAAGGTTGGCGAATTTTCGCAAGTTATTGATATCTGAATGAATTTGACAACATATTAATCTTGCTTTTGCCTTTTTCTTTTGTTTTTACTTGCTACAATTATTTTACCTGTTTCTTTAGACCGGGATTAAATTGGATATGAAATTTTGCAAGAACTGATTTCTTAATTCCCTCACATACTACGCGTCTTTTATTTACTATTGGGAGATTTCGCTGAAGAATTGGTTATGATTTAAGTGTGGAATTTTCCTTTTGCCTCTCAGGTTTCTGTCACAAGGAATGTACTATGAGCACACAACACACAGCTGGGAAGGTTGATATTCTGGTAACCTGCAAACGGTGCTACCTTGCAAGAACTCGTTCACTAATCAATATCAGTCACAGACATCCAATAACACCCACTGTGCTGCTCAATGGACAGCAGCATCAAAACGCAGTCACTCCAGTCATTAAGACGCAGATAAAGCCTCTTAATCAACAGTTACCATCTTCCAACATACGCGACAATGCCTCAGGTGTTAAATCACTCACTCCTGATTCTAATATGGCTTCCAAGAGTAAACAAAAGACACTGTCTTGGGGAGTCATATGGAGGAAAAAGAACTTGGAAGATACAGGTGTTGCCTTCAGACATCAAAATGTTCTGTTGGCTGCACAATCTGATCAGCGGAATCTTGAACCAGCGTGCTCGCTCTGCAAACTGCCGTATAACCCTGGTCTAACATATATTCACTGTACAAGTTGTGACAGTAAGAATAATTTACTCTAAAAAATTTCTTATATTGAAGCGTATATTTCCTCAATGCCGCCATTTTGTTCTTATAAATCTAACCCTAGCATCTGTATGCAGAGTGGTACCACATCGAAGCGATTAAGCTCGAGGAGTCGAAAATTCCTGAAGTTGTCGGGTTCAAGTGTTGCAAATGCCGTCGTATACGATCACCAGATTGCCCTTACATGGATCCTAAACTCATGGAACAGAAGCAGATGAAAAAAGTAGTCTTCAGGAGGCAGAAACATGGGCCAGGATATATCGGAATGGATTCTGATTCTGAAAGAATGTCTGAATCAAAAGACTCGCTGCCCTCTACTCCATCGTTTCCCCTCGAAGATGCGTTTGTTCCAGAGGATGATCCTCTCTTGGTGTCAGTCACAAAAGTCGAACAAATTACACCTAACAATTTAGATGTGGAATGGAACGGCGATGGTTCTGTGCCAGGACCCCAGAAGCTACAAGTTAGGAGACGAGTGAAACGTGAAGACACAGAAGGGAATGAAAATAATCTTTCTTACACCGATTTTTCGACGCATTCCGGATCACAGCTTTTTGTGAAGCCAGAAATGGAGCCAACATTGCCCGTCATGGAATGGGATGCATCTGGCAACAACAACAACATGGTTGAAGGCGAACTGATGTTTGACTACGAAGACATGGAATTCGAACCCCAAACCTATTTCTCGCTGAACGAGTTGCTCACAACAGATGATAGTGGCCAGTGCAATGGATATGGCAATGACAAGGATGCTTCAGGAAACATGGATAACCCAAACCCAAACCCTCAGGTCGAGACGATGGAACAATGCGGAGCATTTCTGTATGAGAATACAATTCCATGTCAGATATGTATGCATGTGGAGCCAGGACCTGATCTCACATGCCAGACTTGTTCTATGACAATACATTCTCACTGTTCTCCATGGGAGGAGGAATCTACTTGCACCGGCGGAGGTAGTTGGAGATGCGGCCGTTGCCGTGAGTGGATGTAGCTTGTCTAAGTTAAGTTTACCACATAATTCTTTTTGTTGGTCTTTTTTTTTTTTAATTAATTCTGGCTATAGGCTTGGCCACACCATGTGCTGCTGCCTTTAGGGGCTTTTGATGAATACAAAGAATATGTGTGTTGTCAAAAGAAGTAAATCTTAATTCTCATGAAATTAAATTCTTTGTTGGTTGTCTCTCCCTGTAAGCAAGTGTTACTTATATTCATGATGTTCTGCTTGTGGCTTCAATTTCTCCATCTATGCACGTAAAAGTTTCAAAGAAGGAAGTTTTGATTTAATCAAACTCCAATTCCATCGAGTTGGTATTGTGTATGTTCTGCAAGTATTCATCACTGCTGTCTTTTTCTGGTATTAATATTGCATTTGAAACGAGACCAGGTTTTTATAGGCGAAACTGGTATGCGTTTGGAATGTGTTATAATCAGTCTCTCAATAAGACACAAAATAAGGTAAAATTGATTACGCAGCATTAACCCATACTCACACGCTCTGTCCCCCCCCCCCCTCAAATAAATCATGGAGAAACAAAATGAAAATATATTGGAACAAGAATAAACTGATACAACCTTTGAGCTCACAACACAAATGTGCATAATGAATGCAAAATTTCGTAGCTAACACGCTCACGCCTGCTTCGGATACAGGAACAATTAGGATCAAAACTACCTTCTCTACTAAACTCTCCCCCCTCCCTCGGTCCTCTAGATATACTCTCCCTCTCTCCCTCTCGAATCATTCCATATTTTCGCCATTACACTCTACAAGACATTTGCAAGTATTCTCATTACCCGATGGACCTTAAAGTAAGCCAGCAAGCAGAGCACCTGGATCATCCGCTAAAGCCGCTGGGCTAGGCGGTTGAGCCACAGGTGGTGCTGGTGCTGCTCCTGCTCCTGATGCTGCTGGAGC
This sequence comes from Erythrophleum ivorense, assembly GCA_026724425.1. Taxonomy (NCBI): domain Eukaryota; kingdom Viridiplantae; phylum Streptophyta; class Magnoliopsida; order Fabales; family Fabaceae; genus Erythrophleum; species Erythrophleum ivorense. The sequence continues at coordinate 6,454,328 of JAIUCV010000071.1, read as the reverse complement.
TAGAGCACGAGATCCCATTGGAATAGTAATTAGCTGTTCCTTGATGAATTCTTTCAACCTGTAGACAAAAGAAGTCAGCAAATGCAGAGTAATAACAAAGATGTGTCTGCGGTTGAGTTCGTGCTAAGAGACAGAGATATCATACTCAAATGTAAGGGTAGGATCTCCCGAGCCTACTGTCATTCGCAGTTGGGTTCTGTCTGCTGGGTCTGTTTCAATTCTTGCCTGAAAAAACATAAAAGACAGACAATGTCACACAACAGACTTTTTGAGAGTGCAGTATCACGTCTGTACAATAAGTATATGAAGTCTTGGAAATTGGAAGACGCCAGTGCTAAAACCACTAAGAGAGAGTTAATTGAAATCTCACCAAACAAAGCATAGCTCCTGTACTTTCAGAGTAGAAGGTTGTGCTTGCCACTAGATTATTGGGGTTTGGATCCTGCAATAAAAAACCATAAGTTAAGTTAAAGCATACATGTGTGCAACAAGCATGAGGGCTGAGCGACTGAGATTGCAACCAAATACTTACAAGCCCAGGGCATATCGTCACGCGGAAACTGTTGAACAGATTCGCCATTTCCGGAAGAGCTAGGGGTCTTACACCTCTTACCTGCAAGAAATTGCAGATTCAGATTATCATGACCAGTGGGACACACATTAAAGGTACACAGCGCTAACAAGCATATGTTATCTTGGAAGTTATCTATGACTGTTTCGAGTAACTTGAATAATCATCAGTGGATGTATCAAAAGTTATGCCTATACGTGTTTTGATTAAATTAGAATAATGATCAATAATCAGTATCTTCTTTGAAAGGAAGGTCGCAAGCAGCATTTTGAAATTTTCCATGCACTACTCGGTACTCATATTACTTTTATTTGATATTTGGTCAGAGAGCTGTGGAAATACATACAACTTCCTGAAGTTTCAAGGGTGGCCCTGAAATTGCTCTCCATTGCGGGAAGAACTCTTCAGATGTCAATTGCAGAGGTTGAAGAAACTTATTTAAGACTGCCGGAATGCGTAGTTTGGCACTGACCTATAAATAATCCAGCATGTCACGAAAGAGTCACTACTAAAGAAACCATTCACCAAAAACAAAGCTAAGGACAGTTGCAGTAAGTACCACGTTTGCACCAAACTTGTAGGAGAAATCCAAAACCGCAACATCCCTACTAGGGCGGATGTTCAGCACTTCAAGTGGAGATTGTACCTGCAACCATGAAAAAAATTGGAAAACTAAGCAAACAAATAAGAATTCAGAGAAGAGGAGAAACTGACGGATTAGTAAGAAGTCAACAGACAAAAATACCTGTGCTCGAGGAGGAATTGTATCAGGTACAGGAGACAGTTCCAGTTTCAAATGAGCAGGGGGTAGTATTAGAGCTTGGACTGATGTAAGTGGGGAAGTACCCTTGTTTCCCAAGAAGAGGACAAGTCTCCCATGGTGTCCTCTCCATTCAGCTTTGATCCCGATCTGAGGAATATCAACAATCAACAACATGAGTAACATAAGAGAGAGAAAACTTCAATCTTTGCAATCATTATTCCGCGTTTGTGGGCATTATTGGCCACAGCGAACAAAGAAGCTCAAAAAGTAAGACGCTTGCCTCACTGCAATCTGAGTACTACAATAGATAGAAGTAGAGAAAAAAGAAACTGAAATGAAAAAAATCAAACCTGGATATAAGGATCCTCGTATAAGACACCACTGTCTTTCAAACATAAAGCATAAAATCTTTCGGCAATATTACCAATGACCTGTTGAAGAAAATAAAATTGCGTAAGATAACAATTTAAGCATGCAAAGAGTATGGCGAATTAAAAAAACAAGTCCATGAGGTTTGGCAACTGTAACATTATAACGAATATAACAACTCAGGTAGGAATCTATTCAGGTAGAAAAAAACATATGGTTAGGTAAACGTTTTACTTTTTCCAAGTAATAAATACAAATAAGCAAATAGAAAGAAAGTAGAGGAAGACGAAAACAATACCTCAACTGTATTTGTTTGATCTCCAACAGGTACAATTGCGGAACCATCAGCTTCATCTGGAACTCCTTCTTCCCCAGGTGGAGCCTCGATAGCAAGAGGACCAAGAAGGTCACTAAGCAGATCGGGTGATGGACTTTGTGGATCTATATTATTTAAATTTCCGTTGGGCTGAGAGAGAGCTCGGGCCATTGACTGGGGTTCCTGCTAAAAACATGCACGGAAAGCAGAATTCCAGAGATAATAAGATAAAAGTATATGCTATATCAAGATAAGACACACAAAAAATGTCACGCCACTGGGGCCTACAAAGAGAGTTACTCACTGTGCTTCCACTAACACTTGGAAGCTTCAAAGCCGGTGGTGCCCCATCAACATGCTGTGGTTCAGCCAAAACCAAAGCATTTGAAGGCTGTTGTTGTGCTCTAAGCTTGATGGCACTCTGGTCTGCGGTATCTTCAACATCTTCTGCCTTCTTTATCAATGAGGACTATGGAAGAGAAAGAATAAAAATTTCAGCTTCCAAACGTCCCAGGAAAGTAACTTTCAAGGAACCATAAAATCATTTACAAACCTGACGCTCCGGAAATTTTGGCATCTCAGCCAATACATCCATAAAGGCAGCCCCTTTTTTACTCAATTCAAAATATTCAACTGCCCTCTGCTGTATCTCCACATCAATACAACTCTCGTACCTGCCAGGACAAAACTCTTTTAGAAAAATTGATTTGATTACCAAGCAAAACATTGAGAATGATGACAAGGTTAGCAAGCCTCACTTCTTGAATACAGCAAAGATTTTTTTTTGCAGCTCGGGATCCGGGGGTTGAGCATGCATAAGAAGCTTTGCATAAGTGGAAAGAAGAATAGGAATGGTGGGAGTCCTGAGGGAAAAAAAGACGAAGCATTTAAGTCATACCCAAAAACAAGAAGAGCACAATGCAGGTTTTGTTTTGTTCTTACGACACTGTGGGAAGTTTCTCATGTAAGATATTAAAGAGTTCGATTGCACTGCATCCAGGTTGCCTAGCTAGAAGGTGGCCATATTCCCCCAATATATAAGCACTGACCTGAAATTTTGAAAACAATAGTTTATTTTTCTATATAACAATGTTAACTTTGTACTACGCAAACAGTTTTGATACCGATAAGATTGTGTCAGAACGGTAATAAGGTAGAAACTCCACTTTCCCAGTTTAGGTGATATTATAATTTACCCACGTTATCCAATATAAAAAAAAATTATTATGAGAAGCGAGGATGTACAACCTTCACCATAGTCTCATGTATTGCGATCTTCTCCATATATTCTCTTGCTTTTGATGCGGCATAAGGCTGTCATATTAAAGAAACTTGTAAGCAACTTCAGAATGTCCTGAATAGGATATACAACAGATCTATTCTTACAAAGTTCAAATACCTGAAGGTCTTCGTTATTTGTTACGAACTGAACCACACGAAACCAAATGTCATCGCTAACAAAATCCCCAGCCTTATCGATCAACTGAAGAATTACATCTACATACCTGAGAAACATCAAATTAACATTTAGTATTGTGAAAACTGACCCATTGCTTGTGTACGTAGGGATCAAAAATGTAACACCAATTAGCTAGAGCATTTCATTTCATGGTCTTTTCTTGTAGTAGAAGTTATCCTTACCATGATAGATCAGGAGCAAACTTCTCAGCAAGAATGGCAGCTTTAAGTGATAATTCTTCACGCATGGAAAACTCTGCTGTGCTAAGATACTGCAATTTTTTCGATTCAAAGTAAGCTTAAACACGACACAGATAAATCCTTCCTTTCTATTTAACATCAGAAATTAAAAGGAGACTTCTGTTCAAGAGAATATCAATATGAACCAAGGCCAACAAGACTTACCTGCAACAACTCTTCGACAATATCCTTTGCATTTGACACATCGCACATTCCATAAAGCAAATCAAGAGCCCGTCTACGAATACTGCAGGAAGATCAACCAGTAAGCAAATCAGATACCATTGGCAACGAACCAAGATAATATCTATAAATCACAAGAGAACAAATCAAGAAAATAGTTTCATTAAAAACACATTGCAGAGAAACAGACCCATTAAATTTATAGTTCTAATATATGTAATCCGAATCAAGTAACTTCAATGCTGACAGAAATGCTAATATATTCACAACTACTTCAGAGAAAATAGTATAGAATATTGACTAATGAAAACTATAACCGATTTCTTGATCGAAAATAGCTATACTGAATCTGAAATAAAACATAAAAGATAGTGATCCGGGTTCACACGCAACGCAAGCTGATAGTGAATGGGAAAATATAAATCAACCTGATGTCAGGGTCTTTTAAGGAGGTGATTATCTGAGACTGATGCTTCTTTATGATATCTTGGACATCGGTGACCATCAGTATTCGTGTCATATTCTCCTGCAATAATGTCAAGAAATGCATCATGAGAGGCCACTCATAGATGAATAACCGACAAGCGAATCACATGATGCACCACCAAACACTATACAAATAGGAAATGGGTATTCAAGATCTCACCAAGCCTAGATATCTAATGTTGGGCTCACGGACAGAAATGAACTTTCCAAGAAGAGCAACACACTGTGACATCATTTCCTTCTCAGCATCAAGATGCATGACCTATATCGAAACACGTCAACAAGTTAGGGAGTTTCATGGTATCAACTTGTTCCTCAGCTGTCTGACGAACTTACCAGGGATAGAGCTTCAAACAGCACAGCATGAGATGCATTGTTCTTATTCACGTTTTTCACAACATCTGTCCCCATTAATATCCGCTGAAGGACCTGAAATTTCCATGAAATGCCATGAGAGAGAATTCAAAGAAAAATATCAGAGATATACTTGAGAAAAACTAAACCTCGAAGAGAGATTTTCTGGTACTGGGATCTTCAATGGTTGGAAAATACTGAAGAGCCCTCATTGCCTTAACCTGTGCTAACCACGAAAATATCAGTTTCCAAAATAACTTAACTAAGCCGCAAAAATACACCAAAGCATGGACAAGCCTCCATTTTCATGAGGTAATTTCACATGAAATTTAAGAATCCACGGGATAATGTGAACAATAAAAAGTTTAACTATGTTGAACAAAAGTGAATATGACGAGTAAAGCCAAACCTGAAGCCAAGGAGATGGGATGCCGTAGTATGTGTACTCCTGAGGCACGTCCTGGTTCCTAGCAAGGCGCTCTAATATTTTGACACATTTAGGTAGACAATTTGAATACGCCTCATGATTATTTGCAACCAGAGCTACAAGAAGACTTGTAGAAGCTGTCAAGACACCGAGATCCCGTTCATCCAAAAGTTGAGCCATACGATCCGCCCTGGAAGCATACAACAATCAGAATTTATGAAAGATGCACGATTTAAATCAAACAACCAGTTCCCAGAGTGTTAGTACACACCAGCCATCAGCGTTGATGGCATCAGGATTTTTTCTGAATAAGCGCAGTAGGCAAAGTGCCGCTTTTTTCCTTACGAGCGGTCTGCAACTGCTAGAAATCTACAGGAAACAAGTCCCATTGCATTAATATGTTTACTTATATGGAAAAATACCCACAACCTGTCTTCTTAGGTGTTACTTACAAGTAGCTTTTGAACATCAGGTGCCAATGATTCAGAAAAATCTCTCCCACCAATATTTCCAACCTACAGGAAACAGCAAACATGGCAAGGTAAGAGAGCCAGAACAAAAAAAAAAATGCTTTGAATCATGAATTAGTAAAGCAAAAAGACATAATGCAGCGAAAGAGTTCCATTGAAACATTCACTAAAATGCATCTCATAATCTGATAGAATCCACTATCCTGTAAGATTGCAAGACAGCTAAGGACAAAAGAGCACATACCAAAGTCAATGCCAGGCACTGGAAAGTCTCATTCCGACCAATTATATCGTTGCGTACTGTATTAATTGCCAACCTCAAAAAGTCATGGTTCTCATTGAGCAAGCAGGATGTAACAATGTAGCCAACCTGTAATCATTGATGAAAAGTTTGATATATGCAACTTCATTGAAGTTTACTTTGTTTCAGAAAGATCATTAGACTTAAATCAAACAAACAAATGGTAGCTATAGAAAGCAATAGTTAATTGCTTGAGCAAAGAAAGACATTGGCTTACATGTTTTTCTGGATATTTTGGAGCAGATATAAGAGAAACCGCCTCCATATGGCCAAAATCCACATCGTAACCTAGCATATGTATATAAAGCATTTTCCAGACATATTTCTTCTTTTTATACGGTGTCAAAACCTGTCAAACGTACAACAATTATGGAAATATTAATCAAAGGTGCATGATCAATTCAATTCTGACATGAAGCTCGAGAAATATTAACTTCCGTAATGGTCAAGCCGGCCACTGATGGATACTGCAGGTCGGCTACAGCTACTGCTACTTACAGTATGGAATCAGAATTTCAGCCAAAAAATTCTTACAGCCACACAGCTGAATCTACTTCTAAATGACCTATTTTAATCTAGCTGTGACCTTGATTTCTTTCCTTAGACTATAACTACATAACCGAAATTGGCATGGCGTATATTATCTTGATCGAACACAGGGAAAAATAATTTCTTGTCTCCCATCTTTCGACTTGAAAGACACTCATGACCTTCCAAGTAGAAAGCAGTGGTGTTGTTTAGAATGGTAAAATAATGGCCTTATCTCCAAGTATGTGAGGTAATCTAGCTACTCAACGCAAACGTTATACTGCCTATCAAGGTGCACAATTTGTAATCCATAAGTAACCATTCCGCAACTCAGGTTTTTTTTGCTGATAAAAGATTCGCTTAGTGACTGCATCATTAATTTCACCTACGTGCTTCTCTAATCCGTTATCAACCTATTAGCTCTAGCATTGGATTGCATCGCAACAGAGTTTAGCGTTAAACTATCTCGTATGAATAGGTAGCTGCAAACGAGAAATCTCCAATATCTCTATCTAAATCAATACAAAACCTCAGCTGATACTTACGACACTGAATTACCACTCAAATGAGGACAAGAGATTAAACAAAAATGTAGATAATGCGATGTCCACAGAAAGAGAATCCCCTAACCTTCTCATTTTTGAAGCATGTACGTATGTTTCCGAGCTCCTTATCAACTCGGAGTCGCTCCGCCTCCTTGTTCTGGCAATTACGAATGTCGCTGATGAATACGGAGAGTCCTCTCATTCCGGTCATGGTGGAACCAATTCCTCAGATCCACCGTCCACCACCGCTTCAGGCAGGCAGATCCAAGTCGCGAAACCGGATCTAACTACCACGGATACTGCAGATTACAGCTCAAGTATAAGCAATTCGCAGGAGCGAAGATCGAAACCCTAATCTAGAAACGGAAAATGGATTCCAATTGAAGAAAATTCAAAAGGAGGGAGTGATCTGAATGAGAAGAGACGAGCCAGCGGGGAAGCGACGGAAGACGACTTTTATTTTCTTTATTTACAATTATGACCATTTAATGTTTGAATACTTCAGTTTTTGTCCGTTTTCTTACAAATTTATCGAGATCCAGCCAAAAGATGAGTTAATTTTTGCATGTGATGAAAAGATGATTTATTTTTTGCATATTATTGGTATCATCATATACGCGAAGAGAGTTTGTTTTGTTTCGTCTTTTGTATTTCTTGATGCAAGAATTGGAAGACACAAGTGTTAGCTTCAGACATCAAAAAAAAAAATATATATATATATATATGGACAAGAATAAGATGTTACAAGTTACAATCACCGAGCTCACAACACAAATGTGCATAATGATTAATGAATGCAAAATTTTATAGCTAACTCGCGCCTGCTTCGGATACAGGCACAATAAGGATCAAAACTACCTTTTCTATTTGACACTTCCCCTCCATCGGCCCTCTGAATTTACTCTCTCACATCATTCCATATTTTTGCCATTACACTCTACAAGACATTTGCAGGTAGTCTCTTACTCGATGGACTTAAAGTAAGCCAGCAAGAAGAGCTCCTGGATCATCAGCTAAAGCCGCTGGGCTAGGCGGTTGAGCCACAGGTGGTGCTGGTGCCGCTGCTGGAACTAGAGCTAGAGATCCCACTGGAATACTAACTAGTTGTTCCTTGATGAATTCTTTCAACCTGTAGATAAAAGACGTCAACAAATGCAGAGTAATAACAAAGCTGTGTCTGAGGTTGAGTTCGTGCTAAGAGGCAAAGATATCATACTCAAATGTAAGGGTAGGATCTCCCGAGCCTACTGTCATTCGCAGTTGGGTTCTGTCTGCTGGGTCTGTTTCAATTCTTGCCTGAAATACCATAAAAGACGGACAATGTCACACAACAGACTTTTAAGAGTTGAGTTTCGCGATCTGTACGATTAAGTAAAAGAAATCTTGCCCAAACCAATAAGAGAGACTTGGTTAGAATCTCACCAAACAGAGCATAGCCCCGGTACTTTCAGAGTAGAAGGTTGTGCTTGCCACTAGATTATTAGGGTTTGGATCCTATCACAGAAAACCATATAAGTAAAGTTAAAGTATGCAACAAGCATGAAAAATGAGGGACTGAGGTAGTAAACAAATACTTACAAGCCCAGGGCATATCGTCACCCGGAAACTGTTGAACAGATTCGCCATTTCCGGAAGAGCTAGAGGTCTTACACCTCTTACCTGCAAGAAGTTGCAGATTCAGGTTATTATGACCAGTGGGACAACACATTAAAGGTACACAGCGTTAACAAGCACATGTTATCTTGGAAGTTATCTATGACTGTTTTGAGTAACCTGAATAATCATCAATGGATGTATCAAAAGTTATGCCTATACGTGTTTTGATTAAATTAGAATGATGATCAATCAGTAATTTCTTTGAGAGGAAGGTCGCAAGCAGTATTTTGAAATTTTCCATGCACTACTCATATTACTTTGATTTGATATTTGGTCAGAGAGCTGTGGAAATACATACAACTTCCTGAAGTTTTAAAGGTGGCCCTGAAATTGCTCTCCATTGCGGGAAGAACTCTTCAGATGTCAATTGCAGAGGTTGAAGAAACTTATTTAAGACTGCCGGGATGCGTAGTTTGGCTCTGACCTATAATGAATCCAGCATGTCACGAAAGAGTCACAGATACTAAAGAAAGAACAAAAGCTACGGACAGTTGTAGTAAGTACCACGTTTGCACCAAACTTGTAGGAGAAATCCAAAACCGCAACATCTCTACTAGGGCGTAAGTTCATCACTTCAAGTGGAGATTGTACCTATAACCATGATAGCAATTATTACACTGAGTAAACAATAAGAATGCGGAAAAGACAAGAAAACGACAGATTGAGTAGTAAAATTGAAAAGGTCAACAGACAAAAGTACCTGTGCTCGAGGAGGAATTGTATCAGGTACAGGAGACAGTTCCAGTTTCAAGTGAGCAGGGGGTAGTATTAGAGCTTGGACTGATGTAAGTGGGGAAGTACTCTTGTTTCCCAAAAAGAGGACAAGTCTCCCATGGTGTCCTCTCCATTCAGCTTTGATGCCAATCTGAAGAACACCAACAATCAACAAAACTGAGGAAAATAAGAAAAGTTCACTCTTTGCAATCATAATGCTCTGGGTTTGTGGGCATATTAGACACACCGGCCAAAGAAGCTCAAAAAGTAAGACGCTTGCCTCTCTGCAATCTGAGTACTACAATAGATAAAAGTAGAGAAAAAAAAACTGAAATGGGAAAAATCAAACCTGGATATAAGGATCCTCGTATAAGACACCACTGTCTTTCAAACATAAAGCATGAAATCTTTCGGCAATATTACCAATGACCTGTTAAAGAAAATAAAACTGAATAACATAACAATTCAAGCATGCAATATGATAGATTAAAAAAACATATAGCTAGGATTCATTTATTGATATCAACTGTCATTTCAACAAGTCCATCAGGTTTCGCAGCTGTAGCATTAGTTAGAATCAAGGTAGACGTTTGATGAGTGTATTTGTGTACTGATCAAACGGGAGACGAAAACAATACCTCCACTGTATTTGTTTGATTTCCAATAGGTACAATGGCGGAACCATCAGCTTCATCTGGAACTCCTTCTTCCCCAGGTGGAGCCTCGATAGCAAGAGGACCAAGAAGGTCACTAAGCAGATCGGGTGATGGACTTTGTGGATCTATATTATTTAAATTTCCGTTGGGCTGAGAGAGAGCTCGGGCCATTGACTGGGGTTCCTGCTAAAAACATGCACGGAAAGCAGAATTCCAGAGATAATAAGATAAAAGTATATGCTATATACCAAGATAAGACACAAAAAATGTCACGCCACTGGGGCCTACAAAGAGAGGTACTCACTGTGCTTCCACTAACACTTGGAAGCTTCAAAGCCGGTGGTGTCCCATTAACAGGCTGTGGTTCAGCCAAAACCAAAGCATTTGAAGGCTGTTGTTGTGCTCTAAGCTTGATGGCACTCTGGTCTGCGGTATCTTCGACATCTTCTGCCTTCTTTATCAATGAGGACTATGGAAGAGAAAGAATAAAAATTTCAGCTTCCAAACGTCTCAGGAAAGTAACTTTCAAGGAACCATAAAATCATTTACAAACCTGACGCTCCGGAAATTTTGGCATCTCAGCCAATACATCCATAAAGGCAGCCCCTTTTTTACTCAATTCAAAATATTCAACTGCCCTTTGTTGTATCTCCACATCAATACAACTCTCGTACCTGCCAGGAAAAAACTCTTTTAGAAATAGTGATTTGATTACCAGAGAATAAAATGACAAGAAAGAATGATGAAAATGACAAGCAAGTTAGCAAGCCTCACTTCTTGAATACAGCAAAGATTTTTTTTTGCAGTTCTGGATCCGGGGGTTGAGTGTGCATAAGAAGCTTTGCATAAGTGGAAAGAAGAATAGGAATGGTGGGAGTCCTGAGGGAAAAAGAAGAAGCATTTAAGACATATCCAAAGACAAGAAGAGAACAATGCAGGATTTGTGTTGTCCTTACGACACTGTGGGAAGCTTCTCATGTAAGATGCTAAAGAGTTCACTTGCACTGCATCCAGGTTGTCTAGCAAGAAGGTGGCCAAACTCCCCCAATATATAAGCACTGACCTGAAATTTTGAAAGCAATAGTTTATTGTTGATAACCAGTATTTATATATATATATAAGCATTGTTAACTTTTTTTTGATACCGATAAGATTGTGTCGGAATGGTAGTAAGTTAGTAACTCCACTTTCCCACTTTAGGTTATTATATAATATAGAAAATTTCTTATGAGAAGCGAGGATGTACAACCTTCACCATAGTCTCATGTATTGCGATCTTGTCCATATATTCTCTTGCTTTTGATGCGGCATAAGGCTGTCATATTAAAGAAACTTGTAAGCAACTTCAGAATGTCCTGAATAGGATATACAGCAGATCTATTCTTACAAAGTTCAAATACCTGAAGGTCTTCGTTATTTGTTACGAACTGAACCACACGAAACCAAATGTCATCGCTAACAAAATCCCCAGCCTTATCGATCAACTGAAGAATTACATCTACATACCTGAGAAACATCAAATTAACGTTTAGTGTAGTCAAAGATTGACCAATTGCTTGTGTAAGTAGAGATCTTAATGTCACACCAATTGGCTAGCGCACTTCCTTACATGGTAATAATAATTATGTGCGCTGAAAAAGTATAGTATCTTTTCTTGTAGTAGAAGTTGTCCTTACCATGATAGATCAGGAGCAAACTTCTCAGCAAGAATGGCAGCTTTAAGTGATAACTCTTCACGCATGGAAAACTCTGCTGTGCTAAGATACTGCAGTGCATATTTTGATTCAAAGTATGATTAAACACGACAGAGCTAAATCCATCCTCTCAGGTAAACATCAGAAATTAAAAGGAGACTGATAAACAAGAAAATATCAATATGACAAGACTTACCTGCAACAACTCTTCAACTATGTCCTTTGCATTTGACACATCGCACATCCCATAAAGTAAATCAAGAGCCCGTCTACGAATACTGCAGGAAGATCAACCACTAAGTGAATCTGATATCACTAGGAAAAGAACCAAAGAAATATCTTAAAAAGACAGTGGTTCGGGTTCACAAGCCATGCAAGCTTGGTATTGAGTGGTCAAATATAAACCAACCTGATGTCAGGGTCTTTCAAGGAGGTGATTATCTGAGATTGATGCTTCTTTATAATATCTTGGACATCAGTGACCATCAGCATTCGTGTCATATTCTCCTGCAATATTGACAAGAAATGCATCATGCAAGGCCAATAATGGATGAATAACCGACAAGCGAATCACATTACGCACAACCAACGCTAAACAAATTAATGTTCTAGCTTAAAATGGGTATTCGAGATCTCACCAAGCCTAGATATCTGATGTTGGGTTCACGGACAGATATGAACTTTCCAAGAAGAGCAACACACTGTGACATCATTTCCTTCTCAGCATCAAGATGCATGACCTATATCGAAACACATCAACATGTGAGGAAGTTTCATGGTATCAACTTTTCCCCCAGCTATCTGACGAACTTACCAGGGATAGAGCTTCAAACAGCACAGCATGAGACGCATTGTTCTTATTCACGTTTTTCACAACATCTGTCCCCATTAATATCCGCTGAAGGACCTGAAATTTCCATGAAATGCCATGAGAGAGAATTCGAAGAAAAATATCAGAGATATACTTAAGAAAAACTGAACCTCGAAGAGGGATTTTCTGGTACTGGGATCTTCAATGGTTGGAAAATACTGAAGAGCCCGCATTGCCTTAACCTGTGCTAACCACAAAAATATCAGAATCCAAAATACCTTAACTGAGCCGCAAAAATACACCAAAGCTTGGACAAACCTCCATTTTCATGAATTTTAGAATCCACGGGGTAATGTGAACAAGAAAAAGTTTAAGCTATGTTGAACAAGAGTGAATATGAAGAGTAAGCCAAACCTGAAGCCAAGGAGATGGGATGCCATAGTATGTGTACTCCTGAGGCACATCCTGGTTTCTAGCAAGGCGCTCTAATATGTTGACACATTTAGGTAGACAACTTGAATACGCCTCATGATTATTTGATACCAGAGCTACAAGAAGACTTGTAGAAGATGTCAAGACACCAAGATCCCGTTCATCCAATAGTTGAGCCATACGATCCGCCCTGGAAGAATACAACATTCAGAATTTGTGAAAGATGCACGAGTAAAATCAAACAACCAGTTACCCAGAGTATTAATACACACCAGCCATCAGCATTGATGGCATCAGGATTTTTTCTGAATAAGCGCAGTAGGCACAGTGCAGCTTTTTTCCTTACGAGTGGTCTGCAACTGCTAGAAATCTACAGCAAACAAGTCGCACAGCATTAATATGTTTACTTATATGGATAAATACCCATAACATATATTTTTAGAGGTCCCTTACAAGTAACTTTTGAACATCAGGTGCCAATGATTCAGCAAAATCTCTCCCACCAATATTTCCAACCTACAGGACACAGGAAACATGGCAAAGTAAGAGAGCCAGAACAAAAAAAAGGAACCACCAGATTGAATGTAGTAAAAGGCTTTGAATCATGAATTATCAGAGAAAAGACACAATGTACCCAAAGACTTCCATTGAAACAGTCACTTAACTGGATCACATAACCTGAAAGACCACACTATGCTCTAAGATCTCAACACAATATGGACAAAAGAGTACATACCAACGTCAATGCCAGGCACTGGAAAGTCTCATTCCGACCAATTATATCGTTTCGCACTGTATTAATTGCCAACCTCAAGAAATCATGGTTCTCATTGAGTAAGCAGGATGTAACAATGTAGCCAACCTGTAATCAAGGAACATACTATAAAATAGCTAATGCAAACCCTTGGGGGACAACGCATGGTATCATTTATATCTTTTGGCTAAGAGTTGCTAAGATGTTGTTACTAAATACTAAGGAAATGTCTCATTACATTACCAGGTCTAATCAAAGTGAATAAAACTCCAACAGCATGAAATAGTATCTAGATCACGCTTCTTCATTGAAATTTAACTTTGTTTCAGCTTGATCACCAGACTTGAATCAAACAAATACCCCCACCTAACTCTGTTCTCTTAGCTTTCGAAAGCAATATTTAAGCAAACAAAACTTTGGCTTACCTGCTTTTCTGGATACTTTGGAGCAGATATAAGAGAAACCGCCTCCATATGGCCAAAATCCACATCGTAACCTAGCATATGTATATAAAGAATTTTCCAGACATATTTCTTCTTTTTATATGGTGTCAAAACCTGTCAAACGTACAACAATATGGAAAAACTAATCAAAGAATGTATGATCAATTCTAACACGAAGCGAGGAAAAGATTATATTCCGCAGTGGTCCAACTAGCCATAGATGGACACTACAGCTCTGCTACTCAAAGTATGGAGTCAGAGTTTCATGCAAAATGCTTACAGTAACACAGCTTAATCTACTTCGTAGTAAGCTATTCAAATCTTTCTGTGACCTTGATTTCTTTCCTTAGACTATCAGTACTGATGTTTCGAAGTTTAAAGTAATGGCCTAATCTCCAAGGATATGAGCTAGCTATACAACGGAAACATAACAATGCTTATCAAGGTGCACAATGTGACTGCATCACTATTTCAACTTCATTCTTCTCTAACTCCGTTATCACTAATCAGTACAGAACCTTCGACACTGAATTAACACTCAAATGAGATAAGAGAGAGAGAGGAGAGAGGAGAGAGGAAGAGAATCCTCTTACCTTCTCATTCTTGAAGCATGTACGGATGTTTCCCAGCTCCTTGTCAACTCGGAGTCGCTCCGCCTCCTTGTTCTGGCAATTACGAATGTCGCTGATGAATACGGAGAATCCTCTCATTCCGGCCATGGTGGAACCGACTCCTCAGATCCACCTTCCGTCGCCGCCTCACACGGGCAGATGAAACTTGCGAAACAGAATCTTAAGTACGACGGTAACTGCAGAGTACAGCTGAGGCATAAACAATTCGCGGGAGCTGAGATCGGAACCCTAATCTAGAAACGGAAAATGGCACCTCCAGTGGAAGAAATTCAAAAGGTGAGTGATATGCTGGAGAAGGTGAATGAGAAGAGAGAGAAGCTTGCCTCCGGGCAACGACGGGAGACGACTTTAATTTTTCTTTATTTACAACTATGACTATTCAATGTTGTATAATTCAGTTTTTGTCTATTTTATTTCAAATTTATCAAGACCCGAAAGCATTTTGATTTATACACTAAACTATACAAAGCATATGAATTTAGAAAATCCGAAATTTACTCGTCTAATTTTTTTTTTTTCTTCCTTTTGTCAAAAACAGAGTTTACGCCATTAGTCATTTGGACATACTTGAGAATTTATAATTTGGAGACCATTTTGTAAAGTTTACGGCTGCTCTTGTTTCTTCACTTTTTTCATTAATTTCTGTTTAAATCAATAAATGACTGCTTTGGGTAGCGGTCAAAAGTGATTTACATTTAAAGGCATTTTAATGAGTTTGATATCATATGAGGGACTTTGGGTTGTTTTCGAGGAGTTGAAAGTTCTAGAAAACTCAATTTTACTTTTAATGAAATTTGTTGTTTGAATGGTGATGAACAATGTCTTTTTCGGTAAAAAATACGGAGCTTCGTCTCCGACGGAAGAATGGCGGTGGTGAGAAAAAACCAGAGCTTAAAATCAAATTCCCATAACAATATTCAGGAAACTTCTAAATTGTAGAAAAACTGTTTATAATCGTTAAAGAATCACTGATATTTTGCGACAATTAGTCATTGGAGTGTACAATTGGTATTTTGTGATCCAATTCCATAGCCGGAAAAAAATGTTGAAGGCTTCGAGCACAAAATCTGCAAATCTATTAACCTAGTATTAATCTCAATCTGCAAATCTAAGAAAGTTTCGAGATTCATGCGTGATTCAGGCGGAGACAACGAATTTAGAGGAGAAAGCAAATCATTGAGATTTATTTGAGAATGATATTTGTATTTATGTGTGGATGGTCATTTGTGGATACACCATTATGTATGTTATTGTGTGTGGATATTAAGAGTACATTACATTATTGCCATTGTCAAGCTTCGTAGCCGTGTATATGGAAACTGTTTTTAGGAAATTATGGATGAATAATGTGTTTATGGATGATTATTTGTGGATGTTATAAATGAAAATATACTTGTAGAATTAATCCAAAGAAAACCGTCCATAAAAAAGTAGTTTAGTATAACATATTTTGATAGAAACCGTCTATGGTAACAAAATTATATGGGTAAAATATATTGTGGACAATTGGTTTGTAATAATGAATCAAATCTCTCTATTTAGAGTTTGATGACGATTGTGATCTACTTTTTAAAAAATTTAGATCAGAAGCTTATGGAAGTTATATATGATGTGTTTACAGATCTGGGTTTTAGGTATATTTCTGAATAAATATACTCATTATATGTAGATCTGAGTTTTAATATTTCTTTACAAGATAAGATTTATCAAAAAGCCAAAGATGGAAAATGAAAGGAAGAAAAATAATATTGTTCAGCGTTCAGCGTTCGGCGAACAGATTCATCTGTATCTCTGAAATATTTAAATAGTCAATGGTGGAATCAGAGTTTTGGAAGATGGAGACTGTTTATCAATCAGAAGAGAGACTAAAAATGGTAAAAAAAATAAAATGGTAAAAGTGAAACCTAAGTGTCTTGAACGGCAAATTTGGGATTTCTCTCACATCCAAAACTCGGCAAAGTTAAAAAGTAAGAAGTGCCTTCACGTGATATAACACTCTTGAAAAATGCATTTGATTGTAATTTGGGGAAAATTGAACTTTCAAAATTTGGCCAAAAAAATTATGAACTCTTAGAAAATCATAATAAACCCCAACTTTTTGTTAACTTTTTATTTAATTCTAAAATTCTGTTAACTGGACCAAAATAGGCACATCATAACTTGACATGGGGATTTAACCTTGTTGGCCATCTTAAACTTTGTTAAACTAAAACGTTTTCTCCTAAATTCCCAAATCAACTTCACAAACTCTAAAATCTCAAATCAATTTTTCCCTCTTTCTCTCGGTTTTCTTTGAGCAAATTTCCCAAATCGATTTCACAAACTCTATAACTCGATTTTGCATCTTTTGATTTATCTCTCAATTAAATATCCATCTTCATCATAATTCTTTCGCGAAAGCATGTTAACTTTAGTCTTCATATATGTAAAATTGATTTGAAATTTAAAGGTTTATGAGATCATATTTTAGAATTTAGAAGAAAATAAAATGATGTCGTATTAGTTTAACTGAGTTTAAAATAGAGCAATTAACGGTATTAAATTATATTGTCAAGCCACTTGACGGTGTGCCTATTTTGGCTAAGTTTATGATTAGATAAAAAAGACAACAAAAAGTTAGGGTTTATTATGACTTTCCAAAAATTTATGCTTTTTTGGCCAAATTTTGAAAGTTTGGGAGATTTTTCCCATTGTAATTTTTTCTCAGTTCTATGAGGAAAACGATTTTTTAATTCCGGGCGGGTCGGGTCACGCCTTTTGTATTTTGGCCTAGCTTGGTCCCACCGTAACCTTAATGGGACCGGGTCGAGTAGACTAGAACTAGAAGTTGTCGGTCTAGACTCTAGAGAAACAAATATTTCATTCTTTATAGAAAAATAATTGCAAGCATCAATTTGAAAAACAAGTTAAACAACAACAACAACAAAAAACTCAAATGTCTTGTACGAAAATGAAAATTTCCATCCATTGACAATAGTATTTTATTTCTTTTACAACGAACATATTCGTTTCAAAACAAGAAATGAATTATATTTGCTGTCGACAATTCAAAAGATAGATTTGGTGAATTAGTTTGTGTCAACACTATTAAACTAACTAGAAAATGTAATTTGAGGCACAAAACAGAAACAAGAGAACAAAAGATGAGGGTGTAGCAGTTGGATGACAGTGGTGAACCAAGCTGTCACTGAGAAGATCCTTCATCTATCGAGAATTGCAAGCATAATCGATTCTTGGTATCACAATGGATATGTAAGTTCTTTGCTTCTAAGAAGTTAAATACTTTTAGCTCAAATAAACTGAACCGACCACAGGCCCACAAGAACTCGGAAAAAAATAAAAAAGACGATAGTCATGACGGTCCAAGAGTTCGACTTATATTCAACAATCAGATATGTTAAACACGAATATATTATTTATACTTGGATCGATCTTGATAACACACCAAATGTATAGTGTAACATAACTCATGGACAAGTCTCGACTACGTACGCACGAATATATATTGGAGTTGGTACCAATACCATATGTATCTCACAGAAATCGAAAGTTCAGTTTGTAGATTTTTAAAAATTAATAACTTAATGTTAATACTAGATCGTTGTCAGATACTAAGACTAGTAACAATAATATGTTTTCTAATAAACCATGATTTTTTCCAAAATCATAAGGATCGATATCCATACAAAACAACCAAAAACTAAATTCTAGGGCCACTGCTAGAATCGAAATAAATAGTGAACCATATATTTCATGGCTCTCACTCAAATCGCCAACGGACGAATTAGGGTTTAGTGATTCATGTTTAGCCGGAGAAGAATTTAGTCTCTTATTTTTCGTGACAATTGACAAACTACAAACTATCTACCAAGACTCCAACAAAAACTCAGATGTGGTGAATTTTCTCTCTTATACTGTTTTAATTTATACAGAGAAAAATATGCTTTAACATAATATCGCTAGAATATCGTTAGTGATCTGGACCGGCTTCTTCTAACCGGAATACTCGAACGGAACCCATAAACAACATTTTCGATTTGGTTCTTTGGAAGTTGAATTTCTCATGGGAGACTCGTACCGTACGTAGTTCTCTAGATTTATTTTCCGTACTAGTATGAAATAATAAAGACATTTATCATAAATCATCATTGAATATGAAATTTAAAAGTTTCCATTAATCTCATCTACATAATCTTTCTATATATATATGGACTTGAATAAATTCTTCTTCAAGTAAAGGTCAAAACTCAAATGCTAAAAGTTTTTCATCAACACATAATGACGAATATCAAAATTGACCAATAACATCTGTCAAACTTATTTGTGACAAAATATCGAGAAAACATGATATACACAATTGAGAGTTCGGTATTTGACAAACATGAAAGAAAAGGTGAATTGAATCATCATGCATGAGCGATCGGTTAAAGGGATAATACACAGAAAAGTTCTCTTTTTCAAATATTCAGTTAGACCCCATAAGAAATAAATTAGTTTAATTAAAAGAGATTTAAAGGAAAATGAAGAATACTGAAAAAAGCTCTGATGATGACACGTGTTACCATGAGAGTAAATTTAGGAATCTCTAATGAAGTTGCGTGTTAATTATAGGGCCTCTTAATTATAAGGAAAAAAAGAAAAATAATATTTTCATGTAGTTATAGTTCAACAAACAATCACAACTGTAGATTTCAGGAACTATAATATTTTAATTTAAACTCACCTCGTTCTTGTTGACGTGGTCTTTTAGGTTTAGACCCAATCCCCTCTATATATTCGTAATCTGAATAAATTCAACAGTTGTTCAAAGAAAAAGAAAAAAGAACAAGTCTCAACAAAAAAATGGAAAACACCACCGAGTCCTATTGTAAGACGACAAGAGCGTGGGAAAATTTGGAGGAGGAGAGATTGATGGGTTTTCGTGTATTCACACTGGGGTTTGGTATGCGTTGACAATCTTCTCATGCTTTGGCCTGTTGATATATGGAAAACAAGATTTATGACCTCTTTGATCATATTGGCATTCATGTTTTATGTTCCTTTCTATTACCCTACCACAGAAGTTCTCGTTACGATATTTTCGTTGCTTGCGGGAGGAGTCTCTGTTGAGTAAGCTTGGTTAGCTTGCCACCTAAGGAATCCTTAAACAAGTTGGTTTAGGATAAGAAAGGTGTAAACCTGTTAGGATTAGGAGTTATCTAAATCTATTAGGATTAGGACTAACAAAGCTGTGTTAGCACTATATATATCAATGTCGAGTTGTGACAAAGATATCAAGCTTAGAGAGCAAGGTGTTTAGTTTTGAGCTATTTTCTAAACATCAATAAAGAGAGTTATTCTTTAATCAAGAGTGTTTTGTTCTTAAGCACCTTTATTTGGTATCAGAGCTTAAGGTTATTACGATCAAGAAGGAGGCTTGATCACGAAGATCTTACGGAGCTTTGATATAGTGGAGAGAGAGAGGAACAACGAAACCGAGCTATGGTAGAGAATGATCCTCCACCACAACCAAGGGATCAAGATAAGGCGTTCTCGATCCAATGCCCTATGTTAACGTCTACGAACTACACCGTA
This sequence comes from Erythrophleum ivorense, assembly GCA_026724425.1. Taxonomy (NCBI): domain Eukaryota; kingdom Viridiplantae; phylum Streptophyta; class Magnoliopsida; order Fabales; family Fabaceae; genus Erythrophleum; species Erythrophleum ivorense. The sequence continues at coordinate 6,433,951 of JAIUCV010000071.1, read as the reverse complement.
TGGGCCATGAGAATGAAAGTGGTGCTGCGACTTCACAAAGCATGGGAAGCAATCGATCCTGGAACGGAGGATTCCCACAAAAACGATGTCGCAACAGCACTATTTTTCCAATCAATACCGGAGTCTCTTATACTGCAAGTCGGCGGGTATGGAAATCCTAAAGAGATATGGAAATCAATCCAAATACGACATCAAGGAGCTGAACGTGTCAAGGAGGCACGACTACAAACGTTAATGTCGGAATTTGAGAGAATCAAGATGAGGGAGACAGATACAATCGATCACTTTGCGGCAAGGTTATCGGAGATTTCATCTAAGGCAGCCTCACTTGGAGAAACGATTGATGAAGCTAAGCTGGTGCAAAAGTTTCTTAATTGTCTACCAAGAAACAAGTTTATCCATATCATAGCTTCTCTCGAGCAACTCCTCGACCTAAAGAAGACGAGTTTTGAAGATATCATTGGTAGACTCAAAGCTTTTGAGGAGAGGGTTGTCAACGAGGAAACTCTAGGAGAAACGCAAGAGAAGCTGCTCTATGCAAACTCAGATGATAGAAACATGTCATCTTCAAGAGGGAGAGGACGTGGAAGAGGAGGTAGAGGGAACAGAGGAAGAGGAAGAGGAGGCGGAAGGTTTAACTCACAGGAACGATCAAATCAGACGGACTCGAAGGAGAAGAAGGATCGTGTTATAATCTGTTATCGTTGTGATAAACCTGGTCACTTCGCCTCTGTTTGTCCTGATAGACCTCCAGTAAGAACACAAGAGGCCAACAAAACAGAGCTAGAAGAATCGGACAAAGCTCTCTATATGCACGAGATAGTGTTCTTAAATGAAGAAAACATTATACCAAAGAAGTATGGAACCGAGGAGGGAAACGAAGGACTTTGGTATCTTGATAATGGAGCAAGTAATCACATGACAGGCCAGAAGGAGTATTTCTCAGAGTTAAACGAGAATATAAGAGGCAAGGTCAAGTTTGGTGATGGATCATGCATTGAAATAGGAGGCAAAGGGTCAATATTATTTCAAAGCAAAACCGAAGAACAGAAACTTGTTACGGATATCTACTACATCCCAGGCCTAAAGAGCAACATCCTAAGTCTAGGACAAGCAACGGAGATAGGCTGTGATGTAAGAATGAAGCAAGATTTCTTGACGGTTCATGATCCAAGAGGAAAGCTCCTGGTGAAAGTCACAAGAACGGCAAATAGACTCTACAAAATAAACCTCAAGATTGGAAGACCAACTTGTCTGAAGGCAAGTATTGAAGATGATTCTTGGAGATGGCACGCGAGGCTTGGACATATCAGCTTCAAGACAATGAAAGCTATGTCAACACAGAAGATGGTGTATGGCTTACCGGAGGTTAAGGAAGAAGATAGATTGTGCGAGTCTTGTTTAGTCGGCAAACAAACTCGACAATCTTTTCCGAAAGCAACCATGTATCGAGCCACAAAGCCTCTAGAGTTGCTTCACGCTGACTTATGTGGTCCTATCTCACCACCAACCATTGCCAATAACAGATACATATTTGTTATTATTGACGATTTTTCAAGATACATGTGGGTTATCTTGTTAACGGAGAAGAGCGATGCGTTATCTAGATTCAAGACGTTTAAGAATCTAGTTGAGAAGGATATTGGGAAGACAGTGATGACTCTAAGAACAGACAGAGGAGGAGAGTTTACTTCAAAAGAATTCAATGAATTCTGTGACACAAATGGGATCAAGAGGCATCTCACAGCACCTTATACGCCTCAGCAAAACGGAGTGGTTGAGAGAAGGAACCGGACTCTTTTGGAGATGACCAGAAGCACTCTCAAGGCGATGAGAGTACCGAATTACTTGTGGGGTGAAGCTGTGCGACACGCTACTCACATAATCAATAGAGTACCGACCAGAGCTCTCAAGAACATGACACCATATGAATGCTTGAGGAATAAGAAACCTCACCTTGAGCATCTAAGAGTGTTTGGATGCTTAGCTTATGCGAAGGTGGAGAATACCAATCTCAAGAAGCTTGATGATAGGTCAAGACCATTAATACATCTTGGGCTAGAACCTGGTTCCAAAGCTTATAGGCTTTACAACCCGACAACAAGAAAAGTTGTTGTAAGCCGTGATGTAGTCTTTGACGAGAAGACGAGCTGGAGTTGGAGTGAAACGAGTGTGGGATCAAGTCGGGAACCTGGAATGTTTTATCTAAGGTGGGGAGACGTAGAAGACACAGGACAGGGTCCTACAATGATCGGCAACGATCAACATAACGATCACCACGAAGAGGAGGACGATGAGAATAGTGATCATGAAGATCACGATGGAAACCATGAAGAGAATCATGGAGAAGTAGCAAACGAATCAGCACACGAACAACCTGTCCAGCTAAGAAGATCAGACCGTCAGAGAAGTAAGCCGACTTACCTTGACGATTATCTCTTGCAAGCAGCGATAGAGTGTGAAAGACTCTTACTCCTAATCAACGATGAGCCAAGAAATTTCAAGGAAGCTGAGGGTTCATCAAAGTGGAGATTAGCTTGCAAAGAGGAGATTGACTCAATAAACAAGAACAAGACATGGTTCTTAGTTGAGAGATCAAGAGATATGAAGATCATCGGGCTCAAGTGGGTTTTTAAACTCAAGAGGAATGCAGATAACACTATCAATAAGCACAAGGCGCGACTTGTGGCAAAAGGATATGTACAAGAGTCAGGAATTGACTTTGACGAGGTGTTTGCACCAGTTGCACGAATTGAGACAATTCGTTTATTGATAGCTTTAGCAGCATCACAAGGATGGGAGATTCATCACTTGGATGTAAAAACGGCTTTCCTGCATGGAGAATTAAAAGAAGACGTCTGTGTAGAGCAGCCCGAAGGTTTCATGATCAAGGGAGAAGAAGATAAGGTATACAAGCTTTCAAAAGCATTGTATGGCTTAAGACAAGCTCCAAGAGCCTGGAACACGAAGTTGGATCAAATCCTTAAAGGGATGGGATTTAAAAAATGTGCAAAAGAAAGCGCTGTCTATCGCAAAGAAGAAGGAGGGAGCCTTCTCATCATTGCAATCTATGTTGATGACTTATTCGTAACCGGCAACTCATTCAAAACGATTAGCGAATTCAAGGTTGGAATGTCGACTAACTTTGAGATGTCGGATCTCGGTAAGCTCACGTACTACCTCGGGATTGAGGTACATCAAGGAAAGGATGGAATCGAGATAAAGCAAGAAGGCTATGCTCGACGAATTTTACAAGAAGCTGGCTTAGATACGTGTAATCCGACTCAAGTACCAATGGAGTTCGGTTTAAAGATTTCTAAGGCACAAGAAGAAGAAGAGATAGCACCCACAGGCTACAGAAGGAATGTAGGATGCTTGAGATATTTGCTTCACACGCGACCGGACTTAGCATTTTCTGTTGGAGTAGCAAGCAGATACATGCAAAGCCCTCGCAAGTCACATGGTGAAGCTATGAAGCACATTCTAAGATACCTAAAGGGAACTATGTCATACGGCTTGAAGTTCAATCGTGGCGGATCAAAGAAACTCGTTGGGTTTAGTGATAGCAGCCACAACATTGACCAAGACGACGGAAGAAGCACGACGGGTCATATATTTTATTTCGGAGATGCACCAATCACTTGGTGTTCTCAAAAACAGGATACGGTGGCGCTCTCATCCTGCGAAGCGGAGTTCATGGCGGCAACGGAAGCGGCTAGACAGGCAATATGGCTTCAAGATCTCTTAAGTGAGATCACGGGAAGAAAAGCAGAGCAAGTGTCAATCAAGATAGACAACATGTCTGCGATTGCACTCACCAGAAATCCGGTGTTTCACGGCAAGAGTAAGCACATTCATAAGCGCTACCATTTCATTCGAGAGTGCATTGAAAGGGAGCTAGTTGATGTGGAGCATGTGCCGGGGACTGAGCAAAAGGCGGACATCTTAACCAAGGCGTTAGCACGGATCAAGTTTTCTGAGATGAGAGACATGATCGGAGTTCACAACATTTCCAAGAACAAGCCATCAAAGCTTACGAGGGAGAATGTTGAGTAAGCTTGGTTAGCTTGCCACCTAAGGAATCCTTAAACAAGTTGGTTTAGGATAAGAAAGGTGTAAACCTGTTAGGATTAGGAGTTATCTAAATCTATTAGGATTAGGACTAACAAAGCTGTGTTAGCACTATATATATCAATGTCGAGTTGTGACAAAGATATCAAGCTTAGAGAGCAAGGTGTTTAGTTTTGAGCTATTTTCTAAACATCAATAAAGAGAGTTATTCTTTAATCAAGAGTGTTTTGTTCTTAAGCACCTTTAGTCTCAATCTATCAACTCTCTTGGACGATAGACATTGGACATGGTTTTCTCCTTCTCTTTGGTGCCCTTAGTAATGGTCTTTTAGCCATGGACATTGCTTCTCAAAACCAACACCCATTATGGGGTGTTTATGCAATTATGTTCTTTCAATACATTGTCTACGTTTACAATTTCCAGTTTCTAGCTAATGTAGTCTAGTCTAGTAGTCAGATTCTTTGTTTATGTTCTATTTAGTTGAATAATAAGAAAACTTAGTTATTTTTTTAACGTATTAGTGCTTGGTTTGATTTCAGACTACACACAACGTTGTTAAAAACTAGAGTCGGATAAATAAAGTTTGGTATTCTAGATATAACATAATGTGGAACAGCAACTAACAGTCGCATATTATGATTGGGATACAAAAGTCAAAACAAGATGAACAAAAAAGAATCAATTTGCAAGAATCGTTTCTAAACGCAAGATATATAATACACGGAATAGCTCTCCCTGAATAATGATAAAAAGGACAAGTTTTGGAATATCTAACTTACTTCTCTTGTAAACTGCCTTTGCTTTGTTGTATGTATCCTCGGGGACAGGATAGCAATTTGCACCAAGTGCTTCACATATGTATCCATGTAATCTCCTCATCATATTGCCTAGAAAAAGAGGTAAAGTAACAATAATATGAGAAAGTTAAGCATAAACCACATATTAGCAAATAAAGATTGGATGTAAATTGAATGAATGATAAATACTGCACCATATAACCTCGTCAATTGATCAAGACAATTTCAGGCCAGAAAAACGAAACCTTTTGAAGAAGTTATTTTTCCATTCAAGAAGTTAGTTCATTATATGTTTGCGTTAACTTTTCACTGTTTGAATTCATATCCAGTAACTCATGCTCGTGATCAGCAAGTTGTCTCTGCAGACGAAAGCAATTGAAGATGCAAAGAAAAAAAGAAATATCATTCCTCATCCCCCAATACTAGAGGCATAGAAAGTAGGTACCAAAGACTTAGAAAATTCATTTCTGACCTCTAACTAGTATGGTCATGCCAAAGTTGTATTACATACAACATATTTCAGTGAAGCAATCAAGTAATTCCCAGCCCGAGTCTCTAAGCGACATCCACTCACTGTACAAGAAACGCTAAGGAACCAATATTTGCAAGAAATGCTAAGGAACCAATGTGGAAGCAACGGAAACAGATTAACAGAAACGGAAACCGATTAACAAACCCTTCTTCAACCTCCGACTCCTATAAATCTCTCTCTAACCGCCAAATCTTATCTTTTCTCTCTGTTCATCTTCTTCTTCATCATGTTGCTTGATAAAAGATTCTTTGTGTGTAATATAAAAGATTTGAGTCCAGAGGACCAGTGTTGCACTATGAACTTAGGAGACTTAAAACAGAGCTAAGACGAGAATGATTGGTTGTGATTTGGTAACACTAAACAAATGTAAATGATGATATAAATTCAATATGGAACAAGCACTAGATCAAGGCAATTCGCAGGAGCTCACGGAAAGAGACCGAATGACTATTCAGGACAATGGTTCAAAATAAGTTTCGAACTCAAACACGAAAATATGCTAATCCACTCTCGTGATCTTAACAACTTTGCTAATCAACCTAGATGTCTAAACTCTCGTTTGAATCTAACAGTTAAAAGCAAGCAATAAAATCAGGTTCGATATGTTCACGATCCGCCTTAGCATCAACTCTCGCAGGCTAAGGACGGGTCGCTCACCAATGATTTATCTAGCACCCTATAGCACTTTTGATGAATAGTAAGCCTAAGATCTAAAACCGAGTGATCAAATTAATCAATTTTAGCATTACGACTATCAATGGCGAAAACAAAGATCCCAAGATACGACAACCTTAGTTGAGGGTCGAAGGTGCCATAATCCGAAGATTAGGGTTCTTGTTGAGGTATGTATCCAACTTAATGGACGCACTCTAAATGATCTTTAGATTCAAAGATAAAACGTCATATCTGCATTCGATCAACTAACTTGCGAAACTCCCTTGAAAAACCTAGATCTAGCAAATCGACTACTCAGACATGATCAAACAAGCAACAGCAAAAGATGAAACAGTTTTCATTGAAATAAGGAATAGTAAACAAGAGGGTTCAGAAATCTTCTCCAAACTGTCACAAAGGATTCAGAGATCTTCTCCCTCAGATCCACAATGAAAAACTCCAAAAAAGCGAAGAAAAAACGTAGCCGAAACAATGGCTCAAAATAGGTCTAAGTAGTTCGGGGTTGAGCGTGTTCGATCGGACGGCTCAGATGGAAGCACGTGATCGAACGGTGTGTAAGCGTCGTGACAGTACTCGACGAAACGACGTCGTGGGGGCGCTCGACCGAACGAATTCGTGCAGGCACTCGATCGAGTGACAGCATGCATGCACTCGATCGAGTGTTTCCTTGAACACACTCGGTCGAGTGTTTTCTTGGATTCACTCGATCGAGTGGTTTCTTCACGCTATTCTCCTGCTTTCAGCCCCTTTCGCCTCTTGTTGCTCCTTGTTACCAAAACTCTCCCTGGAACGTCTTTAGACCTAAAAAGACTCAATAAGGACTAGAAAGACTCGATAAAACCTGTCAAAACAGTGGTTAGAGTGCGCTAAAACGCAAGACATCATTGCTCCAAAAGCTTGAAAACAAAATCACGACCATGGATCATCAAATGAGCACTTGGATCTTGGATCTCTCTAATGACATAAGATTTTGGTTTTGGGTTTTTTGGGTTTCGTGTTTTCATATACAATACTTGTTTTATTATCTTCTTGCCGGTACCCGATCGGTTTCCTAATGTACAAACTTTGTACTCGATCGGTTTCTATATGTCTAAATTTGAAAACACGAAACCCAAAAAACCCGACCCAACCCAAAACCCAAAATCTTATGCCTAATAAAAATAATAAACAAAATAGATTTTAATTTAATCATCATTTGAATATTTTTCCCAAAAAATTGAAAGAACAAAACAAACTTTTGTCTTTGTTCCAAGACTTAAACTCGATAGAAGATTGTGTATGTTACCGAAGTATTAACTCATTAAATAAGTTCTTGTGGAATTAATATATGTACTTGGATCGATCTTGATAACACACAAATACGGTGTAACTACGCACGAATACCACCATATCTCTTAGAAATTGAAAGTTTTTGTTGAATACTATATTGTACCATTACCATATCTCACAGAAATTGAAAGTTTTGTGAAATTTTTATCATAGGTTTCAGTTGGTAGATTTTCTAAATTAATAACATAATGTTAATACTAGACTAGATCGTCGTCAGATACTAAGATCTGATAACAATAATCTGTAATATAATAAGCCATAATTTTTTTCCAAAATTTTTTGAAATACATACAAAACAACCAAAACCTAAAAACTCTAGGACCAAACAAATTTAAGAGTTTCATTGCTAGAATCGAAATAGATAGTGAACCATATATTTCAAAGCCGTAGTCAGTGCCATCATAGGGCTCTCACTCAAATCACCAACGGACGAATTATGGTTTATTGATTCATGTTTAGCCGGAGAAGAATTTAGTCCCTTCTCCCACAAGAATGCACCGATTGCAAATTGTTTTTTGCAAGACAAGTCACCGAACTCTGTAGGTAGACCATATAGTTTGAGAAGTCGATCAAGTTCTTCCTCCGACATAACCTCGTAATCTTCCTTTCTAAAGTTTGGATAGTGAAGAGGCATCTGGAACGATGGCCAAGAAGCAACCCAACTGTTTAACTGATCGTTGTCGTAGTTGGACCAAGGATCCGAAGTTTTTTTCTCGACCACATCTGAGTTTTTGTTGGAGTTTTGGTGGATAGTTTGTAGTTTGTCACGAAAAGCAAGAGTGAGTTGTGAAACCTTCGCCATTGTTTGTTGATGAAAAACTTTTAAGCTTTTGAGTTTTGACTTTTAAGAAGAATTTGTTCAAGTCAGTATATATAGGAAGATTATACATGTAGACGAGATTAATGGAAACATTGAAATTTCCTATTCAGTGAGGATTATATTTCATACTATTAAGGAAAATAAATTTAGGAACTACGTACGAATCTCCATGAGAAATTCAACTTCCAAAAAAACCAAATCGAAATTGTTATTATGTGTCCCGTTCGAGTATTCCGGTTAGAAGAAGCCGGTCTAGATCATAAACCAGGTTCTTTCTCTAGCGCTCTCTCGGTAAATATTTCTAATCACTAACGATATTCGATAATCTATAGTCCCATCAGATTAGAGAGGATGGAGACACCTAGGCTGGTTTGCATCCCGGTTCGTAACAAAACCGAACTGTTTAGACTACTGGACACCGGACAATTTAGCCCAATCCACAAACTGCATACCGCCATATACATTGTTCGCAAACCGGACTCCAACCGTAAACGCCATGGCAACCACAGGAATGCGTTTGGCTGCTGTAGAACCTTCCACGACGCGTTCGAGGCCGTTGATGATTTGGTAACGTGCATTGGAAGATAAGCCAAGGAACACACCTGATCAAATAACACAAGACCATAAGAGAGAGTGAGTCTCCATAGTAACCAACAAATTCACAGATAAATCTTGGTACTTGTCACTAATTTCTGCAACTAAGTTAATGTCTCAAACGGAATTGGAATCTAATATTACAACCAACAAGAACAATCCAGCTGATACTGTCACAGTATATAGACTTACCCCAGAGAGCAGCGCTTTCGAATAGAGGTGGAACAGGGACGTCTTCCTCTGATTTCTTTATACTCCTATTCACATAAAATTTTAGTGAACAAGAGTTTTTATAAAGTGAGAGAGATACTCAAAAGATTTGTTTCATTATGAGAAATTAGTAAAGCTAAAGCCCATGGCGAAAAGTATACCGTTTTGCTGTCATGATCAGATTTGCAATTCCCTGACCTACGAGACCACAGCCGAATCCAACCGAACCATACAAGAGGCCCTACATCCAGATTCACATCAATCAGTTAAACCAACGACATTGAAGATCAAACAAAGAAAAGTAAAGCAATTTCCTTCTCTGTAACTGTAACTACCTTGTAGAAGAAAGTTGCAATCCGCTGGTTAACCGAGAATTTACAACCCGGTCTTTCAGCTTCGAAAACACTTCAGAAACACAAAACAAAACTCGTATAAGTACATCTCAAGGAGCCAAAAGTGAAGAATGAGAGAGAGAGAGAGAGAGAGAGAGAGAGAGAGAGAGAGAGAGAGAGAGAGAGAGAGAGAGAGAGAGAGAGAGATAGAGACAGTGACAGTGTTACCTGCTAGGAAGAGCAGCACAAGAACGCTTAAGGCCCTTAAACAAGCCTGTTGATGATGCGACCGATGGCTTCCCGATACGTGCATAAGGAGCCAAAAGTCCAACCAAAGCGACATCAACCACAAGACCAACCAAAAGATCAGCTGCATACAACTCAAACTCTGACCAGAAATTTTCCCCTCTCTTCTGTACTTCTGCAAATGTTGCACAGCAAGAGTCTATGGCTACCTGCATTCAAAACCGTAAAAGCAAGATCTTTACATTAATTAATTCTAAAGAGAAAGCTTTATTCTTTGACAAACCTCGGTTCCAACTTTGAAGAGAAACGAAGGATCTGCAAGCATTCTGTTTCGAAGCATCGAGCAAGTCCTCATCAGAAACCCAAGTGGCCAAACAGAGCCCTGCAAATTTTCAACCATCCAAAAACATAAATCATCATCATCATCATCATCATCATCATCATCATCATCATCATCATCATCATCATCATCATCATACAAAGCAATCAAAATACAGAATCATTGTTCCAAAATCAAACCTGTAGATCGAGGTAACGAAGAAGGAACAGTTTCCGAATCCCCACAGATTTCGCAGCTTCCAACATATCCTCCGGTAGTTTAATCCCTCTACGTTCTGTCTCTTTCATAACTTCATCCAACTTCAGAATCGGACCGAACTCCTTCTCCTCAGCTTTATCTGCTTCATCCTCACCATCATCGCCGCCGTCTCCTCCTCCTCCGCCATTACCACCATTTCCGTTTCGGTCGTTGTTTCCACCGTCATCGCCGCCGTCGCCGTCACCGCCATCGAGTTCCGGCTCCAAATCGCTTAAAGTTTCGTCCTTCAAGCCGCTATACGTCCATCCCGGCACCGATCGGCCGGAGATCTCCCCGGCGACCACATCCGATCCCACGCATTGAGTTCTCAATTTCCGAGAAGACAGCTCAGAGTTCAAATGGATCCGTCTGGATTCGATACCAGGGCTTCGACGGAAACAAATCGACCTAATTTCCAATCTCTGACCGGCTCTGCATTGATTTCGCGGCTCTTTACTATTGAAACAATCGTTGGAGAAATTTGAAATGTGCGAAACTTTCAGGGACAGAGACATTTGTCGATGTTCTCGAGTCCGTATGATCTCCGAACGAAAGATCGAATACCCAAAAGCCTTACACTATTGAAAAAATCAATCTGGAATTTCGGAGCAAAGAGGAAGAAGGCGGACTTAACTTTGCTATAGACGATCGGTGAATCAGTTGGTGAGGTTTAAGGGTTTTGAACACACTCTTGTCTTTAATCAGAGACGACCAAAGCGGTGTGAATAATAAAGTACGGTCGTGTCTACAAGAAGCTTAACAGCTGGCGACTCCCTATTGGTTATACGGATTTTACACGTTTGACTTAAAAAACGAAATAAATTGGAATTAATTTTCATTTTTTTTTTTGATAATTTTTAAATTCCCGCCAGACTCTCGCATCTAAAATTTCGCCTCATTTGATTCCATTGTTCATCGTCTTCTACATTTACAGGGCCGAGAAGAAGGAAAAGAGGCAAACGAAGAGACATCTGCGACAGATTCCCAAAACAAAGAGTTACAGGCCGCGAATTCGAACTGATTAGACCAGGTAATTCTGCTAGAATCAAGAAATTGCAATTGCAGTCTCTAGGGTTTCATTGTTCGATTTCTCTGTAAATCGTTTCGATCTCTTCAATTGCTTTAAAACTGGGTTTATTTAGCTCAATTTCAGTTCTAGGGTTAGCGATTCTTTCCGTTCATATCATCACCTGACCCATTAGGTACGTCAATTCAGATTCTGTGGCTTTGGTGTTGTAGGTATGGAGAAGGTGGTTGCAACAGTCACTGGTTATCATGGCGCTGAGAGGTTCAAGCTCATCAAGCTTATCGCCCATTCTGGGGCCAATTATGTTGGGACAATGTCAAGCTCTATTACTCATCTGGTTCGTGTAAATTCTTCTGTCTTGTATACGGTTCACTACTATGGAGAAAACGAAGTCACACCCTTATGTTTTGCTGGTGGTGGTGTGTGTGTGTGTAGGTGTGTTGGAAATTCGAGGGCCAAAAGTACAGTCTTGCAAAGAAGTTCAATACAATTGTAGTCAATCACCAATGGGTGGAAGCATGCGTAAGGGAAGGGAGACTAGTTCCCGAGGCGCCTTATACGCTTGAATGGTTTGCTTATTGTTGTTGTGTGGTCTTTCTTGTTTTGAAATGTGTGGATAGTTTCTTGGTTCCTTTTAAGATGTTTTGATAAATCCTTGAGTGTGATTTTCCAGTGGGGAAGAAGTTGGACCTTTGATGATGGAAGTTCCCGCGGTTTCTAAGAAAGTGAAAGTGAAGCATGCATCACCTTATGATAAATACTTTGATAATGGTCAAGAAAGCAGGAGCGGCTCCACTTCCGAGCTTTCCACTTGGATGGACTCTATCCTGTTAAAAGAGGTAATCTTGGTTCTCTTATTCTTTATTTGCTTAGGAGTCCTGCAGCTTTACTTCTTTATGTTCCACCAACCAGTTTAGTTTTATGTTGTATACTTATGTATTGCCAAAAGATCAGAACAGCCTATATAATTTTGCATAGTTTCTATACGATTTGAAAGATTGACGTGGTAAATAGCATATCCTCATCCGGTTTGGTTTTCATGTTACGATATAGCTACCGAGATTAGCTATAGAGTGTCACTGAGGAGCACGAATAAAATACTTACTTTGCATCACTATATTGTGTATGGTATTATATAAGAAGTTTGTTTTTTTTTTGTTTGCTTCTGTCTTTGAGCTTGTTTTGTTGTTGTTCAGAAAAATGTAGAAGCAAAGAGACACTCAGCGCGTTTAAGAGCAAAGAGGCCGAGTAGTATTTTTGAAGACAAGGAAAACGCTGGCGTGGCGGAATCTTCAGGGAGAGGAAAGAGGCGTTTAGTAAAGAAACGGTCTTGCAGAGACCTTATCAACCTTGAATCTGATGAGGAATCTGATAGTAACTGTTTTGACAATTCTGATGAACAGCAAAGAAATGGTCAGGAGGATCCTAGAGTAGCTGATGATGAAAATGTGAAGGACTGTGTTGTAGAACCAGGAGAAACATCAGCTCTTCAACATCATGGAGACTCCACAACACAAAACTGGGATGTAGATGAAATAGAGGAGTCTGACAATTGGAGTCATTCATCTGTTTTTAAGCGCCCGAGATCGATTGGCGCGGAGAGAAAACCGCTAGATGATGAGTCAAACTTCAACAAACCCGAAGAGGCAGAAGCAACGAAGAAGGTTTCTGCGCAGGTTTCTTGTATCATATGCTTGACTGAGTTCAGTTCCACAAGAGGCATTCTCCCTTGTGGCCACAGGTTTTGTTATTCTTGCATCCAGAAATGGGTAGATCTTTTGGTAAAGTTATCTTCTCTTTGACTAAGCCTTCCTAAATTAGCTCCTAAAAATCCGGATATTGTCATGATTCAACAACTATGATATACTGTATCTTGCAGGTTTCAGAAAGAAAAAGCACAACATGTCCATTGTGCAAGTCCAGTTTCATAGCAATCACAAAGATAGAAGACGCAGGATCTTTCGATCAAAAGATATATTCACAAACAGTCCCTGACCCATCTTCAACAAACAACGTTCTTGTAGTCCTCCCTGAAGAAGAAAGACAAGGCTTCACTCCACTGGTACTGCCTGCATCTCCCTCTCTCTCTCTCTCTCAAGAAAGAAACTTGAGAGTATTTGAGTTTCAAACGTGATCTTGTTCTTGAATACAAACATTCATCTTCTTGTTTTTGTGTGTTTTCACTGCAGTCTCGAGCTTCAGCTTGCAGCAGATGCTACAGTAGTGAGCCGGAGGAACTTCTCATTAGATGTCACCTCTGCAATTTCCGGCGTATACACTCTTATTGTTTAGACCCTTATCTGGTTCCTTGGACCTGTACCCATTGCAGTGATCTTCAGATGCTTTATCAGCATCGTGGTCGTGGCTACTAAATATATATGAGATGTTCGATATTGCAATGATGGATATAAACATTATCTCCCATTGTTTGTGGATTTAACAATATCTCTAGCATTTTAGTTTAAGTTTTTACCATTTTAAGAGCATTTCCGCACCAGTCTCTTAGTTCTGCTTCAAGTCTTTAACTAAGGATCACACAGAGACGGAGACCAAATCGAACCTGAGCAACTATTGGAACCAAATCAGCAATACGATCACCAAATACCAAATTGAATCTAAAATTAAGCGTGACAACCAAGCCAAAGTTATTAATAGTTTGTTTTGAACAGTTTTAATCAATGAGACTTTGTCCTCGAGCTCTTTGAGCTTATTGGTAACGGGACCTTCAAGCATTTCAATCTCGACGATGTAAGTGTCATACATCTTGATATCATTGAAACTTTCGAAAGCAAGTTGTTGATGTCAATCACTTGACGATGGTTTGGCCAAAGTTTTATCAGATAATCTCAAGATCACAGAAGCTGAGGAAACTCCGTCTATTGGATGTGGTTTTTGATGATGACGACGAAATCATCGATCTTGAGTCCATTGCTGCTGGTTTCTCTCAGTTGACCCATCTTTCGGTAAGCTACGACTTAAAAGATAAAGCTGCTAAATGCTAATTACAGTTTGCAAGGGAACACTCTATTTGAGCTAAAATCTAGAGCTGTTGGATTTGGAGACGACCAAAGGGGTGTGAATAATAAAGGACGGTCGTGTCTACAGAAAGCTGTACATGTGGCGACTCAGTATTGGTCACACGGATTCTATCGGTACAGTCAGACAAAGCGAAAAATACATATACCCGGTCCAAAATACAGAGAGAGAGGTGCTCGATTTTGAACATCTTTTTTAACACGTTGACTAAAGAAAAGCCGTTTCGTCGTCTTCGTCATCCTTCAGACTCATACCAGGAGCTGAGAAAGCGAGAGCTGTGTTGATATTTTGAGGTTAGTCATGGGAAGTTCACTTTTCTTCCGAGTGGATCATTTTAAAAAAAAATCATGTTTCATCTTATGTCATTTCCAAAGAATTGAAACTTGTCGTCTACATGATGTTGTAAGAGAAGTCTGTTTGTTTAAAGCCAAAGAAGAAAAATTCATACAAGTTTTCAGTGCTCAGAGCCATATCTCGAATGTTACTAGTGCTCTAATCACCTTTATCCAGCAACGGATCCCGAAGACTAGCTGTACATTTGGTTGAGGATGACGAAAACGAACCTAGTATATTTCAACAGAGGCAGATTCAAAACCTCAAAGCAAGGACACTTTTGTATATCACTAGAGATTGCAGCCCTTGGATATTATCATCCCCGAGATTTCGAGGTTTACGGTCACCTAGAGTCTTGGATCTTTTTGGAGCTCAATTCATAAGACGCAAGTTGCCTAAGAGCATAGGGAAGCTCATCCACTTGAGGTACCTGAGTTTGAAAGAGAAAAACGTGTCTGTGTTACCGTCTTCTCTTGGGAATCTAGAGCTGTTGGTTTATTTGGATTTAGAGATTTATGAGACACTGGTTCACATCCCAAATGTCTTAAAGAAGATGAAGAGGCTGAGCAGAAAGACAAACTTGGAATTAAGTGGTTTAGTGAAGTTGGAGACCCTCAAGAACTTCTCACTAAAGCACAGTAGCGCCAAAGATCTCATTAACATGACCAAACTCAGAACTTTGTGGATCTGTTGTGCCTCCGAGAACCATGGAGAGGAAGTTATTCCTTTGTCGCTCGGTGCATCATTGAAACACTTGGAGGAGTTGATGTTGTACAACAAAAGAAACAGCCAGGTCCAAACCGTGAAGATCGATGCAGGAGCTGTTGTCTCTTCTTTCGGAAGACTTAACCAGTTAAGGTTAGATATCATGATAGAGAAGTTACCTAATGAACTTCAATTCCCTTCTCGGATCGCCGATCTGTTTCATTATCCTCTTGTGACCTATCCGAGGATCCAATGCTAGTTCTTGAGAAGCTACACAGCTTAAAGATTGTTAGTCTAGAACTGAATGCTTTCACAGGGAGGAAACTGGTTTGCTCTAAAGGCGGTTTCCCTAAATTGCATAGTCTAGAGTTTTTAATACTCGATAACCTTGAGGAGTGGACCGTAGAAGAAGAGTCTATGCCGTGTCTTTGTCATTTTGAGATCAATGACTGTAGAAAGTTGAAGAGTCTTCCTGGTGGATTAAGATACATCACTACTTTAGAGGAGCTTAGAGTGGGATGGATGGAGAATGAATTCAAGGATAAGTTAATCCAAGGTGGTGAAGATCACTACAAAATACAACATGTATCTTATGTTGTGTTTCACAATTGTGGGGACGAATAATAAAAACAATTACAAGAGCAATTATCAAAATGTAGATCGTAATCTACTCTTCTATGCTTAATACTGATTTGTTTTTCATACAATATTTTCTTGTTTTTCTTTTTCGTTTGCCAAGAAGTAAATAAATTTTGTACATGAGATTCACTATTCCAAGACCAACAATGTGTTCTTCCTACTCTATGTACAATCTCTTTGCATAGATAGTGTTCTGAAGTTGTTCTTCACCCTAGCTTTTCAGATAGAGTTGCCACAAGATCTTCCCGAGCTTTCTCTAAGGCACCAGCGAGATTTTCAGGTTTCCTGCCGCCTGCTTGAGCGAAATTGGGCTTTCCACCACCTCCTCCGCCGCACAACTTAGCTATGGAGCCAATGAACTTCCCTGCTTGAACTCCTAGAGAGACTACTCCAGGACTGAATGCAGCTACTAAACTAACCTTGTCTTTGTCTGGACATGATCCTAGTACCACGGCCACTGGATCTTCCAATGTGCTTACCAAATGCTCGGCTGCACTCTTTAACGAGTCAGCATCTGTGTCATCCATCGACTCAACAAGCACTCTAAAGGAAATTATCGTGTTAGATCATGTTTCAATTCTTCTGAACATAGGTATCATATAAATCATTTTAGCTAGAAACAATAGATTTTGTTACCTTATCGTCTGTGAAGTTCCTACAGTAAATGCTTTGTTCGCTATGACAGATGCTCTATAGACCGCTGCTTTTGAACGCAAATCTGAGGCTTCTTTTCTAGCAGCACGCAGTTCCTCTTGAAGATTCTCCACTCTGTTTGCAACATCCTCTGCTTTCA
The DNA here is from genome assembly GCA_026724425.1 of Erythrophleum ivorense. Taxonomy (NCBI): domain Eukaryota; kingdom Viridiplantae; phylum Streptophyta; class Magnoliopsida; order Fabales; family Fabaceae; genus Erythrophleum; species Erythrophleum ivorense. The sequence continues at coordinate 6,417,235 of JAIUCV010000071.1, read as the reverse complement.
CCTCCAGATTAAACCAAACAACAATAATGGGTTATGTCAAAAGTTAAACAACGACCTTTGAAAGCAGCAAATATGTTAATACTAGGAGACAACTGAAACCTCTCTAGAAGCGGAATACCTTGAGAGTCGAGCATAGACGTTTCATTTGAGAATCGCGTGAGTTTATGTATTCAATGAATGCTTCACCTGCAACCGCTTCGATACGCCTGATTCCAGATGCAATGCCCTGTTCTGAGATAATCTTGAACGCTCTTATTTCTGCAGTATTGCCAACATGAGTGCCACCACAAAGTTCCATGGAGACACCAGGGACTTCTACTACACGAACCTGCAATTGATGTAATGGTACTCTTAGCCAAGCTACATCAACTTATAACCAAAATGAAACACTTACCAATGTACAATCTTTTCGTTTTTTTCTCTTACCTCATCATCATATTTTTCCCCAAACATTGCAATGGCTCCAGCTCGTTTTGCATCAGCAAGAGGAAGGACTTTTGTTTCAAGACGTGTAGCATCCCCAATCCACCTATTGATCAGGCTTTCGATTTCCTCAAGCTCACCATCATTTAGGGGCCGGTTAAAATTGAAATCGAATCTGAGGCGGTCGAAAGCTACTAATGAACCAGCCTGTGATGTTTCTTGTCCTATTACTTTCTTAAGTGCCGATTGCAGCAAATGGGTGGCCGTATGGTGAACCTGGATAGTTAACAAAAAGGATCAAGAAGCTGAAAAAGAAAAAGAGGCGGTTGAGATATGAAGATGCAAGATGACATTAAAACGCACCTTCGCTCGTTGCCTCAAGTCTGCATCTACTGCTGCTTCCACCTCCTTACCAACTTCCAGAGCTCCACCTTTTACAGTGCCCTTGTGAACAAAGATCTTAAGAGACTTCTGCACATCACTTACCTCAACGATAGCATTCTCTTGGTTCCCATCACTGTTAACATAAAGAAAACCATGATCTGCAATTTGACCACCTGATTCAGCATAGAACGGAGTTCTGTCAAGCAGAATCTCTACATCGCTGCCTTCAGAAACCCTTATCACAGGCTTCCCACCAACCAAGAGACTTTTCACAACAGCACGAGCAGAGAGACTGTCATATCCAAGGAACTCAGTGTCGGCAATACTTTTTGTGATGTCAGCATCGTCTTCAACTGTCATTTTAACAACATTGTGAGCAGCTTGAGATTGAAGTCTTTGATTCTCCATTTCCACTTGAAATCCTTTCATATCCACACTGACTCCACGCTCTTCAGCAATTTCTTTGGTCATCTCCACAGGAAAGCCGCATCTGTCATAGAGAATAAACGCATCTTTTCCAGATAGATAAGGCGTATTCTCAGTTTTTTCAGCCATTGCCAGGGCATCATGAAGCTTCTGGTCAAGTAGCTTTTCTCCTCTTTCCAGAGTTTTCTTGAAGTGAAGCTCCTCTTGCCTAATCTCCTCAATGATGCGTGAGGCCCTTAGTTTTACATCAGAATCAATATAAGTGCTCAATTCTATCACTTTCTCAGCAACTTCTGGCAAAAACGCTCCATTCAGATTACCTTTTCCATCCCCATTTATTCCGAGAGACCTTCCCTTCCGAACAGCTCTTCTTATCAATCTCCTTACTACATAACCTCGACCAATATTTGAAGGCACAACACCATCTGATATGAGATAAACAACTGCCCGCATGTGATCTGCAATCACTTTTAGACTTGTCTTTGCCTGGTCATTTGCAGAGACGTATGAGATACTCGCCAGCTCTGAGACCTTTGCAATGATTGGATATATCAAATCTGTCTCGTAGTTGTTTGGAACCTTCTGAAGGATTTGAGCTATACGTTCCAGACCAAGACCAGTGTCTATGTTCTTCTGTTTCAAGGGCTCAAGCAATCCATCATCCGTCTTGTTATACTGCATGAAAACCAAATTATAGAACTCAATAAACCTGGTATCATCCCCAAGATCAACATCATCATCAGAACCTCTCTCAGGACAGAAGTCATAGTATAGCTCTGAGCACGGACCACAAGGGCCGGTCGGTCCACTGGTCCAAAAGTTGTCAGCTTCACCCATTCTCTTGATCCGCTCAACAGGCACACCGACTTCATTCTTCCAGATCTCAAAAGCTTCATCATCGTCTTCGAAAATGCTAACCCAAACTCTGTTAGCAGGTAGGCCAAACTCTTTAGTTGAAAGCTCCCATGCCCATCTAATCGCTTCTTTCTTGAAGTAATCGCCAAAGCTAAAGTTCCCAAGCATCTCAAAGAAAGTATGGTGCCTGGCTGTTTTTCCAACATTCTCCAAATCATTTGTACGTATGCACCTTTGTGCAGTGGTTGCACAAGGAACCTGTCTAGCTACCTGCAACAGTTTAAAAATTCCCACAGTCTAAAAAATGCAGTAGAAGAGTGGATTTTGGCTTAAAATTGGATTTATATTGATACCTTTCCAAGGAAAATAGGCTTAAACTGAAGCATTCCTGCAATAGTTAGCAGGACAGTAGGATCTTCTGGTACAAGAGACGAGCTTGGAAGCACTTTATGGCCACGAGAGGCATAGAAGTCAAGGAAACGCCGCCGTATTGAATCTCCACTAACATCCTTGGACTCATACTCCTCCCTAGCGTCCTCAGACACTGGCTGTACTGATACTGAAAATCCAGAAAGTGAAGATATTTCAGTCCTAAACATTCGTTGCTGATAAAGAATGTCGACATACCAAAATGCAAAACCTGATGAGCTCTTAGCAATAATCTGAGGTGACTGAGTTGATCTGGGCAGCAAGATAGCTGGAGAAACACCTCTGGAAGCAAAACCTGCAAAGATGTAGACTTGAGATGTATTTACCGTAAAAATCAAAGCAAGAAGAAGAGCATAAACTAAAGTCGAGAACTTGGAATCTAACTAAACTGGGAAGACTATTACTTCACAGACAGTGGCGATTATAAGGAGACCCAATTCGGAAATCCCTCTGGTTCTCCGGAAAACAAAACTCAAGATTTCAATTTTCATCAATTAAACAAAACCTCCTGGAAAATTTATGGTTTTTACGATTAGAATCCTAGTATAGTATCCGTGCATTACATTAGAAGTGAGACGGTTCTCTTCACTAAATTCCGTTATCGACAAAAACTTTCGGAGAGTGAGAAAACTTACGTTTAGAAACGAAAAAACAAGAGGGGTGCGAAAGCACGATTGGTCTAAGAGGAATATCGAAGAGGTTAACTCTGGAGAAATTCATCGAGAGTTTATGTGAGTGAATTCGAGTGATTTGAGTTTCAGGAGCCAACAAGGAACACAAACGGCCTTCAATGCTTCTTTTATCCACTTCTTTTTTGTTACAATATTTTTATTATTATTTTCAATTGCCTTTTACTCGGGAGAAATAAATTGTTAAAAGCAAAATTTACAAGAAACACTGAATTTCAATAATACCTTCTTTCTTTCATTGTGTGTATTGATGTAGAGAAGTTATGGAGCGAATACACGAAACTAGAGTTTGAGAGTCTTCCTCGGCTTTATCTTAATTTGTGAATACTCTTATCTCAGTAAATCTTCTTTTTATTAATTTATCAAAATCTCAATAATACAATAAGCCTAAGAGGCTATATATAATGAAATCTCAAAAACCTTAAATATTCTATAAAGCTCTTAAATAAATAAACACTAAAATAAATAAAACAATAATCTAAATTATAATAATATTTAAGATATTTGGAAATTATAATAATATTTAAGATATCTAGATTATAATTAATCTAAATGAATATTTCCAAATAATCTAAAGGAATACTTCCAAATTGCATCAAGAAGAGAGCTTCGTTTGTGATGATGATGAGAGTTTGAAAGACAAATGTTGTGTTTGGAATCAAATAAATGGCACACATAACGTAACTGAAATATAAATGTGAAACAGTCCAAATTAATGCTCGAGCTTCGCAACTACTTTCTTTCAATGTCTCTCCCTTGCTCAGTGTTTTCACTTTTTTCAGGCCAATATAATAGACATGTCACTGCGTTATGTGTATATACAAGAAACATACATATAAACGTTGCAATATAATTATATTACATTTAATGCAATCCCCCAGATTTTTGTTTGTGGGTTTTACTGTATATATATAAACACCCTTGCATGCAAAACTACATACACACTCATTCTACTCACATTTGAAAGCATACACACAATTTTACCTCATCATCATCATCATCATAATAATCTGTATCTTCGTGAATAGAGAAGATAATGATGGGTTTCTCTCGAGAGTTTGTTGGAATTTGGTTACATGTTTATGTGGTGGTTGGATCTTTAATGGTTCTTGAGGTGATGAAAGCGCAGCAACTGGTTCCATCGATGTTCATATTTGGAGATTCGGTGGTTGATGTGGGAAACAACAATCATATCTACACAATCGTTAAAGCTAATTTCCCTCCTTATGGAAGAGATTTCATGACAACTCATCAACCCACCGGACGCTTCTGCAACGGAAAGTTAGCTACTGACTTCACCGGTATACTTTTGTTTGTTTGTTTGAATTGAATGAATTACAAATTGATATATACATGCATGCATGTGCTGATATGTGCATATACATCCATGAGTGCATGTGTATTCGAAGATATATAATAGAAACAGTTTTTTGTGAAACGATGTAGAATCTAGCTATTATTATTTAGATAATGATTATTGAGTATATATGTTCCTCATGCATATATGATCTTGTATATATTTTGATGGGAACTAATATTTATATCACTGCCATTAAAAAAAATCATGGTAGTTTAATATTCATCGTTTTTTTTTTCTATAATAAAGCTCAAAAAACATCGCTTCATGACCTCTTCAATTATTTTATAAAAATGTTGGACCGATCGCGTTTGAATGTTTTTCAAACAATTTATTAAACGAAATAGATTTAGGAAAACAACGTACATGCAAAACATCAATTTTTGGGCATGTGGCTGTGTTTGTAACTTTGTATAATGTGTACACAAACACGCACATTTTATACATTAATACATATACAGTAGCAATTAATCTACTGAAGTAACTTAATGCCAATGGTTTGTGCAGCTGAGAATCTTGGGTTCACATCATACCCACAAGCTTATCTGAGCAAAAAAGCAAAAGGCAGATACCTTCTGACCGGAGCTAACTTTGCCTCTGCAGCTTCTGGTTACTACGATGGCACAGCCAAGCTCTACGTTAGTACCCATTGTCACACCTTTTCTGTTACTACATCTTTTTTTTTTGTCATCACAACAATAACTGACCTTTTGCTTGTATTGATTACTTTGGTTATACATATAAAGAGTGCAATATCGTTGCCGCAACAGCTGGAACATTACAAAGACTATATAACCCGAATCCAAGAAATTGCAAATTCGAACAAAAACAGTAGTGTTAACGTCACTTCCATAATCTCCGATGGGATTTATGTCGTCAGCGCAGGGAGCAGTGACTTCATACAAAACTACTACATAAACCCTCTCCTCTACAAAGACCAATCACCTGATGACTTCTCCGATCTCCTTATTCTCTCCTACTCCAGTTTCATTCAGGTTTTTATATATTTCATTTCATCTCCTCTTAGTAATTAGTTGTAGGAGTTTTAGAAAGGTTTCACGAATCTTCTTTAATTAACTTGATATTCCATGCACTCACACCTTAATTATATATTATTATGTCTATAAAGTTGTTGATGATCTTTTTCTTTCTTTCTTGGGGACCCCTTAGAATTTGTATTCGTTAGGAGCAAGAAGGATTGGAGTGACTACGCTTCCGCCGCTGGGATGTTTACCGGCGGCTATAACAGTGGCGGGGCCACACGAAGGTGGATGCTCGGAGAGTCTAAACAACGACGCATTCTCCTTCAACAACAAACTCAATACGACGTCGCAGGAACTCAAGAGAAGTCTCAATGGGCTCAATTTGGTCGTCTTTGACATTTATCAGCCTCTTTATGATCTCGCCACTAGACCATCCGAATTTGGTATTTTATAATTTTACAGAATGTGTTAAAGAAGCACTAAACAATTTGGTAATTAGTTTAGTCCCTAGCAGGATTAACATTTGGGGTTTATTGAATATTTCAGGATTTGCAGAGGCAAGAAGAGCTTGTTGTGGAACAGGATTACTAGAGACATCAATACTGTGTAACCCTAAATCAGTCGGAACATGTAGTAATGCAACACAGTATGTCTTTTGGGATGGATTTCATCCAACAGAAGCTGCTAACAAGATTCTCTCAGACAATCTCTTGGTCTCTGGCATCTCTCTCATCTCCTAATCAGCTCTCTCTCTCTCTCTCTCTCTCTCTCTACATTCTTCTCAGGATTATTGTTGCTTTTCTCTATGGCTTAAGATTGTTATTTTCACTATGTGCTATTGTTTTGCCCATTTGAATTTCAAGACTGAATCAACATTTGTATCGAAAGACACTCACTGAAACTTCCATTTCTGAAAAATTGGAGGAGTTTTTTATGTTCTACATCTTTTACTCTTGTGTACAATTTACCAGATCGTGTCCTAGGTAGTCTATGGATACACATGAGAAAGACAGACAAGATCTAACCTCAATATATTTGATCAAAAGTCCACTGGGTAAGCTTTTTCTTGAAGCTTGAGACTTCATGTGTTATGCCTTGATTGAATAACCATGGAAAGTAGAGAAGATTGCAAACTGTCAATTGAAAGATTCCTCCATGAGTTAAGATCCTTCAAACGATCTACAATTGAGAAAGAAGAAATTACGATTCAAGTCAGTTTGAAATTGTCCAACTCGGACTACAATATGACAGTTGAAATAAAATTTGAACGAGCTTAAAGTCGGATGGAACTGTAAGCTCGATCGTAATAAAAGAGTGTTTTGAGTTTCAGATTTATGGATCACTTGAAAAATTAGTTGAATGCAATCAAGTCTTACAATGCTAATTCTAGAGATGAAGAATAGCTTACTTGATGTATCTTTGACAGCAATCTGATAGCCTTTTAACATCAGCTTTGTTTACAGAGCAGTCCTCATTCATGCTATCCTCCTGTAAATTCTCCTTGCGAACATTCCAACTGTTCAATATCGACTCCATCTTCTGTATCTGTTGTGGGTAAAGGTCAACAGAAGATATATACAGGCCAACTTTGAAATACAAAATCTAGAAAGGAGCAACAAAGACAGAGGAATATAAAATTCGGATACAGCAATTGTTCGCGCGCTTGACTTCATCTGGGAAGGGAATGAGTTTTGGAACTCCTCGTTTGAATCTTCTAGTTGGATATCTAGAAGATCATCTTCTATATTATCCGAGCTGCTTAACAAAACCGATATGTACTGAGTCAGACAGAATGTGTTTATCTCAGACTCATTAACTCTGGCAAGTAACCTTGCAATCACATTCCAAAGAGCTTTTCTTGCTTCTAAGTCATCCGAAGCAAACGGTAAAGTGCTGAATAAACCTTCCAAGAAAGAAAAACCTGCTCGTGCAGATTCTTAAAGTCAAGATAAAGACACGAAGGACTAAAACAACTAGAAGTAAAAGTAGTTAGTTTACCTTGCGAAACTTCTGGAACAAATTCGACTGTTTCCGATAGCATATTTGCGACTAAAACTCCAGCAGTAACACAAGATGTTGCCACCTACAGTGAATTTTCGTTTATTAAAATTATAACTTGAGATCTACACAATTGGAAAAGCTTCATATGAACCTAAAAACTACCTCGGCTTTGTCCTGAAGTTTCATAAGATCACAAACTAGTTGAAAAAGTTGTTTGCTAGAGCAAATCTCTTTAGAATGGCTGTCTGAAGCAGAAAGGGCTTCAATAGCTCGGAGAATAATTTCAAGGACAGGATACCTGAAATCATACACAAGGGTACATTCTACATAGCTAAGCATAACCACTTGTTTGATTTTGCAAGAATAGGAATGCCATTCACTAACGACCCTTTAGATGAGTTTCTATTCTTCCATACCTTTCTGGGATTCTTTCTGTAGTCAACTTGCTCATCTCAATGGAAAGAAGATTGATAAAGAGACTCGTCAAACCCAGAGTCAGTAGTGGAGGGATCAATAGCTGCCCAACCTCTTGTTGACCTTCTATGATACCTAACAATAGCCCTACACTCTACGGGAAAATGGAAATGATTTAGCAAATTAAAAAAAAAAAAAAAGGAAGCAATGATAAACCAAAACTCAAAGAAAATGGTTGAGGGACTGAAAGGAAAGATTTCCATCTGAAACTGAGGCCTATAAAACTTAACATTTCAACCATCAATTTTTCTAGTGGAAGAATGACTGAGTTACAAGCACAAATATCAGAAGTTACCCTTTCAATAAGATGAGGATTCAAGGTGTTCTCTGCAATCCACAAAATACGGCGAAGTATATCATCAGGCTGCAAACACTCGGCCCAAAAAGTGCACCCAGCGCCATAGAGACCTGTGGTGAGTATCCTATTTGAAACACATGTTAGTTAGTTGGTTAGGTAATCAAGCATGAATCTACGAATTGCATTTTTTACCTGCAAACTTCACTTAGGCATTGGGTGTCATCAAGAAACAACTGCCCCACAAGAATATTCACGAGTCCAGCTGTTGACTCTATATGTTTCAACAGACCTTCATGGCAAGCAAGGTTTCCAATAATACCGAGACATATTTCCTTGCAAGCCAAACAAGTGTAAACAATTCAATCAATTCAGGAGGACAAAAATAACTAGAAAATGACTAGACTTAGACTTAGCGCTTACTCGAATGCGGGTAGATTTTGAAACCATAAGATTTGCATGAAGCACTTCTAGAATTAGATTCTCTACCTGCAAAGCCAAAGCCAGAATAAGAAAATAATCGCAACTTCCAGACTCAATTCCAGTACATTACAAAATCTCACTGCATGAAACCAAAATGCTACTACTTATGGAATGTTAATGTTCAAAGAAAAGAAAAGAAACAAATAGCCAAAGGCATTACGTCAAAGTCTAAATCCATTACCATTAGCTCAGCATGAGTTCTACTGGCAGCAAGATCCCACAAAACGCAACCATGATCTTCCCATGCCTCTTCCATTGATGACCCGCTTAGCTTTGCAGGTTCCGGACATGAGCTCACCCTGTCCTTCTCCTCGTTGCTTTGATCACATTCTTCACTGCCCGAATCAATTGGAAGGAGTTTCCTTATCAGCGAAATAACATAGCTTGGATCAACTGTAGTCGAAATGTCAAACAACTGCAGAAACATAGAAAGTTAGAAACCAAAAAAAAATCACAGCTTTCAATCGAATCCACACTACCAGTGAAAGTGTGAAACTCTCTTTAAGCTCAATTCTACACTTAAACTAGGAGGTGAAATAATACCTACCCAGAGATACAAACAATGAAGACTAAGAAATCTAAAGAGTAATTGACCAAAACGCAAATAGTAAATCGCAAAAATTGATGCTTTACCTCATCAGGCGGAGGCGGAGGATGATGCGACGGACACACTCTTTCCGTTTCTTCTCTTACTTCAAGTTTTCTTCGCTGCTTCGCTTCCTCGTCCTCCATTGAACCTCTCTGGTTTTTTTCTTCCTTTCGAACACCTCTTTTACCTATTTTACAAAACAGTCCTTGTACTAAATCATGTCTCACTTTATGACCTACACACTACAGTAGTCTACTTTCTTGCAATATAACACATACAGCCCTTTCGTAGCCAACTGTTCAAGTGAAACGAAACGAGCCTCGGACAGGTGGCAACAATTAGATTGTTCACAGGTGAAAATATCGCCATTTTTTTCTCCTAAGGATGAGAAATTGAGAGAGTCTCAAACTAATCCTCCGCCACAAAATTAACGGTCAACGACCATAAATTGTTTATTCATTAATCCAAATAAAATATTTACAGTTTTTTTTTTTTGGGCAAAGTTAAAGTTTCTTCATGTGTTGTAAATATGTGATCATCATTTGAGATTTGAATCAATTTTCAAAAACTATTGATGAACACACTAATCTGTATAAATTAAATGCCAAATAAAAGATTAGACGACTGTAGATGGTTCGGAAATATTTGGCATATTTCATTCTACATTATATGGATATCTCTACAATTTGGATATTGTCTATTGCAATCCAAATTTATCCTTAAGCTAAACCAACGAAGAATCTCCATGCCCAAAGCTTCCTTCCACCACCACTAACAAACAATGGCGTTAACTCCATCTCCCTCTACACTCACTTCTCTCTTCAATCCCTCCGATCAGTCTCCATCCCTCCATTTTCTTCTTCCTGGATCAGCTCGGCCTTCTTCTCCTGCCTTTTCTCTCCAGTTATCGGCGCTGAGCAGAGCTCCGATCTGCTTCGAAGCATTTAAGGTTTTGTCGAGATCCAAATGTTTCGTCAAGTCTCCCACAACTGCCGAAGATTTCGTCGGCGATTACGAATCGCTAAACGTTAGCGACGAGGATGGTAGTAGCGACAGTAGCAGCGGTGATGGAGAAAACGGAGGAAGAGATGATGCGAAGAAGATCGATTCTTCTTCTTCTTCTTCTTCATCATCAAGTGATTCTACGTCGCTGGGAATCCGTGAGCCGGTCTATGAGGTTTTTACGATTCTCCGTCTCTGATTGCCATGAATTTTCGAAAAACATTTTGGCCAATTCTAGCAAAATTCTCATCAGTCACGGGAAAAGTCGAATTGCATGTCAAGGATTGATGCTCATGCTATCATGTATAAGATTAGGATTCTGATTGAATTGATTATATGTTGAACTGATTATATGGATCATGTATAAGAGACATATCGTTTCTTCTAAATATTTTTAATTTGAAGGAAGCTTTATCAAAGAACAGTGTGACTTCTTACTCAAAATCCGAAAGCTGTGAATAGCTTTGGTTAAAGCTCCCACTTCTTGTATCTCATCAAAATTTTCTTAATTGCGTCTGGAAAAATATAGGTTGTTGAAGTGAAGGCGACTGGAGCAGTATCTACAAGGAAGATTAACAGACGACAGCTTCTCAAATCCAGTGGTTAGTGAAACATTTTGTTTATACATTTGTAGAATCAATGGCATTTGATCTTGAAGTTCCTAAAATTCTCAGCTCACTCTATGATATGTCTAATCTATTCATCAGGTCTTCGCCCAAGAGATATCAGAAGCGTTGATCCTTCGTTGTTTATGACAAACTCGATGCCATCGCTATTGGTAAGATAACTTAAACAATCATTTCTCTATGGTTTTTCAAAATCACAAGATAACTTAGATCCTTTACCAACCTCAAGGAGTTGGAGAGCCATTTCTACCTCATCATCCTTTGTTTATTTCTATTTGAAAATGATGACCCTTTTTCTTACCTATTATTTAGGTCCGTGAACATGCGATTCTGCTGAATCTGGGCTCCCTGCGAGCAATAGCAATGCGAGAGCGTGTCCTTATATTTGATTATAACCGGTAATCTTGGTCGCAATATATCTCTTCTTCTTCATATCCTTCACTCTTTTTGAAGTAGCACTGATGTAAGCCCATAATATATTCAGTAGAGGAGGAAGGGCTTTTGTAGATACATTAATGCCTCGGCTCAACCCAAGAAGTATGAATGGAGGACCCTCTATGCCATTTGAACTCGAGGTTGGTTTAACTCATAAATAATCGATGATATTTAATCATTTTCGTTCTATCTGTGGAAAAGAAGGAAAACATTTTTTCTAGACAGATCAAAGTTTATGACAATCATCTTTTCAGCCCTGCATAACTTGATTTCATAAGATTCCTATCATCTTGGTGCTAACTTTTCTTTACTCTGGCTTTATAAAAGGTTGTTGAATCGGCGCTAATCTCAAGGATACAACGGTTAGAGCAAAGGCTTATGAACATAGAACCCCGTGTGAGTATGGATGCTAGTGAGTATATTTCAGTTTGATCTTCTTCACTTCAACTGCTGGACTTTGAATTACCTATGACTCAGTTGCTTCTCTTTCTTCAAAATGGAATACAAAATTAAAGTTCCATTTGTAGACGCACAATGCATTTTCCCTTTGAAATAAGTTTGAGGATTGCATAAATATCACAATGAACTGAGCATGGGATGAAAGAGCTGTGAATGAAATAATGTTCACCACTGTAGTTTTGTGTCCAAACATTTGCTTATGCCTTTTTCAGATAATTCACATTGCTCTAAATTTTGTTGTTGTGCCACTTGGTTCAGGTCCAAGCGCTTCTTGAGGTTTTGCCCAACCGCTTAACTGCTGACATATTGGAGGAACTTCGTATTAGCAAGCAAAGACTGGTAAACTTCATTTTATTGTCTATGTAAGCATGTCCTTTATTCAGTCGGTCGCTTCAGGGAACTCAATGTTTGTTCTGTTATATTGCATTTTTCTTCACCTTTGGAAGGTTGAATTGGGCTCGAGAGCTGGAGCTCTTAGACAAATGCTCATAGATCTTTTAGAGGATCCACATGAAATACGTCGCATTTGCATTATGGGAAGAAATTGCACACTTAGAAGAGGAGACGACGATATGGAGTGTACGTTGCCCTCAGATAAGCAGATTGCTGAGGGTAAGCCTGCAAACATTTCCTTCGTGACATTCACCTCAAACAGGTGAAGTTTATAGAGATTGATTATCTTGTTCTGGTTCCTTGCAGAAGAAGAGGAGGAAATCGAAATGCTCTTGGAGAATTATCTACAAAGGTGTTTGACCTGAATTCCACACAACTAAGTTATACTTTTGAAGCATACCGATAGTGAAACTCTATGGATTTGTATGTGCAGATGCGAGTCATGCCATGGACAAGCAGAAAGACTTCTGGATTCTGCAAAGGAAATGGAAGACTCAATTGCTGTGAATCTAAGGTTCTGGAGATAACACAAACAGTCCTTTCTCTTAAATGATTAGGCACCCTTAACATGATCCATTGTTGTTTTCCCAGTTCTCGGAGGCTTGAGGTCAGCAGATTCGAGCTGCTTCTTCAGGTCGGTACATTTTGTGTTGCAGTTGGTGCTCTCATCGCAGGTACATTCACAAACTATTTATGGTTTGCATCCGTTTTTTTTTCTTAAAGCCAGCAATTCTTGTTCATTGTAAATGGGGTTATACCTTTTTTTTTTTTTTTTTTTTCTGGGTGTGTGCAGGTATATTCGGCATGAACTTGAGGTCCTATCTTGAAGAACAAGCTGTAAGCCCTCATCAAGAAATAACATATTTACAACCATTGTGGTATCATCACTTTATACCATTAACATTTGGGGTTTTTGCAGTCTGCATTCTGGTTAACAACGGGTGGAATCATCATAGGCGCTGCAGTCGCCTTCTTCCTCATGTATTCATATCTCAGTAGACGCAAAATATTTTGAATCTTCATTCCTAAAAGACGGTGGTAAGAAGAAGTAAACCCGTCTTCTCTTCTTCCCATTTCCGTTTTACTTGATAACTGATAAAAAGAGAGCTCAATATAAACGTATTTGTTTCAGGTGAAAAACCATGGAGATGGAGAATTTTATTGTGGCATTAGGCACCTAGTAGTACTTAGAGAAAGAGCGAATTCATAAAATGTCTGATAAATATTACACTGTGTTGTCTCCATTGACTTGTGCGCTATGTCCTGACTGCTTATGCTCTGTACTATTTGTTAGTGTTAAATCATGATGATCATCTCAATTGGTTGGAAAGCGAATGAAATTTCAAATCTTTGTTTTCAAGTCATGAAGGGAAGAAAAAACAATACAATATCCAAATCCTTGGTTCCCAGAGAAGAGATTCAGAAAACGAATACAAAACTTTTTTTCCAGGAATTCTGTTATCTCAAGTGCGAGGATCACGAGCAGATTGACGACCTTCTCTTCCTGAGGTCTTTGATTCTGAGCCATCGATAGCGATATTCCCAACGCCAACCTCCATGGCTTCCCTTTCATCCGTATCCTTCATCGTATACTCATCTGCTGCTTCAACAACTTCTTCTTCTTTGGGATCTTGCGGACTCGATGAAGGTTTCAGCGGTCTAGGGACTGGATTCATCCACGGGTGCGTTAGGCACTGAGCAGCTGTCGGTCTCTTCTCGGGTACAAATTCAAGAATGGGAGTGATGAAATCTTGCATAGCAATCGCGTCTTGCTCGCTGAAGTCATATTTTTCCATTAAAACCTTGCTCAGTGGCCAGAACCGTAACCGCCTTATGTGCCTTAGCTCACCTTGCCGGTTGAAGAAATCTCGCGAATAGCGTCCTCCTAATGCAATCTGCATCAAAACAATTCCCGTTAAGATTCATGTCTCGAATAGATACTGATGGATAAGAGAACACCGTGTTTCTCAGATTTACCTTTCGTGGCATCATCCCAAGAAGCTCCATCATCAATGCCAAGTGATCCTGGAAACCGAAGTCAATCAGTTTTAAGCTCTATTTATGAAATGATTTGAAAGCATTTCACAGAAGATGAGAAAGCAAGTAAGAGAGATATATACCTCATCCCGCTCAAAGTTTTCACCGCTATGAGGATCGAACAGAACATCTCCAGTGGCAAGTTCAAAGCAAATGCAAGCAAACGACCACATATCCGCCGAGGTTGAGTATTTTGAGCCAAGAATAACCTCAGGACACCGGTACTGTCTCGTCTGGATATCGCTCGTAAACTGTTTATAAGTCCAACAAGCATTCCCAAAATCCACTAACTTGCATTTCCGATCAACATCAGCAAGTAACTTCTGCCTTGTGGATCGGCTTCCTCTCCTGTTTCCCCGATTCTTTTGACCAACATTCTCTGCATCTTTTCCTCTCTCAGAACTCTCCCCTGATCTCTCCGCAGTCGAATCTCCGTTTGGTTTTGCTTCGGAGTTTGAATCTCTTTCGTTTTCCTCTGAACCTTCCTCTCCACCACATCCTTCAACCACCACCTTCTTAGCTTTCTTACGTATCTTCTTCTTCTGATTCTTAGTCAAATCCGCACTGTATGTGTAACTCTTGGGTTTCTCTTTCTCAGCCTGTCTCTCCACCGGAACAGCCTTGTCCTTAGTAGTCGGAAGAACAAGAGGAGTACCCGATTTCCGAGCATCCGCTTCAGGGTTGATGGTGGAGCAGAGCAGGATGTTCTCCGGCTTGATATCAGTATGAATGATAGAGAGCTCGCGGTGAAGATAATCCAAACCAACCAAGATATGAAAACAGAGCTCTTTCACCATGTGAAGAGGAACACCTCGGTAATCGCTGTACTTGATGACGGACAAGAGGTTATCACCCAAGTACTCAAAGACCATACAAACATGTTGCCCGTTAGGACCTGCGTGCTTGAAATGGTCAAGAAGCTTCACAACACACTTCTTGTCTTCAGCGTCACCTTCCGCAATCTGTTTCAAGATCTTTATCTCGTCCATTGCCGCCTCAGTGTAGTGCTGAGCGCTCTTCTGGATCTTCAAAGCTACATAACGCTACACACAAATGAATTGAAGACAAAAGATTCAATACTACTTATCCATAACAAATCAAGAACCTCAAAAGCATATCAACCAGAGAATCCAAACTAACTACAAGAAGTTCCACATTCAACATTCTCTTCTACAGCAATCCAACAAGCTAGCTCAAGCCCAACAATGCAATTCGTTTTCTTCTCGTTTCTATAACCCTAAAATGGTTCCCTGAGCCCTAGAAGTAGGAGTGGCTTACCGAATTTTGGGTGTCCCAAGCGAGCCAGACAGTGGAGAAATGTCCCCAACCAAGCTTACTCTGAATCACATAAGATCCATTCTTATAAGTATCGCCGACTCGCACTGCGTGGTAGCCTCCTCTCCTGTAATCCTCTGTTCCCTCATCCTCCGACGAGTAATCGCTAGCGTCACTCAGACGTCCGCCGTTCTTCTCATCCGCCATCGCCGGAATCAATTAAGCAGTAGTTGAGACGCACCCGAATCGAGAGAATATGCTAACTGCGAATCTCGATCAATATTCAGGAGCTAGATGCTGGGATCTGGGAAATTCAATTCCGGAAAAACCCCTAAATGTTAAACCCTAGAAATTCGAAGTTCAAAGGGAAGAGAAGATTCAGAAGTCGACCAAAATTAAAAAAGAGATTAACTGAAACGCGGATAATAAATTTCCCAATTAATGCAGACAAACAATTGGGAAATCGACCATAACTGGAACCACGAAATTAATGATTAGGTTGACACAGAAAATAGTGTCTGTGTCAGGGCGATAGCCAAGACATCAAAAACTAGGGCTTTACTTGACTCTGTCTGAGACCGAAGTACAGGGAAGCATAACAATTGGAGATTTGTGATATTTTTAACTAATAAAATGGGATAACTTACAAAAATAGCATAAATCTTTTTTTTTTTTTTTTTATAATTCCCATTGGCTTGTTGTTGGTTTTTTGAGATTTGACATAAGAGATTTTATTTGTCTCTTTAATTTTTTTTTGAAAAAATTGAAGCTTATACATATTTCATTAGAAAGTTAATTACTTTTCAAATTATGGTTGACTAATAAATACTACATCAACTCTAAATTAATTACTTTCTTTTTATGTGTAATTCAATTCTTTAACTACAATTTACATGCATCTCTAATCATTATATCTACTTCATACTTTGATGCTCTGGAGTATTTGACAGTTTGAAACCAGTGTGTGAAAACGTTATCTAAACTATCTCTGGTATATCTTTGCTTTTGGTGGGATGCTTATACTTCTTAATGACTATGATTTCGATTTTCTGCAATGTTTATATTTAATAAAATAAAATAATGGGAAAGATGAAAACCTTTGATTCAGAAGAACAACGATACACACATTACTACGTAAAAAAACGAATTATGTACAACAAAACTTTAACAGTGGAATGGAAAAACAAAGCAACATCAACAACAACAACAAAGAAGTTAACTTTTCTTCTGCTGGGCTTCGCCGGTCGGGAGAAAATTACTCTCCGGCGACCACAAATAACACGCCGGGCAACCAAATAGGACAGTGTACAGAAACTACATAAGGCAAATCTGTATAAGCTGTGTGCTATAAGAACATGTTGATTACCAATAGTAAGAGCATTAGGGTGTTTCCAACAATGTCTAAAGACGATCTCTGCGGCGCAGCATTGTCACTAAACTGTCCTGCATTCACATATTCGCTTCTTCCACTGCTGCTAGTCGCAGACACATTTACAGACATTGAACCTGAAGAAAGATAAAAGTTGAGAGATTATTTTAACTGTGGAAAGATATTTCATTGCTTTTGCATCTCATTTGAGTTTAAAGGGATGAGATTTACAGTCGTAGTTTGCCCATCCGATTCTCTGACCGACCAGATCATAGACAAAGATTTTATCTTTAAGAACCAAATCTGCAGAACAAAAGATGAAAACAGAGGTTTTTGTGTTACAGAACGTAGAATACAAATAACAAAGGCTTAAGCTTTCGATTCGGATTACCTCCAAGGATGGTTATCCCCTGATTCTGTATCCTCTGAAAACCGATGCACCACACTGCTGTACCTCCCTAGAAAGCAGATTCAGAGACAAATGTTATATCAAGAACAAAAAAAAAACTCAATTCATATGAAAAGGTTCAATGGAAGTGGAGTTAAAAGTACTTACGACGTTGTTTTGCTGGATGAGGTAATCCTGAGGATTCAAGAACATGGATGCTCCACCAGCAAAGTTCAAGCTAACTGGAGGAAATATGTCTGCAACACTGATCATTACAGTTCCATAAAAAAGTTCAGATATTTCAACCATATAGATACCAATAAGAAGACATGGTTAGAGATGGTAAGAGGAAGATGAACCTCGTGGCTATTACGTAACACTGGTTCCCTTTCGAAACAACAGGTCTGACAGATTGGGAAACAGCGTTTGTGATCTGAAAATTTCCATAAGGAAGATAAAATTTAAACTAACTTAAAGCTAATGGAGTACAGTTATGGGCTCTACGTTTCCCAGATGGTTCGGTGATAACAAAAGGACAGTTTTTGATGACTTACAGCTTCAACGAAAGGAACATAAGCTGCTTCGGAAAGGTAAGCCAGTGTTGTACCAGTGTCAATGATTGTTCCCTGGCCGTTTGATGTGGAGAACACGGACGGGTTAATAGGCAAAGCTTGGCCATTTACTGAGATGCTCAGCAGATTCACATTGTAATGAGGCCTGAAAATGTTCACACGCTGCTTATCAATCACTCTCTATTGAAACATCTAAACAATTTCAAAATGAAATAGTTTTGAGGGGTAAAAGGGATCTAACTGTGAGGGAACGAGTGGAGTAAAGACAATGTTTGGCTCCACAATCTCTCCAAGAACTAATATGCCTCCACCTCCATTCACTCCTTTCAAGCAGTGTGAGAACACTCTTGGAGCTAGTCCCTGTGAAGCAAGCTGAGAAATCACAGACATTCCTTGTTGCCCGAACCCGAAGATTCCATCAACCGCTCTATCCGACTTCACTAAATCACCCGTCTGTGAGGTGCTGCATCTGTTCCAGAAAAGAATCACACAAAGTCAAGAGTAATGCCCTCAAGTTGATGAGTATGAACAAAGGATTTTTTGCTGAAATAACTCACCCGAACACAACCTGAGCGGTTGAGTTTGGGACCAGAGAGCTTCCTACAATCATGTCAAATTGCAAGACATCGGAGACGTAGAACCCTGAGGTGCCACTTCCATCTCCATACTGAAACGTGTAAGCGCAAAGGTTGTTCTGAACAGAACAGCCTGAATCAGAGGACTGAACACCCCAACTGCATCTTTGGTCAGAACATGAGATCGGTGTTGCCGTCACTGAGCTCCCTGGATCAAAGTAATTCAACTGAATCTGCAAATGAATAAACCGAGACGGAGCTGCATATGAGTATCAAATCAGACAACTTCAATTACATACCAAGATGATGGAAGATTTTCAGAAAAGACTTTACTTGGAGTCCACTGGTTTGAGGACAGCCATTGCAAGAAGCACAGCTGACCCACAACACATCACTTCCTGTGTCAACTTGTACATAAAAGTCTCTTGGAGGAGATCCCAATCGCAGTTTCGTGTAGTATAATCTGTTCAAAATCAAACACGAAATTGAGCAGAAAACAACAAAACCAAAGATATAACTTTTTTGATTGAGACATGAGAAAAATTAAGATTGGCAGACAATGACTGAGCTTTACTCAGATATTATCTCGAACACCTACTAGGCATCAAAATCATGCACTCCCATATTGCCAACAATCGATCGATATGAAGAATCTCCGGAAGAAAACCAAAAAAAAAAAAAAAAAAAAAGAGGAGAGAAAGATGAATTTAGATTACCCAACAACGAAAGGATCAAAAGTTCCATCAACGGGGAAATCTATAACTCCGCCGAGGGACTGCAACAATCTGCCGTGTCTAGCTCTGTCGCGTGCCTTAAGCTGACTTATTTCCATCTCGTGACTCGCCGGAATCGCTCTTTCTAGTTTCAGGGCCGCCGGAAAACCGTAAGACAAAACCGCCGCCGGTAATAAACAGACCAGAATAGCCGCCGCATAACGAACATCCGCCATAGCTGCTCCGGCTTGTGGGTATGTATGTTGTAAGTGTTAACAAGATTTTCTATATCTCGTTAGAAATCAAAAAGATCATTTTTTTTTCTCCTTCTGGGGACGACATAGAATGAAGAATCGAGCCGTCAATTGTTAACGACTACGAATCGGCAGTCTCGAAAAATGGATAATCGAGCCGTCAAAGTATTACAATGAAACAGACGATTCGGAGATTTGTTTTGTACTTTGGAAGAGAGAGAGAGAGAGAAGTAACAGTGGATAAACAGACAGAAGATGTTTCAGTACAGATTACGCCAAAATCACATGTGTTTTAATTCCATTGATTTACTTTCTATTAATCGATTTTCTTATTTTTAAAAACATATCAAAGTGTGACACAAAAAGCATATCAAAGTAAATGATCTGGACCCAAAAGAATATTAAAAAAAAATAATAAATGATAATATATTCGTGTTTTAGCAAAAACAGGTTTACGCAGAGCAAAACATAATGGTAATAAAAAAGTTTATAGAACTAATTAAAATACCTTGAAAATGTTGAGCTCGGTATATATATATATATAATTTTAAAAAATGTTTCTCTAGTGTCCAAACTTTGTGAGGTGAAGTCAGTATTTTATACATCTATGTAGTAGTTGTTAATAATAAGAAAAATCAATCTTTGGTAATGAAAAAATAAGTTTCGATTATTTCTTATTTAATTTCTGACTTGAAAATATCCAGTAACCTTTTTGTAATACATAGTTAAGAGGCTTTTTAAAATACATCAAAACTATATAGACATAGTAAAAGTTATTTAACAAATATATTAGTAATAAATTTGAAATTCTAAAAAGGCATGGTAATTGATAGTTACTTAACAAACAAGGATTAGGGTTTCATTAAAAAGAAGAGAAGACCAATTTTATCAACAACAACAACAACAAAAAAGGAAGACCAGTCAATAGAAGGTTCTCTTGGCATCATGATCTCCTTTCAAAAAAAAAATTGTTCGTCCTTTTTTCCTAATTACCTATACCACGTAGTGCGTAATTTCGACGCACCTCTTGCTTTATTTAGTAGTACACGATATGTTGAAACTATAGAATCCATAACAAAAAGCAAGTTATCCCTTTTACGTATCGTTGAACATTGAATATTTTCAACAAGTTGATGAGTTTGCTAGCACCAAACTCGATTGCAATTTACGGTCAATGCATCTAGAACTGTTTAAGAAAGTGTGCTATATGATTAGGTGAACTTTCACCGGGACAATTGTAATAATAATAATGCCTTATTAGGAATCTAACATTAAATGAAAATTTGAAGTCAAGTAATATATATATATGTGTGATTTAAATTTTGTATTACCAATTAATTTTGAATTGAAAATTAATGAAACTTACTACTCCTTCTATTTCATACTTCTTCCATTTTATATTATATGTCACTTTGACACTTTTCACAAAAATTACGAAAATAGTTTAATGTTCAGAATTACCTTTTGCTTGACTCTTCGAATTCTATAGTATTTAATGTTCTTCAAATTCTATAGTATTTAATGTTTTTTTTATTTAATTAGGGAAAAATAGATAAATTAATGATAAAAAGTGTATTGAAATCATAAAATGACACTTATTTTGTAACAAAAAATTTATGTATAAAATAACACTTATTATGAAACAGAGAATAATAAATATCATTTTAGTTTCTTTTTATATAATATAAGTGTCGTTTTAGATTTTTAATGCATAATTTAAACCAAATTTCCAGTTTAATCCTTATTTGTTTAATGTATTAACAAAAAAAAAATTGATATAATGTATTAATTAAGGGCATTTTAGAAATCTTAATATATTTTTTTAATTTGTGTGTAACCTTAAACGATACTTATATTTAAACAAATGGAGTAATATAGAAACAACGTTCAGTTTGTTAACATGTCTGTAAATGACTAAATGGTATATGTAGTATTGTCAATCCTCTGATAGGTTTAGTTTAAAATGGATACACAAATCATCATTTCGAAGGAGAGCATTCTTTTTACTTTTCTTTTTTGTCTAACCAAAGGAGAGCATTAAAAATTCCACATTAGAAATATGAAAATATTTAAACTAATCGATTTATTGTCAACTGATCATTTGTTTGTGAGTTGGATGTTCATAAAATTAAATAGTTTATGTCTCTTCACTCAAATTATTTTGCTTTATTTTGTAGAACCCACATTGTAATTATTTATACATTTTGCTTTACCACTTCCTTTTCTTTTCCTCGTCTACCCAAAAAAAAAAAAAAAAAAAAAAAAAAAAAAAGATAAATCGGACATTGTCGACATTGTTTTTTCTGTACCGCCCTTATTTTAAAAAATAAACATTCTTAAAAAGTGAAAACCTTTATTTCTGTTTATTTATAACTAGAGTTCCATTCCATGCTTGCAAATTAGACCGCTATTTGCGCATGCGAATTTCCGAGCCCTTGACCAATGACGAAAAAGAGTAAATACTTGATACGTTTCTGTCTATCTTTCGTTTTTCCATTGCTCTCTCACTTTTTTTTTTTATAATAAAACATAAACATAGTTTCAATTCTGAGATGGCCCCTCACATATTAGGGTAGTGGTTATATGTCCACCATGTTTAAGATGTTTTATTTTTGTTAATTGTAATGTTGAAGATGTTAAGAATAAATAATAAATTATGAGACATTCATCAAACATTTATCTCTGTTTTATAACCGATCAAAAGTGAGTCGTCGAAATTTTAGTTAGCACTAGATATTCGGTTCGTCGAGGAGTGCGTATAGTTTCTTTATGTGTTGTATACTAGTGTATTGTATTAACTAAGGCACATATTTTCTTTTTAGCTTCTATTGATCTATCTTAGCCACTCTTAGGGGGGCTTATTGTATCAATGATTTGGAGTTATTTAGATAAATCCAAATCTATGAAGTTTTAAGAGGATTTGGAAAATCTCACCTCATAAGGTGGTATTTGGATTCTTTTGTTTTTAACTAGAAAATCTCTCACAAATCCCTCAAAACAGTTTTTATTAGTGAAATCCTAATTTTCCAATAAGAGGAGATTTTAAAGAATTTGTACAAATGATTAGTTCAATAACCTTGGATTGTTAGTGATTTTTATAAATACTAGATCCAATAAGAGGTGATTTGAAAAAAAAACAAATCCTCTTAAATCATCAATCCAATAACCCTCCCTTAATCTTGGGTTTGGTTTTGGGATTCCTCCAATTATCCAAAAGAAAGAAGATAGTTTTATAATTTATAGTTCAATATCATAATTTTACCTTTTTGTGCAAACCTTTGTGCAAACCTTGACTATTTTAAGAGTTTAAAAAGTTTCAATAAGAATTTTACGAACCAAATATCTTCAACATTTTATAAAATTTAGTTTGGATCAATGAGCTTTCAATTGTAGCAGTTCATTCAAACTAAAGGTTATATAACATTTTTTTTTATAAAGAAGTTATATAACATATTTATAAATACAATTTTTTTTTGTAAAAGTTTAATTAAAGCACCACCTTTTTTTCCTTTGTGGCTAAGTTACGAAGGTGTGGTGTCACATTCCATGGGGAATGATGTCTTTTATATTGTTTCGTGACCCATATATTCATAAGGACTTTTTTATTATGTTTTCCTTATTATGCAGAAAACACAAAATGCTACTTGCTATTATGTAATATGCATATATATATAGAGTCTAAAACTCTACTTAAACGATTTTGTTGTTATAAACTTTGAAATAGGAAAGAAATCTTAAAAAGTTGGTACAAAAGTAAAATGTAAGTAAAACAAATGACCCAAAAAAAAGGTAAAAACATTTATTTCAATTGGAGACAAGAAAACAAAAAGAGGTTATTAAGAATCACCAAACACCAAAAACTATAATAATACGAATACGAAATACTTCAAAATCCAATGTAAAACAGTGTTCTTAAACGATGGCTTGGAAAAAGAGTACCGCGTGAGTCCTTTAATAATAGAAACACCGCGTGATTGTGGCTTTGATAGAAGATTGTGGCTTCATTATAGATTTAAGAGCACCTGCATCGCAGGATTTTTCACAGTTTCTGGAGTTAAAAAAAAAAGAAAAAAATTAAAGATTTACCTATGTAGCACTAAAACCCGACGATACCGTCTCTCGCAGTAGAAGCTTTGGAGACGCTCCTAAAAACACTGTAGACAACAAAGCGACACCAATTTTTGTTTGTTTGTTTGTGCTGAGATTTTGAGCCTCGTAGTCAGATTAGATAGATCGGAGAGTTGAGGAAGAGGAGGAGAGGAATTCTAATCTTCTGGGAAAGAAGAACTCAAAATACTTTTCGGGAGGGAGATTAAACCCCACCAAGATCTTTGTTTATTCTTCTTCTAATTGAAGAGCGGAAAACGGAATTATGAAGACGACGAAAGGAGGGAAAGTGATGAATCCTACTGATGCTTACCGGAAGCAGATTCGCAAGAGGGAAATTAAACGTGTAAGTTTGTGATTGAATTTTACGAATTGGGGATAATTGTTCTTGTTCGCTGTGTGAGTTTAAGAGATTTAAGGTTAAATTGCTCTCTGTTTGATTTCGATTGGATTCATCTAAAAATGGCTCTGAAAGTGATATAAAGATCAATGGTTCTATGCCGAATGGAACTCTTGCCAATGGTAGTAGCAGGGATTGCTCTCCGTCAACGAAAGGAAAAATGTTGCCAGTCGTAAATGCTATTGAGTACACTAAAAGGACAAACAGACGAGAACCACTGACTAATGTGTTAGAGAGTACAGCTTTGGTGTGTGTTCCTGTTGACGAACTTGTCAATTCGGATTGTTTGCTTCTTCCAGGGATCTCTGAAAGCAAAGTTTCTGCTGTAATCAACAACAGCAACAATAAAAGCAATGAGGTTTCATGTGAGAATGTTGTTGAGGCAATCCATAGCAAGGCAAAAGAGAGTGAAATCTCCAGCATATCAGTTTCGGCAAAGGATGAATCGTCCAATAGATTATTTGATGTTCCACTAATTGGAGAAGATAAATACTCTGCAGGTATGAATGGCTAAACCTTTTTATAAAAGTTGTGGTGATTGAATTGGTTCACACTTCTGTTCCTCTGGGTTGGAAAAATCTCCATTCTTAGGAATAGAGAAAACATAATAGCACGGAAGAATCATCAGTTAGATTTGTTACATGATGGGCTAAGTGCTTATATGACTAAATTCTGGACAAATCCTCTGGGACAGAATACTGTTGATTCTTTGTTTCGGCAATGGATGCTTTTCTTAATCATGTGTTCAACTCAGTGGCTTATTTTTATAGAAGATGTTTCCCAATGTTTTACTTATCTGTGGCTAATTGTTTCTGCGTGTTTCTGGTCATGGCTTAAGATGGTTATCAGCAACATCAATCAGCATTTGCAGGAGCTCCTGCTTCACTAAATAATTTTCAACATGATGTTTTTCTGCCTCCAGGAATGTTGCGTTTTCCACCTCCGTTTTCAAAAAAAAATTCAAAAAAATTTCAAACTTTAAAAAACCTCTCCATGGGTTCTACAATGTGGACATAACACATTCAACAATTTTCAGAAACTTTTACACTTAAATTAATAATATAATTATTATTATAAAATGCATTAGAGACTCTAATGAGTCTCATGGATGCATATGCTCTAAGATCCCTACTCCCTAGTTGACATCTCTGATTCATAGTCAGTTATAATAATACTATTATATTTTTATACTAGAACAATTGTAATAATATCCGATGACTTATTGAAATATTTATGAATGAATAAAATAAAGTTACCCGCTTAGGCGCCTACATTACCCGCTTAAGTTTTCCAAATCGTCGAAGGATCAACTTGTCATCCTGCAATAAACATATATGTATTAAAGTTTCAGTAATACTAATAATTAGAAAAATGTGAAATTAGTTACAATATATCATATGGGTTGTAACATCCGCGGACCAGGAAGTTGTGTTAAAAGTGGTATCGGACGACATTAGGGGTTCTGAAGTCGATTACATATGCTCTTTGAGGTTCGAATCGAGGATTAATTGTACATGTTCTTGTTTGATTGTTGTACAGTTGGTCTAAGGTTCATTTATCTCGAAGAAAGTATGTGAATAGCTTCTGAATGCTTAGTGTCGATCGACACCAAAGGGTGTGTCGATCGACACCGGTTTGAGAAATTAATTCCGGTTTAAGTCGATTGCGCGTTCGATTGTTGTTTGAGTTGGTTTGGTCGATGGGTGTCGACCGACACCAAGGAAGGGTGTCGATCGACACCGGTTATGGTTAAATCGACCGGTTCGATTCAAGTCGGCTGGTTTTGTCTGGTTAAGGGCTTGGAAGCCCTAAGTCGCGATTAAAAGCCCTGTGGCCGCGCAGAAAGTGACTTTCTCGAGTTTCAGAGAGGAAAAGGTGATTCTAAGGTGATTTTGAGAGTTTGGAGGAGTTTTGTGGAGTTTCTGAGGCTTGTGGTTGTTGTTCCTTCTCCTTTCCTTCCATTCAATCCCTTTTTAAGGTGAGTGCGTGACTGCAAGTCCGTTAACATTAGAGATTGTTTGATTTCGGTTTTGTTATTGAGTTTTTCGAGTTGTTCTTGAGTATGATTGAGTTATTGTGTTGATTAATCGATGTGGGGGTTGAATCCCACGATTTATGTTGTTTTGTGCGATTTTCGTTGCAGTTGGTGTCTGGGCGTCGAGCTGGTGTCGACCGACACTCGTTGAGTGTCGATCGACACTCAGAAGGCTGGCGTCGATCGACACCATAGAGGTGTCGGTCGACACCGACCTGGGTGTCAGGAAACGTGGGTTTCCTGACAGGTAGTTGTTGTTATTGTTGTTGCATTGCCATTGTTGTTGATTATTGTGATGTATTGTCTAGTGTTTGACGTACTTGGCCTGTAGGCAGGATGATCCACTCACTAAGTATTTATGATAATACTTACGCATCTCTATTCCAATGTGATGCAGGTAACAGCAATGTTCTTCCGCGGAAAGAGACCGAGAGAAGAGGATGATGAGATTAAGAATTTGATTTTGGCTTTGTTGTTATGGTTGACAAGGAACTCATGATTAGGGTGTTAGACTTTATTTTAATAATGTAGCAAACCTGGTTTAGGTTGCTTATTGGTTATTGGTTTTATTCATCATTGGTTATTTGTTGAACGATTATTTATGATTTAATAATATTATTGTTTTCTTTTGAGAACTTCCGCATTGTGTTGTTGAATTAGCTGTTCAGGATTAATATTTATGGGAATATTAATCTGGGCTAATTATTTCATATGGACCTGAATTCCGAAGTAAGCTGTGGTCCAATGCGGACGAGGAAGGACACAGTAATACGATTCACACTTTTCAGTGAAAACTACTCATATTGAACGGCTTCATTTGGAACATTGTATCTTGTTTGTCATGTCCTATGTGCATGACCATCTCGCTGCATAATTATCGTTTTTATTTAAAATTTCGTTCGGCGAATTAGTACTAAGAAAACAATATAGCATGTAATGATGCATATAGTCTAACTAAACTCTACTTAAACGATATAGTTGTACTAAACTTTAAAATAAAAAATTAATGAAGAAAAAATTAAGTAAAACATAAGTAAAAAAAATGTAAAACTTAATTTAAAAAAAAGTAAAACTAATAAAAAAAAAAGTAAAAATATATATTTAGATTGAAGATAATATAATCAAAAGAGAAGAACAATCTGATAATTTATGTGACATGCATCCCTTATACAGTAGTAAAACTATCTAGCAGGAGGAGGATGAAAGGTGGGAATGACATTTTTTGGAGTTAGGGAAGAGAATAAAAACTATGTTAATGGGCAACGCGTGTTGGTTTGAAACTGATACCAATTGAAAAACCAAGGGCTATATTGATGCAGAAGTAGATCACAAATTGACACAAGAGATTTCTCTACAAAGAAAATATATTACTAGAAACTTCTTTAAGATAACTTTACAAGTATATGCTTAAACGAAATCTATGAGCTCAACTCAGATCTATCCACGATCTCTCTTGACTCATAGTTCTAGTAACTCTCACGTTCTCAGATCTATCCACGATCCTCGAACCTCTCAAGCCTTAACCCTTTGTCCTAGCTCTCTTACAAGATGATCTAAACCCAAAGTCTAAAGCTCTCAATATTTGTGATGACCGTCTACAAACAGCCAGAGCACCCTATTTATCCTCAATAGGCGTGCCGTGAAACCCTACAAAGTTTCGGCCTTAGTGATTACTCCAAATCTCCAAGGGAATATTTCCTTCCTTATTTTTCTCTAAGAATATGAAATATTCCTTTTATCTTGATAGCTACTGTAACATCCGTGAACCAGAAAGTTGTTTTGGAAGTGGTGTTGGACGATGCTAGGGGTTCGGGGAGTAGTTGGCACATACTCTTAGAGGTGTGAATTGAGGGTTGGCTGTACATGTTCTTGTTTGATTGTTGTGCAGTCGGTCTAAGGTTCAAGCATCGCGAAGAAAGTGTGTTAAATTCTTCTGAACGACTAGTATCGATCGACACCCGAAGGGTGTCGATCGACACCGGTTATCGGGTTTGATTTCCGGTTTAAGTCGATCGATTTGCAATTGGAGTGGGTTTGGTCGATGGGTGTCGACCGACACCAAGGGAGGGTGTCGATCGACACCGGTTATTGGAAAATCGACCGGTTTGATTCAAGTGATTGCGGTTTGGTCGGTTAAGGGCGAGGGAACCCTATTTTGTGCGAGAAAACACTGTAGCCGCATCACTTTTCACGTTTTTCGAGGCAGAGAGTTTCCAGAGAGAGGCAGGGCGATTTTGGTTGATTTTTGGAGTTTCTGGGCTTGATCTGTTGCTGTTCTTCGCTGTTTCATCTCTTTTCCTTGTTTCCAATCCAATCTAAGGTGAGTGCGTGACTGTAGGCCCGTTGATCAATAGAGATTGTTTGATTTCGAGTTTTGGTTGTGTTCTTGAGTTGTTTATGCTGGATTTCGTGTTTTGATAGTATTGGGGCGTTGAAAACCCCTAGATTTTGTGTTATTGCGATTTTGGAATGTGATTTTCGTAGCTTCTGGTTTCTGGGCGTCGAGCCGGTGTCGAGCGACACTCGATGAGTGTCGATCGACACTCGGGAGGCTGGCGTCGATCGACACCATAGAGGTGTCGGTCGACACCAACCTGGGTGTCAGGAAACGTGGGTGTTTCCTGACAGGGATGGTTTATACTGTTGATTAATGTTGAGCATTGTTATTGTTGTTGATTATTGTGATGTTTGTCTAGTGTTTGACGTAATTGGCCTGTAGGCAGGATGATCCACTCACTAAGTATTTATGATAATACTTACGCATCTCTTTCGTAATGTGATGCAGGTAACAGCAATGTTCTTCCGCGGAAAGAGACCGAGAGAAGAGGATGATGAGATTAGGAATTTGATTCTGGCTTTGTTGTTATGGTTGACCAGAAATTCATGAGTTTAGGGTGTTAGACTTTATTTTAATAATGTAGCAAACCGGCTTAGGTTGCTTATTGGCTATTGGTTTTATTGGTTTTATTCTTTATTGGTTATTGTTGAATAATTAATTATGATTTAATAATATTGGTTTTCTTCCGTATTGTGTTGAATTAGCTGTTGAGGATTAATATTTATGGGAATATTAATCTGGGCTAATTATTTAAATAAAAAAAAAAAACAAAAAAAAAGGGTTTGGTTGTTTCAGCTACAATATTATTTATCCAGCTCAGCTACCGCCTCTTCTGGATTCGTCCTTGTCCGCTACAAGATCGCATCCAGCTCAGCAACTCTCCTTTAGCTCCGTTAGACTTCCACTTAGCTCCGCTACAAGTCCGTCCATATGTTCTGATGCACTTCCTGACTGATTCACGATCTGCGTCAATCCAGCTGCATCTTCAACCAAAGCACTAGAGAGAGAGACGACAGTGTGCTTCTACTGCAGGGAGCCGTGGCATATCAAGACTGTGTGTCCCAAGTTGCAGCAGAGAGCAGTGGCAGCGGCGATTCAGCCGTTGGCTATTCAGTCAGCAGCGCAGGTTGCGGCGTTGCAGTCGGGTGGAGCGCCGAGAGTTTACACTTCGGCGGAGGTGGGCCAGACCAGTCAGTCAGGCCAGATTACAGGTAAAATCTTGACTCAGACTTTTAAATTCTTAAGGTAGAATTGTTGTGTGTCTGTTTCTGTTATTTTACTGTGATAGAGTTAGAGGTTCTCAACACTTGTGGAATTGTGTAGGGACCTTGTTAGTCTCACGTGTTGTTTGACTCGGGAGCATCTAATTGCTTCATTACTCCGGAGAGAGCTGAGTAGTGGTATTCGGAGTAGCGAGGGCGAGGCTTCAGGCTTTGTCAAGGTGGCCGGTGGTGGTTATTTGGCTACTTCGGGCAGAGCTAGAGCAGTTGATGTGCAGATTGCGGGGCAGTCTATGCCAGCAGATTTGGTCATCAGTCCAGTGGAGCTGTATGACGTGATTTTGGGGATTGACTGGTTATCTTCTTACCGAGTTCATCTGGATTGCTACCGAGGTAGAGTGGTGTTTGAGCAGGATGCAGGGAAGTTGGTTTATCAGGGAGTGAGACCGACTTCGGGGAGTATAGTGATCTCAGCTATTCAGGCAGAGCAGTTGTTAGAGCGGGGCTGCGAAGCCTATTTGGCGACGATCACTATGACAGAGTCCAGTGGTGAGGTGAGTCTGCAGGATATTCAGGTTGTCCAGGATTTCGAGGATGTATTTCGGTCGCTGAAGGGATTGCCACCATCTCGGTCAGATCCTTTCACGATTGATTTAGAGCCCGGGACAGCTCCGATATCGAAGACACCTTATTGGATGGCTCCAGCAGAGATGGCAGTGCTGAAGAAGCAGCTAGAGGACCTTTTGAGTAAAGGGTTCATCAGGCCGAGTGTTTCGCCGTGGGGAGCGCCAGTGTTGTTTGTTAACGAGAAGGATGGCAGTTTTCGGTTGTGCATTGATTACCGGGGACTTAACCGAGTCACAGTGAAGAACAGGTACCCACTTCCGAGGATCGATGAGTTGTTGGATCAGTTGAGAGGTGCTACTTGGTTCTCCAAGATTGACTTGGCATCGGGTTATCATCAGATTCCGATAGATGAGGCAGATGTCTGGAAGACAGCTTTTCGGACGAGGTATGGGCATTTCGAGTTTGTGGTCATGCCTTTTGGTTTGACTAATGCGCCGGCAGCGTTCATGAGATTGATGAACGACGTGTTCAGGGAGTTTCTGGATGTGTTTGTCATCATTTTTATCGATGATATTTTGGTGTATTCGAGGAGTCCAGAGGAGCATGCGACGCATTTGAGGCTCGTTTTAGAGAAGCTTCGGGAGCAGAAGCTTTTTGCTAAGTTGAGCAAGTGCAGTTTTTGGCAGCGAGAGATGGGTTTTCTTGGCCATATTGTTTCTGCAGAGGGAGTTTCTGTGGATCCGGCTAAGATTGAGGCTATCAGAGATTGGCCTAGACCGAGTAGTGCTACCGAGATCAGGAGTTTTCTGGGTTTAGCAGGCTACTACAGGAGGTTCGTCAAGGGGTTTGCGAGTATGTCTCAGCTGATGACGAGGTTGACTGGCAAGGATGTGCCGTTTGTGTGGTCACCTGAGTGCGAGGAGAGCTTTGGGAAGCTCAAGGAGATGTTGACTAGTACACCAGTGTTGGCATTACCTGATCCGGGGAAGCCCTATGTGGTGTATACAGATGCTTCAGGAGTAGGACTTGGTTGAGTTTTGATGCAGGAGGGCAGAGTGATTGCCTATGCTTCGAGGCAGTTGCAGGGCAGTGAGCGCAACCGTCCTACACATGATATTGAGTTGGGAGCAGTGGTTTTTGCACTCAAGATTTAGAGGTCTTATCTTTATGGTGGCAGAGTGCAGATCTTTACAGATCACAAGAGTCTACAGCATATTTTCACTCAGCCTTTGCTGAATGCGAGACAGACGCGTTGGGTGGAGTTTCTGGCAGACTATGACCTGGATATTATCTATCATCCGGGCAAGGCCAATTTGGTGGCAGATGCTTTGAGTCGACGGAGGGTTGATTCAGATAGAGAGCGTGGTGTTGAGGCTTTGGTCAGCGAGATTAATACATTGCGTCTTTGTGCTATTTCAGAGGAGCCTTTGGGTTTAGAGGCAGCTGATCAGGCAGACTTACTCAGTAGGATCAGAGTGGCGCAGCAGAGTGATCAAGGTTTGATTGATGCTTCGCAGGCGTCAGGTTCTGAGTATCAGGTCTCTTCGAATGGGACTATCTTGGTTCGTGGGCGAGTTTGTGTGCCCAAGGATGAGGAGTTGAGGCATGAGGTTTTGAGAGAGGCTCATTCGAGCAAGTTTTCGATTCATCCGGGTGCGACCAAGATGTACCGTGACCTCAAACGGTACTATCATTGGGTTGGGATGAAGAGAGATGTGGCAGATTGGGTTGCGAGGTGCAACTTTTGTTCTTTGATCAAGGCAGAGCATCAGTTACCTAGTGGTCTTTTGCAGAGTTTGCCCATTCCAGAGTGGAAGTGGGATATGATCACTATGGATTTTGTTGTGGGATTGCCTATCTCACGGACATTCGATGCTATTTGGGTCATTGTTTATCGCTTGACCAAGTCAGCACATTTCTTGGCCATCAAGAAGACAGATGGAGCAGCTGTCTTGGCTAGGAAGTTTGTGCGGGAGATTGTGAGGCTGCATGGAGTGCCAGCGAGTATTGTGTCGGATCGAGATCCGAGGTTTGCTTCAAAGTTTTGGAGGGCGTTTCAGACTGAAATGGGCACTAAGGTGCATATGAGTACAGCGTATCATCCGCAGACAGATGGGCAGTCAGAGAGGACTATTCAGACTTTGGAGGATCTGCTTAGGATGTGTGTACTGGATTGGGGTGGTCATTGGGCTGATCATCTGTGTTTGGCAGAGTTTGCCTATAACAACAGTTTTCAGTCTAGTATTGGTATGGCTCCTTATGAGGCTTTGTATGGGAGGCCATGCAGGACACCCTTATGTTGGACCCAAGTGGGGGAGCGCAGCATGTTTGGAGCTAGTTTTGTTCAGGAGACGACGGAGAAGATCCGTGTCTTGAGGCTGAACATGAAGGAGGCTCAGGATAAACAGAGGAGTTATGCAGATAGGCGGCGACGTGAGCTTGAGTTTCAGGTGGGAGATAGAGTTTATCTCAAGATGGCTATGTTGAGGGGCCCTAACAGGTCCATAGCAGAGAACAAGCTCAGTCCGCGTTTTATGGGTCCGTTTCCAGTGGTGGAGCGAGTTGGGCCAGTGGCTTATCGGTTGGAGTTGCCACCGATTATGAGCGCCTTCAGAGGAGATAGTGGTTGAGATTCCAGAGGATCTTCAGCCAGATATGACAGTTCCGGCAGTTGCTGTGAGGATTCTTGAGAGGAGAGTCAAGGTTCTGCGGAACAAGAGAGTGCCATTGTTGAGAGTCTTGTGGAACTGTAGTGGCACAGAGGAGTAGACTTGGGAGCCAGAGGCAAAGATGAAGCTGAAGTTCGGAAAGTGGTTCGACAAGCAGGCTGTGGAGTGAGCTTCTTCATCTTTGTGGTTCTAGTCTTGTTTTTGGTTTTGGTTTATGTATTTTCGTTTCGTTGTACGATATACATTTTTGGAGTTATATGAGATGGAGTTTTTGCCTCATATTTTTGGTTATGGTCTGGATGTTACAAGTTTCTTTGGCCGGTGGGGTCATTGGAAATTTTTAGTCATATGTTGGTACACGTTTCAGATTTTATTACTCGTTTTGTCTAGAGGCGGTGGACCTTGTAGACGGTGGTTCTATTTGTGTTGGGACGGTAGGTGCCCGACGGATTTATATTGGGGGTCGCTACCTCGATATGGGTTGTTTCGTGACGGTGGGTCGCGGTTTGGATACTGGGCGGTAGGCCGCAGTATGGATATTGTGGCGGTGGGCCGCAATATGGATATCGTGATGGTGGGTTACGGTATTGAGAGTAATAATATCTTGGAGACATGCGTATAACATAGGACTAAAAATGTGAGTTTTGAGGTCTTTGAGAGACGTTTGTGTTGGGATTCGAGGACGAATCCAGTTTAGTGGGGGAGAATTGTAACATCCGCGGACCAGGAAGTTGTGTTAAAAGTGGTATCGGACGACATTAGGGGTTCGGAAGTCGATTACATATGCTCTTTGAGGTTCGAATCGAGGATTAATTGTACATGTTCTTGTTTGATTGTTGTACAGTTGGTCTAAGGTTCATTTATCTCGAAGAAAGTATGTGAAAAGCTTCTGAATGCTGTTGGGGTCGGATTCCACCCCGAGACATCGTCATTTGGATTGGGCAAATGGGGGAAGATCGAGCTGAACCGCACTAGCCGAACCGCACCAAACCGGGCCAAACCAGGCGTCAAACCGAAGGCCAGCCGGAAACTTCTCGATGGGCCGAACTAACATCCGACGGAGCGATTCGAGCCGAGGCCCATCAAAGGAAAGTTTACATTTATTGCGGAGTCGGCGCGAGCAGAAAAGGAAAGTTTACATTTTTGCGTAAAGTCGGTTGTAAAAGTCGGTTCCTATTCTCTTATAAATAGGAACCGATAGTCATTATTTGAGGCATCGCTTTACACATAGAAAAAGGCACACGCCATACATATTGTAGCTCGCATAACAGCTAATCAAATAACCATCATTTGGATCGATCCTTGTGTTTACTTACGAAATTCTCGGCTCTCCCTAAAAACACTAAAAGTATCGTAGTGCAGTTTCGGCTCGCACAATTTGGCGCTAGAAGGAGGGGGAACCTGAGACTAGAAAACACAAGAGCTCGACGAGATGACCGATGAAGAACTGAACAGATCCACACCAACCGATTTGCAGAACGGGGACAGCGAGACAACAGTTCAGACGGAAGCGGAAAAGATCGCTGCCCTTCAGAAGCAGACCGAAGAGCAAGAGGTTTTGAACAGCTCGTTGACGCAAGAGCTCGCAACCTTGCGAGCCCAACTAAAAGCGAAAGAAGCACGAGGTATCGCGCGACGTAAAAACTCCCATCCAAAGAATCTGGCTTTCGACTCCCAGGCTGACGAAGAGGAAGAAGAAGCAGAGGACGACGTGGAAGAAACCCCGGAACGAGACGAAACGGAATCCGAATCAGATGGTTCACCACCGCCACTTCGGAAGAAGAAGCAAAACCGAGTCAAGAGTGCGCCGCCAACCAAACCAATACGGATTAACTTAGGAGATCTGCCCCCCAGCGAAATCACTCCCGAGGCACTGACCAAAGTCCTGAGGCAGATAATGTTGGGAAGCAAAGAAGCTGATAAGGCGACGGGGCAGGAAACCGGCGATTCACCAAGCTCAGACCCTGCTGAGCTCGCCGAAGCGGTATCACGTCTCTTGTTGGAAACACGAACAGAAAAGCAATCGTCCCGAGGCGTGAGCACGGCAAGAAAAGGCAAGGGTCAGAGCACGAGTCGCGACGAATTGGCCGAGATCCGAGCTCGTCTTGAAAAATCCGACAACGAGGCCAAATTACTTCGATCACAGATCCACAGGGCACTCAGCTCGGCACCGGAAATTTCTCAGATATGCGAAGACGCCGAACACACTCCTTTCTCGGCGAAAGTGATGAGTGCCAGAATAATGGATCCCGGGAAACTTAGCATTCAGAAGTACGACGGTTCGACGAACCCGAAAGATCACATCAACGCATTTCGGGTCGCCTTGAGTCGAGCCAAATTCCGAAACGCAGAAGAAAAAGATGCCGGCTTCTGCCTCCTATTCGCTGAATACCTGAAGGGTCCGGCTCTGGACTGGTTCCTAAGTCTCGAGCGAAATTCGATTGAAAACTTCCAGCAATTGACAGCTTCCTTTCTTAAGCAGTACTCCATGTTTATCGAGAAATCGGCCTCGGTGATTAAAACCACCATGTCAAAAGCCGGGGCGGTCAACGACGAGATCGCCATAGATTCTCTGAAAAAGGGTCTAGGCGTCAAATCGGAGTTTCGGAAGGAGCTCGCGTACAACAAACCCAAGTCGATCGCCGACGCCATCCACCGATCAGTCGTGTTCATCGAAGAAGAGGAAGATATGAAGTTGCTCGCCGCCTCGCATCCCACATTGAAGGCAGCCACCAAACAACCGCCTAACCCGCCGATAGCTCATCAGCCGTCGAATCAACATCCCAATCATTTCAGCCATCGGCGCGGAAAGAACAGTTACATCCATCACGAAGGGCCAAACTTCTCCGGATCGCATAACTATCAGATCGGAACGGGCAAACAGACAGACGGCACGAGCCAAGCAGGCGCCGGAAGGGGGCGAGGATCGAAAAACTATGTTTGGACAAGGAACCAAAATCCCGCGCCACAAGACGAGAAGGTTTATTGCGAATTCCACCAATGCTACGGCCATTCGACGGAGAGATGCCGCCATCTCGGAGCAGAACTCGCAAGAAAATTACTCAGCGGTGAATTGAAAGGCGATCTAAAGCTGGAAGACCTGGAGCGTCCCGAGCCAAGAGAACGACCGGAACAATCACATCGACAACCGGGCCAACCAGCGGATCGACCGAAACGCGGGAGACGCGATGATTCGGACGAACCATCGGGATCACGACAAAAAATCTACCTCATATTGGGTGGCTCGCAATACTGTCAGGATACGGTGACGTCGATCAAAGCTTTTCAACGGCGAACCAACACAGCGGTTAACTGGTATGGACCACCCAAAATCCCAAACGTCGAGATCACTTTCACGGAAAATGAAGTCATCGGGATCGATAGGCCGCATGATGATCCGCTCGTAATCATGCTTGCCGTCGGTAATTACGACATAGCTCGGGTCCTGATCGATACAGGAAGCACAGTCGATATAATCTACAAGAGCACGTTGATAAAAATGGGAATCGATCCGAACAACGTAAAGACGACGCCAAAGCCATTGACCGGGTTCGGGGGCGAGACGATGATGTCCATGGGAAATATCATACTCCCAGTCGAAGCTGGAGGGATTAGAAAGATGGTGAACTTTTCCGTCTCGGATAATACTCCAATCTACAATATCATCATGGGCACTCCTTGGATAAATTCGATGCGAGCTGTGCCATCTACTTACCACCTTTGTCTCAAGTTTCCCACTCCGACAGGAGTCAAGACCATCCTCGGCTCGCAGAAAGATTCGAGAATCTGTTTCATGACGGAACACAAACTCCGCAACCCGTTACCCAAACCAACTCCAGAGGAGAACCGAAAGAAGGTAAAGACGAACCGAGAGTCAGCGAACGGTTTAGCCAATCTCTTATAGCAATTACAGATCACCGGCGAGATCGAACCGCCCAGAAAGAAAGCCGCCAAAAGCAAGACAGCAAAAGAGAAAGCAGGCAGAAATGAGGATCCCGTCATCGAAGAACCAAGCTGTGAAGCGGTGATATCCGTCTGCATAGACGAGCAGAACCCAGAAAGATGTGTGGAGATCGGAGCGAACCTAAACGAGACAATAAGAGAGGAATTGATCTCCTTTTTGAAAGAAAACGTCAACACCTTCGCTTGGACAGCCGAGGATATGCCGGGGATAGATATTAACATCGCCTGCCATGAGCTAAATGTCGACCCGACGTTCAAACCGGTGAAACAAAAGCGAAGAAGATTGGGGAATGAGCGATTAAAGGCGGTAAACGACGAAGTGGAACGCCTCCTGAAAGTGGGCTCGATCGCCGAGGCAAAATACCCAGAGTGGCTTGCTAACCCAGTAGTGGTCAAAAAGAAGAACGGAAAATGGCGGGTTTGCATAGATTTCACGGATCTGAATAAGGCGTGCCCAAAGGATAGTTTCCCGCTCCCTCATATCGACCGGCTCGTGGAAGCGACGGCGGGAAACGAACTGCTGACCTTCATGGATGCCTTCTCAGGCTATAATCAGATCCGGATGCACCCCGACGACAGAGAAAAGACGGCGTTCCAAACAGAGCGAGGCATCTATTGCTACAAGGTCATGCCGTTCGGACTCAAGAATGCGGGAGCAACATACCAACGGCTCGTGAACAAGATGTTTGCCTCGCAGCTTGGAATGACGATGGAAGTTTATATCGACGATATGCTGGTGAAATCTCTAAAAAAGGAAGAACATATGGCACATCTCCGTGACTGCTTCGAACAACTGAACTCACATGATATGAAGCTAAATCCAACAAAGTGTCGGTTCGCTGTAACATCCGGAGAATTCTTGGGATATCTGGTTACCTACAGAGGCATCGAAGGTAACCCGAAGCAGATCCAGGCTCTAATCAGAATGAAGTCGCCGGAGACGAAGAAGGAAATACAGCAACTAACCGGGCGTGTCGCCGCGCTCAACCGTTTCATTTCACGATCCACGGATAAGTGTCTCCCTTTCTACGACACTTTGCGAGGAAACAAGAAGTTCGAGTGGACAGCGAAATGTGAGGAGGCTTTCCGCGAGCTGAAGTTGTACCTAGCGAACCCACCGATACTGGCGAAACCAGAAGAAGGAGAGCCGTTATATCTGTACATCGCCGTATTGGTAACAGCAGTCAGTGGGGTCCTGGTTCGCGAAGACCGAGGAATCCAGAAACCCGTTTTCTATGTAAGCCAAAGTTTGACCGACGCAGAGACGAGGTACCCCCAGACCGAGAAACTGGCACTAGCAGTCGTAGTGGCGGCCCGCAAATTACGCCCGTATTTCCAGTCTCACACGATCATAGTTCTAACGGCGCTACCATTAAGAACGATCCTGCACAGCCCGAGCCAATCCGGAAGATTAGCCAAGTGGGCAATCGAGCTGAGCGAATACGATATTGTATATCGAAATCGAACGAACGCAAAATCGCAGGTTTTGGCTGATTTCTTGATCGAGCTGCCAATCGCCGCCAGCGAGGAATCAAATCTTCCCGCCGATTGGCTACTTCACGTTGACGGCTCGTCATCAAAACAAGGTGCCGGAGTCGGAATTCGACTCACCTCCCCGACGGGCGAAATCTTGGAACAGTCTCTTCGTCTCAATTTCGGCGCGTCAAACAACAAGGCAGAGTACGAAGCATTAATAGCTGGATTAAAGTTGGCGCTCGGAATTGGAGTTCGAAACATACATGCTTACTGTGATTCCCAGCTCGTCGCGAGCCAATTCACTGGAGAATACGCTACAAAAGACAAAAGAATGGAAGCCTACCTCGAAGTAGTCAGGAATCTAGCCTCGACCTCCGATCCAGACTTGAAAAGGATAATTCCCGTAGAATTTATCGAACATCCCAGTATCAACATCGACGAACCCGAAGTCCTAATGACCATCATCACAGACGAGCCGAACGATGACGGGTTACTTGATGGAGATCAGCCCGCGGATATGGAAATCGAGGAAGGTACGGAATACGGTTGCGACAAAGAGTGGCTCGCTCCGATCCGTGTATATATAGCCGATGGAGAAGTACCAGCAGATAAGTGGGCGGCTCGCAAGCTGAAAGCTCAAGCAGCACGATACATTCTGATACGCGACGCTGTATTCCGATGGAGGTTTTCAGGACCGCTGCTCGCGTGCGTAGAAGGAAAGAAGGCGAGAGAGATAATGAAAGAATTTCACAGTGGATCATGTGGAAACCATTCCGGAGGACGAGCCTTGGCTATCAAAATCAAACGGCACGGCTATTTTTGGCCAATTATGATCAGCGACTGCGAAAAATACTCGCGGAAATGCGAGAAATGCCAGCGTCACGCTCCAACGATACATCAGCCGGCCGGGCTGTTGTCTTCCATCTCCGCACCATACCCATTCATGAGATGGTCGATGGATATTGTCGGGCCGCTGCATAAATCGAAGCAGAAAAGGTTTTTGCTGGTTTTAACTGACTACTTTTCTAAATGGGTCGAGGCTGAATCCTACGCAAGTATAAAAGACGCCCAGGTTGAACAATTCATCTGGAAAAACATTATCTGTCGGCACGGTGTCCCTTATGAAATTGTTACGGACAATGGCTCGCAATTTATATCGGCTCGATTTCAAAACTTCTGCGACAAATGGAAGATCCGCCTTAGCAAGTCAACGCCTCGCTACCCGCAAGGGAATGGTCAAGCCGAGGCGACTAACAAGACGATTCTCGATGGGCTTAAAAAACGGCTCGACGCTAAAAAGGGCCGCTGGGCAGACGAACTAGAAGGAGACCTTTGGTCTCATCGGACAACCCCGAGACGAGCCACCGGCGAAACGCCATTCGCACTTATCTACGGAACGGAATGTGTCATTCCCCCCGAAGTGCATTTTCCCGGAGTACGCCGATGGTTGTTACCAGAATAAGCAGACTGCAACCATATGATGATGCTGGACGAGCTGGATTTGATCAACGAACGGCGCGACCAAGCACTTATCAGGATCCAGAACTATCAGCAATCCGCGGCTAAGTACTACAACTCTAATGTCCGAACCAGGAGATTCAGAACAGGAGACCTAGTTCTCAGAAAAGTGTTCCAAAACACCGCAGAGAGAAACGCTGGAAAGCTGGGTGCGAATTGGGAAGGTCACCGAAACAGTTCGCCCGGGA
This sequence comes from Erythrophleum ivorense, assembly GCA_026724425.1. Classification (NCBI taxonomy): domain Eukaryota; kingdom Viridiplantae; phylum Streptophyta; class Magnoliopsida; order Fabales; family Fabaceae; genus Erythrophleum; species Erythrophleum ivorense. The sequence continues at coordinate 6,377,268 of JAIUCV010000071.1, read as the reverse complement.
GCTTATCGGCTCGAAAACATGGCTGGCGAAGCAATACCGAAGCCATGGAACTTTATGCATCTCAAGAAGTACTACCAATAAGGCGCGAGGCGCCATCACCTAGAACTACGCGTGACTTGATCCCCGCGAGGGGTACGTAGGCAGTTCACTTTCGAGTGGATTCAGTTGCCCCCCTCAAAAAAAAAAGGGGGGGGAGTGGGGTACGTGGTTATACACTCCTATACAAATGCAACACGGTTCGCCGTTAAACGCATTCTATCTTCGCTAACACGGTTTACCGTTAACGCACCCTCAAAATCCTTGTAACACGGTTCGCCGTTAACATAAGTCGAACGGCGAACTTTCCGTCTGTAACGCGGCTTGCCGCTAAACACAACGATGAATAAAATTCGCACCTCAATTCTCATAAACAGTTCGCCATTAACATCTCGATAAAAACTCATAAACTGACCCGAGCCGAATGTTGTTGGCCGCAACATTCGATCATCTCAAACATCTTACTCTCACGCGCGCGCTATACAAATATGATCACCATCGTTTATTCCGACCCGTTAATCACTAATAGATGAGGACACGGCAAAAACTGGAATAAATCGATCAAAAACCCAACATAAACGCTTCGCAGCAACGTTGGTCTAATTTAATTCGTCGCTATTTCGACCCGCGGCTTTCTGATTGAGTTGTTCGCGGCAAAAACCGAAATAAGTTGACAAAAACCCAACGTAAACGCTCCGTAGCAACGTTGGTCTAATTTGTTATCATCATTATTCCAAATCGCAGCTCGCAAAACGAGGGTTCGCGGTAAACGGGGACATATTTGTTTCGACTGGCAAGCTTTTCATCAAGCTAAATCGTTCTAAAAAATCTGTGGATAAAGCCATCCAGGCACTAAGTACAAAAACAATATAAAAGCCATCAAGGCAGCATACAGAAAAAAATTATTTGAGAGTTTAATGGGGGGTTTGGTTCGACGATTCTTGAACGTCAGGCACAGATTTCCCGGCAACATCCTCCGGCTTCGAAACCGCCTTGCCAACTTTATCAGGAACGCTCAGGATTCCGGCTGCGGCTTTCTCAGAAGCCTCCAGAGCTCGGCTCGATGCCTCCAGGATATCAGATGGGGCTTTCTCAACCAGACCTTCGGTTCTGGGAGGCAGTCCACTAGCTTGAACAGGATTTACTGGAACTTGGCTCGTCGACTCCAGGGTCGCATCAACCGGCCTTGTCTCGGGAATCACAACCGGTTCGACTCCACTCTAAAATACAAGGGACTCTCTATTAGTACCCCATTGATCGACAATACCGAGACCAAGTCGATCAAGCCGAGTAATAGTTTCATCTCTAAGGTGTACCTCGGGCGGCTCGACGGGATCCGGAAAAGGAACGAGCTGACCGATTACGTTGGCTAGCAGGGCATTGGCCTCTTCAGCGACCCCAGGATCCGAATCGATAAGTGCCTGGAGATCAGCAAGCTCAATGTCGAGATCCGGCGGATCATCGCCCCGCATGTCGTTGATCAGTTCGACGTTGCCTTCGGCCTGAGCGATGCGCACGGCTCGTTCATGCGCTTTCTGGAGTCTCGTCAATTCAGACTTGATCGACTCGAGGAACTTGGCGTACCGGCTGTTCACTCGGCACTTTACTTTTCTAACCTCGGCCAGATAGTTGGCGTCCATGGCTCGCACTTTCTCGTTGAGCTCGCAGATTTTGCCGTGAAGAGCTTTCATTTTGATGGCGTCATCAACGCTCTTGCCGGCCATTTTAGCCGCAGCCTCCCGGTGCTTGACCGATTCGGCCCGCTCCTTGGCCAACTCGGCCTCGAGCTTGGCCGCCCTCTCCTCGGCTTGTTTGGTCTCTATGGCACGCGCCTTCGATTCGACTTCATGCAACCTCTTCAGATTGTTGGCATGCTTCTGAAGCTCCTCGAGAGCGGCTTGACCCGAACGAGCCCTGGTTTCATAACCTTCGACGACCCTGTTGAAAGACTCCGAAAACTAAAATAGAACCGAAAAGCAATTGAGTATATATACGGAAACCTTCCTCGCAAAATAAGCGAACGGAAAGAGAACTTACCAAATGAAGACGAGAAGCCGCTTCTTCATACGCTTCCCTCTCCAAAAGCGTATCGGGAGGAGGAAGACGAACCCCGGGGGTACTCCTCACGAGGTAGTTCGCCGCCTCGGTCCTCTGAAGAGAGCGGACCAGAGTGGGATCGACAAAGGAACCGGAAGGAGCATCCCCTTTGGCTTTCTTGGGCGCGCTCTCCTTAAGCCCCTCAACCGCGCCTCTCTTCTTGCTCATCGTCTCAGACGGCTCGCTTGCCGACGGTTCGCCGGCAGGGTTAGAAGCTCTCTTCCGCCCCCGGTTAAGGATTAAGGCATCTTGGTCCCTCGACGCGTTCGAGCGAGCCGGAGAAGAAGGTCTAGAAGAATTTTTCTTCTTCGAAGCCTTGTTTTTCGCCAAGGCTTCCTGGGCCAGCTTGACCGCCTTCCCAACTTCCGTAGGTGGCCTATCACCAGGACCTTTCTTCTCCAAGCGGGGTTGTATTACCCTCTTACCCTCGGTTTTCGAGGGTACAACTTCACGACGAGCCACCGGATCGACGGCGAGACGAGCTTCCTTCTCTCGCCGTTGTTCTTTAAGTAGCGCGCGTGCAGACTTTGGGGGCATTGCATTCAAGGGCTCGGGCCAATCGGGAGCTTCTTCGTCCGAACTGTCTGAGGAGTCGAATGAATCGTAGGCTTGTTCGCGCGCCTTCTCCACTCGTTCGAGAGTAAAATCTCGTTCCCAATTAACTCGCAGCTCGCAAGAACGGTCGAGGAATTCGGGGAGATCCGGCGGGAATCGAAGCACCAATCGACGATCTGCAAAACAAGAAGACCGAGCAACGTTAGATGACGGCTCGCGAGAATTTGAAATAGTGATTTCTCTTCGGCTCGCACCGATTTCCTGCCAATTGTCCTTGATAAACTTCCTCCGCGTGTTCCCAACCGAAGCTTCATTTATTGGGACGAAGAAAAAATATTTCTCCCAGCCATCATCCTTGTTGGGGAAGCCGTCGATGATTTTCCGATTCTTTTTATTGGAGATGTAATAGCGAAGCGACTTCCCGCTGCGACGAAACTCCAAGAGATTCTGAAGGTGATGGATCCCGAGCGGAATGCCAATCTCATAGCTCAGGACGATCAACCCAACCAGATGCCGCATGCCTCGTGGCAGCAGTTGACCGAGTGCGAGCCCGTATTTCCCTAGGAAATGAAGAATCAGGCTCGGGATGGGAAACCACAGAAAAGTCTGGTAGAAATAGCTTTCATATAGCGTCAAGCATCCAGCCGGTGGATCATTGGCTCTCTGGTGGTTCGCTGGTAGGAGAAACTCAACTTCTTCAGATATGTTGAAGTAACGGCGGAGCGATTCCAAAGACGTCTTGGTACAGAACGTCGCTCCAGGAGGACTCTGAGTTGACTTCTTCGAGGACCCCCTCGGGGCTCGCGTCGATTTGGCTCGCCTCCTTGCTCCCCGTGACGAACCAGCTCCAAATTGTGGCCGACTCGATAGCTGAGCGAGAGGAGTTGCAAATGGTCTGAGAATATCGCCGATCGCCCCGTCATCAAACGCCTGCTCAATTTTGATCGCCTCCCAATCGTATATCGGATCTAGCGATAATACGACGCGATCCGATCGATCGTGGGAAGGATCCGCTTCCATACGAGGAAGAGTTGGCTCTCCCATAGCCCCTTCATCGACTTCAGTTGGCTCGCGAGCCTCGTTAGAACCATCACGCTGAGCAATCGGGGGCTCGCTCGCCAGTCGATCGATCTCAGCGTCCCCCGTAGACCGAACCGACTGACTTTTGACTTTTGATTGCGAGCCGCTGGAATCGTCGGATGTATCCGAAAACCAACGTCGACCCGAAGTTCCGGAATCGTTGGAATTGTATGAACGATCCTCAGAGTGGTCTGGCCCAATGGAAGAGGTACGACTGCATGAAGACATTTGGCTCGGAAGGAGATGGATCGGAAAGTTTGAAGATACGCCGGAGATATGTCTTATCACGGTGGCGCGAACGAAGAACACGAAGAACTTTTAAAAAAGAGAGGAGAGAAAGAGAGAACTACCTTTTGCTCGGTCGAGGAGAGAGAGGCAGAATGAGAAAAATGAACCCCAAGGTCTCATATTTATAGAAGTTTTGGCGCGTGGGCGCGTCGGTTCGGGGAGATGAAACGGCGCGACCTAATCCACGCGCTGGCTCGGGAAGACGAAACGGCATTCCCGCCTAATCTCTAGGGTTTCTATCGAAGATTGGTGGGCCCGGAGACGTTTCGGATTCTAAGCCCACATATCGATAAAGCAACTCGACATCGTTTCATCAGAAGCAAACAGCGAGCCAAATATCTCGCATCAAATATCGAGTGAAGCAACATTTGGCGAGCCATATCCATAGAAGAATCAAATGACAATGCCTTCTCACTTTCAACTTTTAGCTCGTCACTCTTACACCTAAGACTAACGAGCTGGGGGCTAACTGTTGGGGTCGAATTCCACCCCGAGACGTCGTCATTTGGATTGGGCAAATGGGGGAAGATCGAGCTGAACCGCACTAGCCGAACCGCACCAAACCGGGCCGAACCAGGCGTCAAACCGAAGGCCAGCCGGAAACTTCTCGATGGGCCGAACTAACATCCGACGGAGCGATTCGAGCCGAGGCCCATCAAAGACTTTCCTTAAACTGAAGTCGGCGCGAGCCACAAAGGAAAGTTTACATTTACTGCGGAGTCGGCGCGAGCAGAAAAGGAAAGTTTACATTTTTGCGTAAAGTCGGTTGTAAAAGTCGGTTCCTATTCTCTTATAAATAGGAACCGATAGTCATTATTTGAGGCATCGCTTTACACATAGAAAAAGGCACACGCCATACTTATTGTAGCTCGCATAACAGCTAATCAAATAACCATCATTTGGATCGATCCTTGTGTTTACTTACGAAATTCTCGGCTCTCCCTAAAAACACTAAAAGTATCGTAGTGCAGTTTCGGCTCGCACAAATGCTTAGTGTCGATCGACACCGGTTTGAGAAATCAATTCCGGTTTAAGTCGATTGCGCGTTCGATTGTGGTTTGAGTTGGTTTGGTCGATGGGTGTCGACCGACACCAAGGAAGGGTGTCGATCGACACCGGTTATGGTGAAATCGACCGGTTCGATTCAAGTCGGGTGGTTTTGTCTGGTTAAGGGCTTGGAAGCCCTAAGTCGCGATTAAAAGCCCTGTTGCCGCGCATAAAGTGACTTTTTCGAGTTTCAGAGAGGAAAAGGTGATTCTAAGGTGATTTTGAGAGTTTGGAGGAGTTTTGTGGAGTTTCTGAGGCTTGTGGTTGTTGTTCCTTCTCCTTTCCTTCCTTTCAATCCCTTTTCAAGGTGAGTGCGTGACTGTAGGTCCGTTAACATTAGAGATTGTTTGGTTTCGGTTTTGTTATTGAGTTTTTCGAGTTGTTCTTGAGTATGATTGAGTTATTGTGTTGATTAATCGATGTAGGGGTTGAATCCCACGATTTATGTTGTTTTGTGCGATTTTCGTTGCAGTTGGTGTCTGGGCGTCGAGCTGGTGTCGACCGACACTCGTTGAGTGTCGATCGACACTCAGAAGGCTGGCGTCGATCGACACCATAGAGGTGTCGGTCGACACCATAGAGGTGTCGGTCGACACCGACCTGGGTGTCAGGAAACGTGGGTTTCCTGACAGGTAGTTGTTGTTATTGTTGTTGCATTGCCATTGTTGTTGATTATTGTGATGTATTGTCTAGTGTTTGACGTACTTGGCCTGTAGGCAGGATGATCCACTCACTAAGTATTTATGATAATACTTACGCATCTCTATTCCAATGTGATGCAGGTAACAGCAATGTTCTTCCGCGGAAAGAGACCGAGAGAAGAGGATGATGAGATTAGGAATTTGATTTTGGCTTTGTTGTTATGGTTGACAAGGAACTCATGATTAGGGTGTTAGACTTTATTTTAATAATGTAGCAAACCTGGTTTAGGTTGCTTATTGGTTATTGGTTTTATTCATTATTGGTTATTTGTTGAACGATTATTTATGATTTAATAATATTATTGTTTTCTTTTGAGAACTTCCGCATTGTGTTGTTGAATTAGCTGTTGAGGATTAATATTTATGGGAATATTAATCTGGGCTAATTATTTCATATGGACCTGAATTCCGAAGTAAGTCGTGGTCCAATGCGGACGAGGAAGGACACAGTAATACGATTCACACTTTTCAGTGAAAACTACTCATATTGAACGGCTTCATTTGGAACATTGTATCTTGTTTGTCATGTCCTATGTGCATGACCATCTCGCTGCATAATTATCGTTTTTATTTAAAATTTCGTTCGGCGAATTAGTACTAAGAAAACAATATAGCATGTAATGATGCATATAGTCTAACTAAACTCTACTTAAACGATATAGTTGTACTAAACTTAAAAATAAGAAATTAATGAAGAAAAAATTAAGTAAAACATAAGTAAAAAAAATGTAAAACTTAATTGAAAAAAAAGTAAAACTAATAAAAAAAAAGTAAAAATATATATATTTGGATTGAAGATAATATAATCAAAAGAGAAGAACAATCTGATAATTTATGTGACATGCATCCCTTATACAGTAGTAAAACTATCTAGCAGGAGGAGGATGAAAGGTGGGAATGACATTTTTTGGAGTTAGGGAAGAGAATAAAAACTATGTTAATGGGCAACGCGTGTTGGTTTGAAACTGATACCAATTGAAAAACCAAGGGCTATATTGATGCAGAAGTAGATCACAAATTGACACAAGAGATTTCTCTACAAAGAAAATATATTACTAGAAACTTCTTTAAGATAACTTTACAAGTATATGCTTAAACGAAATCTATGAGCTCAACTCAGATCTATCCACGATCTCTCTTGACTCATAGTTCTAGTAACTCTCACGTTCTCAGATCTATCCACGATCCTCGAACCTCTCAAGCCCTAACCCTTTGTCCTAGCTCTCTTACAAGATGATCTAAACCCAAAGTCTAAAGCTCTCAATATTTGTGATGACCGTCTACAAACAGCCAGAGCACCCTATTTATCCTCAATAGGCGTGCCGTGAAACCCTACAAAGTTTCGGCCTTAGTGATTACTCCAAATCTCCAAGGGAATATTTCCTTCCTTATTTTTCTCTAAGAATATGAAATATCACTTTTATCTTGATAGCTACAATATTATTCATCCAGCTCAGCTACCGCCTATTCTGGATTCGTCCTTGTCCGCTACAAGCTCGCATCCAGCTCAGCAACTCTCCTTTAGCTCCGTTAGACTTCCACTTAGCTCCGCTACAAGTCCGTCCATATGTTCTGATGCACTTCCTGACTGATTCACGATCTGCGTCAATCCAGCTGCATCTTCAACCAAAGCACTAGAGAGAGAGACGACAGTGTGCTTCTACTGCAGGGAGCCGTGGCATATCAAGACTGTGTGTCCCAAGTTGCAGCAGAGAGCAGTGGCAGCGGCGATTCAGCCGTTGGCTATTCAGTCAGCAGCGCAGGTTGCGGCGTTGCAGTCGGGTGGAGCGCCGAGAGTTTACACTTCGGCGGAGGTGGGCCAGACCAGTCAGTCAGGCCAGATTACAGGTAAAATCTTGACTCAGACTTTTAAATTCTTAAGGTAGAATTGTTGTGTGTCTGATTCTGTTATTTTACTGTGATAGAGTTAGAGGTTCTCAACATTTGTGGAATTGTGTAGGGACCTTGTTAGTTGGCGGTTTTGAGTCTCACGTGTTGTTTGACTCGGGAGCATCTAATTGCTTCATTACTCCGGAGAGAGCTGAGGGTAGTGGTATTCGGAGTAGCGAGGGCGAGGCTTCAGGCTTTGTCAATGTGGCCGGTGGTGGTTATTTGGCTACTTCGGGCAGAGCTAGAGCAGTTGATGTGCAGATTGCGGGGCAGTCTATGCCAGCAGATTTGGTCATCAGTCCAGTGGAGCTGTATGACGTGATTTTGGGGATGGACTGGTTATCTTCTTACCGAGTTCATCTGGATTGCTACCGAGGTAGAGTGGTGTTTGAGCAGGATGCAGGAAAGTTGGTTTATCAGGGAGTGAGACCGACTTCGGGGAGTATAATGATCTCAGCTATTCAGGCAGAGCAGTTGTTAGAGCGGGGCTGCGAAGCCTATTTGGAGACGATCACTATGACAGAGTCCAGTGGTGAGGTGAGTCTGCAGGATATTCAGGTTGTCCAGGATTTCGAGGATGTATTTCGGTCGCTGAAGGGATTGCCACCATCTCGGTCAGATCCTTTCACGATTGATTTAGAGCCCGGGACAGCTCCGATATCGAAGACACCTTACAAGATGGCTCCAACAGAGATGGCAGAGATGAAGAAGCAGGTAGAGGACCTTTTGAGTAAAGGGTTCTTATAACAAATTTTTGTAACATTTTGTATAGTAATCATATTGTAATTGAAGAGCATGTGGGCCATTGGTTGCATTACACCTCTGCTACCATTTTATCTGAAATTCGACTCCACCTAAGGTTAATTTCCTCATAATAGATCCGGAGGCCGGACTGACAAAAAAAAAAAAATCATATTGTAACTAGACAATTTATTTTGTGAACAGTTTTATTGAATTTTTATTATAAAAAATTAAAAAATATTTTTTAGCCAGTGGCATTAAAATGAGTAGCACGGTTCTGGGTCCCACAAAAGGACTTCTTATTGAATAAAGGGCCATTACTCTGTTTTTTGCTATCGTGCTCCGTTTACGACCCAATCACAATCTCTCTCTCTCTTCTCCTTTGTCTTCTTTCGTTTCAAAAAATCATGGCCTCTTGCGTCACCGGAACAGAGGCGGCGATTAGAGCTGCGGCATGTAGAGACGGAGACGCGGCGGCTCATCTAAAGCTGATCTCCGTCTTCGTCATCTTCCTCACAAGCGTTTTCGGAATTTCCGCGCCGGTTTTTCTCGCCCGTTACTTCCACGGGAAGCCTCTCTACGATAAAGCGATCCTAGTGATTAAATGTTTCGCCGCCGGCGTGATTCTCTCTACGTCTCTCGTCCACGTCTTGCCGGAGGCTTTCGAGTCTCTCGCCGATTGCCAGGTGTCATCTCGACACCCGTGGAGAGATTTTCCGTTCGCCGGTTTGGTCACGATGATGGGAGTAATAACGGCGTTGTTGGTTGATTTAACGGCGGGTGAACATATGGGTCACGGTGGTGGTGGCGGTGGAGGAGGAGGGATGGAGTACATGCCGATGACGGCGGTTGGGGGTTTAGAGATGGAAGAAGGAAAGTCTGGGGCTGATTTGGAAATACAAGAAAGTAGTGAGGAGGAATTAGTGAAGATGAAACAAAGATTAGTATCTCAAGTGCTTGAAATTGGGATTATATTTCACTCAGTGATAATTGGTGTAACTATGGGAATGTCACAGAATCAGTGTACCATTAGACCTTTGATCGCTACTCTTTCGTTTCATCAGATTTTCGAAGGCTTGGGACTTGGTGGTTGCATCGCTCAGGTCAGTTTAATTTCTTCAAATATTTAAAATTTATAAATAAATTAATGCGAATGACTTTTTAGAGTTAAAAACAAATCTACTAAAAAACAAATATGTATTGTAATCATTATGACTTATAAAAAATAAAAAAAAAAAAAATTTGAAGTGTTATAAAATGATAATATATATAGATGAGATTTAATTTGTTAAAAGGTAATATTAAAAGGTGGGCGAGGTAAGAGAAGAGAGAGGCGAGAGATTAGAGATGCGAAGATATATTTCTTTTTGTTGTCTTCTATTCTAAGTTTACATGAGTTACTCTCCCGAGAATGGTGTCGGTAAACTTAAAAGATATTCGGGAAAAATACCATAACAATCTTTAACTTTCAAATTGTGGCCAAAGAAAGCATGAACTTTTGTAAAATCATATTAAACCCCAACTTTTGTTGACTTTTATATTTAATCCTAAACTTTTGTTGACAGCCAAAATAGGCTAAAATGATTTCTTTTAAATTCCCAAATCTAACTTTACAAACTGTGGATGAGGTGGATGATTATCGAACAAGTATATACATTTAAACGATAGTCGGGATGTTGGCATTTTTGCATTAGAATGTGAACATTTTTAACTAGAGATATTTATTCCGGTTTAACTGATCCAAACCGAACCGAATACCATTAAGTATTAGGTACTTGGTGAAGTTTTGTTGCCGACTATATATGCCTTTTTAATGTAAATGGATTTAACAATACAATTAGTAAGGGATAATCAATGCCTATATGTCTTAAACATTGTAGTTAGTAATGCCTGAAATGATAATGTGATTCTAAGAATTTAAAAACCAACAATCAAAACCATACCAAAACCGGATTAGGGACCCTGCAATATAATAACCTTTGTGAGTTTAATTTCATGGATATTACCACTATAGTTATCATAAATCATACTTTTAAAGATAACTTATGATTGATTGCTTTTAATTTCTTGTAATTCAGGCGGGGTTTAAGGCAGGGACTCTAGTGTATATGTGCTTGATGTTCGCGGTAACGACGCCTCTCGGTATAGTTCTAGGGATGGTGATTTTTGCAGCGACCGGTTACGATGATCACAACCCTAACGCATTGATAATGGAAGGTTTATTGGGATCACTATCTTCAGGGATTCTAATATACATGGCCTTAGTTGACCTAATTGCATTGGATTTCTTTCATAACAAGATGTTGACGACTGCCGGTGAATCGGGTTCGAGGCTTAAGAAGTTGTGTTTTGTAGCTTTGGTTTTGGGTTCTGCTTCTATGTCACTTCTTGCACTTTGGGCTTAAACAAGTGGGAGGTTACTCTGTCACTACTATTTCTTAGAAAAATGAGTTGAATAAGACTTTTCATATATTATTTCTATTCCACTAATCTCTATTCCACTTATTCCTCTAGTGATATTAATATTCTTACATGTGTGATTCTTTATAATTTTATTTCAAATTTAATAGTTGATTTATAATGTATTTTGATGTTAATTTACAAATATAAAAAATTATATCTTAAAATACATTATGATTAAATATATACTATATTGAAATGTGAAAAAAACTCACCATCTTTCCAAATCCTTTTTTTTTTTTTCATAATTCGATCTATGATTCAACTCAACAACTATATTTTTTTTTCTGATAAAAAAAAAACTTCACATTTTGAAAGAGGAAGTGAAGTAATTTATCACATATACCAATAATCAACTGAAGTACATTATTGTCCAATTTAAAATTTGTTTTCCTTATATTTTTATTTGTTCTTTTAATGTTTTGTTTTATAAAAAGCCTTTCTCTTTTTACTTATCAAATGTCCGTATATGTAAAATTCATGGAACTTAAATAACTTCTCATCAAAATACACCATCCTCAGGAAAAATATAGAGCTCTCTTCTATTTATAAACCTCAAACAATATGTTAATTAAATGTTTAGGCACGGTCATATAAATAAATATTTTGTTCTTTAAGCCAATGGTTTTTTATTTTATTTTCTTGAATATTTTAAAACTTTTTTAAAGTTACGCAAATACAGAGGAAAAACATTACTACATTTTCCTTTTTTTTTTTTTGCTAAACAAACACACTAAGTTTAATAATTTTGTATACAAAATAATGAAATCTGTTTAACAGAATAACAATTTCTTTATTATGATTGTTTTCTTTATTATGATTGTTAGAGAAAACGAGATGTCATGTCTGACTTATCTTCGGGCGATAAAATTTCATATTGAAACTTAAATGGCATGAAAGACACAAGCTAATCACATTATTTATGTAGTCATGTGAATAGCAAGATACAAACAATAGTCTTAGTTTGAGTTGGGAACTAAACATAGATGTTTTTACTATGGAAGCCTACGTATAAAATTTCTTGGCTCGATTGTACTGTTTCTTAGGTTAGGCGTTGGAAATCTTTTATTTCCCTGCCTTCCTAGTTCTTCCAGTGGCTTACCTTAGTCCGTTACCATTGTCTTAACTATTTCAGAATGTGGCCGTATTCCTGCAACACCAAATAGGAGCTTATTAATTGGGATGGTAAAGCTAAGATTTAAAATAATAGATGACTTAGAGTAAATATTTTTAAACAGATGACTTAGAGTAAATAAGGACAGTAATGAAAAAAGAACGTACGCATATACAGATGATCTTAAATCTGTTATCCAAATTTTCCTTTTTTTTGTTATATCAAAGTCTCAAAGATTAATCTAGTTGAAAACTCGAAGAGTAATCAAGCCATCAATATAAGACTAAGAAACTTAGTACTGGCATTTTGCAGCTATAAATACACCGAGACACAATTTTTGTCAAGCTTGTACAAAATCATATGCTGCAAATAATGTACCCGAAGCCCATCCAGTATTATTAATGAACCTTGCCTAGCCTTTTACTAATCAAAAGTAAAACAATTGCATGTAACTGAAGAGCCATAAAGTTAGGAAGGTCTAGTTAGACATGTGAGCAGACCACCAAGTACACAACGAACCTATTGTAGTAGAGTCCTCGTGAACAGATTTATCTGATACGAAAAGGGTAAGAACTCATAACATAATTAGTTAAAGAGAGCATACTAATAATTCATATAGAGCAAGACTGCAGTACATGTATGTGTTGGTCATTGAGATCGTATGAGACATTAACTTTAACCTAAAGGCTACCTTGATGACTGATATCAGTGATATGATATGTGTTTTGATTTCAGTGATAAGATCTAACACGATAATTGTAAATTAGTGTGAGATTCTAACCTGAGAGAACAATTACGTTTTTATACAGATATGTTGCAGACACCACTCAACAACAATCCTTTGTATGCGACCCAGTGCAAAAGAAGCACAAGACACCTTCTTGTGGTTACCATCAAAATCAGGAGACTATACAGCCAAGACAGGCTATCATATTGCGAAGGCTCGGGAAGAGCAACCTAAAGATCAAAACATAACCCAGTTAATCGGAGTCACAGACATCTGGTCAAGGAAATTTTCACGTAATAATCATAAACCAAAAGGCGTGACTTCTCAATTGACTTTCACTTTTCTATCGACCCTTTTGATGTTTTGAAATATATGCAGACGAACACTCGCTTCCAAAAACACCATGTCCTTCTCAAAGCGCTTCTCGCCGCGTGAGTAATATATGGGTTAGACTCGATTTCAAAAACCCTAAAGGGGACGTATAAGGGATGAATCTTACCTTCTTCCAGGAAGATTTTCTCATATTTAATTAGATATGATGTGGAAGAGTTTAGATTCATGCATAGCGGTTATATGGGTTGTGAAGCTCGTACCTTTATGTCGATGAGGAGTAGCTCGACTCCCATGAGAAGGTTTCAATTCCCTTTTTGAAATTGCGAGCCTCCGAGGAATGAATTAGGCGGATAATAATCTCGTCATATTTGCAGGTTTTCAGAGAGATTGCGAGGTAGAAGATGTTGGACGGGGACTGGAGGGAGGAAGGTTTTATATGGCCAGCTCTAACGATTATTCATGGTCACCATTAATCACTAAAAACTGAAGAGGTGAGTTAAAGAGAGGAAGGGGAATCGAATAGTGTTGGCGCTTTGAAAGAGAGTAGGAAGTGAGAAGGTGGGCAATTAAATGGCGACAGAGGATTTGTAACTGCCGAAGATGGAGAGTTTGGGGTTTTGTCGGCGGAGATGGAGAGCTGGAGGGGTTAGTCGTGAAGCGTAAGAAAGATGGGTGAAAGATGTGGGTCTTTATGGAGTTTCCTGAATATTATTTAGTGGGCCTCGTTGATTTGGGCTCATAATTTATTGATTGAGTTTCCTGAATATTATTAAGTTACGATGCCACGTGGCACGCAGATAGAAAGTTCGAAAAGGCTTATGTGTACAAGGAACCCCAAATAGGCCTTTTTATTATAGTGTATTGCTTGGGTGATAATTCGTCAACCCATCTGTAAATTTTATCTTTTATATCTAGTTCTTAACTTCTTAAAGAACTAAATATAATGGATCTGTAAATTTTTATATCCGCCCTTTGGTATTTTCATTGCTAAAACTAGGATATGTATATTTCTCGTGACTCTCTATTTACATTTATTACACAGTGGAAAACTTTGATGCTGGTCATTTAATGCGGTAAGGTTGTGACACGAATTTCTTTCAGTAAATCTCATCCTTATGAAATTTTGGATGTAAAATGGAATAAATTGGAGATGTTTCTAATATTGGTAAAAAGAAGTTGTCTTCGCGAGCGAATGTGAAGTATACTTATAACTCGCGTAAGGGCTATTTCACAAGTTTCTCAAAATCTCTCAAATGAGAAAAAAAAAAAGTTTAATTTTTTTTTTTTTCAATGCAAGAAACTTATTAAAAGACGTTCTGTGGAAGTGTTTTTAGCGATTTGTGTCATAAAGTTTTTTTTTTTTAATGGTTACATTATATTACCGAAATGAGTTAGTGGATACTAATAAAAGCATAAAACAAAACAGGATTAACCCTAAAACAAATGTTGAGTATCCGGAAAGCAGAATTTTTAGATTGAATGTTAAATCGTTTTAGCCTTGATAATGGAAGAGACTTAGCTTGCTTGAAATAATCAAAACCACTGGCTTAAGTAAGAGTCTTGCTGAGCTGGGAGATGGTGTTGTGACTTGTGAAGACTATTAATAAAAAAAATACTTTAAAATTGTATATACTTCAAATGCCGAAATACGTTGCGATTCAAGCCTAGGAGGAACACAATATCAAGATTTACATTATGTATTGGCTTTTATTTCGACCACTCAACCAATACAAGTACTAATTATTGGTTTAAATTTATATGCTTTTTATATATTATAACCAAACTTAGATTAGTATGTTAAGATCTTGTAGATCTTTTTGGTATGTTGAAATCCACGAATCAATCATTTCAATTTCTTTCTCTCGTTGCATCACCAGCCATTCCGGGTCTCCTTTGCTCTTCAACCCAATGTCTTGACAATGTGAACCTGCTCATATATTAACATTTATCGAAATTCTGTGAGCGTTCATCATTTTCTTAAAAATACTTGTTGAATAAAATGCTTAATATAACACTAAAAATTTACCATTTTTTGTCGTCATGGCGACTACGGTATCTGAAATATCCTCTAAAACTCTGGAAATATGAAAAAATTCCATAAAAAATGTATAAATTGATTATAGATAAATAAATTGATTATAGATACACCAATAAGGCAATAACCTATTCAAACAGTTATATGAACAAAACTTTAGTTTTAGTTACCCGCCAACGCTGTAAGGATCTGACAATCCATTAGAGAAAATGATGTTGCTCCCAAATCTTCGAAGAATTAACTTGACATCCTGCAATATATAAATAATAACACGTAACAGTAAGTTCTAGCTACTTAATTTATCAAACTATTAATAATATATGACTTCAAAATTAGTTAATTAATTATATATACCTGAATGCCAAAGTACGTCGTGATCCAATGTGGCCGAGGAGGGACACCATAATAAGATTCACATCCGTCAATAAAACTTGTCATATTAAACGGCGCTGTTGGGAACATTGTGTCTTGTTTGTCATATCCTATCGGCATCACTATCTCGCTGCAGCTCTATATAAAAATCGTCCATGTGATATATTATATTTCATATATCAATTAGACGAATAAAGAAAGAAATAAAATATTTTAGGCATCAAGTTTTATATCGAGTTTCAGTATGTTTTTTAGTACGTCATTTACATACCTGCCATCTCCATGCGATGTTATTGTTTGTGGGCTGCGAAAACATATTGGTATCATAGCAAGATCGGTTGCCTATTAAAGCGACAACACCTGCGAAAATCCGATCGAGTATATCATTTTTACGGTTTGGTGGGTTGGCGTTGATTGCGTTGCACACGCTGGTCACCCAATAACTTGGACCCCGATTGTATTGAACAGCTTCGGCGTATATCGAATCCATGAAGTCTTTGATATTGAAGCTTTCGTTCAATGGACTAACAAATAATTTGAAAGAACGTATTAAGTATGAAGCGTAGAGTACTAATTGGAAAAAAAAAGGTACAAATTTAAGATATAGCTTTTATCTTACGCGCAAGTTTTGAATTTTTTGCTGAGGATCAAGAGACCGTTGGGTGTGGCAGCAACTCTATCGATTTCTTGCCAAGATCGACGGATTGTGTCATAACACCTCTCACTCGTTATCTTTATGTAATATATTTAAGAAAAATAAAAAGAAATTTTTTAGAACCATGTAACAACAAAAATGGTAGAACCATGTAATTTACCATCAGTTAATTAATTAGAACCATGTAACAACAAAAATTAGTAAAGAACGGAATAGTTGAAATGGATTAATTGTGATAGAAACAAAACATCTTTATGCATATATTGATATGGTCTAGTAATTGAATAATTCTTATTACCTTGAAAACCTTGGTTACAATATAATAGTAACCAATTTTAGGACGAGTATCTTCAAAGTAGAGAAGAGGAGCTGAAGATGCTAAAGCCCCGAGTGCTATGTGCGGGTATTTTAGCCTGAACCATGCCGCCAACACTTTTGTGTTATACCATGCATGAGAAAAAGTAAAATGATTATTCCAAATGTACCCTTTTATAATATAATGGTGAAGATATGGACTTACTTCCACCATATGATCCTCCTATGACAATGATAGGGCTGTGTTTGGTTGAGTACTTCTCCTTAATATGCAAGAGAATTTCGGCATAGTCTGCTAGGGCTTGTGCTGCGTTTAAATACCCCAACGTACTCGCGTTCTTCAATGCTTCTTCTGCCAATCCAAATGGCATACTCTTCCCGTAATACCTATGCTGCATTTCATATCATATGCATTTATATACAAACAATATTAAAAAAAATTATCAAACCTCACACTTATATACACACACACACACACCTCTATGTAGACGAGGAGCGCTTTTAAACGAGGACCCTTGTCACGAAGAAAACCAATGGCAGACAAATCGGAGTCTAGCGACGATTCTTCTCCAAGAAACGCTAAGATTGGTGCGTTTGCTTTAGCACCACCCCAGTGCTTGGAATCGATGGCGTATCTTTGTTGAAATGTCATGTAGCTTTTCGGTGTGAATGTAAAGTGATCGAGATTCTGATTAAAGTAGAACATTTCAAGATCAGATTCATTGACTTGTTGCGTCGGTGAATCGGGTGCATTCTTTAGCAGTTTGGGAGAAACACCAAGTTGAGCGATTTTGGAGTGTGCGAGAGAGATGAAATAAGATGATGATGTTGACATGATCAATAGAAGGAGAACTGTAAATGGAAGAGACATTTTCTTTAGAGAGTTTTGTTTTATATCCTAGTAACTTAGTGTGGTATACTAAGTGTTCACTGAGTTGGATTTTCCAAGCTCATGCAACAAAACCTTTATATAGATCCCAAAAGTTAAAACGCACTATACTATACAACATATACCAGATGAGTTTCCGCCTTTTCTGCGAATTATTTTTTATATAAATCAAATATCTAAGCATGTTTAAAATATATTTAAATCGTTAGTGAATATTACTAGTGTTAGTTAAATAGTGATATGATTAAAAAACTGTTTATGAGCAATTAAAGGTCCCATTCGCTATGTAAATTTCATTTAAATTAAGCCACTAAACGAGATCATACACTCCTAGTTCTTGGATTTTCTTGTTATTTTTAGTGAATCCGTATAAGCTTATCTCTATATACATAATACATCAAGCACAATTTCTGTATTCGTCTTCAAGTAAATTTTAAACATTTATTGCTACAAATAAAATTGCAGAATGAGAACAAAGTATTCGGGGGAATGGTGTCAAAAATAGACTAGAAATGGATGTTGTATTCAAGTAACAAAAAAAGTAGCATCCCATGTTAATGTTGTCATGCTGGTAAAGGTTGTGCGTGCAAAGTGACGGGCACACGTTCATTGTTCATTTTGAAATTGGCACCACAAATGTACATGCTTGCTTCATGAATCTGCTATCACTTATTTCTTTTATACTTATAAACAGCATATGTACATTATCATATAATAGTGCCTTTGGCCCAGACTTTCACTTTCGGTTTTCTTTATTAATAATCGAATCTTCAACTTAATTTTCTTATAGAGACCATATAGACCAACTATTAACAATTCTGATGAATCAAAACACACACACACACACACACACAAAACAAAAACTTTTTTCTCCATACAAATTCATATTGAGAGTTAAGTCCTTTAAGAATGAATCAGTCTCCTTCTGACAAATATTCCATTGTGTAGTTTCAGACCATGATATTCAATATATAAATTAAATTGAATATTCGAACAACACTCGTATAAAAAAATACATATATAACGTTTTCTAAAAGTAATCAAGCATTCAATCATATATCTTTATGATTCTTATTCGCGTGGGAACAGCTTGCAACCTCTTTGCTTGTAATGGATGCAACCTATTTTGTTCAACAATATTTTTGGGAAACAAAAATTAAATTGTGAACTATATTCTTCCTGTAATGTTCTTCACACTTCCCAGTATAATGTTATTCTTCAATAATGTTCAGTCGAGCTAGTCATTGTTCACATGATTATTTTTCTCTTTCTTTCATGCGAACATTTTTTATCAGAATGAGCTAGCTACTTTTCTTCTCTGTATTCACGAAGTTTTGACTTAAGATTAAATATACTTTTGTCAATAATTAATATTGTATTATGATAAACTACAGTAAAACCTCTATAAAATAATAATGTTGGAACTTTGAAAATTTATTATCTTATAGAGGTATTACTTTATCGAAATTATAATTTGTTAACTTATAGATACATATTTTCTTATTTATAATATTCGAAAATTATTCTCCATATAATAATGTATTAAGAATATGATAATGTATTAAGAATTTAGAAAAAAAAAACTTTTTTGTTAATATGACATGCATAAACTTGAAATTATGATTAAGATTTTTAGATATCGTAATAAAACATTTATTATTAGCTTATTTGAATATATTTATATAAAGTTTGATGCACGAATAATTATTGTGTTTATAAAATATTTCACAATTTTATATGCATATAAAAAAAGTTAGAGGTAAACTTAAATTTATAGTTTAATAAACTTTATTTAGCATATATGTATAGTTTTATATAATTATTACTTTAACTTATTATTGGGTTTATACTTTTACATAGGAGTTTCAAAAATATTATTATCTTATCATCTTATCGCATATTGCTTATTTTTACACTGGCCCGAGTTGGGACCGGAGAAATTTATTATCTTATAGACATTATTACTTTATCGAGTATTACTTTATAGAGGTTCTACTGTAATACGCTTTAATTTCTTCCATGATTTCATGGTGTTATTTAGAGATAATTAATCAGGTCAGAAGATAATCAAATCTATATGTAGATTTCTCTTTGCATTCCTAATTTCGTAGAGAGATGCATTTTGAAAATTTAACTATTTTCGGAAGAAAAAAAATTCACAATTAATTGTTTTTCCTTTCCTTCAATAATTCACAACTATACATCTGCAACTACAGTTACATGCCCATAAAAACAAACATTCTGAGATCCTTAAACTAGACTTTGGGATAATCTATAAAAAATTGAAATATGTAAAGCCCATGATGACCGAAAATGAACGTCATCTTGAGGTCATTTGGTCCCATGACATTAATGTTGTTTCATATATCAACGTTAGAACGAATTAGTTACGGTTTGCAAACATATATATATCATGAACTTTCGAAATGTTTTCTTTTCAAAACTTTGAGCTTGTCGTGTTGGTTTTTGCCTGATTTTACAACGACCATGTCAGGGGTTTCTTATAGCTTAAACACAATTGAAATGTGGCACCACGATGCAACCTTTAGCATGAAGTCACATCTTCTATATTTGGGCCTGAAATTTTGGATTTTGTTTTTTGCTAACCATCTAAAACCCCAATTATATTGATATGCTTTTTATTTGCCAAAAAATAAGTAAACTATAATATGTCAGAAGTGGGATTTGAACCCACGCCCTCGTCACGAGGACCAGAACTTAAGTCAGGCGCCTTAAGACCACTCGCTCGGCCATCCTTCCTGCTTATTTGCTCTGTTCATGTTCACGCTACCATATATTTCGTTCACTAGATTAAAGCCCTTGCGATGCATATGTCATTACAAGACGATTATTGTGAAAATACAAAATACAATCAAATATCAGCATCGCATGAACTATTTTGAGATTTATTTAAAGGTGACAAAGAGACCGTGACAGGAGAACACTCAATTTTAGCCGTACGATGTGCTGACTTCCATATCCCGACTTTAAACCTAACCCTCGCCTTAACATACACTTCAAGATCGAGCTTTCCCAAAGAAGTTTGAGCCCTCAAATCCTTACCATTGGATTTCGAGACCGCAACGTTCTGCGCAACCAACGTTTCATCAATCTTCGTAACGTTCATCCGCGGTTGGTGAAACGGCTCCATCGTGTCGAACGCAAGCGTCTGGTCCTTAAATTTGACGAATATCTCGACGGAATTGTAGTAGACCATTCTGTGGTTAGGGTTCTGCGACCTGATGGTGAATTTGAATGTCGCGGACATGTGATTGTCGTCGGTGAGGTTGAATTTTTGAACTGATGCGTCGACACTGTAATGAAGTTTCTTGGGTTTGGTTACAACCAATGTAATGAGAAAGCCTACAGCTGCGACGAAGATTAGTGTTAGTATGACGAGGAACACGTAGCAGGCAAAGGAACGGCGGCGGTGCAGCGACTGAGTTGGAGAAGTTATAGGCGGCATTGGCTCAAGCTAGGGTGTGGGGTCAAACATTGGGTTATTTGTATGTTTGTATATATAGAGTAGATACTTGTGATACAAGAAACCTGGAAAGTGCCTTGGATTCTGATGTTCTTTGCTTCAGCTGTAGAGAGATGAGTTTTTTTTTTATATCTTTGGAACTTAGTAGGACCTTTGGATACCGTTTTTATAGAAGAAAGGCTAGCCTTAAAGGGGTCCAGCCAATCCCAAGGTCCCTCTTCTACTTTGCTCTAACAATTTTATGTTTTAGCAAAAACACACACACAAAAAAGAAGAGAATTGTGAGGATAAAGTGTCAACCATAAATCACAATTAATTGTTCATTTTAGGTACTATCGAGTATAGGAGTATATTATTTCAGTAAGTATATAAACTCAAAACTTGCCCTTTTAAATTCGATGTTTCTCCGTGCAAACAAACAATTTTGTACCTGGTCCAGTAGTTTAGGATAAGAAGGTTACGTATAAGGCCCATTAGAGCTGTCTCGAGCCCAATATCAATTTTCCCAGATCGTCACATCCAAATCGTCGCTCATATACCTCCGTGACTCGGTGCAGTAAAAACCCAATCCCAAATTCCCAGATGTTTCACTGAGTCGACTCGGCTGCCTCATATCCCAAGTGAGATCTTCTTCTTCTTGGCTCGTGATTCTTACTGTTTCAGTATATTCCCGTTCACTTAGGGTCCTTATCCTTTCCGATGATACGTCATCGCGAAAGGCTTTGGTTGAAATCATTGTTAAATTCGGATTTTTGGATTTAGATTTTCCCTTGACTTGATTCTGAATTCTGACTTCTGAGTAATTCGAATTGGCTGAAATCAAAGTTAAATTCGGATTTTGGGTCCCGGAACTTGAATCTCGATTTTCTCTTGGCTTGATCCTCTCAACATAACTTGAGCTGGATTTGGTGTTAAAAATGAAATATTTTTGTCGATAGGTGGGATCATTACGCATTTCAGTTTTGGGAAAATCTGGTCTGGCTATTAGAGTTTTGGAATTGATGTAGCAATGCTTGGCTAATCTGTAAAACAAGCTAGATTCTTGTGTTTCCATCTAAATCGAGTATGAAGAGCAGTCTAGATGTTGACACAGATGATTACATTACAGTGTCTACTTAAGCTGAGAGTTACTTTTACATATAATCATTGTATTCTCTGTCTGCGTATATGTTCTGAAACTGATTCCAAATTTTTTGTTTATTAGTTTATCTCTCGAACCTCATCTTTTGGGTGTTTCAACTCCAAAAAACGCTAGTTGCAATGGCACCATCACGTAACATGATCGTAGCCACTGGTCTGGTTGTTTTTGCATCTGCAGGCTTAGCTTTCCCCTTTTACATGGCGTAAGAAACAATCCTCTTTTGCTCTCAACTGTTAACTCTTTTCTCATCTTGCGGTATATGACATTTTGCGGTATTGCAGATCCTCGAAAAAGCCAGTGATAGATCCAACAAAACCGTTACCTCCACAAGCAACTTTTAGAGGACCTTACATTAACACGGGCTCACGGGATGTTGGACCTGACCATCGAACTTACCCTAAGAAATGATGCAAACAAGTCTAGTCAATCGCTACACAAACTGTAAGCAAGACTCTCCAATGTGAGCTGTTTTGTATACATTCATAAATTTATTCCTAAACCATTAGTATCATTTTGGAATTTATTCACAAGTTTGTAATCCAATCCATCCAAGTCGTTATATTCATTCATATATATAAACTAGTCAAACTCAACCGTTGAATGTAACGGTAACGGATTTCTGGATTTGGTAAATTGTTAAAAGATTAACCAATGTTACTGTTCACTACTCTTTTCAAACATTGGTGTGTAAGACGTCCGAATTAGAGTCGATTTCAAAAGCGATATCTCAAAAGAAGATTATTTGTTATTTATCCTTGTTATTGTGTAAATAATCTTCTTTCTTTTTTTTGTAGATAATCATAAACACCAAATTTCAATATTTGAGTAACTTGAAACAAATTTCTGATATTTTGTTCAGTTGCAGATTATAGAGAAATTTATATTTATTTTACACAGTATTTATTTTGCATCAAATGAAAATCAACGATGTGGGGCGTATGGAAATGAAATTACCAAAAGAAATAGATAATTAAGTAGAATATCATAAGATTCTTACAAAATAAGAAACTCTAATCCCCAAATTACATAAACATTAAGGAACCCAAAAGCTGAAACCTATATCAAATCCGATTACTACTATTGCTACTACTTCGAACCACTGCAAATCATTCCAGATCTAAGAACTCGTGAACTTCGTCACCGCCTTGGTACCTTCAGAAACGGCATGCTTCGCCAACTCTCCGGGCAAGACGAGTCTCACCGCCGTCTGGATCTCCCGAGAAGTAATCGTCGGCTTCTTGTTGTACCTCGCAAGCTTAGAGGACTCCCCGGCAAGCTTCTCGAAGATGTCGTTGATGAAGCTGTTCATGATTCCCATGGCTTTACTCGAGATCCCGATGTCTGGATGCACCTGCTTCAGCACCTTGAAGATGTAGATCTTGTAGGTCTCGACGTTCTTCTTCGACCGCTTCTTCTTCTTGTCTCCGGCGACGGCAGATTCCTTCGGGAGTTTTTTGCCGGCTTTCGGCTTCTTCTCTGCAGCCGCCGCGGGCTCTGCTGCCGGAGTTTTCTCCGCCGGCTTCTTCTCTGCTGGTTTCTTATCTGCCTTGGCCATTTGCGATGCTAATTAGTTTAACTTTTCTGACAAAGTGAGATTTTGGTGGGATGATTTGATTATTTCTCTCGTCTAATCCCTTACTTTATATAGGACAAGAGAAAGAGAACTTATTGGTTGAGTTACAGAAACGCGTATTGGTGACGTGGCGCTAAAATTGCTGTTCGATGGGGAAGGCCTTTTTTAAATGGATGGATCAGATCTTTTTACAATTTACAGCGCGAGCATTTAAAAAACAGTTTTCCAGATATCGAAATTCAAAACTTTTAATTTGCGCCTTTTTGTTATCCTCGCCATAACCATGCGCGCCAATTTAAAAGTTCCAAAATATTTGGCGTGGATAGCTGACGTGGCTGTCTTCGATCTGTCCAATAAATCTACGGCTACGATTACGTCGCTACCAAATTGTAAACCCATATAGGTCCCCATCTAAACCAAACACTATATAAAAAAATTAAAAATTAGCGGCATCATTTTTTGGCTATCGATTTTATAAATAAAAGCACTAAAAATATATATATTTAAAATAAAAGTCACAGTTTTAAAAACAAATTTAGCAATTGAACTTCTAAAAACAGTCACAGTTTTCAGTTTTAATAGCCAAATTTTCTACAGCCAAAAATCTAAAATCAAAGTCTAAAGCCTCGGTCTTTACCAATGGGAATCTTAATACCGCTGCTTTTATGCCTTTAAACCGCTGGATGATTATCGCCACTTTGAAGGACACCAATCATTAAACCATCGTAATTGGTTGCATTCTCAACATTTTAGTCATTATTGAGACTATGGATTACCAAAATTTCTCACCGGAAACATTAACGTTAACGCACAATTCATTTTGTCAATACGTCTTGGTATATCATCTTAGTAACATTAATCTAGTGAATCTAGAGATAAAGAAAAAGTGTCGAAGGCACAACGTCTTAGAAATCTCTTAAAAGAACTCGAACTCGGCCGTGATCTTACTTCAGTTGGTGATCATCGGCGGCTGCAGCTGCGACGGCCCATGGGCCGGTGAGTGGCCCAAGAACAAAGAAACGTGACTCGCGAGCTTGTCTTTTCTCGAGAATCTAGTCCCACAAGAGCAAACCCACTTTATATCCCCACAATGCTTCTCGTGCGTCCTAAGATCAGACAGCACCGAGAAGTGCTTCACGCTGCATCTCCTGCACATGTACATTTTAGGACAATGACTCCTCTTGTAATGATTCTTGGCGCAAATCACGGACTTCAGCGGTTGAAACTTCTCGTGCCTCTGGTTCCATCTACACCCTTGTTGAGGGCACGAGTAGTAATGTTTCTTCAATGAGTATTCGACTTTCTTGTCATGACTCGTTGGGTTGATCAAGGCCTCACGTGTCTTGTACTCGTCTCCGTGTGCTCTCATGTGCATCCTTCGATTCGCGTCTCTCTTGAACCCTTTCCCACAAATCTGGCAGTGATGTGTGTATTTTGCTAGTAGATCGGCTACGTCTAACTCTAATATCTCGTAAATCCCGGATCTTGGTTTAGAAGGCTGGTGATTTTTTGTAGGGTTTAGGGTTTGGGTACCGTACCAGTCAAGATTTTGCGTAGTCAGGCCAGGAAATGAGATCTGCCTTCTTTCTTGGATACCAAGAAGGTTGGTTGACGACTCTTGCAAAAAATCATGATCCGGGTCGATTTCTTGTCCGGGAAACTCCATAACCATTGCATCTGCGGTTTGAACGTTATCGATATAATTGTTAGATGAGATGTGGAGTTGTTGGCAAGTGGACATCATTGAAGAAGCAGCCGTGATGATCTCTTGAACTGAACTTCCGATGTTAGCCACGGCCAAAGACGGCGTTGACCCCGAGGATTGGTTATTGTCATTAGCAGAGATCATGAAGAAGCTGACCAGTGATTGGATCTGATGGAATTTGTCTTGAATGATAGAGAGATTGTATAGAAGAGAGAGTAAAACGTCGTCATTTTCCGATGATATCGTCTTGACCGTCTCGGGATTAAGGTAGATTGGTTTTGAGGAAGTAGTGCTCGTTCCGGAGAAGCAAGACATTGATCGTTCTCCTTTCTTCATAATATGCTCTTCTTGATTCATATATTATGTATATGAAGAATCTGACTTTAGTTTTGTTCTTTGTTGTTCTTTTTGAATTTGCTGACTCTTTTAATTTTTTGTGGTATATTTGTTTCATATATATGCCAGACGGTTTAGGGGGATGAATTGAAGAAGACACCCTACCCTCTACCGTATAAAATACTTGTGAGTTGTGACATACATATTCATACACACACAAGAATACGTGTCACATATACTATTGCTTTGTATCATTTAAAACCTCATAAAAATGTACCCCAAAAAACTGGTAATTAGACTCTAAAGTGTAGAGAGTCTCCCATGTCCGATGAAAGCCTAGTGATACCTATTGCACTTGGCTATTGACTTAAAAGACGCATAGACATTAATCTGTAAAAACATCCAGAAGAGAAGATTTCAACTCGTCAATCATTACCTAAAATTTAAAACAATATATGCTTGGATATCTAGATTACATATTTTGTCAGAAAAAATGTTTTAGATCGTCCATAACTACACATTTTCGTATATATTAATTAATCCTTTAACCCCTTAATCAACACCTGACGATAAAAAAGAATTCTGAGTTGTATGGACAGCATGACATGATACAATTACATACAATACATCATGAATGATGTTTTTCTCTTCAAAATGCATCCGTCATGTATGGATAATTTACATTAGGTTAAAAACGGATTAACAAAAATATGTGATGTGATTAATATTAACTCGGAAGTCAACTAGAGAGCAAAAAGGGCCATCCCCACCTAAGACCTCCCTCACATAAAACCTTACCAAGAGTTTGTCAGCAATATCTTAAAATATACTAAGAAGGTCAATCCCAATTTAATTAAATTATGATTAACCTAAGTCAAGTGTTTAGTGTTTTTTCATGGCCTTTTCTTCATGTATTATTTGCATATACATTCATATAACTGTCAAGCTCACATAATATCTTACGTCACATCTATGTCCAATCCATTAAGAAAAACTGCTTCTTCTTTCAATCCTCTTATCTGCTTACATGCGCAATGTAAATGCGTGCTTATAGGATTGAATCTCACTGGAAATTTTAATAATGTGGCCATCGGCATGAGTTGCAACTTCTGGAAATTTTAAACTGAAATACTTGTTATGCATATTCATTTTATATTTAGAAAGAAGTAACGAATAATTGGAAGCAAACTGCATAAATTCCTTTTACATGCTTTTAGCGGTTGTACTTTTTTTTGTAAATTTTTTCGCTTATAACCGCTAATATACATGGTTCTGTTTCCGTAATGTATCTTTTAACTAATAACCACTTAGGTTTGCTAACTTTTGCAACAGTAGTGTCTTTTTACTCTGTATATATTATTTTGCACATCTTTTAATTCTTCATTTCTAAGTGTAAAGATTTAGGAAAATGAACTCCAACAAAAATAGTAATGCAATGGTTAAAACCTGATTTAGCGTTTTTTGTTTAAATCTCAGGAAAGTTACATTAATGAAGAGAATTTTTAAATTCATTTTTAGGTTAAAGGTATTTTTACAAATGCAATTTTCTCGTATTAAAGAGATGTGATTGTTAGAAAGCAAAGTACCTTTGAAAAATGTAACTTCCTCATATTAAAGAGTTGTGAAATGTGATTGTTAGAAAGCAATCTTTCGAGATTGTGAATATGCATTTTGTTGGGCTTATAAATCAATTTTGATTTGTTCATTGTCAGAAGAAGGGAAGGAAGGAAGAGTGTGTTCACGGATGGGCTTGAGGAATGGAGTGAGTTTAAAGAGCTTGGTGTTATTGGAGATTTATTGATATCACAGGATATTAATTGTCAAGCTTCTGTTTTGGTTATACAACAACAACAACTCATGATTTAGGTTTAATATTCTTTCTTACCTACACAACTCATTTGTAATTTTGCCATATTCTTTATTTTTTTAATTCTAGTCTTAGAAATTGAATTGTAAGAAGAGGATTCCTTTTTGTAAATTCTCTACCTAGTTCACTCAAATTTAAATTTTTGGAATCCATGTTTCTCCCTAAGATACAGTTACTGTATGTCGTTAAGAATTGTGAAGGGTTTCTCAACCTTTGTAAAATTTAAAATTTGTGGTAGTTTTGGAATTTTAGGGATTTATATGGTAATTTTAGAAGAAAAAAAATAAAAAGTGATAACGTGATATTTTTTTTTTATAGTTGCCCATATATATTGTGCATATTAATTTTCATTTTTGTATTATAGCTCTGATGTGAAAATTGCAAATTTTGTGGGTTAGCAGTGGAAACAACTTAGAGCACCCATATTGCAGGGATTGTGGGAGACTCTTTAGTTAAAAAATAAAGAAACAAATAAATATTTACTGATGTGGCACGATTAAAGAGAGGAGACAGCTCTTTGGGAAGCAGTTTTGGAAATGGCTCATGACACATGTTGGCCATGTGACCCAATCCGATTAGGTTTTAATTTTTTATTTTTTTTTTTCTAAAAAATTTGTTTTTTTCTTTCGAAATTCGTTTTTTTGTATTAATAAAAAAATTTAAAGAGCTATGGGTGCAACTGGATTGCAATTTTTCTAAATGGAATCATATGGAATTGAAGATTCCAAAGAATTCCATAAAATTGTTACCAGTTACCATGAAAGAAAATGAAAAATCATTCCATTTATCCCATTCATTCCACATAAGAAAAAACAAATCATTTTGAAAAAACATCCCACTCCAAAAACGTTCATGAATGAATGGGATACATTTTTTCTTCCATTCCATTTTTTTTTTCCCATCGAAATTGATTCTATTTATTCCTTATATTCCTATATTTTAAAACCAGTTACACCCTATAATGCATCTCTGCAATACGGGTGATCTCCAAAACAGTACTACAAGATGGCCACTATTTGAGAAATTATGAACTTCCAACTCATGGTAATAATTGATTGATCTATGTCATTACAATCTAAAATGTGAATATATTATTATTATTATTTTTTTATTGACATGTAATACACTCATTCATGTTGTTGCTGTTGTTGAACTACTAAAACAGAAACCCTAGTTATTAGGTCTTTAGACGCAAGTAAATCTCCGATGATTCCTAACTCCGGAAGCTCCATCCACTCCGCCAATCCGGCGAAATCGAGTGAATTATCGTCGTGATCTCTCCCTACAATCATCAAATCAAACTCTTCCGCCGTCAATTTGACGGTGGTGGCCACCGCGGGACCACCGTAGACTATCTTCTCCCTACAGGCGAAGTTTTCGGCGTTGGAATATGTCTCTTTCAAATCATTCAAGACTTCGTTATCAACAAGGTGATCCCAGTTCTTGGTCTTGTCTGGTTCTTGACCAGACAGAAACCGGACCACCGTGAGACGCACTCTCGGGTTCTGTCTCATCCATTTGGCAAACGAGAGGGCCTCGCGATCATCTTTACCGCCAATGAAGATCACACCGACGTTAATGGTACCATTAGTCCTTTTCTTGCTCTTCAAGTTACGGTAGCCTCGGTCATTGAGTACGCCGACAGAACAGGGAGCGGTGTCGAGGAGAGAAGCATTGAGACGTCTGATCATAATATCATCCGATTCATAAACTCCATCGGGTGACCATTTTCGTCCGGAAGGGATGATGATCATCGATGTGAGCTGGTCTAAAGCGAGATTGCAAATGTCTTGATCCATTAGATTGTCAAGAGAGTAAGCAGTGAAGGAACTAACAGTCGTAGACCCCCAATTATCTTGTTGAAACTCGCTGAAAGCGAGCATCATTGTTTGGATGTAAGAGTTTTGAAGCAACCGCGGTTTAGACCGCTTGTCGTGCAGTATTAAGACGGGAAACGTACGTCCGGCCAGTTTCACGAGGTGTAACGCCGTGACCGCGATGACTCCTCTGTCTTTGTTCTCGTTGTGGTGCGGCGAAGTAAGCAACTGAAGCAAAGATATCGCGCCTGAGATGTTGTCCGGTTTGTGTAAACAAGTTAGAATCTTGAGATCTGAGTTTGATTTCAGATGCATAATGTCTCTCTTGACGTATCCAATATACTTCCTCTTCGGATCGTATAGTGCTTTGACTATAGTAGGCAATATCCCCGCGTTCAATAGCACGTAAATCATCAAGAACGTGTTCGTTGCACGAGACAGATTCTGTATAAAAAAAGAAACATTCACCCATTAATCAGAAATCATGATGCTAATTAAGATACATGTAGAGTGAGTTAGGGTTTTAATAAAGATTTATTACCCCTTTATTAACAGCGGCTTCGAAGAAGCATAAGTCAACAAAACCCTTGTAGTTCATGATAAGGGCGACGATAATGGATTCTCTAGTAGGTAACTTGCAGATCAAGCAAGGTACGAAAGAGGCAGTCCATTTCACAACCAACGTAAAAACAACCAGAAATATGTTAATGGATATGTCATCGAACGCATACAATGCCTTCATAACGTCACCTTTCATGGTTATGACCGCGATCGAAATCGGGAAAAATATATTAGTAACCAAGCTTTCGAACTTGGCCTCTAACGCTGATCCCAAAGGCGGACCGTCGGGGATCGCCATCCCAACCAATAAAGCTCCTACAACGTTGATTTGGTTGAAATACGTTGTGTACATGCTCGCGGCGATTGCGGTCATGATTGTTCCGTACAAGTAGAGTTTACGTACGGGCTTTCCTTCCGGAGTAATGTCTACTATCCGTTGAGCCGTAGGCTTGATGATGAATACGATCACTAGAACTAATATGATTATTGCCACTGCGTCGCGGTTGGCTGTTGCAGGCGATACGTACCTGCATAACAGTCGTTTCGTTAAACTATTGTATAACAAATGTCCAAAAAAAACAAATGTCCAAAAAATTGGCAGAGGCTAATATGGCACTAGAGTTTCCTCTGCCATCTAGGTGTATATAGCATTTTAGTATAAACTTATAACTTTTTCTGAAAATATATCATATGCTAGAGCGATTGATCTGTCAACTAGATGTTAAACAGAAATGGTTATTTTTTGTTGACCAGTTTTTTTAGCCAAATTGATCAAAAGCAGATCACTTAGATTGTTTTGACTGCCTAAAATTACCGCTCCTTAAGAAAGAATATATGCTGTAATTAAGAAGCTTTTATAGAAAAAATTACGAATTTCAACTTATATTATAATATAAGTTCTTGTAACCATGGCATATAACCAAGTGGCATGTATTAATGCTGTCAATATATCATTATTCGGATTTTAAAACCACATATTAAAATAAAAATAAATTATCTTTCAAAGAATAATCTTAATATCGAAAAATGTATACGAATACACCAATTAAAACAACGTCTTGCATACCTGTATGTTCCTATGTAGGAGACGCACACCAGATTTATAAATCCGAGGAGATCATTGATGGCGGCGATAGATATGGCGATGCGGCCGAGCTCCGAGTTTGGAATCTTGAGCTCATATACGAGGTGCGTTACGACCGGTAGCAGCGTTAACGCTTGAACCGCTACAATCACGGTGCGTTCTGTTGGGGCCAGCCTCAGAGGCATATAGAGAGGATCGACCTTGTCGAGACGGAAATTTCTGAAGGCTATTCCGCTTATCATTGTCACGGCAAAGGAAGAAACCGCGATCGCAACCGTCCGTTTATTGATTTGAAACGCCGCTCTTTTGTTGGTCTTGACGCCCATCAAGAACGTGAACATTATGAGCCCGAACTTGGCCACACCTTCCAACGTCACGTTTCCGTCCAACGCGACATCTAACGATAAACGGTCTGAAGAAAACTCCAGTAAATCAATCATGTGAGGTCCCAGAAGCAAGCCGGCCTAATCAAAAAAAAAAAAAAAAAAAACCAAAGACTCGTTACTTACGTTACGAGAAAACAAGTAACTTACGAGCTTGTTACTTGTGAAACAAGAAAACGAGATGGTAGGTTTTTACTTACAAGCATGTAAGATATGAACTGTGGTATGCCAATAATTTTAAGGAACATATGAGATAAGACGACTAAAACGAAGATGAGAAGGATTTGCATCTCAAGAAGAGGCAATGCGTATCCGAAGATGACACTCGGAGTTTCATAGGTCTCCGAGATTCCGTGAGAAGAGATGTTGAAAAATGCGGCTCCGTAACAAACTTCGTCTTTGCTAATAGGCGCCGAAGAATCGGTCATGACGATGATGATAAGTAAAATGACGTAGGAGATATGTTTTTTTTTTTTTTGTCAAATTTGTTCAGATAAATTTTGGGGTTTTATTATCCCGCTATGGAGGTTTTGTTTCTCTATTTGTCTTTTGTTTCGTCTTAACAGAAAAAAAAATATTCAACAACGTAACTGTCTGTTTGAATGTAGTTGTTGACTCTCAATAGTTGGCGCCATTCTTTTGACCAGACTTTTTGTTATGTTTGAGCTGTACTTATCGACATACACACATATACACATATTAGTGGTACGTGAAATATACTGAACCGAAAAAAAGAAACGAATATATAATTGAATAGATCACTGCAAAATAGCTCTCTGTATATCTTCGGTTTTTTTTTTTTTTTTTTCCTTTTTTTGCAGTAATATTAATATTAACCATTAAACAAAAAAAGAAGAAGAAGACATTGTTATTAGTAGATCCAACGGGGCAGAGATATACGATGTGAGAGATTTGGTTCTATTCCTATAGATCATCAATATGCGGCTAACCACACAATACATAAGAATTGTAATGGATTTTACCGACTCGGTTTTGTTAGAGTTGGTGTTGTATGGACCGATTTTAAATCGGTTCTTAATTATGTTTAGGGTCTTAAAGAAGTAGGCGTAGGTTAAACCGAAAATATATTTTCAGATGAAAATAAACGAATAAAACAAAATAAGGATGAGAGAGGAGCATGTGGGCCACTGGTTGCATTACACCTCTGCTACCATCTCATCTGGAATTCTGGAATTCGACCCCATGTGGGATTAATTTCTTCATTGGGAGGATAATGGGTCTGTGGGCCCGCCTGTTGTGACCCACAAAAGATGAAAAAAAAAAAAAAAGGATGAGATGTTAAATAAATTTCTGTCTAATGTTGCTTTTTAAAAAATTGCTTGGACCCTCTCTTAATTTAGACGTATCTCTGTCTGGAATCTTGAATATAGAGATGTGATGTTCGAATCGGATTCAAAGAAAGCCATCCAAGGTCTTCAAAACCCATGATCTGGCTTCATCTTGTGATAATTTTTCGCTCCTCTTTAATCCTCGAGAATGTAATAGAGCTAAGCTGCAAGATATATAGCGCATCATGCTAAGACCTTACCGTCTTATCACTTTTGTTCCGTGGCTGAGACTTGAGAGTGTTCACTGTGGAGATGGATAAACCAGAAGTGTGTGTGTGTGTTTTTTTTTTTTTTTAAAAAAGATATTTATGTCACAATGCGCACATCATCCATAGTAATAATGTTTCTCAGTGGCGAGGATATAAAAGAGTGGACCCATAATATGAGTCAGCGAGAGAAAGGATCCTATCCAATCGACCAATCCTATCTTGTTCTGCTTTTTAAGAGCATGGGCAATGCACAGGTTTTATGGGGCTCAGGAGCCCAAAAAAAAATAAAAACAGAAAACAATTACCCACTTGGCAAGTTTTTGGCCCAGATCCGTCTCTCCCTATAGAGATTTTTGAGACGTCTCAGAAGGAAAGCTGAAGGCACGTGTCGCGTGGAGAACGCTCCGCGGGAAAAACTGGTCGGCAATTAGGATTTTTTTTTTTTTTCTGTTGCCAAAAACGCAAATCTCTTCGGTTTCTCCGTCTTCTGTTTCTTCTGTTTCGCCTTGACGATCTGAGGTTTAGGGTTCTATCTACAAATCTCTTTGGTGAAATGGGTTTAGTAGTTCGTATTTTAGGGTTTATGGGTGTTTGATTTCTATTTTACGATCAATCGGTTACTGAATTTTCGTTTTCTGAAATTGCAGATGGGTATCCGTTTGAGCCTCCAAAGATGCAATTTTCAACCCATCCATGTTGCATTAGTGGATTTAGTTACTGTTCTCTCTTCGTCGTCGTCTCTCTCTCTTCTCTCTCCATCTGGTACAAATTAACAAAATGTTGCTCCGTCGTGTAACAACACTACCCAAAACCCTACAAAATCTCCGGTTATTCTCTCCGGCGGCGACATCTTTAGCTTCCGAGGAGACCTTATATCCTCAATTAACTTACCTCCCTGGATTCCCGACACCCGATCCAAAGTACGATGAGACGATTATGGCCGTCCCACGGTATGAATCCGGGAAACGAATCGCGGCGATAGAGCGTAAAGCCGGTCGACTTCCTTCGATCATATTCGAGCAGGCGGATGGAGAACACGGAGGAAACAAGAGGCTAGTCTCAGTTGAGAAAAATCAGATCAGGAAACTGGTGAATCAGTGTGGTTTATCTTTCTTCCTCTCTAGGCTTTTCGATGTCGAGGTCCGGCCTGAGCTAGGTTCCGGTGAGATCATTGAGAAAGTCCGGGCTTTGCCTAGACTGGTAATTTCCTTTTTTTCTTTCCCACTCTTGGAAATTGATGAAAACACAACATTGCATTTTTCTCCTATGTTTATGAATCTTCACTTATGATTGATTTTGAGTTTTATCGTATTGAGTGATGAGAAACTCTCTGCTGTGAAATGTGTTTCAGATTAGTTTTCACCCAAGAACAGATGCTCCAATGAATGTGACGCTCTTAAGAGCTCCTCCAGGGGCTTTATTGAAAATCGATGTCCCTCTTGTGTTCATAGGAGATGATGTTTCTCCTGGACTAAAGAAAGGTAACAATAGCCTTGACTGAATTTGATAATCTACTTTCTGTTTCGACATTGGTTCCTTGTGCTCCCGTGCCTGCTCTTAGCTCTTCTTTTGTCTGTTTATGCAACTTCTTTTGAATGTTTATGCCGACTTGTTTTGCATCTTGTCACATGTGATAAGAATAGACATGTGATACTAGTCACATGTGAGAGTTTGCATATTCTTTTCATCACAATGTCGTTTTGTACTCTCTTTATAACTTATACTCTATTTATAAAAGGAGGCATTTTCTCTTACTTTAGTAACACAAGCTTGGTCTTTTCTTTTCACCAAAACAACTCTTAAAAACACCGAGACTTTTCTTTAAAACACCAAAACGAAGATGGCTTCCTCTTCCCATAATTCTTTTTCTTTAAGTGAAGAGTTTGAACAAGCAATGGATAATGAATTTGAGTGTTGTGTTGAAGAGTGTTTGGATGATATAAATGAGGTTCTCGGGCCAAAGAAGAGTAAAAAGAAACGGGCATATATAGAGAGAGGACGTGAAGAAGGAAACATCCGTTTGATCAACGATTATTTCAGTGAGAATGCAGTATATCCAGACGCTATGTTCCGACGTCGCTTTCGGATGAACCGCCCATTGTTTATGCGGATAGTTAACAAACTATCAACGGAGTTACTCTACTTTCAGCAGAGACCGGATGGTACCGGAAAGCTTGGTCTAACCGGTTTACAAAAGT
This sequence comes from Erythrophleum ivorense, assembly GCA_026724425.1. NCBI lineage: Eukaryota > Viridiplantae > Streptophyta > Magnoliopsida > Fabales > Fabaceae > Erythrophleum > Erythrophleum ivorense. The sequence continues at coordinate 6,342,226 of JAIUCV010000071.1, read as the reverse complement.
GCACGGCCGCCATTCGTATGATGGCATATGGCACTGCAGCTGATGCAGTAGACGAATACCTCCGACTCGGTTCAAGCACTGCGCTGAAATGCTTGCATAATTTTGTGAATGCAATCATATATTTTTACGAGGAGGAATACCTCAGAAGGCCTACACCAGAAGATCTCAAACGATTACTCAAGGTCGCAGAGACGCGTGGATTTCCCGGCTCAATTGGAAGCATTGACTGTATGCATTGGGAGTGGAAGAATTGTCCCACGGCTTGGAAAGGACAATATTCACGGGGCCATGGAAAACCGACAATCGTTTTAGAGGCTGTGGCGTCGTATGATCTATGGATTTGGCATGCTTTTTTCGGACCCCCAGGTACTTTAAACGACATTAATGTTCTCCACCGCTCACCCGTGTTTGATGATATATTAGAAGGTCGAGCTCCAAATGTGTCGTTCTCTGTTAATGGACACCGATACAAGATGGCTTACTATCTCACCGATGGTATATATCCGGAATGGTCGACTTTCGTCAAACCAATTGCTCGGCCACAAGAACCAAAAGCAAGTTTATTTTGTGACCATCAATCATTTGCCCGAAAAGAAGTTGAGCGCGCTTTTGGAGTGTTGCAAGCTCGGTTTGCAATTGTCAGAAACCCGGCTCTTACTATGGATAAGCAAAAGATAGGGAATATAATCAAGGCATGTATCATATTACACAATATGATTGTGGAAGATGAAAGAAACAGTGGCACTCAATATAACGAATCAGAATTTCAACAAGGAGAAGACAACGGAAGCGGGTCATCTCAAGTACATGTTACGAGTTCTGAGGAATTGCCTTCAAATGTCCACAATATGATGGCTAATCGAGCTGATATTCGTGATGAACAAAAGCATCACCAATTGAAAGCTGATTTGGTTGAGCATATTTGGAATAAATTTGGTTCTTAATCATGTTTTCAAATTTTTAAAAACATGTCTGTTTTTCTTCGTCTTTTTTTTAATGCGGTTTTTTCCCTTTTTATGTGTAATATATATTTGATTTGTGTTTATGTAATAGTCTATGTTAGTTATTATGAATGTTATCATTTCCTTTCATTTTATAAAAAAAAAAAAAATTAATAATTATAAAGAACTCCAAACCGGGCTGTGCAATGGAAAGTGTTAGTTTCCAAAATCTTTAACTAAGCTCTAAACTTAAAAAATTAATATTATTATTATTAAAAAATTCTAAAGAGCTTCTAATGGGGCGGCTGTGCAATGCCCATGCTCTAAACGACAGGATATGATATGAGTATGACATTGACACACAACAAAACCTGGTTCTTATATGGCGCGCCAACCGAATCAAATCTAACACCGACTGTTTGCTATGTCAATAATATATTATGAAATACTCTTATTTTTCTTGTATTAGAAACATTTTGTTATGGCAACATAAATACTACTTTCTTCCCACAATTTATGAAATATGAATGAGGTTAACCATATAAAAAACAAGAATGACTTGGTTTTTAGTGAGATATTTTAACAAAAGCCCAAACGCGAATCTCTATGACTTCAAGTCTTCAATCCATCAGGCGTTGGTTCGAATGCAATATGCAAAGGGAAATCGATCAACGATACTATACAATTTAAAAAAAAAAAAAAAATTAATTTGCTTTTTTTTCCCTCTAATTCTTTTCAATAGGGTATAAAATGATGATAATTGGTTAAGTACATTTCTCAATTTTTTTTGGGTATAAATTTACAAATTTTGAACTTTTTTCGTCTACATATTTATTCATATAAAACGATTACTGTAACATTTTGAGCAAACAAAGTTTAAGTATAATAGAAAAAAGTTGATATTAATGTTTTAACGTTTCTAGACTTCTAGTCATGTAAGCCCAAAATTATAGGTTTTAACTTTCAAAGTTTACATATGCCAAAAAGGATTTTTAATACTAATCTTTGTTCGTACGTAGGATTTTAGATTTTTGGACAATTAAAGAAAAATTTATAAAGTTAGTGCGTAATACTAAAAAATAGGTCACCCCATAATTCGAAATTTGTATAGTTGGCAGATCATTTGAAATTAATTCAAAATAAAATATATCCCAAAACCGAAATAAAAAACAATTTTTTATAGTTTGGAAATTTTCTAATCGCATTTGTTGGTTAGGCATAGTTAAAAATCTGGCGTGTTGTCGAGTCATCTCGCTCATCTCATATATATATAAATATAAGAGAAATATCATCCACCTGATTTCTTCTCATCTCTGCAACTTCCCCTCAATCTGATTACCAAACGTCAAGGCATTATTCCAGATTACGTTTTCTTTTTGTTTATAATCTTTCGTTACTCACGACGATTTTTTTTTCAATTCTGGGTCTGTCCCTAATTTGAAGTAGGAAAAAAAATCAAAACTTGAAAGTAAATATGGAGATGGGTTTCCAGGAAAATGAGCAAAATCAAGAATCTGCCTCTCTGATTGCGAATCTAGTGGAGATTGGATCTGGGCATTACGGGTAAGAACATCCATCAATTTTGTTTTGAGTTTTTTTTGGTTATGGAAGCTAAATTTTCCATCTTTTGTTGAATTTGTTCGTCATTGTTTCTCCCCCAATCTTATCCATGTGTTTGTTCAGGTGCTCACATTATAGAAGACGATGCAAGATTAGAGCTCCATGTTGTGATGAAATTTTCGATTGCAGACATTGCCACAACGAGACTAAGGTATAAACTATTATTAAAAGGAATCATCTTTATCTTTTTACTAAAAAAAAGAATGTCCTTTTACTTTATTTCCAACCAAATTTAGATATCATCATCCATTGTTTAGTTCCCTGACTTTGTAAATCGTCAAAAAGGAACAATTGTAAACAAGTATGTGTTTTGTTTGTTTTCAACAGGATTCTCTTCAAACCGAACAGCTTCATAGACACGATCTTCCTCGACATGAAGTTTCAAAGGTTTTAAAAATCAGTATCTGCTGGTTTCTGAACATTTACATTCTGTTTGTTCACTGTGGTAACATTTTTGGTCTTGATTTTCCAGGTCGTATGCTCGCTGTGTGAGACAGAACAAGACGTGAGTTTTTCGACATTGTGACTTGTTCCAACATTTTGATAATGTAAACATGTTTCTTGATGATTGCTGACCTCTGATTGTGTTCTTCAGGTCCAGCAAAACTGCTCCAATTGTGGTGTATGCATGGGGAAGTACTTCTGCTCAAAATGCAAATTCTTCGACGATGATGTAAGCTTTATAGATCGAGTTATCGCACTTTTATTAACCGGAACTCTTACCAGTGAGACTCATCAATTTGGTTTGTTTCAGCTTTCCAAGAAGCAATATCACTGCGACGAGTGTGGGATTTGCAGGTATATAAACTGAATTTTGTGATTTGTGCTTTGGTAATTCAAAAACAAAGTCTTGTGATTTGGTAACTAATATGTAATCTCATGATGTTTGGTTTAACAGGACCGGAGGAGAAGAAAACTTCTTCCACTGCAAAAGATGTCGTAAGAGAAGAAAACCTTGTGTGCTCGTTTCAACAAAGATGTTAATTTGTTTTCTTTGGAACAGGATGTTGCTACTCCAAAGTTATGGAGGATAAACACCGATGTGTTGAAGGTGCAATGCATCACAATTGTCCAGTTTGTTTTGAGGTAAAAGATAATCAAACCCACCAATTTTGTTAAATGTAAACTTAATGGTGTGCCTGATTTGGGGTTTATTATTTGTTCACAGTATCTGTTTGATTCCACAAGAGATATAACGGTCTTGCCATGTGGCCACACAATGCATTTGGAATGCACAAAAGATATGGGGATACATAACCGGTAAGAGAACTTTCTCAACTCTTTAATGCAACCCATGAAGGAAGTTAGTTACTGATAAACAAAAGACTGAAACTTTTCTTGGATTTTCTTGATGGTTTGCTGTAGATACACATGCCCTGTATGCTCCAAATCCATATGTGACATGTCTAGTTTGTGGAAGAAACTTGATGAAGAGGTAAGGCTTGATGCTTCATAATAAAAATGGTATAGTCTCTCTTGTGTACGTTCATTAAGTTTTTACACTCAAAATTTATGCAGGTTACTGCATATCCAATGCCAAAACTGTACGAAAACAAGATGGTAAGCGAGATTGAAGTTGTGAGCGTGTGTTTTTGTGTATGTATGTATGTATGTATGTATGAATGCATACAGACATTATTGATATGGATTTTAATGTGATGGTTTTGATGATTCAGGTATGGATTCTTTGCAACGACTGTGGCTCAAACACGAACGTTCGGTTTCATTTGATAGCGCATAAATGCAGTAGCTGTGGTTCCTACAACACTAGACAGACGCAGAGAAGCTCCTCTGATCACTCTTGCTCCTCTGGATTGCCTCAGGTTGTTGGTTCGACCGGTTAATTAATTTGGTTCCTGAATTTCCCAAAGGAGATTATTTGTACTTTCTTACCTAATAGTATCAGTCACTTGTGGTTTATATGAGCACAAAGTCCAGTTCGACTCGCGGGTCTAAACGATCTTAGATTCCACCTCCTTTTCATCAAGATGCTCTCTCAAATGTCACATAGTGTCTAAGCAACCAAGGAGAGGACATATCCTCTGTTATCCCATTCCCATGATCTGTTTCTCATTACATGCATGCACGTGTTTTTGACCCGCGAGTCACGTGTTTAGAACCAACCAAGGAGAGGGCACGTGCATGCACGTGTTTGTTAGGATTCTGGCGTGTCGTGGATAATGTCAGACACCCCAATCTGAAACTATTTCTTATAAACTACAAGGGCAGTCGATATATAAGTATATAACTAGAGCTGAGATGAGAATATTGCTGGTGTGACTATCAATTTAATCTTTCTTGTTGGTTCTCCTCAGTTTTAATTCAGTAAAGCAATAAAAAAAAAATGGGAGTAAAAGGAGATTATGACATGTTTTGGAAGACGAGTGTGGTTATTAATTATTATGGTGTTGTTCCTCACAACTGTTGTGACCAATCTCCTCATGTCCTCAAGCTCGAAGAAGAAGAAGAAGAGTGTTCGTGTCCCTCCGGTTGTTCAAGCGTCGCCTCCTTTGATCGGAACTCTTTTTCGCTTCATAAAAGGTCCAATGTCGATGCTTAGAGAGGAATATTCTCCAAAATCATAGCCTCCAGAAAACGTTCTGGTAACAAACAAGAAAATGAAGACTTGCTACAATGTTTGATCGACTCAAAGTACAAAGACGGTAGAGAAACAACTGAATCTGAGGTCACTGGCTTGCTCATTGCTGTATTGTTCGCAGGACAACACACGAGCGCAATCACTGCCACGTGGACCGGTGCTTATCTCATGCGAGACAAGCACTACTTGTTAGCGTCAAAGGAGGAGCAGAAGAAACTGATTGAAAAACATGGGGACAAGATCGATTACGATATCTTGTCTGACATGGATGTTCTCTATAGATGCACCAAAGAAGCTTTAAGGCTTCACCCTCCATTGATCATGCTGCTGAGGGCCTCACATAGTGATTTCAACGTGACGACCCGAGAAGGAAGAACATATGAGATCCTCGTTGCAACCACGCCTGTTTGCCTCATGTTTTTAAAGATCCAGACAGTTTCGATCCCGAAAGATTCTCACTGGAAAGAGAAGAAGATAAAGTCGCTGGTCCGTTGGCACACATCTCCTTAGGAGGAGGTAGGCACGAGTGTCTTGGTGGACCATTTGCGTACATGCAAATCAAAGTCATATGGAGTTACTTGTTGAGAAACTTTGAGCTTGAATTAGTTTCACCTTTTCCTGAAACCGATTGGAATGCTATGGTGGTTGGAGTCAAAGAGAATGTGGTGGTCCGTCGTTATAAGCGCATCCACCTTTCTTGAAGAACCAACCGGTGTGTGAGTGTGACATCAAACCGAGCCAAAATCCTAAACCCAAAGTATGTGCAAATAATCGGTTCATATGTTTGGTTTATCTTTTATATAACTATGCAATTTGTTTCAGTTATAAGAAGATGAGAATCATCCTTCTGTTTAGGAAAAACTCTTCCATTTCCTATTTTCCTTTGCTTGTAGGAGCTACTTTTATATCTTGCTGTCTATTTAAACTAAATGAAATAAACGAAACTAGGCAATCTTAATTGCCAAAAAACGTGTTCTTTGTGTGTTCTTATTCTTATGTTATAACTGGAACCATCAGTGACAAAGCAGCCGGTGCATGTTCATACACCAGGCGTGAGTGTCTTGGTGGATCGTTCGCGTCAACAAAGTATTCTCCTGATGACATTATTCTTTTACAGTTTACTACCTAACAAGATTGTCTTGGCGTGAGTGTCTTGGTGTAAACTATCCAATTATAAAAATATTTCCTGCGGACCAACAAAAAAGTGATACCCAAATAGTTAATCTCTTGATGAAATTATTCTATTAATCTTTACTTAAGTTTATTATATTATACTAGTGTTAATTGGGGATTAAATTAGTTGAGATATGCTACGTTCTAGATTTTGTGAAACAGTAAAAAAACAATAAAACATAATAATAATCAGTCAACTACACTCATGAGTTAACTGTCTATTTTTGACACTCCCTAAACATATGTTACATGGACAACAAGATCCGTCTCTATATTTTCGGGGCCCACCGAACCGACAAAGAAATTGGTTTTGGACCTTCGGTTGTTGGGCCATACCAAAGACTTCTCTCACCTATCGCCCCCTCAAAAAGACAAAATTTAATAATATACCGTAAAGCTTACATATCATTCAACCACACCCCCACAAGTGCCACAAGAAAAACAAATTACATTATGAAGATATGAACAGAACAGAACATCACATTAGGAAGAAAAAAGGCTTTAATTTAACATAATATCAACCTCAACTGATGGTAGAGGGAAAAATCATTACACATAAGAAGAAACAAAAAACCAAGTTCACATCATGGAGCCAAAACGTGAATGTAAAAATGGGTTTGAGATACCAGAGAAAGAAGAAGTCAAATAGCAAACTCTCTCACTTAGTATTAACTCTCCAATTCCATTGAGTTGGAGATAAAACCAGGGGAGTTCCTTTTTTTTTTTTTTTTCTTTCTTTCCCATCACTCTAAATCTAAACCCTAGATGGACCATAACCAAAAGATCACTCTCACTTGAACCCTAAGTGAGATTAATCCTGAAATTGACCTATGTAATGGTATATTAAATGACTATTAGTACTAACAGCTTGAGTACGAAAAGATCAGTGGAGAAGAACTTTCTGATATTTAGTCTCTGAATATTGCCCATCTGAAAATGCTCTTTTCCTGTTGAATTTCCCACACCCATTGTTGACAGTTGGGCATTGGATAGTGACTGGAGGGATCTCGAAGGTCTTAAGCGGCGGTGGAGGGTAGCGCCATTGAGGTAATGGACCGGCTAAGAGCAGTGTCTGAAGCAAAGGCCCTGCCTTTATAACAGCTTGTAAAAGCTTACCTTTTTCAGGCAATGGCTTGTCTGGAAACAATGGATCCATAATCTCTGTTCTTGAGACTTCTTCAAGCTGAGATGGTAGTGGGTTCATGACATGATCAGTAGGTGACATGAAGCTCTCTTCGCAGTCCGAGGACGAGAAGCTCTTGTTGGATCCTAGTTGCTGCAATGTTTCATCATCAATACTTGAAGCTCCAGATAAAGGAGGAGTCGTATGCTTTTGCTGCTGCTGATGCGAGAGGTTATCGAACATGAGACGCTGACATTTCTCGAGAGCTTCGTCTCTTTCTTTGATGGTTTTGGTTAAGATGTCTTTGAGATGGATCAGTTGTTCATCTCTCTTCCTTATTTCCTCAAAAGCAAACATCTTTGTTTGTTCGAGCTCTAGTGTTGTGTACAAAAGAGAGTGTCTAAATTCTTCTGTTGTCTGTAAAAAAAACCAACAGAAGTGAGAAAGAAACAGAGGAAAAAATTTGTTCAAAAATGTGTCACCCAATTGCAAATAAAGAAACACCATTATGGACAACCAAGCTACAAGATTTGGTAATTGTGTTCGAATTCAGAGATAGGGTGAACAAAAATATCTTCTTTTTAGCTCTGGTTATTAACAAAGTCCTAAACCCATCAAGGAATGAGTCATCTAGTTACAGAATAAGACCACCATTATGCAAAATCTAGATGAATTTTAGCAACTAGTACTAAATTTAGAGTTTTATTAGATGGACCAAGAAGAGGAAAAAGAAACCCTCAAGAATTTTCTTGTTTTAGACAAACATTATGTGCCAATTTAAGCAAAAATAAAAACTGAAAGAAGGGAAAGCAAAAGCCGAAACCTTTCACTGCTCACTAAATAAACAGAGGAAACTCAAACTTACAAAAATTACCTTTCCGTGAGAGTAGCAAGGCCAGCCAAGAAGAGGACTGCTTTGGTTATCCATTATTTCTACTAAATTAAGCTTAGAAGATCTCTTGATTCTCTAAAAAAAAAATGTGTGAGAGATGGAGAGAAAGAGAATGGAACTTAACTTAAGGAGGGAAGGACTTATAAATATTCAAGTCTGCTTAAAGCAGATCGAGCTTTTTCAGGTATGTAGCTTTCTTTCGAGATTTCAATAATTAATCAAATAACTAAAAAAACTAAATTTAAAGAAGAAAAAATGATAGCACATGCAGCACATGATTGTATCATATCTTGCAACATTATCTCAACTAACGCCACTCCCACTTTAAAATTATTTGTAAGTGATAACTATAAAAATACAATCGCACAACTCAGATTCAAAGTAGTGTAGTATTTCTCATCATTTATATAGCTGGTGAATACTTTTCTTAGTTGGTGAACAGTAGAATGAATCAACAAGAGATTTTTAGATTAAAAAAAAATTCCCAAAACGTTCTGAAAAAGTTTGATAAATATTAACTATTATTATTCAGGACTTTTTGCAAATCATTCTTATACCTATTTACATGGAACGAGACTAAAATCATCTAAGTGGATGTATCTTTTAAAAATATTATATATTACCCTATAATTTGTTTTCCCTTCTTTTTTTGCCGTAAGTATTAGGTGGAAGACCAATATCGTAGTTTACTGACTTTGGTCTCACTCACTCACATATTAGTCTAAGATCTTTAAAAGTCTTTTGTTTTCTTCTTCGGTTTTTCTTGGGATACAACACAATTTCTTGTCTTTATTCAAGAAAAAGATCGACTGCACCGAAAAGAGCGGGAACGAAACGAATGCCTCTTTTAACACCATTTTCTTTTTCATTTTGTGTGTCTATAAAAGTATTCTGTTTAACGAAGCATGGAGTCAATGAGAAGTGGATTCCATGGTCAGCAAAAGAGGCAAGTAAACCAAACTTTTCCTACCAATATATTGAGAAAGCAATTTTATGGAGTCTCATTTTCATTTACTCCTATAAAAAAGAAACTCTCACCCAACCCAACTCACATATTTGTTCCCAAATTTCACGTGAAAAATACAGATTAAAACATGGGAAAGAAAATGGTGTTAAAGTATATATTTTTGTTCCCAGCTATAGTCGACCGATGTTAATAGTAAAGGAAAATAAATATGATCAACGACGCGAAATGCGAATATATATGATCAAATTTACAATACTGCCATCTAGGTAAGTATTTTGTAATATTGCTATTACGTTTTTTTTTGTCAAACTTACATTACTATTACGTTTGAAAGAGTTTAAATAATTGAAGATATGATAAAGCCTAATATCCAACCCACTGGACTTTATTAATTAACCTAAGCTAGACCCAACTTTTATGTTTATTTCATCCTCGTATATATGGCATGCTTGTTTAATAATCATGTTACAGGCCCATTGCACTAAACTAATTGAACCAATGGTTATCTATAATATAAAAAATTAGTAAAATATCATTTATTGTGGGAAGTTCTATAGTTCATGCTTCATGGATCATTTAGTACATGATAATTTATTTTTTTCTTTGTTTGTAGTTATATGATTATGATGCTTCCGCGGGTGAGCGGGGTTTGACATCGTTAATATTCGTAACATCAAGGAGAAGTTCTCAGCTATTTGGGAAACCTGTGGGAAAATGATTCACCATCAAAGGAGAGGGATTGCATATGAAACTCGTTGGCTTCAGAGGACTTTCAGATTTTGTCCGCCTTAATGTTCTCAGTGCACACTTTACTGTTGCACCGCCTGTAAAGGTACTAGAGGTGAAAGGTGGATATGTTAGAGATGTAGTCAAAGATATGATCTCCATTCATCTTTATGGTGTATATATTATAGGTCCCTGTTTTAGGCATCTTCCGTAAATAGTTTAGTCTAGAGCCTTCTCTCCTCTTGTATAAATTAGAGCTTGTATCATCTCTTTTGATATATGAAAACACATTCCTAATATGGTATCAGAGCAAACGATACCCTAATCTTTTCTCTCCCGCCTCCCTCCCTTCTCTCTTTCTTCCTTCTTGATCTCCTCTCTCCTTCTTCTCCTTCTCCTTCTTCGTCACCATGGCTGCCACCGCAGATGCCATCGATGAGCAAGCTCAAACGCTTCTCAATATCAACATGGTGAACATCACCAAACTTACTGCTACCAACTATCTCACATGGAGCGTCCAAATTCACGCTCTCTTGGATGGCTATGATCTTGCCGGTCATATCGACGGATCCTCTCTTCCACCATCTCCGACAATCACCACCGCAGGCACCACCACTCCGAATCCTGCCTACACCAGGTGGACGAGACAAGACAAGTTGATTTTCAGTGCACTTCTTGGCACGCTTACGCCATCTATCCAAAGCGTCGTCACCAAGTCGACATCGTCGAAAGAGATGTGGTCAACCATTGCTGCTACCTATGCCAAACCGAGCAGAGGACATATCCAACAACTCAAGCATCAGCTCAAACAATACACAAAAGGTGCCAAATCTATAGATGAGTATATTCAAGGGCTAACCACTCGGTTTGATCAATTGTCCTTATTGGGAAAACCAATTGAGCATGAAGATCAGCTTGAGTATATCCTTGACGGGCTCCCGGAAGACTACAAGTCCCTCGTCGAACAGATTGAAGGTCGAGACCACTCTCCTTCGATCACAGAAGTCCATGAGAAGCTTCTCACTAGAGAAGCAAAGCTGTTAGCTCAAGCTCCTGTTGTCTCCACTGTGGCACCGATCACCGCTCATGTTGCTGCGTCCTCTCCTCGTCACGGCAATCACAGAACTCACCCTCGGCAACAACAAAACTGGCAGAATAACACCTACTCCCACAATCAGCAGCCAAGACAAGACAATCGCACCAGTCGGGGATATCAAGGCAAATGTCAGCTTTGTGGTGTGTTTGGACATAGCGCAAAACGTTGCCCACAGTTGCCACAACCTCGCCCCACATCCTCCTCTGGTCTTCTTCCGACCCCTAATCGGCCATGGCAGCCGAGAGCCAATGTTGCTGTTGCCTCCCCGAATCCAACTAATGCTTGGCTGATGGATAGTGGAGCCACCCATCATATGACAAGTGATCTCCACCATCTCTCGACCAATCAACCGTACACTGGCAATGATGCGGTTCTTATTGGTGATGGTTCTGGCCTCTCCATCACCCACACTGGTTCCTTATCTCTTCCTTCTCACTCTAGACCTTTATCTCTCAAAAGCGTTCTCTGTGTTCCTAACATTAAAAAAAATCTGATTTCCGTTTACCGTCTATGCAATGCTAATCAAGTCTCGGTTGAATTCTTCCCTGCCCATTTTCAGGTGAAGGATCTGAGCTCGGGAACCCCATTGATACAAGGCCATACCAAGGATGAGTTGTATGAGTGGCCCGCCTCTCCATCGACTCTACGTTCCTTCTTTGCCTCAACCACTCAAAAGCTGTCTTCCACCGATTGGCATAATCGGCTTGGTCATCCATCTCTCACTATTCTTCACAACATTATTTCAACTTTCTCATTACCTTGCAAACAATCTGTCACTCAAACCTCTCTGTGTTCAGATTGTGCCATTAATAAATCTCACAAATTACCTTTTTCACAAACCTCTATTGTCTCGTCTCGCCCTCTAGAATATATTTTTACAGATGTTTGGAGCTCTCCGGTAGTCTCGATTGACAACTACAAATACTATTTGGTGCTTGTGGACCACTATACCCGATATACGTGGCTCTATCCCCTGAAATTGAAGTCACAAGTACGTGAAACATTTACTGCCTTCAAAGAGCTTGTTGAAAATCGATTCAACCATCGGATTGGTACCTTATATTCTGACAACGGAGGCGAGTTTGTAGCTCTGCGATCTTTTCTTGCAGGTTCTGGAATCTCTCACTTAACCTCACCTCCACATACCCCTGAACACAATGGTGTTTCTGAACGAAAGCACCGACATGTCGTAGAAACGGGTCTCACGCTGCTCACTCATGCTGGAATGCCAAAGACTTACTGGTCCTATGCGTTCGCAACCGCGGCGTATTTGATCAATCGTCAGTCTACTCCTGTACTCAATATGGAGTCACCGTTCCAGCGCTTATTTGGAGTCTCTCCAAACTACTCCAAACTACGAATCTATGGCTGCCTGTGCTTCCCGTGGTTGCGTCCGTACACGCAACACAAACTTGAAGATCGTTCCACCCCATGTGTCTTCATCGGCTACTCTCAGACACAAAGTGCCTATTTGTGCCTCCAGCCCATCACTGGACGGATCTATGTCTCCAGACACGTACGCTTTGATGAGACGGTCTTCCCTTTTCACCAATCGCGTCCTCCGACACCGGAGCAGATCCAGCGTCTCCCCTTGTCAAATTTATCTCCACCCGTCACCATAATTCCGTCACCTATGCCTCCTGTGCCTGCGCCACAAATGCCACCACCATCGCCTATTCTCTCAAGATCAGAGTCTCACCCCACATCTCCGTCGTCCGTACCACCGCCAACTTCTCAGACCGGAGTTCCTCATGCCGACAATTTCGTCTCCTCCGGTTCTCTCTCATCTTCCACTTCAACGACGCCATCCACACCTCCATCTATTCCTCCAGCCCACTCTGATCAGGCCCAGTCCTCATCTTCTCACAGCCCACCAACGGACGAGGCCCATACCTCTACATCTCTGGCCCAGTCACCAAGCCCAAATTCCCAACCAGATGTTCCTACGGCCTCGTCGTCTTCCACAATACCGTCTCTCGACCATCCTCCTCTGATTCCACCTCCGGCGAATCCACCTCCGGCGCATCCACCTCCGGCGAATCCTCCACCGGAGAACCACCATCAGATGATGACCCGCCGCAAGAATCACATCACAAAACCGAACCCCAAATATAATTACTCGGCGGCTCTTTCTGTGTCATGTCCGATTGAACCGCAAACCCTGCGTCAGGCTCTACAAGATAAAAGATGGCGAGGCGCAATGTCCGCTGAAATTGATGCGTTTGCGGCCAATCGCACCTTTGATTTAGTTCCTCGTGAACCACACTTTAATGTCGTTGGATGTCGTTGGATTTATACTAACAAATTCTTCTCTTCTGGTGCTCATAACAGGTGTAAAGCCCGACTTGTTGCTAAAGGCTATCACCAGAAGCAGGGAAGCGACTACACTGACACCTTCAGTCCCGTTGTGAAAGCCACAACCATTCGCACTGTTCTCGACATTGCAGTTTCGCGATCGTGGCCACTACTCCAACTTGACGTAAACAACGCCTTTCTACAAGGAACTCTCACCGAGGAAGTTTACATGGAGCAACCCCCAGGTTTTGTTGACTCTGATCATCCCTCCTATGTTTGTCGCCTCAACAAAGCGGTATACGGCCTCAAACAAGCCCCGAGAGCATGGTACACAGAACTGAGCAACTTTCTACTTAGTCTTGGCTTCACCAATTCGCTCGCAGACTCCTCTCTCTTCGTCATGAAGCTTGGTTCCGACTTACTGTACCTGCTCGTGTATGTTGATGACATACTGGTTACTGGAAGCAGCACATCTGGGATTAACCGTATCCTCCAACTCCTCGCAGAAAGATTCTCGGTTAAGGATCCAGAAGAGCTACATTATTTCCTTGGTCTCGAAGCACACCGTACCCCTGCTGGTCTACATCTGTGTCAACGGAAATATGTCCTTGACCTTCTACACCGGTACAATATGACCAACGCCAAACCTGTCACCACTCCTATGGCATCTTCCCCAAAACTCACCATACGATCTGGTAAGCCACTATCTGATCCCAAAGAATATCGTCAATTAGTGGGCAGTCTTCAATATCTTCAATTCACTCGGCTGGATATTGCCTTTGCGGTCAACAAATTGTCCCAATTCATGCATTGTCCCACTGATGATCACTTTCAAGCTGCCAAACGTATCCTTCGATACTTGGCTGGTTCACCAACACATGGCATATTCTTCTCCGCGGCGAATAAACTTACACTCCACGCCTATTCCGACGCTGATTGGGGTGGTGACACGGATGATTACGCCTCAACCAATGCTTACATCGTCTACATTGGCCACCACCCAGTCTCCTGGTCTGCAAAGAAGCAAAAGGGTGTGGCACGATCCTCTACTGAAGCTGAATACCGTGCCGTAGCTAACACCGTCTCTGAAGTGCGCTGGATTTGCAATCTCCTCACCGAACTAGGCATCACACTTCCTGCACCTCCGACCGTGTTTTGCGACAACGTTGGCGCCACGTTTCTTTGTGCTAATCCGGTATTCCATTCAAGAATGAAACATATAGCCCTTGACTATCACTTTGTTCGTGGACACATCCAAGAAGGAGCTCTGCGGGTCGCTCATGTTAACACCAGAGATTAGCTTGCCGATGCCCTCACCAAACCCCTATCTCGAGCTCACTTTCTTGCACTAAGAGACAAGATTGGAGTGATTGCTTCCCCTCCATCTTGAGGGGGCGTGTTAGAGATGTAGTCAAAGATATGATCTCCATTCATCTTTATGGTGTATATATTATAGGTCCCTGTTTTAGGCATCTTCCGTAAATAGTTTAGTCTAGAGCCTTCTCTCCTCTTGTATAAATTAGAGCTTGTATCATCTCTTTTGATATATGAAAACACATTCCTAATAGGATATGTTGCGAAAGGGTGAAATGATGGAATCCATGAAAATGTTTTATCGGATTATAGTGTTGAGCGGGTTGGGTCATATTTGGGGTATCAGATTTGAATATTTGGAAAGCAACAACGAGATCCAGTTCCTAGATAACCACGGAGAATGGTTCCGCAAAGGAACGAAAGAACATACAGTTTCACTGGAACATCTGATCTTGTTTACCTCATTTCAAAGAACTAGATTCACCATTCATGGAAAATAGGAACACAAATATAAAAATATAATTGGTTTCACTGGAATATCTGATCTTGTCCACATCAGGTCTCTAGGTACCCACTTTGGAGAATAGTTGTGGTTCAACTTATATATACTTTTTATCAATAAATGGGTTATTCGAATACCCTATCACATACTCATTCTCTTCCCGTACCCATTTAAATAGAATAAATAATCTTAAATGGAAAATTCTGTTAATATATTCAGAAACCAGACAAAATTTAAAGTGAGAAAAAATAGGGAATGGAAAACCGTTCCAAAAATGTCCAAAACTAATCTTTGTTCCTAAGCGTCACTCAATCTTGTGACTTTTAGTTTTTTCCTAAAATATTTTTTCAGTTGAACTAACAACATTTTATGCTACATATACATCCTCGCATAAATCATACGATCAATAATTATGTTAGAGGTCACGATCTCAAACTAATATTTGTTTACCGTGTTGTATTGGGCTTTCGCATGGTATACTTTATCGTTAGAACATAGTTATTTTCAAAACAACATTAATGTTCGGATTTTGTAGCACCAAAACTGCTGTTCTAACCGGCTACACCATGAAAATTTCATGGGTGTTTTTTTCTAATAATGATTGAGATATAAAACTTTCAGCTTCCAGTGCCTAAAATAGATATTGTGTTCTTAAAAGACCGCATTTGAACCTTATGAGAACGGTTCTTATTTCACGGGTAAGCCCCTTGGGCCCAAATGTTTTAGAACCACTATGTTATATTGCTAGAGTTACGTATTCTTGGTTTTTTTTTTTGTTTTTTAACCAAATTATTCTTGTTTTTTTCTTTTTCTTTCTTTCTGGTATAATAACATTCTGGTATTTTTCTACCCTCGATAAATGAAAAATATAACACTTGTAGACCCATAAACAAAAGATTGGTTAATAAGTGATGTTGGAGTGGCAGATTTATACCATAATGCCTGCAGCTTCTTCCTTCTGATTCAAGGATAAGCTATCTCCTAACCAAACATATTGCTTCAATTGTAATCTTTCTACAATATTATATTTTATTTTATTATATGAGTATGTATATAAAGAGGGATCGGAGTATTTAATGTAAAAGACTAATATTGCCGAGTCATGAAGTATATAGCTTATTCATGAATGCCTTAGTGCCTTGTAGAAAAGGTACTATACACTATTTATTACAGCCAAACCAAACAACATCCAAAGAGAAATAAACAATCACGAAGGTATAATTTGAGAATATATGATCAGTCTCGAATTTTAACATAGAATAAATGTCTGCTTTGTGAATACAGGTTTGTAGTGTTTTGTATTAGAACTGTTGTGTTACAATTTTACATTTAAACTAGATATTTTATTTATGAAAACCTCTTTTTATTTTTCTTATCAACACAAAAACATCAGAATTTTGGAGTGTTCAGTGATCAGTTCGGTTACTCCAGCTCCAAATAGATCAATCAAAGTCCAAAACCATGTACAGAACCGAAGACGAGAATGTTCTACATGGTATTATATCGATTCATTAATCCTTAATGGTCGATGCTCCACCATCTGTCTCAAATAAAGTAGCCTTTTCAATGACGATCTGATTTATGTCCACCAAGTATCACTTTGGGCTGCGGAGAAACAAAATTGGATCGAATCTTAGCTCTTTTTTATCGAACTTAATTTATAATTGTACCAAAGCCAGCCATATTCAGTATTTTTGACAATTCAAATATTTTTGTAGCAAACAAAAAAATAGAAACATTTTGGACGCTAGTTACTTACGTGGTTAAAAACACTGTAAACGTTAACGTGGGTCAAATTTCTACTACTATATTTTTGATCTCGATGCTGTATAAATATGCACGTACAGTATATCCATTTCTGTCTTCATGTATATAAATATGTACGTAGCCTTTTGTGGCTAAATAGTGTGAATTGGGTTGGTTACAATATTAAATGTTTCGTTTACTATAGCTGACTGCCTATATAGGTGATTAAAAAGTGCAACCAATCAGTAGCTGAATTCTCTACTAAAGTAATAAATACAACAATTTTTTATAACAGAATCCGTTATTATTTAACCATTTTTTTCATTAGGCCAACCACTTTGATATCCCAAATAAAGCTATTCATCCATGTTGCTGTGACGGTAGATTTTGTTTCAGCCGTTACAATTACAAATTTACAACTTTCAAATTTTTGTTTGTTTTTTGTTTTGTATTTGTGTGAGTAATTGGACTTATCACGTCACGTTATTCACGATACAACTTTCAAATGTCACTTGCTTAAGCATGGGTTCTTTAAGACAAAATCTGAGTTAGTTAATCACTAAGACCATTTGTTTTCTTCTATATAAATAAAGTTATATTTCTAAGTTTTTCTCTTTATTGCGTCTTCGTTGTCTGATCAAGTGGGCATTATGTACACCTAAAGTGTGAAGAAGATATGTCGAACTTCTATCGTCTCATGCGTCGTCCGTGATTAACCACTTGAATACTTCGTAATAAGACTAATTGGTGCGATGATTAATTGACCATTCATGGAAGTATAATAAGGAGAAAGTAATGAAATCTAACCGCAAGATAATTAACTAGTATTCCCTGCGTTTCAACATGTTAGATGTTTTAAACTGTTTCACACATATTCATTACACATTCCAATATATATCTATATAAATTAAAATGCTATATAAAGTCAAATGTTATTCTTGAAAACGACAACATTACAACTAAACAAAGGGAGTAGTATTTATAGTAGGAGTAGGACTCGGAGAAGAAAATTAATGTATACTACTAAACATACAAAAAAATTAATGCATGTATATATATGGGCGCAATGACATTCTGATAACAACCAAAACTCTTTACAATTTCCATAGGCAAAGCACTAATGAATAACCAAACCTTACAAAGACAATGGATTTTGTTTTAAATATATAATTTTGTTTTGTAATTGTGTTGCACTCTTTTTCCCACACCGAGAGTGGCCAGTGCCCTTGTAAGCTTTTTAGATACCCTTTGCGCTTCTTTTGAAGCCCCCACACTACATGTTTAATGGTATTCGTTCGAGTACATATTTGATCTTATTATTACTTTTCAATTTTATATCCAACAAGTTTACATACTAATCCAAATAAATGTTATTTTATACTCGTTTGGGTCGAAGTACGATGTATATTTGGCTGCTCAATTCCTAAAAGAAATAAATAAATAAGCCCATATATTTACCTAGTTGGTCAGTTCTTCGCTTCTTCCTTTATATATTCATCCTTTTTGTTTACTTTTCCATTCATTGGTTAAGTATGATTTTCATTTAGGACAAGTTAACTTAAAACAACCACACATGACTACATGAGTTATTAAGTTGTAGAATTTCTTACTAATAAACAAAACTCCCAGCTAACTTCTAATTATAACCAATTTATAAAGCAAACAGCTTCTAATAATTAGCTAAATTATCCAAAAACAACAACATTAGCTTATCACGAGACATTTATGAAGCACATGCCCCTCACGGGATCAAAAACAGCCCAACTTACCAAATGCGCAAAGTAATCATTGCAGAGCGTACAAGGGTAGTATTGTCATTCCATATGGTCTGGTTCGGTTACGAGACTTGACCGGCGATGAACTCGAGACCATTGCCGAGCTCCATTCTGCTCCATTGAACCCCCCCATGTGAACCCTTCTCTCTCTCTGTTCTCTGAAAAAATTGTCTCTTTAATTTTTCCTGTAAAAAGGAATCAGTTTTTCTTAATGATTTTCTATTGGATTCGAACCAAACCCATGACACGAGAGAATGATGAGAACCAGATCACCGATTTTTGATCCTAAATGTTTTAAAAATGGTTTCTGACGAGTCGTGTGTACATAGATAAATTTTTCGTTCTTTTTAATTCGTAGAGACCTCAACGACTCTTTCTCTACATTTCTCCCAAATTCTCTATTCCTTGATTTCTACTTCTCAATCATCATCACCAAAAGGACAAAGAGAAAGCTCCATTTCATCTTTGTTCTTTTGAAATTCAAGCAATGTCGCTTGACATTAAAAGACCTAACATCAACAAGACCAAGAAGAAGATGGGTTTCATCGTGAAAATGCAGCTTCACAACAACAACAACAACAACAGAGGAGGAGGAAACAACAAAAGAAATCTCTTCGTCTTCGTCTTCTTCAGAAAGTATTACAGATGGATCCTCTGGTTTTTCCTCTCTCTCTATCTCTTCACATCATACTTCGCCGGAGACCAATCCTCGCCGTCGTCAACGCCCGTCACAACACGTCTTTTGTCTAACCACAAAACCTCGTCGTCTCTCCCATCTCGCGCTCTCATCGAATCCTCCGCCATTAGCACAACCTCCATTGGTAAAAAAAAAAAAAACATCGATTTGTTCCTTCTCTGTTTCAAAATTTTCAATCACTTTTTGCTAAAGATTCGTCTCTAATTAAAGGTATATTCAGCGGAATGAAGATATACGTTTACGATTTACCGGCGAGATTCAACGTCGATTGGGTAACGCAATCAGACCGGTGCTCCAGTCACCTATTCGCGTCGGAGGTAGCGATCCACCGTGCGCTTCTCTCCGACTCCTCCTCCTTAGTCCGTACGTTAGACCCAGAAGAAGCCGATTTCTTCTTCGTCCCTGTCTACGTCTCCTGCAACTTCTCCACCATCAACGGCTTCCCTTCTCTTAGCCACGCTCGGTCTCTCCTCAGCTCCGCCGTCGATTTCATCTCCGACCAACACCCGTTTTGGAACCGGACTCAAGGCTCCGACCACGTCTTCGTCGCTTCCCATGACTTCGGCGCATGCTTCCATGCAATGGTAATTAAATCCCTCAATTTGGATAATTTTACTATTATGAAGAATGAATTTGATTTTGATTTTTTTTTTTTTTGTGTTTCGTGAAGGAGGATATGGCGATTGAGGAAGGGATTCCAGAATTTATGAAGAATTCGATAATTTTACAGACGTTTGGAGTGAATTACAAGCATCCATGTCAAGAAGCGGAACATGTCGTGATCCCGCCTTATATTCCGCCGGAGAGTGTGCAGAGAGCAATCGATAGAGCTCCGGCAAACGGACGGCGAGACATTTGGGCGTTTTTCCGGGGGAAGATGGAAGTCAACCCCAAGAATATAAGCGGACACTTTTACAGCAAGTGCGTGCGTAGCGAAAACCTTGTTGACTTTTGACGTTTTGGTTTTTTTTTTTTTTTTTTTGTCGTTAATTACTAATTTGTCATTTCCCCGGCGTGCAGAGGAGTGAGGACGGCGATTCTTAAGAAATACGGTGGGAGAAGGCGGTTTTATCTTAACCGGCACCGGTTTGCTGGGTATCGATCTGAAATCGTGCGATCGGTGTTTTGTCTCTGTCCTCTCGGGTGGGCCCCATGGAGTCCTAGGCTAGTGGAATCCGCCGTGTTGGGGTGCGTGCCTGTGGTTATCGCCGACGGGATTCAGCTACCTTTTTCGGAGACGGTGCGGTGGCCGGATATCTCTCTCACGGTGGCGGAGAAAGACACGAAGAATCTAAGGAGGATTTTAGAACACGTGGCGGTGACTAATTTGTCTGTGATACAACGAAACTTACGTGAGCCGGAATTAAAGCGGGCCCTCTTGTACAATGTGCCGATGAAGGAAGGAGACGCTACGTGGCATATTCTCGAGGCGTTGCGGAGGAAGCTCGATCGGTCGTACAGAAGGTCAAGGGTTTCGAGCCAATGAAAAGTTGACAGGTAAGATGCTGTGGCTAAATGGATGCTAGGCTGGATTTTCTCGGAATTTTTCGAATTGGAAAAACCGGAATGTCTCGCGTAGGGTCCACAACGTGAGCGGCTTAACTTGGACACGTGAGATGTCTGCTGAGCTGGCTTTCACTGAGTGTATCAACACGTGCCCTCAGGGAAGTGAAAGTGTAAAGTATGCTGACGTGTAATTCTTTGGATGAGTAGGCATATAATTCTTTGAGTATAAAAATGACTTGTTGATCGATATGCAGGAGTAAATCCAATCTCAGCTTCGGTTTAAAAGTTTTAGTAGAAAATACTTTTTTATTTTTATCCAACTAAAGTTTTATTCTAAAAATGCAACATACAATCTACATAAGCTTATCTACAATTTGTTTAGTTAAAATAGACACTATACCATTTAATGTGTAGTTCGTTCTCCTATAAGATATTTTTAACTCAAAATGATGGTAACTCTGCCTAAAGCAAAATCGCTCGGATCTAAATATTAGTTGACCAATCCTTAGATATTGTTGTCAATAAAATAAATAATAATCAATAGATATACTTGGAAAAGTGATGAATAAAGATAAAAATAAAAAGTGGGGTGTTGTATGGGGAAAGATGAAAGACAGAGAAATGTGAGTAAGAGACAGCTAGTGTGTCAGAAGATGCATATATCAATAAATGTAATATGTTGAACTTGAATTAATATATACAAAATTTGTTCGCAGCCCCACCTTACTTTCTTATCTAATGCCTTGTTGATATCACTAAACAGTACATTGATCCCATCAAGTATTATCACTATGGGAGAGAGTTGATTGTTTAGAGCTGTGAGGAGAGGAGAGGCTTAGCCAAAAACCCCCCAAAAAACATGTACATATTATTGATCAGACAAAAATCTGTTTTTGTGTCTCTACGTTTGTTATATTCTCGTCACCTCTTCTTTCTCTGGCAGCTGTGTTGTTCTAATTGCAACAAAAAGAATGATCATTTACATAGTTTGTTTAGAACGAAAGTGACACACACAGTATCTCATTTATAATGGTATGGTCACTGGTCATGGTTAAGTATCGTTCACTTGCTCTAAGGATTGGTTAGAGCCTAACATGATTCATATAAGAGGGCCTCCAAAAAAAATAGTTTACTAATAAGGCTTTATTTGAATCCTAGGCTCTATATTATGTTGGGCTAAATCCAACCATTCTCCACAGGCCTAGATTTTTGCTGTTCCCTGAAATTTATTTATAATAAAAAGTTGATGGAGCAGAAGGTAATAAAAACTTATGGTTCGTGATCTCGAAGATGAGGCAAAAACTCTTTTAGGACTTCAAAAGTTCAAAACTCGAATAGAGAAGGACATACAGTATATATAAGTATTTTAAACTTATCCCTTAAAAAACAATTTAAATGGGAAAAAAACACCCAAAAAGACGTGTACGCGGAAAATAAAACAAATTCGACCTACATATACAATTGCTTAATATAGTTTAGTTTTGGATCTTTTAATATTTGGTAGCATACAAAAATATTCTTTGTAAAAGTGAAACAGAGGATCGAAGGTAGAGAAGGAAGTAGCAAAGAATGGAGAGAGTGATGAACATCATAAAGCCGAAGCCTGATCCAAAGCAACTCTTGCGTGATTGGCAACGCAAACTTCGTCAGGAGTGCCGTAACATCGAACGCCAAATCCGAGGTTCTATCTTCATCTCCCTCGCGATTTCGTTGGTGAATTAGGGTTCTTCTTTATTTTAGATTCAATTCTCGATGAATCTGGTTGAATTAGATGCTGGTTTAGATTGATGGGTTTGGTTGATCGCACCGAAAAATGCGAGAAATTATTCAAAATCCGGTTTGGATCGGATGATTGATGGGGTTTCCTAATAAGTGAAATTTGATTTCGGCTGATGCAAAATTTCTCGATTTGAGTTTGAATCCATGGATTTAGAGTTTCTGATTTTTGAGATTCTTCATTTTCAGATATACAGAAGGAAGAGAGAACCGTACAGAAAGCTATTAAAGAGGCTGCAAAGCGAAATGATATGGTCTCAGCCAAGGTAAAACCAAAACTATGGAACTGATAGAAACTTTGGGAAAGTTGTAAGCTTTGATTCACTTAAATGTGATATTTGGTTGTCAAAAATTAGCTTTTGTTTTGGAATCTTTGGCTCTGAATTTCATTCTATGGTGTTCCATAGGCGCTTGCTAAGGAGATTGTGAGCTCGAGAAGAACAGTGAACCGGCTATATGAAAACAAGGCGCAGATGAATTCGATTTCGATGCATCTTGGGGAGAGTGTTGGTAATAAAGCTTTCATTTGCATGATTTCACCATTTGTCATTTTACTATGTTAACAATCACATATTCCAATTTCTTACATTTTCGTTTGAATCTGCAGCTGTTGCTCGAACAGTTGGGCATCTGTCCAAGAGTGCAGAGGTTATGAAGCTAGTTAATAACCTCATGAAAGCTCCACAAATGGCTGCAACAATGCAGGAATTTAGCAAAGAGATGACAAAGGTTCTTTAGTGGTTTCCTTTGAGCATCGTAATACTCCTCAATCTAGAGATATTTGTATGAATCTTTTGTTGCTTTGAAATGCAGGCCGGAGTTATTGAGGAGTTTGTGAATGATGCTATTGACAATGCCTTGGATTCCGAGGATATGGAAGAAGAGATCGACGAGGAGGTTGATAAAGTATTGACGGCAATTGCAGGAGAAACCGCGGCAGAGCTTCCAGAAGCTGTCAAGAAGGAAAGGATAAAGGTAACTGCACAGAAGGCGAGCACTTCCCGTGAGGTAAATGATTGATTGCCAAGAACATGGACAATGTTTTGATACTTTTTTTTTTTTAACTTTTGTGCGGTTGGATTTTCTGAAAGAAAAAAAGTTGGGATTTTGACTTTTTTTTGTAGGAAGAGGCAATTGCAGAGGGTGTTGATGATGAGGAAGAATTGGAGGAAATTCGAGCACGGCTTGCTAAAGTTAGATCCTAACTGGTTCCAGTGACTCTTTAAACGTGATTTTTTATTTGATCCGATCAACTTTGAAGGTTATGAGAACGTAAGGAGATCGCAGTGTATTGTATAATATGATTGAGATACTGTATACGATGTAATCATCAGCTACTACCTTTTTGTTAACAAAGCTTCCTTTCTTTCCGATGTTTAGTTTCCACTTCTAAACATTTTTTAGTGTTGGGAGTCTCCTAACCACCATAACTATTCAATAACCATGTCCATAACCGTACCATAACCACGTTTGAACATTTATATATGTATATAAATTTAGATCGAACTAAGCAGAAGCAAACCCCCAAAAATAGCTAGCATTTTCCTCTTACACAGTCAAACAAAAATAACAAGAAAAAAACTGCCACATACAATTTGGAAACATTGTATGAATTTATTTACACCAATGAATTAATTGCAAGATGACAAAAAACTATTAAGTATTAAAAATTCAAAACTTCTGAGAGTTTATACGGTGTAAATTGTAATGGTTTGGTAGTTAGGTGTAAAATTTTATGGATATTATCTATCTTTAAGATTTGGTTTGGTAATGGTTTGGTACGACACATGTCTTGTTTTTTTTGTAATGGTTTTGATCCCGAAAAGCAGAATCTTTTGATCCAAATTTATATAAGTTTGTGATCCTTTTTTATATGAATTTGTGTTCCTTTTTCTTCTGAGCTTCTGCTTTTGTAATGGTTTGGTACGACACATGTCTTGTTTTTTTTTTTTTTTTGACTAAACACAAATCATTTCTCCAATAAGCATGAAAGTTATATTTACCCCCGGTCATACACATGGTTGTTCGGGAACTTATATTTTTATGAATACAAGTATTAGGCCCCGTACTACATACGGGAAAGTATAATGCAAGTGATATCATTTTTTTCTTTTTTTTTGCAGCAAACTATAGTATAAAATATGTAACAATTAACAACAGAAAAATAAAAAAGTAGGTATTACACTATTACTTATTAGTTAATCAAATACCTAGTCTACAAATCTGATCAAACATTAGATTTTCTGAAAATCTGATCAAAATCAGCTAAACCGAAAACGTAGGAAAAGATGGTGTAAACATTAATGTCTAATTTAGATTTTCAGAAAATCTAATCTGATCAAAATCAACAGTGTATAAACATTCCATAAACAAAAGGTCAACAGTGTACGTAGTTTAGAGTTTCAAAATGTAATGTATACGTGAAGGAGGACATGGTTTAGTTTGCGTTATACTCTCGATTCCGGTTAAGAATATGGAACCGACATAGTTTGCACATTTTTGATCTTTTCCGGTTTGATTCTGGTTCCGCTTAGTCCAATTGATTGTATTTATTTGGTATGTACAGGAAACTCGAGATGGGTTGAGCAGATGAACTGGTCAGGCCAAAAAGATTTTCGATCAGCGAAGACTGTACCGTTCCTGGTAGTTGGTAAAGAAGCCGGTTTGATAAAAAATCAAGATAAAAAAATGTACCGGTCTGTAACTTTTCTCAAGGTAGATTATATGAAAGCGATGAACCTAATAACCAATTATTAATGTAAATAGTATACGATTAACTATACATTTTTTTTGTTTCTAATTTCAATTTGGGACAGGTTCATGACGCTGGACACCTGGTTCCGATGGATCAGCCAAAGGCTTCTTTGCAAATGCTTCAAAACTGGATGCAAGCAAAGCTCGTTCTCCGACTGATCAGTGATTCAAATGCCTAGCCGAAGATTTACAAGTTGCAAACTAAATTTCTTTTGGATCATATGTAATTAAGTTATATGTATTTTATTAAGTTATATGTATTTTGTAGCTTGTCTTATTCATATTAAAGAAATGATTTGAAGAGACACTCTGCAAAGCTAATAGCGATACCTCAAACTAGAAGTAAACAAATGTTTAAATTGTATACATAGTCTATGATATCAATTAAATACCTACAATCGTAACTAATGAGAGGATTCTACACGATTATGTAAATACAGTACATGCATCCATCTTAAATTAATTAATTTGGTTGGATAGAATCTTTACATACATTAACATGTCGATTTTCTTTTTAAAACAAGTGAATTGTGACAGAAAAGGATCAAAACAAGTGAGTTTTGATCCTTTTTTTTTTTTTTTGTCAAATGAGGTGGTAAACATAAAAAAACGTATAAGTGCTTATTAGAAAAAAATCTTTCAACAAAATCTAAATTTAAAAACTGAAATCTTAAAACATTATGGAAACAAACCACATGTTGATTTTAGGCTTCAGAATTTAATTTACAAACCGTTGAGTTTGAGTTTTTTAAAGTTATAGTTTAAGACTTATAATTGTGAATGTACCACACAAAAAAACTATTCTTGTCCTTTTACTCATTTTTTGACTTTGGTCATTTTTTGCCAAGATTGCCATTCAATGTAACTAAAAACTCATACTAAATTCTTTTAGAAGTGAACAAAATTTCTAAAATTTCTAAAAATGATCTAAAGACTGTTTAAAATATTTGAACATTTTTAAAATTGTTTTTCATGTTCATAAAATTATTTGAAATTTGGTTCTATCGATCTCTAAACTCAAAGTAGAATACGTTTTCTATTAGTTTGTCGGACGTCTAATGACAGTAGAATATGATATCTACAAGTAGTTTATACCTCTACCACAATCAGAATTCGATACCTACCAAATACTATAGGTTCTACCGTTTGGTAGAATTTGCCCCCATATATTCTATATAATACACTATCTTCTGCTAATCGTGGATTTTAAGCTCTACGCTAAACACTGACATCTACATTCCGTAGTTTTGTGTCCTACGTATTACATTTCATTCTACCACCTGCAGAATTAGTGTTCTACTAAAAACAAGTTTTCTACAATCTGTAATATTCATGTTTTTACTAGATGTACTACTAAAATAAGTGTCATCTATCTTTTGTATAAATCATCTTCTACCAAAATAGAGAAAATATTCCAACTAAATATTTTTCAAATCTTTGTTTCTTTTTTTTTCTCTAACTATAAGAAAATAAACCACGACGATATCCTTTTAAATTTTTTTTTTTAATTTTATAATTTGTTTGTAAGGAAAATCAAAAAATTGAAAACAAAACCTTATCTAACTGATTTGGAGGACAAAAGTGGATTAAAGCTTCAAAAAATGTGTAAGGGGACAGAGAGCAAATGTGAAAGAGTAATGGGATAAGAGAGACTTTTTTTGGGGGCATTTAGCCAATTTTCTCTTAAGACTTTAGTGTAAGAATTAGACAATTTTGATATGGATTACTTTCTTAAGTAGTTAAGTTTGATAAAAGAAAAATTATGTAGTTATAGTTGACTCCTTTTACAGTTTTAGAAAAATAATCCATATCAAAATAGTATAATTCTTACACTTTTGGGAAGATATTGTTGGGAAAAAAAACAATACATATGGAAAGATATCTTTGCATCTTTTCTTAACCCAATTTATTGGTAAGCATACCACCTTTGGAAAGCCAACTTTACAAATACTTCTCTTACCACCCTATTAGCCTATATAATATAATATAATTCTCGTACAACCTACAAAGCAGAGAAAAACCAAAAACCAAATACTAATGGAGTCCAAAACATTTTATCTCCATTTCTTCCTCTTTCTTTTCATCTTCTCTCAGTTTTCGCTCTCAGCTCCTAAAAGGATCCTACAAAAACCTTCCGTTTTTTCATCTTCGGCGAGCTTGTCGAGTCACAATGCAGAAAGGCTTATCAAATCCTTCAATCTAATGCCTCAGCATGATGTCAACGTCATCGCAAAGGGAAGTCCCGACGCTCCGAGACTTGTTGAGAACCAATTCGATTTCTCGGCGATTATGGGCGCCGGAAACACTTCCAATGGTCCTTCGGTGCAAGAGTTTGGCCACTACGCCGGTTACTACAGCCTCCCTCATTCGAAATCAGCCAAGTAAAATTTAAACCGATTCAATTTAATTTGGATTAATCATGATGTGTTTTCAATTAGATTCGGTTTAGTAGTAGGTGTAGACATGAACCGTTTTTAATTTTTTTGTTTTTTGTTTTGGGTGTTTTCGCACAGGATGTTCTATTTCTTCTTTGAGTCACGGAACAAGAACAACAATACCGATCCGGTAGTGATCTGGTTATCCGGTGGACCGGGCTGCAGTAGCAGCCTGGCTATGTTCTATGAGAACGGTCCGTTTAAGATCTCGGAGGATCTCTCTCTTTCTTGGAACGATTTTGGTTGGGACAAGGTTGGTTTGGTTTAAATGAAACAAAAATATCATTCTTGTTACGCAAGAAACATATTTATCTACACCCGACCTACAACTTACCTACACCACAACTGCTTTTGTTCTAATAGGTATCCAATCTAATCTACGTTGACCAACCAATCGGGACCGGTTTCAGCTACACAACGGACAATAGTGATCTCCGGCACGACGAGACTGGTGTCAGCAATGACCTTTACGACTTCTTACAGGTTCGATTGTTTTCCAAAATCGCAAAAAGAAATGTGCTTTGATTTGAAATGAATTGGGTTTTCATCTTTGAATTTTTGTAGGCTTTTTTCAAAGAGCATCCGAAATTCGCGAAGAACGATTTCTACATCACCGGTGAGTCTTACGCCGGTCACTACATTCCAGCTTTGGCTTCACGTGTTCACAGTGGAAACAAGAAGAACGAAGGAATCCAAATCAACCTCAAGGTAAATAGTCGTTCATTGGTTTTTCTTTTTGTAAACCAAATTTCTGGTTTTAATCTCGGTTTAAATTAGGGTTTTGCGATTGGTAACGGGTTAACAAACCCGGAGATTCAGTATGGTGCATATGGTGATTATGCTCTGGAAATGAAGTTGATCTCAGAGTCCGATCACGAGAGTCTCAAGCAAGATTACGTTGAGTGTCAAAGTTCCGCCAAACAATGCAGTAGTTTAACCAAAATCTCTATTTCTTTTGTTTATTTTCAGCTTTGTGCTCGAGTGGAAAGATATAATTTTTAAAGGAAATCTTGTTTTGTGAATTTCAGACCTTGATGGGGGTGAAGCGTGTGGTGATTCCTACCTAGTTTGCAACAACATCTTCAACCGGATAATGGATAAAATAGATGGCAGAAATGTAAGCACAGTGAACATACCAAATGAACCATTTTTTCTACTGTTTTTTTTTTTTCGCATAACTTAGCACAAAGATTTTCTCGGTTTTTTTTGTTTTTTGTTTTGAAGTACTATGACGTGAGGAAGGAATGTGTGGGAAGCTTGTGTTATGACTTTTCGAAGATGGAAAAATTCTTGAACCAAGACAACGTACGGAAAGCATTAGGAGTTGGAAATATAGAATTTGTTTCTTGTAGTAGAACAGTGTATGAAGCAATGAGCGATGATTGGATGGTTAATCTTGAGGTCAAGATTCCGGCTCTTGTGGAAGATGGAATCAGTCTCCTTGTTTATGCCGGAGAATATGATCTCATCTGCAATTGGCTTGGTAAGATTGATCATAATGGCTACAAATGTGTCTTGTGTTATGTTTGTTATTTAATTCTGGTTTAATTTATAAACCGGGAACAAAAGGACTAGTTTCGGTTTAGACTTCTGAAACTAGTTTTGATTATATTTGGTATATACAGGAAACTCCAGGTGGGTTGAGCAGATGAATTGGTCAGGCCAGAAGGATTATAGATCAGCGAAAACAGTACCGTTCCTGGTAGAGGGTAAAGAAGCTGGTTTGATGAAGAATCACGGTTCTCTCACTTTTCTGAAGGTAAACCGAATAAAACCGATATACCAAAGCATAAATCATTGAAAAATAGTCTTCTTTTCTGTTTTCTAATTTCAGTTTTGGGACAGGTTCATGACGCTGGACACCTGGTTCCGATGGATCAGCCAAAGGCTTCTTTGCAAATGCTTCAGAATTGGATGCAAGGAAAGCTCGCTACTCCTAATGGTGCTGACAGTTCGTCCATGATTCTAAATGTCTAAGCCGAATATTTGTTAAGAAAATAAAAACTGTTTGCTTATCTTTTTATGGAGTTGAGATGGATTAACATAATGTTTGTACTTAGGTGCTGATTTATAAAATGTTATGTTTGAGTTTAAATAAAAGAAAACAGAAAAGGATTTCAACAACCACATTTCGTTTCTACGGTATATTTTATTTTATTTTATTTAAAATGTAAGCAATTAATTATTAGGCGAAAATATAACATTTGAACTGAAACGTACGTAAACATTAGTATAACATGTAGTAATAATTAAAACCAGATGATCGGAGGAATCCTGTCCCAAGCATTCTTGTCATTGTTCCAACGGTAAAAGCCATCGTCTTTGACAACGACGAGACATACATTTTTACACAACGTAGAATCTGTGTATGAATCGTACAAAACGTACGGCCTCTCAGTGCGCCCGAAATGTGATTCGGTGTAAAAGGTTCCTACGCAGCTCATTCGCTGCAGCACTCTAGATCCCGCCGTTTTTGCATCGGTCGCATTATTGCCGGCAATGGGTGTGATCTCTATCAGCGACACTTTCCCCAAAGGTACGGATTTGGACATCTTAGAGCATGCACAATGCAAAATGCTTATGGAGATGCTTAACATGTACTCCCTCCGTTTCCTTAAGATGAATTTTTTAGCTATTTTTTGTTGTTTCTTAAAGATAAATTTTATAGGTTTTCAATGTACTTTTTCTTGATTAAAGTAAAAAAAAACAGATTCCAATGTATTTCTTGCATTACTATTGGTTTAAAGTTGTTTTGTTTAGAAAATTTATTGAACTTTTAATTTTTCTTAATATGTGTGAAAAACCTAGAAAATTTATCTTAAAGAAACGGAGGGAGTATTTTATAACTAAAATTGTGTTAAGCAGCTATGTTAAAAATCTTATGTTTTCTGTGCTCCAATGGGAGAATTTTATTGGGGGTGCTTAAGAAAAAAAAATTTATTGTAAATTTTAGTTTTATTTATGAATAAAACATAAAAAATATTTTTTATATTGTATAAATTGAAATTTGAAACATACTTGACATACAAACATTTTAAACATATATTTCGAAATCATAAACATAAAGAAAAACTAAGTCGGAATCTTGAATATTTCCAAATTTTTTTTATTATATATGCTCATTCAAATCATCTTTCAATTGTTGATACCTTTGTCTATTACGAACTCTTAATCTCAAATCATATTTAAACCAATAAATTTATGAGAAAATAAATAAATCTCTAAAACTTTGGATTGCATATTAAAAAAAACAAAGGTGAAAAATGCTAAGAACATGATGAAAAAGCTTATGTTATCATTGAATATATAGTGACTTGTGTTTGTGTTTTTGCTTGCAACCATACAACAACAAATATACAAATACAAAAGAAAACAAAATAGTGATTTGTGTTTGTGAATCCAAGAGCTTGTGACTTGCAAAAAACAAGGAGCTGGAGCTCCAACATCATGGAGTAGCTTCTTCTACTTCCATGTCACAATCTGCCTTCTTCTTGCCTTCTCCTTCAAACAAATTGACAATAAAGCCACTCTTCTAAACAGAGGTTTTAGGATCTATCTCCATAGCGCTGTATTCGCTGTTACTACCTTCTCCACTCATTATAGTCTTGTTCCCAAGCTCTAACTGAAGCTCCTCCGACACTTTCTCTTCTGGACAAACCGGTTTTTCCTCCATAAGATTAAATCCACGAGTCTCTTTCTGTGACGACAAGACAAGACAAGACTCGAAACTATGGTCTCAAAAAGTAAAGTCTACCTTATGTTAAATCCGCCATACGTTTACCTTATGTTTCCGCCATAAGGTAAAGTCTCACCGAAAGGTTTATGTTGCTCTATAGTGTCTTTCTGTAACGACAAGACAAGACTCGGTGGACCAGTCCTCACTGTCGTCTCTGGAGTTGGAAAAACTCCACCAGACGAGTCGCAGCTTCTCCATCTTTCTCCTTTCCATCATAGCTTTCTTACCTTGACCCGCAAGTTCTTTGCCATTGGTCTCCTGCAAACCGGACATTGCCAAAGGAAGAAAGAAAAAAACCAACTGTTTGAAGGCAATCAAACCAACCAAAAAGACTATCTTTTGTGTCTCTCAACTTCAAGATTCATAAAAACACTTAACTTAGAATCTCTCTTGGAAAATTATGCAAACATGTGGTGTGCACAAGACTTTACCTGAACAAAGACAAGGCCACGTTCATAGGCCAAGCGATTGATAACCCGTTTCGTTCTTTCTCCACATGAATTGCAAGTGAATTCCGCAAGCAAACGTCTTCTTGGTAGTTTAATATCTATAGAAGCAACTTGTCTCTGGAGAACAAAGCACCAACATTTCAGCAAGAAAGACAGAGACACAAACAATCACCATTAAGACCCAATTTCATTGAATTGCCTCATTTGATTATTCTTCTGGGGTTAACCCAAAAGATCGATTCTTTTGCTTATGTGCTACTACATCTATCACACGAACAGTTTTCGACCTGAAGAAACAGCAAAAGGATTCATCTTTCGGAAGTTTTCGAGTGGCTAAGAAAAAATGAGATCAGACCCAGAAAAGAAAGTATAATCGAGAAGAGAATTAAGCTTTGGACCTTCGTAGAGACGATATACGGTTTTGCTTATACGAGAGAAGATGCGGCTTGTAGAAATTGATTGGCTTCTAGTTAGCAGTTATCGGAGGATAAACTGAATCGATTCAAGTTCATCGAATCGCCATCGCCATGGAAGAGAGAAAGCAGAGAGAGAATGAAAAGTAATGTGCCACGTGGCCCTTAGCAGCGGCGCTTGCAACGGTTAATTAGGCGTCTCTTCAATTTAAAGGTATTTTTGATTTAATTAAATTACAATTTTTGCTAAGATCTGTGTTAAGCGTCCTGCATTGATCGTGCTCTTAGGAGTTGTGCCGTGGCACGTGACGAAGACGGGAACGTTACCACGTGTCTGCAACTGGTTGGACACGATAAGAGTTGCGGCACGTGCGGATCCAGAGCCAAAATAGAGCATTAGGATCATGATCGATGTCATTATAAGAGCGTCCATGATTTTAGATCCGGAGGAAGAAGTATATCTTTCTCTCTCTTTTTTCCTTTAAGTAATGGAAATTTATGATCTCCATTTCGGTTTATCATATTTGGAGCATTAACAATCAAAGGTGATTAATAGCTGAGTACGGTTACCATTAAAATTAATTGGAGACAGTTTCGGTTTGGTAAATCTTGCTTTGGCTTCACAACAAGAAGAAGGCAGGACTTCCAAGTTCCATTCATTGGTTTTTCTTGCGTAAACCAAATTTCCGGTTTAATCTCGACTTAGCTCAGGGTTTTGCGATAGGTAACGGGTTAACCAACCCGGAGATCCAATAACATTAAAAACGCATAAAACATCCAAAACAATATAAATTTATTGCGCTAATGCGGGGATCCAATCCTACAAAATCACCAAAGATGAGGAAATGGCAAAAACACATTTTTGTTTTAAATTAAAACAAACTAAAAAAAACATAGTCAAATCAAACAAAATCATAAATCGGTTCTTCCTTGACAATCTGATGATGTTGGAAAGCTTCAATGTCACTCGCAATGTTGTTACTGCCTCCGGTATACTCTACAACATTGTCTCCCGGTCCCTGAGATTCCCCATGGATCATTTGCTTTGTTCTACGAAATTTTCTTTTGTTCCTCGCTCTGTATCTCTGAGCTTTTTCCTGGAGGGTCTCGTTCTTGTAGTGACTCGACGATACATGTGCCGCAAACTTTTGTGAGGAGTCAAACACGTTTTCGCATTTGGGACATGTGTATGGACCGTACTTCTCATACGGTAGGCTATGTGTCCGACCATCGTATTCACCATCTTCCTCCAAACCAAAACCATCAAAGTTTTCTTCAACATTTCTGGTTGGTTTGCAACGTTTCTTCACCGGTTGGCGAGCCCGAACGTTCTGGTCATGGTAGTAGCGCTTTGGTGGAGAAGAAAAGAAGTCCACATGCCTAGGGAAGACAGAATCTTGATCCGTAAAAACGGTACTGAGAGGTGTAGGGTTCAAGATCTCGCACCGTTTGTCGACAAAACTTGGAGGTGAAAAGGAAGGACTCCACATGTTGGGATTCATGGCACATTCGTATCCATTTTGGACAGTGTGCAAATGACTGGTGGGAACAATAGCAGAGTACTTTTTTGTGATAGTTTCGGTGATAGTGACTTGAGAAAGATGAGGGTTGTCGACAAAAGGAAAGCAATCAACGACATCAGAGACCATGTTTTCTCTCATCTGATAAGCCACATGTGAATTGTTGAAACCAAAAGAAGGTGAATCTTGATAACAATGAAACGCAGGAGAGGAAGTAAGCAAACCACCACGATGGTTCATGTCGTCAGAAGCAATGAACGTTGACCGAACCATTTTAGTCTCGCGATCCATAAAGAATATGGAGTTCGTTTGGATGGGAAAAGAAGCATCAAAGCCACCATAAGAGTTTAAACCATTTGAAGATGAAGACATTTTGGAAGTAGACGGGGCGTGTTTCACAATTTGCATTGGTCTATCTTTTTATATTAGTACATGTTAATCAAGCATACTTAGAAATTCATAAAAGAAAGCTAATTTTAAAAAGAAAGGAAGAAAATCTATCCCAAATTTAATGTTGGATATGTGAAATTTTATGAT
Source organism: Erythrophleum ivorense (assembly GCA_026724425.1). NCBI lineage: Eukaryota > Viridiplantae > Streptophyta > Magnoliopsida > Fabales > Fabaceae > Erythrophleum > Erythrophleum ivorense. The sequence goes on along the minus strand of JAIUCV010000071.1, from coordinate 6,307,634 downwards.
TCATACAATCCTGAATTGTTCATACTTTCATTTGTATGGTAATCTTTATCTAAAGTAAAAAAATTGAAATTTCCTTGCTTATATATAGATATAGCGTTCTGGTCATCCTCTTATGTGGTTCCGCGTGTCCTTTTTGAGTCATCTTCTTATGTGGTTCCCATGTGGGACATCCTCTTATGTGGTTCCGAGTGTCTCTTTGGGCCATCCTCTTATGTGGTTCTCCGTGTCTCTATGGGCCACTTGATTCTTGCGGGCTTCACCTTGATTTGATATTCTATTTGTTGTTTTTAAAAAAACTTCGAAAGTGTTGTTGTTTACTTTTGCAAATCATTATAAGAATTTTTCATGTTTTATCCATACTCTTAAGATACTAAAAAAATCAATTTGTATATAGCATCACTCATGAGATTAGTGAACACGTTTAGCTTTAATTTTTCTTTTCTTTTTCTAAGTATATGATAGAGCTTGATACACTCGAAAGAAGAAAATATTATACTGATATAAACCAGTCGAATTAACGTCTTAGGATAGTAGTTCTTTCATATACTCATAGGAGCTTGTAGATTTTAATGCACACAGACTATAAGTCTATAACATCAATAATTAACTTATATTTTTCATCGTCACACGAATTACATGTCATATTTGAATATGCAGAAAATATCATATAATTAGTTTAAGGCTTCAAAAGAAGATGTGGCGATTGGTGATTGGAATGGTGTAAATATCATATAACAATATTTTTCATCATCTAGAACGAACGAAGACAACTTCATGGATTCACGGAAACAAAATTATGAGAATGTTGATAATTGTTAGGTGAAAGACTAGTTTACAAAGAGATGTATTGGTTGAAACTAAATAAACTCCATTAGTTTATTTTTATTTGTCGTTTTGGCCTTTTTACGCAGATTAATAAATTAACTCAATTTGCTGTTTTACCTTTATTTTATATATTGTTTTGTTTGATATAAATAATGAATAAATAAAAATATGGATACAATTGAAAAATATATCATAAATCTACATTAAAAATTAAGTATAAAATACAACTAAAACTAGTAGTTTTTTTTTTTTTTTTGGTAAAACGGAGAAAGTAGGTTAATTATTTTTATAAGTTTGCATTTTAGAAAGCGATATGTTGAAAATGGTTTAACAGGCTGCAAAAAAGTAGTTTTTTTTTTTTTTTTTGGTAAAACGGAGAAAGTAGGTTAATTACTTTTATAAGTTTGCATTTTAGAAAGCGATATGTTGAAAATGGTTTAACAGGCTGGAAAAGAGCCGGAAAAGAACATCGGTAATTTGTCCACTTTAGTTTGCCAACCGTTGAGGAAAAAACCCTGAGAGTCAAACGAGAAAAAGACTCTTGTCTTTTTTGGTATTCATCATCCAATCATAGTTTTGACTCAAGGAACTTTAGATTAATGGTTTCTTTGAAGAAAATATAAATCAATTCCTTTTTGGTCAACAAATATATATATTAGTAATTTACATTAACTAGGTGATTTTTCCGCGGACCACGGGTTCAGTTTTTCTATAATAAAAATTTGATGAAACTTATCTATTTAGAGGTAAAAATAATAAAGAAATCTGAATCATGAGAACTATAATTTTTTTATTTCTTTGCTATACATGGATGGTTGGTTTTCTCTTCTCAAGCTAACATTAGCCGTTCGAGATCCCTAAACATTTTAAAGTCACAAAATTATAACAAGCAGTAGATATCTGAAGTTCTGAACACACATAACTCAAGTAACTCAGAGTAGCCAAGCTCTAGACTAACAAATCTAAAATCTAACACAAGTAAACACAACAAAAGAGTACGTAATTGGTATGCCAAAACAGCAACATTATTGTTTGAGTAATCCTTCTAGGATAGAATCAAAAAAGTACAAACTCCATGAGATGAAGTTTGTTTAATTATACCGCAAAACATATTATTCAAAGAAGTAATGAGATGCAAATCATAAAATGCAAACCCATGAAAAAATAGCATTGATCGAAGTTTTATAAAAGCGTGAGAATTTTGTTTTGTTTTTCAAAGTTTTTACTCCAAATTCCAAAAGAGCGAGGTTGAAGATTATTAATGTGAAATTTTGTTATTAGAATATGAACGATAAGAAAGAACACCTAATGATCTCTATATATAGAGTACGATGCTTTATTAGATTTCATAACTATTCATTCTTACGATAATTATTGTAATTTTAAACTAATATAATAACTGGATTTTTTGGGATATTTAAAGTAGTAGAAAGCTTTATCTACTTATAAGGCTTTATAAAATGGAAGATATAAAGAACTACTCTTCTTTATTATGTTTAGAAAATAGCTCAAAACTAAACATTTTTCTTCTTACCTTTGATCACAACTCAATCAAGGTATTTATAGTCATAACACAACTTTGCTATTCCTATTTCATAATGGAAAACTACTCTTTTCCTATTCTAAGAACAATGGATATTTTCCTTTTTAGCCTATCGTATCCATAACCGACTTGTTGATGGATGTCTTGGGCTTCAACCAACTGAAGCTTATCCAACATTCACCCCCTTAAGCTTCAAGTTGTTCTCAGAGAAGTCTTGAACTCCGATCAAACTTCTCATCTTCTTAAATTTGATTCTTGCTAGTGCTTTAGTTAGTATATCCGCACATTGTTCTTCTCCGGGTACATGCTCCACTTCGATTTGATTCTCCTCGACACACTCTCGAATAAAATGATAGCGCTTGTGAATGTGCTTGCTACGGCGATGAAAAATGGGATTCTTAGTGAGTGCTATAGCGGATTTGTTATCTATACGAATGATCGTTTTCCCACAATCTTGTCCCGTGATTTCACTCAATAAGTCTTGAAGCCATATCGCTTGCTTCGCAGCTTCCGTAGCTGCCATAAACTCGGCTTCACATGAGGATAGAGCAACAGCCTCTTGCTTTTGAGAACACCATGTGATTGGTGATTCTCCAAAGTAAAACACGTGACCCGTCGTACTCCTTCCATCATCAGGATCCACATTATGACTACTATCACAATATCCAATAAGCTTCTTTGATCCTCCTCTTTTGAATGTTAACCCGTAGGCTAATGTTCCTTGTAAGTATCTCAAAATCTTCTTTAAGGCATCATCATGTGATCCTCTTGGATCTTGCATATATCTACTTGTTACTCCCACCGAGAAAGCAAGATCGGGTCTAGTGTGTAATAGATACCTTAAGCAACCAATTCTTCTACGATACATTGTTGCATCAACTTCGGGATCTTCTTCTTGTGCCTTCGACAACTTCAAACCAAACTCCATTGGTATATGTGTAGGATTGCAATTGTCTAGGCCCGCTTCCTCTAGAATCCGACGTGCATAGGCCTCTTGTTTGATCATGATCTTGTCTTCTCTTTGGTCGACTTCTATACCAAGATAATAGGTAAGCTTCCCAAGGTCTGACATCTCAAACTTTGACGACATTCCTACTTTGAATTCATTGATGATCTTTAGAGTATTTCCAGTTACGAAAAGATCGTCAACGTATATAGCAACAATGAGAAGATCACCTCCTTCTTCCTTGCGATACACAAAACTTTCTTTTGAGCACTTCTTGAAATTCAGACCTTTTAAAATCTGATTAAGCTTTGTGTTCCAAGCTCGTGGAGCCTGTCTCAATCCGTATAAAGCTTTTGAGAGTTTAAAACTTCCACGGCCTCTTCCTCGAAATCCTCTCCCACGACCTCGACCCATTGAGCTGTCGTAGCTTGTGTGATTCCCTTGTGCAGCCGTGTGTGAGAAAAATAGCTTTTCTTGTGTTTCAACACTACTCTCTTCATCGTCATTAAGAATTCTCTCCTCGTAGGCTTTTAATCTACCAATAATATCTTCAAAGCTAGTTTTATTCAAATCCAAAACTTGTTCAAGTGAAGCTATGATTTGAATAAACTTACTCTTCGGCAAACTATTAAGAAATTTCTTAACGAGTTTTGGCTCTTCAATTGTTTGCCCAAGTGAGATAGATTTCGAAGCAATCTCTGATAGCTTTCCCGCAAAGCTATCTATTGAATCTGAGTCCTTCATCTTGATTCTCTCAAATTCAGACATGAGAGTTTGTAATCTAGCTTCCTTTACACGCTCTGCTCCAAGATGTGATTTAATCGCATCCCATTGTAACATCCGCGAACCAGGAAGTTGTGTTAGAGTTGGTATCGGACGACATTAGGGGTTCGGGAGTCGATTACATATGCTCTTTGAGGTGCGAATCGAAGATTAACTGTACATGTTCTTGTTTGATTGTTGTACAGTTGGTTTAAGGTTCATTTATCTCGAAGAAAATGTGTGAAAAGCTTCTGGATGCTTAGTGTCGATCGACACCAAAAGGTGTGTCGATCGACACCGGTTATCAAGGTTGATTTCCGGTTTAAGTCGATCGAATCGAGTTGGGTTGGTTTTGGTCGATGGGTGTCGACCGACACCAAGGAAGGGTGTCGATCGACACCGGTTATTGAGAAATCGACCGGTTTGATTCAAGTCGGCTGGTTTTGGGCCGGTTTGGGCGAGGGAAGCCCTAGACTCGCGATTAAAAGCTTGTGGCCGCGAGAAAAGCCACTTTTTCGAGTTTCAGAGAGGAAAAGGTGATTCTAAGGTGATCTTGTGAGTTTGGAGGAGTTTTGTGGAGTTCTGAGGCTTGTGGTTGTTGTTTCATCTCTTCTCTTCCCTTCCAATCCGTTTTCAAGGTGAGTGCGTGACTGTAGGTCCGTTAATCATTAGAGATTGTTTGATTTTGAGTTTATGTTGTTGTTCTTGAGTTGTTCTTCGGTTTTATGTGGTTTGATGCGTTTATGGGGGTTGAATCCCATTGATTGGTGTTTATTTTACTATTTTCGCACTGTTTCATCGCGTTTGGTGTCTGGGCGTCGAGCTGGTGTCGACCGGCACTCGTTGAGTGTCGATCGACACTCAGAAGGCTGGCGTCGATCGACACCGACCTGGGTGTCAGGAAACGTGGGTTTCCTGACAGGTAGTTGATGTTATTGTTGTTGCATTGTCATTGTTGTTGGTTATTGTGCTGTATTGTCTATTGTTTGACGTAATTGGCCTGTAGGCAGGATGATCCACTCACTAAGTATTTATGATAATACTTACGCATCTCTATTCCAATGTGATGCAGGTAACAGCAATGTTCTTCCGCGGAAAGAGACCGAGAGAAGAGGATGATGAGATTAGGAATTTGATCTTGGCTCTTTTGTTATGGCTGACCAGGAATTCATGAGTTTAGGGTGTTAGTCACATTTTAATAATGTAGCAAACCTGGTGTTTAGGTTGCTAGAGTTTATTCTTATTGGTTTATTGGTTATTGGTTATTTGTTGAACAATTATTTATGATTTAATAATATTGGTTTCTTTCGCATTGTGTTGTTGAATTAGCTGTTGAGGATTAATATTTATGGGAATGTTAATCTGAGCTAATTATAAAAAAAAAAAAAAACTTGGTTGTTTCACCCATACTCCCTTTGCTGTTTCTTGTTCGCCGACTTGCATGATAAGGTCCTCCGGGATGGCTTGAAACAATAATCCTATCGCGATATTGTTTTTATCCGCATCCGCCGTACCAGTTTCGATTGTATCCCAAACTTTGTATATCTTCAACAACACTTTCATACGTATCGACCATACCGTATAGTTTGTTGCGTTGAGAGTAGGACATTGAATCGATGGTGGAGTTAGTTCCTTTGGACGTGTTGAAATTCCTTTGACGTCGTCTCCCATAGTCTCGGGTTTGACAACGATACTATCTCAGTCGTGTCTCAGGATCGAAACGCTCTGATACCAAATAAAGTAGTAGAAAGCTTTATCTACTTATAAGGCTATATAAAATGGAAGATATAAAGAACTACTCTTCTTTATTATGTTTAGAAAATAGCTCAAAACTAAACACTTTTCTTCTTACCTTTGATCACAACTCAATCAAGGTATTTATAGTCCTAACACAACTTTGCTATTCCCATTTCATAATGGAAAACTACTATTTTCCTATTCTAAGAACAATGAATATTTTCCTTTTTAGCTTATCGTATCCATAACTGACTTGTTGATGGATGTCTTGGGCTTCAACTGAAGCTTATCCAACAATATTTACATATCCACTTAATATAATTTAGCAATAATCCATATTTTAATACGAAGAAAAGATAAACTCAATAGTTTTGTATTATTTTTAAAGATCATGGCCATTCTTGATAATTCACATGATTTTTTTTTTCCAACTAATATATATATATAAAGATATTTCTATGATATATATAACTTTTAAAATTATCAATGACAAAGGGAAGTAATTAAAGGTATTTAAGTCATTATTTTGTGAGAGTAAATGAGAAAGTTTCATTCTCCAAAATCATTTTACAAATAATGCATAGTTTGACTCAAGAAACAAATATAAATCAATTCTTTTTTTGTCAACAAATATATATATATATATATATAGTGCATTTTAGATTATCTGTAAATATTATATCGTATTGATTTGGAGTCTTTACACCCATATAAGAAACATATGCATGTAAATATGCAATTATAATTATGAACAAACCAGATAATATCATAATTGCCTGTCGAAGAGGTGACGCGTGAGATTAAATCAATGATACTAAAAATTTATGGTGAATTTTTTATTTTAAAGGATACAAAAATGCTGAAAAGCAACTATGAGCTTTTACTTATGTGGAAGTCCTATTAATTTAGTGATTGATGTTTTTAAAGGTTTGGGTTTCAATTCCTAGAAAATGCATGCGATTTCTCTGCAGGTTATTGGATACAAAAAAATATTTTTTATTCCCAAAAACGGTACAAGTATAGTTATTCATGATAGATCCACACATATGTAGATTTTGTAAGATATTTAAATTGTTCTTGTAATTGTCTTATTTACCTTGCTGCATCTTCTTAAATGATTATTCTGGCTCCTCTATAGATATGAGATTTACTCTAAGTTATATATATAAAAAATTGTATATTTCAAAAACGGTGCAAATAAAAATGTTTATGGTAGATCCATATATATATGGATCTTTGTAGGATAATTAAGTTGATCGTTAACAAATTGTACTTATCAGGGCCCGGATCGATAAGAAATTTGACCTTGTGTTCAACCGAGAAAAAAAAAATATTAAACTTATTCAATACATAAATTTGTTTTATAAATTTGAGCTTTCATTTATATTTGTTTCAAACAACTGGACTCTAAGAGATAAAGAAAATATGACCAAAAAAAAAAAAAACTGAATATCCCATGTCATACAGCCCAAAAACTTGTAATTGTCTTCTTTCAAACGTTATACATAAATAAACTTTACTGATTTACTGTTTTATTTTTTATTTTTTTAAAAGGATCTGAATTCAATGTAATTCCAAGGAGACAATGATTTATCTCTTATGCTAATTATTCCAGGGACAATTCCATATGTGCATTGAACAGTGCCACTAAAGGCCAGCATGTACAGTTTAATTTATATACACACTCGATATTTTTTCTTCACCAGCAAGATTTCCAGAGTTTGATATTATATTAAAAAATTGAGTTGAAATCCACCATGAAAACTGTTGAAAAGACGTGTTCTTTCTATTAATTATATTAGCCAGCGTGGATACAAAATAAAATTGACACGTTACAAACTTACAATAGCTTCTCTACCAATATAACTTCAATGAAAATGACTATGGTATACGTCTATTAACAAAATCAATTTTTTTAATTAGTTTATAAAAAACTTACAAACATTAACTTGTACAGTTGTTTGGGCTTTAGTGAATTTGAATCCCAGTTTGGCGATTTTAAACCCCTTTTGGTAGCTTTTGAATAGATCCAAGACTAATAAGAGAACATTTTAAGTCAAGTGTAACTAAGTAACTAAAATATTTAACATTTTACCAAAAAAAAAAGTAACTAACACATTCCATTAAATTCCGTTTATAACATAGGTATATGTAATGTAACAAAAAGTTTGTTGGAAAATCTAAGGAAGTACACTACGAATATGGAAACTTTTGTTTGGCCATTTGTACACACTCATACGTACGCACATGAAGTAATAAGTATACTTACATATTACTTACACATATATATGTGGAAATGAGTGTGTGACTGTATCTGCGTGAAACATGTTCATCAAACACATGTACCTTAAATGATGTAAACAGTAGATCTATCAATTGTACATATATGGATACATACCTATCGATGGGTCATCAGCTCTGAAGTTGATTAGTCGGTCCAAATATATACACCTGATAATCATGAAACTAATATGTATATATATGTGTGTGTATGAATTTAATTAAAGATATATTCATGCAGGCAAGTGTCCATCAAAGTAGTACGATATGAATAATTAAGAAAGGCTCTTTTGGCACTTTACTAAATGTAATAATGAAAACAACATTGGCAAGTCAACTCGTGATATAAATTTTTGGTTGAGATATTTACACTCACACACATTTTCTAATTTACAAGGAAAAGCACTTGTAACTTGTGATGCATTTACAGAATAACAAATTAGTATAATATTTTTATTCACAATTCACTCACAATTTCACCTTTTTTTTTTACCAACGTAAATCCTCTAGCCATAGTTTTTTCTTCCTTGTCATATCAAATTTTTGTCTTCTCACTCCGACTAAACATAAGAGCATAACACCAGAATCCCCTTAACTTTTCGTTCAATTTTCTCCACCAATAAAGAAATCCTTTTTGGATTTAACTTTCTTGCCGCCGCAAATCCCTAATTTTACTTATTTACGCTTAATCCAAGTTATAACAGAGTATAAAGTCGCGATTGTCTGCCGTCATTCTCCGTCTCTTATGAAATCCTCCGACCAACACTTGCTTTCTCGTATCTCAATGGTAGGGAAAAACACATTAAGCTCATTCTCCCCTGAAGCAATGATTTTTGGCAACTTCCGTATATGGGAAACAAACCAAGATTTCAGACTCTAATTTGGCTCTCTTAATCAAGGTTTTGTATAGATTAATTATTGAATTTCTTTCATAATCTTCAATTTCTCTCTCAGTTCATGATCTCTGACAATTACTGAATTAAAACTCATCTCACGTTTACTAATGTTCTTTGAAATCATGAACAAAAACATCATTATGTGTCCACAAATATTTATCCACGCTGATAGGTCCATATCTGTGTACAAGTATGTCCATATATCTTTGCTCTCTTATTAATTTTTTCTTATCCACACGCTCTTGTCCACATCAGACTCAAGAGTTTACCTTGTTTCCATATATATCTTACATTAGTTTTGTATTCATGTGTCCATTGTATTCTGTCCATAGGAGGTTGTCCATATAGATGTGTCCATCTTGTTAAAATGAATTGTAGTTACTTGTGTTAAAATGTTATCTCATGTCCAATTTTAATCATTTTAGTTACTTGGATTCAAAAATCCAATTTTATGTAAATCAAAAGACTTCACTAACAACTTCTAGTCTCAAATCCATTTATCTGTATTCGGAAATACATATATTCATACTCATCTATCAAGTACATAAGTATATGTCCATACCATCCACTCCAATCTATCCATTTTATTGTGTCCATATGGTTTACAATCTACTGCTTCGAGTTTGCTAGTTTTGGTGTCGGGTAACTTTTTGTTGACCATCTATCCATTCTATAAACATCCACACCAACGCATCCATGTGGATACTTATGTGTTGGTCATCTCGTTGGCATAGTCCATGAGAATGTGTTCATATGACTGTCTCCACACTCTTTATATCCATATGAGTATATAACACTTATATCCCACTATCCATTCCATTAACATCCACACCAACACATCCATGTGGATACTTATGTGTTGGTCATCTCGTTGGCGTAGTCTATGTGAATGTGTTCATATGACTGTCTTCACACTCTTTATATCCATATGAATATATAACACTTATATCCCACTATCCATTCCATTAACATCCACACCAACGCATCCATGTGGATACTTATGTGTTGGTCATCTCGTTGGCGTAGTCTATGAGAATGTGTTCATATGACTGTCTCCACACTCTTTATATCCATATGAATATATAACACTTATATCCCACCTTTATTCTATATTCTATATCCATATCCATATCAGAGTGTCAAGCAGGCTTTGGTTCTGATGTTGCACAAGGTCATATCCATATCCTACTCTGGTTTTCATGTAAACAAGGTCATTACAAATTGGAAGCAGCTTAGTGTTCTCATATCCTTCTCAGATTTTTTTCTCTTTCGACTATGACACACGTTTCTTATACAAGGGTAAAATGGTATTAAAAAATTACAACACTAAAAGAAGTGCATTACAAACAAAAAGTGTCCATTTGTGATATATCAAAGTCATAAAAGTGTGTCTTAGTGTAAATCAATATTTTTGGTTAATGAGGTTTCACAAAAATAGGTTTTTATTTTCTTTGGTTTTTGTTTTGTTATCACTTTATAATTAGACAGTTCCATATTGTTCACTGGTCCGACCAATGCAATATCCTCTTGTTATATGTTTTCCTCCTTTTATCCGTGTATTATCACCACCGCTGGATACCTATTTTCTTTCCTTTTTACTTTAAAATTCATGATGATTACTAATAATTAGTTGATTTGCGTAGTTATGCAAATATTATTTTTACGTATGATCAAATCAAGCAACCTAGCCAAACTATCAGCAGATAATATTACTTTCTAACTTTATTTTTTTGTCAAACTCAACCAGAGCTCTGGATTTTAAATATTTGAATTTCAACCCAAATCACATACGATGCAACACTTCCTAATTTTAATATTGTAGAATACGCGCGTATATGAAATACGTACTCAGATCCGCAGATTAAAAGAAAATTATTTTATTTTAAACTTAGCAAGATCCTCATAAATAATACTAGAACAGAAATACCAAACAAAAACAAAATTTAAGTCACATGATTTTTTTTTTTTAACAGTCATTTATTTATTGTAACGTTCATCAAGACGAAGCCTAAATAAAAATGAATAATTGGAAAAAAAAATCTCATGAATAATTGGAAATCTAAATTTTTCAAACACGCACAATGAATATGCATGCATGTCAATCATGTTGACTTCTCACACCCATAGCTTTTTGAGACAAATGAAATATAAAATTATTGGCCATCTATACAATTCAATAATAATAATAATAATTGAAAGGGTGAGTCCAAATCCAAGTCTCTTATTAAAAGGGCACACATACAACCACTCCTCCATAAACTCAAAAGGTCCAACTTAAAAAAGCAAGTAAGAGATAACTCTTCTTCTCTTTTTCTTTTCTTTTCATCAAACTTCAACACACAAACGAGAGAAAATGGGAAGAGCTCCATGTTGCGATAAGACAAAAGTGAAGAGAGGGCCTTGGTCTCCTGAGGAAGACTCTAAGCTTAGAGATTACATTGAGAAGTATGGAAATGGTGGAAATTGGATCTCTCTCCCTCTCAAAGCCGGTAGGTTCATATATATGTTCTTTAATCAAACTCAATTTTCTGCTTCATCTTTTTTAACTTCAAAGTTCAGTCAAGACCTTATCTCATTTATTTGTTGTTGGGGATGTTTTAAAGGTTTAAGGAGATGTGGGAAGAGTTGTAGATTGAGGTGGCTAAACTATTTGAGACCAAACATAAAACATGGTGATTTTTCTGTGGAAGAAGACAGGATAATTTTCAGCCTCTTTGCTGCCATTGGAAGCAGGTGCCCTTACAATTCTCTTAAAGTCTGGTTTTTATTATAAGAAAATTGTGAAGCTCCACACCAAAAATATATAAATGGTATCATTTTGTTATCTACTTGGTAACGAAGGTCCCTTGAATAGTTATCTAAGTTATTAGGCTAAAAGGAATTTTTACTTCCCTTTCCTTTAATTTATTATTTTTAAATTTTATTTTCTCCTAAATCTGTCTTGTTCAAAATAATTCTGAGCTTGGATATTTTTGAGAACGCGCGCGCTGAATAAATGTAGTCAAAACTACGAGCAACATTTATTCATTTGAGATAATGCAACATTTTCCTCCGACATTAACTACTAATAGACATATATAAATCGAAACTTGTAGGTGGTCAATAATAGCAGCTCATCTACCCGGAAGAACAGACAACGACATCAAAAACTATTGGAACACAAAGCTAAGGAAGAAACTCATGTCTTCTTCTTCTTCCTCTCATTCATCATCAGCCATGGTTTCTCCTTTTCTAAACCCTAATTCTCAGGATGTGAAAAGACCATTTACCTCATCAACAACAATCCCATCTTCTTACTATAATCCGTATGTTGAAAACCCTAATCAGAACCCCACAAAATCTCTCATCTCCAACATCAATGGCTTTGAAGCTGATGATCAACAGATCTTTCCTTTTATTAACCCTAATTGTCCTCAAGATCTCTCTCTCTCGAATAGCAACAACATCTCGGGAACAAGTGGTGTCTTGCTCAACTACAATATGTGTGATCACTACAACAACCACAACAGTTTTTCCACAGACGTCAGTGGAAAGACACCAGAGATTGTGATGAAACAAGAAGAGATGATGATGATGATAGACAACCACATTGACCAGAGGACAAAAGGGTACGATGGGAATTTTGCACAAGAGTATTACAGTAACTACAATGGACATGGGGATTTGAAGCAAATGATTAGTGGAACAGGCACTAATTCTATCATAAACATGAGTGGCTCAGCTTCATCTTCTAGTTCCATAAGCAACCTAGCTGAGAACAAAAGCAGTAGTAGTCTCCTACAGCACAAGTGCTTGCCCTATTTCTACTCCTAGTTCTTATAGACTCTCTTGTCTTCTTTTATAAATATATCTTGGACTGACTGTTAGTAAAATCAAAGATTTGATGGGGTATGGGAGGAGAGAGAACGAAAGAGAGACACTATGATCAGTTTTTAAGGGATTTTGTGTTTTTGTGTATTCCCATCGATATTTAAGAGATTTCTAGTTAAGAAGAGACAATGGGAGATTTGATTTGATCAAATCCAAAAGGATGCATTTATGGTTTAAAGAATGATCTTCTTTTTTTTTTTGTCGTGAGACGTGAAGAGTAAGAGCATACCAGCTTTTAGTTAGAACTTAGAACAAAGTATATAATCGATATTTTACCCAAAATAAAGAGTGTATAATCGATATACAGTATATAGCATTGATATTATTTCTAAAATTAGATGAGACTATTACTATTTTAAGTATATATAGGCTATAAATAGTAGGGAAATTTGGCAAAACACACCAAAAAATGAGACCTCTTGTCCCTATACTCTTTTTTTTTTCAAATGTTGTCCATATACACTTTATTAAAATTTAATCTCATTTTTAACCTTCAAATCATGTTTAAGGAAATTTAAAAATTAATAAATAATTAAATTATTAAATGATTAATAAATAATTTGTTAAAAAAAGGGAAGAAAAGAGATTATTTTTATCTCTTTATCCTCGACATTTCACATGTTTTTTTTTCTCCTCCTGTTTTTCGCTTTGGCCGCTCCTCCCTCGCCATTCTTCCGCTCCTTGCCGCTCCTTGCCGCTCCTCGCCGGTCCCGTTCCCGTTCATTGTCGCTTGTTTCCTCTCACCAAAATCTTTTAGGGTTGTACGCCGTACACCGTCTACATTGTCACTCACGAAACAGAGATTTTTTGGATCAATCGAGAATCGATCCATTGCGATTACAGTGATTCCTTCATCGACCAAGGTAAATCCTGTTTCCTCGATTAGCCTTTAGGTGTTGTTAATCGGGATTAACTCTATTTGAGTTTAGCGACGATCTTTTTACAATTGTTGAATTTTTCCATCTAAGTTTTTGATTGTCATGGCTAAACTTATCATGTTTTGAATCTATCTATATCTGCATGTGGTAATGAAGAGAATTTCATCTGGTCTCTGATCGGATCTAAGGGTATTTGGATCCGGTTTCGATGGAGAAGAAGTATGATCTTGCTTAATCTTTTCTTTTCTTGGGAAGATTGTTTATGAGAGTATTATAAGTCACTACATTTGGTAAAACAAGTGTTGCTTCCCAAACGAAGTGACTTATAATATTCTCATGAATGGATTTTGCAAGTCTTCAAACAGAGTAGAGAGGATCAGATGTAGGGATGTCAATTTGGGCCGCAGCCCGCGGATTTGGCCCGTTTAGGTCCGCTACGGGGCGGGTTCGGGTTTAATATTTGAGACCCGAAAATTAGCGGGCCTTGCGGTACAGCTCGATTTGGGCTTGCAGTTTAGGCGGATATATCCGCGGCGGGCGGTTGGGTTTGCGGATTATCCGCCAAAGAGCTTTCTTCTCCCAAGTCGTAATCTATTCCAAATGCAGAAGAGTTTGGGTATTGAAATTTTGTTCGCCGGCGATCACTCTCTTCTTCTTTTTCCTTACTCTCCTCTCCGTTGCCGGCATTGTCGCTCCGTCTTAAACCCTTACTCCGTCGTCGATTTCTCCTCTTGCAACTGGGGTTGTCCTTTCTGCTTAAATCGGAATCCCTTCCCGTCGAGTTACTCCTCGAACGCCGATAACAATCTCCCTCCAGAGCTTTTTCCTCATTTCACAACCGTCGAGTATCTATGCGATTCCTTCTCTACTCCTTCTCCTCCTGTCTTTCTCTTCGTCGTTGACACTTGCCTGATCTCTGAAGAACTCGATTTCCTCAAATCGTCTCTCTTCCAAGCTCTGGATCTCCTCCCCGATACGTCCATCGTTGGACTCATCACCTTCGATTCATTAGTTCGCGTCTACGAGCTCGGATTCCCACACTGCACCAAATCCTACTTCTTCCATGGAAACAAAGACTGTACCAAAGATCAGCTCTTGGATCAGCTGAGTTTCTTCGTCAAGAATCCTAAACCTTCCTCCGGCGTCATCGCCGGTGCTCGAGATGGTCTCTCCTCCGACGACATTTCACGGTTTCTGTTACCAGCGTCCGATTGCCAGTTTACTCTTCACTCTGTCAGTGAATTCGTTGCCTTTGACTATTTTTCTCTTAATTTCAACTTTGTGTTCATCAGCTAACTCCAATTGCTTATTGCTTTAGGTTCTTGAGGAGCTGGGAAACAACCTGTGGCCGGTTGCAGCTGATCACCGCCCTGCCAGGTGCACCGGCGTTGCTCTCCGTATCGCTGCAGGTCTCTTAGGAGCTTGCTTTCCTGGCTCTGCTGCTAGAATCATGGCTTTTATAGGTGGACCTTCCACTGAAGGCCCCGGAGCTGTAAGTTCTTTCTCTTGTTATCATATCTGATGGTGGAAAATCGATGCAAGCTTGATGCTCTTCAATTTGCTTTTTTTCTAGATTGTACCTCGAGAACTTTCTGAACCAATTCGCTCTCATAAAGACATTGATAAAGATTCTGCCCCATGTTACCACGAAGCCGTTGAGTTCTATGAGACGCTTTCATGTATGTTTTCATGGTAATAAGAGATATTTCTCTCATCTTAATTTTTATTTTCAGAAACTGAGATATTGTTTATTTGAAATTTGGAAATATTGTTTAGATTTTATTTTGTAAACTTTTTGCACCAATTATATGCTCTCAAACGTTAACCCTACTTACAAACAAAAACCCTATTTTGTAAACCTTTTGCAAATCAAACGCATCTCTCTCTCTTGTGAACGGCTGACAAATCTCAAAAGCATAAAGATGAGCTTCGACCCGGTATTGATTATTCCTCTTTATTGTTTCTTGTTGAACGTTTGATGCCTAAATTAGATACTCTGTTTAGTAGAAAACGTTTGGTCTTATAACAGGGTTTGGTAGTTGCTTTACTGTTTCTTAATGTACACAACGTTTGATCTTGTTATTTGAATCCTTAAATTCTTTTGAGCAGGATACAGAGACGTGGAGAAACATAAACACACCGCTTGACATTGAATCACAATATGTTGCTGCTTCTCTACAAGCTGTGGAGGATGACATGAGGAATAATGCAACGGGTTCAGAGGATTCACGGCCGCCACATTATCGTAAGAGAAAGATCATTTCAGTTGAAGATTCTGATGATGGTGATGATGATGACGTTTTTGAAACTGAGAAAGAAGACTTCCCTAAACCGAGAGATGATGAGAGAGCTAATTCATCTCAAAAAAAGAAGAAGGATTCTGGCGGTAAAGTCGATCGTGGGAAAGTTAATTCACAACCAAAAAAGAAGATGATGTTTGGGGTTAGAAAGAAAAATGGCAAAGGTAGTGCTAGTGATAAGACGCCATCTTCGCAGAATAAGAATAACAGTAACAATGATGAGCATGATGAGAGTGAAACTGACGATGAGGAGGAAAATGGTACAGAGCAAAGACAGAGTAGGCGGCACTCATCAGTGTGGGAGGATTTTGAGCCCATTATTAAGAAAGATGGAACGCAAAAAGCACAATACAAGCATTGCAAGATAGAATATAAGTTTCACTCCCACAAGACCGGTACAACTTGTTTGAGACGCCATCAACTGAGATGCCTTCAGACTGCTAAGAGTAAGAATGTAGCTCATATGTTGGTAACTGCAGATGCAAAACTTCAAGCAAGGAAGATTGATCAACTTATTTTCAGCGAGATGGTTGCTAAGTTAATTATTCAGCATGACCTTCCCTTTTCTTATGTTGAATACGAAAGAGTGAGAGCTGTTTGGAGGTATTTGAACGCTGATGTGCAAGTTATTAGTCGTAACACAGCTGTCGCAGATGTCACCAAATTCTATGAAAATGAGAAAACTGCATTGAAAAGGGAATTGAGAAACCTTCCTGGTCGGATTAGCTTCACTTCTGATTTGTGGACTGCAGTGACAGATGAAGGCTATGTGTGTTTGACAGCACATTACATAAACAGGAACTGGCAATTGAAGAACAAGATCCTAGTATTCAATGCTCTGCCACCACCACATTCAGGTGTGAAGTTAGCTGTACATCTTCTTGAGATGTTGAAAGAATGGGGAATTGAGAAAAAGGTGTTTTCCCTCACCCTAGACAATGCTACTAGCAATGACTGTATGCAAGATATCATGAAATCTCAACTGGTTGTGCAAGACGGTCTCAAAGTGATTGTAAGTTCTTTGCATAAAACCAGGGAGAGTATCAAGTATGTGACAGCTTCTGAATCCCGTGAGATTACGTTTAAAAGAAGTTGTGAATCTGCGCGTGTAGACGAGGAGAGGGAATTGATTTTGGATGTGCCAACTAGGTGGAATTCGACTTACAAAATGCTTGAGAGGGCTCTAAAGTATCGAGCTGGTTTTAGCAATCTAAAAACGTTGGATAAAAACTTCAAGAGTAATCCTACGAATGAAGAATGGGATCGAGCAAAAGCAATTTGTGATTTTCTTGAGCCGTTTGATGAGATCACGAAGCTTATATCAGGTTCGACATATCCGACTTCAAACTTGTATTTCTATCAAGTTTGGAAGATCCACAACTGGCTAGGAGATAATGAGTATAATAGGGACGAGATTGTCAGGGAAATGGTCATTCCGATGAAAGAGAAATTCGATAAATAATGGGAAGAAGTTAGTGACATTTTTGCAATAGCTACCATCTTGGATCCTCGCTTGAAGCTTTCACTTGTACAATACTGTTTTGAGAGCCTTTATAGGACCAATTGGAAAGCGAAGATTGAGCATCTGCGTAGTAAACTGAAGGTGCTTTTTGAAGCATATGAAAACAAGCCAAAGTCTAACTCACCATCTACTCAGTCACGAGAATCTGATCCAAATGAAGAATTTGGTGGAGCAAAAAAGAGTGGATTTAATAACTACGATGTAAGTTCAGATTTGTATACTTCAAACATTTAGTTACTTATGTTATATGTTATGGTTATTAGTTATGTTTTTCATTACGATATATTTTTCTTGTTTTATGTCTTTGCTTTCAGGATTTCTTCGCTTTTAGAAAGTCAAATATTGCTGTTAATGGAAAGTCTTCACTGGAAATTTATCTCGATGAACCGCCTCTCGATCCAGCCAATTTTAAGAGTATTGATCTCCTAGATTGGTGGAAAGACAACTCAAAACGATTTGGTGAGCTATCTTCAGAATCCTCATTCAAAATTGGAGGTCGAGTTTTGAACAAATATCGAAGCCGCTTACTTCCTAAAAACGTTCAAGCTTTGATATGCAGTCGCAATTGGCTTAAGGGTTTTGAAGCTTATGAGAACGATAAACAACAAAGCCTACATACGACACTTTCTTATGCCATGTTAATATTCCATTTAACTTGCTGTTTGACACAAATGCAGAGGAGGCTGAAACCTTGGTTGAAGAAGATGAGACATTACCACCTTCTCAATCCCCAGTCAATGACCGAAATGCAGGTTGATGATCAAATGATTTGTGTGTTCGGATCAGGTTTGTTTTGTGTCTTTCTTTAGTTTCTTATGTTTGATCTTGAGAAATGCAGTGATAACTTTCTTCTCCACAAATAGTGTAATTTTTTTTTTTCATTCGTAAGTTAATGAAATAGGAAAATTAGACATGTTTGAGTATTATGCTTTGTCGTACGTTTCTTGACCAGTTAGATTGAGAAGTCAAACTTGACTACATTGTTGATTTGGTTTGGTTTCATCATTGCTTTCGTGATTGGTGATATCCCTTTGGCTGTAAAAAATACTTCTCGTGGCTTTTAAGTATACATGTCAATGTTTTCAGATTTTTAATTATTGATAATTAAGTACTTATATGCATATTGCATATGTTTTTAGGTTTGTTTCATCTATCAAATGGTTGTATGTTCTTCTTGCTCCGGATCAGCTGGTTTCAGTTTCAGTTTGGACGTATGATGGTGAAGAGGAAATGAACGTTGGGGAAGAGACATGTTTGGTGTTCTATTTGGTTCTCAAATTACAAACTTTCCAGTTTAGAGTTTTGGTTTGAATAAAATTTCATATTACTTTTGGTGCTTCTCCGATTTAAGTTTTGAATTTCTTTACTTTGCTATCGGACCTCTGTTTTTCCTTTCAATATGGTTGGTTTCAAACTTTGAATAATGCTGTGTTACACAATCAATATTTCAGGTTTTTATTATAATGTCATGACTCATGCTGTAATAGACCACCTGGAACCTGATGCTCAGCCTTCACCAAGGAACAAGTGTTGCACCTCGCAACCCAATCTGCCACATCTCTCTTCATCCCAACCCAATGATAGTACCTCTTGAGATCACGGTACATCTTGGTCGCTCCTGGATGAATCGAGAACTTGCTCGAATGAGCCTCTCTCAGAATCTGCTGTCTCAACTCATCAACCTTGGGTACACATACCCGACCACGAACCAGAATAGTCCCGTTCTCAGCTACCTGATACTCAGAACTCGGTACTCGTGATGCATCAATCAGACTCTGATCACTCTCCTGAGCCACTCTGATCATGCTCAACAAATCTGCCTGATCAACTGCCTCTAAACCCAAAGGCTCATGCGAAATAGCACAAAGGCGCAAAGTGCTAATCTCGCCCACCAACGCCTCAACATCCTGCTCTAAAGCCGAATCACATCTCCGTCGACTCAAAGTATCTGCCACTAGGTTAGCCTTGCCCGGATGATAGATGATCTCCAAGTCATAACCCGCTAAGAACTCAACCCAGCGCGTCTGTCTCGCATTCAGCATCGGCTGAGTGAAAATGTGCTTAAGACTCTTGTGGTCAGTGAAGATCTGAACTGAACCACCATACAAATAAGACCTCCAGATCTTAAGCGCAAAGACCACCGCTCCCAACTCTAGATCATGGGTAGGACGGTTACGCTCGCTCCCCTGCCACTGTCTCGAAGCGTAAGCAATAACTCCGCCCTCCTGCATCAGCACACAACCCAGACCAATACCTGAAGCATCGGTGTACACAGCATAAGGCTTCCCTGGCTCGGGTAACGCCAAAACAGGTGTACTAGTCAACTGCGTCATCGGCTGTGCCATACTCGCAAAACCCCAGACGAATCTCCTGTAATAACCTGCTAACCCAAGAAAGCTCCTGATCTCGGTAGCACTACTAGGTCTAGGCCAATCCCTGATGGCCTCTATCTTCGCCGGATCTACAGACACACCCTCCGCAGAAAAAATATGTCCGAGAAAACCCATCTCTCGCTGCCAGAATCTGCACTTGCTCAACTTAGCATACAGCTTTTGCTCTCGAAGCTTCTCAAGAACCAACCTCAAATGAGTCTCATGCTCCTCAGGACTCCTCGAATAAACCAAAATGTCGTCGATGAAGATGATGACAAACACATCCAAATACTCCCTGAATACGTCGTTCATCAACCTTATGAATGCCGCAGGCGCATTCGTCAAACCGAAAGGCATAACCACAAACTCAAAATGTCCATAACGTGTCCTGAAAGCAGTCTTGCGGATATCCGCCTCATCTATCGGGATCTGATGATAACCCGATGCCAAGTCTATCTTGGAGAACCAAGTAGCACCCCTCAGCTGATCCAACAACTCGTCAATCCTCGGGAGAGGGTACCTGTTCTTCACATTAACTCGGTTCAGTCCCCGGTAATCAATACACAGCCGGAAACTCCCATCCTTCTTTTTCACAAACAGAACTGGTGCTCCCCACGGTGAAATACTCGGTCGAATAAACCCTTTGCTTAAAAGGTCGTCTAGCTGCTTCTTCAGCTCTGCCAACTCTGCTGGAGCCATCCTGTAAGGCGTCTTGGATATCGGCGCTGTCCCCGGCTCTAACTCAATCGTGAAAGGATCTGACCGCGAAGGTGGCAACCCCGTCAACGACTGAAAAACCTCTGGAAACTCTCGAACCACCCGAATATCCTCGAAAAACACCTCACCACTGGACTCCGCCATAGAGATCGTCGCCAAGTAGGCCTCACAGCCTCGCTCAATCAACTGCTCTGCCTGAATTGCCGAGATCACTATGCTCCCGGAAGTCGGCCTCACACCCTGAAACACTAACCTCCCACCATCACGCTCAAAAACCACTCTGCCTCTGTAGCAATCCAGATGAACCCGGTAAAAAGATAACCAGTCCATCCCCAGAATGACGTCATATAACTCCACCGGACTAATCACCAAATCCGCTGGCATCGACTGCCCCGCAATCTGAATATCAACGCCTCTAGCACAGCCCGAAGTAGCCAGGAAACCACATCCAGCCACCTTGACCATGCCTGCACGCTCGCCCGCGCTGCTCCGGATGCCACTACTCTCGGCCCACTCCGGAGTGATGAAGCAATTAGATGCTCCAGAATCGAATAAAACGTGTGACTGAACGCCACCGACTAACAAGGTCCCTACACATTTAAAACTATGAGACCCTGCTAATCCCATCACAGGCAAAATATTGCAAACAAACAACAACCACAAAATAACTTAGGGAATTTACGAAGTCTGAGTCAATAAATGTACCTGTGATCTGTCCGCCCCGACTCGACTGGCCAACCTCTGTAGAAGAGTAGACTCTCGGTCCCGGCCCCAACTGGCCCACTGGCTGAACCGCTGCCACCTGAGTCACTGGTCGAGCCGCTATCGGCTGAACTGCTGCCACTGTCAAACTCTGCATCTTGGGACACCTCGGCCTGGTATGTCCCGACTCTCCGCAATGGAAACACACCCTAGTGTCCCTAGTATCCCGAGGCACCTCCTTCTTGGGAATACTATACACTCGGTGCTCCGTACTTCCGCCCCCGTAACACGAACCACGAGGAAAACGGCTGCCGAAAGAAGACTCCTCCCGACTCCTCTTCTGACCCTGTGCAGGCCTGCTGCCCCTGCCAGAACCAGAACCAACACTCGAACTACGGCGCTGCTGCGACTGCTGCTGCTGACTCCGAGGCTGGATAGCAGGAGCATCCGCAGACGGCACCACCACCGGACCAGTCTGCTCACGAAGGTCCTCCTCAATAGAAGCTGCCAGCTCCACTAACTCAGCTCTCTCGGTGTAGTCACGACCTCGGCACTGAGTCCTGATACTCGGACGAAGCCCCTGAAGGAACCTCTGCATAACACTGCGCTCGCCGCCTACACCGGGACCAGTATGCACCACTAGCCTGCTAAACTCTGCGTCGTACTCACGCACTGAACGGTCCCCCTTTGTCAACGCGATAAACCGCAGATGAAGTCTATCTCGAGCCTCCTGAGGAAAGTACTTGGCGTCAAACTCCGCCACAAACTCGCCCCAAGTCCAGACAGCTCTCCTGCCCTGAACAGCCCGCCACCACTCAGATAGTGGACCGCTAGCTCAACCTGATACTCAACTGGACACCTGATCGACTGGAAGTTCCGCTCCACTCTCGATCTCCACTCATCGGCCACCTCTGGACCAACTCCACCCTCAAAGAAAGGCGTCCCGATACGCTGCATCTGTCCCATCATCTCTAAGTAGGACGGATGACCAACCACCGCAGCTCCCTGCTGCCCAACAAAAGCCGCGCCCGGCTGACCAAGCACTGCAGCACCCTGCTGCCCAACAAAAGCCACACCCGGCTGACCAAGATTTGCAGCATCCTGCTGCCCAAACCTTGGCGCACCCTGCGGTACACCGGCCATCGGAGGAACACCCGGAGCTTGCTGAAGAACCACTGGCGGAAAACGTGCCAGCAACTGTGTCAGTAACCCCACAACCAGGTCATCTCGACCCTGAGCCGGAGCCGCACCCCCACCTTGGGCCGCTCCAACCCCCGCGCCACCACCGACGCCCACACCGGCCTCACTCGCCGCTGAAATATACTGGGTCACCAACGCAGTCGCCACACTCGGCGCATTACTCTCGCCCGAATCCTCTGGCTCGCCACGACCCCGACCTCCACGACCTCCACGACCTCTGCCACGGCCTCGACCGCGGCCTGCACCTCGGCCTCTACCTCTACCTCGAGCACCACCGTCCATCTCACTGTATGGAACAAAGAGGTGAGATACAAAACACAAAACCAACAACACAAACAAAACTCACCGCGGAATCTCCTGAAGCCCGAAGAGGATGATACTACAACTATCAACCTAGCACGTCCTAAAACCGTCTAAGCTCTGATACCAAAATGAAACAACCAAACTTTTTTTTTTTTTTTTTTTTAACTTAAACAATTCTAGCGGAAGTCTTAAAATGAATAATTCAATAAATCATAAATCAATTCAACAATGGAAGTCAATAATCAAATAAATCAAATATCAAATAATTCTAACAACTTAAGCAAAAGGAATAAAACATACATCCTATCATCCTCTTCTTCGGCCTTGATTCCGCGTTTAGACATTTCTACCACTTGCATCACAGGAAAGGAGATGCGTAAGTATTATCATAAATACTTAGTGAGACGATCACTCTGCCCACGGGCCAATTACGCAATTTCCAGATAAATAAAGTCTTTTAAATGATTTCCACAATTATTAAATGTTTTTCCACCATTAAAATAATTCCAAATAATTATTAAATAATTCTCATAATTAAATAATAATCTTAATTAATTATTAATCCGAAAATAATTAATTAAACCATTTCAATTTACCAATTAAATTAATTAAAACCATTCAACTTGATTAAACCAATTCCATTCAATTAAACCATCATTCCAATTCAAATCGGACTAAGAAGGATGGAAGTTGGAGAATGTGTGTTGACTGCAGAGCCATCAACAACATAACAGTTAAGTATCGCCATCCTATCTCTCGCTTAGATGATATGCTAGATGAGTTGTATGGTTCTAGTGTGTTCTCTAAGATTGATCTTAAAAGTGGATATCATCAAATTCGCATGAAAGAGGGTGATGAATGGAAAACTGCTTTCAAAACAAAACATGGTTTATATGAGTGGTTAGTGATGTCTTTTGGACTAACTAATGCACCGAGCACCTTTATGAGATTAATGAATCATGTTTTGAGATCATTCATTGGAATTTTCGTTGTTGTCTACTTTGATGACATTCTGGTCTATAGCAAAAACTTGAGTGATCATGTTGAGCATTTGAATTCTGTTTTAGATGTTCTAAGAAAAGAAAAGTTGTTTGCTAATCTGAAAAAGTGTACCTTCTGCACAGATAATCTTGTGTTTCTAGGTTTTTTTGTGAGTGCACAGGGTATACAGGTTGATGAGGAGAAGGTCAAAACAATTCGTGAATGGCCTAGTCCAAAGACTGTTGGAGAAGTAAGAAGTTTCCATGGACTAGCAGGCTTCTATAGGCGATTTGTCAAAGATTTTAGCACCATTGCTGCCCCATTGACAGAGGTGATCAAGAAGGATGTTGGATTCAAATGGGAAGCGGCACAAGAAGAAGCATTCCAAAACCTGAAAGGGAAGCTTACTAACGCACCACTCTTGTCTTTACCAGACTTTCTTAAGACTTTTGAAATAGAGTGTGATGCTTCTGGTGTAGGTATTGGAGCAGTGCTGATGCAAGAGAAGAAGCTTATTGCTTATTTCAGTGAGAAACTTGGAGGAGCAACCTTGAACTATCCAACATATGATAAGGAGCTCTATGCCTTAGTCCGAGGCTTACAAACATGGCAGCACTATCTCTGGACGAAAGAGTTCGTGATTCACACTGATCATGAATCCCTAAAGCATCTAAAGGGGCAACAAAAGCTGAACAAGAGACATGCCAGATGGGTGGAATTCATTGAGACATTTCCTTATGTCATCAGATACAAGCAAGGTAAAGAAAATATTGTTGCTGATGCTTTGTCCAGAAGGTATTCTCTCATCTCTACTCTTGATGCTAAGTTGTTAGGATTTGAACAACTTAAGAAGATTTATGATACTGATTTTGAGTTCAAAGAAGTGTTTCGAGATTGTGAGAAATTTGCTCATGGAAAGTACTTTAGGCATGATGGGTTTCTGTTATATGAAAATCGTTTGTGTGTGCCTAACTGTTCTTTGAGAGATTTGCTTGTCAGAGAAGCTCATGGAGGAGGTTTGATGGGACATTTTGGAGCTGCCAAAACACTAACTGTTATGCAGGATCACTTCTACTGGCCGCATATGAAGAGAGATGTGGAGAGAATCTGCGGAAGATGTGTCACTTGCAAACAAGCAAAGTCTAAAGTGCAACCTCACGGTTTGTATACTCCTTTACCAATTCCTACTGAGCCTTGGACTGACACTTCTATGGATTTTTTGCCTTGTTTGCCTAGAACTAGACGAGGAAAAGATTCTATCTTTGTTGTTGTAGATAGATTTTCTAAGATGGCGCATTTTATCCCTTGTCATAAAACTGATGATGCATCACTTGTTGCTGAGTTGTTCTTTAGGGAAGTTGTTCGTTTGCATGGAATGTCTAGGACAATTGTTTCTGATAGGGACACTAAGTTCTTGAGCTATTTCTGGAAAACTTTGTGGGCTAAATTAGGAACTAAGTTGTTGTTTTCAACTACTTGTCATCCTCAAACTAATGGACAAACTGAAGTAGTGAATAGAACTTTGTCTACTCTGTTGCGTGCAATCATTAGGAAGAACATCAAAACTTGGGAAGATTGCTTGCCTCATGTTGAGTTTGCATATAACCATTCTGTTCATTCTGCTACCAAGTATTCTCCTTTTCAGATTGTCTATGGTTTTAATCCTCTAACTCCTTTGGATCTAATCCCTTTGCCTGTGAATGAAAGAGTTAGTATGGATGGGAAAAAGAAAGCTGATCTTGTTAAGCAGATTCATGAGAGTGCACGACTCAACATTGAAGCCAAGACAAAGCAGTACCAGAAGCAAGCAAACAAAGGCAGGCGCAAGATGGTCTTTGAAGTTGGAGATCTTGTTTGGGTACACTTGAGAAAAGAACGCTTTCCAGCTGAAAGGAAGTCCAAACTCATGCCGAGGATCGATGGTCCATTCAAAGTCTTGAAGAAAATCAGTGACAATGCTTATCACATCGATTTGCAAGGTAAGTACAATGTGAGTTCAAGCTTTAATGTTTCTAACTTAGTTCCTTTTGTGGCAGACGAGTCGGATTTGAGGTCAAATCCTTTTCAAGAGGAAGGGCATGATTTGATCATAGGAAGGAATCAGGATGTTAGCCAGGATGTTAACGAAAGGAATCAAGATGTCAACCAGGATGAGGACCTTGTAGCCGAGCTTGTACCTGAGGAAGCTATGCTTGAACCAGAGGATGCAATGCGGGTACCAGAAGGACCAATGACTCGGGCTAGAGTTAAGCAGCTGAGGAATGCACTTAATGGACTGATTCATAAGTTATGGCCAAGAGAAACACTCACAAATCACTTGGTGATGTTAACTATCAAGTCCAGCCTCTTCTGAATGTCATACAAGGCCAAGAAAGCCCAAAATTACACATTTAATTTTGTGGTCAAAGGAGGTGACGAAAATGGAGCTGAAGAGTCTCATTTGAAGCTCAAGAGTTATTCAACTATATTTATTTCTTTCTGATTTCGAAACATTATTTATCTAACTTATTTCTTAAGTTTCTTTTCTTTTATATTCATGTAATCTCACTTGAGAAAACAACAACCTTTTTCTTTTTCTTATCAAATATTTTGAGAGTGATTCTCTTTTGTTCCTTGTGAACTTTTCGATCTAACTTGGTGTGTCATATCCAAGGGATCAACTCGGTTTATCAAGTGTTCTTCATCACACTTGTGTGGCCATTCTATCAACTGAGGATAGTTGTTTGCGGTTTAAGATAGCATCAGGTGGTGGGTTTAATATACTCACTGTTGGATCTACCTGCATCATCTTTCTAAGGTTCCACCGCCTTGTTTCTTTGGAGTTTCACCACTTCATTGGAGTCAAGGATTATCCCTACCAACTTAGAGTGAAAGATCTTGGCTAGGATCGTATCAGAGTCTCACCAACAACCTAGGTTGGTATAGTGGCCATGGCCTTATACACCAGAGGGGTTGGGGTGTATTGGGCTGCAGTCCATAACAGCGCCGGGCGGGTAGGAGTGCCGGTGGGGCCAGAGCCAGCGGGAGCGGGCTGTTACAATAAAAGTGCACTTTTTTGGGGTGTATTGGGCTGCAGCCCATAACAGCGCCGGGCGGCCGGTAGAGCCAGTGGGGCCGGGCTGTTACAGATGCAGGTAAAGGCAAAGTGTGACCGCAGGATCGAGACTGAAGAGGGGGATGCAGGATGTGTTGGTTTATTGTTTATGCTATTGCACTTGGTGTTAGGCTGCTAGACTATTTATGTTTCCGGTTTTTTATTATATTGGTTATTGGTTTATTGGTTATTAATTTAATTGTTTAAAACTTCCGCTAGAATTATTTAAGTACTTATTTATTATTTCAGTGGATGTTTTTGGCTGAAAATAAATAGATGATTCAATTTGTAAAATTTGAAGAAAGCATGTAGTTTCAGCAATTAATAAATTGAAAAAAAAAATGCAATGAACCAATTTTATTGTAAAATTTTTGTTATTTGCAATAATAAGATATACCATGATAACCAAAAGATCCACTTTACTTTTACTTGCCGATCAAAAGTCAAAACTTGTATTTCCGGTTGAAAACTTTTTATATAATTTATGTTAGATGTTTTGAAACAACCAAATTTTTTTTTTTTAATCAAGTACGAAAAAACTCAATTAAATAAATCAGTATATAAATATTAAATCAAACAACAAAATTCGAATTCCAAAATAATAAAATACTAGCAACATAAACACCGGGTTTGTCATGATAAATCTAACAACCTAAAAACGGTTTGCTAGCCACATAAGAATAAACAACACCAACATCCTATCATCCTCTTCATCCCTCGGCCTCATTTCGCGGTCACACTTTCTTTTTACCTGCATCACATGGTTATAAGAGATGCGTAAGTATTTCATAAATACTTAGTGAGGCAATCACCCCACCTACAGGCCAATTACGCAATTTTTCAAACATTTAAACATTAATAATAATTTCCACAATTATCAAAATAATTCTTTTAATTTATTAAATAATTTCCATAATTAAATAATAATTTTTCACAATTAAAATAATTACCACAATTATTTTTAAACCATTTAATTAATTAACTCCACCATTTATTAATTAAATACGAATTAAACCATTTAATTCCAATTGAACCGAGTTAACCAGATTAAACCACTTATTCTAATTGATTAAATCAATTCGCCACATAACCGGATTTAACCGGCCAGTGTCGACCGACACAAGCTTTATGTCGTTCGAGACTCGCTCGGTTGGTGTCGACCGACACACGATTTGTATCGTTCGACATTGATCCTGGAGATCGACAGTTCGATCAATTTCAAGCACAAAAACACCTAAATCACATAATCACAACACAAAACTCAATCTAAGACACAATTAACACATAAACAATGACTAAAATCACAGAAACTCAACCATTCAACAATCCACTTTCACAAATCTCATTATTTGTGAGCCTACGTTATACACTCACCTTGACAAAGGTTGAAAGGGGGCAAAAGAGAGATGATGAACAGTGCTTCGATGAACAGTATCACGATGAACAGTACCACGATGAACAGTATCGCGATGAACAATATCGCGATAAACAGTAATCTGATCCCAAAACTCCAGAAATCTCCCAATTCGCCTCTTTTCTTCTCTGAAAAATTTTCACCTCGAAAACTGTGCTCAAAATACGGCTGCACCTCTTTTATCTCGAGAAATAGGGTTTCCACCCATAAACCGGCCCAAACCGGCAATTTAAATCGTACGAGCTCGATTTCACCATAACCGGTGTCGACCCACTGAACCGAGCAAAAATCGAATTAAACCGCAATCAATTTCGCTAACCAATGTCGACTGACACCCTCGAGCCAGGCGCTGGTTTTACAAATATTAACACAATGACGACTTACCCTCTAAAACGACCGCACAACAATCAAACAAGAACATGTACAGCCAACCCATAAATTAATACCTTGCATAACATATGCAAATAACACCTGATCACTTGGTGTCGCTCGACACCACTCCCAAAACAGTACTTTTTGGTTTGCGGATGTTACATATACTATCTCTGTTCTGAGGCAAAACTTTTTGCATGAGGAGGAGGAGGAGGAGAACAGACGCGATGGGTAATTCAGAAACTGAGAGACCAAGGAATTCACGGGAGAAGGATACTAATGGGCCTGATTGTTATGAGCCCAACATCTTTTAACTCCTGTATACCAACAGTAAACTAGCTGATGTGGCGACGTGGAATGGAATGAGCTGACGTGGCACTGTGGTAGAGCTCTCAGAAATGCTGAGGTGGGTAGCCTCGGAAGCTCCAAACAGCTGTTTTTATTTATTATTGGTTGTTGTTTTTTTTTTGTCACCAATAAAATCACCAATTTAATTAGATTGAAAATTAGGTAATGTATACATATATGGAGAATCCCAAAATATTTACATTTTTAATGAACATAATAGCATCAAGTGTTTATGAAATTATTTTTGAAAATCTGATCACATAACTTGGACAATAGAGTTTATTTAATATTTCATCTGTTTCATAAGGTGTTGAAGGTTTTTGCACATTTTTTAAGAATTCATTTATTTTTTTAACTTTTCAAAATCAAACATGCTTTATCATCAATTCCAAAACAATACAATTCAACCAATGAAAAAAACAATCTGCAGACTTTAAAGAGTCAAAAACAACAAAAACACATACTCCCTCTGTTTCTTAATACAGTAGAACCTCTATAAAGTAATACTCGATAAAGTAATAATCTCTATAAGATAATAAATTTCTCCGGTCCCAACTCGGGCCAGTGTAAAAATAAGCAATATGCGATAAGATGATAAGATAATAATATTTTTGAAACTCCTATGTAAAAGTATAAACCCAATAATAAGTTAAAGTAATAATTATATAAAACTACACATATATGCTAAAGAAAGTTTATTAAACTATAAATTTAAGTTTACCTCTAACTTTTTTTATATGCATATAAAATTGTGAAATATTTTATTAACACAATAATTATTCGTGCATCAAACTTTATATAAATATATTCAAATAAGCTAATAATAAATTTTTTATTACGATATCTAAAAATCTTAATCATAATTTCAAGTTTATGCATGTCATCTTAAAAAAAAGGTTTTTTTTTTCTAAATTCTTAATACATTATCATATTCTTAATACATTATTATATGGAGAATAATTTTCGAATATTATAAATAAGAAAATATGTATCTATAAGTTAACAAATTATAATTTCGATAAAGTAATACCTCTATAAGATAATAAATTTTCAAAGTCCCAACATTATTACTTTATAGAGGTTTTACTGTATTTGATGTTATAGGTTTTTCACATAAATTAAAAAACATTAAATGTTAAGTTATTAATGAGTTGTTTTCTTAAATCAACTACTTTTCAATCAATATTACCCAATAATTTTCAAGTATTCAAATACTTTTAGTTAATTGTTTTGGAAATTTGTAGTATTTTGTCATTAATTAACAAAAAGTAATTTTAAAAAGTTAAAACATCATAGAACAAAAAAGTTTAAACATCAAATATTAAGGAACTGAGAGAGAGTATACTTTTGCATGAAAACTTGAAAACACCAAATAAAAATCTCTTAAACACCTTATATTGTGAAACATAGGGAGTATACAAGATATATGTGTCCAATATGATGTAGGTCGTCAAGCCCACCTAGCCATGAGGGACATGCCAGCAGCACCGAGGAAAACAGCAGCGTATGACTTTAATTGAAGCTTGATGCTCCGTTGCATCTTCTGGCCCATAAAATCGGCCGCTAGAAGGTCGACTAGAGCCATGTAGATGAGTAATCCAGCCGAGGCGCCATTGAGTAGGCCGATTGTTATGAGAGAGGAAGGGCTATTCTCTTTGTACGTTTTATTTATTACCATTCCTAGAGCCACTCCTCCAGGTGTTGTCACGGCGAAAAACAAAGCCATCACTGATTTTTTCATCCACGTGTATTCTGCCTGCGGGTGTTCTCAAGTTCTCATTATATGATTGCAAGTCATTAATTCAGTCGAAGAACATAAATTTTGGAGTGACCATACCATGAAAACCTTAGAGAACCATAATTAATTAATGGATAATACTAAACAAAACCAAACTAAGGTAAAAACTTAGAGAACCATATTAATGGATAATACTAAACAAAACCAAACGAAGGGAGGAATTCACCTGGAGGAAGCAGCCACCGAGGCTCATGCCTTCGAACATTTGGTGGAAGCAAAGAGCAGCAACCAAAACTCTGATGGTGCATGTATTGTTACTGGCTCCTACTGCTAGTCCTATCACTACCGAGTGTACTACTATTCCTAGCTCCAACACCTGTTTCATTACAGTAAAATATTTATAAATTAATAATATTGGGACTGCAAAATTTTATTATTTTATAGAGTTATTAATTTATTTATAACATAATAATGTTAAGATGTTAAAATAATAATTTCTTTTAAACTGATAATATTTTTTTAAGTTTTATATTAAAATTAGCGATAAGTTCTAAAACTATTTCGATTTTCCAATATAACAGACACTGTCATACTTATATTTTAGTATATTATTATAGTTATATGTTTGTACAAGACATTTTAATGATAATCATTCATTTATAATAGTAATGAGACCCTTTATTTACATAGGTTTCTTATAAATATGATTATCTTATCGATTTGTGTCATTTTTTTAACTGGCCCAACTTGGGACCGAATAAATTTATCAAATTATCGAGTTTATTAATTTATCGAGTATTATTTTATAGAGTTTCTACTGTATATACATAAAGTGCAGAAATGTCACCGTTTAGTTGACTAGTTTAACACAATTGTCTCCCGTATGTGTGTTAAATATTTGGAGAAATTTTAAGAAATACACATTTTGGGGTGTTCATTTTCAAAACTACACCTTTATGGTGACAGTTTTTCAAATTACACTTTTATATTATTAATATATAAGTTTGGCTTCACTAATACTTGAATAGAGTTTAGGTTAAAGTGTTTAGAGTTTCGATTTAAGGCTTTTTGTTTTTGTCAACAGCCTATGTTCCTACAAATATTTAGGGGTTTACGTCTGGATTTTTAAGGTTTAGGGTTTAGAGTTATTTTACTCAATGAAAAAATTGTAATTTTGAAAATAGACACCCTAGAAACTAAAGATATAGTTTTGAAAATGGACACCAAAAAATGTGTAATTTTGAAATTTCCTCAAATATCTATTAAAATCAAGTTAGAATATTCTTTTTGTAACCAAAAAAAAAAAAAAAAAAAAAAAAAAAAAAAAGAGTTAAGGAATATACTAACAATCGCAATAACACGATACCGCACAAGCTGTAAACCAGTGCTAAGCTCATGACCATGACCATGACCATGACCATGATGGATCATAGGAACCTGCCCGCGCCCTGTCTCTTGGTCAGGAGTCTCAGCGGAAGCCACATCAGCTTTTTCAGTTCCAACCTCAGGGCGCATGTCCTTCCTGGCCGACTTGGTGAAAACGCTGGTGGTGATAGAATCAACCATGAGCGTGAACACGGCAGCGATCATGGCTAAGAAGCCGGAGAAAGGAAACTTGTGCCAGGGGTTCTCGGCAAGACAAGGAGAAGAGAGCATATGGAAAGAATCAGGCAAAACGTGCATGAAAGCAGTAGCGAGGATGATGCCGGAAGCGAAGGCTTTGACGATAAAAAAGGGAGATTTATCGGGTTGAAAAGCGGGAACGGAACGAGCGAAGAGCGGAAGGAAAACGCCGATAATGCTACCGATGAGGATTGCGAAGATTCCTATGAGTTTGAGCTGCAATGCTTTGGTTTTATCGGTACAAGAGTCATCGGAATCGGTTTCGCAAGTTAAGGATTCAGAACGAGCTCCGGGGAAGTGAGAGATGGCAAGGAGGAGGATGACCGTGACTGCGGCGGAGGAAATGAGAGGAGATTTAGTCATTTTTCTTGTTTTTTTTTTTTTTGCCTTTGTGGAGTTTATGAGTTTGATACTAAGAATTTTTTGTGTTGTACTCTTATATATGGCAGATTTGAAGCATATCTCTATCAAAGTGATCGTGTCTGACATTACTTATGAACCAATGTCGACATGTTTTAATTTAGAAAAAGCATATAAAATTTTTGAATAAGTCCTCAAAGAAATAATATAAATCATGATAGTAGTTGCTACTTAAAGTTAAAGATAAAGATTTGCCTATAGGGGAAAAAAAAAGAAATAGAAGGATAAATAAATGGGTTGACGGCCAAAACCCCCTGTATTATACGACTTCCGCCTCTATACACCATATTTTTTACATCTGCTTAATTCCCCATAATCTTTTAAATTTCTGTCTATTTCTCCAAATTCAATTAAAAACTAAAATTCCGATCAATTTTCCAAATTGCGTTTAGGCATATCACATTTGGGGGATATACGCAGAAATTAATTTGTTTGGGGGGGAATATGCAGAGGTATTTACATGACTTGTTTACTTAATTGATTAATATAATAAATATATATTAATCAAGTTAAAATAATAAGATGATATGTCTATATACGTGAAACTTTTTTTTTAATTGAATATAATATATATTGATTATAGAGAATAATACAACATCAGCAAAAAAAACTTGTTAAGTTGGGGGAGAATATGCAGGGGTATTTACATGAGTTGTTTATGAAACAACCAACACTTTTTTTTTTTTTTTTATACTTAAACAATTCTAGCGGAAGTCTTAAAAAATCTTTAATTAAATAAATCAACCAATTCAACAATGAAGTCAATAATCAAATAAATCAAATGAATCAAATATCAAATAATTCTAACAACTTAAGCAAAAGAAATAAAACATAAATCCTATCATCCTCTTCTTCGGCCTTGATTCCGCGTTTAGACATTTCTACCACCTGCATCACAGGAAAGGAGATGCGTAAGTATTATCATAAATACTTAGTGAAGCGATCACTCTGCCCACGGGCCAATTACGCAATTTCCAGATAATTAAAGTCTTTTAAATAATTTCCAAAATTATTAAATATTTTTCCTTCATTAAAATAATTCTAAATAATTATTCAATAATTCTCATAATTAAATAATAATCTTAATTAATTATTAATCCAAAAATAATTAATTAAACCATTTCAATTAACCATCAAAACCAATTAAATACATTAAACCGGATTAAACCATTTTTAATTCAATAACCAATTCAATTCGCTCAAACCGGTTAACCATCCTGAACCAACATTGGTGTCGACCGACACCAGCTTGGT
This sequence comes from Erythrophleum ivorense, assembly GCA_026724425.1. Classification (NCBI taxonomy): domain Eukaryota; kingdom Viridiplantae; phylum Streptophyta; class Magnoliopsida; order Fabales; family Fabaceae; genus Erythrophleum; species Erythrophleum ivorense. Next base: position 6,273,537 of record JAIUCV010000071.1, on the reverse strand, counting down.
GTCGATCGACACCCCGCTCGACAGGACGACACCAGAAGCAACGAAACACACAGAAAACGCCAAATTATCACAATCATCAATCCAACACGATTCAACACCACAATCAACACATACACATCACGAAAAACAACAGAAACTCATCTATGCATTCATCTAGCAACCTAAAACCGGAAATCCCGAGCCCACAGTCACGCACTCACCTTGGATTTGGATTGAAAGGGAGAAAGGGAGATGAACAGGGAAGAACAGCAATCAGACACCACCAAAAGCTCCAAAATCGCTTAAGAACACTCCAAAATCTCCTCCTAAACTTTCTGCCTCTAAAAAGTGACAACCACTCGACGACAAAAGCTTTTTATTTCGTGTCTTAGGGTTTCCACCCTTAACCGACGCGAACCGAACAAAATAGAAACAAACCGGGAATTTGCGATTTGGCCGGTGTCGATCGACACCAGGCAAAAACTCCACTTTTTGGTTTACGGATGTCACAACTCTCCCCCACTAAACTGGATTCGACCTCGAATCCTAACTCAAAACACGTCTCGCAAGACCAACAATCCGACCTCGCAAGGTCTCAACACTGGAGATCCTCAACTGATCCCCGAGACTCACACTCAATCTTATGCATACGCACGTTCCAAGACATTTTCCTCTTAACTCATTATCCAAACACTCAATTTGGGGCCACGGCCTCCCAAATGAGTCTCAATCAAACCACTTGTATTGGGGCCACGGCCTCCCAAACAAGTCTGCAACTACCCAAACTGGGGCCACGGCCTCCCAGATGGGCCAGCCAAAGCTCATACCGAAGCCACGACACTCGGATAAGCTACTCACACTGAAGCCACGGCACTCAGGTAAGTCTGCCAGAGAACCAAAGTCTCCAAAACGTAATGAGTTATTCAGGACCGCAGCCCTTAGAGAAATATTCTTAAAACGCTTGTAACAAAAGATTGAAACGTCTCACGACCCAACCGGTCAACAAGTGTAACATCCAAGACAACATTAAATAACAAAGATAATGAGGCAAAACTCCATCTCATAAATCTCAAAAAAATGTATGTCTTACAACGTAAACCAAAACAACAACAACCAAAAGCTCGCAAGCTAAACCAAAAACAAAGCCACAAAAACGAAAGAAGCTCACTCCACACTCTGCTTGTCGAACCACTTCCTGAACTTCAACTTCATCTTCGCCTCTGGCTCCCAAGTCTCCTCCTCAATGCCGCCACAAGCCCACAAAACTCTCAATAACGGTATCATCTTGTTCCGCAGAACCTTTACAGGCACTGCCGGAACTGTCAAATCTGGCTGAAGATCCTCTGGAATCTGAGCCACTAACTCCTCAGAAGGATGAAGACACTTCCTCAGCATCGACACATGAAACACCTTGTGAAAGGCTCTCATAATCGGAGGTAACTCCAACCTGTACGCCAACGGTCCCACTCGCTCCACAACTGGAAACGGACCCATAAAACGCGGACTCAGCTTGTTCTCTGCGATGGATCTGTTAGGACCCCTCAACATCGCCATCTTGAGATACACTCTATCTCCAACCTGAAACTCAAGCTCTCGTCTGCGTCTATCTGCGTAACTCTTCTGTCTATCCTGAGCTTCCTTCATGTTCAGCCTCACAACATGAACCTTCTCAGTCGTCTCCTGAACATAAGTAGCTCCATAAATGCTGCGCTCCCCAACTTGGGTCCAGCATAAGGGTGTCCTACATGGCCTCCCATACAAAGCCTCGAAAGGAGCCATGCCAATACTCGCCTGGAAGCTATTGTTGTAAGCAAACTCAACCAAGCTCAAGTGATCTGCCCAATGACCACCCCACTCTAGCACACACATCCTCAACAGATCCTCTAAAATCTGAATCGTCCTCTCTGACTGCCCATCTGTCTGTGGATGATATGTCGTACTCATATGCACCTTAGTGCCCATCTCAGCCTGAAATGCTCTCCAAAACTCTGAGGCAAATCTCGGATCCCGGTCTGACACTATACTGGCTGGCACTCCATGCAGCCTCACAATCTCACGCACAAACTTTCTAGCCAAAACAGCTGCTCCATCTGTTTTCTTGATGGCCAAGAAATGTGCTGACTTAGTCAACCGATCCACGATAACCCAAATAGCATCATGTGTCCTCGAAATAGGTAGCCCAACCACGAAATCCATCGTAATCATGTCCCACTTCCACTCTAGAATGGGTAAACTCTGTAATAGACCACCTGGAACCTGATGCCCAGCCTTCACTAAGGAACAAGTGTTGCACCTCGCAACCCAATAAGCCACATCTTTCTTCATCCCGACCCAGTGATAATACCTTTTGAGATCATGGTACATCTTGGTCGCTCCTGGATGAATCGAAAACTTGCTCGAATGAGCCTCTCTCAAAATCTGATGTCGCAGCTCCTCCACCTTGGGCACACAAACTCGACCACGAACCAGAATAGTCCCGTTCTCAGCAACCTGATATTCGGAACTCGGCACATGTGACACATCAATCAAACTCTGATCACTCTGCTACGCCACCCTGATCCGGCTCAACAAATCTGCCTGATCAACTGCCTCTAAGCCCAAAGGCTCCTGCGAAATAGCACAAAGGCGCAAAGTGCTAATCTCGCCTACCAACGCCTCAACATCCTGCTCTAAAGCCGAATCACACCTCCGTCGACTCAAAGCATCTGCCACTAGGTTAGCCTTGCCCGGATGATAGATAATCTCCAAGTCATAATCCGCTAAGAACTCAACCCAGCGCGTCTGTCTCGCATTCAGCATCGGCTGAGTAAAAATGTGCTTAGGACTCTTGTGGTCAGTGAAGATCTGAACTGAACCACCATACAAATAAGACCTCCAGATCGTAAGCGCAAAGACCACCGCTCCCAACTCTAGATCATGGGTAGGACGGTTACGCTTGCTCCCCTGCCAGTGTCTCGAAGCGTAAGCAATAACTCTGCCCTCCAGCATCAGCACACAACCCAGACCAATACCTGAAGCATCAGTGTACACTGCATAAGGCTTCCCTGGCTCAGGTAACGCCAAGACAGGTGTACTAGTCAAATACTCCTTGAGCTTCTCAAAGCTCTCCTCACACTCAGGCGTCCACGCAAAAGGAACATCCTTCCTAGTCAACTGCGTCATCGGCTGTGCCATACTCGCAAAACCCCTGACGAATCTCCTGTAATAACCTGCTAACCCAAGAAAGCTCCTGATCTCGGTAGCGCTACTAGGTCTAGGCCAATCTCTGATGGCCTCTATCTTCGCCGGATCTACAGACACGCCCTCTGCAGAAACAATATGTCCGAGAAAACCCATCTCTCGCTGCCAGAAACTGCACTTGCTCAACTAAGCATACAGCTTCTGCTCTCGAAGCTTCTCCAGAACCAACCTCAAATGAGTCTCTTGTTCCTCAGGACTCCTCGAATAAACCAGAATATCGTCGATGAAGATGATGACAAACACATCCAAACACTCCCTGAATACGTCGTTCATCAACCTCATGAATGCCGCAGGCGCATTCGTCAACCCGAAAGGCATAACCACAAACTCGAAATGCCCATAACGTGTCCTGAAAGCAGTCTTGCGGATATCCGCCTCGTCTATCGGGATCTGATGGTAACCCGATGCCAAGACTATCTTGGAGAACCAAGTAGCACCCCTCAGCTGATCCAACAACTCGTCAATCTTCGGGAGAGGGTACCTGTTCTTCACAGTAACTCGGTTCAGTCCCCGGTAATCAATACACAGCCGGAAACTCCCATCCTTCTTCTTCACAAACAGAACTGGTGCTCCCCACGGTGAAACATTCGGTCGAATGAACTCTTTGCTCAAAAGGTCCTCTAGCTGCTTCTTCAGCTCTGCCAACTCTGCTGGAGCCATCCTGTAAGGCGTCTTGGATATCGGTGATGTCCCCGGCTCTAACTCAATCGTGAAAGGATCTGACCGCGAAGGTGGAAATCCCGTCAACGACGGAAAAACCTCTGGAAACTCTCGAACCACCCAAATATCCTCGAAAATTACCTCACCACTGGACTCCGCCATAGAGATCGTCGCCAAATAGGCCTCACAGCCTCGCTCAATCAACTGCTCTGCCCGAATCGCCGAGATCACTATGCTCCCGGAAGTCGGTTTCACACCCTGAAACACTAACGTCCCACCATCACGCTCAAAAACCACTCTGCCTCTGTAGCAATCCAGATGAACCCGGTAAAAAGATAACCAGTCCATCCCCAGAATGACGTCATATAACTCCACCGGACTAATCACAAAATCTGCTGGCATCGACTGCCCCGCAATCTGGATATCAACGCCTCTAGCACGGCCCGAAGTAGCCAGGAAACCACCTCCAGCCACCTTGACCATGCCTGCACGCTCACCCGCGCTGCTCCGGATGCCACTACTCTCGGCCCACTACGGAGTGATGAAGCAATTAGATGCTCCAGAATCGAATAAAACGTGTGACTGAACGCCACCGACTAACAAGGTCCCTTCAAATTTAAAACTATGAGACCCTGCTAATCCCATCACAGGCAAAGTATTGCAAACAAACAACAACCACAAAATAACTTAGGGAATTTACGAAGTCTGTGTCAATAAATGTACCTGTGATCTGTCCGCCCTGACTCGACTGGCCAACCTCTGTAGAAGAGTAGTGATACTAGGATTTTTCTATCAATTATCCTAAAGCAATGTATCTATCGCAGTAGTACTTTAGGTATCAATCCAAACAGGTGTGATGCTAGCAATCAAGATATGACAGAACTACTTAATTCAAGCCAAATCTATCAGTTGGTGGTTGTAACTTCCTAACAAAGAGATCGAGTCGACTAGCGACTCGATCGAGCTGACAACACAGACGAACTCGATCGAGTTCCTCACGAGCTCGATCGAGCTGGAAGAAACACTGACTCGATCGAGTCCTAATGAACGCGATCGAGTTTAAAACAAAACGAAGCAAACATCAGAGAACGAATTCGATCAAGTCAGAGATGAGTGCAATAGAATTAAGGCAGTAGAATAACAGGTGTAACTATCAGAGAAAAGAAAGCTCCTAAGGATGGGGTAATCGATCTGTAACTATCCTAACGTGGTTTCGTTGCTTAACAAACCCAAACACGGGCTAATCCCTCAACAACGAACTCGCTAAACAAGATCAATTCACTTTCATGAAAGAGATCAACAACCTAGTGAAATCTCAAGACCTAATCATCATTAGCGAAGAAAACACAAGCAAGCATTAAGTTCAGGTTCGATAGAGTCGAAATACTCTCTAGACATCTAATCCCTTAGGCTAGAACAGTAAATCTCTGAATCAGCTAGTTCCGACATCTCATCAAACACTTCGTGGGTGTGGAGACGTCTAGGATCCAGATAGAGCTGATCAGACAGAATCCGGCTTTAAGATCACTAATCCAGAAGGGATCTATCGGACAACAAATCTTAAGCAACTCGATCACGCTAGGGTTCGTTACGGATCTATCCCATCCCTAGAAACTTAAAGAGAACTACTCGCTAGAACTCATGAGATAGAGTTCAAAATCAAAAGAGATAGATTGCATAAAAAGATTAAAGCAGAGAGATAGATTCGAGAACACTCAAAATACTTAAAACGCAAAAGAAATCCTGAGCGGTTTTGAGATCAAAATTCAACAGCTTGGTTGCCCAGATGGCTCTGTACTCCACTTCAACGGGGAGATGGCATGACTTTCCGTATAGCAACTGAAATGGTGTCCTCCCAATAGGTGTCTTGAAAGCCGTCCTATATGCCCACAGTGCGTCGTCGAGCTTGAGTGCCCAGTCTCTGGTCGAACTATTCACCACTTTGTTCAAGATCGCCTTGATCTGTTTGTTGGAGACTTCGACTTGTCCCGATGTTTGGGGGTGATAGGGTGTTGCAACCTTATGCTTTACTCCGTACTTCTTCAACAGCCCTTCAAAGATCTTGTTAATGAAGTGGCTCCCTCCATCGCTAATCACAACTCTCGGGATTCCATATCTAGGAAAGATGATGGACTTGAACAACTTGAGCACTGGTTTGTGATCGTTTGAGGGGCACGCGATCGCTTCAACCCATTTAGACACATAATCCACCGCTACCATAATGTAGCTATTGCCATGAGATGATGGGTTGAATGGTCCCATGAAGTCAATCCCCCAAACATCGAAGACTTCGACTTCTAAAATTGGGTTCTGTGGCATCTCGTTTCGTTTTGAGATATTTCCCATTCTCTGGCAAGGATCGCACTTGGAGATGAAGCTGTGTGCATCCTTGAAAAGAGTCGGCCACCAGAGCCCAGATTGAAGAACTTTCTGCACTGTCTTAAACACAGCAAAGTGACCACCATAGGTAGAACCGTGGCAATGCTCTAAAACTCCATTGACTTCCTCTTCTGCAATGCATCTTCTGAACAAACCATCGGATCCTCTCTTGTACAGATAGGGCTCATCCCAGAAATACTGTGAAACGTCCCTCTGTAGTTTCTTCTTCTTGTACGCATCCAGATCGTTGGGAATTTGCTTGTAAACTAAGTAGTTCACTATGTCTGCGTACCAAGGAAGTTTCTCATCGTTCAGTGACCAGACTCGATCGAGCTCAACCAGCATCAATTGTTCCTCAGGCATTGAGTCGTCTATTGGCACTAGATCATCTATTCTCATCCTGCTCAGATGATCTGCAACACCGTTTTCAATTCCCTTCTTATCTTTGATCGCGAGATCGAACGAGCCCACTGCCTACCACCTGGTAACCGTCACGGACTTGGTGTAGACAAAGACGAGATGTTAGCTTTGTGGACAACGATCGCTGCAGGAGATTACCAATCTAAGAGCGCCAAGTCTGCTCGGATCAGAAGCCCGCCGATCCGCTACATGCACAAAGCCATCGCTAACACGCTCTTCTCAAGGCACACGACCGGTAACGTCATCGAAACCGAGCTCAGCATGATCGACGTAGCACTCACAGGGATTTTACCGAGGTTGAACAATGGGAGAAAGCTGAAAGGAAGTACAGCAAACGGTGGGATCACGCTCGCATTGATCGAACAACTCCGTTCTTACCAGAGTTGGGCTCTTACAAACGCTCAAATACGACACAAGTGTGAGCTGCGGATGGGTGGACTCGTTACACCTCTCTTGTATGCCGTCGGATTTACTCTGGATATGACCGAGGAAGTCGCACAGCCTGAAGAGATTGACGTCAACTATTTGAAGAATTGCAACTTCTTGCAGAAGACACCGGAGGGTGGCGCCCTTATCTACCAGTTCACTCACCTGCAGTTTGGAAAATCTCGGATGCTGCTCCCTAACCCCGGTTGGACCGCAATCAGAGGAGGATCCAACATTGATTTCGCCCCTCCTGTATCAGTTCTTCAAATGCACTCGACCGCTCGAGATTACTCGACCCCGTCGACCAACAGAGACAGAGACCGCGGCCACCAATCACAGCGGGACGAAACCGAACCTATGGACGAGCTCGATCATTTCCATTTCGAGGAGTACACCACCTCTACAAGGCAATCCGCTGGAATGAAGGCAGCTCACGAGCGTATCAGCATGCTCCAATTATGGAACAAGGCACAAGACAAGGTTACCAACAAATTGCGAAAGAAGATCAAAAAGATGGCTGATCAAATCAGAACATTGCAGGACAAGTTGAGTTGTACCTCCGGAGGAGTACGGCGAAGCACGGCACCCGTCAACGCACCACCGACAGAAACCGTTGAAGCCGAGCTCGACCCCTCCATAGCCGTTGATCGCCAACCTCTTCCTGACCAACCGCGTTACTCTTCGTTCGAACCACGACAGAGGAAGAGACGTACCCGGGAGGACCAAACGGCAGGACCATCCGAGGCACGCGCTGACACTGATCTACCTTTCCGGCGATGTTCCTCTGTTCCACGCTCAACCGCGCCAACGGATTATGAGATACCGCTATCGAGTACTATGCCTGATATCCATGTGCCACAAACCACCGCACCAGCTGGCTCCTCTACCGTTCCAGCGTACACTCAAGACAGCATGAACGAAGCGATAGATTCGCTCTTTCAATTCCACCACTAAAGGTCCACTCTAACTCTACCCTTCATTGTACCATCCGTTTGTGTCTTGCATTTTCTTTGATTTTTCTTTCTTGAATCTTCTTTTCTAGACTTTTTTTTTACACAAGGGACCGTGTAATTCAAGTTTGGGGGGAAGGTTCAAGACGCATGCATCATAATAATAATCTAAAAAAAAAAAAAAAAAAAAAAATTTAGATAGCATTGCATTTTAGGATCGAGTCTAGGCATTCATATAGCATCTTTGCACTTGCATAGGGGGCTAGGATGATTATAACCTTGTAGGCATGTTCATGAAGTGGAAAATCTCAGTGCCCTCGTTATTAGTTCTTTGAGTGCATAACCGATTGAGTCTGAACGCATACTGTGAATTGAAGTCATTCTCCACTTATCTGAACCTAATTGATTGATAATTATCTTGTTGTGCACCGCGGTTGAGCTCATGGGTACTCTATGCATATCTGGATTTTCTTCTATCTGTTTGCCAATCTTGTTAATCCAGGTAGCTGATTCCCACTTTTGGAACAGTTCCACGCCCTTTAACCAGACTTTCTTTCAAGCCTTGATTATTTACTGAGTGGTAAGCCTATTTTCTGGTTTGAGCTTGGGAGAACGTGTTAGGATTAGGACCGACAAGAGTGAAATCCCATATAGGTCTGATTCACGCTTTCTGAGTCAGTTAGATCTAAGTTTGGGGGTGCTTAATTTTATGCTCGATCGAGTTCATGTTTACCAGTTGAGGAAAGTTGAGATAGAGTCGGAAAGGAAGATAAGGAATTCGAGTCTAAGGGAATTAGAAACAGTTTACTGTACTGTATGGCAACTCTAGCTCTTTGTATAACTAGACCGGTTCGAATCGAAAAAAAAAAAAAAAAAAAAAAAAAAGTTAGCCTATATATATGATTAGGAACCGAGTCTAGATAGAGCCGCAGCCATTGAGTAAAAGAAAAAAAGCTATTCCCTTAGAACATTGAAAAGGAGAGAATGAGTTCAATCAAATCTGTCACAAAAAAAAAAAAGGGGTAGAACTAGGAACAGTTCTGGGATACTTAAAGATAGATGGGATTGATCTCTTGTACGCATCAGTTGGTCTTTACCTTTAGCATTCTCCTAAAGCTCACTCCTTTCTTTGAGAGAACCTCGATGCCTTTAAGAAGAACTAAACCACTTGAGAGGGACGAACTCTGTCTCTAAAAAGCCTCACCCTTAGCCAAATGAGTTCGATTTACGTGCACAGCTCGATTCACCAGTTTCTAGTCGCTAAGCTTGACTTCCTTTATTTATCAGGCTTGGGGTGGTTCACTGAGAGGAATCGATGTCCCCTCCGGGATTGTATAGTCTGCAAGATAGAGCTTAACCCGTTGCCCGTTGACTGTGAAAGGATCTCCATCCTTGTTGATCAGAGTCACTGCTCCAAATGGTGAGACCTCTTTGACAGTGAAGGGTCCAGACCATCTTGACTTCAGTTTCCCAGGAAACAGCTTCAGGCGAGAGTTAAACAGCAGCACTCGGTCGCCTTCCTTGAAGTTCTTTCTAATGATCTGCTTGTCGTGGAATGCCTTGGTTCTTTCCTTGTAGATCTTAGAGCTTTCGTAGGCGTCCAATCTGATCTCCTCCAGTTCATGCAGATCAATTTGTCTTTTCTCCTGAGCGGTTTTGAGATCAAAATTCAACAGCTTGGTTGCCCAGATGGCTCTGTACTCCACTTCAACGGGGAGATGGCATGACTTTCCGTATAGCAACTGAAATGGTGTCCTCCCAATAGGTGTCTTGAAAGCCGTCCTATATGCCCACAGTGCGTCGTCGAGCTTGAGTGCCCAGTCTCTGGTCGAACTATTCACCACTTTGTTCAAGATCACCTTGATCTGTTTGTTGGAGACTTCGACTTGTCCCGATGTTTGGGGGTGATAGGGTGTTGCAACCTTATGCTTTACTCCGTACTTCTTCAACAGCCCTTCAAAGATCTTGTTAATGAAGTGGCTCCCTCCATCGCTAATCACAACTCTCGGGATTCCATATCTAGGAAAGATGATGGACTTGAACAACTTGAGCACTGGTTTGTGATCGTTTGAGGGGCACGCGATCGCTTCAACCCATTTAGACACATAATCCACCGCTACCAGAATGTAGCTATTGCCATGAGATGATGGGTTGAATGGTCCCATGAAGTCAATCCCCCAAACATCGAAGACTTCGACTTCTAAAATTGGGTTCTGTGGCATCTCGTTTCGTTTTGAGATATTTCCCATTCTCTGGCAAGGATCGCACTTGGAGATGAAGCTGTGTGCATCCTTGAAAAGAGTCGGCCACCAGAGCCCAGATTGAAGAACTTTCTGCACTGTCTTAAACACAGCAAAGTGACCACCATAGGTAGAACCGTGGCAATGCTCTAAAACTCCATTGACTTCCTCTTCTGCAATGCATCTTCTGAACAAACCATCGGATCCTCTCTTGTACAAATAGGGCTCATCCCAGAAATACTGTGAAACGTCCCTCTGTAGTTTCTTCTTCTTGTACGCATCCAGATCGTTGGGAATTTGCTTGTAAACTAAGTAGTTCACTATGTCTGCGTACCAAGGAAGTTTCTCATCGTTCAGTGACCAGACTCGATCGAGCTCAACCAGCATCAATTGTTCCTCAGGCATTGAGTCGTCTATTGGCACTAGATCATCTATTCTCATCCTGCTCAGATGATCTGCAACACCGTTTTCAATTCCCTTCTTATCTTTGATCTCGAGATCGAACTCCTGCAAGAGCAAAATCCACCGCAACAATCTTGGTTTAGCATCCTTCTTCGACATCAAATATCTCAAAGCAGCATGATCTGTATGCACAATCACTTTAGATCCGACCAAGTAGCTCCTAAATTTTTCAAATGCGAACACTACAGCAAGGAGCTCTTTCTCTGTTGTTGCATATCGGCTCTGAGCGTCATCCAAAGTCCTGCTAGCGTAGTAGATCACGTGATGCTTCTTATCAATTTTCTGTCCTAACACAGCTCCAACAGCATAATCGGATGCGTCGCACATGATCTCAAACGGATAATCCCAGTTAGGGGCTTGAACGACCGGTGCAGAAACGAGGGCGTCCTTGATGAGCTCGAACGCTTTCAAACAGTCATCGTCGAAGATAAACTCCGTCTCCTTACAGAGCAATCGTGTCAGAGGTCGCGCTATTTTTGAGAAGTCTTTGATGAACCTTCTGTAAAATCCAGCGTGACCGAGAAAGCTTCTGATATCTTTCACCGTCTGAGGCGGTTGCAATTGCATCATGACCTCGATTTTGGCTTTGTCTACCTCGATCCCGTTCGCTGAAATCTTGTGACCTAACACTATTCCTTCTTTGACCATGAAGTGACATTTCTCCCAGTTTAGCACCAGGTTGGTCTCTTCGCACCTAGATAGCACTCTGCACAAGTTAAACAAACATGAGGAGAAGGAGGAGCCATAGACTGAGAAGTCGTCCATGAAAACTTCCACCATCTCCTCGATCAGATCCGAAAAAATGGAGGTCATACACCTCTGAAAAGTAGCAGGTGCATTACAAAGACCAAAAGGCATTCTCTTATAAGCAAATGTTCCGTAAGGACAAGTGAAGGTGGTTTTTTCTTGATCATTAGGATGAATTGGTATTTGAAAGAAACCAGAATAACCATCAAGAAAACAGTAGTAAGGATGATTAGCTAATCTTTCAAGCATTTGATCAATGAATGGCAGTGGGAAGTGATCTTTCCTAGATGCAGCATTCAATTTCCTGTAATCTATGCACTTCCTATGTCCTGTTATAGTTCGAGTTGGTATTAATTCGTCCTTGTCATTTTTAATCACAGTGATGCCACCTTTCTTAGGAACACAATGTACTGGTGAGACCCAAGTACTATCAGAGATAGGGTAGATCACACCAGCGTCAAGCAATTTAAGGATCTCTTTTTTCACCACTTCTTTCAAGTTTGGATTCAATCTCCTTTGTGGTTCGATACTAGAGTAAGACTCGTTTTCGAGGTGAATCCTATGTGTGCATAAAGTAGGTGAAATTCCCTTAATATCATCAAGCGAATAACCTATGGCTTTCCTAAATTTCCTCAACTCGATCAGGAGCGAATCTAACTCATCAGTGCTAAGTGAATCATTGACAATAACGGGATAAGTTGAGTTAGGGCCTAGAAAGGCGTACCTTAGCCCTTTCGGTAGTGGTTTGAGGTCGACTTTGGGGGCCTTGAGCTCGGACCAATCGTCGGTTCTGTCGTGCTTGGGCTCGATCGAGCTCTTAATAGCAGCGGTCGAGCTCGAATTCTGAGAAGTGCAGATCGAGCGGTGCTGTCGAACGCGAGCCGGATCTATCGTTTCCGCTGCCATGAGTTCTGTACTAGATCCATGCAAATCTTCGAAGACATCTGCTTCATTCACTGCTTTGTGAGAGTCCAGCAACTTCTCATAGCAGACAGTTTCTTTGTGAAGGTATCCGTTTCCACTATTCTTAGTTAGAGCGGTCTGTAGGTGATCTTCCTCGACTAGCTCCGCCAACAACTCGTCAGCTAGTTGATCCATCAACTCAATGTAGAAAACTTGCCCATCGATCGTCGGCTTTCTCATCGAATCCTTAACATCGAACTTCATACTCAGATCTTTTCCCAAATTCAAATTTATCATGCCCTTCCTTACGTCAATGACTGCTCCAGCTGTAGCTAAAAAGGGTCTCCCCAGAATGAGAGGATCTTTTGGCTCTTCATCCATCTCTAAAACTACGAAATCTGTTGGAATATCAACATTACCAATTCGAACAGGCAGATCTTCTAAAAGACCATGGGGGATCCTAACGCTTCTGTCTGCCAGCACAAGTGAGATCCGGCAAGCTTTGTAGTTGGTAAACCCCAGTCTCTTCGCAACGGAAAGTGGCATCAAACTGACTGAGGCTCCTAAATCGCACAGACAATTTTTGAAAGGTAGAGGACCGATCGAGCAAGGCAGTGTGAACGATCCTGGGTCTCCCAACTTCTGCGGGATCGATCTCCGTTGAATTATAGCGCTGCATTCGTGACTCAGCACTACCATTCCCTGTACCTCCTTGGTTCTTTCCATAATTGCGTCCTTGAGGAATTTCTGATATGGTGGGACTAGCATGAAGGCGTCAAGCAATGGCATCTTCACCTCGATCTCTGACATCTGCTTATCAAACAAAGCTTTGTACTTTTCAGTCAACTGCTTCTTGAATCTACCAGGAAAAGGCATCGGAGGCTTGTAAGGAGGCGGAACGAAGACAGTCTCCTTTTCTTTCGAAACAGATGGTTTTACAGCTTGCGTGGGTTGAGCGGTCTCGCTCGCAAGAACTCGATCGATCTCTTCTGCTGGCGTGCTGTGGTCGGCTGAACCATCATCTGAAACCAACTCCTCCCCTCCCTGGGCATTGCTGTCCTCAGCTATCTGAGAACGGCCTTTTGGTTCAGGTAGCGTTTTCCCATTCCTCAGCGTCACAGTGCTGATCGAGTGCGCATATTCCTTCGGGTTCTGAACGGATTTTCCAGGGAGCTGTCCAGAAGTTTTCACCGTAGAGGTAGAAGCTCGGTTGCTCTCCATGAATTGTACCCTACTGTTCAATGCTTCGATTTTCAAGTTTAGATCATTGTAGCTGCCGTCGAGCTTGTTGTTTAATTCGGCAAACTTTTTGCTGGATTCCATTGCACCATTAGCTTGACCTTGGAGAAGTTGCTGAAGCATAGCCTTCAGGTCGGTCTCTGGTGTGGACTGAGTGGTCGCGTGCTGCTGAGGTTGAAATCCTGGTGGAGCTCCAAATGCCTGCTTTGGTAGGAATCCTCCTTGGAACTGCTGCTTGGGGACGAACACGTGGTTCTGTTGCTGTGGATACACTTGATCCTGGGGGTTGGCCACGTTTGTACTTCGGTATGATAGATTGGGGTGTTGTTTGAATGGGACAAACCCCTTAGTGTAACCTCCTTGGTTCTGGATGTAGCATAACTCCTCAGTGGTGGAATCGTTCTCTCCGTCTTGAATCACGTAGTCGCCCTCTTCTGTGACGAAGTGAACTGGCTTTTGCTGAACGAATAACAGTTTATCAATCTTCTCGTTCAAGGCCTTGATCTCCTTGCGGTGCTTCTCCTCGGACTCGCTCGAACCCCTCGGGGTACGGTCGTATTCTTCATTATAGTTCCCGTCCGATTGTGCCAGATTTTCAACCAATTCCCAACCTTCCTGAACATCTTTGTTGAGAAAGTTGCCGTTGCTCGCTGTATCGAGCATCTGTCTAATTCTCGGTTGCGCAGCTCTGTAGAGAGTGCTGAGAAGCGACTCCATGCTGAAGCCATGGTGAGGACACTGAGTAGGGTAGCTCTTGAAGCGTTCCCAAGCTTCAGAGAACGTTTCCCCATTTTTTTGAACGAATCCAGAAATATCGTTCCTAAGCCTTGCAGTTCTTGAGTTAGAGAAGAACTTTGCTAGAAAGGCTTTCTTGCAGTCGTTCCAGGAAGTGATAGAGCCTTGAGGCAGATTCTTCTCCCACTGATGAGCTTTGTCCCCTAAAGAGAACGGGAACAGACGCAGCTTAAAACTGTCCTCACTGACTCCATTGATCTTAGTGAGACCGCAGAGACGATCAAACTCATCCAGATGGTCAAGTGGGTCTTCCATAGGGAGTCCATGAAACTTGTTGTTTTGAATCATGGAGATGAGACCGGACTTGATCTCAAAGTTGTTGTTCTGCACAGCTGGCGGAACTATCCCCTGTCTCTGAACGTGTGTGTTCGGTGCGTCACCGGCTCCAATGCATCGTGCTATCCTTGGGATTGGTGCAGCGGGAGGAACACGATTTTGCGGATTCTGCGCATTCTGACCCGGTGGAGCCTGATTTTGCGGATTCTGACCCTGTGGAACCTGATTTTGCGGATTCTGACCCTGCGGAACCTGTTCCTGCGGATTCTGATCGTGTTGATTCATTTCAACTCGATTCTGCGGATTACCGGTTGTCCGTTTCCTTTGTAGCTTGTTGATGTTAGGGTTGAGCGGGATCAAATTCTTATCCTTACACGATCGTGTAGTGTGCATGCAACGTAGAATCGACCAGCGGTACCTGAGAAGATCACAAACAAGCAGGAGAAAGAGGTAATCAGTAATGACAAAAAAAAAAAATTAAACGAACTTGATCTCAAGTTTTCTGAGATCTTGAATGTAACAATCAAACACCCAGTTGGCAACGGCGCCAAATTGATACTAGGATTTTTCTATCAATTATCCTAAAGCAATGTATCTATCGCAGTAGTACTTTAGGTATCAATCCAAACAGGTGTGATGCTAGCAATCAAGATATGACAGAACTACTTAATTCAAGCCAAATCTATCAGTTGGTGGTTGTAACTTCCTAACAAAGAGATCGAGTCGACTAGCGACTCGATCGAGCTGACAACACAGACGAACTCGATCGAGTTCCTCACGAGCTCGATCGAGCTGGAAGAAACACTGACTCGATCGAGTCCTAATGAACGCGATCGAGTTTAAAACAAAACGAAGCAAACATCAGAGAACGAATTCGATCAAGTCAGAGATGAGTGCAATAGAATTAAGGCAGTAGAATAACAGGTGTAACTATCAGAGAAAAGAAAGCTCCTAAGGATGGGGTAATCGATCTGTAACTATCCTAACGTGGTTTCATTGCTTAACAAACCCAAACACGGGCTAATCCCTCAACAACGAACTCGCTAAACAAGATCAATTCACTTTCATGAAAGAGATCAACAACCTAGTGAAATCTCAAGACCTAATCATCATTAGCGAAGAAAACACAAGCAAGCATTAAGTTCAGGTTCGATAGAGTCGAAATACTCTCTAGACATCTAATCCCTTAGGCTAGAACAGTAAATCTCTGAATCAGCTAGTTCCGACATCTCATCAAACACTTCGTGGGTGTGGAGACGTCTAGGATCCAGATAGAGCTGATCAGACAGAATCCGGCTTTAAGATCACTAATCCAGAAGGGATCTATCGGACAACAAATCTTAAGCAACTCGATCACGCTAGGGTTCGTTACGGATCTATCCCATCCCTAGAAACTTAAAGAGAACTACTCGCTAGAACTCATGAGATAGAGTTCAAAATCAAAAGAGATAGATTGCATAAAAAGATTAAAGCAGAGAGATAGATTCGAGAACACTCAAAATACTTAAAACGCAAAAGAAATCTGAATTACAACTTGGTTTCTCGAGGCGAAAGTGCAAAAACGAACGTGCTGGTAAAAGAGTTTCACAGCTCTATTTATAATACAACAGAAAAGAAAACCCTCAGAAAAAGAAAATAGAAAACAAAGTAATGTGTCGGTGTCGGTCTCCGCCATGGGCTCGATCGCTCCAGTCCTTAAAACGCGATCCGGCCCACACAACTTAGCCCAACTCAACCGCTCCAATACGTCACTCGATCGATCCAAATGATACTAACTCGATCGATCCCCAATGAAGACAACTCGATCGAGTCTGCATGTAGCGAACTCGATCGAGTCGAGTGTAGTGCAGCTCGATCTCGTCACTCGATCTCTCGGTCGATCCCTTCAGCTGTAGCTCGACTCCTTCACTCCGTCATTCCGCTCCAGAAAACACCTGAAACGGACACAAATGTACAAGATGCAAGAATGCTAGTCCTAAACATACTAAATGCGAAATATGAGTGAATGTGAGTGAAAACAATGCAAATGAACGACTATGAATGCAAAATCATATGAAATCGAATGCTAAAGACATGCAAACTATGAACACATCAAGTAGACTCTCGGTCCCGCCCCCAACTGGCCCACTGGCTGAACCGCTGCCACCTGAGTCACCGGTCGAGCCGCTATCGGCTGAACTGCTGCCACTGTCAAACTCTGCAACTTGGGACACCTCGGCCTGATATGTCCCGACTCTCCGCAATGGAAACACGCCCTAGTGTCCCTAGTATCCCGAGGCATATCCTTCTTGGGACAACTATACACTCGGTGCTCCGTACTGCCGCACCCGTAACACGAACCACGAGGAAAACGGCTGCCGGAAGAAGACGCCTCCCGACTCCTCTTCTGACCCTGTGCAGGCCTGCTGCCCCTGCCAGAACCAGAACCAACACTCGAACTACGGCGCTGCTGCGACTGCTGCTGCTGACTCCGAGACTGGATAGCAGGAGCATCCGCAGACGGCACCACCACCGGACCCGCCTGCTCACGAAGGTCCTCCTCAATAGAAGCTGCCAGCTCCACTAGCTCAGCTCTCACGGTATAGTCACGACCTCGGTACTGAGTCCTGATGCTCGGACGAAGTCCCTGAAGGAACCTCTGCATAACACTGCGCTCGCCGCCTATACCGGGACCAGTATGCACCACTAGCCTGCTAAACTCTGCGTCGTACTCACGCACTGAACGGTCTCCCTGCGTCAAAGCGATAAACCGCAGATGAAGTCTATCTCGAGCCTCCTGAGGAAAGTACTTGGCGTCAAACTCCGCCACAAACTCGCCCCAAGTCCAGACAGCTCTCCTGCCTTGAACAGCCCGCCACCACAAATGTGCGTCACCACTCAGATAGTGGACCGCTAGCTCAACCTGATACTGAACTGGACACCTGATCGACTGGAAGTTCCGCTCCACTCTCGATCTCCACTCATCGGCCACCTCTGGACCAACTCCGCCCTCAAAGAAAGGCGTCCCGATACGCTGCATCTGTCCCATCATTTCTAAATAGGACGGATGACCAACCACCGCAGCTCCCTGCTGCCCAACAAAAGCCGCACCCGGCTGACCAAGCACTGCAGCATCCTGCTGCCCAAACACTGGCGCACCCTGCGGTACACTGGCCATCGGAGGAACACCCGGAGCCTGCTGAGGAACCACTGGCGGAAAACGTGCCAGCAACTGTGTCAGTAACCCCACAACCAGGTCATCTCGACCCTGAGCCGGAGCCGCACCCCCACACCGGCCTCACTCGCCGCTGAAATAGACTGGGTCACCGACGCAGTCGCCACACACGGCGCAACACTCTCGCCTGAATCCTCTGGCTCGCCACGACCCCGACCTCCACGACCTCCACGACCTCTGCCACGGCCTCGACCTCGGCCTGCACCTCGGCCTCTACCTCTACCTCGAGCACCACCGTCCATCTCACTGTATGGAACAAAGAGGTGAGATACAAAACACAAAACCAACAACACAAACAAAACTCACCGCGGAATCTCCTGAAGCCCGAAGAGGATGATACTAAAACTATCAACCTAGCACGTCCTAAAACCGTCTAGGCTCTGATACCAAAATGAAACAACCAACACTTTTTGACTATGGATTCTAGCGGAAGTCTTAAAAAAATCTTTAATTAAATAAATCAACCAATTCAACAATGAAGTCAATAATTAAATAAATCAAATGAATCAAATATCAAATAATTCTAACAACTTAAGCAAAAGAAATAAAACATAAATCCTATCATCCTCTTCTTCGGCCTTGATTCCGCGTTTAGACATTTCTACCACCTGCATCACAGGAAAGGAGATGCGTAAGTATTATCATAAATAATTAGTGAAGCGATCACTCTGCCCACGGGCCAATTACGCAATTTCCAGATAATTAAAGTCTTTTAAATAATTTCCACAATTATTAAATATTTTTCCTTCATTAAAATAATTCCAAATAATTATTAAATAATTCTCATAATTAAATAATAATCTTAATTAATTATTAATCCGAAAATAATTAATTAAACCATTTCAATTAACCATCAAAACCAATTAAATACATTAAACCGGATTAAACCATTTTTAACTCAATTTTAATTCAATAACCAATTCAATTCGCTCAAACCGGTTAACCATCCTGAACCAACATTGGTGTCGATCGACACCCGCTCGACAGGACGACACCAGAAGCAATGAAACACACAGAAAACGCCAAATTATCACAATCATCAATCCAACATGATTCAACACCACAATCAACACATACACATCACGAAAAACAACAGAAACTCATCTATTCATTCATCTAGCAACCTAAATCCGGAAATCCCGAGCCCACAGTCACGCACTCACCTTGGATTTGGATTGAAAGGGAGAAAGGGAGATGAACAGGGAAGAACAAATATCAGACACCACCAAAAGCTCCAAAATCGCTTAAGAACACTCCAAAATCTCCTCCTAAACTTTCTGCCTCTAAAAAGTGACAACCACTCGACGACAAAAACTTTTTATTTCGTGTCTTAGGGTTTCCACCCTTAACCTACGCGAACCGAACAAAATAGAAACAAACCGGGAATTTGCGATTTGGCCGGTGTCGATCGACACCAGGCAAAACTCCACTTTTTTGTTTACGGATGTTACAGTTTACTTGATTGATTAATATAATAACATATATTAATCAACTCAAAATAATAAGATGATATATCTATATAGACTATATATGTGAAACTTTTTTTTAATTGAGTATAATATATATTGATTATACGAAATAATACAACATCAACCAAAAAAACTACAACCATCACCCAAAATAAAAAATGATTAAAAGAAAGCAACACTAAAAGATATTTTAACCAAAAAGGATAGCCCATAGCCACTTATATTACCAGTAATTGCCCGACTCGGCTCCATGATATCCTAACTGTATGAAGCCTCCCATTTGGATTCGGGATAACACTACTGATTCGATATTGTCTTTGTGTTTCAACTGGTCTTGCCTCCTCCTTTTTAGGTTGTTTTACGGCTTGTTTTATGACTTTTTTTTTTCAAAACCTTTGGAAATTAATGAAATTCGATGTTAGAAAAAAAAGATCTTCCCTCGTGACACTGTGGAAAATCAAAAGCGCATCTACTAGTGTTTCTAACCCATTAACTAACTTCTAATTTGAACAACCTCAAAAGCTGATTTTAAAACAAAAGAATGTGCTCTGAAAGAAGACTAAGTCTATGGTCTCGTTAATTCACTAATCAATTATTTTGGTTTACCTGCGGATATGATTTGTTGAAATGCAAAATCGCCATATTTATAAAACACAAAGCCAAATTTGAAAATGCGTTTTTTATGGTCTATACCATTTTTATAGTAATATATGTATTTTTAAGGTTTATACCAAACTAGGTTATCGTATTAAATAGACATGTATAGTGTTAAATAATTTGAAAAATATTGGGTTGACTCAACAAGTATGATCTCAGTCTCGCCTCCCCCAACTCAACAAGTTTTTGTAGTTAATTTGTTGATGTTGTATTATTTTCTATAATCAATATATATTATATTCAATTAAAAAAAAAGTTTCACGTATATAGACATATCATCTTATTATTTTAACTTGATTAATATATATTTATTATATTAATCAATTAAGTAAAAAAAATCATGTAAATACATCTGCATATTTTCCTCAAACAAATTAATTTCTGCGTATATCCCCCCAAACGTGATATGTCTAAACGCAATTTTAGTTTTTAATTGAATTTGGGGGAATAGACAGAAATTTAAAAAATTATGAGAAATTAAGCAGATGTAAAAAGTATGGGTGTATAGAGGCGGAAGTCGTATAGTACAGAGGGTTTTTGGTCGTCAACCCTAAATAAATTTGATTGTAATTGCATGATCAAGAGGAAGATACGTTAAATAATGGTAAAAGAAAAAATAAAGAATTAAAAATATAGCAAAACAATAGTACAAAATGAGATAAAAGAAGATTCTAGGATAGGCCGAGCTAAGAAGCTACAACGTGGGATGGACTGCAAAAATATAGCTAAGACTCTTTTAGTCTGTAACCCTAACACGGAACTACAGTCTCCGAAGAAAAATATCGGGTCTAGCTGCAGCGTTTAGCAGAGGAGTATAATGGATTTGTGGAGCATGTCTATCAGTTGATGGTAATGTCTTATCATGTTTCGTCGGAGCTTATAATTCGTTAAAGAAGAAGCATCTGAAACTCTTGGAGAGAGAGGGATAGTTAAATACTGAATACAGGGCAAAGGAGAATTATCAAACCAAATAGAAATAGTATTTCCACCTATTTCCATCTCTAACGACCAAACTAGATTTTATAATCTAGGGATATTAAAAAATTGTACATATCCATTTAAGTCCGTCTAAACATTTTAAAAAAAAATAATATATATATATATATAGCATATTATTGACTCTATATAGCAAAAGCAAACACAGAAAGCAGGAGATATAGGAAAATCAGAGTAATAAAACAAGGGTGAAACATGAACCGATGAGTTTTTGTATTAAAGTATAATCTAATAAAAACTCTTTCTCTTTAAAAGCTTTGGCCAAATTCAAGAACCCTTAGAAATGTCAAATTCTTTCCAATATGAGAGATCAAACATTACAAAAACTATAAATTTGACCCAGCGTGCGCGGAATTGAAATTATACTAAGTTTTAAACTTTATTAATTTAATTTAACAATAAGTATTTCTATTTAATTTTAAAAATTCTATTATTATACTAATGATCTACAATATTTTTTCGTATAGTTATTTTAACTATCAGCTTTTATCCGTACTATTACCTAATCCTAAATTTATAAGTATACTTTGAGTACTATTTTCCGATACATGAACTATATTTAGTCGATCTTTACCCGTTATAATTCTATCATTTACACGTAATGTTTTTGCATATTTCTATATATAAGCAACTAAACAAAATTTTACACACAAAATTGTAAATAGATTTCATGAATACTTAGTTATTATTATTTTCTTTTGGATCTTCGAACACTAACTTTAATTTTTTTTTACTGGAAATTGTTATTTAAACGTGAAAATGTGAAGAGGTACCATGAATGCAGAAACTGAAAAATCAGGGAAGAGTTGAAAAGTTAATATTTGTTAGATGCCACGTGTCATACTCACATCGTACGAAAAATGCTAACTTGTCAAGCTCCTGGAGAGAGTTATCCTCTCTTTATATAATAGATTAATAAACATATGTCATATTTAAGAAAATAATAAGAAAATTAATCTAAAACAAATGGTCCTGAAATATTAAATCCTAATCCTAAAAAAAATCATTTTTAAATACTATAAACTAAAATATAAATCCAAAACATAACTTCTATCTCGCTCTTTTTTCTTTTTAAATAGGCAAAATTAAGGGATTCTTTGCAAGATACCTTGTTTAGGTTTTAATATTTGAAAATACCCTCTCTTTTTTTGGCTTTTGCAAACTACACTTTTAAATATGTAAAAATACTTTTGACTTTATTTAAACAAAAAATAATATATACTTAAAATTTAAAAATGAAATTAGAAATGAAAGATTTACTAATATTATTTTATATTTAATCTAGATAAATATATGTTTAATATTTAAAAATAAAAAAAATTAAAGTAGATAAATCTATCTTTTGTTTTAAATTTTATCTTTAACAAAATTAATTTAATTTTTGAGTCTTATATAAACTAGTTTAATCTCATATCTATAATATAGGTTTTATCAAACTATTAATAATAATTTTGATCCATAGACACAGTATTTACATAAATATTTATCGGTAATAACGTGCTTCAGTTTTTTGTATACATGTTCATTTAATATTTAACAAAATATTACAACATGTTCTTGTACCTTCTGCAATTGAATAGTCTACACCAAAGAAGAAATGAAGAAATCGTGAACCAAATTTAGCAGATAATTAGGAATATTTATCAGTTTGAAATGATACAAAATCATATTTTAAGTTTTTATTACTTAAATTTCGTTTTGATTAAGATTAGTTAGAAACTTCAAACTAGGGCTGCGACTTAAGGTTATCGGGTCGGGTATGGGTAGGTTCCAATCGGGTCCGGGTCTTTCGGGTAGGTGATCTCTGTACCCATATAGGTACCTTGTAGATTTCGGTTCGGTAAAGGTTCGGGTCCTTTCGGGTTCGGGTATATTCGGGTCCAAGTCTAGAGAACCGAAATATACCTGATATTTTTCGGTTATGATTCGGGTTCGGATATTCTGGTTATTTATCACCCGAAAAACCCAAAATATACCCAAAAACCCGAAAAATACCCGAAAACCCAAAAAAAAATCACTAAATCTGTTTTTTTTTTTTTTAAAAAAAAAATAAAATATTGAAAATTATCAAAAAACCTAAAAAAATTATACATATAATATCAAAAATAATTCATAATACTCAAAACTCGGGTAATTCGGGTACCCGATCGGGTATCGGTTCGGTTCGGGTATATATTACCCGATACCCACGGGTATCAAATATTTTACCCAATAGGTGATTTAATTTATACCCGAAATCAATCGGGTACGGGTATTTCGGGTCGGTACGGTTCGGGTTTTCGGGTATAGGTTAAAAGTCTCAGGCCTACTTCAAACTATGAAAATTTAATCTCTTTACATACAAAAAGTCTAGTTTTTAAAACCAAAAATAAAAACTAGAGTATTAGTCAAAATAAAAGCTGATATTAATGTATTTTTCCAAAATTTCTCCAAAACTAAGGTATTCATTTATAAAAAAAATTGCCTGTTGTTTTTTAATATAATTATTTTTTCTCATTTTTTATTAATTGTTTTTTTTTCTGTTTGAAGAATGATACGTATAATCTGATTTGCTAATATATTTTTATTAGTTATTATACAAAACTTGATTGTTTTTCTTTTTTGGCGAAAAAATATATATATAGCCTAAGTTGACTTCTAAGTTTCTAACTACTTAAGTTGCTTAATCCTCCTCCATAAGGAATGTTTCAACAAAAATACATTGATACATGTGCCTGCACTAAACTGATTTGCTAATATAATTGTATTAATTATTATACTAGTTATTGCACTTAGGGATAAGCCAGACTCCATAGTCAATATGTGTACGTTCTTGTACTATTTTACAAGAATACAAAACTTGATTGTTTTTCTTTTTGGCGAAAAAAAAATATATATAGCCTAAGTTGACTTCTAAGTTTCTAACTACTTAAGTTGCTAAATCAATTTGTCCAAAAAAAAAAGTTGCTAAATCCACCTCGATAAGGAATGTTTCAACAAAAATACATTGATGTGCTGTACTAAACTGATTTGCTCATATATTTTTATTATTTACTAGAAAATGATCCGCGCTTCGCGCGGAATTTTACATTGTTATAACTGACAAAATCAAGTTTCGAAGATATCAAGTTTTGTAATTTAATTTTGTTTTTCAAAAATATCATACGCATAGTAATTAAATAAAAATTGTGGGTTTAAGTCCTGTTCTCTCTCGTCTCGTTCCTTCTTGTTCCTTCCCATTCTGTCTGTTCCGTCCCGTTCCATTTCGTCTCGTTCTGTCTCGTCCCGTTCTTTATCGTCTTTTTTTGTCCCATAACGTTTTGTCTCATTCATTGTCATCCCGTTTTGTCATGTCCCGTTTCATCCCATTCCGTCATGTCCTGTCATGTCCCATTTTTGTTTCTTCCCCTTCCGTTATGTTTCTTCCCATCCCATCTCATTACTTTTTGTTTCTTCCCTTCTCGTTTCTTCCTGTCCCGTCCCATTTTGCACCGAATTTTATGTTGTTATTACTAACTTGGTTAGAAGAAATCAAATTTCGTAATTTCATTTTGTATTTTAAAATTTTCATACACATATTAATTAAATATAATTAAGGTCAGGCAAAATTCTCATCCCGTCCCATCCCATTCTATTATGTTATTTCTCGTCCCGTCCCGTTTTTTCTGTCCTGTCTCATCTCATTCCTTATGTCCCTTTCTGGCTCTAAATATAATTAGAGGTACGCACAATTCCGCCAGTTTTCTTCACTCATGTCCCGTCCTGTCCGGTGTTGTCTCATTTCATCCCAAAATATTTTAAAAATCAATGTCTTTTCTATAATATATTGATATGAGTTGATGTATTTTTTTGAAAATAAATATTATAAACTATATAAATAAATCTGACAAAACTAAAATTTCTAATTAATAGTTTTTGTAAATCAATACATACGTTTTCTTTTATATAAAAATGACTTACTAAAATTTCTAAATAATAGTTTTTGTAAATCAATACATAAGTTTTCTTTTATATAAAAATGACTTTTCAAATTTTTGCTGAAACTATTGTATTAATTAATGATCATATTAATGAATAGATCATAAAGAATTAAAATATAAGAAAAATGTATATAATAAATAAATAAAAAATAAATTTAAATAGATAAATCAACTGATGATGTGTCATAATATTAGAGTAGGAGTTTGCTGAGGTGGCAGCATGAGAAGAGAGGAGATTTTACTTTATATATATATATTACGATGCCACGTGGCACGTAGATAGGAGGCTCGAAAATTGCTGAGGTGGATAGCCTGAGGAACCCCAAATAAACTATATAAATAAATCTGACAAAACTAAAATTTCTAATTAATAGTTTTTGTAAATCAATACATACGTTTTCTTTTATATAAAAATGACTTACTAAAATTTCTAAATAATAGTTTTTGTAAATCAATACATAAGTTTTCTTTTATATAAAAATGACTTTTCAAATTTTTGCTGAAACTATTGTATTAATTAATGATCATATTAATGAATAGATCATAAAGAATTAAAATATAAGAAAAATGTATATAATAAATAAAATAAAAAAATAGATAAATCAATTGATGATGTGTCATAATATTAGAGTATGAGTTTGCTGAGGTGGCAGCATGAGAAGAGAGAAGATTTTACTTTATATATATAGATTACGATGCCACGTGGCATGCAGATAGGAGACTGAAAATTGCTGAGCTGGACAGCTTTAGGAGCTCCAAATAGAGACTTTTATTATAGTAGATTATACTAGTTATTGCACTTAGGGATAAGCCGGAGTCCATAGTTAATATGTGTAAGTTCGTGTACTAATGTACAAGAGTACAAAACTTGATTGTTTTTCTTTTTGGCGAAAAAAAAAAATTATATAGCCTAAGTTGACTTCTAAGTTTCTAAACATTCTAACTTATCTATGTTGCATGAAAACTTTGTCCTATTTGCGTTTTTTGTTTGGAAAAAGTTTCTAAAACGAAAATTCCCAAAAACTTATTGCAAATTCGTTTTTTTATATTTCCTAAAAAATTCAGATTGAAATTATAATGAAAACTTACTTCTTATTTTATTGAAAACATAATAAGTAAATAATTACGAAATAAATAATAAAATAAAATTATTCATTTAATTATGTAGGTTAAATTAGTGATTAAATTGATTTATTAGGTGAGATTAGTCTAAATATTATGGAGTTTGAAGATCTTTCTTTCGATGAACTAGAGTTAAAGATATAATTTCGTTTGATGGAGTTATAACGATAATAGAAATTTTTTTCAAAAAAAATATCAATATTAAGATATTTATTTTTAGTTAAAATATTTAATATTTAATATTATTTTTTATGTTTAAGAATTCATTATATGTCTCCATGCATAAACTTTTCCAATCTTATATTTTTCAAAATAGACTTTTCACGTTTTAGAAACGTTTCACTTCCGTGTTTATGTTTCCGACATTTGTTCCAGTCTATAATAAGATTTGAGGTTTGATTCAGTTTTATAACTATACGATTTGTATACAAAAGTGATTACAGTTCAAAGAAATGGTTTTCGGGTTTTACTATTTGATTCAATTTGGAAACTGATTCCGTTCATGAACCACTTTGGATTTTGGGTACTGGTATGTTGCGACTTTTGTTATTAATTTTAAAGGTTTAACTGTACGGCTGTTGCATGGTGGTTAGCTAATAACTATTACTGTTGTGAAAATCGAGTTTTAAAATATCTCAGAGTAAGTGAAGATGTAACTGTCTAAAGCACTTTGTGTATCAGTCAATAAGTAGTATTGAGAGTTGTGTTGTGCAAAGGAGTTTAAAAAGCAAACTATTAAGTTGGACAAATGCTTGTAGCCAATAAAGACGAGTCTTGAACATGTGAAGATGTAAAGATGAGTATATTGGAAGCTATCAACGTATATTTTTTATTTTTTTCAAAAATACTAGTGTCTGATCCGCACAGCAGTGCAGTGCGGGATTATGTTTTTGTTTTTTGTTTTTCTTCTTCATTTTATAACATGTTTTAATTTTAGTGTTAGTTTAAGAGTTGTATGCTTTTTGTATTGTATGTTCTTTTCTGTTAAAATTGTCAAGTATGTTGTTAATTTGAATCTGAATTTTAGTATTAAGTGATTCAAATTTTGCAGTATCGACAATTGATTATACTCTATTTATTTATTAATAATTAAAAAAAAAAAAAAATACAATAACCAAACACATGTCCAAACAATAAAAATATTACATCATGGTTATGTTATAACTGTTATCTCTAATATACTAAAAGAGAACCATTTTTAAAAATTAACATTTCTCTCATGTGGTATTAACAACTTTGCCATGCTGAGGTGTCATCACCATGTTCATTTTCAAGACAAATCTAAAAAAAAGAATAACAATTTAAAAGTAGTCATTTGATTTGTTATTTTATTATACTATAGTCATTTGATTTTTATATTTTTCACTCAATTTTATCATATGTAATTTAGGACTATGATTAATGTTTTATTTTTGTTTTTTACCTTTTTAAAAAATTATTCAAAATGTTTAATTTCTACACTATAAAACGAAGATAAGAACCAAACCATCAAATTAATATGTCGCATAAGATTTTGAGTTATGTAAATAGACATCTTTAAGTTAAAAAACATTAGAGTAAAATATCACTCCGTATAGGGCGCGTGTCCAACCCTAATACCAACTTAATCCAGAATCTGAATAGCTCCAAACTTTTATATACTCTTGAATAAAATATGTTTGTGGTTCCAGTTTAATAAAAAATGAAAAAATACATTTATGGATAGATTTCAAAATCATGTAATGACATTATGTAGAACCAGAAACAAAGAAGTGTGTTGTATTGTCGACAGATAATATTTACAATATTTACAAATTGGTTTTTGAAATTTTTTCTATATCATCATCTAAGATTAAATTTTTTTCTAAATTTTAGATTTGGAATATCGGTAGATATAATAAAAACATGTATAAGTTTTTAGTAACACCAAAAATCTACTTAGAATTTATATTAGGAAAATTCGTAATTTAAGATAATGGTTTAAATTATATAAATTATAAACAATTATCTTTTATTTAGTATCAAAGTTCATTTGATTTGGTATTATCGCTAATTTTTTAAAAAAAATTTACCTTTTTGCAGATTCTAATTGATAATGCATAAAACGGAAATCTTTGATTATGATATTATCTGCTCTAGTTTTGGTATTATCATTTATAATTGAAACATGTATTTTTGATTGTTGGTTTAAATGAACCAAACATTGGTTTGATTTAAGTGATATTTTAGATTACTAAATTAACCCTCACTATACATGTTTCCAAACAGATTTTATTCATAAAGAGAGATAGTTTTTTGGTCCAAAAAAAAGATGTACTTCTCAATTAATAATAAAGAGATATAAATAAGGAAAGAATATTCTTATAAGGGTTTGTAGATTTATCTACATAATGAAAACTATCTCTAAGGTTTAGTACATGTCTATTGTGTAAAAACTAGTAGTCTACCTGCCCAGTAGCGCAAAGTTATGTTTTTTTTTTTTTTTTTTGGTATCTGATCCGATCAATTAATAGATTTAATTTTTTATTTGAGTGAACCATATGCCAATTTGTTTTAAGTTCCGACACAATTAATTAAGAGATTCGATTTCTGGTTTGATTGAACCATTCATTGGTTTGTTTTAAATTATTATTTTTATATATAAACAATTTTTCTATCTAAACCATTTTTCTCTCATATTTTTATATCCAAACATTACAATATACTTCTCAATCAATATTATAAAACTACAACGTAGAAAGTATTGTATGTGCTCCAACTCAGCTCATCTAAAGATAACATATAAAACAAGGTGTTTGACTTTTCGAAATGATAACATATGAGAGAAGGTATTTATTTCTGTTCCATTTTTTTAAAAAAAGGACATACGTCAAGATACAAATAAAGAACTGTTTACATTTTTTTTTTTGGTTGGTACAATGATACCCAGTATTAAAAACATAAAAGTCATTGTTATTACTTTATTTCATAGGTATTAAGATTTCGATGTTTCTCTGGGCTTCAATTTAATTATATCATAATAATTGTTTTTTAAAATCAGTATATATCTTCTATCATCTTTGTTTAACTTTATTTTATAAAATAATTTGAATCACAATATAAAAAATCTAATGAAGAAAATCTTAAACTTTTTTTGTATATGCTATGATTTAAATTTTTTAAAACAATAATAATCACTAAAACTGTTAAAATTCTCATATTGAATATGTTATTGACTTATTGCGTAGAGATGTAGAAATATATTATAAAAAAGAGATGATATGCAACCATATGAGTAGGAAACCTCATTTAGTAGGTATCCAAATGTAAATTGTTTTTTTTTATATTCGATTTAATATGATTTTTAATTAAACTATATAATTAAATCGAATAAAACAGTTTTTTATAAATATTTTATTTTAATCAAAATTTTGAATATTACTATATATGTTTCAACTTTCAATATAAAATTAATTATATTTTTGTTATTTTGACAATTTGGATTTTGCAGATTGTTTTCTTATTAATTAGTTGTTTTGGAGTTATAATAAAATGTGTTTAAGTTTTCAAAAAAAAATAGTTTTAATCCGAACATAAAACTTCTTATCTTATTATATTGTAGTCATTTGGGTTTTATGTATCTTGATTAAATTTATCATATTAAATCTATGGCTACGGTTAAATCTTTAATTTGTTTATTTTTTAAAAAAAGGTTTAAAATACTTAATTTCCACACTATAAACGAACACAAGAACCAAACTAAGGTAAAAATCCGTCGCATAAAATTTTGAAATAAATAAATATACTTTTTTAATAAAATACAAATTTAGAAACCATCACCCCGTGCAGAGCGCGGGTCCAACCCTAGTTCCATATGTATTTTGTTATTATAGCCATCTCTTCCCTAATCCAATTATTTTGGACTCAAGTGTAGTCTAAACCCCAATTGAATTAAAGTACTAAACGGACTTAGGAGGAGGTTATTGGGGTTGAATAATCGAATAATCGCATTGATAACAAATGCGATTTATATCATCAAATTCCAACAAGTGGCTCTTCCTCCTCCCGTAAACGCAAGTTGTTACTTAACTTATTAAACAAAAACCATCAATTTCCACCAGTGTTTTGAAAACCGGATCGACCCGGTGGTCGGACCGGGTTCGACCGTGAACCGGACATGAGACCGGGTTGGGTTTCCGGTCTGATTTATAAACAATTAATATGATCAATTAATTAATTATATGTTAGATTAGAAGTTATTTCACAAAATTAGGTTTAGTTTAATTTTTCTAATACTATTATATTTATATTTATACTTTTATATCAACTCTTAACTATTTATAATATGTATTTTAAAATTTCTATATTTAAAAATAAATAAACATAAATTATTATGAACCGGATTTAACCCGATCGAACCAAATTAAACCATGATCCGGATGCTTATCCGGTTCGCTTTCCGGTCCGGTTTTAAAAACATTGATTTCCACCAATCGGCTCTTCCTCCTCCGTATGACTATTAAGTTTACTTTAATGAGTTAACAAAATTAATTTGATGAATTAGTTAGTTTCAATTTTTTTTAAAAGACAATAGACGCGCGGGTTTTTCTTCATTAATAGTACATTTGCAAAATGGGAAAATTGGCAATTTACCCCAAAAAAAAACTCTTCTTGTCCCTTTACCCCTTTTTGACTTTTGCTATTTTGTGCCAACATTGCCCTTCAATATAGTTAATAACTCATACAAACTTCTTTTGAAAGTGAACAAAATTTCTAAAATTCTTAAAAATGATGTTAAAACTGTGTAGAATGTTTGAGATTTTTTAGATTTTTTTTCATGTTTATAAAATTAATTAAAGGTTGAGTCTACGAACTTCGATTTTCAAAGTAGAATACGTTTTCTACTGTTTACGTAGACGTCTAGCGAGCGTAGAAGATGGAATCTACAAGTTGTTTATACTTCTACCGTTTCGTAGAATTTGCTCCAAACATATTCTACGTAATACACTATCTTCTGCTAATTGTAGATTTCAAGTTCTACGGTAAACACTGACATCTACCGGTCGTAGAGTCTGTGTTCTACGTATTACATTATATTCTACCATTCGCAGAATTTGTGTTCTACAAAAAACATATTGGCTACAATTTCGTAGAATGCATATTTTCGTTACATGTTCTACCAAAATAACTAACATCTACCATTCGTAGAATTCGTCTTCTACGAGAATCCAGAAAATATTGCAACTGAATATTTTTCAAATCTTTACTTATTTTTTTCTCTCAAGGCATGAAAATATTCTTCCACAACGCCTCTCTGTCGACCATCTTTTTAATCAATGAGCCCAACATACACTTGGAATTGGATATTTGCAAAAATACAACGTATCTGCCTTCCGTGAATTTGATGATACTTAGAGATTTACTGTCCAAGAGAGATTTAGAAAACATAGTATAAATGATGAATGATGATTCTGGTTTCAGCAACTTCATATAAAATTGAACTGAGTAAGATTGAAGTATTCGATTGCCTGTGAGGAAGTTCTGCTGCAACTATAGAGGAGGCAAGATATATTAAAAACTGAAAGCAGAAACCGAAGAAAGCACAGTATTCTTTTAGAAATAAAAGTTGTGAAATGGTTTTTGAGTAAATAAACGTCCAGAAACCACCATGTATCTCTAAACAAAGAAAGGCAAACAGTTTTGTAGATTAAAATGTCGACCTGCAACTAATAACATATCTATCTAAGCATCACTGGAAGTGTCAAGTGTCAAAGTTGTCAATTTTCAGAGGAGTGATGTCATCTGCAACTTTAAACCCTCCAATGACTCGAGCAAAGAACACCATCTGTTGCTCCAACGTGTATTTGATGTTCTCCGCCTGTTAAACCAAATTATCAGTTTTACTATTATGATCTTTAAATACTTGTTGTGTGATTAATGCCAGTGAATCAAAAGCTCTTACCTTGCGAAAACCTGTGCTGTTCTCCTTCGTACTCGACAAGTGCTACGGGAAGACCTTTTTCCTTCAATGCTTGATAGATTTTACGGGATTGGTCCGGCGTTACAACCTGTAACATATTCAGCATTTTATTTAAGAACCAGGAAGGACGTAAAAAGTTGTATTTTAGGAAATGGAGAACAAAATCCAGATTTTAACAACTATCAAGAATCCATAAGATGAAATGCATTGTCGATATTTTCGTTCCAAATGAGGAAGAGGCGTAAAAAGTACGAAAAGAAAAGAACAAGAGTCGCAAATGTAAGAACCTTGTCTTCTAGTCCTTGGAAGAGGATTATGGGGCACGAAAACCTATCGACGAAGTTGATTGGTGATCTCTCATAGAAATCTTTTTCATCTCCTGCAATCACGTACTAAAGAATTCTGGCAGCTTATCGACATAACAAAAGCAAAGATGAATGATCTCTTTTGAGGCATTTGACTCACCAACAAGATTGTCCATATAGCGGGATCAAACTTATGACCTTCATCATTCAACATTTTTAAGTCAGCCACCTGCATTAAGAGTAGCCAAACCAATATGAATTATCGGTTGTCCATACGACAGAATTTGATTTTTAAGTGTCCAATCCTGTCAGTCTACAAATAGTCGACGAGGAGGGCTAACGACCTCAAGACATAGAATCTGTAAAAGTGTGGTATAATGTGAACTCTGATTCAGAAAATAAGCCTCAAACCAACAATCTTATCCCATTTTTGGGATATGTCAAGTTTTTCATTATCTACATGATTGCACTGGAAATTTTTATACGATCAAAGGCTTTTTGGTGTATCTCTTGATTTCAATAAGTTCAATATATTCAAATTCTCTTCGTTGATATTTCTATATGTTAAAGAGTTTTCAAGAACTTATTCAAGAACTTAAATCAATGAAAATTTCTCGATAAGTAACAAAATAGGCAGATGATACGCAGATGCAACAAATGAATATCATAGAACACAAACAAGTAGAAAACAAAGATATCATCAGCAGGAGATCATATGCAAGGACAATCACAGAGTTTATAAACAAAAAACCATGCTAAGAAAACAAAACAACCACATATCATGTGAATCTCTAGTAGGAAAACAAGTATCAGCTCCAAATGATTCTAAATTGAGAAGTTGCAGTAAACATTACAAAAAAGGATTCATCAAAAACCATTTACAAACTTTCCAAACACAAATTTCTAATGTATCGAGAATTGTTTCCCCACAAAATGGACATGCAAAACCAAAACAAAATAGAAACCCACATCACAAGTTCGAAACCATGTCAAATCCTAGCAAAACCCAAATCAATTTTCCAAACCCCAAATCAATTTTGGCGCTAAACCCTAAATCCCCAATTGCATGTCCCATAATCTTCAATTGGAAACCCTATCTCCAAAATCTCTTAGGGAAAAGTCAATTAATCAACGAAAATTGGCATACTAACCTTATCGGCGGATAAGAAAGCCGATGAGAAAGAGGCCGACCGAACACGGCGGATGATGACGAGGAGAACGGAGAGCAGACGAGATGACGAGGAGATGATAGCAGATTAGCGAGGGCGGACGAGGTCAGAGATTTCCGGTGCCGTCGAATGTGAAGGAGCGAAGATGTCGACAGAGATGTCGAAAGAGAGAAGAAAAGTGAAGCAGAGAAGATGTCGAGGGAGAGAAAGAAAAAAAGAATGAAACGAAAAAGAAGATGAGGGGAAGAGAAAATAAAACTTTAATCTTTTCTTTTTCTATTTTAATTAAAAACTATATCTAATCAATTTGAAGGTTAAATTTAGATTAATTGTAAAAAAAAAAGGGTAAGAGGACAAAGTGACTTTGTGAAAGTGTATGTGGATAAGAAGAGCTTTTTTTTGGGTAAATTGCCAATTTTCCCTTGCAAAATCTTATATGATAATACCAAAAATGCTATGAACACAATGATAAAACCAATTTAAAACTGCCGTCAAAAAAAAAAAAATAAATCAATTTAAAACAAACGAATATAAGATAAATTATGCAGTGGAGATTTGAAAAGTTTAGATACTATTAGATGTTTACAATAACTTGTTAGATATAATAAGTGATTAAAAAAAAAAAAATTGTGAGTATTGAACAATCTAAAGAGAAATAAATCTACATACCGTAGTCAAAATAAAAGAGACTTGAAGAAAAACAAATTTAAAATGTGTGAACCATTTTTGCGAATGTATATTAAACTATTTACCATTTTAAAAAAATCTTTGAATAGATATTAAAATATTTACCATATTTGTTTTTTTGTTGTTGGAATGTTAAATTTGTTAATCAACAAAAATAAAAATATTTACACATGTCCGTCCAGTTTTCAGAACTAAAAGAACGTCAAAATAAAAAAAGGCAATGAGAGTCGAATAAAGCTAAAAAATGATTGTGGTTTCGGTTTTTCAGAGAAATAATACTGTAAATAAAATAAAAAAAGGTAATACAGCTTCAATAAGAGAAAACACTAGACGTTAGGTAAATCGTTAAGATTCATAAATCATAAACAAATAATCAAGATATATGGATTCAATAAAAACCGTTTTTGAACTCAAATCACTAAGGTATGGTTTTCCAACTTTCGTGGCTCCAACCACTATATGTTTTAACAACATAATAGACTTAACTTTCGATGGTTATCACAAGTCGAAAACATGCATTAAAACGTTCAAGATTCAATTGTTCACAATACTCTGCAACTCAATTTTTGATGGTTATGACGTATTGCTCATCACATACTAATTTCGGCAATATAGCAAGCTTTTGGAGAGTATATTAACCCAATATCTGATGCTAGTTGGTCAGAAAAGCAAGTGGCAGTATGCACAAGTAAAGATGAAGAATTCAATAGATAATCTCAATTCAAATGATAAAAGTTTAACAATTCATTAACTCATTGATTACCAATAGCATAGCAAGTGAATTACTCACACATAATCGTGAATGACAAGAAGAGAGATAATGAAGAGAGATTCTGAAACAACCAAGCTTTTTTTTTATATATAATTATCAATACGGAAATTCTCGAAAGAAATCAATAATTAAATAAATCAAATATCCGTACAACAAAAGCCATAACACCAATAACCAATAAAGAATAAACTCTAGCAACCTAAACACCAGGTTTGCTACATTATTAAAATAAAACTAACATCCTAAAATAATGAATTCCTTGCTAGCCACAACAAGATAGCCAAAATCAAATTCCTAGTCTCATCATCCTCTTCTCTCGGTCTCTTTCCCCGGAAGAACATTGCCGTTACCTGCATCACATTGGAATAGAGATGCGTAAGTATTATCATAAATACTTAGTGAGTGGATCATCCTGCCTACAGGCCAAGTACGTCAAACACTAGACAATACATCAACAATAATCAACAACAAGAACAATAATCAACAACAGAAACCACCAAGTCAGGAAAAACTCACGTTTCCTTACATCCCAGGTTAGTGTCGACCGACACCTCAAGAGTGTCGATCGACGCCAGCCTTCTGAGTGTCGATCGACACCCATCGAGTGTCGGTCGACACCAGCTCGACGCCCAGACACCAAAAGCTACAAAAAGCGCATAAAACAACCAAAATCGTGGGATTCAACCCCCACATCGATCAATCAGCAATATAACTCAATCATAACTCAAGAACAACTCGAAATCTCATCAATAAACTCGAAATCAAACAATCTCCAATGATTAACGGACCTACAGTCACGCACTCACCTTGAAACGGATTGAAAGGAAGGAGAAGAAGATGAACAACAACCCAAAGCCTCAGATCAAGCCTCCAAACCTCACAAAACTCCAAAAATCACCTCTGAAAAGTCTCTATCACGAAAAAGTGACTTTCTGCGCGGCCACCAGGCTTTTATCGCGAGTCTAGGGCTTCCCTCGCCCAAACCAGCCCAAAACCAGCCGACTTAAATCAAACCGGTCGATTTCTCAATAACTGGTGTCGATCGACACCCTTCCTTGGTGTCGGTCGACACCCATCGACCATACCAACTCAAACCACAAATCAAACGCGCAATCGACTTAAACCGGAATCGAACCTGATAACCGGTGTCAATCGACACACACCTTAGGTGTCGATCGACACTAGGTACTCAAGAACTTTTTACACATTTTCATTGCGATGATCGAACCTTAGACCGACTACACAACAATCAAACAAGAACATGTACAATCAATCCTCAATTCACACCTCAATGAGCATATGTAATCTACTCCCGAACCCCTAATGTCGTCTGATACCACTTCCAAAACAACTTTCTGGTTCGCGGATGTTACAGATTCATAATGATAAGACCCAATAATAAATAAAAGAGTTTATAAATCTTCTCTATATGGAGATACAAAGAGGAAATCTTTCTTCTTGAAGCTCTTGAATCCAAAAGGTACGAAGAACAATGAATCAAAATGAAAGAAATCGTCTTTGATATTTTTAGGGATTTTTGTGTGTGGCGGCTCTTATCTTTTTTTGAGGCACATTCTCTTTAGAAGGCTAAAAACAAGTATTTATAGGGTAAGGGATCGTCTAGGTTAAGTGAGAGTCGAAAAATGAAACTTTATTGTGGTCGAGTTTGCACAGGGAAAGTGTGTGGGCCGGGGTTGATGCCCATGATTCTGGTCGAGGATGTCAACCTCGGGTAAGTGAAGTTTGGTCCTGAACTGAGGTTGGTTTGGTCGAGGGATTCACCAAGTCCTGCACTAGCTTCTCTTCTTCGTCAGACAAACATGTTTTCAGTAAATCGGGTGTATTTTTTCAACGTGAGCTCCAAATGACCTCAATCCACTTCGCCATGAAAGCCAACTTAATTATATATCCATCAAGACAAAGATCATAATTTTTGGACGTCGGAAAAACCTTCATCCATGATTAAACTTATGGTGCTCTAGTTCTGTCCAATCAAGAAAATCGGATTTTTGGAATCTTCATTGATGTTCTTGACTTGGTAACTTGAATGTATCCTAATTTGATGCTCTTTTGCTTCTTTTTGAATCATTTTTGATATTTTAACCTGTAAAGACTCCAAATTTAACAAATACAATAAAATTATCACTAAATATACAAAATTGTATAAACATGTTTAATAATATATATAAAAAAATCTTTAAAAAAGTGTAAAATATAGATATATCAATGATTCCAAATCCAAGAAAATTACCTCTAAATATATAAAATTGTATAAAAATGTTTAATAATATATAAAAAAATCTTTTTAAAAAAAATGTAAAATATAGATATATGAATGATTCCAAATCGCTAATACATGGGTTAGGAATCCGACCTCTTGGCCAAGATTAACAAGTGTTACGAGTGAACTAATAGGGAATCGAAGAGGATCTTTGAGAGCCACTTTCAAATTCAAGGGAGGAGAAGGCAACAAGTGTGCATATAGACTTGCTAAAGAGGCCGCTAGATTTTCTATTTATCATGCTTTTGTAGAATGTTGTGCCCCACTTTGGCTTCAGCCATTGGTGGAAGATGAGAAACAATTTGTATTCTCTTAGTATTTTAATTAAAATGGTATATTAAAAAAAAAAAAAAACCAGAAACAACGAGCTTTTAGTCAAAAAAACATAATCAAAGATTTTTCTGATGGTAGGGACCAAAACAGAAACTGACCTTTTCCCTCAGATATGCTTCTCTCTCAGCTATCCCAAACGTTATAAACCACCATACAAAACAAAATTAACTTATCATCGGGCTCAAGGCCCATAATTTTAGTTTCGTAAAATTTTATGATGTCCACTGTAGGAAGTATATGAACTTCATGTCAATAACCCGTTTCGTCTTACAAAACGAAAACTAACATGAGCATGACACATGTCAATAAGATTGTTCGTAAGCAATTTAGAAATAAAACTAACAAAACATAAAAAAATTTTTTCCTAATGTATTGCATATTTTTTTTATAAATTAGGGTAAATCTCAAACTTATGGAGGGGTCCATACTAATTATAGAAATGTATAATCTATGGATAGACCATCTCTCCATATATTCAAATGGTCAAATGGGATAAATCTAGTAATTTCACACTTCAAATAAATCGATCATTGACCTAAACCAACAAGGTAACTCATTCATCGATAATGAGATTTCATATTTGAGATAATGAGATTTTGAAAATCCAATATCATACAAAATAAAAGAAGAAAACATAACTTTTTAATATAATAATTTTTTAATGAAAACACTGTTAAACAGTGTATTTTTTATTTATTTTTGAACAATACACTTTAATCAGTCAGTTACATGATATATGTTTATCTTTGTACAATAAAAAAGTTGCGGTACGTGTAACATGAACATGATACAGATAATTAATGTTAAGTTCGTTACATTTTTTTTTTTTGTAAAAAACGTTAATACAAATTTTTTTTTTTGTAACGTTTTTGATTTGATTTTTTTTTTTTTTTTTTTTTGATAAAAACGGTTTTGATAGGGAGAATTTGCTCAATAACCATATTGAGACACTTTATTAAACTTCTAGCTATAAGGAAAATGAAATAAATTGAGTAACCAAAGACACATTTTCTGGACCAAAAAACCCCTCAGAGAAAACTATACTATGTATGTATACGAAGAAAATAGTAAGAGCATGTTTTGGATAATAGAGATAATCATCACGGTTTTGAGATTCTGCCTCACAACACCATCAACACCATAAGTTATCCAATAGCATGTTTTTGATAATGCTTCAAATGTCGAACCTTCCTAGCCGGATCTTCTGGTCGGTGGAAAAAAAGCTGCAGCACCCGCCGGAGATCGAAATGCCGACGTTGGATTTATTGTGATCTACTTCTCATTCAAACAGAGCTAATTCAATAATTTTGTTTTTTTACAAACAAAGGGGTAATTTGACAATATTATATATTATGCAACCTATATTCTAACCAAAGCATCCTATATGGCTACTTAGTTAATTTTGAATTTTTTTATTGTCATTGATGCTAATTTCTCTTTTTGATACTCGTAAGGTAAGGTATGCATCTACAACACACAAATCCATTAACGTTTGTGTACAATATAATATTTTATTCTTTAAGATTTTACTGTTTCTTACTTCCGAAAGAAAAATGGAATACAAATTTTGAAATAACTGGAAAATTTTGAAATATGTACAAAACGTTTAATAATTTAATCATAAATATGGTAAAGAGAAAATAATTATATATCTAAATAAATAATCATAAATAAGTCGACCGTCACATAGACGCTGAAATTGCAAAAGGAAAGAACGTACGGAGGCACATTAACAACATATAAAACAAAACATTATAATTAAAAAACAAAAAACAAGAAAATGGAATACGGAAAACGTATGTCGAGTTGTCGACCATAGATAGCATCACAACCATACACATACGCCATCGCATCATCATGAATGGTGATAAATAACACCATTCATAAATCATCACCATCATCACAAACCCCATAACCGATTCTTCGTACTATAAATACAAACGAAAGGTCTCGTCTTTCTCTCCCTCCACCCACTTCCTTCTCCCACTACTTTCTCACTAACCGAGTCACCATGGCCAAGGTACTGAGTCAAACCGCTCCCCTCACTTTCTCGAATCTTCTTCTTCTCTCGTTTTCATCGCTTTTTTCCTTTTTTTTTTAATTCTCTGCATATATCTAATGGGTTTCATGTGCTCTCTCTGTTCTGTTTCTGAGCAGAAGAAGAATAACAACAACAACCACAACGAGAAGAAAGGAGATGGCGGCGGTGCGAAAAACAACGATTCCGCCGCCGAGAAGAAAACGGCGTCGGTCACCGTCGTTTTGAAGGTCGATATGCATTGCGAAGGTTGCGCTTCCAGAATCGTCAAATGCGTTCGTGATTTCCAAGGTTTGATCTTTGATCCTAAATGTTTCTCGATTTCTCTATCTGTGTGACTGAAATCCCCAAATTTGCAACAAATCGAACGTTACAGTCCTTTTTCTCCGGAATCTGTTATCCCTATTTTGTTGGTTGATTTTTGACTATAAGTTGGAGTAATGTCTCCATCAGGCGTTGAGACTGTGAAATCGGAGTCTGCGTCGGGGAAACTAACGGTGACCGGAGCAGTAGATCCGGCAAAACTCCGGGAGAAACTAGAGGAGAAGACGAAGAAGAAAGTTGAGCTGGTTTCTCCTCAGCCCAAAAAGGAGAAAGAGAAAGAGAAGGGCAACAACAACAAAAGCGATGAAGACAATAACAAAGAAAAGAAATCGGAGGAGAAGAAGCCAAACAACGAGAAAAAACCCAAAGAGGTAAAAATAAAAAATAAAAAAACAATCTCTTTGCTTTTTACTAAATTGTTTTATCTGTGAAGAATCTGATTCTGAATGTTAGGATGTTTTTCGATTTCTGATTACAGCTAATTAAATTTTAATATTTTGGTTTGATTACTGTGTTTTGATTGGTTATTATAATCGTCTTTTCAGGCTCCGGTAACAACGGCGGTGTTGAAGCTGAACTTCCATTGTCAAGGTTGCATTGGGAAAATCCAAAAGACTGTCACCAAAACCAAAGGTTAGAAGACAAATGAGAAACACAATTGCGTTTCCAAAAACGCTGTTTTGTTTTGTAGACTTTGACGCCGTTTTTGTTAATTGGAATCGCAGGTGTAAATGGGATAACAATGGACAAGGAGAAGCAACTGGTGACGGTGAAAGGAACAATGGATGTCAAAAAGCTCGTGGAGAGTTTGACGGAGAAGCTGAAACGTCCGGTGGAGATTGTGCCGCCGAAGAAAGATAAAGAGAACGGTAACGGAAAAGAGAACGAATCTGGGGATAAGAAGAAAGGAGGAGACGGCGGAGGTAAGGAGAATAAAGGCGGCGAGGGAGCGAATATGATGGAGTACATGGCGGCTCAGCCTGCTTACGGGTACGGGTATTATCCGGGTGGGCCATATGGATATCCGGTTCAAGCCCATGCGCCTCAGATATTCAGCGATGAGAATCCGAATGCGTGCGTCGTTATGTGAGGAGGCGGCGGAAATTTGGAGTTTGGTGGTAGAGATGTGAATATGCTATGGTCTTTGGGGTATTTTCGGGAAAACACGAGTTTTTCCTTTCTTTTTGGTTTTCTAGTACATTTTCAATTTTGAATTTTGTTTTTTATGGGCATTTTA
Source organism: Erythrophleum ivorense (assembly GCA_026724425.1). Taxonomy (NCBI): domain Eukaryota; kingdom Viridiplantae; phylum Streptophyta; class Magnoliopsida; order Fabales; family Fabaceae; genus Erythrophleum; species Erythrophleum ivorense. Next base: position 6,232,320 of record JAIUCV010000071.1, on the reverse strand, counting down.
AAATCTTAAGTTAAACATGCAAATATTTCCTATGATTAAGAATGGAAAAGATTTAGTAATTCTTTTTTTTCTTGTCTAGTTTCAGTTGGGAATAATAAAAAAAATTCTAGTTCAATTGATTCTATTTGTTTTTATTCAACAAACCAGTATGCTATATTTTATTCAAAAAAGGATTGTTGTCGTTAAAGATTAAAAAAAAAATGACAGCGAAACAAATAATCTAAAATGAAAGCTGTCTAAGTCTTTTTTGTTTCTTTCAATTAAAAGAGTAGATGTACTAGTTAAACAGTTAAACGGTGGTATACATGAATAATGACAAAAAAAATGTATTAAAACATGCGTCAATTTTAAGGAACCGTATTGGCTGCAGCAAAAAAAAAAGGAAAATCATGTATGGGCCCGTGAGTTTGTACATCAGCTTCTTCTTTGTGAGAAAACAAATTATATGTTAAAAAGTTTTCTAGTAACTCGATATAAAGGTTCCAATTCCATGGCATTAGAGCACTTATACCATAAAGATTTAGCAGCAAATGGGGCTAAATTCAAATGGTGACATGTTGACAAGCAAACTACCAAATTATAAACTCTCGACTAAAATTTACAATTTTGGGGGATTGTATGTTTGTTTATTTTGTAATCCTATAAATTTAAGGTCTTCGGTCCCCTCCGAATGAAAGTTGAAATATTCGAGAATAAAATCTCAACCAATTCCCCCATTTTACCGAACTAAGCTAACAACGGCATATATTTAAGTACTTTACGATAAACAATCATTTAGAAGATCAAAACATTCATACAGCGTCATATTAAGTCAGCAATTCTTTTTGTTTCCATGCATTAATCACCAAATATTCAACATCGACAATTGCATGTACAATTTTACTATAAACAACCACGCTTTGCATGGACAATTTTACTATAAACAACCAAGCTTTTTAGTCACATAGTGTAATTAACATACAAGAATTATGTCTTGTGTGTATGCCCAGTTTTTTGGCCTATAAGAGTTTTTTTTAGACTGAGTTTTAGTTATACGAAAAGAAAAATAATGACGGTAATTATTAAAATTAAAAGCGCCGTGGTAAATGTCCATAAATACTGAGTCAAAAGTACATAATAAATGCATAATTATATAACTACCATTCTCTTTTTTCTTTTTTCTTTTTTTTTGAACAAAACCATTCTCTTCTTTTTCCCTCGTAATAAATTGAGCTTACGTAGTTTCTTCTTTCCCACCACTCACTTGATTGGAGATCTCTGTCGTCTCGATTGCACATTAATATGTACAACATTTCTACTCCACATATAACAATAGAAAATCTAAAATAACTATTGTGTACTCCACATATAACAATAAAAAATTAGAAATACTAAAATAACTACTGTGCCTTCTATTTATTTTTATTTTATTTTCCCTGATAACATGATATATTTAATTCGAATTACAACTATTTTTTTTTTTATACAGTTTTGATTCAAGCAGGGGATAAAATTAAGGTTTGAAGAAATGGTGTCGGTCTTAGGTGTCTCTACTAAACTCTGAGCCAGTTGGATGGGAATGCTCATGTCCTCTGCTTCATGCCCTCTCCCGTCGTGTAAGCTGTAACTGTTGCAATATATTTCCTTTTTTTTTTGGACACATTCGAGTCCATTATATATCAGACAGAACTAGTTCAACATGTCTTTTTATAATTAGCAACATGTATATTCAAACTATATTTTAATATACGAAATCAACGGTAGATGATATATGAATCGAACCATTGCCAATTCAACAAAACAAATAAAACACAAACAACTACCTTATAATGAGTATGAAACTATTATCTTCAATTTTAAGAGAGTTTTGTTGCAGAAAAAGACAAAATCTATGTTTGTTCATTTCTTGTTAACTTTAAGACTATATAGAACCGAAACAGTGAACTGTAATTCTATTTGTTTATTAGTTTATCGATAGATTTAGCATACACGTACTTCATATTAATAGAGGGTTGGTTACATTTGGTATATATTCTTCCTCTTTGTAAAAGTTACGGTTTGGTTTTCTTTGGGAAAGGTAATTACAGCAATAAATTAGTATTGTCGTGGTCAAAAAAAAAAATTTAGTTATATCGTCACTATATATGTTATTTATAACGACTTCAATAGGTAAGTCAACATATAGTGAATGCCAACCCATGACATCAATGCACACATGCTATTTATTTCCTTTTACTCTTTTATGGTAACGTAAAGCCAATTTTTTTTTATTTCCTGTAGAAAAATAGCTATTAGTAAGAGTTTTAAATTAACATCAATTTACTCGTCGTATTCATGTTTTTATTGTGCATGTGCGTTTGATGCGACATCTCTCATTCATTATTAATTGAATAATTCTACATGCATGGACATGTGTTGAGAATTTGGGATCATGATGCGAGGTGCTTCCTGCATCATCAATTCATCATGATGCATTAATGCTGACCATCATGATGCATGTTATTTTCCAACTTTCTTTCTACGAAAGTTCCATTCGATCAAGTTCGAGGAAACCAAAAGACTTTAAAATAAATCACATAAAAGTAACTAGTGAAGCTTTTCAACACGCTTATAAATTCATTCTCTTTATCCTTTTCCTTGTCGACAAATATAAATTGGAAAAAAACCTTTTTCACTTTACAAAAAATAAAAGTTTTATCATATTTTATTTTAACTACAGTTTTCCAAAAGATAAACTTATCGAGAAGCTTTATTTCTATATATATAAAGTGCATTGAACTTTTTTAATTATATTGTAAACTACTAATTTAACGAGAGAATAACCAACTAATAGTGGTGAATTAGTGGTGTATAACGCAGTATATCAAGTGATGAATTATTTTTTGCAAGTCTAAGACTCTAAATCAACGATCTGAGTCAAGCAATCTATAAATTTTCATTGCAAGATTTTTTCCTGTCGCTCTAGACCTTTTAAGTGTCAACTGTCAAGTATGGATTTCCGTTTGAGAATTTCCTATTTAACAAAAATATCTATAAAAAAACGAAGAAATCACATTGTAATTCTTTTTATGACCCTAGACTACCAAAATCTATCTGACTTTTTTAAAAAAATAAATAAAAACTAAAAGATACATTTTAAAGACTTATTTAGACGATATATAATAGGGTTAATTTGTACAACACGGACATGCATGGGTACGAAAGAAATGAAGTTTGATACGTTACATGAAATGGCAAATCAAGAAAGAATTTTACTCCAAAAGAGAGTACTAGCTAGGTTAGAGACATTCATTCTCCATAATCTAACCGAAGTCATTAAATCTATTATTGCTTGTTGATATACGAAGGGTTTGATCGAGAAAGATATACATGCATATTACAAAGAAGGCACATGGTTTTCAAACATTCGCAGTTTTTGATTAATAATTAGAGTTTGTTGCTATACAATAGGTTCTTCATGATACATTTTGTTTACATGAAAATGACTAAAAAATGTTATAATATTTTCAAATGATTTAGTGAAGATACTATTAAACCAATCAAGGAATCAAAATGATTCCCTTTTATTTTTATTCCTTTCTTTATTTTTTTCCCCTTTCATAGGCTTGATGATTGTCTTCGGTTCTTACCACGTGGGGGCATGCCAAGAAAAGTGGACCAAAAGACCACAAAAGAGGAAAAAAGATAAAGAAAAAAGGTAAATAAAGAGAGCTAGAGAAATACATTGGAAGATGTTATAAAAATATAATGCACATCATTATCCGGATAAAACAAAAGTAAAAACGAAACTGTAACCAGAATATTCGAGGATTCTTTATTACATGCATATATAATCTGTTGTTTTCATGATGCACTTTCTTCATATACATTATTATTACATGTAGTACCGTGGGAAAAAAACTACTACATTAACTTTTACCAAATACAAGCTATAGCTAGTACATACATGATACAACATTCGTTTACATGGCCGATCTTTCTTTCCGGAGAATTGAGACCAAAACAAATTATAAAGATTCACACATTTCATTTGATCTACAAAATTTGTCACTAGGTACCAACAAGTTTGGTTGATGAAGAATCAAAAGTTTTAGGCACATGAGTTTATTGTTAAGTATTGATTAAGCTACAAATTTCTATAATTCCATCTAATAAACAAGGTAACAGCGATTAAAAGCGTAACTTATAGTAATACATTGATGCTATATAATTTTTTGGGTCGAATGCAACCTTTTTTAGTGAACTTCCATTCGAGTGCTGTTGTCCTTTGATATGTATGCATTAAGTATGTCAATAAGAGTGTTTGTAAACTTTAATCCTAAACATATGTCCTTGTAAATCTTCGACTGTTTCAATGTGAGATTTTCTTATAACATGTCTTTAATTTGAAATTTATGTTTTTAGCACACCGAACTTGAGTTTAATCCTATACTGAATTTGCTACATATTTTAGGATTTATCATCCATCATGTCAATGCAGTGATCAATAGAGAAATTGATTTCAATCTATTTGATTCATTCGAATTATCGCTAGTACTATTTTCATTGCTATACAAAATTTGACCTACGTGTATAGACACAAGGTATACAAAAGATAGGCTCTATTCACACAACACCTTCTTGCACAAGGAGGCAATAGTGAGGCCCCACAATGAGAGAAAATAATAATAAAATCCAATCAAAGAAGAAAAAGAGAAAGACATGTAGCATTTCTTTTCTAGGAGTCAATATGCTTTGCCTTTTTCCCTTTTTATTTTCTTCATCTTCACATTTTTTCTCCACTTTGGTACTTTGTGAAAATTTATATTTGATATGATTTTTTTCTATACACTAATTTCCAAACTTCTTTTGCAATGAGTGAATGATGATGGTAAGGACGAGGAACTTTCTTCTTCCTTGGAAAACAAATTTCAAATCCAATATGAAGACATTCAACTTACGGAGACATATGACCCAATTGACGGTTTGGTTGAATCTTCCTCGCAGACCAGACGATTTCGTTGACTTGACAAAATATGGGTCAACAATTTAGTTTTTGATTTGAGTTTTAGTTACGTATGTTGCATTAAACATGAACGGGTATATATATGTGTGGTGGAAACATGAGCGGAGACATATACTACGAATACATTTACAGAGAATTTGTAAACAAAACGAATTCAATACATACATATTCAGATTTTTGAAATAGTAAAAAAATACTAGAGATTAAGAATATTCACTAATGTTAAAATTTCGTATAAGGAAAACTTTAATACAAAGCATGCATGAGACTTACAAAATAATTTGGAATTAAAATTCCATTAATATCACTTATTCATCAGAAGAACTAACAATAACATAGAATTAAAATTTAACGAAATCATATTTAAACCGTTGACATTTAAATCGGTTAATTTTTACATATCAGTTTCCTAGGTTCAACATGGAGTGACACATATACCATTATGAAACTTTTTTTTCACATAACAAAACAAAAGGTTAAATATACATACTGAACTTGCAAATTTGAAAACTGCATAGGCATTTCGGATTCCAATATACATAATAATTTACAAAGTTAAGGAAATGATGAAGATCTTCTTGATACATCTCGTCGAATGAACACTCCATGTACTTATATGTCTTCAACTTCCAAGTAAAATAAGATTTTATCTGTTTACAAGAATAACTATTCCCACTTGTATACTCGTGAACCTGACTGCATTCTACAGTATATCTAGAAGATGAAATAGAACACACAAAAAGCTGACGGAATTTATCAGACAAGACCTATCATGTTCATTATATGATCATCTTCAAGAATGAGTTTCTTACTTTACATCCCCGTGGATTCTCAAGATTGTGGATTGCATAGTTTACCAAACTAAAGTTCATTTATTAGTTTACCAAATTAACACACAATCCTTCTTTTTTCCCCCTTACTTTTCAGAACAACATTTCATCAAAAGTTGATATGCCTTCATACTAAGCAGGAGAATCAAAATACAACATTGGTAAGCAGTCTTCTTGAATAAATACATAATATTGTATACACAATATAACTCGGAAGAAATTTATATCCTCCAAAACAGGACCGGAAAAATATATGATGATAAACCCAATTCTTGGTTCAACTTAACGACTTTAAGCTTCCATGCTTAAACCCAATTTTTGGGCTTCTATTTTCCCTTATGGACCGTCACTAACAAATATTGGGCCTTTAAACTATTAAGCCCATATAAAACCGCACCTTATTCGGGACCGACCAAGTTGGGGGAGTTGCTGTTGCATTTCGATACGCTACTGAAGTCTGAAGCTAACTCAGTCTCGCCGTACACGTGGCACACTCACGAGTATCATCTCCTATAAATACCGATTCTTCCGCCTCGCGTCAACAGAAACCATCATTAACCCTAATTTGCCGAACAGGTGTTTGCGAGAGCTCGTGAAACCCTAGATCTACAGATCTCTCGATCTCCCGATTCTCTCAGGTAAGATATAGAATCTCTTCTCTTACGATTTATAATTCTTCGATCTGTATGTATGCTTCGATGGTTTTGATTTTGTATTTGTTGCTATGATGGAATTGATTCAGGGAGATTTGAAGATGGTGTCTGACGCTAGCAAGAAGAAGGCTGCTCAGAAGAAAGCTGCCGCCGCCGCTAAAAGAGGCGGTAAAGCTGCAGCTGCTTCTAAATCGGCCGCTACTTCCTCCAATGGAGTCGATAGCTTGTCGAGTGGTGTTGACGCTCTTCAAATCTCTGATCGGACGTGTACCGGAATTCTCTGCTCGCATCCACAATCTAGGGATATTCGGGTAATTATCTAGAGACTCACTGATTCGATTTGTTTTTTTTTTTTTTGATATTTGATTCGTGATGATGATCTGTGAATATTTCTGATGTTTAATTGATTCCATGAATTAGCGTTTTATGATTTGTATCACATATAGATAATCCTTAGTGTAGATTTTAAAATATTTTTCGATCTGAGAGAGGTTTTGGTTGATTGATGTTTGACTTATTCATTTCTGTTCGCAGATAGAATCTCTGTCTGTGACGTTTCATGGTTATGACCTCATTGTCGACTCAATGTTGGAGCTTAACTATGGAAGACGTTACGGTCTCCTTGGGTTGAATGGCTGTGGAAAGTCCACTCTTTTAACTGCAATTGGGCTCAGAGAGTTGCCGATTCCTGATCACATGGATATCTATCATCTCTCTCACGAGATTGAAGCCACTGACATGACCTCCCTTGAGGCTGTCATGAGCTGTGACGAGGAGAGGTTGAGGCTGGAGAAGGAAATTGAGACTTTGGTTGAGCAGGTTTGTATAAACAACAATAGACTGGATGCTAAATTTGATCTTTTGCGTTGGATGATGGAGTTGTTGATTCTTTGCTCTCTCTTTTTTTTTTTAATCTCAGGATGATGGAGGCGGAGAGCGTCTTGATACTATCTACGAGCGGTTAGAAGCCATGGATGCTTCAACCGCTGAGAAGCGTGCTGCCGAGATTCTGTTTGGTCTTGGTTTTGACAAGGACATGCAGTCTAAGAAGACGAAAGATTTCTCTGGTGGGTGGAGAATGAGAATTGCGTTGGCAAGAGCGCTTTTCATAATGCCAACAATCCTTTTGCTTGATGAACCGACTAATCATTTAGGTTGGTGATCTTTCTCCGTATGGTTTTCTGTTGTGTGTTCTTGAGTATTGTATTTTTGTATGCTGACTTTAATGTTCTCTCCTCAAACAGATTTGGAAGCCTGTGTCTGGCTAGAGGAGAGTCTGAAGAATTTTGACCGTATCCTTGTGGTGGTATCCCACTCACAGGATTTCTTGAACGGTGTCTGCACAAACATCATCCACATGCAGAGCAAGCAGCTCAAGTACTACTCTGGTAACTTTGATCAGTATTGCCAGACCCGTTCTGAGCTAGAAGAGAACCAGATGAAGCAATACAGATGGGAGCAGGAGCAGATTTCTCACATGAAGGAGTACATTGCTCGCTTTGGTCACGGTTCAGCCAAACTTGCTCGTCAAGCACAGAGTAAGGAGAAGACGTTGGCAAAGATGGAGAGAGGTGGGCTCACAGAAAAAGTTGCCAGGGACAGCGTTCTCGTTTTCCGTTTTGCTGATGTGGGAAAGCTTCCACCGCCGGTGCTTCAGTTTGTGGAGGTCTCGTTTGGGTACACACCTGACTACCTCATCTACAAGAACCTCGAGTTCGGTGTCGACTTGGACTCGAGGGTCGCTCTTGTCGGACCCAATGGAGCTGGAAAGAGTACCCTTTTGAAGCTCATGACTGGTGAACTGCAACCGACTGAAGGAATGGTGAGGCGTCACAACCACTTGAAGATTGCTCAGTACCATCAGCATCTGGCTGAGAAGCTAGACCTGGAATTGCCTGCACTTCTCTACATGATGCAGGAGTTCCCTGGTAACGAAGAGGAGAAGATGAGAGCTGCGATCGGTAGATTCGGTCTGACTGGTAAGGCCCAAGTAATGCCGATGAAGAATCTATCTGACGGACAGAGGAGCCGTGTGATCTTCGCATGGTTGGCTTACAAGCAGCCGAACATGCTTCTGTTGGATGAGCCTACTAACCATTTGGATATTGAGACAATCGACTCCCTGGCCGAGGCATTGAACGAGTGGGATGGTGGTTTGGTTCTGGTGAGTCACGACTTCAGGTTGATTAACCAAGTGGCTCATGAGATTTGGGTGTGTGAGAAGCAGTGCATAACCAAATGGAACGGTGACATTATGGACTTCAAGAAGCACCTCAAGGCTAAAGCTGGACTTGAAGACTGAAGATAATGTCGTGTCTGTCTCCTCTTGAAGGGAAAAGGAAAGAAGACTCGATTTGGGTCAAGCCGATGGAGAGAGAGAGAGGGGGATGGATTTTGGTTTCGATGAATGGTTTTGAGAATGGTTTTTTAACGAGTTTCTGAAGCCACACCTGTGAGAGGAACCATACTCGTAATCTCTGCATTTCTTAAGGCATTAGGAGGTCAGAGATTCTTCTATATTAGTATTATTATCCTCTTTTTTTTTTTTAAATTATTGTTGTTGAACGTTTTTTTTGATGCGAAACAGAGAGACATGGAAAAAGTAATATTTTTGGTTGGTAATGTAGGATTTTTACTTACTTTTTAAAGACTGAGATGTTGACGACCATGGTATTATACTATTGTTATTGTTAAAGTTGGAATCTTTTCTTGATTTATATTCGAATATTCGTTGGGAAAGTATGTCAGAATATTCTATTTTATGTTGATGCAAATGAAGTTTCTTGAATCATTACAGAGCTGCACAAAGCCAGGCTGTGTATTCTTGACATTCTCGTAACTGGATTTAGATCCTGAGGAAGAACCCATTTTAAAGTTTTCTTTTTGGTGTTTCTATGATTAAACATCTAAATATGCATTAATTTACCAACTCTTTTCTGGAAAAAGAATCTAGACCCATTGAGCTGAATGATCAAATCATCTAAGAGTTGGTATTTACACAAGGTTACACTCAGTGAGGAAATGGCTTTAAAATCAAATAATCAAGGTTTAGATTTTCATATTAGTTTCTCTTGGCTTCTTAAGCACAGCTTGATGCGAGTAATTGCAAGATTTGGTCAGTGAATGACTCAAGAGGTGATGTATCAAGACGCTCGTAGTAGTTTTTAAATTGTGAAAATACACACTTTTTGTCTGGTTCGTAAGTTTAATGTTAATAAAATAGTAATAGTATAAAAAAGGTCCTACCGGAAGTCGAACCCAGGTCCGCTGGATTCAAAGTCCAGAGTGCTAACCACTACACCATAGAACCGAGAGTGCTTTATGGTCTTATTCAAAGTACACATAACTCAGCATCAGTTTTCCAAGTTTATTAGTTTCTCATCATACTCTGTTAATCTCTGCAGATTCTTTTGGTGTGATCTGTTTTTGTGATGTGAAGATTACACATTCAATCTCATCTTCCGTAATGTTAGTTCATTAAGTATTCTTCATGTGAACTCTTAGCATTTCAAGCATCTTGAAGAAGGATCTTTTTTTCTTGTTTTCCCTCGACATATAAAGCTGATTGAAGATAAAATTATACATGCAGAGAAAAGAGTTGTTGAATATTTTATCTTACATGGTAACGACATTACAATAATCAATAGCAAGTACCGAGCTCATTGAACCTTACCTTTTCGAAGCAAGACCTTACTCACTACGTATCAACTACAGGAATATAAAAACGGTTATATATATAAGGAAACATCTCTTCTGAGTTATGATATGTCTTCAAACATGAGCCGGAGTTCCGGCCTCCGGTGTTGGAAAGTCAGCCAGAGCTACTTTCCGGCTTCTCTCAGACCGACTATTCTCAGCGAATTTGATGCTTCCTTCGTGCAATCCTTGTCGTTTCTCTTCCTCTGTCCACTCAGAGCCGTAATAATATTCCTCTTTCGATCTTTCTCCATCGCTCGACGGCCTTAAGAACATGCTTCCCCACTGCGGAAAATGTATAAACGCAACCGGGAGCGTGCACAAAACCGCCATAGCACCCATCAAAGAGAGTCCTTGCGCTGTACTAAACCTCGAAGTTGAGAAGAAGAGCAGTTGCGTCAAACCGGATCCGAAGTTTCCTCCTGCGCCGGTTAGTCCAGATATGAGCCCTAGAGAGCGGCGCGAGACGAAAGGTGCGACCCCGAAGAGGGCTCCGCAAGCGGCTTGTGTACCGATTGAAAAGAGCATCATTGCTAAAATTGCTATGGGAAGTGTATTAGCAAGACCGAGCCAGATGCAAAAGAGAGCTCCTACGGTTTGAAAGATCCATAAGGTCCATAAACGACCTCTCATGCCAAAGGTTCGAGCTGCTACATCAGAGGCGTAACCACCAAAGGGACGAGCGAAAAAATTAGCCATTCCGAAGCTCGCTGCCACGATACCGGCTGTCTGAAGCTTAAGGTTAAACCTGATACGTGAAGAACAAGAAAACAAAAGTTGTTATTACTTGAAGTAGAAGTAAGTAAGATTTTCATTTTAATTTGAAATTAACGAAGAAGGAAATAAACCTATCGTAGAAATATCCGGAGATAACGTTGTTGATAGTCAATTCAATTCCCATGGAAAATCCATATAGAGTGAATAAAATCCATGTTCTGTAGTTCTTCACAGCGAACCAGAATACCTAAAACAAGTAACATAATAACAAGAATACCCGTTAGCCACTAGCTAGAAATATATTGACGAAAAACGAAATATAATACTGTTATATCATGGTTCGTATAAAATATTTGACAATTAGCTATTGTCATAATTTTTTTACTATTCGTCAAATGTTAATTTTGAAAGATAGTCGCAAATTTTTGCTACGACTAAAATTTATTGCAAAATTTCATGACTATTTTTAATGCTCGGAAAATTTATTGCAAAATTTCATGACTTTTAAATGCTAGGAAAATTCTTTTAGCTAGTGAGAGCCGTATTGTACTCTTGATTCGAATTTATGATATAGTAATTAAATATGAGAAAAGTACCTTGGAGAATTTGTCTTTAGAAATTTGACCACTCTTCTGAAGGGTACTTAGGTTACCATCAGGGAGATCTTGGCCAAGAGTGAGGACGAGAATGCCCATAGCAACTTGAAGGAAACCGGGGACGAAGAAAGCTATGCGCCACGCCATGAACGGAGTGGCTCCGGCGAGTTTGATGACGTGGAAGACCATCGGCATGAGTAGCTGAGTCACTCCACCGCCCATATCCCCCCACCCCCCGGCGCAGCCATTGACTAGTCCTATGATCTTGCCGTTGAACATGACGCTGGTCCAATACTGGCACGACACGAACGTGGCGAGGCAGAAACCGATCATGAACCTGACGGCTAAGTATCCTCCAGCATCGGTCACAAACGACATTGAGAAGACGGTTGGAGCGGTTAGCATGAGCGAAAAGGCGGTCCCATACCGTGCACCGAGGAGGTCGCAAACCGCTCCCATGGCTAATCTTGAGAAAATGGCGCCTGAGACGGAAGCGACTCCAGCGTTCCCGATGTCGGTTTTGGTGAGGTCGAGGTTGTCGCGAATGATGGGAACTAACGGTGCGGCGGCGAAGGTTGAGATGAAACAAGTGAAGAATGATATCCATCCTAAATGGAAGGCTCTCATGTGAGGTTTAGCAAATGAGAGTGGGTTAAACACTTTGGCTCGATGTTCGGAATCAACGGGAATGGCGAATTTAGCCGTTGGATCGTCCGAGGATTGGATGGTTTGGGATGAAGGATCAACAGAGAAGGAGAAGACTTGTTCTCTTGCTGTGACTCCATGCAAGGAGGTTCCAATAGAGCCTTCTTCATTAGAAGCCATTTTAAGATGATAGTGAGATAAAAGACTCTGAGTGGGAGAGAAGGTATATTGCTCTTTTTGTGTGTTTTGGTGTACTTTTGAGATTGAGAAATGCAAACTATATATAGCGCCAGAGGGCTATCAACATCAAATGGTGGGTATAGGGTTAGGAGCGTCCAATCAGAAATATGAATAAATAGAAGCTGTTTGTGTTTTAATTTTTGTGTGAGACATGCTTATGATTCTTTTGTGTTTTTTTATTTTCATATTTAATAAGAAAGATTAAGTTTTTCTAATATATATCGTGAAGTTTTAGTGTGTGTTTTTTCCTAAATAAAGTTCAAGCAGCCTTCGAAAAGTTGCAAATTTTGTAGTGAGAAAATCAATATGTACACTTTTGTTTGACCAAGTTTCCGTACTTATTATGTTTTAAGCAAAATGCATAAGAAAAACGTTTCACTTTGCAAAAACTTCTCGATATATAATTAAAAGTATGTGTTATGGAATAGAAATCTACAAACGTGTAACATCTATTTAGCTTTTGGTATACATAAGTGATAAAGATTGTTATTGTTGTTGAATTTCTCTCAATGGGCGATAGAGATACGAACGTTGTTCACAGTTGGCACTGGCAATAGCTAAATGAGTAAAAAAGTGTAAGAGGCCGTACGAATCAATGATGGCAAAAATCGTCATAGTGTCTTTAATAATTTTCAATTTGTCTCTTGGGCATTCCTTGTGGTCGACTTACCAAATGAAGTAAATATTATCTTGATATAAATTCCCACAAATTTGCTCTTACGTTTCTGAAGTTTATATGTATGTATATGGTCTACTTTCTAGGTTATATTATTATCTTTCGGCCTATGATATTCAAATATCCTCACTATGAAACGAAATGATAAGTTGGCTTTCTTAATCTTGTATATAAGCTCTAAACATAGTTCTTAGAAATACATGATTTCTAAGTGTTATAATATCTGTAAATGCTTAAATGCACTTTTCCATCTATAGGTGTTGATGATATATACTTGTAAACTAGAAATACTCATATACCATGCATGTGTTGTCCGCGATCATAAACATTTCAAACAATTTGTTCAAATATATATATATATATATATATATATATATATATTTCAAGCAAAAAAGAATGTGGTGTAATATTTTTATTTTTATTTTCAAAAATTTTAATCATTTATTAAATTTAGCCAAAAAAAATGGTTTTATTGTTTTCAGATGTAGGGAAGGCAACTTTAAAGTCCAAAGTTTATAGGTTAAGGAATTCAAATATTGCGGGAAGGTCAAACAAAAAACAAGGTGTCAAACAATCTTTCATAACAGGAGTAATGGCTCATTTGACTTCTTATGTTTATTTAATGTTTGTGGCTCAACTTGGTCGCCTTCTAAGCATCATTTCTTTAAAAAAAAAAAAATGCAAACATGGTCTATTTCTTCATGAAATTAAGATGATTAATTTCATTGGTATATAACTTAAGTTGGCTTTAACATAAAAAAGTAGTTATCTAAGGTATAAACATACTCGTACCCCACGTTCAGTAGTTGGCTGGAAGTTAAAATTTAGCTGAGAAGTGATTAGCTAGCTTAGTTATGCTGAACTTGAATTTATGTATCGATACGTACAATGATATAGTGATATCCCTAACACAAAACCGCTTTGTAATTGTTCTCATAATCTGTAATAAATATAATATAATATTAAGACTTTAAACTGCAATGCTAGCTACATCTACGTAAATCTAGTTAATCTTAGTCTAGCTTTATTCAATTTTTACTATTTAGGTCTAAGATATGTACAAAATGAATAGAAATCAAAACTAATTCTTCAAAATTGGTCAGATTCAATTTTTCCTAATTGTAGGTTTGTCAGAAAACATATTTCAGTTTTTGTCTTTTCTTTTTTAAGTCCTCCGGTTCAGGTTATGACTTATTAGATTATAGATATAGAACAAATACAGCGAAACAGACAAATAGAAAGATTCAGATAAGTTTTTAGATTGCATTTCTGTATTGATTTGGATGGCGTAGATACGGGCTTTTGGAGTGAATAACACTAGTATAGACTTCAAGTGGCTCAATTCAAAAGTAAACGGTGTGAATGGATTAGAGTCAAAAGTTGTTGGTTAAAAAGATATTTACTTTTCTTCAGCGTGAATAATAAGCTGTGCTCCTTTTTGTAAATTTCCAGAAAGTTGTACTTCATATATCATATATCACATATAATATATAATAGTCGCTTGAATAACGGCAAATTTCACGTAACAATGAACGTGAAATTGGTTACCAAAAAAGTGGTTGATGCTTGCTTATCGTGCTCATATAAAAGTTCCTAATAGGTGCTAATTATTGACTTACTTAAAAACTGTAATGATAATTCAATTGTCTTATCTGTTAATACCATTTTAAAAACCGTACAGATCACAGCATTGGGTTCTGTCCTTATGATGCGGAAGATGTACGGCGCCTTCCTCTCTGACTGTAATCCTCATCATTTAAACCATTGAATTTGATACACGTCATATTTACATATCTTGTTATCTACATATCTTGTTATCGTTACGCAGACAAATGTTTCTAAGACGTTTTGTAACTTTAGTATTTTAAAAATATTGTTTAGTAATCAGTACCGTAAGGTCTTGGGTAGAACTGAATTAAACGGGATATAGAATAGGAGATTATAAATATTTTTAAAATATGTAAACCGATTAGGTATATAGACTACTTATCATTTTAGAGATAAGCAAAGATGTGTGATATAGAGAAGAAGAAAACTATATATATATAAAGGATAACAGTCATCCTTTTCTTGTTTATACTTTGCTACAGGGAAATACAACTGTAATGAACTAAATTCATAAGCCGCTAACAAAATCTAAAGTAATAATAATCCAAAAGACATAACTTTGTTGGCACGACAGTTTTCTTAGCATGTGCTCCATTCGAATTAGATTTTCATTACAATTTTTTTTTTAATTTAAAATTGTTTTGGATGTATGTATATAAATGAGGATCTCTAACGCAATCGTTTAGTAAAAATATTGCTAGTCTTTTAATAGTTTGAGACTGTTTGTTGGTCGAAGACTCGAAGCCATAATATGGAACTTTATGAATGCCATATCATTGGCCACTGTAGAATTTACATGTCATTCATAAACTTCCATATTAGTGTTGAATTTAGGTATAGGATCAGTAACAAAATAAATAAAACTATGAACCTAGTGTTGGTAGCTTTACTGGCGGTACCCAGTTTGAGCACTAAGAGTGGGGACACAACGATTATATTCCTCATGTAGAGTATAACCCAACAGCTGGCTCCGAACCAAGAGGAAAAAGTAGATCGAAGGCCCAAAACTTTTTTGGATACAAAAAAAAAATTTATGCTTAACAAATCATAATGGAATATATATATTTTAACTCAATAAAAATTCATGTGATCAATTAAGAAGAGTACAAAACCATCTCCGGTTGTAAGTTTGTTCTCTTATAAACAAAAAGCAAAAAAAATGAAGCATTTAATGTAACAATGGCTTTTGATTGAATGTAATTTTACCCAATCTAGACGCAAATGCATAATGGGATAATTAATTAGGTGCCAAAGTTATCAATATGGGCTAGAAGTTATAGCAAATTCTGAGAAAGAAACTGAAATAGAATTGGGTTTTGTAGGCTTCCTCAGAAGTCCATATCATTCAGAACCTATCATACCCATTAGGCTTTCCTTAAAGCTTTATTAAAACACAAAATGTTGCATGAGCTAGAGATGTGATAAAATTTGGCTCAATGGATTATTTTGTAGGAAGGCGAAATTAGTTAATTTCCATAAAAGTCGATATTAAAACCATGAATTACCACTTACTAAAATTAGCTTGGTATATGTCATAGAAATGCATTATTTAATGAATTAATCCTGGCACAGAAAAATTGGGACAACGAAGATCATAAACAAAGAATGAAAGAACACACCTTGAGTTCGTAGCTTAAACAGATAATAAAACAAAGAGAAAATTTAAGAAAAAACAGTACAATTGTTACGAAATTACATTAAGTGTAGTATATCCCTCGTATAGAACTTAAACGTATAATTCGATCGACTACTTTCACATTTGGAGCAATAGGAATTGATAACACATTTAAACACACAAGTAACTCTCAAACGTGTTCCGGCGTAACATCAGGTGCAGAAGCCACGCGCCCTCCACGTTCCGACCTACTATTGACGGCAAACTTCAAACTCCCTTCATGCAACCCCTTTTGCTTCTCCGCCTCCGTCCACTCTTTCATGTAATAATACTCCTCTGTAGACTTCTTTTCATCTCCCGTGGAAGGCAAAAACATGCTTCCCCATTGCGGGAAATGCACTAAAGTGACGGGTAATGTACACGCTACAATCATCACCCCCATCCACGTCAGCCCTTGTTCTGTCGTGAACGTCGAGGTCGAGAAGAACACGAGCTGAGTCAGACCAGAGCCGAAATTTCCCCCGGCTCCAGTAAGACCAGAGATGATACCTAAGGAGCGGCGTGAAATGAAAGGTATGATGGCGAATGTGGCTCCACAAGCGGCTTGAGCCCCGAGTGAGAAGAGAATCATAGAGAAAACCGCGGTTGGGAGGGTTGTGGCTCGGCCTAGCCACACGCAGAAGCAACCGCCTAAGGTTTGGATGATCCATAAGGTCCAAAGACGGCCTCTCATGCCGAAGTGCCTCGCCGCCGTGTCTGAGGCCCAGCCACCGATAGGACGTGCAAAGAAGTTTGCCATACCAAAGCTTGCCGCGATTATACCGGCCGTGTGAAGCTTGAGATGGAACCTGTAAAATGGTCACCATATATTGAGTCTTTTTAGGGCCGAGCTGGTGTATAAAAAGTGAAAGTGGTGGATTTGGAGAACGATAATGTTAAGAAAATATTTACAGAGGAAAACCATTTTCAGTATAAATAATGTTTTTAAAAATTATGTTTTGGTAGAAAAGAATTATGTGATATAGTAATTCAACCGATCGACCATTTGAGCATGCAGGGTATCAACACAATTTCGAGTTTGAGTCTTATAGTAGAAATTAGAGACATTAAGTAGGTATTTACTTATATTAAAAAAATTCCCGAATAGTGGCATATAATAATACACCATTTTGCCTAGTCTTGTACTATTATTGTTTATAGACTAAAGGAATTAAATGCGAGTTATAAAAATCTACCTGTCAAAAAAGTACTCAGCGATGACGTTATCGGTTGTGAGCTCAACTCCCATGGAGTACCCATATAGCAGCACGAAAACCCATGTCCTATAGTTTGTGATCGCGTACCATAAAACCTGGTAAAGATGTCCACCATGAATTAGTTATAACATTTTAACCAAGAACAAGGAGAAATTTGTATCCTTTTTTCAAAAAAAAAAAAAAAGAAAAAAATGAGAAGTTTGTGAAAGATAATTCTAATAAGATACATCAACAAATGAGATAATATAAATGATTACAATCACTTCGGTGTAAAGGTTCCCATCAGTTTTTTCTGTATGAAAAGGTATTTAGTTTTTTTACTTATATAAAAGTTTACTAACAGAGTAAATGAAACAATAATGGATTAGTTTATTGGATTCTTAATTATTTTGTCTCTATCTAAATGCTAATGTAAGATCTATGAGAACATCTATTAATATAAGTCCACACAAAGTATATATTCTAGACAACGATCACTTACATCAGCAGAACTTAATATATATATTTTTTTGTTCCAATACGTAATATATATAAAAGATTAAGAATAAGATCCAAGAAGACGTTAAGATTACTATGTACCTTTGAGAACTTGTCTTTAGTAACAACACCTTTCTTCTCGAGTGTACTTCTATTACCATCAGGGAGGTCTTGTCCTAATGTCAAGACCAAGATGCCCATGATAATATGCATCCACCCGGGGACGAAGAAAGCCATTCTCCACGCAGTGAAGGACGTGGACCCCAACCGTCGAATTATCTCATAGACCAGCGGCATGAGCAGCTGCGTAACCCCACCGCCCATGTTCCCCCACCCGGCCGCTGTCCCGTTCACTAGTCCTATGATCTGACCGTTGAACATCGTGCTCATCCAGTACTGACATGACACAAAAGTCGCGAGGCAAAACCCAATCATGAACCTCACCGTTATGTACCTAAAGTTATAAAAACAAATTGTTAGGAATTTTACATCGACAGTAATTAATATAACAATCATTACTCATTATTTCAATTAATAGCCAATGAATTTTAACAAAGGTGGCCGTCTTAAACTAAGTGAAGCGAAGCTTAAGATTTGTTCAGTTTTACATTAATTGACAAGCATGCTTACCCGCCGGCATCAGCAACGAAAGACATGGAGAAGACGGTCGGGGCCGAGAGCATGACGAGGAAAGCGCATCCATAACGTGGCCCAAGGAGATCGCAAACGGCTCCCATAACAAGCCTAGAGAAGATACTTCCGGAGACAGAGGCAACACCGGCGTTTCCCACATCTTGTCTGGTGAGATTAAGGTTATCTCTAATGATTGGGACGAGAGGAGCAGCAGCGAAAGTAGAAATGAAGCAAGTGAAGAAAGAGATCCAAGCAAGATGGAAAGTTCTCATGTGTGGAGCTGCAAAGGAGAAGAGTTTGAATACTTTGGCTTTATGTTCGGTGTCGACGGGGAGAGAGAATTTTGCTGATGTGTCGGAAGGAACCGCGGGAGATTGGACTGAGAACGCATAGCTTTGTTCTCGGCCGGTGACTCCGTGCATTGAGCTTCCCGGTTCACCGAAACCATCAGCCATATTGTTTATATATGAGTTTTTCTTGTGGTCTTGTGTTTAGGGAACATAACGGAGAAGGTTGGTTTATATAGAGATACGAAAGTTGACTTCGTAAGAGCCAGTGGGGATTCGAAAGGCTATAAGTGGGATTTGTGTTACGTAGATAATACTATATTAGAATAGTTCTTAACGATAATTGATGATTCAAAGTTGTTTATGCGAGACTGATTACACTTATACAAGTTGTGTCTTTAAATTAATATTATGGAATATTCACTTTCGCCGCGAGCATGCATAAACGAGAATTAAGCCTCACCCTACGTCCCAAAGGTTCACTTGGATTCCAATTTAATTAAACTATTTATCAACATGAAAATACAAAACTTTCAGCATTCTTAGAAAGAGATATTTGAAAGGAGGATTACTATTTTCGATTTTTGTTGCTGTTATTATTATTTTTTGTTTGATAAAACATACTCGTTATAAAAAGAAGAGATACTATATATTTATACATAATATAAGCTCGTAATAAAAAAATTACAACGATTTCTCATATGTAATACGGAAAATCCTCCTTACAAATAAATTTTTTTTTTTTTTTTTTTTTGGTCAGCCCTTGCAGAATTACTATATATAAGTAGAATTAAGATCGGTAGTATAATTTTGAATTTAATGGTATAGGTTTCCTTATATATAGGATTCATATCAGAAACAATATATATAGTCTTTGTTGACAAAAAAAACAGCAATACATAGATATAGTACTTACTGAATAAAATTCATATATATTTCTTAGGAACATTATTTGAATTTTTATCTCCAGTCATGGAGTTTGCTGACGTAATTTTAGAAGTGAATTTTCCTTGAAAGTTTTGAGCTTAGAAGGGAGAGGAGCCAAGTGGTTAATATGAGCTTTTTAACACATGATGGGATGCAAAAGCCAAGCCAAGAAAGTGACTGTGTCTGTGTGAATTGTGATCCATACATGGAGATCCGTGACATTCGTCCTCTCTATGTGACAATGTCTCTGCATGGATTTCCATTTCATAATACAAGTTTTGGGGGTTAAAAAATAAAAACTGCGAGAGAGAGAGGGGAACAAAATATCTAGATTCTTACTATTAAACTATAGTTGTAATGATGTAATCAAATCCTTAATTATGCTTAGGAAAGATTGTAACAGCAGAATAACAGTTGTATTTTCTTGCCTAAATAAAGCCATCATGCGTTTCCTTTATCACGAATAAGAATTTTGTAAAAAGGAAATTCCATACGAAACGTGCAACAGTGCTATAGTTTGACCATTTAGTTTGTAACAATTAATCTCTGCATGACATATAAAACCTCTGATATTTTTTCTCTAAGATTGATCTTCGTAGTAAGAGAAAACGTTATACTAGGTCCATCATTATTGATTCATACTGAACGTAATGTTCTGTGACCGAAAAAATGCTTTAACAATATTTAGCACTTAATCGTATGTATGTATGCATTATAGTATATGATAAGATCTTTTTAAGTGAAGATTACTAAGAAAAAAGTTACAAACACATAATTAAATTGGATTTGGAAAGTATTTTCTGAAGAAAAAAAGTAGAAGGTAAACACTAACAAAAAAAGAACCTTTTATTGTCAACTGTAGGTAAGCAACATGCTTATTACAATGCCAGCAGATTCACCGGCGCACACAAATAATTATGTATTACATTTATACGTGTCTCTGAGACTAAACTCTGAAGAGTCCAACGATGGCAAGCCAGATTCTCTGGATTCCATTATATTATAGAATTTTATTTGATGATGTCATCTTGTTTATTTTATTCTATTTTGCTATCGAGACATCCAGTTCATCTTAATTTAAAGTTATTATAAACTTCAAATCAATCGCGGAACTTAGTTTTGGACGGCTTTCGAAATAAGTCCATAAATGTCCTTTTCCATCACAATTCTGCTAAGAAAATCCTTAAACAAAATAAAATTCTGCTTAGAAATCTGTAAAGCTTTATGAGATAATTAATGAGTTAACAAACATATCCAAGCCGGCTGTGAAATAGCACTCCATACATAATGTATCAAAGAACACCTGTTGGTCATTGCTCTACATTCTCTGACCTCAACCACGTTTTAACATTGTCCTTCTAAAAAAGGTTAAGTTGCTACAAGTATCACACGTATCTGGTTAATTACCACGAATTTTCATATTTGTATCACACGTTCAAAATATTTTGGACGCCGGTTTTAAAAATGTTTTTTTTAAGAAAATGAGAACATAGTCATAGATTAACGAAAAAAATCAGAAAATGCATGTTATCTATAAAACAGAACAGACGAGACAATAGCCGATGAAGCACATATCACAACTAGTTGTATGGAACCCAAACATCACTGTCAAAATCGTTCTTCAACCACTTCCTTGTTAGTTGTTTTTTTACTGTCTTTTACTGAGCCGTCAAAAGAGTTATATACAAGCTTTATTAGTGTTCAGTGTCAAGAATTAAATACAGTGAGCGACATGAATCAAGAAAACTCCAGTCTTAAGAGTTGAGTTCTAAGTTAAAGAGTCTAAAGTCATTAAAAAGCACACTTTAATAAACCCCAAACTTTGTGACAAGCTTAAACTATACACACACACACAAAGAAAAAGTTTAACTAAGACTAAACCCGAAAACAACACACTAAAGGAATCTACTAGCAAGCAAAGCAAACTGATCATGGGGCTCCCAAGAGAATCGGATCACCCAAACCCGAACAGCATTTCCCCAGAGCCGAGATGCTTAGAGAACGTTTCTTCATCTTTTCTTTACCCGCCGACCAGAGCCTCCCGTTCCCGTTCTCGCAAGTGAGCAGCGACGCGCATAGCTGAAGCGGCTCGACCAGCTGCTGGTTCGCAGTCCGCAAGAAAAGGTCTAGATTCTGTATGTACTTATCCTCTTTCGTTGCCTGCTTGTGGTGTTTTTTCTCAGGCATTACCGCAACCGTATCTCTCGACTCTTCTTCCTCGTCTGTCCAGTAGCTTTTGTCTTCCATTGCAAGATCGTCGTATTCCTCATCTGACTTTGTCGATTGCTCATCAACAGATCCCACCTGTAAAAACACACTCTTTAGCACACGTCGAAACGAAGGCCGGGCAATATACAAGAAAGACCATTATAAGAAGTTTTCACTTCTTCATGTTCTCGCTTGTTATCGTTATCGTCATCGCTAAAATCTGTATCTTGCTCAGGAGGATCATCCTCGACTTCTTCATCGCTTCCATTCACAGACTGCTCCTCCATAAGCTTGAGGGAAAAACAACACAAAATCATCAAACAACCTTCCGCATAATCATCGAACAAGAAAAAAATAGTTTCAAGAGTACCTCTTTAGAAGTTCCTTCAGACATCCTCGGCGAGCTACAGCAAGAAGAGTAATGCTTACTGCCATTATCAGCCAAGTCAGCTTTAGAGTCATCTACACTCCCTGCACGGCTCGTTGCTCCATCGCTAGGCCAAGCACTGATCCCAAACAAACCAAACCGAAGGTTAACCGGTTCTGCTTTCTGCAAATATCCATAAACCGGATGCTCCATTCCATTCTCCTCTGTTTTCTCATTACACACCACCGGATTCCCGCTCTCGTCGACCTTACCACTAACCGGCCAAGTTCTTGCGAAAGTGCCATCAGTATTCAAGAGAGCCATTAGATGCCTAGAAGAGCCTTTTCTCTGGATCAGCTGAAACATTCCTTTGGAACTCAACGAGTTAGCTGTACACTGGTTCCTATACTCATCATCAATCACAGAGACCGTATTCGTGGTGGCATCATACAGCTGCTCTCCTGCTTCTCGCCTACGCAGGCAGCTGAACACCGTGGCGTGGATCGCAGCCACGCTCTTATCCACATTGGTGTTGTTAATCTTGGGGACGAGATGTTTGTCAGCTCGTTTACACAAGTAGTCCTGTATGGTTCTGATGTTACGTATGTATTTGACGTACTTGTTCTTCTCCGGGTCCAGGGTCATGTACTTGGCTCTGACTGCGAACCGTTCCAAGTGTTTCTCCTCGTTGGAGATGTATACCATGAAAGGAACAATCGAAGGATGCTTTTTCATCAGCCCCATCACAAAGTTAAGGCTTAGATGAACACCTTCAACGACGACAGACTCTTTCCGCTCTTCCCAAGAAGTGATGAGCCTGTCGAGATTGTCAATCACCATTTCGCTTTGAGCTTTATATCCTTCTACAGCCATTTGCTTGCGGCTTAACAAGACCGGGGTGGTTGATTTTGATCCAACGTCAGTCTGTTGAGACGCATTTGGTTTCTCGTCCTCGAGTGTTGATTTTGCATAACCATCCAACTTTTTGGCTCTTCTTCTTTTGGCTTTAGACTCAGCAACGGCCACAGGGTCGAGAAACTCTCCAGCATGGTACGTTGAAGCCCACAGCAGAGGATTTTGCTTTTCATCGACGAAACTCCTCATCATGTGACGGATTGAGTCGGTTGAGACGACCGTTGTAATCCCCAATCTGCTTCCCTGTAACACAAAAGCGCAGATTGTAAGCCTTTGAAGAAACAAGTGAAAAAGGCAAAGCTTCTTATTTCTATCTATAAATACCAGAAGTGCAGAGAGTGTAGATTTGCCACAGCCACTAGTGCCACAAAGCAGAACCGTCACAGATTCTTTCCTTTCTCGAATCCTGCAAAAGTGATCATGAGTAGTGTAATATTAAATGATGCGGTTACAAGTGAGAGATATGTGGCATGAGTAGTGTAATATTAGCATTGAATTATGCAAAAAAAGAATGAAGCTAAACACATAAAACAGAGGTCTTAAGACTGAGTTAACATATTTCTTTCAAAGACACTTGAGTAGAATCAGATTATAAAGTCTTAAAGAGTTTCTTAGAAAAGTAACAGCATTTATGTTTCTAATGGTAAGAAATTTTACTTGCAAGCGAGAATCAAGTCAGCCCTTTGGTCATGACCCACATACTTGTATTCAGCGAGAGCGTCACAGACCACATTTACAAATATCTCTCTCGGAACAACAACTGTTGTGCGCCTTTTGTACATCTCAAACGGCTTACTTTTACTCTTCTCAACATCTTCATCGGTAGTAGCCAAAGAGCTAACTTTGTTCATCTTTTCTACACCATCAACTGTCTTCCCAAATTCAGCTTCTTTCGCATGCGAGGTAGGTGATAGTATTAAGGATCCTTCACTTCTTATTAACTCAAATACCCTGCGGCTAATCTGCTCACAATCAAAAACCAAAAAAAAAAAAAAAGAACTTTAGTATCTATCAAAATCAACAAGGCATGAAAAGTGCTGGAGTTACAAACACCCAAAGGTTTTGGAACTGATGGAAGCACCATAAATCTTGAAACTTTTGTCTTTGTTTCAAACAAGGTACCTTTAGAAGATACCAAGCAAGTTTATGACTAAGATATTGAACACAAAAGAAAAAAAAAAAGGGTGCAACAATACTCAAATAGAATCTAAACATAAGAGAAACAGAGCACAATTAGACTACATGGCACCAGACTTAGCTCAGGATCTGAAGCTGTGAATACAGTAACAGCTAGGAAAATCCAAATTATGATAAGGTAAAATCTAAATGCTAAATCGTGCTGATTGTATCCTGACACTTGATCTCTAATATCCAGACAATAATTAACTGATCACTCCCATTTTTTTCTCTTTTTTTATAAAATAGACATGTCGGTCGACATAGTAATGCCAAATTAGAGGAACGTGCTTAATCCTGTCCAAATTCACTGTTCCAGAATCCAGAAAAAGTTGACTAGAGAGAGATGCCTAATCGTTTTTAGTTTTTTACCATCCAAACTGATATATAATCAAAATCAAATGAAAAAATAATCCCAAAATCATTAAACGACAAAGAATAAAAGATTTAAGTGATGAAAAAGATCAGAACTTGGATGAAAGCGATGTGAAAACAAAATCGAACATAAAATTTTTAATTTTAAAAAGGGGCAAAAATCGATGATCAACCTTAAAGGCGTGACGCGCTTTGCATCCCATAAGCTGAAGAGTACTCTGCAAAACCGGACGCGTATACCGGAACGAATCTTTCCAATTCCCGGTTTCGTCTTCTTCCACCGTCGCCGTCGCATCCACACCGTCGACCACCACTATGTACATCACCTTCGTCGTCTCCGCCATATCTCTGGAAAAAAAACAAAAACCGAAATCTCGATTGAAAAATTGGTAATAAACATGCAGGATGAGAAAATTCGGAAAATGCGTACCTCTCCAATAGAAATTACTTAGGGAGATCGGGTAAGAGGGATTAGGGTTAAAGAATCGAAGATTGTTGTGAATGTGTATCGTTTTAAGGCGGAGAAGAAGAAGAGAGGGAAGAAGATGATGTTGTGGCCATTTTGTGTCAGCTATGTTCCACGCATCGCTTCAGTAGAGCCTCCACGAGTCTCTCTCTTTAAAGCCAACTTCCTCTCTTTCGCGTTTTCCTTTACAACAAAATCGTTAAAAACAAAACAAAGTTTTTTAATGTAATTTTTTGGCTTATTTGGTTCTTTTGTAACTTACCCAGTATCTTTCTTTTCCTTGACAATGGTATACTTAACTTTGTTTTCGATCTATTTGCTCCTCAAGCCTATGTCCAATCCGAATCAATAACATGTACAGTATTCACTATTCAGACATCAGGTTAGCTCTTTCTTTCATTCGATTAAATCTGGGTCAAATATTTTTTGTAAAATTATCTCCAACTCAAAGTATATACTGAATCAAAATGCAGGGGTAAAATCTAGAGTTTAGAACTTTAATGGTTTTTTAGAGAAAGATTAGTTTATTGTTTGTTTGTCACGTCAAGATTTCGGTTAGAAGATTTTTATTTTAAAATTTTCTATAAACAAGTGTTTGTTTTGTTTAAAGTACTATAACCCAGTTCTCGCCGACTCCAACGGAACCGGTCTTTGTCAACACTTAATTAGGATCCAACTTTTAGGAGGAAAAGTATGTGTTTAAAAAAATACTTGTTATAAAATCTACGATTCAGTTCTTGTAATAGACAAGATCAACTCAAAACCCATGTCATTTCTGAATAAACTTTTAATGAGATCCAAGATTTTCCATAATGAGATCTGATCATCTATCATTTTAAAGGTGGTTTTGTTTAGTTCTCTAACATATAGATTCATAGACAAGACTATAAAATTACTCAATAGAACGTCATTCCTTTTTCTTTCATATATTGTCGAAAACATTTTATTTCAGCAACAGGAAAAACGAACTTAACTGAAGAATGAAGAAGATTCAGTCACATGATTCATCTAATCAAACGTAACTGTCTTGACTTTTGAAGTCTTCATGGGACAATAATTCTTTCCCAAAAGAGACGAATCTGGCCCTTATCTCCGCCGTAAATTACGTGTTCAAAGCTCCGAGATCAAAGGGTGTTTTAGGGAAACCAGCAGAGAAAGTTTCATGGGCTTTTCTTTCACATTTAAAAGCCATCCTGTGGACCCATAAACGAAAATCAAGCAGTGGTAAGATTGTAAATATCATGTGAGAGCAAGGCCAAAGCTGACTGAAAGAATAAGACCGAAAAGGACGAGAAAGTGGCCCATCTCGGGTCAGAGGAGAAACGTTACATCCATGAAGGTTTACTAAGCGGCCATCACTGGACCCCGTCAATTATTTTCTTTGTAACCGAGCTTCACTTTTTCCTAAATTGAAAATTAAACCAATGGGATATATGATATATCTATTGGTTAGATTTGTAACCTACAACTCTTCTTTATGGAGATCCCATGCACCACTAAGATACAAGTTCAATATCATGCACAAAAAGAGAAAGCTAAGTCTCTATTTCATGCATGTTGGAACATAAGAATGAAAATATTACTATTTATTGCTCTAACTCGCATTATCACAGTTTTTATTTCTGTTGTAAGTTTCTTGCAAAAGACTACAAAGCGGTATCGTTTAGGTACACTTCCAATTACTTTGAATCTTGAAAACAACATGTCAATTTTTCTAGTTAGCTAGCATGCATTTAAGCAGTTCATATAATAACACAACTAGAATTCTTTTCTTTTTCTTGATTTGGTAAATGGCCAACTAAGATTATTCTTGATTATTACGCCCATCATAAAATTTAATATTCAAATTGACCACTTTCCTAGAATAAAGAAAAATTTAGTGCCAAATTGTTTGACAAAATAAAGAAAGATTTCATAACTGGTTACCCTCTATTATCAGTTTCACTAGCAACTAGCCGAAAGAAAATCAGTTTCTCTTTCTGAAATTGTATGTAATACACATGAATTAATGCTTAATTTGGGTACTCTTGAACCATCTTTGGAGTTTGCATATATCCACATGTCTTCCACTACTTTTTAAAATAATGTTGCATGTAAATAACTTCTATTTAACTAAATCCGGCGTAAGATTGAAACTTACTCTATATTTCATCAATCGTTGACATATATAACACATACATATAGTTGTGAATTTTAGGAAGATTTGTTTGGAATGCAATTCGGATATGGTATAACTGGAACAATATTCTAAACCAACTGAAATCACATTTTGATCATGAGAAACACCTTAACTCAATGATTTCATGTCCCTTTTCATACTTTTTTAGATAATGTCCCGTTTCTACCACTTGTAGATGATCATACTTTTTGTTGCGTAATAATTTGAAAATTCCAACAACAAAAAATGTAATAAAGTTCGCCGATAAATTTCTTAGCGCATCAATATGTCTTTTTTATTTTGCGCAACAGTGCATCAATATGTCTATTATATGTATAGAAAAACACATAAAAATTAATAAGAGCTTTGAAATGTATTTCTTCACGGAATTTATCTTCATCTTTTCCATTTTGACTTTATCTTATCGTTTTTTTTTTTTTTTTTTTTTTGTTGTTGTTGAATTTTTTCTCTAAGAAATTTGAAATGTATTCGTGAAGTTTTGTAAAGTCAAATGTTTCAACAGCCTAGTGCCAAATAAGAGGCTATCACATCTTGTCGAAAACCAAAGCATTATCATCCAATTTTTTAGTTGAACGTTTTTATTAACCAAACGAAGATACAAATTTACTGCAGAGGACTTTAAAGGTTGGAAGATTCTAAACCAAAACGACTGCAAACTTTTCTGATATAATTATTTGTTATTTATATCAAAACATGTATATATATATATATATATATATATATATATCATGTTATCTCTTACATCATTCTCTAAACCATATCAATCGTGAATGTAATTAATAAAATACATTTTAGTTAGATTAAATTTATTTCAGTGTATTTCTTTAACGTTTCTATTGGGGAAAAAACTAGTGCGCCTGCCTGCTAGAATTGAAACTGAATTTACTATTGGGGAAAAAACTAGTGCGCCTGCCTGCTAGAATTGAAACTGAATTTACTTAGAAGTTTTGCTATAAAATACGAGATATTGAGATTCTCCAATAAACTATAGCCTATCGGAGGCTTGACCACGAAATATATGTTGCCAAGTTTGTCTGATTTGACGGCGATGGCTTTGGTTACAGAATTAGACATGGTCTTAAGGGGGTCGATATATGTTCGGCTCAATTCTCGTGTCTCTAATTGAAAAATGTTATAATAAGGTAGAATTCACTTCTTGGATAGAGCAAATAAAGAAATAGATAAGCAGCCAAAAGTAACTTTGTATATTTAAAGTGTCAAAACAAAATATATAGACTCGGAACAACAGGGGAAGACCAAGTTGTTAAAATCTTTCATTATGAAACAAAAAGTTACTAACAAGGGGCCTATTTATATAATATCTCCTCCAACTATGGCATGTATAGTAATCGGATTTATATACAGAAAAGAGGAAGAAAGATTGGCAAAGTTATTTGAATAAATATCTCAACCTTTAACGAGATAGGTGGAAAAGAATATTGTAGAAGAACCAAAAAAACCTTTATAGTAATGGAGTTTTTGTTTGTCAAGTAATGGATTTGTAGGTTGAAGAAGGATTAGTTGGCCTTAATTGAGCTCAAGAGCCGGATAATTCATATCACCACCTTAATTGAGAAAGTGTATAGCATGTGTAATCATTTGCTTCATATCAATCAAAATGAAGCTTAATCCAATCGTAAGAAAAAGGTTGAAAGAAAAATTTGAAGACGAAAAATTGACGAATCTCATCTATCGACAAGAATATCCCATTCAAGTTTTAACAATCCAAAACGCAAATGCTACCAGTCCCACTCGACATATATAAAGTACATAATATCATTTTCAAATTAGTCATTTTCTTGTTAAGTTTTAACCGTTTTTCTTGTCTCTTATGATCAGCATTTTCAAAGGAAATACATGAAATCGGCTTACCATCTGGTTATAAGGATTTTTGCTCAACTAAGCGAAACCCTTTACGTATTGATGATTAACACACATACGTCTAGATCTAGTCAGGCCAGAGAGGTAGATAATTTGCTTCATAAGTTTCGTAGGACCATACGGCTGTTTAGAATTGTTGGATATGTTTGTATTTGTGCGAGTATCGTTCAATCATTGTGGGAGTAATAAATTGTCTAGTGTCTACATACCAGGAACTTTCACATTTTCTCCATTTGATCAAAAATGCCATATAGATCAAGCATTTGATTAATTTCCAATTTATGTTAACTATTTTATTTATTCTCTTTTGTAGAAACGTGTATAGAAGCTCGCTCATTTCCTTTGTAAAAAAAAAACACACAAATCTATTAGTAAAAATCAAAAATGATTTTTTTTATTGGCTTTGCAAAGAAACGTTTTTGATTCTCTTTAACACTTGTATGTGATTCCTTGTGTTGTTCTTAACTATTGATCCTATAACATGAGAGTAATCTAGGAGGTTTTACTCTTTGTGCAAAAAATGAGCGATTCAGAGGAAGAAAGAAATAACTGAGAAATGAGAAAAAATTGTCATCTTGCGATTGTCTTCTTGATTAGATATGCAGCCGCTGTAGGCGTACCCTTGTGTAGGAGCTTGTACAGGAGATTTCACAGATGAGAACCGAGTAGAGTACTATCTAGTCTGGACTACAACCAATGTACATAGTAGCCTTCTTTAGGAGATTTTACAGATAGTAGTCGATTCTGGGCTACAACCAATGTATGTACATAATTCGCTTGAAGCTTAATGGAAATTGAAGTTTACACATTTGTATTTGGTGTTTTTTATTTATCCTATCACTTATCAAGTTATATAAAGAAGTTAAAGCTATTTACCATACAAAAGCAAGCTTGGAAATTATGTTTTCAGTTATAGCCAATCTCTTTTGGAGGTAGCCCTTTTTGATCCTTTTCCTCTCTCTTATTAATTTCTTATTTGGCTCTCAAACTTGAAAATTGTGTTTTCAGTTATAGCTAATCTCTTGTTTTTGCATCCAGGACGTGTCAGGAGGAGTCCTTAAGCCTGTTCAAGGTGTTGATTCTCAAATTCTAGCTCAACTTTCTCTTAATTTTTCACTGTTCTAGAGTATGCCACTTAATGGATTCTCTTAATTCCGATTGATTCCAAATAGTTTCTTGCTGGGACATACTCTGCGGCTTCTTTCTCTGCCTGATTTCTATGATTAATCCATTGGAAAAATAACAAAGGTTTGCTCCTCCTGTCTCTAAATGGATTATTTGATTATCATTGCAGCAGCTTCAGCCTTTACGTCGGTCGTTAGTAAAAATAGAAACATCATTTCACAAAAGTATTCGTATTATTCAGTGGTAATTATTTGTGCCCGTTTATATGTTTTTGGTAACATGCTCGTTTCATTTGGCTTTTGGACAATTTTTGTTTTCTTTTTACAAGTGAACTGTCCATTTATCTGAAAGATATAAAAATCGTAACTTGAATCAATTACAACAAGAATAAGAAAAAAATAGGCACCTACAAAAGACAAGTCATCATCATCATCATCGCATCAACTCCATGAACACAAAGCCATTCCACAAGCTATGCAACAGCATCGAAGGTAACAAGTTCCTTGACCTTGCGAATATCAGACCCAAAACCACTCCAAGGAACACCAACGGCAACATCCTCTGCACATTGAAATGCGCCAGCGCAAACGCAACGGAACTCACAAGAATCGCACACCAAACCGGCATGTACCTAGTCAGAGACGGCAACAAGAACCCTCTGAACACTATCTCTTCCCAAACCGGTGCACAAACCGACACCACAACCGCATACAACGCCATTGCCACTGGGTCTCTAGCCATTATCGACAGCTCGACACTTGAGAGTGAGACCGGACTTGAAGTTGGTGGGAGAGGCAAGAGATTGAGGTTTAACTGGGAGAGACGGTTAACGAAAGGGAACATGAAACAGCCTATGATAACGTCTAGTTGCCAGTTTCCTTTGAGGGTAAAGCGGAACCAATCACTTGCAAGTGGACGGAACATGGAGAGGCAACGGTGGAGGATAGCAATCCCAGCTAGACCTTCTGTTACATCAGTTATAAGACTGAACAAAGCTTGGCCTCTGAATGTGAGGGAGTCTTTGTGGAAACCTGATATATGCGCCATGAAAGGGATCATCCATGATCCAATGAACCAGAATGCAGCTACCCATAAAACCATCACCTGAAAAAAAGTTCATGTAAAGTTTCCATTTCTGCAGAAAGTATAAAGTAGCACCAAAGTTCAATACAATGAAGACAAAAGATTGATTCTTCGTCATCTAAGAAAGCACAAGTAACAAAATTTCATCCCAATTCCAAACGCAACCCAAGAAGGAGAGAAGACAGTTGGACACGGAGCCCTAAACTTGGAACGTGGAGAGACGAAGAAGAGCAAGGAGAGGTCAACGTGGGAGACTTCAAACTCAGATTTCGGGTTAGACCCAACATCAACGCAATCTCTCAGCGTCTCGAACAAAGACATGGAAATATGTGAAACCACAAGAAGATTTCTCGTTTAGGAAAAACTTTTTCTTGTAAAGTGTAACTGTATTTCTCGAAAAGAACATATATTTATTAACAGGAACATATCACTAGTGCTAAATTTGAGGTCGCTATCAAGTTCATACAGACCAATACGTTTGAAGAAGCACCATGAGAATGCAACAGTGCAAGTATTAGAGCTAAATTGAGGAATCAATAAAGCAAGATCAGATTCGTGTAAATGTTATCATCTCTTTCTCTGATAATCTAACCTTCGACATCAACAAAGGATTCACATAAAGCTTAATTTTATTATTTGTGTTCAATCGATTGAGTAAGACTTTTCAACTTCTTATTTAAGATCTTTCTTTCAACTGTGTAATATTCTATCTGGATTTTGGTTTATATGACTCCAATTGACTATAAAGCTAATTGAGATTCGCCCATATTCTAAATCTATAGCTCGAGATTTGGTGGGCATAGTTTTGAATGGCAATTGTATGGGCTTGAAAGATTCAATCCAAAAGAAAATGAACGAATCTTTTTGTGAAACTGGTTTAATTAAATCAGGTAATTTAATATCTTTTTCGATCTAGTGAATTATTCTTTTTCGTTTATAAAGGATATATGATTTTCTGATTTCTGTTTCTGAATTTCAGTTCAGGAGAAGGAGAAAGGAGATTGTACGGTACATGTTGTACCGATTGGTTTTGTAATCGATTGGTGGTTTGCTCACAGTTACTCCGGTTTATTTTAAGTTGTTTAAGGTCCGCGTGTTGCTCCGAATTCATATGAGTCGGGTTTTTAATACGACTGAGTTAACTCAGCCGATTCCAAAATTTTAATACATTATTATCCTTTGTTATACATGTATCCAAACACTTTTTATTCATTAACTCAGTGGCATTATCCGTAAATAACTTGGTTTTTTGTCTTTTTTTTTAAATGTACTTCTCAATTAATATTGTAGAGATGGTAAATTTAGTTTTTTTTTTCGGAAGATAGTTTTAACTGCCATTCTTTCACCAGAAGAAATCAGAGAAGATGGATTCTCCTTCATGGCCGTCTTCACCGGTTCCGTCACCGTCGTCTTCTCTGTCGTCTTCACCGGTTACTTCCCCGACTTCAACGGCGTCTCTGCCGCTCGTGGCAACACAACCGCGAAATCCAAACCCAAGGGCAATATTTCAACTTCTCCTTACCCTCACACAAGTCTTTCACAATCCCTCCTTCACAATCCCTCTTCCGTATCCGCCTCTATCCGCCGATTTTACTCTTCTCGCACCATCGGAAGTCCCTCTAGCGCCTCTAACCGCAAACCTTCGTCTTCAAGATCCCTCACCATCGGAAATCCATCTAGCGGCTTTAACCGCAAATCTTCTTCTTCGAAATCCCTCAACGGGAAACAATCCCCATCCCAATCCGTCTATAGCACCGACTGTTCACCGCCAAACGGCAACAAATCGTCTTCTCTCTAACCTTGCTCGTCGATTGCTAAATCCTCCTCTATTAATCGGAAATACGCCAAATCCAAATCCGCCAAATCCAAATCCGCCAACAGCTCCTTCCTCCTCGCAAAATCCACCACAGAGATATACAAGGTAACGTACTCAAGTTTATCTTTCAAATGAGTTTCTTTTGTTCTTGCTGACATTTCTTCTTTTGGTATCACAGATCCGCGTTCTCGCGTGAGATTCACGAGATTGTTATACATACCAGGAACTTTCACATTTTCTCCATTTGATCAAAAATGCCATATAGATCAAGCATTTGATTAATTTCCAATTTATGTTAACTATTTTATTTATTCTCTTTTGTAGAAACGTGTATAGAAGCTCGCTCATTTCCTTTGTAAAAAAAACACATAAATTTGTTAGTAAAAATCAAAAATGTTTTTTTCTATTGGCTTTGCAGAGAAACGTTTTTGATTCTCTTTAACACTTGTATGTGATTCCTTGTGTTGTTCTTAACTATTGATCCTATAACATGAGAGTAATCTAGGAGGTTTTACTGTTTGTGCAAAAAATGAGCAATTCAGAGGAGGAAATAACTGAGAAATGAGAAAAAATTGTTTCCGACTTAAAGAGTGCTTCAAAGTTATTGGCTATGCTTCACATTCAAGCATTAAATCTATAATCTATGCAACTAAAAAGAAAAGGCCAGATGGAAAGAACAGCTAAAAACTGTTTGTGGAGGGGTAAGTTTTCTTGAATTTCATGAGATTAGATTTTCCTCTGTGTGTATGTTACTTTTTCCTTTGTAAGTGCTACCATATGATATAGCTCATGTCTCACATTGGGCACGGTTTGTTTTGTTGAAAATGTTGACTTTAAGCAGCCTTTGGTTCTGTTTTTGGTCAGCCATTGATATGAATTGTCAGTATTTCACGAAAAAAATGCCTGTCTATAAATAACTACGTAACCAATCTTGAGATTTTTGTGAATAATAGACTCTGGACTTTGATGGATAGCAATATCGACAGTATGTGCTCTCTCTTTTCAGGAAAAACCTCCTGGCAGTTATGGGGACTCCAGGAATCGATGGGAGAACTAAGACAACTAATAATGTTGTCGAAGTGAGCAAAAACACTGGGAATTGAGGCTGCAAGGACAAAAATTATTGATGAAATAGGGGCTGTTATGGGAAACCACGACATGAGTATAGACATTCGTCACACGATGCTTTTGGCTGATGTCATGACCTACCGGGTGAGTTATAATGAAACTTGAATCTGTTATTAATAACTTGTTCCAATACAGTCTTGTCTACGATTAAATGTCATTTCCATTTCTTGATCAGGGGAGGTTCTCGGGATACAAAAAACCGGGAGGTTCAGAAGATGGACAAAAGTGTGCTGATGCAGGCATCTTTCGAAAGGACCGGAGATCATTTGTTTAGTGCAGCAGTTAGTGAGAAGGTTGATAACATTGAGGGAGTTACAGAATGTGTGATTATGGGCATACCAATGAAGCTCGGAACCGGAATACCCAAAGTCCTCCAAAGGCTAGATTTTCATTCATCTCATTTGTTTTTTTTTTTCTTTGGCTCGGGTTGTGACTTTTGCTTAGTTTTGAGTTCTCTGATAGACTTCTGTGACATCTCATCTTGTTTCATGAACCCTTTTTTTATATGTAAAACTAACTCTGCGGTTAATCTTTGATCAACAGGACCGATGATCTACCAAAGCTGAAATATGGTTGGTGATTATCGCAAGCGTATTGCTGATGAACTGACCATTGGCTGCATTTTTGACCGTCAAAAAATGAATTTCCTCATTTCAATATATGTCGACTGATTTTTGGAATTTTGATGAAAGTTTCGTTATTGACTCAAAATACAGAGTCCTAGCCGTAAATTAATTGGCTAATTAATATGATTGCTTTGTGAAAAATCTATTACCACGACACGAGTTAGCGAAAGTCAAACGGTCAAATCAAAATCTCTTTCTCTCCTCCTCATTTATCGCCATGTCTTCCACTCCTCCATATTTCTTGACTCTCAAGAAACACCACCATCTCTCTCTCTCTCTCTCTCTCTCTCTCTCTCTCTCTCTCTCTCTCTCTCTCTCTCTCTCTCTCTCTCTCTCTCATCTCAAGAACAAATCACTAATCTAATGTCTCATTGATCCATCCCGATCACCAGAACAATTCACTGCAACATTGTATATTTACGGAATAGAAAAAGTTAGCAGAAAGTTCTTCCAGAAGGCTAAATCTGGAGTTACCTGCCACGTATATTGTTATCAAGCCACTAATTCTTTAAAAATACAAAAATCATTTCACAAAATATTCGTATTATTCAGTGGTAACCATTACCTGCCATGTATATTGTTATCAAGCCAGTAATTCTTAAAAGTACAAAAATCAATTCACAAAAATATTCGTATTGTTCAGTTGTAATTATTTATGCCCGTCTCTATGTTTTTTGTAACAAGCTCCAGTCATTTGACAATTTTTGTTTTCTTTTTACAAGTGAACTGTCCATTTAATTGAAAAATCTAAAAATCGTAACTTGAATCAATTACAACAAGAATAAGAGAAAAAAAAAAAAATAGACACCTACAAAAGACAAGTCATCTTCATCATCATCATCATCATCATCATCGCATCAACTCCATGAACACAAAGCCATTCCACAAGCTATGCAACAGCATCGAAGGTAACAAGTTCCTTGACCTTGCGAATATCAGACCCAAAACCACTCCAAGGAACACCAACGGCAACATCCTCTGCACATTGAAATGCGCCAGCGCAAACGCAACCGAACTCACAAGAATCGCACACCAAACCGGCATGTACCTAGTCAGAGACGGCAACAAGAACCCTCTGAACACTATCTCTTCCCAAACCGGTGCACAAACCGACACCACAACCGCATACAACGCCATTGCCACTGGGTCTCTAGCCATTATCGACAGCTCGACACTTGAGAGTGAGACCGGACTTGAAGTTGGTGGGAGAGGCAAGAGATTGAGGTTTAACTGGGAGAGACGGTTAACGAAAGGGAACATGAAACAGCCTATGATAACGTCTAGTTGCCAGTTTCCTTTGAGGGTAAAGCGGAACCAATCACTTGCAAGGGGACGGAACATGGAGAGGCAACGGTGGAGGATAGCAATCCCAGCTAGACCTTCTGTTACATCAGTTATAAGACTGAACAAAGCTTGGCCTCTGAATGTGAGGGAGTCTTTGTGGAAACCTGATATATGCGCCATGAAAGGGATCATCCATGATCCAATGAACCAGAATGCAGCTACCCATAAAACCATCACCTGAAAAAAAGTTTATGTAGAGCATGACAGATGATTACACGATTCAGGGTGCAACGGATGAAATCGAATACTTTGGCCAATACATTTATAGTACTACTAATTCAACGCTATCCCCTTTCAACAGCCAAAATCTAACTATTACAGACCGCAAGAGGCAAGAAGTAGTCTATACTTTCAAAAACCACATCTTAAGCTATCCATAGTCCTTAACAAATGATCTAGTACACAGATTCTATATACGTTTCACTAATGTTCTTGTTTAAAAAATATGCATTACAGAAGCAGCTGAGTAAGAACAAGATACCTGCACAATGGTCTCTGCAGTCCATGGTACCTTCCAACGAGTTCCAATGGCTTTCAACACTGCATCTGCAGCCTGAAACCCGATGAAAACAAAGTGCATGGTTTAATATACTTTGAACACAAAATATTCAGACTTTGCCTCAGTTCTCATAGAAACTCATCAGTTTCCAGATTAAAAGAAGTACAATTGTTTTGAGGCTAACATGAGTAAACCAAAAACAGTATACATAACAATTCACTGCCAAATATGAGATTCTGCTGCAGTCAAGACCTAAGAGTCTAGACCCTAATATCAAAATTGGATATCAAACCTTTTGAAGAGTTGTCTTGCCATCTTTATTATCTGAAGATGGATACTCTTGATCTGGTTTAACTACTTCCTCCGGCACCAACTGCTCCGGATTCTCAGGAGCTGAATCCTCATTCCTAAAGCACAAAATCTTCCATTTCTGCAGAAAGATAAAGTAGCACCAAAGTTCAATACACTGAAGACAAAAGATTGATTCTTCAGCATCTCAGAAAGCTCAAGTAACAAAATTTCATCAAAATTCGAACGCACCCAATTCAAAGTTTCGTAATTGAACAAAGAGAGAAACAAAAATAAGAAGCGTACGTGCTTGGCGGACTTAGAAGGTGAAGCAGTAATAGGGGAAATCTGGGTGAGAGCAGGAGAGAAGACAGTTCGACACGGAGCCCTAAACTTGGAGCGCGAGCTGGAGAGAGCTGGGCGATGGCAGAGGAGAGACGAAGAAGAGCAAGGAGAGGTCAACATGGGAGAATCTGAGTTGGACTTCAGACTCAGATTTCGGGTTAGACCCAAAGCTTAAGCAGCCTCGACGAGTGAGCCCTAAGAGATTCTTGGTTTCATCAGAGAGTGAGAGAGAGAGACCCCGAAGCTTTATCAAATTGATTTCGCACAGAAATGTTAAACAGAGAGAACCCTAAGATTCTTGATTTGGGGGAGAACGAAACCGATTACATTACAAAGTTAGGATTTTAATATATTAGGGATTAATTTATAAAGTTATTAAATTATCGATTTTAAATAAAATAATTTTTTATTAATAATTAATTAAAATAAAAAAATAAATTAAATTAAAATAATATATTTTTAAAAAAATTATTATGTTTTGTATAGTTTCATTCTAAAATTATGGATAAGTTTTAAATATATCTGAGTTCTAATAAAAACAAATAAAAATTATACTTATATTTTAATATGTCAGCATAGATATGTATTTACATAAGATTATTTATGATAATTATTAATTTATGATATTAATGAAACCATATATTTACATATGAATTTCAAAAATATTATTATTATATTATTTTATCAAATTTTGCTAATTTTTACATTAGCCCGACTTATAACTGGAGAAGATTATTAATTTATAGAATTTATTAATTTATCGAGTATTAATTTATAAAGTTTATACTGAATTTGAATTTTTTAGTTTTCTTCATTTAAAACAAAATTAACAATCTTTAGTTTAAATTTCATGTTAACTTTGATTTAATTAAAAATGAAAGATGCGGTGATCATGTGAGTTATAAATATATATGTGTACCACCTTACGTATCTAATTTTATATTATAAGATGTTTTCAACTTAAAGTTCAGATTTTAAGTTTAAGTCAATTATCTTGTCAATTTTTTTTATTAAATATTAAAATAAATTAA
This sequence comes from Erythrophleum ivorense, assembly GCA_026724425.1. Classification (NCBI taxonomy): domain Eukaryota; kingdom Viridiplantae; phylum Streptophyta; class Magnoliopsida; order Fabales; family Fabaceae; genus Erythrophleum; species Erythrophleum ivorense. Next base: position 6,193,628 of record JAIUCV010000071.1, on the reverse strand, counting down.
ATAATTTCAACGAAAACATACATTAAATAAAAATCTAAACGAAACTGAGTTAATGATGAAATCTTTTGAAAATTTTATAAAATTGTAAAAATAATTACTATAAAAAGCCTATTTTGTGAGTAAAATTGTTGAAAATAAAGAACACTTACAAAATTAAGAGAAAATAAAGAAAACTTAGGAAAAATATAAAGAACACTTACAAAATTAAGAGAAAATAAAGAACATTTAGAAAAATATAAAGAACACTTAAGAAGGTTTAAAATAAGTAAAATAAGCATCTAAAAAAAACCGGGTTAAAGATGAAGAATTTTAATTTTTTATGAAATTGTAAAAGTATTTATTACAAAAATAAAACTGTTTTTGTGACTAAAATTGCTTAATATAAATAACACTTACAAAATTATGAGAAAAATATTTATTTAAAAAATATAAATAACACAAATAAGTTAGACTTGTGCTTTATATAATAATATATATATAATATATAATATATATATATAGATACGAAAAGAAGTCATGGATACTTCTTCACCTCCGTCTTCACCGGCATCTTCATCACCCATTTCACCGGCGTCTTCTCTACTGTCGCTCATCACAACACTGCCGCTACGTGGGACTTCTTCCGGCAGCGCGAAATCGTACTCATCGGCGATTGGCCGCTTTTCTAAATCTGTAAGAACCCAACTCAAAGCCATTGGTTCTTGCCATCAAGGTAAAGAGTCGACGCCACAACCACCACAGGATCTGAAGGATAACTCGACACCACCGGGTCACAGCTCAGAGAATGGGTCAGAGATCACTGGTTCTGGCCATCAAAGTCAAGAAGGCGATACGAGAGAAGAGTCGACGCCACCACAGGTCCACAGGGTGTGAAGAAAGAATCGTCAGAGACTGGGTCAGGACAGGATAAAGGTTCGACACCGGGTCACCGCTCAGAGAATGGGTTAGCGATCACCGGTTCTGGCCATCAGGGTCAAGAAGGCGATACGAGGGAAGAGTTGACGCCACCATAGGATGTGAAGAAAGAATAGTCAGAGACACCACAGGATCACGGCTCAGAGAATGGATCAGCCAGCTTTCCAGATTCTGCAAGAACCCAACCCAAACCCACTGCTTCTGGCCATCAGGGTCAAGGCAAAAAGGATAAAGACGGCTCAGAGGGGTCAAGACACAATTTGGGGGCACCACCAGGTGATGTGGAGAAGGATCACTGCTCAGGTTCTGAGCTTGCTACCGTTCCGGAACGGGAACAATGTACATAAGGTACAAACAAGGTTTCTTGAGGCATTCTGTGGTTTAGCAGTTTATCTTTCTGAAAGTTTTTTTTAACTTTTTGTGCTTTTGTCTGCTAGGTCCCCATTCGCGAGGGAAGTTCACGAGGTTCTAATGCCCGCAGCCACAATTGTGGGTCTGTTTGCACAACTAGGCCAGGCTCGGATCAGGTTGTTGATCCTTAGTATCAAAGCAGGGGACAAGGAAAAGTCAGCTTCTGCCATACAAGAACTTGACCGTCTATGTCACCTACTCTATGTGGGTGTGGATTTATGGACTATTAGAGTACGCATATGTGTGTGCGAGAATTGCTGTAACCATGATACCTAGTGGTAGGAGATGGCGTTTGATTGCAATGATAGTAGACAAGTTCATCGTAATTCCTGCGGGATTGTTTGCCCTGTGGGCTATGAACTGCATCCTGTCATTGAGGTTTTCAGCATTTGTAGCAGCAGTCTTTGCTGTTATTATTGTTTTGCATCTCTAGCGAGTTTCGTTACGGTAGACTTGGATGAATCTCCGAATGAGGGACCTAACGCCTATAAGAGGTGGAGGTGGAAGCGTCTTTTCAAGATCCATCAGAAGCAAGAGGAGAAGAAGTGAACCCGAATAGGTGGTCATTCATGCCGTCTTCCTCCGCAGTGTTTGTTCACCCTCCAACCACAATTTTTCATTATTAGTCTATTTTCGCTAATAGGGTTGGGTGGAGCATCAAAACATACACTTGTTCGATTAACCAAAATCTGAATGTCCCTGACCTAGTTTTCAACCATTTTAGTCGCTAAAAGTTAATTTGAAACCCCACCAAAAAAAAAAGTTGTATAATAAAAATAACTTTATTCAGATGCGGTCACAAAGAAATAAAAGAAAAACCAAAAAAAAAAAAGAGAACCGTAAAAGAAGGGCTACTACACTCGTAGACGATTTTGCTTCGCTTGCAAATCCTCCTCTGCGGCATTGAGACAGATGTAGGAGAAGGCAATCAAGCACACGAAAGAGGGTACTCCGACACCTAGAGCGACACTGGGAGAAATAATATAGAGGAGAAAGAGGACAAGACCGAGTCCAAAGACATGACTGAAGCATTCGACAACGAAATAATCTGAACCCGGGTTATCACGATCCGAATCAGCTGTGGGTGCTCCGAGTCCTAGAAGAGCGGCAATGATGTAGAAAAACAAACATATATATCCCTCAAACTTTTGAGCGACTGATTTTTGGAGTGTGATGAAAGTTTCGTGATTGACTCGAAATACAGAGCCCTAGCCGTAAATTAATTGGCTAATTTATATGATTGCTTGGTGAAAAATCTATTACCACGACACGGGTTAGCGAAAGTCAAACGGTCAAATCAAAATCTCTCTCTCTCCTCCTCCTCATTTATAGCCATGTCTTCCTCTCCTCCATATTTCTTGACTCTCAAGAAACACCACCATCTCTCCCCAAAAAGAAAAATAATAATAATAGTAACACAAACCCTAATTCTCTCTCTCTCTCTCTCTCTCTCTCTCTCTCTCTCTCTCTCTCTCATCTCAAGGGACAAATCAATAATCTAATGTCTCATTGATCCATCCCGATCACCAGAACAATTCACTGCAACATTGTATATTTTCTCCCTTTTCTTGGAAAAATTTCAGGGATGGGAAGGAGAAAACTATCACGCTTTCAAGAAACATTTGTTTCGTTCTTCGTTTCTCTTGCCTTTATTTTCCATCAAGGAGTAATCTGTCAAGAAGATAAAAGCTTGGATAATCCCGCTGCGACTCGCCTCTATAACCAATTCGTCTTTGACAAAATAGCGAATCTCACAGAAGTTTTTGAGGATGACATTAAACGAGAACTCGGTTTCTGCATTACCAATGTGTTAGTTACAAAATAATCTTCTTCTTATATATTTTTACTTGTCAAACCAATCAATGAAAGAAAGAAATGGCTTTTTGTGTTGCAGAAAAGAAGATTATAATGAAGCGTTTAATTTCTCTTCAAAGCCAGCCTTCTTAAACGCCTGTGGTAAAACCACAAAAGGTAATCATCAATCATCGATCTCTGTTTCATTGAAAAAAGTCAGAAGCAATTTTATATAAAAAATATAAAATAATAAAAATTGTTGACGTTTTTGGTATGAATGAGAATAGGTGACATGATGCAGAGGGTATGCACGGCTGCAGAAATTAGGATATACTTCAATGGATTATTAGGAGGTGCAAAGAGAGCTACGAATTACTTGAAACCGAACAAGAACTGCAATTTATCTTCATGGATGTCTGGATGTGAACCTGGATGGGCTTGTCGCACTGCTAAAGACGTTAAAGTTGACCTTAAAGACGACAAAAACGTTCCCGTAAGAACTCAGGAATGCGCGCCTTGCTGCGCAGGTTTCTTCTGCCCTCGTGGCATTACCTGCATGATCCGTAAGTTAACTAACCATATATCTTCAAACAGTTTAAAAGATGATTTTAAAAACATCACTTGGCTATTTCTAATCTTGTTTCCTCTCGCAATGATTTGTGAAGCTTGTCCTTTGGGAGCTTTTTGTCCAGAAGCAAAGCTGAACAGAACAACAGGGTTATGCGACCCGTAAGTCTTGTTTTTCTTGCATCATTTTTCTAAGTTTTGTTTTTGAACATTTGTGTAAGATTAGCAGCAGGATTATATTGTTATTGCAGATATCATTACACGCTTCCTTCTGGACAGCCAAATCACACTTGTGGTGGAGCTGATATTTGGGCTGACATTGGTAGTAGCATTGAAGTTTTCTGTTCTGCTGGATCTTTTTGTCCTTCCACTATCGAAAAGCTTCCTTGTACTAAAGGGTAACTAACTAACTTATAGAATGATTTTAAATAACTTTCTCTAATCAGCTAAACTAATCTTTTGTTTGCTTCAGACATTACTGCAGGACAGGTTCTACTGCTGAGCTAAGTGAGTGATCCTCTTTGTTTAAACTATCAAGAAGGAGAAGAACAGAGAACTTAACGTCTCTTTTCTGTCTGATGAATTTACAGATTGTTTTAAGCTGGCAACGTGCAATCCAAGATCAACAAATCAGAACATCACAGCATACGGAATCATGCTTTTCGTGAGTCATACGTAGTTTGATCTCTTCATGTATCTGTTTTGGTTTAGTTACAATCATTTGAGTTGAGTCTTCTTTGGCTTGTTTCTGTGTAGGCTGGTCTAGGTTTCTTGCTCATAATCTTATACAACTGCTCTGACCAAGTTCTTGCGACGAGAGAAAGAAGGCAGGCAAAATCCAGAGAGAAAGCAGTACAGAGCGTGCGTGAAACACAATCACGAGAGAAATGGAAATCCGCCAAAGATATTGCCAAGAAGCATGCCACCGATCTGCAACAATCGTTTTCCAGGACATTTTCACGGAGGAAATCTATGAAACAGCCTGATTTGATGAGAGGCTTAAGCCAAGCAAAGCCTGGATCAGACGCTGCTTTACCACCAATGTCAGGAGACACGAAGAAGGGAAAGAAGAAGGAAAAGAACAAACTTACAGAGATGTTACATGACATTGAACAAAACCCTGAAGACCCTGAAGGTTTCAATCTTGAGATTGGTGATAAAAACATTAAGAAACATGCTCCAAAAGGTAAAGCCTTGCATACTCAGAGCCAGATGTTCAGGTACGCTTATGGCCAGATTGAGAAGGAGAAAGCTATGCAGGAGCAGAACAAGAACTTGACTTTCTCTGGAGTCATCTCTATGGCTAATGACATCGATGTAAGAAAGAGACCTACGATTGAAGTCGCCTTTAAAGATCTTTCCATTACTTTGAAAGGGAAAAACAAACATCTTCTGAGATGTGTGACTGGGAAGCTATCACCTGGACGTGTCTCTGCTGTGATGGGTCCTTCAGGAGCCGGGAAAACAACTTTCTTAACAGCTTTGACAGGCAAAGCACCAGGTTGCATCATGAGTGGAATGATTCTTATAAACGGGAAGGTTGCATCGATTCAATCATACAAGAAAATCATCGGTTTTGTGCCTCAAGATGACATAGTCCATGGAAACTTGACAGTGGAGGAGAATCTCTGGTTCAGTGCAAGATGCAGGTAAGCCACATTTTTGCTTCTTGATATTCAAGTTTATTGAAAAACTTATTCATTATCTGTAATTTTTACAGGCTCCCTGCGGATCTCCCAAAGCCGGAAAAGGTTTTAGTTGTGGAAAGAGTCATTGAGTCACTCGGTCTGCAACACGTTAGAGACTCTCTTGTTGGGACTGTGGAGAAGAGAGGAATCTCTGGAGGTCAGAGGAAAAGAGTCAATGTGGGTCTTGAAATGGTCATGGAACCATCACTTCTGATATTAGATGAACCTACCTCAGGGCTTGACAGCTCATCTTCTCAGTTACTTCTCAGAGCTTTACGCCGTGAAGCTCTTGAAGGAGTAAACATCTGTATGGTTGTCCATCAACCAAGGTTCAACATAATAACAGACTCTCACATTTGGCTAATACTAAAATAGAGGATTAGTTATTGTTTCTCATTTTTTATCCTTTGTCTCTCTATGCAGCTACACTCTGTTTCGGATGTTTGATGATCTGATATTGTTGGCAAAAGGTGGACTGATATGTTACCAGGGATCAGTCAAGAAAGTTGAAGAATACTTCTCGAGCCTCGGGATCGTTGTTCCAGAGCGTGTGAATCCTCCTGATTACTACATTGATATATTGGAAGGCATATTAAAGCCAAGCACAAGCTCAGGTGTTACTTATAAGCAGCTTCCGGTTAGATGGATGCTTCATAATGGTTATCAAGTTCCTATGGACATGCTCAAAAGCATTGAAGGGATGGCTTCTTCTGCTTCTGCTGAGAACTCTGCTCATGGAGGAAGCGCTCACGGCAGCGTTGTGGGAGATGATGGTACATCTTTTGCTGGAGAGTTTTGGCAAGATGTCAAGGCAAATGTTGAGATCAAGAAAGATAACTTGCAGAATAACTTTAGTAGCTCAGGTGACTTATCTGAAAGAGAAGTTCCTGGTGTGTTTCAGCAATTCAGATACTTCTTAGGAAGGTAAAAATCCTCTCAAAATAGTTTGCAAAATCAAGCAATTCACAACAGAATCCTGTTCTTAAACTCAATATGTGTGCTTTGCAGGTTAGGTAAACAGAGACTGAGAGAAGCAAGAACACTAGCTGTAGATTACCTTATACTTTTGCTTGCTGGTATCTGCTTAGGAACGCTTGCTAAAGTGAGCGATGAAACTTTTGGTGCAATGGGATATACATATACAGTCATTGCTGTCTGTAAGTTTGAAACTTTGCAAGCTCTTTTGACAACAAATTTGCTTCTTTCTTCTAACCCTTGTATACCAAATTTTCTGGATTTTGTCAGCTCTCTTGTGTAAGATTACTGCATTGAGATCATTCTCTCTGGATAAGCTACACTACTGGAGAGAAAGCCGAGCCGGAATGAGCAGTCTAGCTTACTTCTTAGCAAAAGACACGGTTGATCACTTCAACACCATTGTCAAACCGCTCGTTTATCTCTCCATGTTCTACTTCTTCAACAATCCGAGATCAACCGTTACAGACAATTATATTGTCTTAATCTGTCTTGTCTACTGTGTGACTGGCATAGCTTATGCACTGGCCATACTCTTCGAACCTGGTCCAGCTCAACTGGTAAGTGTCCAATAAGCAAAGATCCAGACTAGAGAGCTTTGTTTCACATCTTTCTCTTTGTCTTTTGCGCAGTGGTCAGTGCTGCTTCCGGTGGTTCTGACTCTGATTGCCACCAGTACAAATGACAACAAAATCGTAGACTCAATCTCAAAGGTGTGCTACACGAGATGGGCTCTCGAAGCATTTGTGGTATCAAACGCTCAAAGGTTTGCAAACTTAAATCTCTAACTGTTACAAAACCACATTGCAACACAACATTTCTGCAGTATCTTTAGACCATCTTGTTTACTCTTCTGTAAAATGTTTCAGATATAAAGGAGTCTGGCTTATCACTCGCTGTGGATCACTGATGGAAAACGGATACAACATCAAGCACTTCCCTCATTGCCTCATCTTCCTGACATTAACCGGTATCTTGAGCCGATGTGCAGCGTTCTTTTGTATGGTTACTTTCCAAAAGAAGTAGCTTTTAAGTTTCTGTAACCTCTTCCTTCTATACCTGAAAATCTCTGGAAGACTCAAAAAATACCAAATTCGTCCCAAAACTACAACTATACTCGAAGAATCAATAGAGGACATAGAGCAGTCACCAAGATTTTACAGGTTAGAACACAAACATTCGCAGAAGATCATAGCACGGTATGCTGTTCATAGGTAGTTCCATCATCAGAGTTAAAGACTTTCCTACCTGTAATTCCTCATGTTGTACATCTGTCTTTAAGTCTAGATATAACATAGATGATCATCACCTGTTTGTTATCGATTCTGTTTTATACTTGGGTAAAAATGTAGAAATATGTAGAAGAACCCAATGAGGAAACTTTCAAGAACTTCCATTACTTTCTTGGCTTTGTTTTCCTCTCAACATCTAGATTTTCATATCTTAAGACAGCAGAAGCATTTAACTTATTGTTTATGCACTGGAAATGAAAGCTTAAAGGTTAATAAATTTTATTTCCAGATGAGATCACCCATAAACTTGAGTGCTGGAACGCCTCTTATTTCTGCATCTAGCAACGGGGATTGGATCAATTTCAACCCGGAAAGTTCTGTATCGTTCTGAATAAGTCCGAGCACACGCGTTTGTTCCTGATATACCAACAACCATATCACATCGAAGGTACATGCAATGGCTATGTCTACTGGAATCAAATCAAACATTTCAGTAGCTTTCCTTTCGCTTGCACAGAATTAAATAGAGTTACCTTTCGTCTCATCGAGCAAAATTTGCAGTCGGATTCAGAATGAGGTAGAAGCTGATTGACAATAAGCCTGTGAACCGGCACATTTTCTTTTCTTAAGGATGCATGTAACCTCGAAGACTCATTCATTGCCATAACCTAAAGGGAAAAGATAATAGACCAGTGAATATGTTACCAAATAAAACCCAAGATCTTGAGAAAGAGACAGTAAAGCTAATGATCTTTGTGAACAAGCAAGAGGATGGTGTTTACCGTTGGGATGGTTACAATGACAAACTCAGTAGTGTCCGCATCACGGAAAACATTTCGAACTTTCTCCATTCTCTCTTTCAGTTGGTCTAATTCGTTGGACTGTTAAAAAAATGAATCTTCAGAATTCAAGAAATGGTGAATAGGAAGCATCGATTCAAGTGAAAAGCCTTTACTTACAGGTTCTTCTTGTTGTTTCTGCTTTTTACCAAAGAGCGACGTAAAGGATGAAGCTGCTGCGGTAATCTTCTTCTTGAGCTGAATAATCAAATAATCCATTTAGAGACAAGTAAGCTCAACATAATCAAATAGTCCAAATAACAAAGGGAGCAAAACCTTTGTTATCTTGCCAATGGATGAATCATAGAAATCAGGCAGAGAAAGAAGCCGCAGAGTATGTCCCTGCAAGAAACTATTTGGAATCAATCGGAATTAAAAGAATCCACAAAGTGGCATACTCTAGGAACAGTGCAAAATTAAGAGTATATTTACTAACCGTGGGAGCAGTATCGAAAACTATACGCGTGAACCTACTGTATTCTGGTGACTCCATAAATTGAAGAACCTGGAAAGACATCACAGCATGAGTGAAAAAGAAAGGTTCATTTTGCTTCAGGGAGTTTCCAAAATTCTGGTAGGTAACATACGTGCCTTGGAAATAGCTGCTATTTCGTCAATACCAGGTGATGCAGCATTGAGCATATCTTCCATATTCAAGTCCCCTAACTACCAAAATATGCACAAACTTATCTGAGACATTAACCAAGATTCTGAATCATGTATAAGGGATGCTTATAAAATCAACAGAACACAAACCTCGCCAGCAAACATTCCTAGCCCCATGCTATCCATCATATTCTTAACGCTTTGATCACCCGTCTGACTTTTAATCTCTTCCTTCATTCTCTCTGGTGTTATCTGTTTCAAAACATGAGAATCAAAACTCAGCAACATACGCTAAGTATATAGGAGTGTGCAAACAGAGAAGCATAGTTCATTAACCACCTCGAGAGCTAGAAGTGGAGAATCAACACCTTGAACCGGCTTTAGAACTCCTCCTGACAAGTCCTGGATGCCAAAAAAACAAGAGATAAAGTTTGATAACCGGAAACACACTATCCAAGTACAAACATCTGAGAGCCAGCCAAGTCATTAAGCTGATTGAGACCTGAGAGAAGGAATCACTCAAGGAGTGAGCAGGATCAGTTGAAACCACGATAGTCGGATGACCGTTGCTAGCAAACTTAACCGCAAGAGAAGCAGCACAGCTCGTTTTCCCGACACCTCCTTTACCGCCTAGAAGGTAATACTTCCGCTGGTTCGCAGATACCATCTCATCAAAACGAGAAGCTCCTTCAGCAAGAGTAGCCAGTGATCTCTCTACACATACAAGGGAGAAACCATATCTCAATGCATCGAACAGACTAACTCTTCACTATGTGATCCAAACAGCAATTTTGTTTATAGATTCAGCAATAAACCACAATGAATCTTTTCACCATTTAGTAAAAGAAAGTCTCAATCTTACAACTTCACAGAGAAATCTAAAAGTCATCAATCCAAAGAGGACACAAAGATAAGATTTTTTGCAGCTAATGAGGTTCCCAATCAACAAAAGTAATCTTGCTTCTTACAATAGCAAGGCTAACAAGTAAGAATAGCAAAAAAGTAATCAAAGTCCGAAACTTTAATCCCAATTAGATCTGAAACCATAGTTACTGTACTCAAAGTCTGCACACAAAACTCTGCTTAAATAAACGGGAAGAGACGGTGATGGAAAATGTGATAAAGTTCGAGTTTTTTTTTCGGAGAACGTTACAAGATAGAGGAAAAGGATCAAAAGGGTTACCTCGAAAGAGTGTTCCGGAGGTTCTTCCACCGTGAATTTGAGCAGAATGGGAATTGAAACAACCCAGAGCTCCTGCGACCCGATGGAGAGAGATTGAGCTACTAGTTCGTGAAACACGATTAAGAAGAAGGGAAGCCGCCATTGAAGAATTAAGAAGAGAGCAATTGAAGAAATTTTCGGGTGAAAAGAGGAGAACTACAAATCACAATGGTTCGGATGCCGAGAAAGTTAAAAGGCTGAGCCGGCGACAGAGGAGAGGGGTTTTACTTTAGTTAGCAAGGGTTTTAGAAATTGGCTCTTTTCTTTTCAGAAATTTTGCAAATAAATTAATAAACACTTTTTGAGTCAATGACTCATATGAATGACTTAATTTGAGAAGTGACAAGAATGATAATGATAAGCGGTTACCAATGATTAAAAATTCTTGGTAAAATTTTGAGGATAAAAACTTGGTGTTTATTATGTTGAGTGATTATATCGTTAATCAATATTTTATCTAATATTTTTGTAGATGAATATAACAATACTGGGGTGAGTGACTGAGTGGTGTGTACTTTAATTTGTAGATTTACAGTCCATCAGTCCTAAATGTTTTCCTAAAATTCTAAGAGATTAACATCTCTTTTTTTGTTTTTTTGTGAAAGATTATTTCTTAAAAGCCAAAAAAATGGGACAGTGTAAAAACGAGCTTATCAGTCGTTGTACACAGTACATGACCTAAGAAAGCTTCTTCTTTTTCTTTGTCATATAATTCTACAGTTAAAGACATAAATGGAAATTGTTCATAATGATTAGTGAGCTAAACTCATAATACAACTTGTACTTTAATTTGTTATAACTTCAATCGACCACCAAAAACCTAATCTTTACGTTCCAACAAAGAAAACCAAAACAAAAATCATAAGCGATATTAGAAAATTATAAAAATGAGCTGAATTGTTTGATTTTTGTTTAATATAAATTCCACTACCGTCGGCACAAAAAAAAAAGAAAAAAAAAATTCAACTACCCACCACTCTCTCTCAAGGACGGTTAAGAACATCAGCTTTGAAAACTGCTTCTCGTCTTCCTTCACCAAACCCTCACGATCGCTCTCTTCTTCATCGTGAAGCCTAAGCCTAAAATCTTTAACATGTCTCATTCTTCTTCTATTAACCTCCTTCATTACCATTACCTCCCTTCTGGTCTCAACCAGTCCCTTCGTTTCTGCCTCACTGCTCCATCTTCGTCTCGGTGGTCTAGTCCCGACAACAACGACTCCATCTTAGCCATGGCCACTACAACTCTCTCTCCGACCTTAAATGCCCCTCGTAGTGTTGTGAGTTTAACCTTCTTTTGTGTTCTACGCTTTTCCTTATCGTTCAAATGTCAAATCAATGAATCGTTTAGCCTAAACATATCGAGTAATTAGGATAACATGACTACTCAGATTTTATAGCGTTGTAAACCGTTTTTTAATATATAAAATCAATGGTTTTATCTTATGAAAATGAATTGATCGAATTAGCAAGCATGCATTCACATTAATCTGATCCTCAGTTATTTCTGCATGATTCCAATTTTTTGTTTCTCATATGTAGAAGAAGAATCTATGATTTTGCTAACTGATTTTTCTTTCTTTCTTTTTTGGAAAACTGATGATGTGGTATAGAGGACGAAAAAGCTAAATGGGCAGCAGAAAAAGGAAGAAATAGAGAAAGAGGTATGGCAATCCATTAAGCAGCTTACCTATTTATGTTTATGCCTAGGCAAACACCAAGTGATGATGATACATAGATCAAGGTATTATAGGTCCAATCCAAGTTTGGTTCAATTTTATCTTAGTAATTGTTTCGGTTGCTGTAAAAAAAAATAATAATAATAATAATTGTTTCTGTTGTAGAAATTAACTAAATAAATTAGGCTGAATTGTATTATTATCGTTAACAATCAGACAAAAGGACATAATATATATTGTAAAATAACCTTCATTAGCAATCTAAAGCTTTATCATTAAAATTTGTAAAAAAAAAAAAAGTAAAGAGTCTTCTTTCACTTCAATTGAGGTTAATATTATGGTAATCAGTTACAAATGTATTAACTAAAAATTGTTAGGTGTGGATGTTACGGGAGATGCTGGATCAAGAAGAAAAGACACGTGAGATATTGGAGAAAGTCCAAAAACATCAACTTCCTTCTTCTTCTTCAATTTCTCTTCCTGCTTCTCTCCCTCCCAAGGTACCTATTTATTATTCATTAATATATATAGACATTTTAACATGTATGTGCTTCTCCATATATATTGTATACACGTATGCCGCAGAGCAAGTAAAGTTTCCAAGTTTGGATCGAGTGAAAAAGCAGCAAAACTATAATATGTGATGATATCATGATAATAACATCATACACATTATTTTCTGGTAACGTTGCTTTTAATCAAAGGCTCAGGTTAACTAAAAGTATAATTATGAATTAATAGTATCTGTGTAAATTCAAACAAAATTGTTAGATCCCCTTACCGTAGAAAAGACATTATACTATAATAAACTCTGATACCGTCACGCATCCCCGATAGCAAACTTTTTCTTCATAGTATTTTATTAAACTTTTTCTTCTAATGATATAACATTTTTCTTTCTAAAAAAAAACATTTTATTACGCGGTAAAATAACTAAATAAGTTACCTTTTTTTGCAGATGAAGGAACTAATAACGGAATTATCAATAGTGGAAGGAGAAATTTCAAGACTAGAGATTCAAATAAGCCATCTTCAGATAAATCTCAAGCAAGAACAAGATGAAACTGTGAGACAAGCATCAACAAGTTCATCAAGACGAACATGGCAAACTAGTGAGAGTTACAACAACGACAACATAAACCCTCACCAAGCTCCAATATTACCTACTCTCCCACCTCCGAGCCCTATGGTCACCAAAGGCATGATGAAGCATGAAAACAACAACACCAAATCTTCTACTAGTCATCATCATCAAGAGAATACAACATTTGAGACAAAGACAATGCATTTCATCAACAAAGCCATAAAAGGAGATTACGCGATGGAAAGCTTCCACAAGCCTAATGAGAAAGCTGGAATCGTCGAGAAGAAAGATCATCGGTCTGTCCAACAAGAAAATAAGTTGCAAGAGAATATCAACATGAAAAAGATGACAAGGATGATGAAATCGCCTTCGCCTCTACGTGAACCTAGATACTCCTCTCCTAAGGTGCATTTTTAGATATGTTTTATCATGCATCATTTGCTTCGTTCAATGTAATCTCAATTTATGCTTGTGATTTGTTTCAGCTTAACAAGGAGCGTGTAACACTTGATGCATCACTAGACCTCCCACCAAAATCTCTGTCAAGCACGATTTTAACGGAAGATGGACAAAGCGTACAGAAGTGGCACCCAAACAAGCTCGCCGAGAACATCATGAAGTGTCTCAATTTCATTTACGTTCGTCTCCTTAGAACCACAAGAGTCATGGAGCTAGATAAATCGGGTCCTATCTCGAGATCCGCTCCTTACTCTTCGAGTTCAAGAAGCTTTAGGATCGAGAACGGATCCTCGAGTTTGTCTAAATCCATGAATCTTGCGTCTTATAAGGAATCAAGACAACAAGATCCTTATGGAATATTTGATGTAGAAGCATCTTTACCTAGAGACATTGGTCCTTATAAGAATCTTGTTATCGTCACTTCAAGTTCTATGGACTCAAAGTGCATTTCAAGCTCTAGCTCGGTTTCTTTGATCCGGAAACTCAGGTAAGTTTAGAGATAAACTTTAAGAAATTAAATGTTGTTTACATCAAAATATATTCGGCTAAATATATCGTTATGAACAAATGCAGGGTGCTAATGAACAATCTTGAGACAGTGGATCTCAGAGTGTTGAGCCATCAACAAAAGTTAGCGTTTTGGATCAACATGTTCAATGCATGTGTTATGCATGTATACTCTACTTCTTCAATATTCTCATTAGTACAAAAGACGATATTTACTTCTTTTTAGTTAGAAAATTACTTACATATATATGTATATATACTCAATTTATGTTCTTTGCTTTTGTGTATGTACCAGGGATATCTACAACATGGAGTTCCAAAAACAACTGAGAAACTACAATCTCTTGTTTACAATAAGGTATATTTTACTTTTTTTCCTTTCTAAAGTAAGCACTAATTCAAGTTAAGTAGCTCCATATTCAAATGTACGTTATTAATTTTTGCAATAATGTAACATTCCACCAAACAAACAAAAAAGTTTTGCAATAATCAAAGTACATATAAATTATAGGCTACGATGAATGTTGGAGGCAAAAACATAAGTGCTCATACCATAGAGCATTGTATTCTAAGGAAGCCTGCAAATCCTACCATGACTCAGGTATAAAAATATCTGTCTTTTCAATAATGCTCTTCGTATTGATCCGATTAATCATAAGAATTCGCTAAGCATGCAAATATAACCGTAGGATCGACACGAAGAAATGATCATTCGTAAACTATATGGCGTAGAAGCAACGGATCCTAACATCACATTTGCTCTCTCTTGCGGAACTCGATCTTCTCCTGCGGTTAGTAAAACTTATTAATTAATACACTGTTAGTCAAGCAATCTACTAATATAGTTTGTGAGTTTGTAAAAAAAGAGATAGTAATTAGTTTGTGATTTTCCCAAACACATCAAATATTTGTGTTATTTTTTAAAGATACGTTAAAAAGTTGATGGTTATATTATTTGAAAGGTGAGGATATACACTGGAGAAGGAGTGGCGACAGAGCTAGAGAAATCGAAAATGGAGTATCTGCAAGCCTCGGTGGTGGTTACGGCGGCTAAACGGGTAATCTTGCCGGAGCTTCTAGTGAAACATGCCGCCGATTTTGTGGTGGCAACGGCGGATGGCAGCGGCGGAGAGATGGGGCAGATGGGATATCTGGCGAAATGGGTTTGCAACCAATTAACGACCTCTGGTTCCTTGAGAAAGTCAATGGTGGATTGTTTTAAGAATCAAAATTCCAAAGCTTCTGCTTCTTCCTCTCTGGTGGTTGAGAAGATCCCGTATGATTTTGAGTTTCAGTATCTTTTGGCCATTTAAAAATACTATTTTTTATTCCTCTTTTTTTTTTTAGGAAATCTTGTGTGTTTTAACAAAAATATCAAAGTTTGTATAATTTTCTTTGAATGATTGTGTTATTGTATAGTATATATATATATATATATATATATTTTTTTTTTTTTTATAACCGTGGGAATCTCAAAAGTTTTATAGGTCTAAAGACTAATCCCATGAAACCTTGTATCCGGATACGCATTTGAGAATATTTCAAATTTAATGCGCGGTTAAGTGACTAAGAGGACTCGAACCCATGACTTTTCCACTGGACCAAGACAACTTGGTTTTTGATCATTTTACATCTTATATCTTACACCTTCATTTTTCTTTTCTAATAACATACATTACATCTATTCCATCGATTCCAAGTGCATTTCAAACTCTTAACTCGGTAAAAAATCTAATAATAGTATAATTTTTCTTCTAAATAAAAGTAAAATTTTGACAATATACTAGCCCTGGTAATTAAAAGACGAAGCAATATATATCCTTGTCAACTGATTTCATCTTTCGTTATCCAAAATAGTATATTAGGTTGCTTTGTTGACCAATCGTTTATCTTTGAATTCAAAACTGTGTGTCATCATTTGAATAAAACCATATGTATACACAGTGGCTTTAATAACATTTACAATTAAAATCATTCTAACTAAGACATGTAAATACCTGGTATTCGTTTTTTTTTGTCTTCACTTATTCTCTTATAAATGATGCATGTAAATAATTATTAAAAAGAAAAAAGTTTCAATGTGTAATATTATCTGTTCCAAAAAGATTCATAATAGACGGATAATTTACCTGCATTATATCTATAATGGACAACTATATATCATTAACATATAAGATTATGATGAACAATTTTACTTGCACCATGTTGAGATTTTTTATAAGTTTGCTTCTATTATTTTGCAGAAATCATATTATCTTAGTAACGGTACTTTATGTTCAGATAAGTTTATTTTATAAATAAGTGTATGCTATGGATATAATTATCTATCGAGTGTGATGGACTGATGATCTATCCTGGATTATTCAAATAATTTATAATGAATTAATATTTATACGGAACAAAAAGAAAGAAATAAGAAGCGAAAATGATATGTTTAGTTCAAACTAAACGGCGGCGGTGTAGATAAGAACTCGATGGAAGATTCAGCGTAAACCAATGAGAAACTTTCAGCTTTGACATGTTATCCAAAATCCATGCTTATTGTTTCATGTTTTTTTTTTTCTTTTTTCATTTGACACCTCACTTTCTAGATTCTACATCGCTGTCTCTATTATCTCAAGATCAACTAATATAACATTGACGTAATATTCATCAAGTAATAAATGTACCTATTGTAACAGATTATGGAACTAAATCCCAACAAACTTAAGCGAACCGGAATAAAAATTAATTTACAATTCAACCAAAGCAAAACCAAATCAAAATAAAGTAAAATACATCAAACGTATTCAAAACTAACTCAACCCAACAAAATACAAATACATATTTTCCTAAAAACAAAAAAAAAACATATACCACACAATTTTTTTTTTTTTTTGATATGGGATTGATTTAAATTTAACCTGAATTTGTAGAAAGTATTTAGGGGGTGTTATTGGATATGGTATTTGAAATGAACTGAAATATAATCACGATCCAGTGTTATTCAATTAATGATTTTAAATTATGTTTTTAAATCCAATGTTATTAGATATCTTATTTGTAATCCATCATTAATAGATTTTCAAATCTAGTGTTATTCAATCAAGATTTAAAATCTTGTTTTAAAATCCAGTGTTATTCAAAAGTTAAATGATTTTTAAAATCTTTGTTTATTGAGTCATTTAAAATGAATGAATTCCAATGGAGTTTCATGAGTCAATTATTTAAAACAGAATTCAAGCTATATTGCAGAGATTTTAGAATCAACTCCTATGGATTCTTTAAAATAATATCAAAATTTTAAATCTGAAAGATTATAAAACATGTAGAATTGATTTTAAATACATGATTGAATAACACCATTTTAATGTTTTCTGCTTCTTCCTTTTTCTTTTCTTTATTCAGTGCGAATTTGTAAGGGAAAAAAAAATCTTAATTAAGATTTTAACACGATACCTTCGTTTAATGGTTTCTTAGACCGTACTCAAATTCAAATCGCAATTTAAAAGACATGACAGTTTGTTTACGCTTACATTTAGGTTCCAAACCAATATTCTCGCAGCCTTAGCAGCTATGGTATCAGTGTTTTGCGTCTACTAAAGGCTAAAGCCAACAAAAGCTATTCTTCTAGTTTTTACTTTTTTTTACGTAAATGCTTATTCAAATACAAACTTATAACTTATAGTACATATTTCAGATTTATATTGTTACTATTAGTAGATACACACATACACACATATATGCGTGAAATTTATGGAAAATAAAATGAAAATAAAGTTAATAACATGAGAAGGGTCACAAGATACCGTGGATGCAAATAAATGACGAGACCGTTTTTTAGGGGTGACTTTTAATACGTGAGACTGACTTTTGGTGGGTGCAAGTGCTCTGTTTTTGTTTTTAACATTTCACAATCTTGGTTTGGTTGTATACAGCAAAGCACGACATGTGTTTTAAAGTTTTAATAGCAAAGCATCGTATTCGTAACTAACATTTATTCATCCAAACTCCATATAGACGAAAATATTCCACCACATTTATCCACTGTTACACGCACTCATAACTAACATATATAAACCAGTTTGTTTATATGATATTAACCAACATATAACCAGTTTCTTGATCAACCTAATGGACGTGGTATTGGTATCCGAATTTTCAAATTCTATAGAATGCATATATGTGAGTTATTGATTAAAAAATGTTTAGTTTTTTGGTTGGTTAAGCTGATCAAAAATATATGTACATGTGCTATATTTGATTGATTAATATGACATGCCATTTAAAAATGTCACGTGGAGATTATACATTTTAATCATACGAATTCTCGTTTTAGACTTATATCCTGATCCGTTTTTACCTTTTACTGATGATTTTGTGCTTTAGCATTAATATATATCTGTTAGACTAAAACCGTCACTTAAGTATGGATGCATTATTTAATGTCATGAGTTAGTTACTTAGCTTAGGCATGTATTATTTAGTGTCACGTGTAATTTAGATTAGGTGATCATTCGTATAATGTTAAATACTCGATTTACTTATCATCAAATGGACCGATTCGACAAAATCTTAAAACAATTTAGGTTAGCCGAACGTCTGGTGGTCTGGTCATGTTATCCGTTAATAAAAAAAACATTCGTTGATAAATGGTTAAATAGCAGCAAAAAAGTCAACTTTACCCGGATCAACAACCACTCAATCTCTGACTTAGAAGTTAGAAGCTCACGTTAACTCATCTTTACTCCTCGAGTATCTCTCCATGGTATCTCTTTTTTTGACCAAAGGCTTTCGTCTCTCCATGGTATCTCAAATTGAAAGAAAACTAAAATAGGAGAGCTTTAAGCACAAAATGAAATTATTGTAAATCATTAATATTTTATTGAGAAACCCTCCATATGCTCTTGGATTTCTAAGAACAAATTAATACGATAAAAGGATAGAATTTGACTGTCTAGTGCATATTCTCTTAGCAAAATCTACATTGACATTCTATCGTAGGAAACAAAATATGCATAACACAAATCAATATTATATGTGCTTGAAAGAAAGAAAAATAGTGACATGTAATAGTATTCTACAACGACTTCTGAAAATTAGGTCATTAAGCAACTTATTATTATCCAAAAGATGTGAATATTGGATATTTTGTGTCATTGAAAATGATTTTCTCCATGAGATTTTTGTTTTCTTTAAATATTTTTTTCCTATGATGGTTGACACCCTGTAATAGACTAGAATTTCAATATTCGATCTCCACCTAATGAATGGGTTCTAATTAATGGCTATGAATGTTTTCGCTTTATCTTTGTCCCCTCCTTTTTTTTTCGATCCTCAACTCATTTCCTCTCTCTTTTTCTTCTCTTTTTCAACCAAACTTAATGCATTTCCTTATCAATTTCCTCTATAGTATAAAGAGTTACTACACTTCCATAAATTTATGCACACACCCCCACGCATATGATATACCCATACGGCCATACTCTCACACACATAGTTTAAATAGTTTAACCATATTTGAGAACAATGACTTTTAACGAATGTTAGAACTTGTTACATTATTTGTTAACTTTCGTGGAATGCCAACTAATGTCACTTGACAGAATCCTTTTTGTGTTCAAATATATAAGTCTTAATTAAGAATTCAAATAAGAAGGGAAAAAAACTGATGATAGAATATTACAATCTACATTAACTTCCAAATGATTTATTGAAGATAATCTATCTAGCTAGGTTTATCTTAGGTTTAGGATTTTTGTTTTTTATACTAATATACATATATGCATGTAATTTTGTTTTCTCTAGAGCAGTGGTTAGAAGTTGGTGAACCATCATTCTGTGACTATCTATTAAATTCCACTGAAAAGAGTTCTTGCCTCTGGGATGAAGAGAATCCAAATTAATATGTATTCTTAATCAGAAAACATCCATTTCCATTCAAGTTGACAATATGATCATGACAATCAACTATTTTGCCATTACAGCTGAACTAATTTGGAATGGTTTGCAAGTGAAGGTTATAATGCAAGCAAGATATGACTTACTTCCAAAATTGCTGAAATTACGGTGGACAAATTAAATAAGTAAATAAGGAAACCTAGCCAATTTTGTAAAGTCAACAATATCATTAATTCAATTCAACAAAATTGTATGTATTAGGCTTGCATTGATTAATTTTCAATTTCAACTACTTCAACGGTCACGGGTCACGGCTTAAACCCTGCAAGTTCACCACAAGTTTCAATCTCTTCTCTTTGGACATAAAAGGAGCTAACGAGCGCAAACAATTAATGATCCAAAGCTTTTTGTCTAATGAAAAAAGTATTTGCACAAGCATTCCTAGAATGAAATTGTGTTGAAATTATTTTCCTTAGGAGGTGCAACTGGAAAATGTATTGAGAAACTCAAAAATCGTCTAAATCATAACTTAACCAAAAAATGCTTTTTAGCGAGTCATAGTACTAAACCGCCAAACTATGATATCATATTTCTATAGCATGTTGTCAACAAACATCATCAACTAAACTTTGGGGGAGAAAAATATCTCTAATAAATTATCAAAATATATGTTGTCATATTTGGAAGATACGTCAATTATATAAGATCTTTTTTTATTACCAAATCAGTGTGCCATATACAGTGCTCCACATATTTTCCGAATCTTAAATTATTTACAGCAAATTAAGCGGCGAAAACAAATCAAGACCAAATTGAGATGCTCATGCTATTAGACTAGTAAAGAACATTTTTTATTTTGGGAAAATAATAATGAACAAACAAAGTAAAAAGTCGTATCTGACCAATAAAAGAATACTAAAAAACCATAAAAAATCAAAATCAAAGGTCAAATTTAACTTTGGTATAATCCCCAAGCTTTCATAATGAAATTTTTTGACCAAATTACCCTTTACTCATCCATCATCCCTTAAAACAGGTCAAAAACTTGCCCACCGTCTCTCTCTCTCTCTCTCCCCTCTCTGCCCAGACAAAAGCTCTGCAATTTACAAACTCGTTTCATTTACCCATCTTCTTAACTAATGTCTACAGAAGATAAGAGCTGAAGATTTTCTCCACAAATAACAAAACAAGCTCTCCAATTTTTGTTTTCCTTTGTTCTGATTTTGATTTCTGTATTGAGAAATGGGAAGCAAATGGCGAAAAGCAAAGCTGGCTTTAGGTCTAAACCTGTGCCTCTACGTCCCCAAAACGCTCGAAGACTCTTCTTCTCCTTCGAGAAGATCCGACGACACCGTTTCGCTTTCTCCGGTAATGGCTCCAAGGCCCACGACGCCGGTTCCTTCCTCCTCTGGTCTCCGATTGCCTAGGTCCATTAGCCGCAAATCTTCATCCAAGGTTTGTTTTTTCCTTTAATTTCAACTCACTTTTACGATTTTTATTTTTTCGAATTGTGGATTCGTCACAATCATCGGTTTTTACAGAGACTTTAAATTTTTAATATCTGATTCTCTTCCATTAGGTTTCATCTCTAGGGTTGAATTTTCCTTTTGGGTCAAACTTTTGTTGCGAATTCTGAAATTGGTTTTGCTGCAAAAGGTATAAAGTTGTGAAATTTTCGATTTTTGGTCACCGTTGGATCGCCGGATCTTTGTGTGGTTCAAAATTAGTGACTTGGTTAAGACAGCAAATCCAAAGGGCTAATCTTTCTTGGAACTCCAAAATTGATTTAGTTTTACTTTTAGTTGTCGTTGTTTAATCTACTTTTTTGCTTTATTATTTGTTTAATCTTCAACTAATTCCTTTTTCTAACAAAGTGTTTGGATCTTCACGCACATCAAATGATCTTAGTAGGTAGTTTTTTGTTTGTTTAATGAGTAACGCAAAAGGGAATAACCCATTTATTTTTCTTACAAATTCTATGAAAAACCAAGCTTAGCATGTTGGTCATACAAAGAAGAAGAAAACAAAATCTTTCATATAATTAGATGTGTTTTTCAACTACTATGACCCTCATTTTCTGTTAGTAGATTTGTTGTTTTAGACATTTACAAGCTCTGAAAGTCAAATCCTTTTTGAAAACTATGGGAGAAACAAACAAACAAACTTTTTGGTAATATCTTGAGAGCTAATGGGGATTAGGAGATGAAGATGTAGAATGATTAGTGAGAATAGGATTTGGTTATCGCATCTCCTCCAAAACCAACTTTATCTTATAATTCGAATCATTATGTATTCATCAAGATATTGACAATATAGCTGGCTTAAGATTGGGTTCTGTTTGTTCCGTCTCTTTCCCTGGTTTATAGTGCCATTTGTTTCTTTCACTCTTTTTATTTTTTTTCATTTTTTCTTTTGTTTTTGAGTTTAATATTTCTTGGTATTGTTGAAGAAAGATGAACAATTTGTTGTCATGTAATTATCAACTCTTCCAAATGGAGCCACTATTGGAATAAAGTTTTTGGACAATAGTCAAGTGCACTTCAAGGACCAATCTTTTTTTTTTCTTGTTGCTTTTTCGCATTCAACTTTTCAATTATTGTTGAAAGATGCTCTTCTTAGTGTTCTAAATCTACTGTTAATAGATATTCTCCTTAGTCTAGTTAACTTTTCTGTTCTTGATAAACATTTTTCTTAATCTTGCTATACATCTAGTTTAACTAAAACTGTAGTTTTCAAAACCTCACCAAGATAATTATTTGCTATACATTTTTTTCTTCTTCTATTTTAACACTTTCTTTAACCTTGCTTTGCATTATTTTATTTTTTCAGCTTTGATCTCTTTCTGGCGTTGAATTTGCCTAAAAAAGCTTTTAATTACTAATCTGGTTAAACCTATCCTTTAACTTTATAAAGCTGTGACCTTTGTCTTTCCCTCTCTTTCGTCCATTGTTCTTTTAATTGTTTGACCTCATAGATTCCAAAGAACTTTGATCAAGATTCCAAGATCCATATTCTAACAAAGAAACCAATTTTTTGGTCCAAGATTATTGAGTGGTCAAAACTAGTAAACTTAAGGGTTACTTAAACTTAAACTCAGTCTCTGTGACTTTCCCTTTTTTCAAGTTTATGGAAATCCAAAAGATTCCATGTATTTTTTTTTAATGGTTTTTAGACAATAGTCTCTGCTCTTCTTTTTATGCATCATTCAATAATAGAGGCTCATTAGTAACAGAAACAAATGTGTCAGAGACTATGACACAAACTCACGTATGTCAGGTTCCTTTGGATTCTTTGTAAATATCCATTTTCTTCTCCTAAACTTTTTAAAATTTCCTTGAATCTTTTATTCAGAATCTGAAACACTCTTTGTATGTTGTCTTCTCCTTTGTTGACATTGCAGAAAACGTGTGCCATATGCTTGACGGCGATGAAACCTGGTCAAGGGCACGCAATCTTCACAGCGGAATGCTCTCACTCGTTTCATTTCCACTGCATCACCACGAATGTCAAACACGGGAACCAGATTTGTCCCGTCTGTCGCGCAAAATGGAACGAGGTCCCTCTCCAGAGCCTTAGCGCCAAGCCTAAACCGATAGGTCGACCAAGAGATGATGCCTGGATGACAATACCACCTCGCAGGTCGTCTCAGCTTCAGTCTTCTCCACGGCCTGCCAATATAAGGCCGGTCTCCTCGATCTTCAACAACGAGCCAGCGGTTTTCAATGATGATGAGGCTCTGGAACAACATCAACAAGACCGTCCTGCTGAGTCAAGTTTGGAGAAATCCAAACCTGGTGTCGTCACTGGGAGACTGGAAGTGAAAACATACGCAGAGGTCTCTGAAGTAGTGAGATCGGTTTCGTTTAAGGACTTCGCTGTGCTGATCAACCTAAAAGCTCCTGCTGCTTCAATGTCTTCTTCTCGTGCTCCTATTGATCTAATCACAGTTCTTGATGTGAGTGGAAGCATGGCGGGGTCAAAGCTGGCCTTGCTGAAACGAGCAATGGGATTTGTGATTCAGAATCTTGGCCCGTTCGACCGTCTCTCGGTTATCTCCTTCTCCTCCACGGCTCGCCGGAACTTCCCTCTCCGTCTCATGACCGAGACCGGTAAACAAGAGGCGTTGCAGGCGGTTAACTCGTTGGTCGCTAACGGAGGGACTAACATTGCGGAGGGGTTGAAGAAAGGCGCTAGGGTTTTGATCGACCGTAGATTCAAGAACCCGGTAACGAGCATCGTGCTGTTATCTGATGGTCAAGATACATACACCATGACTAGCCCCACTGGTTCCAGAGGGAAAGATTACAAGTCTCTGCTTCCTAAAGAGATCAACGGAAACAAGATCCCGGTTCACGCGTTCGGGTTCGGTTCTGACCACGACGCTTCCTTGATGCATTTCATTGCGGAGAACTCTGGAGGGACGTTTTCTTTCATAGAGTCGGAGACGGTTATACAAGACGCCTTTGCGCAGTGCATTGGAGGTCTTCTCAGCGTCGTGGTTCAAGAGCTGTGCGTGAAGATCGAGTGTGTTCATCACATGCTGCGGATTGGTTCGGTTAAAGCTGGAAGCTACCGGTTCAATAGCGGTCCGGATTCGAGAACCGGATCTATCGGAGTTGGTGATCTCTACGCAGAGGAAGAGAGGAACTTCTTGGTGAATCTCGATATCCCCATTGTGGATGGAGTTTCGGATCCGATGTCGTTGCTCAAGGTTCGATGCGTTTACAGAGATCCGGTGACGAAAGAGAACGTTGATATGAACAATGCCGGCGAAGTAAAGATCCTCAGGCCGGTGGTGATGGCGGAAGGGAGACCTGTGGTTTCGATTGAAGTTGACAGACAGATAATCAGGTTACGTGCGGCTGAAGCAATCTCTGAAGCTAGGGTTTTAGCTGAGCGCGGTGATTTGACTGAAGCTGTGTCGGTTCTGGAGACTTGCCGTCGGGTACTGAATGAGTCGGTGTCAGGGCGAGCCGGAGATCCGTTGTGTGTCTCGTTGTATGCAGAGCTGAAGGAGACGCAGGAGAGAATGGCGAGCCGTCAGGTGTACGAGGCTTCCGGTAGGGCTTACGTTCTGGCCGGTCTGAGCTCGCATTCGTGGCAACGAGCCACGGCGAGGGGGGATATGAGCGATACTACGACGACGAGTTACCAGACGCAGTCGATGGTGGATATGGTGAATCTTTCTCAGACGATGACTTTCGGGATCCCTATCGCTAGTTCTAATTCGAACTCGAATTCGACTTCTCCAAGTCCCTCGGCACAGAGGAAACTCCGGCAAGCTCTCTCTTTTCCGGCGAGGCCAAGACCTAGGTGATTGCTGGAAGTGTAAATGGGAGATTTTTCATAATTTTCTTCGTTTTTTTTTTGGTGGTTTTGCTTAGTACGATTTGTTTTGCAATTGGGAGGGTAGTTTAAGCTGAATTTCTCAATTTTGGGGGTATAAGTCGAATTAGTAGCTTTTGGTGGGGTTGGAAAAAAAATGGGACAAATGTGGAATTGGTGCTTATATAGGTATAATATTTATTTGAATTTTCAGCAAAGAGTGGCTTGGTTTTTTTATCTCCTTCATTAGAATTATAATTTTTGTTGATTTTTTCTTAATGTGTTTGATGGGTATAGGCGTGTGAATTGTGATTGTGGAGAAAATGTTCTCCCTTAAACTTTTAAAATTTATATACATATGCTACCTAAAAATTCCAAATTATTCTCATTAGAACTTAAATTTTTTGTAAAGTATACCATATGAGTTTATGATATTTTGGTAATTCTCAGTATTATGCAAATGGTTATTATCAGAAAAAGGCCAAAAAACCGCCATAAATTCACTACCATTTGGTATCTGACTATCTTCTTTAAATTATGGGCCCTAATAGTCGATAATTATTTGGGCCAAGCAGTAGGATTGTAATGCGACTATTTCTAATAGTTTCATTGATCTCTCCGTAAATGATTACTTTCACAAACGTCCTCGAATTTTTTGTTGACTTTAACAAACGTCCAAAATTACTTTCTTGTATTTCCACAACACAAATGTGAGTAACTATGATCTACATTCTTTTCAGTGCGTCTCATAAAATTTGTTTGGTATTTAAAAACTAAAGACTATATAAATTCATATGCGACTTGATCACGTGCTAAAGCCTGTGTTCTTGTTGGATCTCAAGATCTGCCTCCACATTCTCTCAATAAAGTCAAAGTAGTAATTATATTGATTTGTAAAAGTCAAATAGTTATTAATAGCATTTGATAATAAAAATCAGCTTAAGAATTTTATGTCAGACCGATTTTAAAACTATTTTCCTCCGCCAAATTCCTCTAGATTAGTGAATGGCCACATAGAACTAATCAATTCTTCGCTTGTTATATATATTGAATCTTATTCTAGTTTAGCTTTTCTTTTTCTTTTTCTTTTTTTTTCTTTTATTCGTATACCGATCAAACTTAAATAACCAAATCGTTAAGAAAAAACGAAAGGGAAACATTTTTTGGGTTCAAATCGTGCAATACAAGGGACTAGAAGGTTCATTTTTCAGGCTTACTACTTAATTTGATAACAGCTAATCATGCACAAATAAGCAATATGGTTGAATCATGGAAATATTATACATGTCATCGTTTCTCTCTTCCAAAATTGTGTTGGAAAGACTAGAGACTCCAAAAAAATTCAATGGTTACTTAGCTTATATATCATGTTGGCAATAATCCTTATAATCTATCTATTTCTGAAAAGCTTGTTGGTCGAACTCGTTAGTTTAATACTTCAATTAAGTTCATTGGACGACCATAGAAGGACAAACATATTTGGCTAGAAAAACCAACGACTGTTTTGAGAGACTAGCCTAATTGGATAGAATCTTATAGTAAAAAGTTTCAGACGAATATGTCAATAGCAATAAAAACATTTTTGATCTGGCTAGGCAAAAAAATTGATTCGAACCGAATCAAACCAAAATTCTCGAATCCAAACCGAATGGAATATAACTATGTGTACCAAATTATCCAAACCATATCTGATCAATGATCATGAGTTTAATATATTTATAGACTTATATTCATACTTTAGAACAATCGGTTATCGAATCGTTTGTTTAGATTTAATTATTTAGATGGCGACATCCTAAAGTAGCACACTAGAGTTTATGCTATGTAGTATGTACGTTTCAAATTGATGTTTTATATGTCTGCATTTACTGTGTCTACTGTCTCGTACTTATCTGTTAAATATACGTCGCATCACCAAAAATATGCATACTGATCTAGTGCATTGTGACGTAGTTGATTCGTCTTTGATCAGATTTAGTTTTTTAACTCAATACACATTTTCGAGTAGTTAATTAAAATTTCAAACACATGAAATGAAATCATACCCAAAAAAAAAAAAAAAGATCTTTGAAAAGAATTTGAATTAGTTGCACCCAAAAAACAAAAAAAAATAAAATAGTTGTAGAAAAGAAAGCGAAAAAGTTTCAACTGAAACCAAACCTAAAACTGGATTGAAAACCGCCCTCGGTCCGGCGCTATGTTGTTCTTGTTTCAAGAACATGTGAAAAAGTGAAAACTATAAGTTATGGTTAAAAAAAAAAAGGTATGATCAAAATATGTGAGATAAATCAAAACTCCCAGCAACCCGTAAATATAATTTTGATCATAACGAATATGATTACCAGTTGTACATCGACTTTGACTCAGACATGATACCACTTGTACATGGACTTTAATCAGACATACATATATACACATTAGAAAGGTGGTGTATCTGACACTATGAAGTTGACAAACACTAAAAGCCAAGTTTGGTGAACTTCTAATAAGTAATTACACTATACATTCGTGTTCATTACTATGTGTCGGTCCACATATATTAGGTACAATGGAACAACGAAGCTGCTTGGTCGTGAAAAAACGGGTTCGTTTCTGAGAAGTCAAATTACAACTCCTTAGGAAAAATATGCATAGTTACAAAATTTTCCACTTTTGGAGAGACCGGTCATCATGAATCATTTTTCGTTAGATATTCATTTTTATATGTAGCTACCTAGCTAGTCTCCAAACTTAATTTACCAGCTGCCTAAAATTATCCTTGCCACAAAAGTAGATCGTACAACTAAGAGGTTAATAAACAGAGTTTTTTTTTTGTTAAAATGGTTTGGTCTTCTTGATCACCATATATGAAATAACTTTCACATCTTGTAAATACAATGTTTAATTTTTTAATTCACATTACTAATTAAAATACTTGAAAATTGCGTGAATCACATGAGTAAATAAATCGCCGAGAATTTGTTTATGCTCCGTCTCGTTAGCAACTCTTAAAAAGGTTAAACCTCTGATGTATTCATATTGAAATGTATACAAGATAAATATACATCGTATAAGTTAAAAATGTGATGTGAATGGATGCGATATGATGCCTTATCAATGTGAGGAACATTAGACATGCACCTTTACTTTTACCAAAAAAAAATATATATATATATATATAGTAAGTAATTTGTACACGAACGTTATATATATAGTATCCTGGTTATATATATAGACACGTATGGTTTGTATACGTATACTGATATGTATATAAATGAACTCTTTCAATAAGCCAAAAGAAGCAATCGACGTCAAATAAAAAAGGTGGCAATAAGGTCACCGTATTTTCAATTGAGTGATGAAGGATATTTATATTTGTAACTGTAGTTTCACATGCGTGACCGACCTCAAAACTCATCGTAATCTAAGTAACAAGTAAGTGCATAACTATTAATCACAGCAGGAATACTAATATTTATCAATGTTTAAACTTCTTTAGACATATAGCATTATAGCGTTTGCCGTTTAGGGAGGGCTTAACGCCACTTAATCAAATAATGGGAGAGAACTGTATATATATCATATATACTGTTTTTAATATATATTTTTAATGCAAAAACAAAATTATGATGTTAATTATATATTTTAATACATTCTTCCACATTTTCCTACCTTTTGTTTTCTTGTTATTATTTATGATATATATGGATATATGGAGATTTTCTGGTAAAATGTTCGGCTAGAGTCCATTAAAAAGTAGAATATTAAGATAACAGTGAGACTATAATATAAGCAAAAGGTGACAAATTGCTGCAAAGTTCAACTACGTATCTTCATGCAAATTGCAAAGTCAAACCGTCGCTTGTATCCGAAACATTTGTATAAAATGTTTTCATACTCCTAAAACTTTCAATAACGCATTCTCTACTCAAATCTTTCTTTCTTTCTTGGATTCTTAAACTCTTTACACGTTATTTTTTCATTATTCAAGGAGAAATCGTACTATAATATAATATATTTTGTGGATCGATTGTTGAAGAGGAAAAGGCTTGATCATTCCCACAATACGATCGATCATGTACACAAAGGTAATATACTTTTATTTAATTCCTTCTCGACTAGGCTGCATAAATCTTTAAATTCTTAGTTAATTATTAACAGAAAGAGTATGCACTGAAACTGAGTTTGTTTCCATACCGTGTACATTACTGTTGGTTAAGTTCTTCAACATTTTTAAGTTTAGTGGATGCTAAGAGTTTTTCGATACTCTATTTCATATTTCGAAAAGTGAACAACTGAATTAACTTGAACAAAAATATATTGCTCTTTCATTTTTTCGTCAAATAACTTGAACAAAAGTGAAGATGACTATATGAGTAATGGGATTATATATAGTTTATGATATCCAGTTATCCACACAATATTGTATTTGCAACAAATTAAACATAGCATATGGAAGTGTTAAATGCAAATTAAGGTATCCCTTTTATACGCCAATGAACCCGGCTTTTCCCGTTGAGTGTTCTAATTATCCTTAAAAAAATCATATTTCCTCTGAATAACAAAACAATTTAATAAGTTACAAATTTAACGGTATTGCGTAACCTTTTTTAATACATTCAACCAATAAAATTATTTTAAAAAAAATCTTATTATTTAAACTAACACTTCACTTTATTCTTAATGAACGTTTACCCCATGTGATATCCTCCTTATGTAATGCTTCTTCACCCACAAATCTCACTTTATATATATAAGTGTGTTTATGTCTTGTCCATCTATATATATACATTTCTATAAACAGTTAACATAGAAACATAAAGAAAAAAAAAAACCAACCTCTACGTTCTTATTTCTCTTTTTTGGTTTTGTTCAAAATAATAAAAGGTTTTGGATTCTGAGAAAATGGGTTTTATCCGGCCACCGGCGGTGAGAAGCGGCGGTGATTATATAGAGAGCATCTTCGGTGAATACTCCGCCGGGAAATCAAAACCAAGCCGGAAACTCAACTCCGCCAAGTTCGTGACGGCGCTGACGTTTCTTCAATTCGCATTTGCCGTCTACGCCCACCGGACTTCTCTACTACATGAGTCCTTCCATTGACTTACGGGCCAAGCCAGACTTCACTTGGGCCCACCAAATGGGCCCATAATATGCGTAATTACATTGTTACGCCTCACGTCGTCAGCCATTTCCAAGACTCTGCTTCCTTTCTGAAATCGTCGGAGGAAAACTTTCCGGCGGTGGTTACTCCGACGGAGGTCTGCGAGTACGAGAAGATCGATTTCTCGCAGAAGAAATCGAACGATCAGCAAATGATCAAGATGAAGAGAGAGCTATACGAAGACGTTTTGGGTTTCCAGAAGAAGAATCTTGGGTCAGAGAGTTTAGAGGAGCTGATGAAGATGAAGTCTAAATGGGCCTTAAACGGGCCGACAAAACCCAAAGTAACAGTGATACTAAACCATTTCAAGCGAAAAACGCTTTGCGCTCAGCTCGATTCTCTTCTCCACCAAACGCTGCCGTTTCACCATGTCTGGGTTTGGCCTTCGGGAGCCCCAACGAAGCTTCTCTCCGGCGAATCGCCGGAAGCTACAACGACTCTCGGATCAGCTTCATCAGCTCGAACTACGACTTCAAGTACTATGGAAGATTCCAGATCGCGCTTCAGACGGGAAGCGGATCTGGTTTACGTTATCGACGACGATATGATCCCTGGGAAGAAGATGCTTCAGATGCTCTCACACGTCGCCGGAACGGAGAAGTACGAGAACTCCGTTTTGGGAAGCATCGGACGGATTCTTCCTTTCCGGCAGAAGGATTTCACGTTTCCGAGCTATAGGAAGTTTAGATCGAAAGAAGCGGGGCTTTACTTGCCTGATCCAGCTTATGACATCACTTTGGATCGAATCCTCCAGGTTGATTTCTTATCAAGCTCGTGGTTCTTATCAGCGGAGCTCGTGAAAGCGTTGTTCATCGAGAAACCATTCACATTCGCCACCGGCGAAGATCTTCACCTGAGGTTAGTTTCTCCAACCACAATGTCGCTTGAATTGTAACTTTTATCATTTCTTAATCACACAAAAATGACTTTTTTTTGTTATAAATTATGTTCAAATTAATATATATATATATATATTATAGTATTCTAAAAAGTTGTGTAGTGTCATACAATCTCGCATTGCTATACAATCATTGTAGTAACGTCTCGTAGGATGATGATCTTCGTGAGAGTGATAGAGTCACGTGTTGTAGACAATGTTCTGTTTCAGGATGAAAAACAATTAGACTCAATTCTCTGATGAAAGTTAGAAAAAAGGAAACCTTTTTGTTCTGGAGTAATAATTTTGTTTTGAAATTTTGCGTTTTGGCAGCTATCAGCTTCAAAAGTACAGAAATGCAGGTTCTTTTGTTCTTCCTGTGGATCCAAATGACAAGGAGACATGGGGAGATAGTGAACACAGGCTCGCTTACGTATCAGAAACCACAGTGATTTTCAAAAACATTGTGGAAGTGAGAGACAATCAATGGTGGAAAGCTTTGTCTACGGGTTACATAACTCAATGGGCTGCGATGTATCCTCAGAAGATCGACGCTCTGTTTTACGCGCATTCGATCGATGAAGTGAAAGCATTAGGTCCTCTGCTTGAAAAATTCAGAACCACCGTCGGTAAAAAGGCTTACCTCGCGGTTTCGGGCGGGAAATTCTGTCCCTGCGAGGATGCGGCGTCGGCTTTGAATTGGCCTAAGGTGGTTTGCAAGGAGAGGAGATTCAAGATTTTTGATTTGGAAGTTGGAGCTATCTTGGGTGTGTCGAACTCAGAGGTGCCTGTGTTGCAAGCTGTGTATTCGAGCATGAAAGGGCTTATCAAGATCCATAACCCTAGCGTGGTGATTACGTTAGCTGATGCTGATCCTAATGTCAAGAAAGCTTTGAAAATGGCTACTGAGACAAACCCTAATGGCACCGCACTTGTTCTTCTTCCAAGAGCTTCTATCTCTAAGGTTCTATGGATGGCTGATTTAAGATCAACAGCATTGCCAAGTAAGAATCTTTACCTTTTTTCTTCTTCTTTTTTTTTTGGTTTCGCTTACCCGAAAATCGACATGATTGCAGATTGGAACAAGATGAGAGTCTCAGTGAACATCATCACCCAAAACAGAGCTCAATCTTTACTAAGACTGCTTAGGTCTTTGAGCAATGCGTACTATCTAGGCGACGAGATACCTATCAGTTTCAACATGGATAGCAAAGTAGATGAAGAGACGATAAGAGTTGTTACCACATTCGATTGGCCTCACGGACCAAAGACCTTAAGAAGAAGAATCATCCAAGGAGGACTAATCCGAGCTGTGAGTGAGAGTTGGTATCCAGCTTCTGATGATGACTTTGGTCTCTTGCTTGAAGACGACATCGAAGTCTCTCCTTACTACTACCTCTGGATCAAATACGCTCTACTCGCTTACCACTACGACCCTCAAATCTCTTTCCCTGAGCTCTCCTCCATCTCTCTTTACACGCCCAAAATTGTCGAAGTCGTTAAAGAGAGACCTAAATGGAACCCAACAGAGTTCTTCAAACAGATCCATCCACACACACCTTACCTTCACCAGTTACCTTGTAGCTGGGGAGCTGTTTTCTTCCCGAAGCAATGGAGAGAGTTCTATGTCTACATGAACATGAGATTCACGGAGAACGCGAAAGCGAATCCGGTTCAGATTCCGAAATCAAGAACCAACGGTTGGCAAGCTTCTTGGAAGAAGTTCTTGATCGATATGATGTACCTTAGAGGATACGTTACTCTCTACCCTAACTTCCCTAACCAACAAAGTTTCTCGACCAACCACATGGAGCCAGGAGCTCACATTGCAGCCAAAGACAATGTGGTGAAACACGATAAAACCGATTTCGAAGTTCCTTTGCTTAAGGATGATTTCAGAAACTTCTTGCCGAGTCAGAAACTCCCTCCGGCTTCAAAGCTTCCGTCGCTAAACCTCTTTAACATTCCGGTTTCTCTTAAAGGTCTTAAGGCTGCAGGAGCTAAGCTTGGCCAAGATGTTCTTCGTTGCAACAATGTCTCTGAGATTGTTGCCGTCGATCACCAGACCGGTTTACCTGCTAGATGCATGAGATTCTGAAAATCCTTCCAATTTAACGGCCGGTCAAAAATTGTATTCGGCTGTAAATTTTTCTTTCTTACATCTGCAGTTTCTTGTTGATTCTTTGTTTCTTTTTTCTTATTTTTGAAATATATATATTACTACGTTGTAAACGTAATTAAATACATAAAATAGGGTTGTGAAACTCCATTTTCCCATTATAGAAACCGCAAGGCTGTTCTAGTCTCTTTTTTGTTTCCTCACTAAAATAAATAAAAACACAATGAAAAAGCGTAGAAAATTTGATCAAAAACAGAGAAAGAGAGACACTACACAACCAAAAAAATGAGTTTTCTCTCGTCTAAAAGTAAATTTGATTAGTCTTCCTAATTTTACCCTCACAAAATATTAAATTACACAAACGACCAGTTTACGAAAGAAAATGCAAGACAATGCAAATTGTTGTTGTCGTTGTTGTCT
Organism: Erythrophleum ivorense; assembly: GCA_026724425.1. Lineage (NCBI taxonomy): Eukaryota > Viridiplantae > Streptophyta > Magnoliopsida > Fabales > Fabaceae > Erythrophleum > Erythrophleum ivorense. Next base: position 6,159,887 of record JAIUCV010000071.1, on the reverse strand, counting down.
TCAGATGCAGCAAACACTTTCCAAGCAACAGCTTGTTCATAAGTCACGTGTCTTCCCATGGTCGACAAACAGATTCCTGAAGGCAAACACGCAAATCCCTGTACAGACAAAAGGCATTTTCAGACAATGAATCCAACAAACATTACCTTACCAAAGATTTATTTATTTTTACCTGTTGCATAAGCTTGGCGAAGTCAGAGCAGAGAGCCTTTCTTCCGGATTCATCGAAGATCTTTTCGAGTGTGATGTCTTGTAAGGCTACAAGTGTTGTCTCTAGCATGTCTAGACCAGCTTGGTTCGCAAACATAAACACTGGTTGCGGCTGCAAGTACATAACCAGACCACATTAAACCGAGTACGGTTATGTGTCTAAAACTGTTTCAATTCAGGATTTGTTTGGTTTAGGAGAAACACACCTTTAACGTGCAACACAAGATGGCATCTTGGTGATCCCAAAGAAGTTTCAATACGGAATCGTTGCTTCCAAGCGAGTCAATCGTCAGCAACTCCGAGCCTAAATGATGACTGGAAAATCAAAACATATTAGACGTAAGACATTATCGATAAGCTTATAAGAAAGAATCATAAGTAAAAACATTAAGAAACCTACGTGTAACTTTGGGAGATCCACTGAGCAAGAGTAACAGCTTCAGGAGATCCAGGAGACAGTTTGGACCCCAGACTAGGGCTTATCCCTGACGGTGAGATCGCCATTGCAACGCGTTGAACCGATGAAATCACGCTCCGCACGTACTGACAAGCCATTCCGGCTACATTATCTTGCAAGTTGTTTTCGAAAGGGAACTGAAACGCGATCGTGAGGATACATCTCGAGCTCGAGCTAGAAGAAGAGTTCCCAGAAGCATTCTCTGGAGATGGACCGACTTCGAGGCTAGATGTTAAGTCTAATGTACGGTGGTTAGCTGTCAACATGTCCTGTGAATCTCCCTGTAGACAATGTGAGGCATTTGAGACTAACCATCTATCATCTATAAGTCAGCAAAGACAATGTAGTACCGTTTTAGCATCAACGGGTATGACTCGGAATCCAGAAGGAACAAGTGGAGCATCATCAGGGAACATCTCGTTAATCGGAGCAAATATCAGCTCGGAACAAGCTCCAACAGCATTCTCGTCAATCCCGGTACAAATCTGCCATACATCATTAAGGTCAAATTCACCATGACTGAAATGGAAGAAGTCTCAAGATCTCTTAGAAATGATAAATACCTGAAGAAGATGGACGTCCCGGGACATAAACGCATCCTCTTGTGCAAGAGAATGTCCTTCTAGTCTAACAACTTCAAGCATCTGAAGCATAACAACACACCAAATATTACATTAAAGAAAGAACACAACAAATATGATGTTTTCTCAATGGACAAGACTAGAAAGTGTCTCACTTCTTCGTGTTCGATTGTATGCCCTAGCGGCATTATAATCTGACTCCCGGTGAACCTTGTAGGCCTCATTCCCGGATAAGCAAAGGTGCCGGCTTTAAGCGTAGCAGCAGAGTACGCATCAACGTTGAAATCAGCCCACTCGGACCGATGCTCTCTTAGAAACCGGATCAAAACCGCAGGAGGAACATTCTACGAAAAAGACAATAACAAAGAACACAAATTTACAGCCATTGAAAAGGACACAGAGTACCAAAACAGAGCACAATGATAACTTACTTGAAGAAGCATTGAAGCTTTAGCACAAAGCACACCTCCAAGGAAGGACAGAGAGTTTGAAATATTATTCAAATGCTTCGTAGAGTTAATAGCAACGATAATATCTTCCGCGCCATCACAATGCATCGTAGACCAACCGTCGTCACCAAACCCATTAACCGCATCATTAAAACCTCTGCAAGCAAACCAACAACACGATAATAAGATCAAAAGAGCAAAGAACAATTAGATTTTAGCTCATGATTGTATATAATATACCTGCTTAATCTTTGGCTAAACGTTCTTAGAACAGCGGGCTGCCTTCCTAATCCATACACTAATTCACCATTAGACTCTTGCGCTAATTGCCTGATATACCTCAACGCCTAAAACAAGAAACCATTAGATATGCATATGAATCAATTACATCTCATGGTTTATTACTTTATTATATATACACTCACGGAAATGGTCATTTTTTGTGCGACGACTTTGGATGACTCATAAAGAGGTCGAAGCACATCCGGAACACTCCAAGCCTACAATGCAAGAAAACAGATTTAGTTAGAATCAATGCTTTTAAGGAAGCAAACTCAAAATGTTTTCTGTGAAAGATCTAATTACCTCAAGATTAAGGTGATCAACAATGTGAATAATTGAACCGCCACCATCACAAGGTCTTATTAAATACCCACTTGAAAGCATTTCTGCTCTCACAAACTGTGAAGCTGAAGCAGCATTAGGACCAGCTCCTGATCCAGAAAGTGACCTCTCGCAAACCTGTCAAAGACACATTTAGATTATAGAACATCAATATGCCAATTCTAACAGTTTTTACGTTAACGCTTGATAGACATTTTGAGAGTTGCATACCACAAAGCTGCCATTGTCGAGGCTCGTTGTGTACCTCAGTGTCCAGAAGTCGCGGGCAGGAGCCAGAGTCGTTGGTGCATATGTCTGATCACCAAAAGTCATTTCTTATTAATTCATCTTCCATTGTTAGAGATATTAAACTAAACCAAAAAGAGAAAAGAAGATTTGACCTGCATATACACGAGCTCAATTGTGCCGCCATTACCAGCAGGGAACATAGTGTAAACTTCAAGACTCCTACAGTCACGGAACCAAGATGGCCGATCTTTGAGTATCTCTGCAATCTGCAAGAAAACAGAATCCGGTTGAAAATGAAACATTGTTGACTCTGAGTCTATAGCATTGAAAACAGTGCCTTTTTCTTTACCTTCATAGGTTCTAAACTAACAAGACCACAGGCTCGAGCTGCCACTCCACTGCATCTTTGCGATATCGCAAATATGCCAACCGAATCCGGACCAGGCTAAAACACACACGTAGATATAGCACATAGACACATAGATATATCAACATCTAAAAAGTAATGAAAGGAGAAGCGTATAAACCTTCATCCCAGGCATCTGAACCCAATCAACAGCAGTTCCTGTAGCCTTGGATAGGAACTCTGCCAAGGTCTCCTCTGCGATCGATAGCAATCTACCAACATAACCAACTGATATCAGTCCATGAGGACAAGGCAAGAACAGTCACTACAAAAGCCAAAATGAGACTTTACCCAGCAGGACTATTCGCATCTCTAAGCGAATGCTGAGGAGTTGTAACCGCAGAGTCACAGCTTGCATCAGTCACCTGAAAAAACAAAAACAAAAAACTTACATGATCGTTCTCTTTAAGAACACATTTTGAAGAAACAATGTTTCCTTTTTTGAAGTTACATACAACTGTTGTTAGCTGCTGCTTCATATATCCATTTTCACACACAAGCTGAGAAACTTGCTTCTGCAGTCTATCATTCTCCTCCATCAGAAGTTTATTCATAGCCGAAAGCTTCCGGTTTACGCTCTGTAGCCTCGACGCCTCTTTCCTCTGCTTATCTCGACACCTAAACCACACACAAAAACAGATAACCAGTTTAGACATCAGACAATAAACATAGTCACAAGAATAGTTTATAGAGCTAACGAGGATAGAAGATACACATGAAAGTCCAAATCTGGCACTATTAGACAAATTCTGAGAAACCCCTTTGATAAACAGGAAACTGTGTCGGAGAATCGAATCACGGACCAAATTCATCTAAGAGCTACTAAACTAGTAGACAAAAGAATACTCCACAAGTGTCTGTGGTCCTTCCATTAATCAAATTCCAAATCCCTAATCCTAAACTAGAGATTTCTTTTTGTTGCTTTCTTAGAGAGTGAGAAGAAGCAATTAGAGAATCTATACCTCCGGTTCTGAAACCAGACTTTGATCTGCTTAGGCTCGATATTGGCTAAAATGGAACATTCACGGATCAACTGTTGTCGCCGGAGCGAGCTTGGCTTAGGACACTCGGCGTAGACACGCTCGAGAGCTTCCACTTGCTCCGCCGTGTACCTAACGTACTTGCCGCTACTGTCTAAATGTCTATTCATGCTATCACTGCTTCTCTCTCGGTGATTAGCCACCGCCATCTCCATTTTTTTTTCTTCTCGACCACAAAACTCCAAAGTCTCAAACTTCTCTGCTTCTTCTTTACTTTCTTATTTTTTTTTTTTTCTAAATATTTATTTTCTTCGGAAAGTCCGTCGTTTCTTAAGAGAAACGTAAATTGTGGCTCTTTTGTTTTTTCAGACAAAGAAGATTCTATGGTCGTGGCTTGTAGCGAAAGACCAACGACATGTGGAAACGAGAATTGGGAAAAGAAAAAAAGGGAAACCAAGATGAGAGAAAAGTTATTAAAAACAGAGAAAGGGAAGATTCAGAAGATCTGAGAATTTTAGAGATTCTTGGAGGAAAAACAGAATATATATAACACCCAAACAAAAAAAACCCAATTACAGAGTTGGATTGTCTGGGAAAAGAGAAAGACCCAAACTTTCCCAAGACAGAGACGTGAATTCTCTCAAAGAAGAGAGACACAAATCAGGAGAAGCATTTATCAGAATTCAGGACACATAAACCTTAAGTCCTTAACAATGATGAAGAAGAAGAAGAAGAAGAAAGACAGAACATCACTTGGTACAAATTGAAGCTAAAAAGTTTTGAAGACTCTGGAAGAAAATTTAAAAAAGAGAAAAGAAAGAGTAGTGGTTATGTGAGAAAGTTAAGAAGTGAAGGAGAGAGAGAGAGAGTAAGTGATGTGTGTCCGCTCTCTGAACTGAGAACAGAGGGAGGAATAAAAGAGAAGAGAGAGAGAAAATTGTGAAACAGAGGATTTGCACGCAAACCGACAAGCTGTGCATAAGCGGAAAAAGAAAAGTGGTGCGTTTTTTTTTCTTCTTTTTAAATTTTATATATTTATATAATAATATAGCGATCATTTACGAAGTTGCCCCTATTGTTTGTGTGAAATGACTATATATAGGAGTCCATCATATTCTTGTCCAAATTCGATAAATTAAACGTTACTAATTTACATGGTTTGAGTTAAAGTTCATAAAAATCAACAAGTGCTTTAGCGAGCATACAAAACATATATAGTAGAAACTTTATAAATTAATATTTATAAATTAATAATGTTAGAATTTTAATATTTTATTAATTATAGAGTTATTAGTTAATCGATTTTGATAATTATTATTATTTTTAATTATAATAATCTTCTAAAACTTTTTTTATATTAAATAAAAAGTATTTCTTTAAAAGGATATTTTCTTAACTTTTTTTTCAAAAAAAAAATATTTTATCAACTATTTTATTTGATGTATATACTTTATTGTTTACATTTTTCGTATTTGTCAATTTGAAATTCTTTTTTTCATTTAGTTTTCCTATTGTATTTTCGTGTGTAAGATACATGAAACTCATAACTTTTCACTTATTACACATTCGTTGATATGCAAAATCATTGATTTCATTTTCATCAAAATCATTCCCTAAATTTCTTACATCTAAAATTATTTTTTTGATCCAATAAGAAAAACTAGATATGAGTTTTAAAGATTTCAACTTTAAGAAAAAACAAACAACATAAAATTCATATTTTAGTATGTTTTAGTTATATATATAGTTTTTATATGATAATTATTAATTTATAATATTATTGGGACCATATTTTATATAAGAGTTTTAAAAAAATTATTATCTTATTATCTTATCGAACTGTGTCGTATTTTACACTGACCCAATTTAAAATTAGAAAATTTTATTAATTTATCGTATTTATTAATTTATCGTATTTATTAATTTATCGAGTATTAATTTATAGAGTTTATACTGTACATAAAACTAGAAATTGCGAATTTTAGATGGAATTCATTTACATATTTTAATACCTACATGGAATACAAACGATGAAACGATGGAGAAATGTAACTTAACCTGTAAAAAGGGTAATACAAGTCTTATCGATCACACCTTATATCCCAAGTTAAAATATACATCTTGAATCCACGGAATTTTTATTTTTCATTTGGAGGAGTTCTTGTTAGCTGAAAGTTCTAATCACTACAAAATAATAAAAGGAGACTTGATTATTAGATCTGGTCTATATACTCTTCAAGTTATGCTCTTGAAGATGTGCTTCTAATTAAGTTGTAACAAGATTTTGGTTAAGGAAACTTCAATTTGGTTAAGGAAATTTCGAAATGCAAAATTCCATATAAAATCGTCATTCGTATGAAATCGACGCAAGGAAAAGCAAACTAAAGCCTATGATCGCTCTCTGTCTTGACATAATCATTTTAACACATCAAGCAATCAAAATATGTCTTGTTACAAAACACATTCTCTCACTATCCTTTTGTGGTAGTGTTTTATTGTTAGCACGTCTTATCATCATTTATTATACGAACATATTTTTGTATTATTCGGTAAGAAAATTATATAAACTGTTTAGGTGTACAATGTACCATAAAAATGTAATTATGTTTTTAATAGTTGGACCTTTGATCAAAAGGACACAAAAAGAAAAAGAGTAGGGTTTTCGGTACATATGTAAGATACAAATTTGTAAATTTATGTTGTCAATATTACAATAGTTAGGTGTGATATGTAAAAACAAACAAAAATTGGCTATGGAGCGGAAAAAACAACCATGTTCAACATTTTCATTAATGAATAAGATTAGTAAAATTAACTAATTTACATAGTAGTGAGAATAACAAAAACAAATTTCTGGATCAAATTAATCACATTAGTCCTACGATCAGAATTGAGAGCTAGCCTGCAAGAGGTTGAGGCTATGGGAACTAAATCGCTAACAACACGCCAAAAGCTGATTAAAGCAGCGAATAGTTTTATTCGAAGTCTAAATTAGTCAGTTACTATTAAACTATCATTTACAAACTGATTAGAGCAACGGACAGTTTAATTCGTAAGTTACAATTTTAAAACTGAAAAAGGGATCAGAAGACAGTGATCAGTCAAACACTGTGATACGACTCCTCTTTGCCCTTTTTCACACATCATACTTGCCTTTTCTTTCATCTGCAAGTGTAATTACTTTCTGTAAAAACTTTTTTACTTTCTTTTGGTTCCAAATTTAATACCTTTTTCTTTCTGTTTTTTTTTTTCAACTTGTAAGTAGAAAATGATTTCACATGTCAATAAAATGTTTTGATTAAACTAATAGAAACTTCTCTGGCTATTTCAGTTAAAGATCGTTTTACGAGTATAAAAAACAACCTCTAGTCAAAAAATAATTAAAACATACTTGTAGAAAACAGCTGATTTTTGTAAGAACAAAACAGCTTGTTTTATGCATGAAAAATGGCAAATCGACAATTATACTGAAATAGATAATGAATTATTCTTTTAGGGCGTATTATTATGTGTTTACCGCAATAAAATAAAATAAAAATAAAAGAACTGAAAGAAGGAGCAATGGAAAATAATAAATGGTTCCTTAATTCCAGACAATCTGCGTCTCTTTTATGGCGCGGTCAGGTAGACCCCACTTTCTCTTCAAACTTCAATTATCCGTCACACATCGCCGCACTATTTCTCTTTTTTTTTTTTTCTTATTCTTTACGACTAATATCATTTACTTTTTGGTAAAAAAAGTAAACATTGTGGCTGCTGGGATTCGAGCCCAGGTCTCCACGGCCACAACGTGGAATTCTTACCACTAAACTACAGCCACTTGAATAATTACTGTATACAGTTATATATTTTTTTTTTCATTTTGGTCTATTCGATATATTTCATACTATTCAATATGATCGCATTTTAATCATGTATTAAAACTGTGGATAATAAAACTTGAGCATATATATGTACAAAGTTGCTGGCTATATATTAATACCATTCGATTACAGATTACTGAGAGTAGAGTATCAAATTGAGTAGATCTAGATTACGACACTTTATGTAGAAGAACTCGAAAACTTGTAAAATACTTGAAAACTTTAAAATCCAGTTTAATGGCAATCAATAAAATGTAAAGTATACATAAATAATATCCAAATGCTAAACAATCATTCATTTCCGTCACATTCCTAACCGTGTTTTTCTTTTTTCATTGTTCACAAATCTTTATCGTGTTTGCACCATAACAATTAAAATTAAGTCACGATCTAATTAATACGTTTCCCGTATATTTCCTGTTCAATAATGACAAACACACTTACTGTTTTTCTAAGAAAATTCATTAGGTTATTTTCTAGTCATTTAAGTGAAATTGAAATGGAACTTCGATACTTCGATGGAGAAAATCACAGTAAAATATTTTTAACCTTTAACTAAAATCTTTATAATTATCATTTATGCAAGTTGATTTGATAATATGAATATTAAGATGCCGAAAGAAATAATAATTTTAATGTTTTATATCTACTTTTTCATCTGAGGCCATTTCTGTATAATATAAAATGAAAAGTGTTGACGATGAGGTATTTCCATCAGCTTTTCGCATGCGCCAAAAGTAACTCTCACGTGCTGACCACACATTTACACCCATTTATCTCTTTATTTTTATTTAGTTACAATTTTTCGACAATCTTTTTGTTTAATAATTTATATCATATACCTTTATGTTTTGCCATATTTATAATAATACAAAATAATAATATAATAAAGTCACGGATTTATAAGTTCTTTATAATTTATCAGAATAATAGTTTTCATTTAGTTTATTGGATATATTATTCTAACCGGGTGAGTAGAGCTAAACTTGATCATAATATTATTCAGCTATGGTAAAATAATATTGTATTTTACTGTAGAATCACAGTGCTTAAGAGTTGGATAATGAAATGACATGTCTATAATTAGTTGAACTAACTATATATTCTTATCTAAAACAGAATTATGAGATCGTTTCGGTTTATGTATGTGTATCTGATTGTTATTATCATCATGAAATTTGTAGGTTTTATACTATATGATATGGGTTTTCTTCTAACAGGGTTTTTTAGCTTGTCGTTAGTTGTGAGTCATAATGACAATGCACAATTTCACATATATATATTAATATATATATATATATATATATATATATATATATATATATATATATATATATATAGTAGTAGTAGTAGTCAATATTTGACCCATGTGCTTGATTGTTTCACAAGCGACAAATTTAACAGTTTTTTTAAAGTTAAATAAAGAATGGTTGTATAATCAACTTCTTCTTTTTAACTTGGGGTTGAAATTACTCTTTTCGGTTACAATGGTTACCTTATTTTATTTCATAGTGCCTGGTGATGAAACCATAATTCTATGGTTTTATTCCCTCAGATTTAAGAGAAATAATAGTCTATTTATTCCAAATGTTCCAAAAAGAAAACTGGATATATACATGTGTGTATGTATATCAGTATATGTGTAAGAAGACGACAAAAACTTAAAACAAAAACAAACTGAAACCTTATTATGAATCTATTAAATCCAAATAATTGGCTAACATGTCTTATTAGTTTATATGGGATAATAGTTTCACTGCTTCAGAAACGTAATAGCTATCATCTCTCTATTCCAAATTAGACTATGCACGTAACATTCACTATCTTTGTTTTAGGCTTTTGTCGTATTAGTTTTCTCTATCCACATCAATAATTTAGCATTAAATTATTATTAAACTACTCATTTAACACATATTTATTTATAATTATTTATATATAAAATTAAGAAAATTACACAAAATAATTAATAAATAGAAAGTATGTGATAAATAAATATTAAAAATTAATGAAAGTTGTAATATATATTGGGGAAAAGTAACCATATATTTTACTCGAAAGAGTATATAGTTATCTTATTAATCAAAAACTTGTATATAAGATTTATCTTTCTTAAAAATTGTAATGTGTTTACGAGTTAAAAAATACATAATATAATTTAGTTAACATAGTAGAAAGCTAATGGGCTATTAGAAGCAAGAGATTGAAAATTTTAAGGATTGTGACATGTTAATTTTAAAAATATAATTTAAATTTACAAAACTAAAATTGTATAAAATAATCAATAGTTATCATGTTCAAACACTAGAAAAAGCAAATATATATTTTGTACCATATTTCGAGTAAAAATGTGATTCTACACCAAGTTTAAGAATTATTTATTTGAGTCAAATATTTACTTATAGTTTAATGGAACTGAACAAGCAAAATATTTAAAACATGTTAAATTTTTTTTAAAAGAAAGTCAAAAATGAAATACAAAGTTAACGTCTTAATAAAATAAAAATATTAAATATTCTTAGTGTAAGTGGTTGAGTTAAATTACAATATAACCAATAAACGTTAACACAAAACCATCAAAATTCAAATCAACTTATAAAACAAACACAAATTTTTTTTTTATAATTTTTGAGAAAAAGGTACCAGGTAAGCTGTAAGCAGATCATTTAATAATATACGTTACTATACATGTATAACACTACAAAGTCATCTTAATTACATCATCATATTCATAAACTATAACTTAAAATTTACAATCTATAAACAATATTTTTAAATAAAAAGTTGCGATACACAATCTAACTTGCGACATAGACAAACAGTTCAACTTTCAGCGTGTTGAAATATTAAAAAAAAAAAACATAATCTACGTAAATTTGCATATTACAGATCTAAAGACTACACACGGTAAGAAACACAACGTTATTAACGTGGAGCACAAATTATTTAGTTTAAAAATTTTAAATACCTCTGATCTAAAAGCGTTTTCAGTAAAATTAGATAAATCAATACATCGATAGTCTTTGTCAAAAAAAAAAAAAAAAATACATCGATAGTGCGTAAAAAAGAGAGGTAAAAACAGGGGGAGAGACGAAGAGGGGTGTCCTCATATCAAAGTGGTTGCAAAAACTCTTAATTTGACTATGCACGGAAATTAAAAAGAAGTGTCGCCATTAATTTCACATTATATATATAGTACAAACCCAACTATCCACATTATTATTCATCTTGAGGTAAACCGTTCGGAATCCAAAACAAATCCAAATTTAAATATAGAAAAGGTCAAAATGTCACACTCTTACTTGCTTTTGTTTTTTAAATATTATCTTTTGCTTTTTTATTTGTCAAATATATATAGTACTTTTTTGTTGATGTTGTTGGTCTTGATGGGATATTAATATTCCTCCACTTTGTCCCCTCCTAACTTCCCCACCCAAATTTAACATTTTCCTCTCCTATTTATTGTCCACTTTACTTACCTTTCAATATAATGTAGTATCGTTTGAATGTACCATTAATGAATAATAATACATATGATATGTAGCTATCAATCCCATACATATCGGATGTCGCATAGAACACGACTCATCAGGCATCTATCTAAATTTCGCTCAATCTTTATAATATTCTTTCTTAGTTTGGTTAAAGCCTTGGTTATATAAAAGAAAAGAAAAGCTAGTGTTCTTAATCATTTGTCTTACAAAAAGTCTATATATAACATAGATTGCCTATCCCCAAAAATAACTAAGCTAAATAATGACTAATATTTTCAAGGAATTATACGTACGGGATCGATATGTCGATACGAATTTACTCTAGCAGCAAGTAAAAATTGTTTTACTATCAATATTTTTTTAAAAAATTAAATAAATGTACTTTTATGAAGAGAAACATGGAAAATGTATTTAGTTTTCATGTGATATTTTTCCAGATTTTCATACTGAATTCCACCAACATATTTAATAATTTTTAGATATTTAGTTAATATTTCTGTTTTTATGTGGCTTGTAATTTTTTTGGTCTAAGAAATTTATTGGAAATTCAATGTGTATAGTCTTGGAAAAAGGTGAAAATCACGGGGTAGAAAAATGCTTAAAATAGTGACCACGACAGAAATAGTGCAGATCGAATTAATACGTAGAATGAGTGGAATAAAATTATATCGAATATAAGTTTTCCTAATACGCCCGGTGATTTTTTTTTTTTTTTGATAAAAGATAAATGGATATATAATTAACATTTTAATAGAACTATTGATTTGATCGATTAAATTAGCCCATTATATTTGTGTTTTTTTTTTTTTTTTAATTTGAACGAAATACATGCGTGCTCAAAATGTTTACTATAGCTGTACTGTAATAGATACAAAACTCTTGAATGGTGATAATCAATATAAATTTGTGGCGATTGCTGTTAATATAACAGCAAACACACAGTCACGCTTCAAAACAAAGAGAAAAATGCCAATGGCGATTGTGTTGTTTATACCGCAACAAACACTGTACAATTCAAACTTAAGACAAAATGTCCTACCCGAAACCGAAAGGAACACACAGTTCTACAAACGATTGTCTAAGCAGCATTGACATTATCGATCGACTCCAAAACAACCGGTTAGACTATTTGGACGCTAAGCAGCATCCGAACGACCGGTTTGCGCTTAATGATTTTTCGGACATGTGTTTCTCAGCTCTTCAAAATACATCTGCCAACTGCCATACTTTGGAACGTATTGAAGTGTTTACGAGGTAATATAGTATAGGCAACTTTTTAGGTACAAGGTTTTGGTTTGAAAGTTTGTTGAAACTGTGATAACTGATAAGAGTGTTGCTTTCTTTACAGAGCATTATGAGCCCATTGCTCGCAGGAGAAAGAGAAAAATGTTGATAAATGGGACATGTTCCGATAACCCAAATATTTTGGGCCAATAAAAGGTCCAATTATACGGACCCACTCTGTCTCTCTTATGGACCCCATCAATACTTTTTGAGATAGATGTCTGGTGTTGTCTAATGTGGAGACCTGACCTAACTAGGACCCATCGTCGGAGGATCCCTTCATTATTCCTTTTGTCATTCGACTAAATTCCTTTCTTCACAAGATTTTCATGATTATCAATTTCTATCACATCACATCTTGAAAATCTTGATGATGTCTCTGCCCTCTCCTCCTGTTTTTGGGACACAACTGTCTTCTCCTCCTTTTGCTATGATCTCGCATTGTACAGCCTTGATTGTTTTATATTGCACAAAATTTGCGTTTGCGTCAACATAAATGAAAATTGTTTACTATGCTTAACATTATTGATTCATTTAGGAAAAATAATTTTAACCAAAGATAAACGTTTTTCTAGTAAACTGCAAACGTATACGCAAACAAATGGTAATCAGGTAGTGTACACATCTATATGTGAATGTGAGAGAAATTTACGTAACTGATAACAAACCGTATTACAAATTTGGATACTAGAGCGGGCAAAACTGTATTTTTCCTGATTATATAGAATGAAGTAATTGTGCCTCTGTCACCAATCACCACCACAAATGCGTTTTAACATTGAACTGTTCAAAACCCATCTAGGAGAAACAGAGGATTGGTCCTCCCCGACTGGCATTTGATAACGACAACTCAAGGAGTATTGCTGAAGGATAACCTAATTTAATGCAGTTGACTGAAGATTGATGTGTTACCATTTTTATATAAACGTCCGTGGCACGTTTGTTCATGATTTTTCTTTCTATCTTCTCCTCAACCTTTTGTTTTCTCACTACCAAAGTCCAACCAGTTTTTTGGAGTATGTGAAAAATCTAAATACTTGTGTTTGTGTATCAAGATCCCATACCTATCGGCTATTGCATTTGCATAGGACACGACTCAACCGGCATCTATCTTATTTCGCTCAAATCTTAATATTTTGTAGTTCGGTTTAAAGCCTTGCTTATATAAAAGAACAGAAAAGCTAGTGTTCTTAATCAGTTGTTTGCCTATCCCTAAAAAAGAACTAACTAAGCTGATTAATACTAATATTTTCAAGCAAATTTATGTGTGGGATATATGTTGGTCGAAGAAATTTTATCGATAAAGTAAGTTTCATATTTGGAAATTCAATGACTACAACCATGGGGGTCGAAAAACACATATAGTCAATTAGTAAAAGAGAAAAAATGTCAAATGGCGGTTGTGCTGTTTATAGTGTACGACAACAAACACTGCGACAATTCAACCTGTAGGAGAAAGTTTATGAAATTTTGAGTCACGACCATTGGTCATGCTCTAGTAAAGTAAGAAAAAACCAAACCGGAGAATTAGAAATTGATAGAGGATAAAAGAAAATGGGCTAACTTTGAACAACAACGGCCCATTAATTTCTTTTCGATCAGATTCAGTGTACAGAGAGTACTGTAACGAGATTTTTTTTTTTTTTTTTTTGGCAATGTACAGAGTAGTGTAAGTTGTTTATCGACTTTGCCTTCATGTTTGTGCAAAGCAGGAGTCGTTCTCCATTACGACATATCGTATGCTCCTCCTCCTCGTCGTCGAAGTTAAGGCCAACTGTATGTATCTCGGGTTAGTTTTTTTTTTTTTTTTTTTTTTTTGGTTTTAATGTTAACTCGGGTTAGTTATCTGTTGCTCGTTTTTGCTTTGAGATTTGTGAATGATTAGTGCTTGTTTTGTTCCTCCTTGTTTGATTAAATGGGGGATTCGACTTTAGGGACTGGGAGGAAGTGGAATTGACAATGGGGCTGGTTGCTCTTATTCTATGACCTTGCTTCGGGTTTCAGCCCTATTGCAGTAAGGCCCTGAACAAATGCTCGTACGCATATCCTTTTCAATAACCTTCTTGCTACGTGTGTGACTCCTTGGTTAGTTACCTCTTTTAAGCTTTGTATTTCCTATTAGATTTTGTTGAATGATGAGGAAGCTGCAACGGAAGAGATACATAGTGAATGTTCTGAGCCTACGAATGATTCATGTGGTTGAGTACACTGTGAATCCAACCCATCAACATGCCATTTTGTTTTCAGTTTTGAATGTTCTGAGCCTAAGAATGCTGAACGAAGAAGTCAATGAGAGTCTTCCAGGATAAGAAAACAGAGCTTGAAGAAAATTTCGTCATGAGTGAAGAAGACCCTGAAGCCGAAACAAAGATAATTGAGCTTTTTCAGAAACTCACAGGAGCATCTTTAATTGCAGCTGCACTACTGAATCTAAGATGATGCTCGATTGTCTGGTCTCAGATTATATAGTCGGAAAGACCAAAGTCCATGGGCAAAACGACTTGGGTGGCTTTCGTCCCTTCCTCATGTTGATTTTCTGCCATTTTATGGAAGCTGCTGTCTTCAGGTTTTGCTGTTTCATGTACAAACTGGTGATTCTAACCGGTTCACTCTGACTTATTAGCCGTTTGCAATTCAAACCAAGGCGGTTTGAGTTTTTATTTTTTTGGTTAAATTTGAATAAATTCGGTTAGTTCAATTTTTTGATTCAAATTTTGGATATGATTTGGTGCGGAAATAACCGAACTAACCAATTACCAAACCGAACCGAATGTATGAATTTTGTAAAGTTGCCAATCAGTTCACAACCAAGAACCGAACTCTGAATAGAAAACCGATAATTTGTGTTCGGTTTGAAAAAATCGATTTGGCTTATAACCACAGGCCTAATAAATATCTGGTAGGTGTACGTATTTAGTTTTTTTTTTCATTAGTAGACTGTAGATGTGTAAACGTTGTTAACAAAAATTAAACGAATAAGCAAATAAAATAGATAGGGAGAAATGAAAAGTGAAAAGTGAAAAGTGAAAGCCGTATGTATCAAAAATTACCGTGAAGCATGCATAGTGAACTTTATTTCTGTCTAATTGAAATAAAGTTGTTTGTCTTTTTCACTCACCCACACTCTTTCTCCCTCCATGGTCAAGCTTCTTCTCTATAAATGTCTAAAACCCTAAAGAGCAGAGAGAAAGTGAAAGCTCAAAAGGAAAAGAAATAAACTGGAAAACCCTAAGAACGTCCAAAATCCTCAGCCACCTCATCATGACGCCGATCACGTTCATCGATCCCGTCCCTCAGTCTGAAGGTATATATATCTTCCAAATCCCTGCATATTTTGGTTCATCATTTTCTTGAACTCGTTAATGTCGCCGACTGATGAATAATGGATATATGTATATATGTCTTATTTGCTTGTGAGGCAGGTATGTTCTACGCAACAAACAACCCGTACCAGGTGAGTGGACCGAGAGGATTTACCGAGTTCAAGTTCATGGAAGGGACGATGGATCTGTTCGTGAGGGTTGATTTCCCAGGAGTCATCAAAGAGAGTGTTAAGATCTATGTCGAGTCATCGAAGAAGAAGGCTGTTTTCGTCTTCGGAGACGCACCGAAAGAACTGACACACGATTCTTCTGACCGGGAATTAGGAACCGCCACTGGACTTGTCTGTGATTGCTGCATAATCAGCAATGTTCAGTGCTATCTCGGAGATGGCGTTATCAGGCTCATCCTCTCCAAGCAGAGGGTCGATCCTAATCTCCCTTCCACTTGTTCTTGTATGTTTCTCCAACTCCAACTCTTTTATTTTACCATAACAAAAAAAGAACTCCAAATCTTTATTCTTCTTTTTTACTTTTGTTGTTGCGTAGCAAACTATGTCTGACATTTATCCAAAAAATTATAGTAAATTAATAATACCTATTTCTTTTGTTACTGTCTCAGCTGGAGCTGCCGGAATGACTGCTGCATCCCCATCCCTTCGTATGTTTCCAATCTTTTGACCCGATTTTTTATTTTCATATATGGTATTTTGTGTGTGTGTGTGTGTTTTGTGACTTTTAATTAAAACTTTTATTCTTTTGACAGATCACTTAATTCGTGGGTACAACCCAGAAGGTAATTGGTTCTTATGGTTTTTGTTTTCTGGGTAAACAAATCAGATCTTATCTTTAGGGTTTTTTTTTCTAAAGAGATCATGAATATTATTATTATTATAGTATCTGACATTAATTCTGACATGTGTTGATTCTATTGTTGCAGTCGCAGGTGGCCATCCTTTTGGTATGTTTATATATTATAATCGTTTGACTTATTGATTTACATATTTCTCTTTTTTTTTTTTTTTAACTTTGACTCGTTTTAAAAAATCATATATTTTTTATTCTTTGATTTTGCAGCTCATCTTCGTGGACTTATCCCACAAGGTATTCGATTTGATATTTTTCGTTTCATTTTTTGTTATTTTGAGGTTAATAAATTGTGAAGAAACCTTTACGAACAAAAAAGAGAGCTATTTGAGACCGTTCACTTAATTTATTTTTATGCTAATAGGTTGGCGTGGCACTCACTGACCCTCTAGCTATGCACTTTATGATCCCCCTCCTATTTGTTAATGTCATTAATTAGTGTTTATCGTATGTATACACATTATGTACTATATATATATATCACATACACACACTTGCGTGAATGTTATATATATATCAATTATTATTACGGAATGAGGAGTTTAGAGGGATTCGCATATTGACATCGATGTTCTGTGAATAAACATTGAACAGATCCGGCGTTCACGGGTCAGGTCATATTACCGCACCCGTCAGTGATGGAGGGGTCAAAGAGTGCGTACGAGTCAAAGCAGCTCTCAGACGGCAGCCTGTTTATGCGTATTGACATGCCCGGCGTCCCTAACGACCAATTCACGGTGGCGGTGGATAACGACGGTGGGGTCACTGTGAGTGGACGAGCACCTCTGGCAATATATGACTCGAGTGGGCGTGAGTACAAAGGCAAGGTGGCGGTCGTCCCTCAAGGCTATGACGACAGTCAGATCAAAGTAATCACTAAACATGGTGTCATCCGCCTCATCATCCCTCCCTTCGAAGATTTGGTCTAATATTTGCTCTTTTGCTTGTGGAATTATTAATTATGTTGAACAATGGTCATGCTTCTATGTTTTTACATTTGGATTTTGGATGTTTCAAAAACAAAATGAATTTCGTTTGTAACGTTCAAGTAAATTAACGTGTGAGTATTCGCACGTATATATATAACCTGTTATTTGGCGCAAATTAAGGTATAATTTAGTTTGCTACGTCAAACATCAGATCGTATTTATGTTAAAGCTACTCAAGTAGCTAGTTAATTTAATTACACATGACTTTACGTTGTAGTAATAATAAGTTTTGAAACAGAAAAATTTCGCAAATAAGAAGACGCGCGTCGTATTCAGTATTTGTGCAAATGGAAAAGGGACACGTGTACTCTATTGTTTAGTCGTTTTGACCTGACAACTCAGTCCTTCCCTCCTCGTTGTCTCCTCTTCCCTCTGCAGTCTCCATATTAAAGATCCAAAAAAACCTAAATGCTAGAATTCAGAAATCATTTAATTTACTTTAATTTTTATGTTTGAATTTTCGTATGACAGCATTTCTTCGGTGGCCCAGATTCCTAGATGATTGGTATTATTTCTTATTCGATCTGCCGTGTTCACCAACTTAATTTCCCTATCTTTTTTGTTTGTTATGATTAATTTCCTTATCTTGATATTTCTTCTACACAAGTCTCCTTCCTTAACATAGTTTTGAAAATAGTTTACTTAAAATGTTTGTCTTCTCTTATTCGTAGTCAAAGATCTTCCTATCGATGGTCCTCACAAATTTTCCCATGGCTCGTATCCCTATGATATTCACATATTCTTAATCTTACTTCTCCGCGAGCTTATGTTTTACATAATTCATTAATTACAAAGTTGAATTGCTTATGTTACATAAATCTACACCGTATAGTACTGAGTTAATTTGGTTGTCTAAATGTGAATATTTTTTTTATGTGTGATGTGTGGAAGCGCAGACCCAGGGTAACGGGTCGGGTATTGCAGCCACACAGCCAGGCATGTTATTAAGGATCGGAGATGGCCCACGAGTCGAAGCAGCTCCATAATGGCAGCCTATATACGTGCGTGTAGACATGCCAGGCCTTCCCCTAGACAAGTTCACCGTCTTCGTTACGAACGGGAGAGTGAAGGTGACTGGCGCCGAAGCTCCTGCTGTTAGCCACGACGCAGGTGGTTGGTTTTATTCTGGCCACGTGGCTATGCTTGGCACCTCTATCAGCATTCCTAGCCGTCGGATCAAAATCATCGCCAAGAACGGTGTGATATTTCGTTTGATTTGATGATGCTATATCTGTCATATTTGTGTTTCTTGATGAAGTTTTGTTTCTTAATTTCGTCTTGTGGACAATGGACATCTTCTTTAGAAATTATGTCGTTATTTTGGTGGAACCATATGTCGTTTTATGTTTTATCAACTTTGGATATGTTCCAAAACGACACAATTAAAGCTTTTTTATCTTAATATTTGAAGAAATTAATTATCGCTATACCCTTTTGATAATGTATGTCATCTTCCAAGGTCTTTATTGAATTGCAAAGGGTTTTACACAATTTTTGCCAAGATAATTAATACAATAAAATTTCAATAACGATCAGTTTGAAAAAGGGCCACATAATTGTTTGAGAAAGGAAGCAATAAAGAAGTTCACCAACATATTGCACTTCACATAAGTTCCATTTTTATCTGTTGAAAACATGATATTTTAAAAACATCTATACACAATTATCGATAAATGATAAAAGGGCTTCTGAAATGTGAAACCGCCTTTAAACCTCTGCAACAAATCTTTTTCTTCCATCGATCCATGTGATTTAATGACCAAAGAATCTTCACAAACTTTTTTTTTGAGGGAGTCAAACTTCACAAACTAATTTGACTATTCAGTTAAGTATATAGACTCTTCTTCTGATGCCCAAAGGTGACCTTTGTTGTGTCTATTCAAGTTCTAACCAATGAAATCTCAGCTACCAAAAACAGTTCTCCAACTCAACGCTAAAACACGTTAATAAAATTAACTGACCACATAGCTTTAAATTAAGGGTCTAAATGCTCAACTACCCAAAAATCAAAGTCACACTAACGAACTAATTAACCATACTCCCTAAGCAGTAATTCAAATCTAGGAAAATGTAAATTGTTACTCATACACAAATGAGTAATGACGTTCAACCGTCAAATAGTGCTATGCGATAAACCAACACAAGAGATACGTTATGGATACATATATACGTCCACATATACTAATATTGAGTTACATAAACTAATAGTGTATTTAAGTGTCTTTTGTGTGGGTATTTAAGGCCCAATAATTTTCTGTGCAAATGAACATCAAAACTAAGCCCAAGTAAAACGGTCCCAAGTGATGCCAATTGCCAAGTCACTAATTGAAATAAAGACTACTAGACTAGTCCGGTAGTCCACAATTCCACATGGACTGTTATATTATAATCTTTTTGTTAAAGGACCTTTTTATTTTTTAAACAAGGACTATTTTATTTAAGCTAATATCTGATTAGATTTTAAACCTTCCGTGCTAAATAGCGCGCGAGTCAATTTGTTTTAAGAACTTGATTTTATTTTTATTTTCATTTACATTTATGGAAACACTGTCGCTACCACAATTATTGCGATCGGAGGCCTTTGAGAGGCGAAACTCTTTTCCTCTCTAACCTAGCCGCCGACCCTTTTCTTCTCTTCCGATTTCCCTTTCCGGTGAGCGGTGTCTCTCACCGTCGCCGGAAGAGGGACCCCCTTTATCTCTGCTTCTTTTTGGCTTTTTGTTTCTGCAGGTTTTTAGGTTAGTTGTTTGTAGATCTGGTTTAGAGTTGCTCGCGGTTGGTGTTTATGGAGCTTGGATGGTGTTGCCGGCCTTGGTTCTTTCAAGGTGTGCTTGGGAGTTCTCGTGCTGCTGGTTTCGGTTGGTCAGTGATGGGATCTCCGGGCTCTCTCGCTCTGACTCGCTTCGCTTGAGGTCGGCGATGGGTTTTGGTGGTGGGATCTCCGGGGATTCTCCGAGCCTTAGTTTCTAGGGTTTGACGGCTGCTCCCTCTTCCAGTCAGTTGGGTTGGTCGTTGCTTTGGTCTTCATCGTCTCGGTCTTTGGGGTCGGTGACTGGGATCTCCGGTGTGGTTTTCTGAGGTCTTTAGCCCTCTGGAGTTTCTGTCTCTTCCCTCCTTTGGCGTTTCTTCGTTCAGATTTGCAATGGCGCCTGTTTTCTCCTTCATGTCCCGGCAGCTCCTTTCTTGTCTTTGGCTGGACGGAGGCTCTTCAGATCTCCCTCTCTTCTCGGCTTTTTGGTTGTTGCCGCCTTTGCTCTGTTCAATTTTTGGTTCCCTTTGTCTGCATTTTTAACCTCTTGAAGATCGATGTGGTCGCTGGATGTTTGGTATTTCATCGAGCTGAGCTGTCCAGGCTTAGCTTCCTGTCCTTGTCAGTAAGGCTTCTATCTATGTGTGTCTAGTCGTGTTCGACGTCGCCGTAACCGGAAGTTGGTGGGTCCTTTTGGCTTTTTTGGCGGTTTATGAAGCCTTCGGTGTGGTTTGGAGAGCTTCTCTCTCGTAGGAGCAAGTGGATATCGGTGGTTTGGCCGGGGGCAATCACGATGATCCCTTCCTTTGAATCTTTGATTCTCTCTTTGGTTTTTTGCAGTTTTGGGCATCTTTGGCAAGCTTAGTTGCGGCAGTGGCTCTTTGTTTGGTTTCTAGTTCCTGTTTGTATCCTTTTTAGTATCCTTTTGTTGTTTTAACTGCTTTGTAATCGTTTCTTCTTCGTATTGAATCCAGATGAAAAAAAAAAAAAAAAAATTTATGGAAACACTGCTGATGTTTGCTGATGTTTGCTGATGTTTGTCTAGTAGCCTATCTGATCTTCAGAATCTAATCACTAATATGTCAAAAGAAACATGTACTAACGAGTTTTTTTTTGTTTTTTGTTTTTGACAAATATTGTAGTATATATCTAATTGTAATAAAGGATTTGGTTGTAAAAATTACGTGGTGTTAATTTATGGTGTAGATTTTTAGAATTTGAGTATGAGTTATCATAATAATTGAATTTGTCAATTTTGTTTATTACGTGAATCGTGATTTTATCAACGATATGTCTCGAGCGGCAATGCGGCATTATTATAAGGACTGCAAAGTCTGCAGTGCACAAAATGTTTTAGCTACTCCGATAAAGATTTGAATCCGGATGATATTACATTCGAAGAAGTAGGAAGAAGCAGGAAGAGAAACAAAAAACAACTTTTGCAAAAAGATCGAGATTGAAACAATAATCGATAAGTTACATGAGGTTGAAAAGCTCAAATGTGATTCTAATCTTAAATTAAACCGCTATCATCGCGTTCTAAAGGGTGAAATTTGCATAGACAAAAAACAACCCTCGAATGATTTGCCAACATATTGAAGCGACAAATTAGTACAGTAGTTCTTATGATTGGGGCAAAACAATTGAAGCGGTAAATTTCATACCACTACAATATGGAATTACCAATTAAACCCATAATTTAGTTTTCTAGTTTCGGAAGGAAATCAGATTGAGGTACTTAATATCTAAGGTTTTTTTTTCAAAAATGATAAAACTAAATTACAATGTGGATGAAATCACTAATTGATGGCGTCGATGTTAGAACCAATTATCTCTTTTGGTGCTACGTTATATGTAATCATATTTCAATAAGTTACTGAGGATCGTAATCTTTTAATCATAACTACTTATTATGTCTATTTTCACATACCGTTTTTAATAATCTTCATATATGCTTAGGATAGTCAACCTTTTTAACAATATTTTTTTGCATCACATGTGTTTTAATTTATAGGAGATTTCATAACTATATATCTAATAATGAGACTTTAACTTATTCTAATGATCGGTACGTATATGTTCACCGGTTCTCAGAAAGATTCCATAAATTAATGATGACATAAAAGGAGAAGATATAATGTTTGACTCTATCTGAAACATACAAGAAGTCAAAAACAGATTCACACTCACAGATGTGGCCTTGTGTAATTTGCCTGGTCACATTTTCACGGCAAAATATCGAGTTGGGATGTTATACCATAAGCCAACAGCTTCGCATTGCTTCAACAAGAACAATTTAATCAAAGCAAATTTGATATTAAAAAATGTGCATCTGAAGGTTTTGGTTTTGAACTCGTACTACAGTTAGCCTCGACACCAAGCTGTTCAGATTTTGACTTGCAAATTTTTTCATAAAAATACAAATTAAACTTTATATCACACGCCAACTACTAAACCGGTTTACAACTCCCATTGTCTCAGCATAACATTAAGCAAATACAAGCACATAGTTTCGATAAGATACTAGATACTACATAATATGGGAACTCTCTCTCCCTCTTTCACACATCAAGAAACACTTGGCTTTAGTAAAGCCTCTCAGAACACAGGACACTTGGCTTCAAGCCAAACCAAAGCCGGTTTTGAAGATAATGTAGAAGATTTCTTGGCCTTGGCCTTATTCTTGGGCTCGACATCTTCTGTGGTTAATGCATGCATCAATTGGTACTGCGACACAAGACAAGACAAGACCAAGAGATTAGAGTAGAGATGATTAGCCTAGACAAGCAAAGACAGCTCTTTCAAGTCCTCACCCCGTATCCCAGCCAGGAGTACAAGGCGAGTTCGGCGTATACAAGAAGCCAGTCTTTGTTTTCTTGCACCTCAGATTCATTCATCTGTGCAACAACATCACCAAAGATCTTCAGTTAAGAGAAAGAAAAACAGGAAACATTTGACTAAGACTTGAAAGGGAGAGGGACTGGGAGAGGGGAGAGGGAGAGATGACGATGACGATCACCTCGTAGTAGTGCAGCTTATTAACGGCATTCTTAGGCAACCAATTGGGCATCCAAAGACTGCTAACGCCATGATGGCTGTTTTGGGAGGGGCCATCTGTAGTCAACAAT
This sequence comes from Erythrophleum ivorense, assembly GCA_026724425.1. Lineage (NCBI taxonomy): Eukaryota > Viridiplantae > Streptophyta > Magnoliopsida > Fabales > Fabaceae > Erythrophleum > Erythrophleum ivorense. Next base: position 6,136,261 of record JAIUCV010000071.1, on the reverse strand, counting down.
CTATTAGACACGTCACAAAGAAACAGACCTAATTACATTGTTACATTGTTACCTGCAGGTGGAGGCGAAACCTTTCTGGCGCTGAGGGTATGGACAGTGAAGCAACCTTCATTCTCTTTCCCATAGCAAACATATGTTGAAAACTTGGCCTTGATATTGCGTATTGGATCCTCTGCCCCTAATATTACAGTGCGGTAAAATAGTGCGGTAGTAATTTCCTTGTCCAGACCCAAAAACTGAAAGTTTGTGCCCTACAACAAATTAAGGCAAAACAAACACAACCAACGTGACTTAACTCATTTTAAAACATGAAAAAACATAATAATGTATTATATATATTTTTGAACCTTTTCGAGATTGTAGCAATGAAGTCCAATTCTCCCAAAGAGCCGTGTCTCCACAAGCATTATGCTGGTAAATCCTCCTTTTCGCCGGCATTTTTTTTCATGAAAAAAATGCTACTGAGCAAAGTGCATGTTTAGATCTTGATTTAGGGTACGCATCTACTGGTCATGTTTCCCCGATTGTTTCTGTTAAGAGAAGCTTAAAATTTTATCTGTGGTCTCACGAGATCCCGAGCACTATATATCAAAAGTTGGTTTGACTGGCATTGATGCATTTGTTATGTGATTTTAACCAAGGCCTAAAATCATCTATAGATATTCTCCCAAGATAGAAGACTAATTGTAGATATTTTAACAAGTCAAACTGGAGCAATTTTATCAGTCAATATATTTCACAAATCAACTACTAGAGCGGTTTAAAACGATAAGATACTTGATATTAAACACTTGGGCTTCAAGGGAAAAACGATATGGCCCCTTGCATCCGTTGTCTGATCATATGAAATCAAGATTTGCAACATCCTCCTTTCCTTTCTTTTTCGGAGGTACGCCAAGGAGGTTTGCCACAATGTTAACGTATTGTTCTAAAGCTCCCTTGGTGGTCCTGATGTGGTGTGCTAAATCCACGTGAGAACTTGAACTCCGAGGATATCGTTGAATAACCTTATAAGCCATTGTTTCAAAAGCATTCAGTCAATTTTCTATATTCAAATTAAGAAGAAAAAAACAAACATAGAAAAAGAAAAACACAAACCTGATTGAAAAAAGTTGGTATTCTCTCCTTAGGTAGGCCTGCAATGCCGGCGAAAAGATGCATCTGACCGTAGTCGATTAAGATCTTCACCAACTTTGTCTAGCGCAAAGAAACCAAAACCAAAACCAAAACAAAATTCATTCGATGTCAATGCCCAAGTGAAAGCACAAAAAAACAAAAAATGAAAAATAACAAACCTGCTCAAAAGATAATTGTATGCCAAGATCGATGGGGAAGATAGGGTTTTGACTGCAAAAGTCGACACGGAGATGCGAGACGAGTGTTACGAGATCTGACTTATCTTCAGCCCAATTTACGAGATACGGAATAGAGACAAGACCGTTAGGTGCAACGTTTAATTGCTCAACGACGATGGCCGCATGGTCAGGGCAATTTATCCATACGTGAGGACGACGTTGAGGATAAGACACGGGTAGCCGGATGGTGATAGGGGCTGTCCTCTCTTTATCTCTACCATACGTATCTCGACGATAATTAAAGTGGATATTACCACGTAACTCGAGGAGATGTGAAGATTGGCCCTTGTCGTCGCGCTGTACAACTTCATGGAGCAATAGCTTATGGTAAACAGCCATTACTTTGTAGACATGTTCAATGACAACACTCTCGTTCGCGTAACTAAGCTGGCCCCTTAAACTGTTGAGATGCGCCCGAAGTTTTGTCTGCACGGATTGGATTTGGATTTGACAGTTAGCGTTAGGATAATTCCTATGGTAACATATATAAATTCCAACCACAATCACGCCACTTACCTTAAATGTAAAATATTGTAAATCAGCAACGGGCGTAGGAGGAGAGAATCCATCGTACGGGTTCTCAGCAAGAAGCTGTTCCACAATTTCTATGTATGATTTTACTGTTCTTTGACCTCCTTTTCTGATGTATGCTGGTAAATCCTCTTGATGTTGCCGTAGTGGTAGATATCGGCGTTTAACCTGATAAAAGTATAATTTCACAAGTATCAAGTAAAAATATTGACCGAAAATTAAGAAAATTTAAACAAAGGAAAGAAAAACAAAACCTGATCGAAAAATTCTACTTGTGCTTTGTCATCAGTAAATTTCCTAATGCGCTCGCGAAGGTCCGTACGATTATTCTCGACTAGGATCTCAGCCAGATTGAGCTACCATTAAACCAGATCCCATCCGACCAATGTCAGCTTAAGAAGAAAACAAGAAACCGGAGCAAAGTACTGAAACTAACCTGGTTCTCAGTCAACGTAGAGCTGAGAGGAGGACGCGTCGGCGTCGCGTCATCCATTGGTTTTAAACGGTGCCGGCGCTTCCGGAAGAAGAAGAAAATGTTACTCTCGAGATAGGGAGGCAGAAAACTGCGGGAAAAAAAATAGAGCCGCGCGTTTTTAGGGCTACAAGGAAAGAGGAAGATGGCACTGAAAAGACATGTTTACCCTCAATGAAGTCCAAATAAATGACCAAATTAGAGATTAGAACGCGAGTTTCTAAGGCCTATTACACAGCCCAAACCACTGTGTTTCGGTTGTTAACAAACTTTTGCCGACTTGTAACAACAGATCACAAAAAATGGGCCACAATTGTTGAAGCCCAAAATAAAAAGCATGTTTATGGAGCAAACAAGGCCCCCCGGTGTGCATGTTTATTCCCTAAACCTTAGGTTTTGTTTCTCATCAATTAGTGGTGAAATGATTGCATGTAAAAAGTAAAGCCCCTAAAGTAAAGATCCGTTACGAGTTGTGAGCATATTGCTCTTTAGATGGTACGAGTTGGGTCAAGACCTTGCATATGTTATTAGTAGAGAAGGAAAGTTATGCACCTGGCGCTTATGTTTGTCACAGTCAACAGTTATGGCTTATGAACTATGTATAACCATGATGACTCAAGATAGAGTTCTTGCCTTCCGAACAATTTACCATAGAACATTTAAAATCTTCGAAAGGAAATCGTCAGAGTTTCTGATTCATAAATTTCAAGATTGTATATGTTTTATCTTGTAGTACTCTCTGCTAACATATGCTCTTTTTGAGATTCGTATCTTTGATATAAACTTAATATCTTTTGTTGCTGATTGTTACTGAACTTTTTTGTTTGGGCTTTTTTTCCGAATACTTTGGAACAGGATGGTAAGGTCTTCATTCGAGGCAGCAAGGTAAGGTGCTATATAAATTCTTTTTGACAGCTGTTTGTTTCCTAATTATCTACATTGTTGGAACATCCTTGTTGACTTAGTTGACTAATTAGTGACGTCTTGCATGTTTAGTGACACCAGACATGTTGAAGAATGCTCCAATGTTTAAGCGATTAGATAGTAGAATCAAGGTATAATTCTTGAACGCGGTGCAAAATAATATAAGAGATAACAAATTAAATTTTATTTCACACGCCAACTACTAAACCGGTTTGCAACTCTCACCATAACATAAAGCAAAGAAGACACTTGAAGAAACGACAGGGCACAGTTTCGATAAGATACTTAGATATTACATAATATGGGAACTCTCCCTAACACACATCAAGAAACACTTGGCTTTAGTAAAGCCTCTCAGAGGACAGGACACTTGGCTTCAAGGGAGAAACGATCAGGCCTCCCATCCGTAGCTCTCTTGATGATACCCTTGAACTCCAAACCAGAGCCGGTTTTGAAGATAATGTAGAAGATTGCATTCTTGGCCTTGGCCTTATTCTTTGGCTCGACATCTTCTGTGGTTTGCACAAAAACCTTGACCACCTCAAGAGGCAATGCATACATCAATTGGTACTGCAACACAAGACAAGACAAGACCAAGAGATTAGAGTAGAGATGATTAGCCTAGACAAGCAAAGACAGCTCTTTCAAGTCCTCACCCCGTATCCCAACCAGGAGTACAAGGCGAGTTCGGCGTATACAAGAAGCCAGTCTTTGTTTTCTTGCACCTCAGATTCATTCATCTGTGCAACAACATCACCAAAGATCTTCATTTGATTAAGACTTATAGGGAGAGGGGAGAGGGAGAGATGACGATGACGATCACCTCGTAGTAGTGCAGCTTATTAACGGCATTCTTAGGCAACCAATTGGGCATCCAAAGACTGCTAACGCCATGATGGCTGTTTTGGGAGGGGCCATCTGTAGTCAACAATCTATTAGACACGTCACAAAGAAACAGACCTAATTACATTGTTACATTGTTACCTGCAGGTGGAGGCGAAATCTTTCTGGCGCTGAGGGTATGGACAGTGAAGCAACCTTCATTCTCTTTCCCATAGCAAACATATGTTGAAAACTTGGCCTTGATATTGCGTATTGGATCCTCTGCCCCTAATATTACAGTGCGGTAAAATAGTGCGGTAGTAATTTCCTTGTCCAGACCCAAAAACTGAAAGTTTGTGCCCTACAACAAATTAAGGCAAAACAAAGTACAAACACAACCAACGTGACTTAACTCATTTTATAAGCAGCAACTAAGAGAGTTGATCAGTAGTGGGAAAAACATGAAAAAACATATTATATATTTTGGAACCTTTTCGAGATTGTAGCAATGAAGTCCAATTCTCCCAAAGAGCCGTGTCTCCACAAGCATACCATCCTGATTCAAAAGAAGAAAAGTGTTGAGCGAGTCCAAAGAAGAAGAAGAAGAAAAAACAAGTATATATCAGTTTAGTTATATATGGAATGAAACAAACTAAAGTTATTACCTGAGCTTGTTCCTCATAACTGGTACGGAACGTCATGTCACCACCATCGATAATGCCAGGGGGAGGGGGAGTTGGTAGTAGATCGGAAACTTGGTAATCGTAATCTTCAGGATAGAAAAGTGGTGGTTCCGGCTGCGCCGATTTTACAAAGTCGTAATAAAAACTTGGTGGAGAGTCGTGATGAGAGGCGGAAGCTGCCTCTGCCTCAAAGACTGCCTGCTGCAGCCATGGCTCATAGACTGCCCGCTGAGACGGGTCTGTTGGTTCAGAGCAACCGCTTCTGCCTTTTTCATTTCCCGGCGGTGAGTACGGTGGTAGAGCACGATCGAGAGCCTTCAAAAATAATATCACGATTTTATGCAGATATCAAAAATAATATCACGATTTCATTCATCCACAATTCAAAGAGATTCCATTTACCGTAACACTGAAGGTGTTGCTGGCTTCAACCTTCATCATGAAGTCGGCCATTCTTGCAAAATTTCACCAAACCCTAAAATTCTAGAGTGTTAGATTCAATTGAATACAAAAATCGAACCACACGGAATCTATCAAAAACAAATTAACTCCAGAGAGACGTGAAACGCAGTTAATTTAACCATCTATGAAAATTGAAAAGTGATTCGCCAAATCAAGGTTTTCTCAAATTCAATGTCTAAAACTGATTTTGACTGATAAAATTCATGTTGAATCATTAGATCCAGAAAAAAAGAATTGGGTATCGTGATTTCAGCAGGCATGATTCGACTCGATTCGATGAAACAAGAGAGATCCGATGAAAGTTAAAAAAAAAAAAAAAAATGCGAAACGAGAGAGAACGTACCTTTACTCTCTCTTTCCCAGAAATAAAATGAACAAAGAAGTGTCCCCAAATTCTACCCACCAACACTTAATTTTATAGGGATCCTATAAAAAAAACCCGACATATTTATTGGGCTTTTCCTAAACTTTAAAAGCCCAACAATTGCAATCCAATGGAACAAATAAGGGAATTTGTTTTACTTGGGTAATTTCTCTTCTTCCTCAAATCTACTCTAATCTGATCTTTTCTCTCTCAATCTGTTTGATCACGGACTGAGATCCTTTAACGTTGTCGTAATCCCCTTCTTGATTTGTGATTTGATTATCAATTTAAAATTAAGAAGATGAGATAGGCTGCTCGGTTTAGTTCGGTTACGACTCATACACCATTTTATTTTTTATGAATGAAATCGAATTTCAAAGAAGAAGAATGAAGTTGTTCATGAGACAGAATCGTCAATTGTGGAGGAGCTTCATGTGCAATCTCGTGATTGTGATTCATTAGTGATGCAAGACGTTGGTAGATTTCCAATCTGAGGAATTGCTTCATAAATTATCGTCGGAAGAACTGAGAATTCCAAGAGAACACGAGATTGCTTACAACCACAATATGGATCTGTTCTGGATGGTTTGCACACTGGTTTTGACAGTGATGATCTCTATGTTCATCAACGAGAAGATTTATACATGTCAAAAAGGAGGATGAATTGGCATTACAATCAACTTGTGTTCAGACCAAACTTGAATGAGTTAAAAATCTTGAATGAGTTTTTGCTGCAGATTTTATAATAGCAAAAATTCTCCTGTCTGCTTCCTTTTGTTGTATAGGTACCACTTGTGCGACTTTTTTGACTCAGGCTATACTCATACAAGGTTGCAAGTCGGTGTCTGCTGGTGTAAACGTGATGGATTTGCGTACTGGCATTAATATGGCAATTGATGCAGTTGTTTCTGATTTAAAAAGCAGAGCAGTTATAATTGGCACCCCAGAAGAGATCACACAGGTGATTTTAGAAACAGATTCATTAAGTCACAAGTCTTCCATGTTCTTTCATATAACTGAACTCGAAGTTGATCTATTTGGCACATGTAATTTTGATGGGTTGCTACCATGTCTGCAAAAGGAGAGCGTGAGATCGGAGAATCCATGGAGAAAGTTGGAAAGGAATGGGGTATCATTGTTGCTGTAAGTTTATTTTGCTTCCCATGCCTTGTAACTGGATCATTTGATGATTGGCTCACGTTTTTCATTTTATAACTCAGGGTTTTACACACAGGTGGTCTCTGAGGAGCGCGGTCTAAATCTTGACAAAATTCGTCCGGAGCTGCTTGGAACTGCGAAGAAGGTAAGAGGAGACAAATATATTTTGTTTCTGCATGTGATTTTTTCCAAGATCTGAATCTAATAAAAGCTCTTTGAATAAGGTCACCATCTCTCGTGATGACACTATCATCCTGCACGGCGGTGGCGATAAGAAGCTGATCGAAGAAAGATGAAAAGAGGTATATGATTATTTCTTACACTCTCTCTATCATGAATCTTGCTCGTTGCGATTTTAAGGAATTTGTTACACATCGGATTCAGTTTGGAGTTGTGGGCAGCATGTGAGGTGTGGAGGAAGACCTGATGGAAGTGCCTGCTGCCGACCGTTTCAAAGCTTAGGTGGTTTGATACGTTCCACGAGTGGATATCCTTCGAAGTTCAACAGATGTTGAGGCAACTAGCTACCACATTATCTGAGCTTCGTTTTGTGGCATTGCGTTTTGTACTTTGCAGAAAAGCGGTTATGCATGTTGGTCAGTTATCTGAACTTATGAGACACGGAATTACAATGGCTCTGCAACAGTGGACAGGAGAATCGACTCTTCTGTGTGTGGCCTTGTTGGCAAAAGAAGAAAAATTTGCAGAACATTAATTTTACTTCACCATTATACAAAGGTTAGACTTTTACAGTTTGGACATGTTCTCAATGGCTCAACGGGAACCCAGGCTGTTACATCAGGAAGATAACAAAAATGTGGCACAAATGTTGGGAGCAACGTGATATGCTAGTCTTTACGGTTGCAGAAGAATTGGGAAAGCTGCCACTTAAGTTTGATGGCTCATTTGAAGTAGTGGACCGTGTTTGGATGACTGCATTAGTCAAGTGGAAGGGGCTGCCTGATCCTGACCAGATTTGGAGGCGTGTGAGGGATTTTTTCTCTTGAGCTTGAGGGCAAGCTCTCTTTGGCCGAGGGTATTCGTAAGGTTTGACCGGTGTAATTGAGGCTGACGTGGCTGACGACCATGAGCTGGCAGAGTCATATATACGGAAGAGGAGGAGAGCTGAGCTGGAAGGTGAAGATTAGTTGACTGCTGATGAAGAGAAGAAGGAAGAGAGTTGATTAGTAGTGGGAAAAACAGAAGAAAATAATTTATTATTTTTGAACCTTTTCGAGATTGTAGCAATGAAGTCCAATTCTTCCAAAGAGCCGTGTCTCCCCAAGCATAACATTCTGATTCAAAGAAGAACTGTTGAGTGAGTCCAAAGAAGAAGAAGAAAAAACAAGTATCATGAGTTTAGTTATATATGGAACAAACTAAAGTTATTACCTGAGCTTGTTCCTGATAACTACTATGGAACGTAATGTTACCATCCTCGATAATGCCGGGGGGGGGGGGGGGGGGGGGGGGGGGAGGGGGGGAGGGGGAGGGACATTTGGTAGATAAAGAGTTTTGTAATCAAGATTACCGCAACCTTATGATTTTGGCTGCGCCCATGGTGCAAAAGTCATAATAACTTGGTGACATTAGTAATTTTAAATGTCCCCAAAATTTCTACCCCACCACATTATTTTATGGGCATCGTATAAAAACCGACATAGTTATTGGCCCTTTTCTAAACTTACGAATCCCAATAATTGCAGTTTAAACTTTAAAGTAAAAATAAGGAATTGCAATCAACGTCTTAAACTAATATTGACTATATTAAATTAACGTTAAATTATGAAAGACAAAAAAATTGGTGTAAGAAGATTTCAGGAGAAAGTAATCAAAATAAACGAAGCAGAATGCGAAACCAAACAACTCTTTCATAATTTCGTGAGAGATAAAATGAAATGTCACCAAAATTTCTATTTTATCAAAAACAAAAAAAAGTCACAAAAATTTCTACCCCTACACATTATTTTATAGGCGTATCATAAAAACCGACATAGTTATTGGGTTTTTTCTAAACTTACGAAGCTCAATAATCGCAGTCCAAAGTAACAAATAAGGAATTGAAATCAACGTTTGAAACTAATTTTGACTATATTAAATTAACGTTGGATCATGAAAGACACAAAAAAATTGGTGAAAGAAGATTCCATACAGGAGAAAGTTACCAAAATGAACGGAAAAGAATGCGAAACCAAACAACTCTTTCGTAACTTCGTGAGAGATAGAATGAAATAACGATTACATTTAATCGTTAGTTAAAATGAGATCAATGTAATCATTAGTTAAAATGAAATGGTAATCGTCTCTTTTTTTTCACTATTCAATTTTCTATATTTTATTACACAACAAAAGGAATAGTTCTCATCATCTCTCACAACATAATTTTGTTTTAGAGATATTTTCAACATGTACAGTATAACTATTCTTTTCATACTACATAGTACATAACCCTTGTTCGTAGAAAAAAAATCCTATTATAATGTTTGATCGTAGTAATTATCAAAATTCAAATGTTTATAATCAAACACTAATCTCTCACAAAGAAACCTTTGATCAAGCAGAACAAGAAACGTCTCAAACCAAATTGTAGGTTGAAGAAGGGACACGTGTAGGTCCCACTTTAATGAGTGGACCCTACAGTAAACGGGCCCCACCTCACTCTCTTTCTCTCTCACTTGCATCTTTTTTATTTTTATTAAGTTTCTCCGTTACCGTCAGTCGCAGCTAGATAGCGCCCACACATAAAGCCTGAGAGAGGGTTTCTCCTTTTTTCGTCTCTGCTTCAAATCGATTTCGACAATTTTCCCCAGAGAAAATCTCCCTCTCTGGCTCATTTCTCCGGCGTCGGCTGCATTGTACCGGAAAACCAAACCGGCTCGATCTCGAGATTCTCGGCGATTATTCGTCATCTTGTTTCCGGTTAGCGACGAATCCTTCCTGTTTCCGTTTGGGATTTTCGTTGTTTTTCTGTAAACAAAAAGTTGTTAATCCCTATGATGTTTCTTCACTCTTGGAACTTTCCAGAAACTCTTTATTTTTTTGTAATTATTTTCTCAAGAAGGTTTCTGGAAATTCCAGTTGATTTTAAGTGATAACTAACGTGGTTTTGTTTGTTCTTCTTAACTAACGATTACTGTAAGTGAAATTCTCGTTTGTGTCATGATTCTGCTTGATGTCCCTTGTACATATGCATAACTGCAATTGATAATGTATCTTTCTAGGAATTTGTTAAAGGTTACAAAAGCATCAGTTTTAACTTTTAAGAACAGTGAAGAAAAGCAGTTAACCTTGTTAACTACATGATTTAGTTTGTTCTCTTTCTAGGATTTTAATCTCTCAAGTTGTGTTTAACAAGTGGATGGGTGGATTCATATTAGATAGAGTTTTTGTCTTTGTTTGATTGTATTTTTTGTTGACGTTTCTTTTTGTTACTTTCTCATTCAAAATCATCCTTAATTCACATGTCTGTTAACTATTATAACCCGAGACAAACTTGGATCTTTTTTTTTTTGTCGCAGCCGCTAGCGATGGCTGATGATGATGCTTCCCTCATGGTGGAGATGACGACATTTTCTGATCTCGATTCTAAGTTCCGTAAGCTCTCTCGGGAGTTACCGAGATATCAACCTAAATTAGCAGAGTATGAGGATGGATTCGATGATCGAGTAGCTACACTCAAAGCTTCTGTGATCGGGATGTATAAATTTTATGATGCTTGGGTACGTCTTTGCATCTTTGTTATGTGTGGGATTTTCAAGTGTGTTTTTGGGATTTAACGTAATGCTTGTTTGATGTTAGATGTTGATGGAAAAGGGCTTATGGGACGTGGATAAGAAGATGTCGGAGCTACATAACTGTTTGAAGAAATTTGTGGACAAGTTAACAGCCGATGCGGAGGGCTCATATGAAAGTGATACTAAGTTACTAAACCTCCAAACATCTATCGAGTCATCAATAAAGGTATGCATGGCACAAAACAAATATTCCTTTTGTATGTTATCGTTTTTCTCCAATATGAGATTTGATTCCTTTTCTTCTTATTCAAAGACACTCAGCTCGTTGAAAGATAGAGCAGCAGCCTGTAAACAGCGATACAATGCAGAACTTTTCATCGTGAGTTTTCAATTACTTATGATTTCAGACCTTAACCTGTGTTTTCAATTACTTATAATTTCAAACCTTAACCTGTTTTCATCATCACTTTGTTACATTATTAAATATTTTTTACAGATTTCTGTCATTGAGAGCCAACACTTTCCTCTTCTAAGAAAGTGCATCTTCGGTCGTATGAGAGGAAACATAGCGAGCATCCCAGATGAATCATGGGACATCTTTTATGATGTCCTGAAGATTGTCCCAAGCTCCCAGCTGAGGTATATGCTCGCTGCACAACCAAATTCAAACATCACAGTTGTTCAATGTCGGAAGCTAGAAAAGGGAGTTGCACAAACAGTTCGGTTTGCATACTGGATGCATAATGAGGTATGTGTAAGGTTCTTATTTTTGTAAATATATTGGTTTTACAATTTCACAAAATACTTATCTTTTTACATTTCGTTTTGCAGGATGTGGTAATATCAATAAAAGAAGATGAATGGTCAACACTCATGGGACCTGTCAAAAACCAACTAGGCCACGGTAACCTATAACAGACTCCTTCAATTATTTATAGTGTTCTGAATGAAAGTAATTAATATTTTTGATTTTTTTCTTTTCCCTAGACTTGTGTTGGGCATTTGTCATAGCAGAGCTTGTGAGTGCAGTGAGATATCTCAAGCGAAATGACCTTGAGAAGGTTGAATACTCTTGTCAAGATTTGGCAGATTTCGCAGATCCACAACGCCGTTCTGAAATGAAGGTCAAACAAGATGGTAAAGAACACTATTGTTATTCATTTCCTGTGAGCAAAGGATTGGATTATGTGAGAGAATTTGGAATTGCAAGAGAGGTAGATCATCCATTTCAAGTTGAATGCAAGAAAGATGTAGGAGCAGAACGAGCAGAACGCAGTGAACTCAATCTGGGCTACATTGGCGAAATGGTCTCTCTCGATACCTTTGAAGAAGTTGTTAGGACACTAAAAGATCATCCAGTGGCTGCATCGATCCCAGTCTTCGAACCAGAGTTCAGTGGTATTGGAGATGTAAGTGCAAGATCATTTACTTGTTTTACTTATTTTTGTCATTTCTTCTTTAATTATAATCTCATGTTTTTTTATTTGCAGAAAATATATAGAGGTCCCACTTCACCCATTTCAAGATATGTAACAATGCATGCAATCAACCTTGTTGGCGGTGGAAAGGATGAGATTACTGGTGAGAAGTATCTGAAAGGTAGAAACACTCACGGTAAAATTTTTGGGGAAGATGGAAACTTCAAGTTCTCTATGGAGGTTATGATGATGTGTCTCTCTCGAGATCAACATGCCATGTTTCTTGAATACCCAATGGCATTAGCTTGTCAGTTTGTCTATCCAAAGATGTTATCTAAGGAAGAAGAGGATGAAAAGAAAAAGAGAAAGCAAAAGCAAAAGGAAGAAATGAAGCCGGATCGAAAGAAGCGTAACACAGGTTGACATGAAGCTTGAGTGCGATGGTGTTTTTCTGTTCATATGTCTTTTTGTGACTTCCTTTTTTTCTTATATAATATTTGTATGCGGTGACTCATGAACCATGATTATTGACACGGCTGGGGAATCTGTTTGCGTGTTGCAATTTTGATGCCACATGTCAATGAAACATCATTTTCCTCCATAAGGATAATTATGAGTCCTTTGCAGTTTGCAAAGCTTTTGGATATTTATTTCTTAGCCATTTACAGAGAGAAGACTTAAGTATAATACTTTCTGTATACACAGGAAGTGTCTTTCCATTGATGAAAACAGAACCTTATTATTAGGTGAAAAACTTGATATTGCTTGCGATCTTCCAACTGTCTTTAATTTACACATGAGTTTTCTCTTTGGATCTTTCCTTTTTCCTTTGGACTTCCTTTTTTTAACATAAATTTTCTGTGTGGTGACTCATGGCATTATGTTGATTGACAAGGGCGTGGATTATTTTTGAGTGTTGCAATTTTGATGCCACAAATCAAGGAACCATCATCCATCAAGAAAATTATGACTTCTTTGTTTACTTCAGTCGTACAGCTTGCAAGCTTTTGAAAAGAAAAATTATATAAAAATTTTGCCTGCTGATTGGGGAATCCATTGGAATATAGCTGTAAAAGTTCTTCTAAAGAACAGGTGGGACAACCTAAGTCATCCCAAGAGCCATGCCGAAAATGGTAGTCAGGAGAACAATTTCTCAATGGAACAATCTTGAAGAATCCATTGTACTTTTCAAATAATACTTCTTTGTTCTTTTTCAATTTCTTCTAAGCTTCTGATTCCCAGTTACAACAACTCCTGCGATAGCGTGACCGAAACTCTATTATCTCTCAACGGGAATAGAAACAGAAAATACATTTCTCTTCTAGCTTGGAAGGCGGTGATCTATGAATTATGGAGGGAAAGGAATATTAGGAGGCTCCATAGCGACACTCATCAACTCCTCAATCAAATTGGTGCCACCATCAAGAACAGAACTCATAACGATGCAGCAGCAAGCAATGCATTGCAATACTGGTTTTCTCAATTTGGGTTTCCCAATTTCGTCGCTTGGCTATTTATTCCTCTTCCCCTTCCTGAAGTCACATATTTTGGGCTTGGGCTTCTTATAATCTTGGTTCATGTGGGTTTTTCTTTTGGGTTCCTTTACCAAAGTTGGCTTATATGCATTGCTACTTTTAAATGTTCAAGAATTTATAGACTTTGTTACATCGACTTGACGTCGTATATTCCTAGTCTCAAAATTGATAAGAATATTTAGTCCAATCATAATATTATGGACATGCCATTATTGATCAATTACATATAAGAAGAATTGGTAGCTTTTTTAGGTGGATGATGAAGAAAATTGTGCCCAAGACATATAGATAAAGGGTTTAGTTTGATTATTATTATTGCTTCATATTACAATCAGTTCAAGTAGCTTACTTTCGCAATGCTCATTTCACTTTACCATTTGAAGCTCGAACCCTTATACATGACTGAGATTGAAAACAACACATATATCATCACTCAGGTTCACATATATGAACAAAAGTACACAGAAACTGACAAAATCTTAATAAAAAAAAAAAAGTGTTACATGTTAATAAGTTTTAAATCTTGTAGAAAGAAAACCAAATCTAAATTATTTAGAAATACATGGACTTGAATGCTTTTCCTGAATTATTATAATTTTGAAAATCCTTCTAGTTATATGGACAGTTTACATCTCTTACATAGTCAAATTGCCCACATGTTTAACAGATGTGGACCATTCATCTAACTTGGAGGATTTTCAAAATAAAATAATTCAGGGATGTCATTTACAAATCAAGACATTTTACATAATAGATTTCATAGTATAAATTTGTGCCCAAGACATTTAGATTTAGTTATCATAACTTGTGCCAATTTGTCATATCATGACATATATCATGTAGATTTCATAGTATAAATTTGTATTTTCCTTTCAACTCAAGACATTATTATCATAACTTGTGCCCAAGACAAATTTAAGATGTTGTCATGTTCTGAGATAACAACAAAGAAAATTGATTATAATCAATAACGTTTTTTTTTTAATTATAATTAATTACGTTTCTCTTGTAATTGTTTTACAGGATTGGTTGTATGCATATGATGGTTGTCATATACTGTCCCTTATATTCAAACACAGTATAAATTCAAACGGAAGGAAATTATTTCAGTTTAGTTCCACATTTTCGTCTATATTTGTATATAAATTTCGTAAATAATAAACTGAAAAAAATATGTTCCAAAAGTTATAGTTTGTGTTAAGAATATTACATCCAAAATAAAACAGAACTTTATTATATAAAAGAGCATCAATCCAATCACTAGAAATTGATTTTAAGCTCTTTTTTTGAAACTGATGTCATCTTTCTATCAGTGTTATCTTTATATAGGTAGATTAATACTTTCACTGGAATTTATTTTCTACAAGTATTTTACACCACCACTTGATTCATACATAATTTTTCATATCTCCTCTTGCACTACAAATCATCGACATTGTTTTCTTGTAGATTTTTAACTTTCACTATCTCACTCTCAGCCATACAAAATGAGCCTTCCTTATAAACTACGACCTATAATTTCACTTAACTTGATTTTAACCAATTTTTCTTTTAAAGGAGAGATTATAGTCTTGATAATCGATACATATTGCCATATATAGGTGAACATATATGGCGTTTGATTAGAAAACGACACCCAGCTAAGGTTAAAACAGAAAATAAAAACGATAATTTATGTCAAATTAAGGTTGAAGATAATTCTAATTCTTAGACATGATAATTAAGAGTGTTGTTTTACTTGGATAAGATGAGATATTCGTAGAATGTACAGTGTAATTGCAAACGTTTTTACCGTTTAAATTATAGAATTTAGTTAGAGAAAGAACATGAAGAGAAAATTCCAAATTTAGTTTTCATTTAGTTTTTGTTTTAATGACAATATATTATACATTAGGGAAAGCATAATCCTCGAATCACATGAATTATACATGTCCCTTATAATCCCAAACACGATAACCCATTCACGTAAACTTTTGCTGATTTAAATAAAGAATCCACGTTATTCTCGATAAGAAACCTATATAGTATCAGTTTTATAATCCTTTCCATCTCTTAAAGAGCAGACGAATTGGGTTGAAATTCATCAATTTGTAGGTTGAAACAAAATTACAATTATAATAAAGAATTAAAAGAATAATTCTCAAGCAACTAAGTCATTTTCATGTGTCGTAGCCCCTGCTTTTCTTACCCACCACATCAAACACCCAAACTCCCACCAATAATTAAAATCTGGATTTTCAGTTTCGTTCGCGTAAATGGAACTGGCTAAATGAATTAAAAATGAACAATGGAACTTTTCTTTCCAAAACATTATCTATTACTCAATACTCGTACGCCAAATGTGATAAAATCTCAGAGTTAAAAAATTACACGGGTAAGATTTTCGGAATTGACGATACATCGAGGGCATTTCTAGAAATATTATATGCTCTCTCTCTCTCTCTCTCTCACTCTCTCTGACAGTTACTTGTAAACAAGCGAAAATGATTGAAGTAAACCAAAAATAAGGAAATTTGCATTTCCCAAAATATTTAATCCTGGAACCCAATTTTCTCAAAAATTGCATTTCTGACCCTACTCAGATCTCTTCCTTTCAATGTCCTCCCAACTCCTTCGTGCACCGAGAAGGACGCTATTCTCGTCTTCGCCAGAAACTCGTGCGGCGGCAATCGTCCACCGCTCGCGTCCAACCAATCTCCACCGTCTTCGCAATCGCCGTCGTCATCCTCGATGCTTCTCCGGCGATTATCTCGGTACTCTTCTCGGAGAATCTTCGACCAGTCAGGCACGTTAACCGGAAGCGACGACGCCACTACGCCGGATGATGCGGCGGCACATGCAGAAGGCCGATTCGAAGGTTTTTTCCCGGATCTGCCTGATGCAGAGATTTTCCGGCGAAAATCAGGCGAATCGGAGTGGATGGAACCAGCTGATGATGAGTAGAGATCGGATTCGTCGAATTCGAGTCCTGAATCGGTGGTGGAGTAGAAGGACTGATCGGTGCCGAGGAAACGGTAGCTAGGCCGAGCGTAGTAGCTTTTCCCCGTCGCCATTTGAAGAAGAAGAAGAAGAAGTTGTTTTAAGAATTTGGTTATTTGATTTTGAATCTTTGTTTGCTGTGAGAAGAATTAGTCTTGAGGGAGTCTTTGCTTTTATAATAAGGTTTGGGGTTGGATAAAATGGATAAGGGACGGACTCTCTCCCTTCTTCGCTCTTAACTTCCAGTTTCCGTCAGTGTAGAATTACGTAAATACCCTTTGGCTTTTAGTGAAATTAAATTAAGCATCGGCAAAAAATGCCACGAAACGCCAAGGATTTTAAGAGGCTTACCTTTCGACTTTCGTGAAGAGAATATTACATGTGTCGTATTGGCATATTCTTACCACTTTATTTAGTTTCTTTACAAAAAAAAAAAATATATATATATATATATATATATCCTTAAAGACGTATTCATCTTTGAATTTGATTTTCTTTTAGCTATATTTGGTACTTTGATTACAAATTCTGCACTAAATTTAAGTACTCTAAATTGATTTTCAAATCCGAAAACATGTTTCTTTTTTTGTATGTGAAAGAATTATCAAATCATATTTCCACTCAAGTACATTAATTCCTTTGGGTTTAAAGTATATCCGAATCCAAAATAGTGGTATATATCTATATAAAAAAAATGGTACGTGATAATTTCATTCCTTCACATAATTACAGAAATATACGATATATATATAACTTACACGTATAAATCTCTCTTTTTAAAAGAACACATGACGCAGAGTATTGTGGAATGAAATATAATAATACTATAAAAATAAGCCTCGACCGTTTGGAAACTTACGAGGTTGGTTGGTGTGAACGGCGCGGAGAACCAGAACCGTCCAAGATTACATCATCACTCGTAAATATTTAGCCGTTCCACAGTCGATTCAATTTAATTATTAAATTTATCTTATTCTCTAACCAATGAAAACACTCTGCACAAAGCTACCACTCGTGCTTCCACTCGTGGTATTACTTATTTTATGTATTTTTCCGAACTATTGAATGCGAACTACGCTACTAACACAAAAAACTCTGCCGAAGGTTTCTACGTATTTTATAAAGTTTAATTCGAATATTATAGTACAGTTCACACTAACAAAACATTACACCAAGTCATTGTTTCTGCGTGTTATGCAACTAAATCCTAATAGTAATCGTGACAAAAAAAAATATAAATAAACTACTAGAACTATTGGCTATGAGTCTATGAATTATGATTATGATTATGAGTAATACCGCTACTCCAGTTGTTGTCACGAAATAAATGTTGTGTTTCAATAGATATTCTTTTGTCGAAATAAAAATATCTGCTCTAATAAAAATATCGGATCATGCTGGTACAAGTCTCTTGTTTTTTCTGGCACAACATATCAAAACTAGGGGAATATTAGGTAGTTCAACCCAAAAGAAACAACTTTTTTTTTGGTATGAACGTTAAGAACAAAAGAAAAAAAAAGAAACAACTTATTAAATCAAACTAGTAAACAAATTAAAATGGAGAAAAAAAAGGACTTTTTTCTTCACTATCCTTAATTCGATTGCAATGGATGTATAGAAGATTCTCTTCAAATCTCTTAAAATATCAATTTTCAGTTTTCATGAACCCACCATAACTTGGTTCAAGTTTTTGTCGTGACTCGGGTGGGGCTGGTTGGTTCTCTTCCTCCCTCCCCCAGTTCTAGAGAGAGACAAAGCATAGTCTCTCTACGATCCAGACACGTGTGTCATAACAAACCGATCTGATCCCACGTGTACCATTTAGCTTAGATGGACGCCACGTGAAGATGGGACCCACTTCTACTAGGATCTAACGCGCTTATATCTCGCCAGCTGGATCTCAGGTTTTTTAAGTCCTTTCGTTTTCTTCTCTCTTTCCTTTCTCGATGTTCTCCCACGCGCGACAGACTCATACCATCTCGATGAATATAATATCTCGATATAGGCGCGTGGGATATGTTTGCGAGTGGTGTTTGTCTTTTGTTACACGAGATTCGTTGAACGTTCAATTTTTGTAGCTCTCACTTTTGCTTGTTTAAGTTTTTTTTTTTTCCAAATAAAACTTCTTTATTTTATGAAGTTTTTGTGTCTATCCATATCTACGCATTTTAGTTTATAATTTTTTGTTACATCGAGTCGACGTAGTTTTTTTTATAATGGAAAAAACTACATGGTCGATATTATTCTAGGTGTCACTTTCCTTACTATATTGTATGTAATATTAACTCATACAAAATGGTAAGAACCAACTGAAAAATGCATTAAAAAAAAATATATATGAACTTAAAGTTTAAATGTTATACAAAAATCTATATCTGAGGTGTTGAAAAGTAATATGGTTTTGTTTTCAGTCTGTTTTCTACAATTTGCTTTGTTTCTGTTTTCTACAATTTTATTTGTCTTTGAAACTTGAAAGTAAATTTGGAAACAGTACTTCAGATTAGAGACAATTTTCAAATTTTCAATAAAGTCGAAATGTTATTCACTTAAAAGCATTATCTGTAAATTTTGTAAGGTGTCGACATAGTGGGCACATCTGATATTATAATAATGGTTAGAAAAAGGGAAAGTTAAAACACTGCGCTGTAATGGTGATGATGATGAAAATAATAAAGTCCCTTTACTGCGAAAAAAATAAATGCTTTATCCAATCATGTTATTTTTTCCAGAAAGTTACTAGGTGAAACCATATGAATAATACTTAATGCGAAACCATAACACAATAAAACCGTTTTAAATAGATACAGCCAGTCACAAGGCTCAGGGAAAAGTGAGAATATGATTTACACAATTTTCTTAAGTTAGTGGTGAACCATTGAGCTATTTTATAGTATTTGATTATGGGGAGAGTGATTAATCGATTTGATGCTTGTTGCCTAATAGTTTATATCACTCAGCGGGTCCATGAAAGGTCATCGATGTCATATACGGAGCATAAGAGTTATGCGAAGAAATTTGTAACGGATTTGTTGCAAAGTCATGAAAAGAAGTCTGTAACACATTTCACATTTGTTATAAGTACCATTGTTTCAACAGCTTTTGTAATTCTAAGAAATCCTAATGTAAGCATGTGAATCTAAGAGTTCTATTCAAAATTTGATTAACTATTATATTTTCCTAAAAGAAAAACATCATTAAAAATGGCTTGTTTGTTTTCTTGCTAATTAGTATAAAAAATGTCCTACCATTTGATAATGTAAGTTCTAACATTTTATGATGCTTCATCTATTTTTGATTTTAATAGATTTGTACAACAAACACGTCAACCTATCTTAGTCAAAACTTCGATCGATCTATCAATGGGATCTCATAATGGCTGTACGTCAGACACGTAATGCTCGTTTACTGATGATATACATAGCTAAATTTATAACAGTTTTTTGACTAATGGTTACTAAACAATGTATGAATACTATTTTTATAGATAGGGGGATACATGAGTCTACGTTTAAACACAGATTTGGAGATTCACAAGACTATATAATGCAATATCTTTGAAGTGAATAAACAAATACGCATGCATGTACCTCAAGCTACAGGAAAGCTTAAAAGATTTATCTCTTGTATGGGTCTCACATCCTTTGAACTTTGTTCAGAATTCTTAGCTCTCAATACATATGTAGATTTATGTCTGTATATAGACCCATTCCTCTTTGAAAATTTCGGTCACAATGCGAAGGACTAATCCGAAAGCATACAGTATATTCCTTATCTCAAAGCTGATAAGAATATTCAGTCCAATCGCTTGCACGGAATTCGGGACATGCCATTGTCGACTAAATTACATATATACGAAGTTTGGCTAGTTTTTTTAGGTAGATAAAGAAGAAAATAGAGGGTGAAGTTAATGTGTTCTGTTGAATGAAGTTTTACATCAAGGTTCACAAGCTTACGTTTAGAGTTGATCACAGGAACAAACTGATATTAATAATTAATGGGAATAGATGCTACCACAATTCTATAGCAGAAATTACCAATTGATTTATATCCTACACGTGTTTCACCAGCGATCGCCACCTAATCTCATTGTTCTTTGACGTTATTTCTTAGAACTCTCGTGGAGACAAAGATGATTCAATCATTTTCTTTCTCGTTTGTGTGATCAAGATTCAAGAGAAAGAAACGTGAAGCTTTTGCCACGTGTTTCGAGATCACTAGGGCTGTGTCGCTGATTAAGGCTTTTAAGTTTTAACTTTTGCTAGCTCAGTGTATATATAATATGGGTGGGATTCGATTGTTTGTTTGTTTCCATATCTACGTGTACATCCTTTTGTATTTCTATAGTAAAGCATGGAACTACAAACGTAAACGCCAAAGAACATTCATATTTTTCACAAAGTCTGTATCAAGTGAAAAATTAACAATAACTATTTTATACGCAATCAATCCCAATCTCAAAGAACATGATGTAATTACAAATGAAACTAGTAATTAACCATTTAGTTATTTTTCAATTTTATGCATTAGCCAACATAAAAAAAAAACATTAGATGGAACTCTAACCTCAATCAACATTGGCAAGTCATCAACCAATTGACTATTATAATTGGTTAGTCAACGAATTAAATCATGAACTTAATTTTTTGAACTCTTAGGACTGAGACTGTTTACTAACTCTACATCACAAAAACTCACTCCATCATTTATTTATCGTGCAAATTCGTTTGATTCATGTGTTAGAACCGAACTCTTGACCTTTGGTGTTAAGTCTTTAGTTATATAACTAATAAGAAAAGCGTGTTAAACTTATTTAAATGCTTTTCTTACAAGTTTTATATCAAAAGTACCTACATGTAACTGATGCCACAATCATATGTGGTAACATTTTTTTTTTTTTTTTGATAAAGGGTAACATGAAAATCAACTAGAGCATGTCAGAGTATCATTGGATAATTATGTTTTCATGTGACATTAAAATGACGTAGATTATATACTGTACAAGTTTCTTTCTCGGCAAAATAAGAGTTGCTTTCTTGGAGAAGATCCGAGACCCAACTCTTGAAAAATCTTACAGGGCCGTACATTTGTGTGTGTTTATCATAGGGCCATGTTTTGTAACATACACACAAGTCCATTAACTTTGATGAGAAGCTATCAAATGAACCACTTTTCCCAAATTACCCTTCAGAACATCACTGATTACCGAATCAAACAGAAAATTCGAAATGAACCAAATTCGTTTTATAGTTCACTTTGTGCCAGGAAACAAAAAATCCTGATGAATTCTACTGTATAAGTATTTAACACATGAAATTAATTCGTGGTAGTACTAAAAAAAAAAGAATTATTTTTTGTAAGGTTTTGATTTGGACTTAACCAATATTACTCTGCTTTCGATTTCGGTTAAGGGAAATGAAACCCGTATTAGGTGGATTAAACCAGTCATCTCAATTAAAAACCCTAGCAGCTCTAATGCTTTATAAGCTGGAAAAGACGAAACCCTAGCAGCTGAGTGAGTGTGAGAAACGATTAGGAGAAAATGCCGCCGAAATTGGACCCATCTCAAATCGTCGACGTGTACGTCCGCGTCACCGGAGGTGAGGTCGGAGCAGCGAGTTCACTCGCCCCTAAGATCGGTCCACTCGGTCTCGCGCCGAAGAAGATCGGAGAAGACATCGCCAAAGAGACGGCGAAAGAATGGAAAGGGCTCCGAGTGACCGTCAAGCTCACCGTCCAAAATCGTCAGGCTAAGGTCACCGTTGTTCCTTCCGCAGCTGCTCTGGTCATCAAGGCGCTCAAGGAGCCGGAGCGTGATCGGAAGAAGGTGAAGAACATCAAGCACAATGGGAACATTTCGTTTGATGACGTCATCGAGATCTCCAAAATCATGCGTCCCAGATCGATTGCCAAGGAATTGAGCGGAACAGTGAGAGAAATCTTGGGCACTTGCGTCTCCGTCGGTTGCACGGTCGACGGCAGAGATCCGAAGGACCTTCAGGAGGAAATCGTCAATGGAGACATTGATGTTCCTAACGAATGAAGGTTACTTTGAATTTCGCTTTCTGTTTTTTTTTTTTTTTGTATTTGATTTCGAGGATTTGGTTTTAGTATACTATAAATTTCAGTATTGAGATTCGGAGACGGTTTTTTTTTGTTGGATGGATTTGCACATTTGAATCCTTTCTTGGGATGAATTAGAATGTTTCATTTCTAAATCTTTCAAATTGATTTCGAGTGTCTAACGATTTTCGAAATGGATGTCATTTCGATTAGAACATGTGGTTGATAGTTGAATGTTACAATGCAGGGTTATTTTGTTGTTCTTGAAAGACATAGACTTGTCGTATTCCTAAGTTGATGGTAACACTAACACAAGTGATTCTGAAATCTAAGTATAGATTGGGAATGTGATTGATTCGTTCAATGTTCTTTGGGTTTGGTTACTATCTCTGGTCGAGCTGTTTGTAGCTAAACCGTTGTTCGTCTAGTCTGTTAGTTCTAGGCTTGGTCTTGTGGCTTGATTGATAAAAGTGTGGATTTTGGTGTCTGATGCAAAGTTATGTTAGCGGTTTGGTCCTTAAATTTGAACGAATCTAATGGTAACGAGGTTTTGGTTGAGGCTAGTTGCGTTTTGTTAAGGTCTCGGTACCATTATAAAGTCAATGTATTGTGTTCAGCCGAACTTCAAATGGTAGTTTAATTACTGAACATTTAAAATCTAAGAATTTAAAATCTGATAAAAGAATTTGGAATGAAAGCATAAGGTAATCGCTTTATATGACTGACCAAACCGATTAGTCATTGCACGGATTGCATCATGTAAATGGCCACAACTCTATCCTTGTGCTCTCTCTTTCTTAATCAACAAATTTCTTACCTGTTACCATAACACTTTTTTTTTTGTGTCTGGACAAACCTGTAACAATAACACTTTATAAAGAAATTGAAAGGCGAATATGAAAAGCATTTGTTTTTTTTTGCTTTTAGATAAAAGACAGATATTAAAACAAAAATGCAAAGACACATATTAAAATCATTTGTTTATTTTGTTTTCTATAGATAAAAGACAGATATTAAAACAAAAATGCGAAGCCAAGCCAAAATGCAAAGACACATATTCAATCATTTCAGCTTTTGTTGATAAACCTAAAATTTAGTTTTCGAACTCTAAAGCAAAGCCAAAATGCATAGGCATGGTCACATACATCATTTCCATGAATGTATATTTTTATTTGTGGTCTTACGCATACTATATATACTTGTGTGTATTTAAAAATATAATATATGCATGCATCAAGCATGTAAGTGAGTAAGTCCAACATTAATTGAATAATTGGAATGATTAGGAGCAATGGGGCATAATGTTACGTGAACAGAAGAATTCGCCTGGCAAAGATAAGATATAATAACAGCTTCAACGTTGGTTGTTTCGGATTTTGCATGTCAATGTGTCATGGATCTCATTCTTATCATCTTATCCTCGTCATTTTTCTTTTCCTTAATTTTCAAATCGGACTTTGGTTATTTTGAGATTTATTTGTGGGGATTTCAAAATATACAATTTATATACAATTTTCGTTATACCACTTCTATTATTTTATATATTTTTTTACATGAAACTTTTATACTTTAAAAGAACCTTTTTAATGTGGGTGGGATGAGACTTTTCTTGTTCACTGAACAAAACATTTAATTGCAGAAAAATTTTGCACGCAAAAATGTAATTCCCAAAAAAGAAGATCTTTCTCCATATGCTAATTAGTTACACAACCTTTACAACACTCCTACTTCTTCATATGTTTTTTTCCGTGAAACTTTATAATAAATATTTGATAATGTTTATATAAATGATTAATATAACTTGAATTTTTAAATCGTGACGATGCTGATATGGACTTGTTCCAAATTAATTTATATATGCAAGGATAAAACACGTTAGTAGATAAATAATTTTCTTAAAAATATGTTTGACATTATTATCCATATATCTAAGTCATCTTAGTTGGGCTACGTAATTGATTAATATAACATTTTTGTTTTACCGCATAGGCGCATATATTGGTGGTTCAAAAGTATAATTAAAAAATAAAAATATATGGATGGTTCAGCCAAAATATGTAGTATCATCAATTATAAAATATTTCTAGATAGTTTACATTTAGTCTAAATGTAAACTAGGTTTCAATTGTTAGACTGAATGTAAACTATCTAGAAATATTTTCATTGATGGTGCCATGGTGGTACTATAAGAAACATGTCAATTTTACATTAAATCTAAAAATTGAAACCTAGATAAAGAAAAATAATAAGGAGATGAAAGTTGACGTTGCAACAACAATTGGAAAATACTAAATTAAAGCTCCACTGGAATTAAATAATAGAAACACAAGAATGTCTAAATCGAGGGGTTGGTTGGACGGCTTAAAACAAGTTTATCTTACACTAATCATACAAATTTAAGACAGCTCTGATCCTTAATTATGTTATTTGGAAAATTTTCGCATAATATACAAAATGTTGAATTGAAGAAACATCTTATAGGTTAGTGGAAACTCTGTAGACAGACTGACAGAGGATTGGCCATACAATGAACTGTTTTGCTTTACGTGCAATTTATTACTGAGGACTTTGTTTCCGTTACTCTATAGACTATAATATAATATAAATAAATGAAATTAGAAGTGAAGGGAAAAACAAAAAGCAAAAATAAATTGTGCAAATTGTATTGTATACTATTTATGGGTTATTTTGCGAGGTCGAAAAATAGAAAGAATGTGATGATGAAAATATAATAATTAAAAAGAAGGGTAGAAATGTGTCTTTGGTGAGTGGGTGTATTTCATGTGAGGAAGAAAATAAGAGAGGCAATTAACAAAGAAACAAAAATTACTAGATTTACCCGTGGAGGTTCTCAATTTTAATATGTTTGTTACAAACATTTAGGGTTGGGTGAGTTGTTTTGACACCCCTATGTTTGTACAAGAAACATTTGATTTTTGAGTTTAGGATGATCCTCGTAAACTCAAAACCAAATGACTAATGTAGTGTTTTGGTTTAGACTTTCATCCTAAACTCAAACAAAATTATTTAATTCTCAAAAAACCTTAGCTAGGGAAAAACATATTTTGAATGATTCATTGAGTTATAAGTCCTGTTTTGTCTTCATAATATTGACAGACGGGGAATAGCTCATTTGAGGAATACGGATTAGATAAGATTCCTTTAAAATCATTTCCAAAAATATATATCAAATTAACTGTCAACATAATTAATAACCATGTAAAATGATCTGTCTTATAATGTACTTATTTATACCAAACCTTTGCACAGTGTATGTGTATATATACACACACAATTAAACTAAAGAGCTACAAATCTGAACAAACATAAAAATACATCTCTCTCTATCTCTCTCATCATCATCTTTGGCCATGGCAAAGGAGTTGGAGGTGCAAGAGGGCGGAGCAACGGCAACAAGAGACTACGAGGACCCGCCTCCGGCGCCATTGTTTGACATGGAGGAGCTTCGGAGTTGGTCGCTCTATAGAGCAGTCATAGCTGAGTTCGTGGCCACACTTTTGTTTCTTTACATCTCAATCCTCACCGTAATCGGCTACAAAGCTCAGACCGATACAGAAGCCGGAGGAGTTGATTGCGGTGGCGTAGGAATATTGGGAATTGCGTGGGCTTTCGGTGGAATGATCTTTGTCCTCGTCTACTGTACCGCCGGTATCTCCGGTAAGTTTCTTTAATATAACTAACTTTCGAGTCACGTTACATAGATTTTTTCACCTAACAATTAAGTTAGAAACATTAGTTAGGATTCAAGTTCGGTTTACTCTAACCATAGCTTAATTCGGTTTTTATATCACATGTTTAGGTCGGTTCGGATCAATTTCGCTTAAATTTTAATTGATTGGTCCAGAAAATTAATTATGTTTTTGTTGTTGTTATCTACGTGTAAAACAAAAAAGGTGGTCATATAAATCCGGCGGTGACGGTGGGACTGTTCATTGCTCGGAAAGTATCATTGTTCCGGACAGTGTTATACATTGTGGCTCAGTGCCTTGGTGCAATCTGCGGTTGCGGTCTTGTCAAAGCATTCCAAAGTTCTTACTACACCAGGTTCCACTACTGTCTCAGAACTCATGTGTGTCTAAAACAATTATATATGTCCAAACTCTTATTAACTAAACCGGTCAACGGTTCTTTTGTCTAGACGGATGCTTAGATGACCGAACAAACCGTCTAGGTGTCCCATTCTAATTAACATGATTATGCGTTTTATTGACTAGAAAAATATACTTCATAATAATATTAGATATGGAGGTGGAGCTAACGAGCTAGCCGACGGCTACAACAAAGGTACCGGACTAGGTGCTGAGATCATCGGAACTTTTGTCCTCGTATACACGGTCTTCTCGGCCACCGATCCCAAGCGAAGTGCACGTGACTCTCACATTCCAGTTTTGGCGCCACTTCCCATTGGTTTTGCCGTCTTCATGGTTCACTTAGCCACCATTCCCATCACCGGAACCGGAATCAACCCGGCCCGTAGCTTCGGAGCCGCCGTTATCTACAACCAAGAAAAGGCCTGGGACGACCAAGTACGTTATTATTTTTTATATGGCCACATTTTTCTACTATTAGTTAAAAACTTAAAATATACTTATATGAACTTAGTGATGTTTAATTATATATTTCTTATAATTTTGAACAGTGGATCTTTTGGGTGGGACCGATGATCGGAGCAGCTGCGGCTGCGTTATACCATCAACATGTTCTAAGAGCGGCTGCAATAAAATCTCTTGGCTCCTTTAGGAGCTCTGCTTAGTTTTAATTGTTATAATTAAGCAACAAAGTCAATCTTTAATTAAGAATGACGATTACCACAATCTTCACTACCACTATGTATTAAGGGGAAGTTACCTGTATCTTTTTTAGTAATTTATTTTATATGTTATGTTTTAAAAAAAAAAAATCATGGAATATCCATTCGTGTAAATGTGGTTTAAAGCAATGTTGCTTTAAGATAAGACACGATTTCGCTTTTATCTTTTCTTAGAGTTAACGTTAGTTTTGCTTTTAGTCTATCTCTATTGGGAATCAACAGATGTCATGTACTTTGTTTTACAATATACGAGACACAAGAAGAACTCACTTTATCTTTATTTCAATATACGAGTAGCTTTTGAATCCTTTCCAGCGGCATATTAATGTTAATTAATTATGTTCTACAATAGAACTGTCAAAAACCAGAAAAACAAAGACAATACTTCTTTAGATGTTCTTCTCTCACATAAAAATGAACTGGATTAAAATTTAAATGGGTTTGATTGGAATCTTTAGTAATCTGAAACAAATCAAACCGAATCAAAGCCGAGTCATAAATCAAACTAACTAAAACAAGTGCGGATGTTACATACGAGTGGGCATTGCGGTTAATGTTTTTTTTGTTCAGTTTCGGATTAATTATGTAAACCGAAATGTTTCAAGACGACAAAAAAAGAGAATCGAAAATGAACTATGCAAACCTTAAAGTGTGGACCTGATTAATAATCACCTTTTTGTTATTTTAGTTTCTATTGCTGTTCCTTAAAGCTAACAAACTCTTCATGCATTCTTTGTCACTAGTCTAAGTCTTACCCAACAAAATGAAAAAGTAGAGGAACAATTCTTATGACCTTAATCTACAATAATTTGTTTGTTTTTTTTTTGTTCCACAATTCAAAGTGAAAACAATGTAAATGTAAAGAGTAAAACAAATAAACTAGTTTTGTTTTGTGAAAGTTTAAGTGTTTAAAACCAAAAAAGAAGAAGTTTAAGTGTTCATTCATCAACACTTGTACAAGAGGACACTTATAAACAAAAGATCGACAAACAAAAACTGCATGACTTCTTTTCTTCATTCATTAAAAAATACCCTTTAGTTTGGTTGTTTTTTCTTTTGCTATTAGACAATCATACAAATTTGCACTTCAAGCAACAACTATCTCCTACATAACTTATAACCAATGCTATAAAACTCGGAAACACGCACACAAACTAAGCAAAATCAAACACTAACGAAGGTTTTAGAGAGAAAAACAACAACAACAACAACATGACTTACCTAACTCACTCTTTGCTCTTCTTCTTCTCTTGTTTATCTTTGCTTCTATGTGTATCCATTGCAGGAAGCAGACCTGTTCATGGTCCTGCTTATTCGAATCCATCTGCTTTTTCTCCAGAAGCTTACGATTTCTTTCACCCAAAATCATCACTCCCTGACAGTAATCCACCAAGAAACTTACCTTCTTCGCCATCGCTCTCACCTTCACCATCACCTTCGGCATCTATTGTAGACGCAGGTACACGAGGAAGCAAAGTTTCATCAGACGAACACACAAGTGAGAGTAGCAGAGAAGATGGACGAGGAGAAACCGTAGGAATAGTGTTAGGCATTTCTTTCACATCATTTCTTTTAATGGGAATTTTCTTTGTGATCAAGAAACGACATGCTAATATAACCCGCACGATTGTGATTAAGTCTGATCCTTGAATCAGCAAACAAGCTCGCTATACGTTCGTAGCTTTTAGTTTCTTGTTTTGTTGTTTAACCTTTCCAAGATCTTGTCAATTGCTACTGGTTTGATTCTGTAAGTTATTGAGTTTGAATGTGTAGAACGTACGTTATCAAATTTTATTTAAGAACACTCGAAATCACACTATAGTAAAAAATATTTAATTTCTATCTTAAGGATTAAACGTTTCGATTTGGTTCGATTAAGATTTTATTTATTTCCAACGCTTTTAATTTGGTCATATTTTTTAAGTCATATAAACGGCGGCGTTCTGAGTAAATTACCAGTTTACCACTACCAACATGTGTTGGAACTTGGAAAGAAACCAGTTTATTTTGTACTTTGTTAAGTTTGTTTTATAGATCTCAAAACATCTCAAAAGAGTTTGCGAAATTCACAGTCGCACGAAAATGGCGTTCCGCGTTTTTCTCCTCCTTTCTCTCACAGCACTTCTCGTCTTCTCCGCCGTTTCTCCCTCTTTCGCCGCCGCCTCCTCCTCCTCCGACGTCGACGATGAGGATCTCAGCTTCCTCGAAGAACTCTCGGGAGACGACACTCCCGCTGAATCACTTACCTCCACTGGACTTGACGAGTTCGAAGAAGGAGAAGACGAAGATCCCGATATGTACGACGACGAAGAAGAAGGTGAAGATCTCTCCGATCTAGGCAAGCCAGACTCGGATCCGTTCCCGGCGCCGGAAGTCGACGAGAAAGACGTGGTGGTCGTCAAGGAGCGGAACTTCACCGACGTGATCGAGAACAACCAATACGTTATGGTCGAGTTCTACGCACCGTGGTGCGGCCATTGCCAGTCACTTGCTCCCGAGTACGCGGCAGCCGCGACGGAGCTGAAGGCCGACGGTGTCGTTTTGGCTAAAATCGACGCGACGGAGGAGAACGAGCTGTCTCATCAGTATAGCGTTCAGGGATTCCCGACTATTCTCTTCTTCGTAGACGGCGAGCACAAGCCTTACACTGGAGGGAGGACCAAGTAAGTGAATCTCGAATCGATTTCAAATCTCGCGTGAATTGTGTTGATGTGGCATCGTCGTGATCTGATTGGAGGATTTTTTACTGATTTTGTGATTTAGAGAGACAATTGTGACATGGGTGAAGAAGAAGATAGGTCCTGGTGTGTATAATCTAACCACATTGGATGATGCCGAGAAAGTGTTGACTTCTGGGAACAAAGTCGTCTTGGGTTACTTGAACTCTTTGGTGGTATGGTTTCTCGTTTTTTTTTATGCTCTCAAAGTAAGACAATGCGTTACATTTTTGGATTATCGAAAATGTGAATTTACAGGGAGCTGAGCATGATCAACTTGCTGCTGCTTCCAAAGCTGAAGACGATGTGAACTTCTATCAAACAGTGAATCCTGATGTTGCCAAGATGTTTCACATCGATCCGGAGTCTAAACGGCCTGCGGTGGTCCTAGTTAAGAGAGAAGAGGAGAAGATTAGCCATTTTGGTTGGTTCTTTGAATCTTTATTATGAGTTTGATTAAGTGGTAATTGTTCTTGGCTTATGCTTATTATGTTTTGGGTTTTTAAATTTGCAGATGGGGAATTTGTCAAGTCTGCTCTAGTTAGTTTTGTGGCTGCCAACAAGCTTCCTCTGGTCTCTGTTTTCACCAGAGAAACTGCCCCTGAAATTTTCGAGAGTGCAATCAAGAAGCAGGTTTGCCAATGTTTTTAGTGGGATTCGAAGATGGTGTAGGGCGGTTTACTAACGAGAATATATGTCTTCTCTTTGCAGTTGTTGTTGTTCGTAACGAAAAATGACTCGGAAAAGATTCTTCCGGAATTTCAAGAAGCAGCTAAATCCTTTAAAGGAAAGGTAAGAACATAGGTCATGTCTGGTTTAACTCTGATTTATTGGATATGCTTTGTTTTATCTTGTTAAGGTTACAGAAGCCTTTTTTCTTTCTTTCTTGCTACAGCTCATCTTTGTATCTGTGGATCTGGATAATGAGGATTATGGGAAGCCAGTCGCTGAATACTTTGGTGTGTCTGGAAATGGTCCTAAAGTAAGTCGCTATTTGTTTTTGTTTTTGTTTTTGTTATGGGATTCAAAGAGTTGCGCATTTATAAGAATCTCGAGTCCTAGATCTTTTTTTGGTAAGCACATGCTGATTACATCTCCAAATGTTGGTCTTGTGTTTAGCTTCTTGGCTACACAGGAAATGAAGATCCTAAGAAATACTTTTTTGATGGCGAAATCAAATCAGATAAAATTAAGGTACCTCTTTGATGTTTCTTTCACTGGTAATTTTTTTACTTCACGTAAAGATTGTTGGTTAAAGTTAAACCTCTAATCTCTTGTAGACATTCGGGGAGGAGTTCCTGAACGACAAGCTAAAGCCTTTCTATAAGTCAGACCCCATTCCTGAAAAGGTAAAAGCTGTTTCTTTTCTATCACTATTTCTTAATAGTCTTGTTGGCTCATATGTAACACCAAACTTGATTTTGGTGGCTACAGAACGATGGAGATGTGAAAATAGTGGTTGGAGATAACTTTGATGAAATTGTTCTGGACGAGTCCAAAGATGTGCTTCTCGAGGTACTGTTTTATCATAGTCCGTCTATAAAAACTGATATGGATTCACGTCTTCTCATCACATGAATACTTTCTTCTTAAAACAAAAATCAGGTCTATGCACCATGGTGTGGCCATTGCCAAGCCCTTGAGCCGATGTATAACAAGCTTGCAAAACATTTACAAAGCATTGATTCACTCGTCATAGCCAAGATGGATGGATCAAGCAACGAACATCCCAGGGCAAAGGTAATAAACGTAATGAATGTATCAAAGATACATCTCTAGACACTGAGAACCTTATATGTTGAAAGCCTTAAAAGTTTGATTTTCTGGTGGTTATGGCGTTGCAGGCCGAGGGTTTCCCTACAATTCTCTTCTTCCCTGCAGGAAAGAAGACTTCAGAGCCGGTAAGTTGTGGATCCTAGCTTATTAGCTATAAAGGTTTATGTCTTCTTAAGTTCCTTCTAAAACAGAGAAACTGTCTTTGTTTGTCGTGTGTGGAGCAGATAACGGTAGATGCAGACCGCACTGTGGTTGCATTTTACAAGTTTTTGAGGAAACACGCAACCATCCCGTTCAAACTGGAGAAACCTGCATCAACTGAATCTCCCAAAACTGTCGAGTCCACGCCAAAAGTGGAAACTACTGAGACCAAAGGAAAACCCGATACCACGACAACGAGTAGCGATAGTGACTCCAAGGACGAATTGTGATCCAGAGCTAAGGAAAGAGTATGAGTTATAGATAAATGTCTCCGTAAGTTATATTGTATGATCACAGTTGCTTCATCACGACTACGGACTAGAGCGAGAAGTAACATTAGTTTCGAGAAAGACAATACTCTTTTGATTTTGTTTCAAAGGTCAACTTGTAGAACTGTCATACACTGAAATAAGTAACACGATGAAATCAATAAAAATCTTGCCGTGTATATTTCATCAATCTTGAAGTTTCTAATTCTTTGTTGCAAAGCCTAATTTCCATGGTTCCTCTTTATTCAAAATCATCACACCTGCAATTGCATCAATGAATCCAGAGAAGATGCACTGTGTGGATCAAGGCACACTTAAAACCAACTGATCAGGTGCAGAACACGTTTCAGTTCTTAAGTCTTTCCAAACTCAACCGACAAAAACTTGCACAAGTAGAGAACTAAAGCACAAGAGGCATGCGTTTGTTTTATCTAATGATACTGAAGAACAAAATGAGAAAAACAAACAAACATTGAAACATGGTGTATGATCTTTACATTCACTTCGCTTCCAATCTAGCCAGGATCGACTCCGCGAAACTCTGTTGCCTATGATATCAAAGAAAGACAAATCAGCATCAAAGTCTTGTTGGGAATTCCAACATGTAGGAACGTCAACTGCAACTACTAGGTATTAATTCAAAGATCAGGCCCTTCACTGAAGCAAGTTCCAAATTTGGATAAATGGTGCCGCGGCTTTGTATACCATCATAAAGCCATAACAAATAAACTCAGCCACGAGATGACTTTGAACTAGTTAGCTTATATATAACCATGCTACCTAAAATTCTTAAGAGATTCAACTAGTTCCGCAGGATAATGACAGCAGAATTACTAGAAATAAAGGCATGTTGAACATACTTGCGTTCACTATGCTTGGAGCTTGGTCTTGAATACTTCAAGTATCCATCCCAAGGGACTTTTTTGAGACCCGCCCGAAGAGATATCATGTCTCTAACCCTGTGACAAGTAAATAAATTGGAACTCGTAATTGTCAGACCAACTACTAGACGCAAAAGAATGTTATACCAAATTTTTTTACTTTTCTTATAAAAACTTATTTAGTATGTCTTCTCCGATGAAGGCTCAAGAAAAGAGTTTTATACCTCTCTGCAAACTCAATCGCTGTTTCACCAGGCCTTATAGTTTGTGGTTCCAAGTACCACACTTCACACACAACAGCCCATGACGTCATGAGTTGCAACAAGTGCATAGTGAATGATTGTCTGCAAACACCATGCAAGACCTTTGGTTACCAAGACAAAGAAATAGCCCTAAATAAAAAGGTATGCAAAATATAAAAGTATGCCAATAGTCTTATAAATCAGTTAGAAATGCTTCTTTTTCTTACTTTCTGCTGTTCCAGAAGGCGTCAACAAAAATCTTGTTGTATTTGATTGCAATTGGACAAACAGTGCAGTCCAATTCAAAAGCACCCTGAACATTGTCATAATGCGAATCAGAGACTATAATCGAGTAAGAGGCCAAATCACGTCAAGGTTAGGTCCATAATACCTTCTTAAACATCACTGTATAGTTATTATTTACACATGTCCCTTCAGGAAATATGAGGAGAGGATTATTGTCAGTTCCTTGGACATGGTCCCTTAACCTGAACGTATATTTATATGTTCCAATTATTAAAATGAGTAGATTACGTATTGACACTTAAAGGGGATAGGAACCATGCGTACTTTCTCGCAACAATTTCACGATCCTTTGCCTCAGAACGATTGAACCAGATACATCCTACCGTTTCTAATATTGTGCTTTGCAGAAGCCCTTCATATTCAAAAGCAACAAAGGTCAATCATGGCTTTCACAAAAACGCACGAATTTCAAAAACTAATCACTCGACACTAAATCAGCCACAAGCCTAATAAAAGCTAAGCAATCATAAGGGTCATAAGCACACTTCAGCGTGCCTCAAACACCCTGAGACTTACCAACCCAACCAGGATGCTTCTGCATTATAACAGCAAATGGGGTCATCTGCTCCAAGACGATGAAATCAATCATTGAAGTGTGGTTGGCAACATAGACCTGTTTAACCCCAATCATAAAATAAGCTTAGGCATAAAAGTGTGGTTGGCAACATACAAAGTTGAAACCACCATGACCTGCTTAGGACGGATGCTAGGCCTTGGCCCGTGATATTTGACAACTCCTGTCCACGAGGCGACAAAAAAGCTGCATATCATCTCCACCAAGACCCTCTGGTAAAACAGTAAAAGATCGTACAAAATTCAGCATCTCGGATATCACTTATCAGTAGTTGAGCTCCACAAGGAAGGAAAGTTGTCAAACAAAGCAGAAGATATACAAGAAAATTTCGCCTGTATTAAAACAAAATCTTGGCGGATTCTAGATGGAAGACAAACGAGAAAGAGAGGATCCAACCCACCTCTATCTTTTTGCTCAACCTATCATGACCTTTCAGCAGCGAATGTAGGGGGATAAATGTTGAAAGGAAAATAAACCACCCGAAAGCTAAAGTGAAGCACCTGTAGGTTTAAAAACATTGAAACTGCTAAGTCCAAACACACGGCTGCAAAAATCTTAACTTCGAGCTATGAACAAAGTAAACACACGCTGCTACTAGAATCCAACTAGATAGCAAAAGAGCCACATATAATGAATAGATAAGAGGGAGAGACCTCAAAGGAAAGAGAATACAGTATCTAACAACAACGCCAAAGCACCACAGTGGAAATAAGTAAATGTTCCAGTTCCAAGGTTCTGGAGGATTCGATTTGAAACATCTTGTGAATGAGTCCTGCAAAATCATACCCAAAAACGACTTTTTCAGAAACAATTGAACATAAATCGATAACAGCTGCAGATATCAAATCAAGCATCATAAATTTGAAAGTCGTTGACAGAGTAATCGTGCGACAGATTTGGGTGGGAAAGTCGAAATATCTTACATCAACAATGGCACCACCAGCTTCAGTGAGAGTAGGGGAGATGTCGAGCAAATCACGCCTGCAATTAGAACAAACGCTGATACTTAATCAGCCGATCCAATCAAACTCAAATGATTTTCACAGAGAAGAATTACAGGCTAAGCTTGCCGCGAGGCTCATCGATGGTGGAACCAGAAAGAAGGTAATCTTCGATGTAAGGGTGATCCAGGTCAAGCTCCGATTTCGAAGTCACGAGCTTCCCTGCCGTGTTGCTCATTGTTTGGTTTCTCCGATCCCCAGTAAATTGTTTCTTGTGGTGAAGCGAGGGAAGAAGCAGAAAACACTTACCACGTTGAGAATGTAGCAACAGGCCCATTATTATAAATTGGCCCAAACCAATAAAAAAAAAGAATTTTAAGCCCAAAGACACTAATTCGATCCACGAGCATTTTGTTGGCCGGAGAAATCAACCACCACGCCGACGCATTGATTCGAATTACACTAGTCTTTATTCACTTAACGATTTTTCTCATCCTTTTCCTGACTCTTAAGATTATGATCACTAGTAATTACATTTCTTCTTTCGTGCAGTTGTCAAACTTAGTTAAAAGTCAACCATTAAAAGAAAAAAAACTATATCAAGTTAGCTTCGTTACGTATGGGATTATAAAGTGGTTACTTGCCTTACGATTCTGATAATCGAATCTTTCTTTATTCATTAAATATATGATTGCTCCATTAGCAGGAAAATTAATCCAATATTAAAAATTTAAAATCTCTCAAGCGTTGACCGTTAGGTGCCAAAGCAATTCTTGGATCACTCATATGAACTTTAAGTGGAAAATGAATAAAATGAGTATCGACTCTCTATAATCTGATGCTTCGCTCCGTAACTTGTTTCGATACACCACTGTCTATATAATTCTCCATCTAGCTCTTCTTCTTCACAAGAGAATAAACACAGAGAGAGCTTGAATCTTTGAGATGGTTATGAAACTCGGTTTCATCATTTTGGCTCTGTCAATTGTAGGAATCGTATCCGGTGAAGTTTCACCGGCCCCGTCTCCGATTGAGCATTATTTGTCTTCTCCGCCGTTTTCAGAAACCGAAATGTCTCCAGCTCCTTCATCTCCGACGATGTCTCCATTTCCGGAAGGTAGTTATCTCAATCACACTGACATTACCGAAACGGAAGGCGACGAAGAATCCTCCGGAAACGGTGGAAATGGCGGCGGAAAGGTGGCCGGGATCGCGGTTGGAGCGATTGCAGCTGCGAGTATGGTCGGCGTCGGTGGATACGTGTTGAAGAAACGGCGAGAGAACATTCGTCGATCGAGATATGAATACGCCGCGACTGAGATCTTCTGAACAGACTGAAACCGCCATATAGCTTTGGATTTTTTGTTTGTTTCTGTAAACAAAAATTGGTATGTATTTGTTTGTTTGTTCTTATAATCTTTTGAAATTTGAACTTTTCCTACTTATATGATTCTGGAAATTAACTTCACTAGTTAGTTAATAAATCATCACTATATAAACATTGGAAAACAAACATTTCTAAAGTTAATGAAAAGCTAATATATCACTTATTAAGTCATGAGGACATGATACAAATCATAAAATTAAAATCTAAAACTGTAGGATGTTTTGTTTTGTTAAGTCCAAATCCGGAAGTGAAGTGTGTAATTGTGCAATGTGTTTCATTCTCTTCAAAAACATCATATTAATGATTTTGTTTGAGTCATTGAGTGTGGACTCTGTGAGTTCGAGTTTGATCATTGCTTTTAACTCATTGTGTTTTCTTTGGTTTTGATTTGATTCTACGTGCAAAGTATATGTTCAAGAATTGTGTGATATTGGACATGCTATGTTAGATGACGTATCGCATAGAGTCATAGAGATATGAATGCTTTTATAGATCGAAAACATCGTGTTGATCTTCCAAAGCATAACTATATATAAATTCTGGTATATAAGCTTTTATATCTAAAACTTATTCTTAAAACTGACAAATATCATCAAACTTTCAGATTTTTAACTAAACCTAAGATGCTTCCGTAGTTCCGTTCCGTATCATGGACATTGCATTGGATATGTTTGCTTCTATTTTGTACGCATACACGTAGAGAGGTTCTCGAAATTTTCGAGTAGTCAAACTTATACTTCTCTACCGTCCAAATTTTGTTTATCCTCACCAAATTTAGATGTAAGAAACGATAGCTACTTCTATTTTGAGGAGATTTTATTTTCTTTTATTGCTTACTTTAACCATAATTCACAGCGACTAAAAATGGTGAACTCTTGAAAAGAAAAAGATAAAGTTACTATCTTTAAAACTATTTTTTTTTACATATAAATCCTCAAAAAATCGATCCTATTTTTCCAAACACAAATTTAAGTTGAATATCTTGCAATACAAAAGAAAATAAACTGGAAAATGGCTTCATCAAGAATTCAACTTGTTGCTCTTCTCGTCATCTTCTCAATCGTTATTACTGCCCAATCCGCAGGTAGTTTTTCCCTTCATCTTAGCTAGGTCTGCATTAATAGATGTTTGTTTTTGTTTGTTGCTTAAACGTTTTATACAAAGTTTTTTATGTTATATTTTCCAAAATTACCTCAAAAGCCATAAACTTCCAAAGAGAACACAAATTTTAGATACAAAGGGTTTCAAGAAGGAATCAGTTGCTAATCCTTCATAAATTGTAATTTATGGCATTTTCAAAACGTTGTCAAAAGCGATATTATAAAATACCAAAACTTGTTTTAAAAGTTTCAAATTTTAGTGGGTCGCGTTCTGTTTCGTGTAATAAGCTACACATTTCTTAAAAATTTGCATGCAAACAGAAAAAGAAGTAAGAGACGGACCATGCCGCTTGAGAGGAACATGCAACGCTGACAGCGACTGCGACAAACATTGCCACAGGAGCGGCGACAGTACGGTCATGGACGGCCGCTGCATCTTCGAAGGATCCACCGGTCCCGTCTGCTGCTGCTTATCCGATTAGTCAAGTCTCTTTTCATTCTTCAAGTCTCCCATCATATACATAAATGATACATCTTCCTAAGTTAATGATGTAAAGATAAATAAAAATGTTTTACGTCGCAATTATCTGAAGAAAAAAAGAAGAAGCGATCTTGTGTTTCATATAGTAATTTGGTTTCCTTGTATGCCACTCTTGACACTTTGTATGTTATGAGAGTGTTTTCATTATAAGAGAATGGCTATTTGTGAACAACGTATTTGTTATATCTTCGAAATGGTTGATCCGTATTTCATTTTATTTTGACTGAGAACAGTTATTAATTTAGAGAGTTTGCCATTGTTGAATATGATGCAATGCACAACAACTAGATACATATACACACATATATATCTTCTGTCTCACTCTTATTTTCAGAAAATGCTCCTTCCATCTCCACCGTTGAAACCACTACATATCTACTCATCAGCCACCGGCGGGTCGACCCAACGACCATGTTCTTTGATCAGACCGATCAGAGCATCCGTTGCCTCCGTCATGGCAATCCCACGCTTCACCACCGTCTGTCCAGATATGTAAAACCCAATCCTCTTTCAACCGGAAGCTCAGAGAATTCAAACTAAAATTCACAAAAAGCATAAAGGTGTTACCTTTCCGACGTAAAGGTCAATTTTTCCGGGAGAACCACCTACATAGCCGAAATCAGCATCTGCCATTTCTCCTGGTCCGTTCACAATGCAACCCATGATTGCAATCTGCGCCATTATTCAATCCATTCATTTAAACAATCCAAAAAGCAGACAACTTTATTCAGAAACAAAAAAAGGGTTGAGTTTTTTCACCGAAACGCCAGGCAAATGAGAAGTCTTTTCTCGAATCTCGGCGCTGATTTCTTGCAAGTCGAACAGCGTTCTTCCACATGATGGGCACGATACGTATTCCTGCAACCAAACAACTTCATATGTTATTACAGTTGGTTTTGGAAGTGTTTTGAGACAAATCTCTAGAAATACAGATTCTTTGTGCTTAAATACCGTCTTGGTGTTACGCATTCTGCAGCCTTGTAATAAGTTGAAAGAAGTATCTCTAAGGAAATCAAAATCTTGGTCAGGTGCTTCGAGCATTAAACCATCGCCGAGTCCATCCACAAGAAGGGCTCCAGCGTAAGTCCCTGCATGAATCACCAACTCGTCTCTGCATTGTTCACAAGAAGAAGGAAGAAACCATTAGATCAAACTGGATTTTCCATTCACTGCACAACAAAGCTTTGATGTTCGGCCTTCGGGTTTCAGTTGTTATCTACCTGTGAATTCCGGCTGGGAACTCAATGTGGTGAATAACCGGAAAGTTGACTGAATTCTCGGATAGAAACTCGAATAGTCTACAAATCCAGAAAACAAAAAAAATCACTTAGCTGATAAAGGTCATAACATTTAACTCAGCAAGAGATCAGATAGTGAGAAGTCTCGAGTACTACCTCCGAGCTGCGTGTACTCTGCTAACTTTGTCTTCATTGAAGGGTACGTCATGGAGAATCATAGTAGCGTCGATGCTCTTTAGTATTTCAAGATCCTCATATGGCTCATCACCTCGTACAGAGA
This sequence comes from Erythrophleum ivorense, assembly GCA_026724425.1. Lineage (NCBI taxonomy): Eukaryota > Viridiplantae > Streptophyta > Magnoliopsida > Fabales > Fabaceae > Erythrophleum > Erythrophleum ivorense. Next base: position 6,096,480 of record JAIUCV010000071.1, on the reverse strand, counting down.
CAACCAAGCGTGTACCTGAAATTACCTAAAGCTAAGAAATACTGAAAAAGTAGTTTTTTTTTTTATCACTGAGAGTTTTTTTCAGGAAGTTTTTGGCTCAACCTTCAGGGAGAAGCTTGTAAGCACCACCAGAAAGTTCCTTGAGGTTGACAAGAACCATAGCATTGGGCAATGGCTTTGTGAGTTGCTCTGATAAAGGTGCTATAACTCCCATACTGACATCAATCAACCGTTTAAGAGCCAAACGCTGTAAACAAAAGCTCAATGTTTATATTCAGCTATGCCAAATCTTGAAAGTAAATGATATGGAGAAGAAAGTGTGATTCTTACAGCCACGTTATCATCTACAGGCGGTAGCTCTCTTAATAAGATTGAATCCACAGTTGCCAGATCCTATACAAGTATTACTCGCCAAGAAAGAATTGGGAACCGATATCAAATCATCTCTCATGGAAATTAAATGAACCATATCCTCACCTTGAATGGCATGCCCACGACAAGCTTTGTAGCGAGCGATCTGTAGAGGAGTTCAGGTGCCTAGAAAGAAAGCAAAAGAGTGAGTGGAAAGAGAATGATCCGTTCTACATTCTGCATTAAGGAAACAGAAGAAGAAGAGAAGAATATGTATAAACACTCACCTTAAGTTGATCCAGAGAAATCGACATGAGAACAGAACCATCACGGTGAAGGACACCTCTGTAATCAACCTCTTCTCCCTATAGTTTTCAGAACAAAATCATTTAGATACTTGAAAACGACATCATGAAACTTTCAAAAAGGTACAGTCTTACCTCTTTTTGTACAGGTAGATCACCTGTCCGACGCTGAAAATCAAAGTAGTGCCTATGCTTTTCTTCAAACGGTGCCTAATACACAAAGTGTTGCATTAGTCACTTAAAGAGGAAACTATATTCGAGAAGCATCCGAAAGAAGAATCATTCATACAACGCCTTGTTGAAGTTGAGCAGCTTTTGTTCCGAGATTGGCCAATCGCCTGCACGGATCGATCTCCTCTTCTGGTGGCTCAGTCAGCGATACTCTTATTGTGTCACCAAGTCCGTCCTGCATTTACAAACAATAATCGTTACATATATGAACTATTAAAGTAAAAATCTTTACTCTTTGTTATGTAATGAGGTACCTGAAGCAGTGTCCCGATTCCAATTGCAGATTTCATCCGACCATCTTCACCTTCTCCTGCCTCAGTAACTCCCAAATGCAGAGGATAATCCCATCCATGAACATACATCTCAGCCACGAGCAAACGGTACGCCTGGACCATGATCACCGGGTTGCTCGCTTTCATCGAGAAAACAAAGTTGTGGTAGTCTAATTTCCGACATATCCTTGCAAACTCAAACGCAGATTCAACCTGTGTGACAAACTCAGATCAGACAACAGTACATGTGTAAAAAGAGAGAAACGTTTTCGAAAGGCTTTAAGATTTCTCACCATTCCTCTTGGAGAATCCCCGTAATAGCTCATGATTCGGTCAGAAAGACTTCCATGATTAGTCCCTATACGCATTGCTCTCCCGTACTTTTTGCATTTCTCAACTAAAGGAGTAAAAACCTAAGAAAGCAAAGGGTTTTAGACTGATTAACACTTGACAGGCCTCAAAAGACAAATGAAAAACAAATGGTTCTTCTACCTTCTCTATATGTTGAAGTTCGTTCTGGTATTCATCTTCTGTATACTCTATCGTCTCAAACTGAGCACGTCTGTCCGCTGCAAAGGCAAACAAATTCATTCACGAGTTAAAGCAACAAGTGAGAGACTAAAAAAGAAAGAAGCGTACCAAAGTTTCCAGGGTTGACGCGGATTTTGTCAAAGCATTCAGCTACTCGCAAGGCTACAGCAGGAGCAAAATGAATATCCGCCACCAGAGGGATATTGTAACTGTAAAACACCAATTCAGTTTCATACTTACTCAAACTCCACAAAACAGACATAGAGAAAACTCAATACGTCCCTCGAGACTTACTTAAGCTGAACAAGTTTATCTTTGATTTCAAAGCACGCATCAGCTTCTTTCTTCCCTTGAACAGTGATCCTCACAATATCAGCTCCTCTATCTGCTATTCTCATCACCTATACTCACAGAACCAACAAACAACAGGTGTCTCTATAATGTCAACGGAACAGTCAAGAGCTTATAATGCAACAGGACAAATTAGATGGTAGATCTCAGATATATTCAAAACTTCAAAATAGATCTAAGGGAGAGATGCACAAAGCACAAAGACCTCTTCAACAGTTCCAGCAACATCTTTAGTATCAGATGTAGTCATTGTTTGAATCCTTATCGGATGGTCGCTTCCAAGAGCCACATTTCCAACCATCACAGTGCGAGTCTTCCTTCTCAATGTCTTATGCAATGATTCGCAATATTTCTGTCTTGGCACTACAAAATACCAATACATCATACAATCAATCAGTCACTTCAAACGAAACAGAAAAAAAAAAAAAAATGAAAATCTAGATGCATGTACCTAAGAGAGGGCTTCCTTCTGATGCAGGTTGAAGCTCGGCTAAATCAGAACTTTGATTCGAATTCCGGATGACGCAAACCCTTCTTCTCGCAGATCTTAGACTCCTCAGATCACAAATTCTCACAATATTTATGCTTTTACTGAATCCGAGTTTCGAATCTGGGCTCTTGACCCCGGAAAACGGAGCTGGCAATACTCCAGTCGCCATTTTTCTCAGTGAATCAAAGTAACTGAACAGCCACAGAACAAAATTAGCTGACACAATTATCAACTAGGAAGATCATGGGAATTGAAAATAAAAAAGCAAAACTTCGTCTTTTGCTTCATTCCTGATTCTGAAGCAGAGAAGACTAAGAATTACCCAACACAATTATCTTCCTTCTCCAATGAAATTATACAGAAACCCAGACAAGGATATTACTTTCTTTCGTTTTCTCGACACCCACGAACCAATTCTACCAATTTGAGGAAACCTTTAAAACATTTTCTTAAGGCATGGAAGCAGTACCTGAAGGCGAGCAAAGAACACGCAATTCAGAAAGCACTGTTGAAGCCAAGGAATCAAAAATAGAGAAGAGGAATGTTCCAGAGGAAGAAATTAGTGGTGCGAAGAGTTTGAGAGGGATTGATTTTCACATATAAGCTGGGGAGTCAGAGAAACTGAGGATAAACGTTATTTTGATTTTACTAACAGCCAAGAAGAAGACCGTATGACATTTTACAGGACAAATTTTTTTTTTTAGAAGAAAAGGAAAAATAGAGCATGGAGACGTGGAAATTGAAATCTCAAAGCTGAGGTCCTAAATCTTTCAAATTTGAGAAATTAATGTTTACTTTTTTAACAATTTCTCCATAAAATGACGACACGTTTAAGAAACAATATGGAAACTAACTTTTATGTCAAAAAAAAAAAAAAAAAACAATCTGGAAACAAATCAGAAACTAAAAATGTAATCTTGTTTGTTTGGAAAAATTTCATAAAAGATTACCAACTATTTTTTCTCATTATTTTTCTGTAATAACACACAACATTTTTTTTGGCGTTCGTTTAACAGTTAACACCCTTGCGAATAATATAGATTTAATTATTACTGTAGAAATCCGAAAATTATCACTTTAAAACAGAAAAATATAGATTTGATTATTACTGTAGTAGAAACCCGAAAATTTATTAAGATAACTAAATAGTTGGTGATTTATTTTACTGAATTTTATATACTCCTCTTTTTTACCAAAATAAAAAGATGTACTATTTTTCCAAATGGACCAATAAGAAGAAATTCAAGTGAAAAATTATGAAACGGTCCAAGTGTGTTTCTTAAAGCCTCTGAAAGTCTAAGAGTGTCTCCTGGTCGCCAATAATAGTTTTGGTCCGAACCATTTATGGTAAGTTCCAAACCAAGTGATAAACGATCCGCGGGAAGGCTCCATGGACCATGTCTTGAGCCAGCTTGGTGATGGGGTGATGCCTCTCAATCAAAGTCTTCAAAATAGGTATGTTGTTGATGAATATCAAATCCTAGCCCTTACAAGACTCAAAATACTTAAAAGAGTGGGCTTTGCTTGTGTAGGTTAATGATGATCTCTTGCTGTTGTGTTGCAGAACATACAAAGCCTATTGAGCTGGGAAAGGTGATTGTGCAAACCACAGAAGTTGTCAAGTCGAAGAAGAAGGTGAAGGCAGAGAATGCAATCTTCTACATTAGCTTCAATACCGGCTCTGGTAGAGTCTGCAACGGTATTACGAGGAGAGCAACGGACTGAAGGCCAACGTTCGTTTTTCCTTTGAAGCAAAGTGTTTTATGTGAGAGAGTTCCCATATCATTTTCTTAATGTTTAAAGGAGATAATGAGAGTTTTAAACCGGTCTAGTAATTGACATCTGAATTATAACTACTATTGGTCTTTTCTATCTAGGAAATCTCTATAGATGATTTTAGGCCTTGTGAAAATCACGTCACAGAATTAACTTTGTGAATGATAAAAACATCAATGCAAGCAAAGCCAACTTTAGATATCTTATGACAAGAAAATTAGAAAGTCCGAAAGTTACTGAAATATAAAAATAATCTACAACTTGAAGCAATAACTTAAGGATAATCACTTATAGTAGTAGGACACTTTCTGGGACTTTGATCTGATTGACACTTACTGAAACTGTGGATGCCTGTTTATAAGGCAACATTATGCTTTCATGCTCCTCTAAAAAAACACATTTGTATTTTGAAGGCAACTACGGGCATGTTTCGCATGTCTTCTAGTGGATCCATATTTAACTTTCCACAACAATTACAGAACAGAAGATCAACAAATATATTTCTCCAAGGATCAGATCGTCAACATACTGAATGAGGGAGAGATTAGAGGACGAAGAGATTAAATTACCAAAGTAAAGTTGATTGCAATTCCTTATTTGCTATTTTGGACTGCAATTATTGGGCTTTGTAAGTTCATAAAAGGCCCAATAACTATGTCGGTTTTTATGAGATGCCTATAAAATAATGTGTTGGGGTAGAAATTTTGACACAAATTCATTAGTTGATTTCCACCATCCGTTTGAAGAAAACCCTGATTTTTATAATTGGTTATATTTACTACGTTTCACGTCTCTCTGGAATTACTTTGTACCTGAATTGTGGTTTGATAAAATTATTTGTTCGAAATTACGGTTCGAGTTTCCAAGAATGGACGATGGCGTCGTGATGAAGGAGGACGAAGCCAGTGACACTAACACCTTGAGTGTTACGGTAATTGGATTTCTTTTTAATTGAGGTCTCTTTCGATATTTGCATCAAATCGTGATATTATTTTTGAAGGCTCTCGCTCGTGCTCTACCACCGTACTCACCGCCGGGAAATGAAAAAGGCGGAAGCGGGTGCTCTGAAGCAGTCTACATATTACATTTAGCTTGCAATTACTGGGCATTTAAAGTTTAGAAAAGGCCATAAGTCAGGTTTTAACATTTTATAGGATGCCTAAAAAATAATGTGTTGGGGGAATGGGGGGTAGAATTTGGGGGAAAATGCATTTATTTTATCTCTGGGATTCGTATCATCGAGTCTTGTTTCCCAAACTTTTTTTGCTTTCATGCATGATCAACATAAATTTTAAGGATGATAACTTATAGTAGTAGGACTTTGATCTCATCGACACATACTGAAACAATAGACGCCTGTTTAAGGCAACGTTATGCTTTATCCTCCTCTAGAAAAACACCACATTTGTATTTTAAGGCAAGGCAACTACGTGCCTGTTTCGCATGTCTTCAAGTGGATGCATATTTAACTTCCCACAACATTTACAGAACAGAAAATCAACAAATATCTTTCTCAATGGATCAGATCTTCATCAAAGAGAATGAGGGAAAGATTAGAGGAAGAAGAGATTAAAATTACCAAGTAAAAGTTGATTGCAATTATTTGGACTGCAATTATTGGGCTTTGTAAGTTCATAAAAGGCCCAATAACTATGTCGGTTTTTATGAGATGCCTATAAAATAATGTGTTGGGGTAGAAATTTTGACACAAATTCATTAGTTGATTTCCACCATCCGTTTGAAGAAAACCCTGATTTTTATAATTGGTTATATTTACTACGTTTCACGTCTCTCTGGAATTACTTTGTACCTGAATTGTGGTTTGATAAAATTATTTGTTCGAAATTACGGTTCGAGTTTCCAAGAATGGACGATGACGTCGTGATGAAGGAGGACGAAGCCAGTGACACTAACACCTTGAGTGTTACGGTAATTGGATTTCTTTTTAATTTGAGGTCTCTTTCGATATTTGCATCAAATCGTGATATTATTTTTGAAGGCTCTCGCTCGTGCTCTACCACCGTACTCACCGCCGGGAAATGAAAAAGGCGGAAGCGGGTGCTCTGAAGCAGTCTACATATTACATTTAGCTTGCAATTACTGGGCATTTAAAGTTTAGAAAATGCCATAAGTCAGGTTTTAACATTTTATAGGATGCCTAAAAAATAATGTGTTGGGGGAATGGGGGGTAGAATTTGGGGGAAAATGCATTTATTTTATCTCTGGGATTCGTATCATCGAGTCTTGTTTCCCAAACTTTTTTTGCTTTCATGCATGATCAACATAAATTTTAAGGATGATAACTTATAGTAGTAGGACTTTGATCTCATCGACACATACTGAAACAATAGACGCCTGTTTAAGGCAACGTTATGCTTTATCCTCCTCTAGAAAAACACCACATTTGTATTTTAAGGCAAGGCAACTACGTGCCTGTTTCGCATGTCTTCAAGTGGATGCATATTTAACTTCCCACAACATTTACAGAACAGAAAATCAACAAATATCTTTCTCAATGGATCAGATCTTCATCAAAGAGAATGAGGGAAAGATTAGAGGAAGAAGAGATTAAAATTACCAAGTAAAAGTTGATTGCAATTATTTGGACTGCAATTATTGGGCTTTGTAAGTTCATAAAAGGCCCAATAACTATGTCGGTTTTTATGAGATGCCTATAAAATAATGTGTTGGGGTAGAAATTTTGACACAAATTCATTAGTTGATTTCCACCATCCGTTTGAAGAAAACCCTGATTTTTATAATTGGTTATATTTACTACGTTTCACGTCTCTCTGGAATTACTTTGTACCTGAATTGTGGTTTGATAAAATTATTTGTTCGAAATTACGGTTCGAGTTTCCAAGAATGGACGATGACGTCGTGATGAAGGAGGACGAAGCCAGTGACACTAACACCTTGAGTGTTACGGTAATTGGATTTCTTTTTAATTTGAGGTCTCTTTCGATATTTGCATCAAATCGTGATATTATTTTTGAAGGCTCTCGCTCGTGCTCTACCACCGTACTCACCGCCGGGAAATGAAAAAGGCGGAAGCGGGTGCTCTGAAGCAGTCTACATATTACATTTAGCTTGCAATTACTGGGCATTTAAAGTTTAGAAAAGGCCATAAGTCAGGTTTTAACATTTTATAGGATGCCTAAAAAATAATGTGTTGGGGGAATGGGGGGTAGAATTTGGGGGAAAATGCATTTATTTTATCTCTGGAATTCGTATCATCGAGTCTTGTTTCCCAAACTTTTTTTGCTTTCATGCATGATCAACATAAATTTTAAGGATGATAACTTATAGTAGTAGGACTTTGATCTCATCGACACATACTGAAACAATAGACGCCTGTTTAAGGCAACGTTATGCTTTATCCTCCTCTAGAAAAACACCACATTTGTATTTTAAGGCAAGGCAACTACGTGCCTGTTTCGCATGTCTTCAAGTGGATGCATATTTAACTTCCCACAACATTTACAGAACAGAAAATCAACAAATATCTTTCTCAATGGATCAGATCTTCATCAAAGAGAATGAGGGAAAGATTAGAGGAAGAAGAGATTAAAATTACCAAGTAAAAGTTGATTGCAATTATTTGGACTGCAATTATTGGGCTTTGTAAGTTCATAAAAGGCCCAATAACTATGTCGGTTTTTATGAGATGCCTATAAAATAATGTGTTGGGGTAGAAATTTTGACACAAATTCATTAGTTGATTTCCACCATCCGTTTGAAGAAAACCCTGATTTTTATAATTGGTTATATTTACTACGTTTCACGTCTCTCTGGAATTACTTTGTACCTGAATTGTGGTTTGATAAAATTATTTGTTCGAAATTACGGTTCGAGTTTCCAAGAATGGACGATGACGTCGTGATGAAGGAGGACGAAGCCAGTGACACTAACACCTTGAGTGTTACGGTAATTGGATTTCTTTTTAATTTGAGGTCTCTTTCGATATTTGCATCAAATCGTGATATTATTTTTGAAGGCTCTCGCTCGTGCTCTACCACCGTACTCACCGCCGGGAAATGAAAAAGGCGGAAGCGGGTGCTCTGAAGCAGTCTACATATTACATTTAGCTTGCAATTACTGGGCATTTAAAGTTTAGAAAAGGCCATAAGTCAGGTTTTAACATTTTATAGGATGCCTAAAAAATAATGTGTTGGGGGAATGGGGGGTAGAATTTGGGGGAAAATGCATTTATTTTATCTCTGGGATTCGTATCATCGAGTCTTGTTTCCCAAACTTTTTTTGCTTTCATGCATGATCAACATAAATTTTAAGGATGATAACTTATAGTAGTAGGACTTTGATCTCATCGACACATACTGAAACAATAGACGCCTGTCTAAGGCAACGTTATGCTTTATCCTCCTCTAGAAAAACACCACATTTGTATTTTAAGGCAAGGCAACTACGTGCCTGTTTCGCATGTCTTCAAGTGGATGCATATTTAACTTCCCACAACATTTACAGAACAGAAAATCAACAAATATCTTTCTCAATGGATCAGATCTTCATCAAAGAGAATGAGGGAAAGATTAGAGGAAGAAGAGATTAAAATTACCAAGTAAAAGTTGATTGCAATTATTTGGACTGCAATTATTGGGCTTTGTAAGTTCATAAAAGGCCCAATAACTATGTCGGTTTTTATGAGATGCCTATAAAATAATGTGTTGGGGTAGAAATTTTGACACAAATTCATTAGTTGATTTCCACCATCCGTTTGAAGAAAACCCTGATTTTTATAATTGGTTATATTTACTACGTTTCACGTCTCTCTGGAATTACTTTGTACCTGAATTGTGGTTTGATAAAATTATTTGTTCGAAATTACGGTTCGAGTTTCCAAGAATGGACGATGACGTCGTGATGAAGGAGGACGAAGCCAGTGACACTAACACCTTGAGTGTTACGGTAATTGGATTTCTTTTTAATTTGAGGTCTCTTTCGATATTTGCATCAAATCGTGATATTATTTTTGAAGGCTCTCGCTCGTGCTCTACCACCGTACTCACCGCCGAGAAATGAAAAAGGCGGAAGCGGGTGCTCTGAAGCAGTGTACATATTACAGTTAGCTTGCAATTACTGGGCATTTAAAGTTTAGAAAAGGCCATAAGTCAGGTTTTAACATTTTATAGGATGCCTAAAAAATAATGTGTTGGGGGAATGGGGGGTAGAATTTGGGGGAAAATGCATTTATTTTATCTCTGGGATTCGTATCATCGAGTCTTGTTTCCCAAACTTTTTTTGCTTTCATGCATGATCAACATAAATTTTAAGGATGATAACTTATAGTAGTAGGACTTTGATCTCATCGACACATACTGAAACAATAGACGCCTGTCTAAGGCAACGTTATGCTTTATCCTCCTCTAGAAAAACACCACATTTGTATTTTAAGGCAAGGCAACTACGTGCCTGTTTCGCATGTCTTCAAGTGGATGCATATTTAACTTCCCACAACATTTACAGAACAGAAAATCAACAAATATCTTTCTCAATGGATCAGATCTTCATCAAAGAGAATGAGGGAAAGATTAGAGGAAGAAGAGGTTAAAATTACCAAGTAAATGTTGATTGCAATTATTTGGACTGCAATTATTGGGCTTTGTAAGTTCATAAAAGGCCCAATAACTATGTCGGTTTTTATGAGATGCCTATAAAATAATGTGTTGGGGTAGAAATTTTGACACAAATTCATTAGTTGATTTCCACCATCCGTTTGAAGAAAACCCTGATTTTTATAATTGGTTATATTTACTACGTTTCACGTCTCTCTGGAATTACTTTGTACCTGAATTGTGGTTTGATAAAATTATTTGTTCGAAATTACGGTTCGAGTTTCCAAGAATGGACGATGACGTCGTGATGAAGGAGGACGAAGCCAGTGACACTAACACCTTGAGTGTTACGGTAATTGGATTTCTTTTTAATTTGAGGTCTCTTTCGATATTTGCATCAAATCGTGATATTATTTTTGAAGGCTCTCGCTCGTGCTCTACCACCGTACTCACCGCCGAGAAATGAAAAAGGCGGAAGCGGGTGCTCTGAAGCAGTGTACATATTACAGTTAGCTTGCAATTACTGGGCATTTAAAGTTTAGAAAAGGCCATAAGTCAGGTTTTAACATTTTATAGGATGCCTAAAAAATAATGTGTTGGGGGAATGGGGGGTAGAATTTGGGGGAAAATGCATTTATTTTATCTCTGGGATTCGTATCATCGAGTCTTGTTTCCCAAACTTTTTTTGCTTTCATGCATGATCAACATAAATTTTAAGGATGATAACTTATAGTAGTAGGACTTTGATCTCATCGACACATACTGAAACAATAGACGCCTGTTTAAGGCAACGTTATGCTTTATCCTCCTCTAGAAAAACACCACATTTGTATTTTAAGGCAAGGCAACTACGTGCCTGTTTCGCATGTCTTCAAGTGGATGCATATTTAACTTCCCACAACATTTACAGAACAGAAAATCAACAAATATCTTTCTCAATGGATCAGATCTTCATCAAAGAGAATGAGGGAAAGATTAGAGGAAGAATAGGTTAAAATTACCAAGTAAATGTTGATTGCAATTATTTGGACTGCAATTATTGGGCTTTGTAAGTTCATAAAAGGCCCAATAACTATGTCGGTTTTTATGAGATGCCTATAAAATAATGTGTTGGGGTAGAAATTTTGACACAAATTCATTAGTTGATTTCCACCATCCGTTTGAAGAAAACCCTGATTTTTATAATTGGTTATATTTACTACGTTTCACGTCTCTCTGGAATTACTTTGTACCTGAATTGTGGTTTGATAAAATTATTTGTTCGAAATTACGGTTCGAGTTTCCAAGAATGGACGATGACGTCGTGATGAAGGAGGACGAAGCCAGTGACACTAACACCTTGAGTGTTACGGTAATTGGATTTCTTTTTAATTTGAGGTCTCTTTCGATATTTGCATCAAATCGTGATATTATTTTTGAAGGCTCTCGATCGTGCTCTACCACCGTACTCACCGCCGGGAAATGAAAAAGGCAGAAGCGGTTGCTCTGTTTCTTTAGAAACATAGGTCTGTTTCTTTGTGACGTGTCTAATAGATTGTTGACTACAGATGGCCCATCCCAAAACAGCCATCATGGAGTTAGAGAACTAACTCAAATCAACCAAACCATCCAATTCAACATTTTCCCTAATTCAGTTATTCTTGATTCTCAAAGTACTTACGCTTGAATCGGGGTCACTCAAGCTTTCACTCCCTCCGTCGCTTCTCCTGTCGCTCCCGTTATCATCGTCTCTCAAACTTTGGCTTCCTCCGTCGCTCCCGTTATCTTTCTCACCTCCGTCGCTCCCGGCCACATCTCCACCTCCACTCGGAGGGTCTCCGTCGCTCCCGTTCTCTTCCTCACCTCCAGGAGCCGGTTGGTTTTCTGCGCCGACCTCGGGTTCGACAGCTTCTCCTCTCAATTTTTCCCGCAACAAGACCTTCTCCAGATTTCTTGTAAGTACCATCTTCTTCGTTTTCTAATATCTACTTGAATCTCTCTTCGATTTCGAATTTGAAATTCAGAGGAGGAAAAGCGAGGAGACTTGAGACCGCGAAAGAAATCAAAACTGAAACGGAAGAAGAGAAGAAACGCGATTTTCATTTTAAATTAGGTTACCCGATTTGACATGGATATAACCCGTTGGACCCGGATATTTCGTGGTCGGATATGTAATTACCTCAACTTTTTCTGGATATTTTTGTCCTTTACTCGATTTTTTATTTAAATTTAAATGCTGCGAAAATGAAATAAACTAGAGGGATTTCTGAGATTGATGAAAAAGATGGAGGGATATGAGAGATGATTACTCAGAAATTACCCAAGTAAAACAAATTCCCTTATTTGTTCCATTGGATTGCAATTGTTGGGCTTTTTAAGTTTAGGAAAAGCCCAATAACGATGTCGGTTTTTTTGAATAGGATCCCTATAAAATTAAGTGTTGGTGGGTAGAATTTGGGGACACTTTATTTCTGGGAAAGAGAGAGTAAAGGTGGTACGTTCTCTCTCGTTTCTCATTTTTTTTTTTTTTAAACTTTCATCGGATCTCTCTTGTTTCATCGAATCGAGTCGAATCATGCCTGCTGAGATCACGATACCCAATTCTTTTTTTCTGGATCTAATGATTCAACATGAATTTTATCAGTCAAAATCAGTTTTAGACATTGAATTTGAGAAAACCTTGATTTGGCGAATCACTTTTCAATTTTCATAGATGGTTAAATTAACTGCGTTTCACGTCTCTCTGGAGTTAATTTGTTTTTGATAGATTCCGTGTGGTTCGATTTTTGTATTCAATTGAATCTAACACTCTAGAATTTTAGGGTTTCGTGAAATTTTGCAAGAATGGCCGACATCATGATGAAGGTTGAAGCCAGCAACACCTTCAGTGTTACGGTAAATGGAATCTCTTTGAACTGTGGATGAATGAAATCGCGATATTATTTTTGATATTTGCATAAAATCGTTATATTATTTTTGAAGGCTCTCGATCGTGCTCTACCACCGTACTCACCGCCGGGAAATGAAAAAGGCGGAAGCGGGTGCTCTGAAGCAGTCTACGACCCGTCTCACCCACCACCGGATTTAATATCACCATGTTATTATGGCTTTGTACCGAAAACATCATTTCTCACTCCTCCTGGTTGCATTTTCGAAGTTCCTGCTCTACCAACTCCCCCTCCCCCTGGCATTATCGATGGTGGTGACATGACGTTCCGTACCAGTTATGAGGAACAAGCTCAGGTAATAACTATAGTTTGTTCCATATGTAACTAAACTGATATATACTTGTTTTTTCTTCTTCTTCTTCTTTGGACTCGCTCAACACTTTTCTTCTTTTGAATCAGGATGGTATGCTTGTGGAGACACGGCTCTTTGGGAGAATTGGACTTCATTGCTACAATCTCGAAAAGGTTCAAAAATATATAATACATTATTATGTTTTTTCATGTTTTAAAATGAGTTAAGTCACGTTGGTTGTGTTTGTACTTTGTTTTGCCTTAATTTATTGTAGGGCACAAACTTTCAGTTTTTGGGTCTGGACAAGGAAATTACTACCGCACTATTTTACCGCACTGTAATATTAGGGGCAGAGGATCCAATACGCAATATCAAGGCCAAGTTTTCAACATATGTTTGCTATGGGAAAGAGAATGAAGGTTGCTTCACTGTCCATACCCTCAGCGCCAGAAAGATTTCGCCTCCACCTGCAGGTAACAATGTAACAATGTAATTAGGTCTGTTTCTTTGTGACGTGTCTAATAGATTGTTGACTACAGATGGCCCCTCCCAAAACAGCCATCATGGCGTTAGCAGTCTTTGGATGCCCAATTGGTTGCCTAAGAATGCCGTTAATAAGCTGCACTTCTACGAGGTGATCGTCATCGTCATCTCTCCCTCTCCACTCTCCCCTCTCCCTTTCAAGTCTTAGTCAAATGTTTCCTGTTTTTCTTTCTCTTAACTGAAGATCTTTGGTGATGTTGTTGCACAGATGAATGAATCTGAGGTGCAAGAAAACAAAGACTGGCTTCTTGTATACGCCGAACTCGCCTTGTACTCCTGGTTGGGATACGGGGTGAGGACTTGAAAGAGCTGTCTTTGCTTGTCTAGGCTAATCATCTCTACTCTAATCTCTTGGTCTTGTCTTGTCTTGTGTTGCAGTACCAATTGATGTATGCATTGCCTCTTGAGGTGGTCAAGGTTTTTGTGCAAACCACAGAAGATGTCGAGCCAAAGAATAAGGCCAAGGCCAAGAATGCAATCTTCTACATTATCTTCAAAACCGGCTCTGGTTTGGAGTTCAAGGGTATCATCAAGAGAGCTACGGATGGGAGGCCTGATCGTTTCTCCCTTGAAGCCAAGTGTCCTGTCCTCTGAGAGGCTTTACTAAAGCCAAGTGTTTCTTGATGTGTGTTAGGGAGAGTTCCCATATTATGTAATATCTAAGTATCTTATCGAAACTGTGCCCTGTCGTTTCTTCAAGTGTCTTCTTTGCTTTATGTTATGGTGAGAGTTGCAAACCGGTTTAGTAGTTGGCGTGTGAAATAAAATTTAATTTGTTATCTCTTATATTATTTTGCACCGCGTTCAAGAATTATACCTTGATTCTACTATCTAATCGCTTAAACATTGGAGCATTCTTCAACATGTCTGGTGTCACTAAACATGCAAGACGTCACTAATTAGTCAACTAAGTCAACAAGGATGTTCCAACAATGTAGATAATTAGGAAACAAACAGCTGTCAAAAAGAATTTATATAGCACCTTACCTTGCTGCCTCGAATGAAGACCTTACCATCCTGTTCCAAAGTATTCGGAAAAAAAGCCCAAACAAAAAAGTTCAGTAACAATCAGCAACAAAAGATATTAAGTTTATATCAAAGATACGAATCTCAAAAAGAGCATATGTTAGCAGAGAGTACTACAAGATAAAACATATACAATCTTGAAATTTATGAATCAGAAACTCTGACGATTTCCTTTCGAAGATTTTAAATGTTCTATGGTAAATTGTTCGGAAGGCAAGAACTCTATCTTGAGTCATCATGGTTATACATAGTTCATAAGCCATAACTGTTGACTGTGACAAACATAAGCGCCAGGTGCATAACTTTCCTTCTCTACTAATAACATATGCAAGGTCTTGACCCAACTCGTACCATCTAAAGAGCAATATGCTCACAACTCGTAACGGATCTTTACTTTAGGGGCTTTACTTTTTACATGCAATCATTTCACCACTAATTGATGAGAAACAAAACCTAAGGTTTAGGGAATAAACATGCACACCGGGGGGCCTTGTTTGCTCCATAAACATGCTTTTTATTTTGGGCTTCAACAATTGTGGCCCATTTTTTGTGATCTGTTGTTACAAGTCGGCAAAAGTTTGTTAACAACCGAAACACAGTGGTTTGGGCTGTGTAATAGGCCTTAGAAACTCGCGTTCTAATCTCTAATTTGGTCATTTATTTGGACTTCATTGAGGGTAAACATGTCTTTTCAGTGCCATCTTCCTCTTTCCTTGTAGCCCTAAAAACGCGCGGCTCTATTTTTTTTCCCGCAGTTTTCTGCCTCCCTATCTCGAGAGTAACATTTTCTTCTTCTTCCGGAAGCGCCGGCACCGTTTAAAACCAATGGATGACGCGACGCCGACGCGTCCTCCTCTCAGCTCTACGTTGACTGAGAACCAGGTTAGTTTCAGTACTTTGCTCCGGTTTCTTGTTTTCTTCTTAAGCTGACATTGGTCGGATGGGATCTGGTTTAATGGTAGCTCAATCTGGCTGAGATCCTAGTCGAGAATAATCGTACGGACCTTCGCGAGCGCATTAGGAAATTTACTGATGACAAAGCACAAGTAGAATTTTTCGATCAGGTTTTGTTTTTCTTTCCTTTGTTTAAATTTTCTTAATTTTCGGTCAATATTTTTACTTGATACTTGTGAAATTATACTTTTATCAGGTTAAACGCCGATATCTACCACTACGGCAACATCAAGAGGATTTACCAGCATACATCAGAAAAGGAGGTCAAAGAACAGTAAAATCATACATAGAAATTGTGGAACAGCTTCTTGCTGAGAACCCGTACGATGGATTCTCTCCTCCTACGCCCGTTGCTGATTTACAATATTTTACATTTAAGGTAAGTGGCGTGATTGTGGTTGGAATTTATATATGTTACCATAGGAATTATCCTAACGCTAACTGTCAAATCCAAATCCAATCCGTGCAGACAAAACTTCGGGCGCATCTCAACAGTTTAAGGGGCCAGCTTAGTTACGCGAACGAGAGTGTTGTCATTGAACATGTCTACAAAGTAATGGCTGTTTACCATAAGCTATTGCTCCATGAAGTTGTACAGCGCGACGACAAGGGCCAATCTTCACATCTCCTCGAGTTACGTGGTAATATCCACTTTAATTATCGTCGAGATACGTATGGTAGAGATAAAGAGAGGACAGCCCCTATCACCATCCGGCTACCCGTGTCTTATCCTCAACGTCGTCCTCACGTATGGATAAATTGCCCTGACCATGCGGCCATCGTCGTTGAGCAATTAAACGTTGCACCTAACGGTCTTGTCTCTATTCCGTATCTCGTAAATTGGGCTGAAGATAAGTCAGATCTCGTAACACTCGTCTCGCATCTCCGTGTCGACTTTTGCAGTCAAAACCCTATCTTCCCCATCGATCTTGGCATACAATTATCTTTTGAGCAGGTTTGTTATTTTTGATTTTTTTTTTTTTTTTTGTGCTTTCACTTGGGCATTGGCATCGAATGAATTTTGTTTTGGTTTTGGTTTTGGTTTCTTTGCGCTAGACAAAGTTGGTGAAGATCTTAATCGACTACGGTCAGATGCATCTTTTCGCCGGCATTGCAGGCCTACCTAAGGAGAGAATACCAACTTTTTTCAATCAGGTTTGTGTTTTTCTTTTTCTATGTTTGTTTTTTTCTTCTTAATTTGAATATAGAAAATTGACTGAATGCTTTTGAAACAATGGCTTATAAGGTTATTCAACGATATCCTCGGAGTTCAAGTTCTCACGTGGATTTAGCACACCACATCAGGACCACCAAGGGAGCTTTAGAACAATACGTTAACATTGTGGCAGACCTCCTTGGCGTACCTCCGAAAAAGAAAGGATATGAGGATGTTGCAAATCTTGATTTCATATGATCAGACAACGGATGCAAGGGGCCATATCGTTTTTCCCTTGAAGCCCAAGTGTTTAATATCAAGTATCTTATCGTTTTAAACCGCTCTAGTAGTTGATTTGTGAAATATATTGACTGATAAAATTGCTCCAGTTTGACTTGTTAAAATATCTACAATTAGTCTTCTATCTTGGGAGAATATCTATAGATGATTTTAGGCCTTGGTTAAAATCACATAACAAATGCATCAATGCCAGCCAAACCAACTTTTGATATATAGTGCTCGGGATCTCGTGAGACCACAGATAAAATTTTAAGCTTCTCTTAACAGAAACAATCGGGGAAACATGACCAGTAGATGCGTACCCTAAATCAAGATCTAAACATGCACTTTGCTCAGTAGCATTTTTTTCATGAAAAGGAGGATTTACCAGCATAATGCTTGTGGAGACACGGCTCTTTGGGAGAATTGGACTTCATTGCTACAATCTCGAAAAGGTTCAAAAATATCTTTGGTGATGTTGTTGCACAGATGAATGAATCTGAGGTGCAAGAAAACAAAGACTGGCTTCTTGTATACGCCGAACTCGCCTTGTACTCCTGGCTGGGATACGGGGTGAGGACTTGAAAGAGCTGTCTTTGCTTGTCTAGGCTAATCATCTCTACTCTAATCTCTTGGTCTTGTCTTGTCTTGTGTCGCAGTACCAATTGATGCATGCATTGCCTCTTGAGGTGGTCAAGGTTTTTGTGCAAACCACAGAAGATGTCGAGCCCAAGAATAAGGCCAAGGCCAAGAATGCAATCTTCTACATTATCTTCAAAACCGGCTCTGGTTTGGAGTTCAAGGGTATCATCAAGAGAGCTACGGATGGGAGGCCTGATCGTTTCTCCCTTGAAGCCAAGTGTCCTGTGTTCTGAGAGGCTTTACTTAAGCCAAGTGTTTCTTGATGTGTGTGAGAGAGAGAGGTGTCTATTATTTCTTCAAAGTTCACAAGACCTTAATTAAACTAATAAACCATTTATAGGTCTATCAATATTTTTTTATTTGGTCATATCATTTTGTTATATAAGCATACAACACTTTTTCCAAATGGACCAATAAGAAGAAATTCAAGTAAAAATTATGGAACGGTCCACCAATTCCCTTTGAATTACACATACGTGCCACGAAAATAAGAGTAAGCAGCCGCTCAAAATCAACTATCTTCTCGTATAACAAACAACACTACACATACATGTCTTAAACCAATAACCAAAATCGATTTAGAACCAAATCAAAACCTCAGATTCTTCGAAGTCAGATCATACTTTAACCAGCTTTCTTCTCTTAACAGTCTTCTTCTTCTTCTTCCAGCAAATACTTCTCAAGAATTGCCACTGTTGCTTGCTTGGCGCTGAATTAACAACAAAAACAACATCTTGTTAAGTAAATTAGCTAGCTCAAGAACCTCACCAAGATTCAAACTTTACATCCATTAATCCGCATTGATTGATCCGATCAAAAAAAAAATCCCAATTGCATACCTTCCAGGTCTAATGATCTTATACTTTCCGACTTTACTCAAATCGACAATCGTAGATCCTGCACGACCCGATGGAAGCAAACCACCATCATAGACATACGCACAATGCTGCCAAAGATTCTCAAAATCGTCAACACAAACGCTGCTTCTATCACCACTTAGATTAGCACTTGTAAGAGCCAACACACTCCCCGAGCCTCTCGACACTTCCCTAATGAACTCACAATCTGGAACCCGCACTCCAATAGTATCGATCCCCGCGTTCAAAGTCTTTTCAAGAATGCTTGATTCTCCTGTTTAAACACTACAAGAACACTCTCACTCTCACATAAAGAGATCATCACATCGACGCAAACACATTAAGAAGAAGATGCAAAACCTCGTTGAAGCACGAGAGTAACCGGACCGGGCAAGAGCGAGTCGAGTAAACCGTGAGGTAAGTGGTTAGTGGTAGCAACTCTCTTGATATCTAATACATCGCCAACACAGATAGCTAAAGGGCTTGTAAGCTTACGCCCTTTGATCTCATATATCCGGTTAACCGCTTCTAAAGAACTGTTATGTTTATATAATCACAACTCAGTCCCGGAAATGTAAAGCTTGTTTTAGTTAATCAAGTAGTAGCGAAGATATTACCAAGCATCACAGGCGAATCCATAAAGCGTATCGGTTGGCACAGCGATAACTTTCTCGGATTTGATTGCTTCGATAGCTTCCTCTGCATAGGCTTCGGTTGCGGGATGGACGATGCATGAATTGCTGGCTACACAGATGTCTGCTCTCTGCAAACTCCAAACCATCTTCTTTTGCAATCCCATTCTCAATCTTCTACTATGGTTAGCAGCAATCGAAAAGAATCTTAGCTCGGGAACTCCTAATACACATGAGAAGAGAAGATTGAAGATTGATGAATGCTCGCTCATTAGCTATACGACTTAACAACAAAGTTCCCTTATTCGATTCAGTGATGGTGGATTTGATTCAGGGTTGAAAACAGAGATAGTCAACACAGAAGTTTCCTTAAGAGCAAAAATTTCAATTACAAATTGCAAACGAAGAGAAACCCAGAAACATAACTTTGCCTTGCCTCAGAGAACAAAACGGATAAGCAATACCCGAAACCTGGAAAAGGTCACAGGACGAAAAACCAAGCGCGAAACAGTTAAAGCGGATTAAAAAATACAACCTTTACGCAGGAGAGGAGACGACGGCGCCGGTAAGATTCCGGGAAGTTTCTCGGCGAGTCTCGATGAGAAGTTCATCGCTGTAATCTTTCACTTGTTCACCGTCGTCGAGAAGATGGGCAACGACTTGTGTGCGAAATAGACGAACGGAAAACGCCCTATTTATTGTACATTTTATTCCTGGACTCATGATTCTACCTCTAATTCTCCGAAGCATTGTTGACTTTTTTTCAATTAGTCAACCTTTAATATGAAAATAGGCTTTATTAAATTTATATAATAATTCATATTTTATGTTTTAAACTTATAATTTCCAAACCTAAAAATTTTCAAGAGAACTTTCGGTAAACTCCGGCAATTTTTAGCAATTTCTAACAATTTTCGGCGATTATATCAATTCAAAATCCGAACTCCGAAATTTGTTGAAAATTGCTAAAAATCGCTGGAATTCACCGGAAATTCTCTTACGGTTTTTAAATTTGAAAATTACAAGTTTATAACATAAAATCTTGATGAATTATGTTACAAATTTAACAGAGTCTGTTTCTATATTAACTGTTGACTAATTGAAACTCAATTTAAAAAAAATCAACAATACTTTGGAGAATTATATGTGCAATCAAAAGTTGGGAAATAAAACTTGGGCGTTTTCCAAGAGTCTTTCCTCCGAATTGGCACGTGATTGCCTCGTGACCCACTTTTCAATTTGATTTTCCCTTTTTCCTTTTTGTTTTTTGTTTTTGAAAATTATGCTACTACAACAAACATTTCATTTGCAGAGATTGAGCAATCAAAGTTACAACCTTACAACAATAATACAATGGGTGTATGTAAAGAAGCAAAGACAAACAGAAGAACAATCTTAAGCATTCCTTCATCACTTTCCCTTTTCTTTTATACAAACCATCACATAACATTAACATTAACATTAACAAACTAACTGTATAAATGTAAAATCATCTTTCCCACTTGCTGGCTCTACGACGCATTTGGATGATGCTGAGAGGTTGTTGAATCCAGCGGTTGTGGTGGTGGCGGCGTCGTCTGAGCATGGTTCAGCTGTTGCTCTAGCCTTCTGGCTCGCCATCTTCGTTTCCATCTCACAAACTCAACCATCACTGAACTTCCGCATATGCAGACACCAAAGCCAGCGAATGTTGACAGAAGTACTGACAGAACTGGTTGCAGCTCCACCTGTTAACAACAACAAAGAATTGAGTTTATAGACTGATAAATGATAAAGGTTGCAACTTCATGTCGAGTTTTTCTCCAAGAGATACCAAAAGTCTTGATGCAAGTTCTTTAGCTTTGGTTTTAGAAGAGATGCGTTGAAAGAGTACTAACCACGGTGTAAAAGATATGGGCGAAGAGAACAACCAAAGCAAACTGGACAGATGCATAAATCCAGACAAATCTTCTCATTACTGCACAAAGATTATTCCAGAACCAAAAACGGATCAGAGTGGAGGGAAAACATTGAAAAGAGTTGTTCCAAATACAAGGCCTACCCATGGTTGATGCGGTCATGGATGCAAGAAGACCAAGAATACAAGAAAACGGCAGAGATATCGCGATTGCTCCCGTACCCATTTTCTCAACCTGCAGATGAAACTTACTGTTATATCTATGTTTGTGGTTTCTGTATATGCATGTCTATATTCGGAAGCTTCTTGTTGTTGAGGGTGATTATAGATAGTGGAGACGGATTACCAGGAGCTGCTCGAGGAAGCAAAAGTAGGCGAGCATGCTGATGATTACTAGAACCGGTACCTCCTGCCAAACCCTGAAGAGAAATAACACAAGAGATTTAGGTGAAGTTCACTATTTAACCAAAAGAAAGTTTAGAATGTTTCAACACTTGCAGACGATTTGTACAGGAATGAGAAATATACCTGTATCCGGTGACATCTATTTGAGGAATACCAGAGTTTCGAATGCTTTGGATCCGTAAGAGTGTCACAGGTAAGTTCTTGACTTCTTGTTTACACACCTCACAGGTCTTGTTACCCTTTATGGTGAACCACTTAAGAGCACAGTCTTTGTGGGCAAGAGCAAGTTCTCCTTTGCAACTACACTCCATTTTCAAGGTTTCTCCTCCTTCACAGAGCTCTACCAAACAAATCCTACAAACAGCTTCATCCTCAGGTATGTCTTCTCCATCAGCCTCACCTGTTTCTGTTCAAAACATCAAGATTGATTTGCTGTGTACAGTAAACAAATATCTTCATGAACTTTACTAACCAGTATCACCAGACTCTGATGCATTTGGGAAAATGTCTCCTTCTTTAACACGAGGAGTCGAAGGAATCACTCTGAAGAATGAATCCATTCCCTTTAGACTTGCTTCCTTGTCACTGACAGGCACAGAGCGAGAGCGAGCTATCTTGACACTCCCTTTGCTCTGCAATACCAAGTATGAGTAACCTAAACGAAAGTAAGGTATCTGAAGCAATACAAGAGAAAAAAAAAAGCTTACACTTGGAGTTTGAGGAGTAACACTGCTTCCTCCATGAGCTGACTCTGAGTTTGAAAGAACAATGGGAGTCACAGGCAGAGATGAAGTTCTCTTGATCCGAGGTGTAAATAACTTTGAGAGTGATAACGACCTCGATATCAAAGCCTTCTCCTGCAACGCAGAAGGAGAACATACATCCCCATGTCCCTTCTCTAGATCGGTATTAGAGGTTTTTGGTTTGAATCCAACTTTTGGGATTAGATTCTTCAGGGACGACTTGCCACGCGGAGGAACAGCAGAAGAGGAAGAAGAAGAAGAAGCAGGACCAGGACCTGGAGAGCTTGAAGTCAAAGCAAAGTTCACTCTTCTTGGAGTTGGACTAGGCGTTGGAGGCATTTTGATTACAACCGAGTCTTCAGGAGAGAGACCAGCTGCTCTCGAGGGTATCTGCAAAGAGAGATTCTTTCGCCTCCACTGTTGAACATTTGTAGAAGTCTCTTCGGTTATAGCAGACGATTCCTCTTCCTATTTGTTAACAACAAAAATGAAAGTAACCAAAAGAGTTCTATGAGAACTTAATTAATTAAGGTAACCAGAACAACTTGATCTGCTCTAAAAGCATGGATTTTTTAAACATACCAAGCAATTTTTAGCAAGTAATTAGCACAAAAGGCTCTCACTTTTCAATTCAATTCAATTCAAGAACCATATAATTCCTCTTACAGACACATCTAATTCACTCAAAGATCAAATCATTGAAACCAAGAGTCATACTTGCATACAGACATATGTCGGATGCGTATATGTGTACCTGATTTGAAGAAGAGGCAGAAACACCATGGCCTGAATCAAGAGGATTAAGAGGCTTCTCCTCAGTACCCATCACTATACAAAACAGCGAGAGATTGATTATCAAGAAACCTTTTGAAATATTCTCCTTCGAAAGCAGAAGTGAGAGGAAAATAAAACGAAGCCAAACCTTAACAATAGAAAAGTGGAGACTTTAATTAGAAGGCCAGACAAACACTCGGAATAATCATATATAGACGTCACAAGCTTTCACAGTTTTGTTTGCTAGAGGAAAAAGCGTGACACAGTAGCTATTACTGAGAAACGAAACCCACAACTACAAGAAACCCAGAAACTAAAAGAAACGTCCCTAAAAAGAGAAAAATCCAAAATTTCCTGAAAACCCGCCCAAAAGGAAGAAACTTTGAAACGGAAGGAACAGAGAGAGAGAGAGAGACAGGAGTTTCTTTATCTTCTCGAGATTAGTGCTTATGATGATGAGATAGATAGTGGAATTGGGCTGTAAATGGGGGAAGAAGAATGAGAAAGAAAAAAAAGATATGGAGGAGGAGAGAGAAGAAAAGCATTATTCTCATTTATGTAGAGAGAGATGGGCCTACCTCTCCATCTCTCTGTTTCTCTAAGATTTCCCACTTCTATTTTCATCCTCTTCTTGCCTGAAAGGCTCAAAGCATTACAAGTCTTTTTTTTTTAATGTAAATGTCGAAATTGTTTTTCTGGATAAGTCACATTATAATGTTTTTTTTTTAAAATGTGAACCTAACATCTAATTCAGTTGAACCTATAATTTCAGTAATTAGGCGGTGTGTATTTGGTGAGGTGCGGCACAATTCGATAAGTCGAATAAAAAATTTATATGGTTTGTTATATTTTGTGTATAAGTGAGTAACTCGTGTGAATGTATGACATGTGTAGTGTACTATCTCGTAGTTGCTTTTGTTCTTGTTGGTGTTTGCTTTTGACACCCGAGTTTGATGTAACACCTGCATTTTGTATGTATTATAGTTCTCATGTCTATTAGTCATTCCATAATGATATTGTGTTGACTAAAATCTTCATTTCCGGTAGTAGGCTTACATCTATAAAACATAGACTAGAGGAATCAAGTAATTAACATAGTTTATAATTCTTTCACGGCATGTGATGCAGATAAAAGTAAAGTATGATCGCGGAATCAAAACCGAAGAAGAGGATGATAGGACTTTTATGTTTCTTGAACTGTTTAAGTTGTTAGGCGTAATAAACGAATTTCTTTGTCTACTGGATGTAAATTAATTTTTAGCGAGATTCTATGCTTTACAAAATTTGAGTATTGTTATTATTTTTGTAACCGGTTTGCCTTTTTACTTGTGGATGCTTGTTTGATGTTATTATATAAGTACTAGGAGATCAAAATTTTCTTATTTATCATGACTCATGAGCTACGTTCAAAATCTCGGCGGTTTGTGCAATTAATCGGCCGGTATATCGTAAACCGGTCGCTAACCGTAGAGATTTTCCTTAATCGGCATCAAAAACCGGTCAACCGTGGTTTGACCGGTTTAGCCGCGAAATTAATAAAACCGGCCGAGAAATATCAAAAAACGTTGGGCCACAATTTTGATTTTACAATTCAAGCCCATTTTTTGTAATTTAGCCAACCCATCACTTATCTTCTCTTCTTCTTCGCTAAAGAATTGGAAATTTGAGTGGAACTATTATCTTTTGTATTAGAAATGTTTGTGAACTTGGAAAAATCTTTAAGAATTTGTTATCTTTTGTATTAATAATATCCTATATAAATATAATTTTTAAAATATATATTAAAATAAACCTAAAATTCCGCCCCGGTTAATCTCCGTATTATTAGCGATTTTTTATAAAATCGCTGATCGCTACCTCACCGAATAATTAGCAATAAGCGATATTTTGAACGTAGCTCATGAGTGAAGTATGTGCTTAGTTAGGTGGCGCAGATAATACGTCATCTCATTAATTAATTATTCTATACGACAACTATCGAAAATTCGAAATGATAATGTATGATGTGATGTGACATTTTATATGTTTTTGCTTCTATTAATTGATGTTAAATATGCTCCAATTTGAAACATCCCTCAATAATTAATATATATGTTCATATAAAAAATACAAAATATTATACTAATTTTTAAAATATGTTATTAAAAGGTCCCAAAAAAAATTCCGTACAAAGTAAAAACCTTGAGCCAGTTCTGTTTGTGTGTTTCTACAAGCATTTTGAAAATGCTGTTTTTATCGAACCATAAAGTCGATATTATATTTGAATTCCACTGTGGACTGATGCCCAAATAAAAGTAACTTTATTTTTCATATTTTGCTTCTTACGAAGAATCTCTGCTTTTTAAAAAAACATTATATGAGTAATCACTTGCATGAATAAAGTGTTTTTGACTTGAATTCACAATCAGCCAATCTTCTTCGGAGGTTTTAAGCTGAAGATTTTATATTTTATCTATATAAAGATTTGTGTTTCTTTTCATTCGTATTAATCATCTTGCACATTCATTTTCATTTTGTCTAGTAATTCTGGTCAACAAAATAATACTTGTTTCCCACATATAAAAGAAACATGAAAGACGATAGCCGAATCATCCATATATAATTCACTAGGTTAAACTTAGGAGTAATTTGCTAGATAGCAAGTATATTCAAGTTTTTTATCTGTTAAAATAACACTTCTATATTTTCTCTTTAAGAAATAGCATTCTCATTTTTTGGACATTATATTTTTGCTTTTTAATTGACAAGATCTTACGTGTTTGCTGCTCTAAAGAAGCGTTGTAAAACATCGATATATGTACCGTTCATCACGTTTCCTCAGTTCAAATAATTGAATATGTTCATACTGATTATAGAATACACAAAGCGAATATACACCTTAAAATTTGTATGTGTTTTGGTCCACGTATACTTAATGATTCTTTGTTGTTTAAATTAATTATTGACCGGAAAAGGTCACCATTTCGTGACATAATAATTTATTATGTAAATCTTAAAACTAAACGATATTCGTCGAACATATTCGGGCTACATGAACCACCAACCATAGGTGTATAATGAAAATTAAAATTCATGTAAATGTATATAAGTGAAAGAAAAATGAAAATTCAGTCGATTATATATTTGGATTGGGATGTTTTTATATCTGATTGGCCAAACCTACCGATTACGTGAAAGTAGAATGCCAAACCAAACACACCACAATTGGCCGACACACAAAAGGCAACGCTAAAGCATATTGCGCATATTGGTAGTATGTCTCTCTCTCTCTACATATGTAATAGCATTATAGGATCATGTTCTTTTTTGGTAATGAGTATAGGATTATGTTTACATGTATCATAATAAGCTTCTTTTAGCCATGTATTAGGAGTTATAACCTATAATCAATGAAGACCCACTATAATTTTTGTTTTGTTGTTAAAGAGACCCACTATAAATTGAAAAGCTATATATGTGTTTACATTCATTATATTCTACAATGACAAAGTTAGTTTTCCTTTGACAAAAAAAACAAGGTTCATTTTATCTAACCTTTGGTCTAATGAACTTTAAAAATGTTTCCAACCGAATACAAACCCGGGAAGAATGCAAATTTATGCATTACCCCTTAAGTTATAAGCCTCAAACACCAGACCATAAACCGTGATTAAAATTTAAATTTTACTATTTTTTTCTAACGAGAAAAACCGAACCTAAAACTTTCAAACAAAACGCAAAAACAAACTAGATCACGAGCCTCTCCGCTCAATAAAATACATAATAAAATGGCACAACTTCAAGATTCGAGTTGCGGTAGAATCTCGTGGAATACCAAATTCATAAGGTCGTCATCCGTAAACGTTGATATCCTTATCCTCCACCCCCAATAGGCTATATAGCCCATAGGACTTTTACTTCAAACGAACTTCTAAAAATTCTTTCCATATGAGGAATATGATGCATTTCGTATTTACGTGTACAAATAACATTAAAATAATTAAGTTTAAGTAATTTCGTAGGTATGATAACTGGTTAATTTAGAGCATCTCCATCGTGGGTTCTATGTTGGTTTTAAGAAAGTTTTTTGTCACTAAATGAAAATAAGAAAAGAGAAAAGAAATTAAATTTCTGGAACCAGGTTTTTAGTAAGAATTTTTCGCCGAGCTAAAAACCCGCCACCTGTCGCAAGCTCGGTAATTGACGGTCTTTTCCTTTTTTTCTCTCTCTCTCTCCACCCATGTTCACGAGGCAAATCGACTTCTGGCCGATTTGGTGCCGTCGATCGGTCTCCATCTACGCCGTCTTCTTCTACGCTTTAGTATCTCCCTAGACGCCGATTGGTTTTGTATGGTCTATCATATTACTCTTGAACGACGCCTGATTCCTTTGTCTTTTCTTCTAGATTGATTAAAAAAACTTTCTTCAAAATTGTTTGCTGTGCAGCTCTTAACAAGGAGGATCGAGCAGGGCTTGTTAATGCTTTTAAGGTGAGTTTTAACAAACGATTTGGGTTTTTATTCCTGTGCTTTAGTGATTGTTTTCTCTTTGTGGTATTTGAGTATTTTAGAATTCGGTTTCTTGTCTTCTGCTATGGTTTTGAGGATTGTCTCTACAATTTAATTTAATTGTTGTTTTTCCTTTGAAAAATTGTATAAACTTTAGTAGAGTTAATTATTCAAGAATGATTTTTGAGCGATGGACTTTTGGTTTGCTTTCTCATCTGATCTCACAGATTCATCGGTCCATCTGTTCACCTGTTATGCTTTTTGTGCTCTTATCGCAGCGAAATATAAAAAATTGTGTCTTTTGATTCAACATGGTTCGGTTCCTTCTTCCTTTTAACATGATTCTCGATTGATGGGTTTCTCTTTTGGTGTTATCAGAAGGGAAGTTGAAGCCTTTGAAGCAGTCTGAGTCTGGTAAGAAGGAGTACGATGAGGTATGATCCTTCTTCAAATTTTGGCAAATTTTGTTATTTATGTGTTTTTGTGCTTTACTTTTCTTTGGAAACCTGAGCAGAATAGTCTGCGTATGGTCCATGAGCTATGATCATAAATCTAACCTCCTAGTTGTATATTCGAATCTCTATGTCAATTGCTTTATTGAATTATGATGGAACTTTTATGATTGTAGCATGACTAGTTTCTGTAGCTCAACGTTTTAAATACTGTGTTTCGATTGCAGCACGATAAGGAATTAATGCATAAAAAGAAAGATGAAGAGAAGGTAAGCTTTGGAAGAATTCTCTTCGAGGAAAGGGCATCTCTAGAAGCTAATACCAAAAGTTATATCAGCCTTTATATACCAAAGTTTGAAAATTGTCTTCGTTTATGTGGTCTTTAGCTTCCTATTATTAGTATGTCTTTGTTATACATGAAGCTCCGCTGATAAAACTTCTCTTTGTTGCTAATCAATAGTGATGTATGTTGTTTACCTCTTTTCACACCATACGTGATTGATTATAACTGATACTGATGGTTTTATGCTCTCCTAATGTCTTAATCTCATACAACGATATGAGATTGTGAACGATAAGGTGGATGTTAAGGATGCACCGAAGGAAGTAAAAGCAGAGGAGAAAGCTGTTGAAGGTGTGTTATCAATTACTTCCCACTGAACTTTGGTTATGTTTTTTAGCAGTGAATGTTTCAAATCATATGTAAATTTGTGTTTGTGAAGAGAAAGGAGTACTTGATTTTTTTTTTTTTAAGAATCATATAAAAGGTTTTAGCAATGGAGGTAGAAAAAAATTAACATCCCACACAAAAGTTTTTAATATTGATTTGTGTGAAAATTATTAATAAAAGATAGCTTAGAACCAAAAATTTGGTTTTATGGATGGAGATGGTCTAAGTGTCCAGATTTAGGTTTGCGAATATACTGACATATGCTCTCTTGGGTTAATGTAGGGTTTGCACTTTTTTTAACCTTTTAAAAAAAGATTTTTTATATTTGAGAAAATAACGCAGGTCATGGATTAACCATATATAATATATAACAAATAATAAGAGTAATCAAAGTCGGTGTGTGTGTCAGTGTGTGACACTGTGACTATACGTAACAATGTATTTTTTTTTTCTTTGTAAATAAAGTTTATTTATAGATTTTGAAGTTTCACATTTTAGCTTTGTACTTGTATTTACTTTACATAAACTTTTCATATAATAACCAAAATATGGTATGTAAGATTCTTTACACATTCAACTCCTTAAACGTCTAAATTTGTTGTTTTGGGAGTAAAACAAAGACTTGTACACAAAAACAAAGAAACCAAACCTACATTGGTATTCAATTACCAGCTTTATGCAAAGCTGCCATGAAAGAGTTATATGATGATTCAAGATCAAAGTGAAGCTGCCTTGACTGTTGTTCCGTGAGCTCATCAGCTGCTCCCATCTTCGACAACCTCAAAAGCCATTCTTTCATCTTCGTCTTCCCTTCGAAATCCGCCGGTAAAATACCCAGTTTTTTGAGAGAAGCAGATAGATCAGACAAGAGAGGATAAACCTGATCAACAGCAACCATGTTTAGTAAGAAAAAGAAATCCAAACACTTACAATAACTTGATGTATCTGAAAAACTGAGCCATTTGAATCAATGATTGAAAGGAGTTTAATTACCTCTTGTGGCGGAAGAATGGTCTTAAAAGACCCATCAGGATAATATCCAAACCATGAGGTCTCTTTAGGTATCAGTATTATTGTGTCATGCTCAAACTGATAATTCAATCAAAAAACAAAAACTTTACCATCAAAAAGAAACTTGAAAGTCAATAACAGAGAAGTGGCTTTCGATGACTAACTAACCATAATAAGCACGAGAGTCTCCAAACTTGAGAGCCTCTCTTTATATAAGTCCCGTTTTTTACTGGAAGCTCATTGTTTAGCCGGACCATAACCGGGTTTTGATTCAAAACCATTCTAAATGCATCGATTATGTAAATGTTTATTGTAATTGACTTCTTCAACATACAAATGGAAGCCTAAAAGCTTATAATCAGTAAGTGATATAATCAATCACGAAACTACAATCAAATGGAAGCCTAAAAGCTTATAATCAGTCAGTGATATAATCAACGAAACTATACATAAAAGTCAAATCGGCGGAGCAATAGAAACCTTCGATAAGAGTGAGGAAGGTGTTTATCTGGTCCCTGTAGACGTAGCCGATCAAACAGTGCCAATCAACAAAACGCCGGCCAGAATTGTACCCTTAATAGATCCCCTTCCGATGCGCCATCGTCATCGCTCTCAGCCGAGGGCTCATCGTCGTCGTCGCTGGATTTGGGATTGAAGACCACTCTTATACACCTTTGAGGACGAGATTTCGTAGTGATTTCTCAAATAAAATCGATTCAAAGGCATGAGTCGCCTTCGAATCGCCCCTAATTGACGAAGAACAGAGAGAGAATGAGGAAAACAAAGAAAAAAGTTTTTTCTTCTCAAGAATTTGGCCCAATAACCAGTTGACACGTGGCCCGGAATGTTGAAAGAAACGTCGATGTCTTCTAGTATATTAGATACTATTTTTGATTTAATTAAATCCTGCATTTACTTAGAAAAGGCAATAAGAGACCTCGTTAATCATGGTCTACGTACGTAGACGTGAGTGAGAGACCCACATTGTTGGGGAGAAAGAATCAATTACAAGGTTCTTTATATTAAGTAGACTTAGATTATAAACCTACTTACAGTGACCTTAGTGACCTTAGTGACCTTAGTGGGTTTTATGACACACCCATAAAATTTTGTCTTTTCTTTTGGAAAATATTAAATTATACATTATCTTTCTTTTCTTTTTGACAAAGGGTTTAAATTATTCATTATTGAAGATTAGGAGTTAGGACACACCACTTCACATGATTTATTAATTTCAAAACTATTTTTTATTGGAATATCCTTATTTACTTGGTTAGAGTTTTAAGCATAGGATGGGTAATCGTGGTAATAGTGTCTTGACATTAACAATACTTCTTTCGGTTTAGTGTTAAAATTAACAATAGTTTGTTTGATAAACGTAATAATTTCCATCAGAAAATTCCTATGGAAATTTAACAATCCACCATAAACTTACACAAATAGCGAACTTTTTCTTAATTAACTTCCATGACAATACATGATATTTAAAATTTTCATATATTAATAAAAACGTAGACTCATGGGTTGTAGTTGTACGAAGGAATATATACAAACTCGTATCACATGTCAACTTTCACGGATGCAAAATTGCAAATATACTAGGTCCCCTCTGGGAACACATGACCAAACTGGAAAATTGCAAATACAAAGGCATGTAAATGCAAAAATCAAATCCATTAGATCCGACACGTCATTATCTTAATTTTTGGGATTACTGCGGAGTACATCTCATAAGTTACAAGCAAACTACTTATACTTGTGTCTTGAAGCTTCGAAGAACAATCGAGACAATACTTTATCCCAAAAAAAAAAAAAAGATCGAGACAATAAAACTACAACTAATATAAAAATCTCAAAAGTATACCTTTCACCAATAATAAACTAATGTATATACTCCCGTCAGTAGACTGTTACTGTATGTTGAAATTTAAATAATTTTAAATCCTTAGTTGGCTGATGATATACACCCGCCAAGCCCGGCGTGGGCTAGAATGTGAATCATAAAGCTACAATATTTTGTGGGGTTGTAGTGGTTAAGAAGCCTAATTGAAGAAGTTCTTTTGTCGTTCACAATTTTTTACATATAGTGTACAGTATATATTTACGAAAAAAATAATAAATTTCACAAAATAAGAAAACGAAGTAAAAATCATGATTTAGGAACAACTGTTGGTTGTATATCACACTGAAATTTTCGACACCAGTATTCCACATGTGGACTGATGATGTCTGCAAAAATAAGGATCACATCACATGAAATACTTTTCCTGTGCTCACTGGAAATTTCAGACTAATTTGTATGTACATCAAATAAATCGACCGTTTATAAATTATAATAAAAAAATATATTGCGTGCATAAAATTATAAAAAACATACGTTACATTGTTGATCAGATCAGCAAAAATAGTAATAAATCACCTCTGCTCTTCCTCCGGCTTTGGGTCGTGTGGGACCGACCCCTACTGGAACTTATGGGGATCACGAACCATCCATTAAAGCCTCCTTCAATTTCTTTCACTTGTTCCATATGAAAAGACTTGCAACATGTTTTCTCTATGCACAACAATCGAATTCTCTGTACAAACACATTGGGATTTTTTAATTTTAATTCAAGTAAATGATGAACATTTTGCAGAGTAATGAATTTTCCTTTTCTTTTCCAATTTCGCCCACAAAAATAAAAAAGCAGAACAAAGACACAACAACATGATAATCCCAAGAAGAAGAAGAAGAATGAAAACTAGAAAAACTAAAGAGACAAGTCAAGAAAGAAGAAGAAGAAGAAGAAGAAGAAGAAGAAGAAGAAGAAGAAGAACGAACAAACGAACCAGAGAAAGATTTGATGTAAATTAACAACAACAACAACAACAAAAAAAAAAAAAGAAAAGAAACGAACTTCCAAAGCTGAAAAGAAACAAAGATCCCTTGTTTTTTATTTCTATCTCTTTTCAACAACCCATCACTGCGCAGTTATACACAAAGACACCAACATTCTCTTTAACTCCAATCACTTTCCAATCCAAGTTTCCATCTTTACCTCCCGATCTCGGACACCAAGCATTCACAACAATCCCTTCCCCATTAACACCTCTCTGCCCACAAAACACCAGCAACTGATCCCCACACGGCTTAAACGCCAACCCCCAACCGTTGGACGAGTCCACCATCGGCGGCAACCTCCCCATAACCTCCCACTTGTTCTCCTTCTTCTCATACCTCTTCACCATACTCGTCAAGTACTCCAGCGTGAACAGCTCGTTGTTCACCACCACAACCAGCGGCGGAGCCTGCGCCGCCCTGTTCACATTCGGATACATCCCTTCGATCTTCCTCCACTTCCTCGTCTCCAGATCGAACTCCTCCCCGCACGTCACCGACACATTCGGCCCTGACATCCCTCCGATCACGTAGAACTTCCCGTCCATGAAAAACCCCGAACACAGCCTCCGCGGCGAATGCATGTTCGGAAGCATCTCCCACCTCCCGGAAGACGCGTCGTAAAGCTCCGCCGACGCCAATATATTCCCGTTCATATCCGTCCCTCCCGCGACGATCGCGATCCCGCCGAGGCTCCCCGATGCGAACAGGCAGCGAGGACGGTGCATGCCTTCGCATTTGAGCCAGCGACGAGACCTCACGCTGTATTTCCAGATCGCAAACTGAAACAACTCTCTCCCGAAAACGAGAAGCTCGTCGTCTACGGCCAACGACTCTTTGTCCGCGTGGTTGAAGCATTCGTCGCAGGGCATTTTAGGTAGCACCATCCATTTCTTTGTCATGGGAGAGAACATTAACCAGCCTCTCGGGTCACAGACCATGAACACGAGATATTCAACTATCCCTAACTCCTTTCTCAGAGCAAACAAGTGTCCGTCGTTGATCAGCTTGTTGTACTTCTTGCTTACGCAAGACAGCGAAGGATAGTCCGATCTCGGAACCCAAGCGAGGCAGTTTAGAGCAACGTCGTCGATGAGACCAGGGAGGAGAAGCGAGTCGCTTGATCCCAACCTGAGACGATGAGCATCGTTCTCTACCACAGAAGCAGAGGCAGAAGCAGAGACTTGTCTTCTCTCATGAGGATTTTGTTCTTCCGCAGCCATTATTGTTGGAAACCTATTTTCAATACAAAGAATCCAAAACCAAACCCAAAAAAAAACAAAGACTTGTTTTATTGTTCAAGCATCAAACAAGTCTTTCTCGATTGGGAAAGTCTTGTCCCAGTTTCCAGAGACAGATTTCGATCGTTGCTCCAAAACAATCTCCATCTCTTTATTTCTTTCCATCAGATTTTCAAACAATCGAAACAATGACATTGACAACACACATCTTTTTACCCAAAACCAGTGAGTTCCAAAGTTGGATTACTCTTGTAGCTCCAAGAGTTGAAATCCGATGAGCAATACAAAACCCAATTAATCTGTAAACCGATGCAAACAAAAATGTCAGAATCTGTAAAAACTTTAACCAAACAAAAGATAGAAAGAAATATCCAAAATCGGGTCTCGAGATTTCACATGATAATGATATCAATCCAACGGAAATAAATTTCCCAATAAAGATTACGAATAAGAGAAAGCAGATCCGAATCCGAGGTAAAAAAATCCAAAAATCTGGAATTGGAAAATGTGCCCAGATCCGAAAAGAAGGATCATACGGATCTAACTAATGGAGCAGTGAACAACGAAAAGACTTCCTCAAGCTTACCCAAGACCTCCAATGGTAGAATTAGATCTCGCTGTCTCGGGTCATTCCGGTGACCTCCCGGAAATTATTACCCGTATAAGATTTAGCCGGCAACTGGCATGGAGTCAAAAGGAAGAGAGAGAGAGAATAAATTGCGAAACAGAACAGAGAGAAACTGAAAACTGGCGTTAGAGAAGAAAGGTGCGTTATAAACAAGTGAAGCCAAAAAAGACATCGATGTGTAACTACAGAAAAGCTTATGTAACGTAAAACGTCTTTTATTCCAGTCCTCAACTTGTATATATTTCTGTTTTGACCCCATAATTTGTACTAATATGTCTTTTTTGGCACACGACCTGATTTATAACATAAGACTCGTTAAGAATTCGTAAATTAAATAATAATAGAGAACATAGAAGAACATTTATAACTTAGGACTTGATTTCGTGGTTTGACCAAAGAACATTTATAACTTAGGACTTGATTTCGTGGTTTGACCAAAGAACATTTATAACTTAGGACTTGATTTCGTGGTTTTGACCACGACACTAGTACACTACTTTGTCTTACCACGACACTAGTACACTACTTTGTCTTACCACGACACTAGTTTCAATAAGGTACTTGATAAATAATATGGGGACTCTCTCACAAGACAGGACACTTGGCTTCAAGGGAAAAACGATCAGGCCTCCCATCCGTAGCTCGCTTGATGATACCCTTGAACTCCAAACCAGAGCCGGTTTTGAAGATAATGTAGAAGATTGCATTCTTGGCCTTGGCCTTATTCTTTGGCTCGACATCTTCTGTGGTTTGCACAAAAACCTTGACCACCTCAAGAGGCAATGCATACATCAATTGGTACTGCAACACAAGACAAGACAAGACCAAGAGATTAGAGTAGAGATGATTAGCCTAGACAAGCAAAGACAGCTCTTTCAAGTCCTCACCCCGTATCCCAACCAGGAGTACAAGGCGAGTTCGGCGTATACAAGAAGCCAGTCTTTGTTTTCTTGCACCTCAGATTCATTCATCTGTGCAACAACATCACCAAAGATCTTCAGTTAAGAGAAAGAAAAACAGGAAACATTTGACTAAGACTTGAAAGGGAGAGGGGAGAGTGGAGAGGGAGAGATGACGATGACGATCACCTCGTAGTAGTGCAGCTTATTAACGGCATTCTTAGGCAACCAATTGGGCATCCAAAGACTGCTAACGCCATGATGGCTGTTTTGGGAGGGGCCATCTGTAGTCAACAATCTATTAGACACGTCACAAAGAAACAGACCTAATTACATTGTTACATTGTTACATTGTTACCTGCAGGTGGAGGCGAAACCTTTCTGGCGCTGAGGGTATGGACAGTGAAGCAACCTTCATTCTCTTTCCCATAGCAAACATATGTTGAAAACTTGGCCTTGATATTGCGTATTGGATCCTCTGCCCCTAATATTACAGTGCGGTAAAATAGTGCGGTAGTAATTTCCTTGTCCAGACCCAAAAACTGAAAGTTTGTGCCCTACAACAAATTAAGGCAAAACAAACACAACCAACGTGACTTAACTCATTTTAAAACATGAAAAAACATAATAATGTAATATATATATTTTTGAACCTTTTCGAGATTGTAGCAATGAAGTCCAATTCTCCCAAAGAGGCGTGTCTCCACAAGCATACCATGGGCGCCAGGCTCAAATAGTCTTACTACAAGAAAACTAATCTCAATTGGTTTCCCCAAATCTCATGTAGTCTCATGCTTCACATTATTACGACATTGCCATTAATGAATCTGATTTGGAATCGGGTTGGAATCGGGGCGGAACCAACCTTCCTTTCGTTCCGGGTTCCTCATTCCGGGCGGGCGTTCCGGGCTTCCAAATGGGCAATCAGTTCCGGATTTCGCGAGAAATTTTCCGAAATTAAACGGGAATCTGAAGCTCCTCCTCCCTCAGCTCGTGGGTTCCCAGCTCGTTCGCCTCCATAGCGCCGCGCGGAAACAGCTGCCGGGATTGTAGCACGCATTGAATTCGAATCTCTGCCATGCCATTGTAGATTCGAATCGGAACTTGTGCGTTCTTCTTCCGTTCTTCTCTCTGGTTCCGTTTAATTGAGTTCGATTGCGATTTGAATTGAAAGCAGTTTCGGAATTGATGCATTCGTTAGTGAGTACAACCAATTCATGGCAATGTGTGTCGACGATTACAACTAGTAATTGAGTTTTGTTTTGCAATGTTGTTGTGTTTTTCTTTTGCAGATCATGAACGGAATTTGTTACACGAACATCTTATTTGAGGTTGGCGAATATTATTCTGAGAATGGAGAGCCTCCTCGATGGATTCCGAGAGAAGAAGATCGCAGCTACAGTTTACTGTTTAAGACATCAATGGAAGAGATTAGTCACTCTGTTTTAGTGGAGAGGATATGCAGGAAGCTTGCGATTGATGCATGTACGAGCAAACTGAAACTGAGTTACATTTCAATGGTGTTTAAACCTAGAAGACGAGTATTTGTTGTTGACGACGAGGATGTTCATGCTTACCTAAATTCGATGGATAAAGAGCAATGTAGGAGCGTGTTGAATGTGGAGGTATTGTTAGCTAGTGAAATGGGAAGTTCTGTAGGAGAGGTTAACAACGCAGGTATGTTAACTCTATATGCGGAGAGAGAAGGAACGCAAGAAGAAGCAGAGAAAGAAGGAACGCAAGAAGAAGCAGAGAAAGAAGGAACGCAAGAACAAGCAGAGAAAGAACGAACTCAACAACCCGAAGAGCAGAGAGAAGATGTTGACGTTGGTGATGGTGATAATGGAAATAACGGTGTTGGCTCTGCTTTTGATGATCATGTTGAGTTTCAGCGAGTTATTGTTGGGTGCGATTACGTTGATGAATGGGATGATGGTATGGGTTTGTTCATTGGTCAAGAATTCCCGAGTAAGGAGGCAGTGCAAGAGTTCGTTGCTAGTTCTTCTCATCGAAATTGTTTTGGGTACAAACTAGCAAAATCTGACAGAAAGCGTTATGTTGTAAGATGCAGTCAAGCGAAAGAAGGTTGTGGCTGGTACTTAAGAACTGCACAGGTTCCGAATTCAACTTCTTTTTCTGTGAGGGTTTACACGGGCAAGCATAAATGCTCTCGAGCGAGTGCGAGTACAAGCATGAAAAAAACCAGAGGCACACCACGCCTAGTTGCTGCGATTCTGAATGAAGATTATGCAGGTAGTTTTGATACCCCATCTCCCAAAAACATTGTGGATATTGTTCAAGGAAGAATGGGTGTGAAAGTTTCATACTCCACCGCATTGAGAGGGAAGCATCGAGCTCTAGATGATGTGCGCGGCAACCCTGAAGAATGTTTTCAGCTTATCCATTCTTATTTCTACATGTTAAAGAGAGTCAACCCAGGCACTGTAACTAACGTGAAGGTGGATGCAAATGGGAAGTTCCTATATTGTTTCGCTGCATTAGGAGCCAGCATTGAAGGTTTTCAGGCTATGAGAAAAGTAATCATTGTCGATGCAACTTCTCTTAAGACGTCATATCCAGGGATGCTTGTTTTTGCCACTGGTCAAGATCCTAATCATCACCATTATCCCCTTGCGTTTGGGATTATTGATAGCGAGAATCATGCAAGTTGGGGATGGTTTTTCCAAATGCTGAAGACTGTTATAGAGGATAGTCCTGAGTTGGTATTTGTTTCTGACAGACATCAAAGCATCATCAAGTCGGTAAAGGAAGTGTACCCTTCTGCTGAACATGGATATTGTATCTACCATTTGTCACAAAATGTGAAGGGAAGGGTTAACATCAACAAAGACGAATGCGCTAAACATTTTATTCAGTGTGCAGAGATCTACACCGTTGGTGAGTTTTGGCCCTGTTTTAGCGATTTCCAGAGTCGCTATCCCAGCGCAGCAGTGTACCTTGAGGAGCATGTAGAGACAGCTAAATGGGCAAGATGCCTATTTAAGGGAGTGAGATATGATGTTGACACAAGCAACGTTGTTGAGTCCATGAACAGTGTCTTCAGGAAAGCTAGGAAGTACTCTATACTTCCTATGTTTGATGAGATATTGAAGACATTTTCACGTTGGTTTAACGACTATAGGAAAGAAGCCGGGTCTGTTTCGACAGCAAAGAAGTTGGTGCCTCTGGTGGAGAACATTATGCATGACCGATGTCAAGTTGCATCAAAACTAGTCGTAAGTGAGGTGAATTCTTACACGCTTGAGTATTATGTTAATGACAGAGGGATTCATCACACGGTTAGTTTGTCTAGGAAAAGTTGCATCTGCAATCGCTTTGACATTGACAAGTATCCTTGTGTTCATGCTATAGCCGCTGTTATAGCACTGATGAGGTGTGAGGATAGAAGTGCTGACATACATTTCCATGATCTATGTTCGAAATATTACTTGATGGAGACGTGGTTGCTAGCGTATTGCAGGTCAATATATAGTGTGCCTCATATATCGTTGTGGAATATTCCAGAAGATGTTACGGAAATCATCGTCAAACCACCGAACAAGAAAGAGAACAAAGGAAGAAACCAAGAAACTCGATTTCCATCGAGTCAAGAACGTCGTCGTCGACGCCGCCGGAAAAAAACTAGTAATAAGGATAGGCCTAATCAAGACTTGGGAGATTGGACTCGAAGCCAAAACATTGATAGCGGAGATAGTGATGGAGATGACGACATTGATGGAGATTATGATAGTGACAGTGACAGTGATGATAGTGACGGGGAACCTACTCAAGAGAAGGGTGTTTAAGTTTCTGTGTACGTTTGTAATATAAATGCTCTGTTTGTTGTACTATTTTTCGAACATCCACATTATCCCCTTAATGTTTTATGTGTAATGTTGGGTTTAAGGATTAATGAATAATGTTTAATGTTGAAATTCAAATTTTAATGAAAATTTTAATGAATAACGTTTTATAAATAATTGTAATAATTAATAATGTCTAATGTAATAATTGTAAATTTTATTATAAGTGGAAACGAAATTCTAATGTTAACGTGTTCCACCATATACTTTGAAGGTCACTTAGCCAATAAAGACCAACTATTGTTGTGATTTTTGGATACAACATATTTTCACGAATGTTATAACATAAATACGTAAAGGTAGTTAAAATAGTACGAGTTGCAGTTTGTACAACTTTAAAAGGCTTGTACAAATACAGGTACAACTACATACAATTTTAAACCAACAATGTACAACTATTCAGAGAGAGGTACAACTGATAATCTGGGTACCACTGTGCCTAATATGTTGTGCCACGTGTCTCATTGGGATTGTTTTGGCGGCCGCTTATAGGTTCTTTCCGTTCTTTTGTCTGCGTGTCTTGTCCTTTCTTTATTTTTGTCTTCTTCCTCGACTATTGACTACCCTATATATTCCGCTCCTTCCATATCCTTTCTCTTCTCTCTCTCATCTTAACCATCCCTTTCCTTCATTTTCCCATTTTCCCTCATTTTTTTTTCCCATTTTCACACCAAAAAATTAGGGTTTCTCGACGGCGGGCTTCCTTTCTCCGGGTAATTGATCGATTTGCTCTTTGCTCGATTTGCTCTTAATTGCTCGATTTGCTCTTTTAACAGTTGACATGGACCCAAATGATCCTAATGTCTACGATGAGAAAGCTTTGAGGAGGCACATTGAGCGGGTTGAAGCATACTCTTACTGTAATGGCATAATGAGGTGGTGTCCATGTGGTGACGAAATGGTCCAGCAAATCATCGACGGCACAAGATACATACTCTGCGAGAAGCACAAGGTATGACATCGATTTTGACTTTTAGGTTGGATATTTAGGTATCAAATTGGGGATTTTGACCTGTTTAGATTGGGAAATCGCAGTTTGATAATTGGCTACACTATCGAAGAAGGTGGGATGAAGTTGTGTGGGAGCAGGTTGTTTGTCTAAAGGCTGAGAATGAAACGCAGGAGAAACAGATGCGTGAGCTGACCTCTGATCTTTTCGCCTATAAGTGGCAGATTGGACATCTCAAGGCTGAGGCTGAGAAGCAAGAGCGGCTGATACGTGAGCTCATCTGCGATCGTGACCAAAATAAAAGGGACACAGAAAATCTCAAAGCACAACTCGATCACCTCTTGGAAGTTTCCCAAGAATCTGCGTGAGCTTACCCGGAACCTCGCTTGTGTTGTTTTTGTACTATAATGACTCTCGTTTGTGTTGTTTTTTTTACTAATCAAAATAGTAATCAAAATTAAGGACAAGATATGGTACAACACCACTACTTCCATTACGATATAGCAAAACAAATAGTTCAAAGTTAAAGACATAAACACCACAAAACAAAACACCGAGTTCAACTTAAGCTACTTCCAAAGAGGCTTCCCCTTGACATTTCCACCTCCGGTCTTCTCACTTCCAGCTTTCCTTTTCCTCGAATTACGGGCATACAACAGAGGAACGCCAGACATACAAGAAGGATAATACTGTGTTCTGTTGAGAAATTTGTACCTTTTTCCATTCACCATCTTCACTTCACTACATCTCATTCCGGACACAAGCAAAGGCTCGTCGTCGACTACAAGCATACCGTTCACATACCTCTGGTTTTCTTCCTCTGGTTCTTCTGCTTGCACCTCCTCCGTTTCTAAGCCGTCACCATTTCCCTCTGCTTCTTCTGCTTGCACCTCCACCTCCATCTCCGAGGCTCCACCACGAGCACCATCTCCATCAACTCCAACTCCAGTTTCATCTCCTCTTCTCTCTTTCACAAATTTCTCTTTCACAAATTTCTCAACCTCTTTCACTCTTGAATCCATGTTACGGAACAGATTATCCACATGATCATACATTTTCTTAAATCCTTTTTCCATTGCTTCTTCCATTATCTTCTTAACCAAAGACGCAGTCTCAACTAAAGCCTCGGTCGCTGGAGCCTCAGTCGCTGGAACCTCAGCCGTTGGAACCTCAGTTGGAGCATTACTCGCTGGAACATCAGTTCCTCCAGGCAGATTCTCGTTCTCAACTTCTTCTGCCTGTTCGACGTATTCTCCTGCCCGGCCAGCAACATCTTTTTTATACAGCTCTTCAAAAACAATAGGCCTCCGTTCAACCATTATACGCTGCTTCCAACCATCAACAATTGGATCAATTGCATCATCTTCCTCCTCTAAGCCATTCATGATTCGAGCCAACAACAATTCCTCATCCACAGTTGGTTCCAAAATACTGTCAATGTCCTGCGAACAAAATAGGTACAATTGATATGTAATTTCTACTTTACAAACCATCTAAGCCAATTTTGAATTTCTTTCTCACCTTAGATGTACCTAATACTTCATTGAGTTCCGAGATGGGCCAACCTTTCATAGAGATTGGTTTAAACCTCATCTTGCACATCCTAGGACACTCACGGTTAGCTCCTATAACTTCATCTCGACATGCTCTCTTCAGACATGAAATCGCCTCGTACGGCAGAAGCTACAAAAGAAAAAAAGAAAAAAGACCTTTCATTCTCATCTTTTCTCTTACCATAACATGAGTAATCTAGCATTTAAAATTAACCCACATTTACCTCCAAAGAAGTTATGAAACTAGGAAAACCCCAATGAGGAATTGGATGTCCGTTAAAATGATCAAGCATGTGGAATATGTCCCTCATATTCGCATCAAACGCCAATCTTCCCCAAGGAAATGTCCTGCACAGCTCAAGATCATTCACGGCTCTTAAGAAGAACGGCTCTACAGAGGGTGCTTTGACCCCTTTCTTTTTCTGACCAATAATCACACTGCTGAGAAAATACAACACAGCCATTTGCAAACGCTCAACACAACGTCCCATACTCAGCAGCTTATTCTCAACCTTCGCGTATGTAACCACTCCTTCAAAATGTTGGTTCACAAACTCCATGCTGCCCAATATATCAAGCGACCCTGGATATGGATGGCAATACATTCCCGTCATTAGAGCATGCTCCCTCAGCGAATACCTCATTGGTACGCCGTTAACCACAAACCAGCATTCCTTCTTCTTCTCCGTACAAGCAGCCCGGAGAGTGAGCATGTGCATTGCCTGCATCCTATGGTATTTTTCTATCGGCATGTGGAAAAAATGTCTGAATTGGGGATGTTCGTGGAACCATCGCCTCTCCTCTGCATCAAGTTTGTTTATCTTCTCCACCGCCTTGGCAATGAAGCAAAATGTCGCAATCTTCGTTGTCTCCCTATAGTGGGAAGGACTGAAGTACATATTCAAAGGCTGTAATACTTCAGTTTCTTCTTCTTCTTCTTCTTCTCGCCTTCTCTCTCGTTCTTCTCCTTCTTCGTGATCTTGCCTTCTCTCTGATTCACGTGGTTGAGCCGTCACGCTTCGTGATCTTCGTTCTTCTCCTTCTTCTTCATTTATCCACGCCGGAGGTGGACCACGCGTCGCCTGCAACTTCGTACGAGCCATTTCTGCATTGTTCCAAAAAAAAATTCTAAACACCAAACTCGGAAACCAATTCATAGTTTTCACTCAATTCCTAAATGTGACTTTCATATTTCACTCAATTCCCAATTTTCGAAACCCTAATTTCTCTAATTTCAAATCGCCATTCCAAAATTCCCCAATTCCCACACCAAATCATACGCAAAGCCCAAAGAAAATCTTCTTCACTCTTCGAATTTCTCCAATATATATTCGAAATTAAGGTTCTTACCTGTCCACTATCTCGAATCTTTCTTCTTTCGCCGGATTTGAACTCGAACTGTGATGTAAGAGAGCGAAAGGAAACAGAAACGAGGGAATAATTCGGGTTTCAGAGGGAAGAGCAAAAAGACGGGAAGAGGAAGGGTTTAAACGGGATAAAATGGGGGTCGAGAATCGTTTAAACCCGTCAACGATCCGATTGCAATTGGGTGGATTTTGGGTGGGTGGGTATTTCCTTGGTTGGGTCTGTAATTTTGGGAACTTTGTAATCTCACCCCGTCATTTCACAATTTTCCGTATTAAAAGAAATGTTTAAAGAAATTGTGAGTTATAACGGGTCCTGATGAGATTCATTTTTCTCGAAGAGGACTACCTGAGCCATTGTTCCGCATACCATCCTGATTCAAAAGAAGAAAAGTGTTGAGCGAGTCCAAAGAAGAAGAAGAAAAAACAAGTATATATCATCAGTTTAGTTATATATGGAACAGAACAAACAAAAGTTATTACCTGAGCTTGTTCCTCATAACTGGTACGGAACGTAATGTCACCACCATCGATAATGCCGGGGGGAGGGGGAGTTGGTAGAGCAGGAACTTTGAAAATGCAACCAGGAGGAGTGAGAAATGATGTTTTCGGTACATAGCCATAATAACATGGTGATATTAAATCCGGTGGTGGGTCAGACGGGTCGTAGACTGCTTCAGAGCACCCGCTTCCGCCTTTTTCATTTCCCGGCGGTGAGTACGGTGGTAGAGCACGATCGAGAGCCTTCAAAAATAATATCACGATTTAATTTGATG
The DNA here is from genome assembly GCA_026724425.1 of Erythrophleum ivorense. Classification (NCBI taxonomy): domain Eukaryota; kingdom Viridiplantae; phylum Streptophyta; class Magnoliopsida; order Fabales; family Fabaceae; genus Erythrophleum; species Erythrophleum ivorense. Next base: position 6,052,702 of record JAIUCV010000071.1, on the reverse strand, counting down.
CAAATATCGAAAGAGACCTCAAATTAAAAAGAGATCCAATTACCGTAACACTCAAGGTGTTAGTGTCACTGGCTTCGTCCTCCTTCATCACGACGTCATCGTCCATTCTTGGAAACTCGAACCGTAATTTCGAACAAATAATTTTATCAAACCACAATTCAGGAACAAAGTAATTCCAGAGAGACGTGAAACGTAGTAAATATGTATAACCAATTATAAAAATCAGGGTTTTCTTCAAACAGGTGGTGGGAATCAACTAATGAATTTGTCTCAAAATTTCTACCCCAGCACATTATTTTATAGACATCTCATAAAAACCTACATAGTTATTGGGCCTTTTATGAACTTACAAAGCCCAATAATTGCAGTCCAAATAATTGCAATCAACTTTTACTTGGTAATTTTAATCTCTTCTTCCTCTAATCTTTCCCTCATTCTCTTTGATGAAGATCTGATCCATTGAGAAAGATATTTGTTGATCTTCTGTTCTGTAAATGTTGTGGGAAGTTAAATATGCATCCACTTGAAGACATGCGAAACAGGCACGTAGTTGCCTTGCCTTAAAATACAAATGTGGTGTTTTTCTACAGGAGGATAAAGCATAATGTTGCCTTAAACAGGCGTCTATTGTTTCAGTATGTGTCGATGAGATCAAAGTCCTACTACTACTATAAGTTATCATCCTTAAAATTTATGTTGATCATGCATGAAAGCAAAAAAAGTTTGGGAAACAAGACTCGATGATACGAATCCCAGAGATAAAATAAATGCATTTTCCCCCAAATTCTACCCCCCCAACACATTATTTTTTAGGCATCCTATAAAATGTTAAAACCTGACATATGGCCTTTTCTAAACTTTAAATGCCCAGTAATTGCAAGCTAAATGTAATATGTAGTTGCAATTAATATTTACTTGGTTTCAAAGTGATTTTTATCTCATATTTCAAAAAGATTTCTGTAATTTGTGGGAAATTAAATGTTCAGAGATCTACCAAGTGTTATATATATCCTGCAAAATATATCTATCGATACTTGTATAACAAAATGATATCGACCAAAAAAATAAAAAATAGATAGATTTATAGATTGTTTATTAGTTTAATACATTACCCGGTGAACTTTGGAGAAATAATAGACGAGATAAACCTTAAAGCATATATAAATACAAAACTCTCATTTGGTCACAAAAAGATAATTAGTGATGAAAAATAAGAAAACCAAATTAAATGAATAACTGAATCATTTAGTGATAAAAAAATGTGATTTCAATACAGAGTAGAAGAATTTACCAGTCAAATTACATTGTTCCTACTGTCCTATACAACAACAAATACGACGCAGACACATAGTCTTAGGGTTTTGTGCAAAAAAACCACGAAACTAAATTAAATTTGCAAAATAAACACTCAACTTTTTTTGGTGCAGGTCAATACCCCCAACTCGAAAGTCACACGCTAAACGGCCACCGGGTGTATAGTCGACGTGGCTTCTTTTGGGCCATTTAAAATTGGTGAAACTCTGCGTTTTGGTAATAAAAACGGGACGCAGTTTTGGGTTTTCTATCCCGTTTTTCGGACAAGAGTAAAAACCCGTTTTAACAGGATTTCAAATCGAAAATCGATTTGGGGAAAAGATAGATTAGGGTTCTTGGCAATTGGCGATTGCTTTCAGGTGTGGATTCGTGGAATCTCAGATCGATTGTCGCGACCTTCCTGGCGTTAGTGATCTACGACCTTCCTGGTAAGCTTGTTGCTCATTATTATTTTTTAAATTGCTGGAACTTATGGTTTTGTTTGTCTTTCGTATACCACACACTTAAGAACAATTATTGTAAGAATGAGTTAACTGTAATCTATAAACTGACAGGTTTGGTTAACGGAAATGTTGTAAGAAGGTGTTGTTAGATTAGTTATTATATGGGAGAAATTTTGATTACAAATAAAGAGTAGTTGATTTATAATTTACAGGAAAAGGAAGCAAGAAAGATGACTTTCAGTAATCCAAGTTGGTGTTCTTCAGCGAGGACAAAAGGGGTATACAGAGATTTTACTGATGTTAAAACAGGGATTCCGAAGAAGTGTATTTGTGGAGCTGAGGTTGAGCTCCGCACCTCTGAGCTAGCTAAAGGAAGAAGGTATTACAGATGCATGGGAAGTGTCATGGTAAGTATAGCTCTCTTCTCTTAATTTGTAGCTTTTATACAAATATTGACTTATGAGAACTATACTTGGTGTAGGATGGAAACCCACATGTAAATCAGGGGTGGGAAGAAGCAATTATGGAGGAGATTGTCCAGATTAAGGGGAAACAGGATGACCACGACACACAGCTTCACTTCATCGCGATGGACTGCAGACGTATGGACAAGCTTGTTGATGACATTGAGAAGCTGAAAGATTCAAGTAAAAAACGTGATAATAATGCGGGGTTGGAGTTCAAGATTGCTGTGGTGTTTGGTGTTGTGGTGATAATCATGGCTTTGATTATTGCCTTCTTAAAGTAGAGAATACATATGTATTAACACCCTTAATTGCTTTGAAAACATGAAAAAGGGTCTATGGTTATGTTTTGTAAGAAGTTATGTTTGGCTTCTATGACTTATGTTCGGCAGTATGTATGGTTTATGTTTTGTAGTAAGAAGTTTAGGCTGGCTTCTATGACTTATGTTCGGCAGTATGTATATGGGTTATGTTTTGTAAGAAGTTTGGCTTCTATGACTTATGAAGGGAATGATATGATTTTGTATTGTCAAAGTTATGTATGATATGAGTTGTAATGATTTCAGAAGTAAAGTGGAGTAAGAATTTTGCATCGTAGATAGCATAAACTTGACATTGAAATGTTACAAAAACATTGGAATGTTACAAAAACATAGTAAGTCTTACATAGGATTAACAACACAATACATGGAAATTTTACATTAAACTTACTCGTGAAAGAGCAATGCCGCAAATAAGTCTGAAAAAGTTTACAAAGCCGCAAACAAAGTTTGAGTCTCCATTACCAAAACAAGAACATAAAGGTACGAAACACAACAACAACAAACAACATCTCGATACATAACAAAAGCCCGCAGCAGCAAACAAACAAAATATAAGCTCAACATCTCGATACATAACAAAAGCAGAAGTTATGCCTCCAAAATTAACCTTAAGCTAGGTAGAAGAGACTAACATCTCGATACATAACAAAAGCAGCATAAGTTTGGCGTACCAAAAGAAACTAAGAGAGGAGAGAAACACCTAAGGTTTCGAATGGGACAGCCAAGTTTGTGCGAATCCTGCTCCGGAGGTTTTGGCTTTTTTAGCGTTTGCTTTGGCTTTCTTGGCGTCTCTTGCTTTGTACAGACTGCTTGGTAATACAGTATTGTCTCGTGCATCAACCACAGACTTCCCAAGATGTATGTAGTCATCTCCTGTATCTGGACTAGTGAAAACACCAAAACCTTCCTACAAACCAAATAACCAAACAAGGCCAATGAAACATATATTCAGTGACAAATATTTGAAATGAATTTTCACTTACTCTTGGAATATGCCTTGGTCCTGAGTCATAAACAGGCTCTTTAGTACGAGATGTAAGTTCAGGTTGCGAGTAAGGTTGCTTCTCTGCCTCGTTCTTGCGTGGTCTGCCACGTTTCCTCTTAGGGCCTGCAGAAGAGAGGTTTGGTGCATCTTGATTAGGCTGAGAGGCTGACACTTTTTGTTTTTTACAAGCTCTAGCAGATGGTTTTATAGGCTGAGAAGAAGTTCCACTCCCGTCTTCATTCCATGGCCTCCACTCCTCAAGAAGAAGTGGTGGACCTTCCGCGCGCCTTGTGGTCCAACCTGGAGCATCCGGCAACTGTCTTGTTCGTGGTCTACCAGGTGGCTTCTTGGGAGGTTTTGGCTTTGGCATCTCTTTGCAATTGGTCTTGTTATGCCCTGCTTCTCCACCACTGCTATCACTGGCATCACTTGAACTTCCACCACTGCTATCACCATCTTCAGCAACATTATCATCATTTGGAATTGAATCTTCCATCCAAACGGCTTCATCGTCTTCCAATGAGGTGTTACATCCTATGCGGCGACCTATGTATGGATCATCTTCACGGACTACATACAGCGTCGCAGCACCACAGCCAACACCATAGTGAGCAATTTTATTCATTGTCTCATCATCCTCGATATCCACTTTCGTGTCCGGACTCTCTGGTGGAAACCATGACAGTTTGTTCATGTTGTCCTCATACCCGAGCTGTTCAGTAATTATCCCCAGAACCCTACACATATTAAAATCTTCCACAGTGAAGGTAGCCACACGACTTGACTCGCCGCCAAGATATCTATCATCTGGTGACCAGTAGCCTCCAAGAAACATGAACAACTCGAAACTGCATTGTCAAGATAGAAAATTTATCAAAGAACATTTTAAAATCAGAGACGGTTTCAAACAACATCTACGCAAAGGAGAAGCTAATATTTCAAGATAAAACAACAAATTAAAGTAAAAAAATTACTTTCAGATTCACGATAACATATGGCCACACTAATTTCAGATTCACGATAACATATGGCCACAAAAAAAATTACTAGGGTACCTCACAAAGGATTTTCGAACATTCAAATAACCCCAATACCTCACAAAGGATTTTCGCAGAGTTGAAATCGATTTTAAATTATAGCACAGAAAGAAAAAGATGGTGTGGCAATCGAATCTACCTCATCTCGACTCAGACCAGGAAGGTCGTAGATCACTAACGCCAGGAAGGTCGCGACAATCGATCTGAGATTCCACGAATCCACACCTGAAAGCAATCGCCAATTGCCAAGAACCCTAATCTATCTTTTCCCCAAATCGATTTTCGATTTGAAATCCCGTTAAAACGGGTTTTTACTCTTGTCCGAAAAACGGGATAGAAAACCCAAAACTGCGTCCCGTTTTTATTACCAAAACGCAGAGTTTCACCGATTTTAAATGGCCCAAAAGAAGCCACGTCGACTATACACCCGGTGGCCGTTTAGCGTGTGACTTTCGAGTTGGGGGTATTGACCTGCACAAAAAAAAGTTGAGTGTTTATTTTGCAAATTTAATTTAGTTTCTTGGTTTTTTTGCACAAAACCCCATAGTCTTATTGTAAGGTGGTTTGTCTCTACATTTCTTGATACAATCGTGTTCAAAGGCGGATCTACTTAGACTAATAGTGTGGTTCAAGTGACACTAATTATTATTATTATTTTTTTTTAAAGCTTCTAAATTTGTTAATTGAACCAGGTTAATTTTTGATTTTGACACCCTATTAACTACAACCCATTGTTTTTGGTCCACTAAAGTTTTACTAATAGTCCACCATAGACTACACGAGATTTCCTAATAGTCCACCATAAACTAAACGAGACATAACGAGTCCACCAACTAATTCATTCCTATTTAAAAACTTTTCAAAGATTATGATACCACTATGGTTACGGACTCTTGTCGAGTCCTATAAATAAAAGGTGGAGTTGTATTCTTCCCAAGTTATGAAATGAATCTTTGTAGAGTTAAACAACCGGTCCATTGGAAAAAAAAATCAGAATTAAAATCGAAATCACAGGTATTTGTTTTAAAACTTATAAACGATGCACAATAAACATGACAATTATCTATATTAAAGCGAAAATAAAAAAAAATAAAAAAAACAATGATCGCAAGCGAGATCAAACTTGTAGTTGCCTGATGTTAACGTGTGCATATCTATTCTTCAAGCTTGTACATTTTAAACGATCAAAAGCTTCCAATTTTTTTAGCTATCTGAGATTTCAGAGGTCCCATTAGCTTCTTCTTCTTCTTCTTGCTCAATCTTCAAGGCAGAATTGCGTTTGCAGCAACAAAAATACTCAGGGACATGGCCGTCTTCTCCGATTACCCATGGATGCTCCGACACAGTCTTCAGTGTCATTCTCTCGCTCGGATCTGCAACAATTAGGTGCATTCCCACCATTAGTCCAGTACCACCATATAAACTCAGGCAACACCAAAACGATGAAAAGAAACTCACTTTTGCAAAGGAGGCCTTCGATCAAATCTCTAAGAAGAGGATTCAATCCATCCGGGATTATCAAAGGGTTGTTCACTATCTGTTAAGAGACAAATACGCAGAGGTTTAGGGTTCTTCACAGAGCTTTCTTGACTCTCAAGAAAAAAGTATTGACGATCAGAGCCCAAAACCCTACCTTGTCGTAGGTGTCCTGAAGAGTATCGGCAAGAAACGGGTACTGTCCCAATATCATACAATACAAAGTAACTCCCACTGCCCATGTATCCGCAGCTCTGCCACTATACGTTATACCTGATACTGATTCCGATCCAAAAAAAAGCAAACGATATTCGCTTACACACTAACGAGTTAGAACCAAGCTTGAGTATGTTAGAATGGAAGCTGACCTAAACAACATTCTGGAGCAGTGAAGACTGGAGTCCCGGGAGATCGACGCAGTTGATCATCATCATCCTGTTACAACAAACCAATCAGAAATGCTAACTAACAACTCAGACCACAAGAGACACAATCAAGTATTAATGAAGATCAATATCATTTTATTTACCTTGAATACTTGGCTGACACTGAAATCTCCTATCTTCACTGTACCGCTACTAGTAACCAGCAGATTGTCGGGTTTAATGTCCCCGTGAATTACATTCTGTTGAAAACAGTATCAAGACAGTATTAGTTGATGAAGAATGAAGCAAGATGAAGTCATTAAGCAAGAGAAGCACGCTAAACAATGAAAGATTCATACATGAGCATGAAGGTACATGAGGCCAGTAACTATATCCCGCAAATACTTTCTAGCAGTTTTCTCTCCGAGCGCACCGGGCGGTCCAGAACCGTCATACACCCATTTTCCATCAACGTATTCGAGAACTAACGAGGAAAGCAGGAAGATGGACAGACATTATAAGATCAGAGGCCTTTTCCACGGAAAACAGTAAGAAAAGAGAAGAGGGAAAATAAGTACCCATGTAAAAATGATCAGTTTCAGGGTCATCTATCACCTCAATGAGATTAACGATGTTAGGATGCTCCAGAATTTTCATTATCATAACCTGAGAGCGATGAGATAAGAAAGCGTAAACACAACTTCTCTAACAATGAATCCAATAGAAATGCAGTTTTCGACAAACAATTTAGAAAATGCATGGTACCTCACGAAGTACATCACTCATAGCAGTCTCTGAAGGTGCAACTCTTAGCCTTAACAAATGCGACTTGTGAAAAGCCTGACAATCCAAGTGATCAACTAAACATATTAACAATATATTGAAGGATCATGGTTCCAATGAATAACATCAGCTAAACAACAAAAAGATTTCAAGTGAAAGCAAGAGCTGACCTTGATAGCATAGTACTGGCCATCTACGGTGCTTCGATACAAAACCTGTTGTAAACCCAAAAAAGATAAATGTTTACGGAATCCAAAAAGATTGGATAGTATAGTAAATGACATTCACACTTACCACTTTACCATAGCTACCAGATCCAATTTTACACTCGCGAACATACTCATTGATCGTCTTTTTACCATCTTCATCCTGAGAATCAAAACAAAAGAAGCAATGATTTATAAATAAATGCCTACACACTTGCTAGGGAAAGGAGACGAGAGAGAGAGATAGATAGGCACAAAGAAAGTCACTTTTACCTCTCCACGGATAAGTTGGTTGGTTTCTTTCACTGGAAACTGTCTGCAGATCAATCCATTATCTAATCTATATTTCAAAATTTCCTCAGATCGTTTAGAGCGGCTCTTCTGCTCTACTTCTTCCTCATCTTCTTCATCTTCTCCTCTCCCATTGCTGCTACATACATCACTGTCACTTGGATATGTATCAACTTCATAGCCGGGCGATTGCCGGGTTCTCGTAGAAGTAGTGCCAAAGCATCCAAAGCAGCCCAAGGTACGGGTAAACAAGAAACTATCACGAAACATGATCTACTTCCCCCAAACAAAAACTTGCTCTTCAAAAAGTATATGATTAAACGGTTAAACCTAAAATGCTGAAATCAACAGAGGAACCTACACAAGAAAATAAGTGACATTAGAAGTAACATCCAAACAATTAACAACGAAAAGCTCTCTGAGTTATGGAAATCTTACCCCGCTGATAAAAAGCGGTTTTTGAGAGGGCTTCAAGCCCGATTAAACTTGTCTATTCCAGAGGATGCCATTCAGCGAGATGAACAATACAACTTGAGATATCATCACCACTGCATTCCAAACGCGACATATCTTAAAAACAATGCAACCTTATAACAAAGATAGCTTTTCGATATCTCTCAGCTCAATTCCTCGGCAATTTTCTTCACTAATCAACTCCTTCTCGTTGACTGCATAGCCCTAAATTATTAAGAGCTACACAGCTTCAACAACCACCAATAATGTCAAGATGGTACTACAGGCTTCTGCAAACAAAACAAAAAAGGTCTAATCTTTCAATCAATTCAATGATAACAACCACTATGAGTGTGCCCTACGAATGGTTTTTATAATAATAAAAACGAGCTTGAGTTTGATAAGTCAGCAATCACGAATCGAAATCCATAACATCGCATTGTAATGGGGACACTTTTTTCAATCCAAATTGACAAACTCAAATGATCTTAATCAAAGGTCTACACGACAAACTCAAAACATTATAAATCGAATAAAATCGCTAGATATAAGAAGAACGAGACATGAACAACAAGATTATACCGCATAGCTAAGAAACCAAAGAAGGTGGCTTCGAATTCACATAAATCACAAACCAGAATCAACTCCTTAAATCGGATAAAAAACCCCTAATTTCGAAATCAATGGGAGCAGAACAAACCCAGGAAAGGAGATGCAATGCAAATTCCGAAGGAGAAAACAAAACTCAGAGAATAGCAAGTAATTGAAGGAGAAAAAAGCGAGAATCTTACATTACAAACTGAATTGGAATTCGATCGGAGAAGACGACGACGACGAAGGAATATTTTGGGTCGCGCAAGGCAAGGTCTCTCTCTCTCTCTATCAGCGTCGTGCGTGAACACACACAAAGAAAAAAGAGAGCTTTGAAAACCTTTGATCGAGATTCTCTGCCCTTCTGTGTCCTTTTTTCTCTTTCTCTCTTTCGGTTTTATATATTTTTATTTACCTTCTTTTTTAAAAAGGAGTTAAATATTAAAACTTTACCAGCTAATGTGCCAAACACACTAAAACAAAATTATTTTGTTCTAAAAATAAATAAATAAGATATCTCACACTCCAACCTGGAGGAGTTCTTGAGCATGGGAATGAATTATCTAAACGAACCCTACAGCCAAAGCACTAGCCGCATCACCTAAATTATGTTTTTTTTTTTTTTTTGTTCTCTTGCATATGTTGACTTTTTTAAGACAGTAAACGTTATATAAAAGAAAATACAGCATTGTATTCTTGCCGCTTTCGCAAAACAATCCGTAAATATTTGTGATACAAAATATAAAACTAAAAAGTGAAGAAAGAAACAAAAAAACCAACCCATTTGTAATTGCAAAAGTTAAATAGTTCCAAAGCAAATAAGGGTCAATTGTCCAGATCATAATGAGATCTATTTAGGGTTTTGATAATACTGTATTATAGACAGAAGAGTTTTTATTGTTCACAGATCTTTACTTGACGAATTTTTTAATTGATAATTTAATTCATAGGTTTAAAATGAAACTCTTAAAATATTTTAGGGAAATTTTTCTTTAATAATTTTGCTTTTACCACATTAATAATTTTAAGATATATCCACCAATATATGAAGATTTTTGTTCATGAGAATCTCTACATTTTTAATCATAGAATGTTTTGATATAACAATAACAATACATAAGAAAAATCATGCTAATAAGTTGAGCAAAACGGTCCAAAAATTATAAAATATATATATGGATTTCAGGAAAGAATCTAAAATTCTAAATATCTGATTAGTAATCAAAATCGTGGGCAACGAAAAAAACACACAAAACAAATGGGGAAGAAATTGTCGCCACCCGCAACAACAAAAAGGTTGTCTGAGTCCACCATACACACGCAGTTTTAGTGTTTATCTGACACTCTCTCTTCCTCCCTCTCTCTCATCACGCCGCCGCAAATGACCGTCGGAGTTTTAGCTTTGCAAGGTTCTTTCAATGAGCACATCGCGTCTCTCCGGCGGCTCGGCGTCCTAGGAATCGAGATAAGGAAGGCAGAGCAGCTTCTCACCGTTTCCTCTCTCATCATTCCTGGCGGCGAGAGCACCACCATGGCCAAACTCGCCGAGTACCATAACCTGGTCCTTCCTCTATCTCTCTAAAATCTATGTGTTTCGTAATCGAAATTGTCCAGGCATTGAATTTTATTGTTTTCGCGAGGACCCACTTGGAGAAACTAGGAAAGGTTCCTTTTTTAATGTGTGTTTGAAACGAAACGAATCTGGCGTTATTCACTAATTAGGCAATTTAGAATTTAGAATTCAGATTTGACACTGACCTTGTTGGAGAAATGATTTGTGTATGAGCTAGGAACGTTTTGTGGTTTGATGGAGTCAAAATCGTCTCTAACTCCTGAACATTTCAGCTAGTATTCTCCGAAAAACTTGGCTTTGAGATTGAAAAAGGAGAAACTTTGGGGATTAGGTTTCGTTTTACTCTTGAGTTAATGTTTGTATCTGCAACCCTTAAAGCAGTAGTCGATGAGACTACTCTGTAGGTGTTACTCTTTGACTTGATGATCCTATAGAATGATTTTTGCTATCTTCGACGGAAACATTTGCAGAGCTATATTGATTAGCTAGTCTATAACCATGAAAGGTTAAAACTTCCATTTACGTTTAGATTAACCAAACCCCGTTGTTTAGATTTGATTGCTTACACAGAGGACAAATAGTATTAGCCATTTATTTGTTTCTTTCATTTGCTTCTTTGAAGTTCCCGGCTCTACGTGAGTTCGTTAAGACAGGAAAACCTGTTTGGGGGACATGCGCTGGTCTTATATTCTTGGCAGACAGAGCTGTTGGTGAGCATTCTCATTGATCTTCTTCTCAAAGAAAGTATTAGAAACTAAACCAAGAAAATGTTGAAAATTTTCAGGTCAGAAAGAGGGAGGTCAGGAATTAGTCGGTGGCCTTGATTGCACCGTGCATAGGAACTTCTTTGGCAGCCAGGTAAAACTATGTGGATTCCCTCGTAGATCTTGACCGTATGAACATCTTAGATTGTTCTTCTTCAGCAATAAAGGTGCAAACGGTTGATTTGAAAGTTTTTTTTTTTGGATGTGTAGATTCAAAGTTTTGAAGCTGATATCGCAGTACCTATACTAACATCTAAAGAAGGCGGGCCAGAGACATTCCGGGGAGTGTTCATACGGGCTCCGGCTGTTCTCGACGTGGGTCCTGGTGTCGAAGTCTTAGCGCATTACCCCATCCCATCAAACAAGGTCTTGTATTCAAGCTCTACTGTACAAATCCAAGAGGTGTGCTTAGTTTTGCACCGATGATCATGGAAAAGATTTACGTTTTTATGAAGGACATTTACGAATCTCTTCTTGTTGATTCCATTTTTGTTTTAACAGGAAGATGCTCCTCCAGAAACGGAAGTCATTGTTGCTGTGAAGCAAAGAAACTTGTTAGCCACTGCGTTTCATCCCGAGTTAACCGCAGACACGAGATGGTAATTAGTGAATGACTTCTTGATTTCTTCAAACGGTTTATGATCTGATATGCTAAGATTTTACTCTTTATGGTTCGTTTTTGCAGGCACAGTTATTTCATGAAGATGACGAAAGAGATGGAACAAGGAGCTTCTTCAAGCAGTAGTAGCACTGTTGTCTCTGTTGGAGAAACCAGCGTTGGTACCGAGCAAGCCAAGCCTGATCTTCCTATATATTTCAACAACTGAATAGAGAGAAGCCACTTTCTTCTCTTTAAATAAAAACTATAGAAAGTGTCAGATTCTTTTTGATGTTATGGAAAAGAAACAAAAATGCAAGCTAGTTAGCACACAGGAATGTTTCACAAGATTCATGTACTTGTTTTCTTGATACAACTTTGTATACCGTTGAATCAAACCGGTTTTCTGGTTCAGTTTTGTTTTTGCTGTGCCTTGTGAATTGTGTGACCAAGAATTTGAGCTTCAGATAACTGGCAGCTATTTAGAACATAACAGACTTCAGAGTATAGGTTTGGCTTTTGGTTCAAGAGTTAAGAAGCTAAACCGGTCAACTGTTTTGGCGCGTTTGACTTTTCTTTGTCTCGGAAAGGTGCAAGCTTGTAATTAATAGTGGGCGGCTTGTCGACCAATGGAAAGTCAAAGGAAAGTTTCTTAAAATACTCACATTTACAGACATGAGGGCCTTCTTCTTCATTTAAGGCATCCTCACGTTGTAACTAGCTCGTTCCTTGCACATAAAGGCATCGCCAAGACCAAGATATTAGATATTAGGATATCTATATAATATTAGCAAGTTACTGTGGGAACATAGGAGTGAAGAATTTGGGTTATTTATACAAAAAATACCTAGAAGTAATACTGAATAGTAATGAAATGGATTATGTAAAACCTGCAAAGACAATTCAATATTCATAACTTCGGATCGGATTCATGTTTAAATTTAATTCTCTTACCAACTTAGTCTAGTGGTTAGATTTATATATTTATTGGGAACACAAGTAAGTATAGATATGCTTTGATCATGAGGCATTAAGAAATGGGTGAAAAAAGAGTATGAATTAATAAATATTTACGTTTTTGTATAAATTAAACAATTTTCTAGCTGTAAGTTTTGGTGTTGAAGCATCATCAAGCTAAGTTTTTGTTAAGTTATAGAAACGACTTGGGATAAACTCAAAGGCTGCTTCTTTCTTAAGATGAAGCAAGGGATATTATCATATGAGGTTTTAATAAGTCAACGCTTCTTTTTCCCCTCTATAAAACCCGTCCTCCTACTGCCACAACATTTCACCACATCAAACACATATAAACATCTTGTGAAACCAAAGAAGAAGAGAAGAAGCGAAAGGGAAAGTTTTGGAACTTGAGAGATGGAGCACAAAAAGTCATATGTGCTCGTCGCTCTCTTCGCATTGCTTCTCTTGACCGATATTGTCATTGCACATAGCGATGGCGGCAAAGGCAATGGTAATGACGTCAAGGGGAATGAGGTACAAGTAGACAAAGCTGGTAACGGTAACGGTAATGGTCCAAAAGACAAAGAGAAGGAGAAGAAGGACAAGGAGGACAAGGAGAAGATGGACAAGGAGAAAAAGGAAAAGGAGAAGAAGGACAAGGAAGAGAAGGAGAAGAAGGACAAGGAGAAGAAGGAGAAAGAGAAGAAGGACAAGGAGGACAAGGAAAAGAAGGACAAGGAAAGGAAGGAAAAGGAGAAGAAGGAGAAAGAGAGGAAAGAGAAGGAGAAGAAGGACAAGGAGGAGAGTGAAGCGGCTGCGAGATACAGGATTCTCTTACCGTTGCCTACAGGACAAGAGCTGGCAATTTGCCAGGCTCGAAGTGCATGTTATTACAAGGTTCTTGTTTGTCCTCGTGAATGTCCCCATAGGAGGCCCACAAAGAACAAGGACACCAAGAGTTGCTTCATTGACTGCACTAGCAAATGTGAAGCTACATGCAAATGTAAGTACATTCTATGCTATTCAATTGGTCTCCTCTGTTTTAGGTTCAGTTTCGCTTCTCACACAAGTAACATCGTTATCCGGATTCCAACTATACAAGAGCATAATTTCAGTTGGGGATGAATTGGCTTGCTTCTATTCCAAGTAACTTGGCTTAATCCCAGTTTTCTTCTTTCTTACAGGGAGAAAAACGAACTGCAATGGATATGGATCTCTATGCTACGACCCTCGATTTGTGGGAGGAGACGGTGTTATGTTCTATTTCCATGGTTCCAAAAATGGAAACTTTGCGATCGTTTCTGACAACAATCTCCAGATCAACGCTCACTTCATCGGGACAAGACCCGTTGGCAGAACCAGAGATTACACATGGGTTCAAGCCCTAAATGTCATGTTCGAAAATCACAAACTCGTGATCGCAGCCAATAGAGTGACTCAATGGGATGAAAAAGCTGATGCTTTTACCATCAGATACGATGGAGAACTTATCACACTCCCTGAAGACGAACAATCCGAATGGAGGGCTATTTCGGGACAAAAAAGAGAAATTGTCATCGAGAGAACCGACGAGAGAAACAACGTGAGAGTACTTGTCTCCGGTCTTGTTCAGATGGACATCAAGGTGAGACCAATAGGGAAAGAAGAGAACAGAGTTCACAACTATCAGCTGCCGAAAGATGACGCTTTTGCCCATCTTGAGACTCAGTTCAAGTTCTTAGACCTAAGTGAGCTCGTCGAGGGCGTTTTGGGGAAAACCTACCGTCCAGATTACGTCAGTTCCGCTAAGACTGGAGTCCCAATGCCTGTGATGGGAGGAGAGGACAAATACCAAACGCCTTCTTTGTTTTCGCCCACTTGTAGACTCTGCAGGTTCAAGCCTCAAGAAGTATCTTTCTCTGCTGATATCTAATGAGAACTGAGAAGAAGAAGAAGAAAGAGGGAAACTATACTATGACTTTTAAATAAAATTCATGAAAATATTGTATTTGCAACTATTTTGTTTCTGGAAATATTTTATATTCATAAAACCTAATGTAATAAGAGCCAAGAAGATAATATTTGGCCGTTGTGATGTTTTTGAGGGTTTAAGAAATGTAAGTCGTTTCTTGCGCCAGTAGCAAACCCTTGATTTTTTTACTTTTCCCTTGTGCCTTTGTTGTGTTTTGTATACGAATACTTTTATATAACAATTAAAAATAAAAACTATTTTGTGTTTATGTTAAAGTATTTGAATCCAACATTAAATTTCTTGGATCCAGTTTTTGTATGTTCTTCACTTTGGTAGCAAATATCTTTTCGGGAGTTATCAAGAACAACTGGAGCTAGATGCTTAGAGAGCATTATTTTGGGTAAAGCTTATAAACCAATAGTAAAAAAAACAGATTTAAAATAATTGAATAAGTTTGATGAATAAAAGTTTGCAATTTTCTAGGCATAATTTCATGTGATTGAAGGAATTAAATTATGTTACACATCACATGAGTGCATGCTGACTTCAAATACTAATCATATGAAATTAATATAATTAGTATATAATGTCAACTCCACAATAATGAGTTATGCATCCACTGGTGGTTTGAATTTTTTGTTTATTATGAATACATTGCATGTGTATATCCGTCTTCGATGGTTATCAGTTAGCCTACTTCGCATCCTTAATTTACGAACAGATACTGTGCGACTGTCATTTTGAAAATGTTGAAAAAAATAGTTATTCTCGTCTAAATTTGTTTTTTTTTATATAGTCATTTGTTGATCATTTTCATTTTGTTGAAAATATTATTGTGTTATCATAGTGGCTTCCTAACATTTAGCCGATCTTCTCTACAATTTTGACGATCATGCGCCGTTCTAGGATATAAAAAGGTTCTAATTTTGGATAATGATTTATGATTTAGACTGTAAATTTATGGGAAATTGCCAATTTTAGACTACAAATTCATTTTTCTAAATAATTAAACTACAAATTGAAACAATTGCAAAACTAATTTTCATGAGTAGTAAAATTACCCCATACTTCCTTATGATCAAACAAAAAAACGCATGTTTCGATTACAATTTTAACCTCCGGACGATATGATTTACCGGTGAGGTCTACATCGTAGACAATATTGGAGGTCTACCTCGTAATAACATCTTAAATCTTAATTTACAATTAAATAAAAAATAATTTGACAACAAAACATGTATGAATAATTAAAATATAGACATTATCATCTACCAAAAATATGAATGCATACAGATGAATCATTTATAGATAAGTAAAGACATTTATGTTAAAACCTATACAAACGTGTGAGGTCTACCGAGTAAATCTACTATGTCATTAAATCTTAATGATAATTATAAAAGTTGTAAAAAGTATTTTGATGAAACTTTTTTATACATAAATACAATACAAACAACTTGTATCTATATAAAATATAATTTCATATAATTGTAAGAAAAAAACAAATTAAGTTAAAACCCTATAAAATCATGAGAGGTCTACCAAGAAAGTTTACTAAATCATTAAATCTTAAATTTAAATTAAGAAAATTAAAAAAAAAAAATTTGAAATAATTTTTTCACAAATAACGAAATAATAGACATTTAACATCTATTAAAAATAAAATCTCAGAAAAAAATACATGAATCTATAAATATCATGAGTATATAGTTCATAAGGATAAGAGTTTGAGTAGATTGTTTAGGGTTTAATGGTGTAAAACCCTATAAAATCATGAGAGGCCTACCAAGAAAGTTTACTAAATCATTAAATCTTAAATTTAAATTAAGAAAATTAAAAAAAAGAATTTGAAATAATTTTTTCACAAATAACGAAATAATAGACATTTAACATCTATTAAAAATAAAATCTCAGAAAAATACAAGAATCTATAAATATCATGAGTATATAGTTCATAAGGATAAGAGTTTGAGTAGATTGTTTAGGGTTTAATGGTGTAAGTTGTAGGGTATAGAAAATTTATAGATGAATAATTATTTTTGGTTCGCTATACGATTCAATGTTTGTTTATTTGTTAGCTAAACTGTAAATTAACAATATGACAAACAAATTGTTGCAAAATTATATCTAAATTATTCGATTTAGGATTTGGCGTAAGGTAGACCTAATAAGTAGAATAAGCTAGTAGACCGCAATAGAGGTCTACCAATCGTTTTAACCTAGCGAGAATCCTAAAATTTCAAACCGACGGCTGAAATTGAAACGTTTCGGTAATTCCGTGATAGACCGTAGTGGTAGACCTCATTTAGACTTATTCAGTAGACTTAGTGTGTAAACTTCGTATATTTAACCTACTTTTTATAATTAAACCGGAATATTCACCTTCATATATAAAAAAAGTTTAACCTAATTATGTTAAAATATATATATATATATATATCTCTAAAACGCGCCTCCCTCTCCTCTCTCTCCTTGAACCTCCAGAGCGAGTTCAATGCTTAGCGAGAGGATCTTGTAACCAGGAGATCCTCACTTGTCCTAAAGAATGCCCCGAGAGGAAACCGAGGATGAACAAGAAGGAAAAAGCTTGTTACATAGATTGTAGCAGCAAATGTGAAGTCATCTGCAAATGCAAGCCCCATATCTCAACATTTTGAAACATTTTCAAAGCTCCAAAATGTTTTATTTTTATTTTTTTAAATATTTCGATAAAGTTTGTAACGTTTATTGATGTGAAATTTCTAACACATAGATCTTGGTTAATTTATGTTGTTGAACAGGGAGGAAAGCGAACTGCAATGGGTATGGTTCTTTGTGTTACGACCCGAGATTTGTGGGAGGAGATGGAGTGATGTTCTACTTCTACGGAAACAAAGACGGGAACTTTGCCATTGTCTCAGATGAGAATCTTCAAATAAATGCACATTTCATCGGTACAAGACCTGCTGGTAGAACCAGAGACTTCACATATGGGTTCAAGCCTTCTCAGTGATGTTCGATAGCCACAGCCTCGTCATCGCAGCCAAGAAGGTTTCGTTTTGGGACGAATCTGTAGACTCTCTCGTTGTCAGATGGAACGGAGAAGAAGTTGAAGTCCCAACAGGAGGTGAAGCAGAGTGGAGAATCAATCTTGAAGAGAGGGAAGTTGTGGTTGAGAGAACAGATGAGAGGAATAACGTGAGAGTTACGGTATCTGGGATTGTTCAGATGGATGTTAAGGTTAGACCAATTGGGATGGAAGAAGATAGAGTTCATAACTACCAGTTGCCTGAAGATGATGTTTTTGCTCATCTTGAGACTCAGTTTAAGTTCTTTAACCTGAGTGATCTTGTCGAGGGCGTTTTGGGGAAAACATATCGGCCTGGATACGTTAGTCCGGTTAAGACCGGAGTCCCAATGCCCATGATGGGTGGAGAAGACAAGTATCAAACTCCTTCTTTGTTCTTACCTCTCTGTAACGTCTGCAGGTTCCAAGGTAAACCTGGTCCTGGAGTGGCCAAGTACTAAAATCTTCAAAGATATGTTTGTTCTTATATGTAACGAAATATGTTTGAATTAAGCTTCTGATTGTAGTGTTTAAGCATTGTTAAATCGAACGAATCATCATTGTTTTGTGTGTTCGTGTTTGTTATTTGGATTATAAAAAAGGATTTTCTTTGGTTTTGTCGTTTTGATTCATCTTTCTTATAACGCAAGAAACATGTAAATCAAACATAAGGGTTAAAAGTTCAATCTAGGGTTTTAACTTAGAAAGCATTAGTCGAACTTTTTCTTCTTCTGAAAGTAATCTTGCATCCTCTGGAATTTAAGAATGGCCCAAACCAAATCCCAGAGCCGTAATTCCGGCCAAAGAGCCGCCGTGGTATGAAGGAGTGACCTTGAAGTCTGCCACGCCATGAAGTTACTCAGCCGATCTATTCCTCCGGTTCGTATCACAAGATCCGGATCTGGAACAGCAACCGATGTATACATGCACTCTTCAATGTCGCTCACCTCCAAAACTACAGGACCATCTCCATCATCGCACTTTTTCACACAAGATTCTCGAACAGCGTGAACAATCTCTTGACTTGTGCTGTAAGCAACACAAACCACAACCATTAAACCTCTATTCTTCTCCGTAATTTCCATCAGTCTCTGTGCCGCTGCTCGAAAACGCTCGTTTAACGAATTCAGATCGCCGGCGAAGATCACTCTCACGCCATTTAGAGTCCCGGAGTTAGCTTGATCAATCGTGAGCTCAACTTTCTCCAGCATCAGATCCATCAAACACTTGACTTCTTCAGGTCCTCTCCTGAAATTGTCGGCACCAAACGCGTAGAGTGTGACGTATGGTACACCAATCTCTTTGCAGTACTGAAGAAGGTATGTCACTGATACGAAACCGGCTCTGTGTCCTGCGTCTCTGCCTTCAAGATTGTGTTTCTTGGCGAATCTGCGGTTTCCATCCATGATGAATGAGATGTGATTAGGGACTGGACCGACGCATAGAACTCTGAATATGAATCTCCTCATTAGAGTCATCACAGCATTGAAGATTTGAGCGAATTCGCCTAATTCTTCTCTGGCTTTCATCTCGGTAAGTTGGTGCTTTGTGGTTATGAGGAGTGGAGAATTCAAGAACATTGTGGTGTTTTTGGTTTTGTTGTGTCTGAAATATAAACAAGAAAAATGATTTTTTTCTTTTTCGAGGGAAGGCAAATGGAATGAGAGCATATGATATGGCTGATTTTTAGGGAAAGTGAGAAAATGTGTGTGATAAACGACTTTCTTCTTGGTTAACCAATATGTATGTCTTCGATTCCCTCTTAAAACAATATATTTTAAATTAGCTTATGTTTTTGCACAAAATTTTGTTTTTAGCATATGTTCACTATGGTTATTTTTAATTATTTTTTTCATATTTTATATATTTAATAAAGATAACTA
This sequence comes from Erythrophleum ivorense, assembly GCA_026724425.1. NCBI lineage: Eukaryota > Viridiplantae > Streptophyta > Magnoliopsida > Fabales > Fabaceae > Erythrophleum > Erythrophleum ivorense. Next base: position 6,033,199 of record JAIUCV010000071.1, on the reverse strand, counting down.
AAATATGTAATAGGTTTTTCTTTGGTTAACTATATTTCTGGGAAACAAAACTCAGAAGAGGAGTAAGATTAGAGAGAGGCTCAAAGCAGTTGAACTTATCCAACAAAGAAAGTAATACATCTAAATTCTAAGCTGCTAATTACTTCACACAACTTCAATGCAAGGAGACACAAAGAGGGTTGTAGAATTTTCTTTCTTTCTTTTGCAATCTTTTAGTTTCCAAAATTGAATCCTTTTTCAAAATCTCGAACTAGTAACCCAGTTAGCCATTATTTTTACTAACCAAAATTTGAGCCATAAAATATATGGCAATCGAACTATTTATTATTGCGTCATATACGGGAGTCTAAAACTGTATATATAATAGTAATATTGCAAGCAGATGAGAGATGCCAATCAAAATCAAATTTGATCAAAGCATACTAGTAGGATGGCAGTGTTGTTTTCATTACGCCCCCACTTACACTTTCAAAACCAATTCACACCCAGTTTCATAAATCTCCCCTCCCTCAAAGTGATTTTGTAAATTACAGTATTAATTTCTTCATTTGAAGATACAATGTTTTTGTCATCAAACCACCTCACTGATCTCTCTTTTTTTTTTTTTTTTTGTTAACTAACATGAAATCAAGACATCACTTTTCTCTCCCAAGTTTGTTTATATACTTTCTCTATCATCTTAAGGATCTTCTTAAAACAGAAAAACAATCTAAGTGTAATCGGACAGTTTACTGATTTGAGCATAAAATGTCTAAGAAGTTTTATTTTGATCAGTTATAGTTTGTTTTGACACTTTTTTGAGTAAGTTAAAATTTCATCAACAAAGTTCATTTCGTATTATGTGTATATAGTACAAACCACTAAGCTTCTTAGTAATAAAAAAAAACTTAAAAACTTTAATGTGAAAAATGCTTAATATTGAAGAGAGCCCACCACAAATCAATTTCTGTTTGCTTTTTCTTAATTTCCAAGCAAAGTTGCAAGTTGCTCCTTCCATTATCATATACCACACTCTCCATTATTCCTCCCACCTTTCAAAACACAGAATTTGATGATTACTAACAAAGTAATGATTCTATTTTAGTTATTTCACACAGACTATGTCACTAGGTGTAATTACTAACAAAGTAATGATTCTACTTTAGTTATTTCACACAGACTATGTCACTATGTGTAATAACTAAATACATACATTATCACCGTCATAACAACTACTGCTAATGTTTTCAAAGCAAAGCACAAGATTGTTATCACGATAGTAGAAGTTATAATTAAATGATTAGCTGTAGTTCTTAAAAGGTTATCAAGTATCAATTAAAACTTGATCAGTTACCTAATCAGATTTTTTTTCCTACCCCATTATTAGTTTTACATATATATAATCGGCACTTCTAACCAAAACTAGACTTTGATCTTGAAACCGACAAATGAGTTTTGCCATCACCAAAAAAAAAGGAAAGGAGAAACAAAAAAGCGACATGAATAAGCCACTTTGAAGTTTGAACAAAGTTATTATATATCCGCAGAGTTTGCATTTAGAGTTAAAATTTAGTTTAAATGCTACCATTAGGTCCATTACACTAAACCAAAATAAAATTGTCCCTTATCCTTTTATTAATGGCATAATAAGTGTACAGCTATAGTATATCCAATAATTTTGGTTGGAGGTATATCAGTTCATCTGATTAGATGTGATGGAAATTTCACACCAGAAAAAGAAAGAGAATCATTAATGATTGTGTTAAGTGTTAACCATCAACTTAGTTGTAAAAATGTTGACCTCTTAACCAATTAATTTTCCTTATTTCAATATAACCCTTACTACTTCCTATAAACTCGTATCTCACTCAAACAATAAAAACATCAATACTCATAACACACAAACATCCGCCATGGAACGTCATTCTCTCATGCTCCTCCTCTCCACCGTCCTCCTCCTCCTCATGACCACTCCCGGAACCCTATCTCAGCCAGCCGCCGCTCCGGCCCCACCAGGACCCACAAATGTCACCAAAATCCTAGAAAAAGCCGGCCAATTCACAGTCTTCATCCGACTTCTCAAATCAACCGGCGTTGCTAGCCAACTCTACGGCCAGCTCAACAACTCCGACAATGGTATCACTATCTTCGCACCGAGCGATTCCTCCTTCTCCGGTCTAAAAGCCGGAACCCTAAATTCCTTGACCGACGAGCAGCAAGTAGAGCTTATTCAGTTTCATGTCATACCAACTTACGTCTCTTCCTCCAACTTCCAAACAATAAGCAACCCTCTCCGGACTCAAGCCGGTGACTCCGCCGAAGGACATTTCCCTCTCAACGTCACAACAAGTGGAAACACCGTAAATATCACAACCGGTGTAACCAACACAACCGTCTCCGGCAATGTCTACAGCGATGGGCAGCTCGCCGTTTATCAGGTCGATAAGGTTTTGCTTCCTCAGCAAATTTTTGATCCTCGTCCTCCGGCGCCAGCTCCAGCTCCATCGGTCTCTAAATCTAAGAAGAAGAAGAAGGAGGACGGTGATAGTTCCGGTGATGATTCTCCGGCGGACGCTTCGTTTGCTTTGCGCAAAGTTGGTTCTGTTCGTAATGCGGTGTCGCTTTGCGTCATTAGCATATCGCTCTCATGGTTTTGTTTGTGTTGATAAGTTTCTATTGATTATGTGATTTTTGGGGCATTATTTCTTTGTTGATTTTCATGGATTTTGTGTTGATTAATACAACCCCATTCTGTTTTTTATTTTTCCATTTTCGTGGGAGTAAATTTTTTTTTTTTTTTTAGTATCTCCGTTTCTCTATGCTTTTATCAAGAAAAAAATAGTAGTAGTGTAGGGATTGTTATGATTAGTTTATATGGATGCCCATTATCGGTCCATATTCTAGAAAAGCCCAGCTTGCTCTCTAAGTTGTACTTCCTTGAAAACCCTAGTCTTGTATTCCTATATAAAGGACTTCTTACTCATGAATAAGAACACAACCAATTCCTCTTTTCTCTTGTTCTCTCTTCTTCTATAACACGTTATCAGCACGAGTCTCTAACCATTAGGTTAAAACCCTAGCCATCTAAGCTAAGAGGTAAGAGGAAATCAAATTTCCTTATTCTTTCTTCAAAGATCGAATTCACTAGATACGATGAGTAATTCATATTACTTTGTTGATCTGTGTTTATCATCTTAATCCCAGAAGGATTAATATATGTATCCCAGAAGGATTTGTATCCCTGAAGGATTAAAATTCAAAATTATTTATATCACAAAAGGATTTATATTTTATCCTAAAAGAATTTTATATTGTTCATTATTTCTGCATATTTATTATTCTTATTTATTTATTTTTATTTACTTCTCATATGATATTTGTTATTTAAGGTATCGATTTGGGTGTATGTTCATAATTGAATCATGCATAAGTTCGGTAATTGGATTGACTAGATTATTTACCTTCTAAATTAATCACTGAACAAGAATGTGTTTAATTATAGTATGCTAATTTCGTATTTCGCAAATACATTTTCTTCTCATTATTTTTATATGATCAACAACACTTACAAGAATATGATAATTTGGCATCTGCTGGTTAATATTATTAATTACATGAACAATTATGCCGTTTTAGTATTTTCACATATGTTCGATTTGTTTGGTCAAAATTTGCTGGCCGCTTGAGTTGAGAGAAGTCTCGAATCCGACACCATCTTTGATCCCTTGAATCCCCGATTTTTTTCTAATAGAGGTAAGTAATTATCTCACACTTTAGAATCACGCTTATGATCATATTTTATAATATAATGAAATCATGTTTACTGCCAATGTTTTATTTCACTAAGATTAAGATCGGTATATTATTCTATATTTTATGAATATATGCTATGATTCTTCGTAAATTGATGATCTTAAGTTATATGATATACTTTTTATTGATCAGCTCATGTTCGTAATGATTGTCACATACTTCGATACATTAGTTTAATCAATTATAAGCTATAAGTTAGACCATCTTATGCTTCTTTGACGAACTTGGTAATTTGATCAAACTTTATTGCGCTAATGTCTTATCGTTTCATTTGTTCGATTAAAGTTATTTCATAAGCATGTATATTTGTTTACTGCTATCGAATCAAGCACACAGTTAGTGATGGTTAAGTTGACTAAATTACTGATCTGTTAATAAAGAATTTGTACTTTATTTAGGGTGAAACCTCTGTTTTGAACAATGAATTGATCAAACCTATAAGGGTTATGTTACGAAGTAAATGTACATTAACTTTATTATATAGCTTTATAATAACCTGTGAGGCAAGCATATTGATATAGTATATATACTACGATCCATTGTTTAATTTTATTGTTAATTACATGTTTGTCATTTAACCTTGATGAGTTTATTGATTTATTGGAAACCTAGTTTATTGATATGATACTAATGAACTAGTGAATGGACTGATTGAATTATCTTATGATATTAATATTTTATATTATATATATAGATCATATATTTTATGAATGTGTTTATCAATCATCAAAGATGATATTAAAATCAGATAGTTGATCATAGAGCTATCTAAAGAAAAAGATTAATCACCAGAAGTGATATACATAAATCGAAAGAAAATGAATAATCACCAGAAGTGATATAATGTAAAGAGTAATCTAAAGAAAGTGAGTGTATTATAAAATCACATGACTTGAAGTCTATAAGAAAATATTGTTGTCCAGTAGACATAATAGCAAATGAATTCTTATTAATAATATTTAATCTGTTATTATTTTATTAAATTTGTCACCTGAAGTGATAATAAGATGATACTTGTTATTGATATCAGTTATTTTTCTTTACTATATTTTGTTTATACATATACATAGTTTAATAATTTTTATTTCTCTATTATTTTTATATTTATATGAATATTTTGTATTTGATTGTAGAAGAACCTGAAGTTCTTTACATAAATCTAAGGAAAAGTATGATCACTATAATGCGACATTAGTTAAAGCTTATATAAGTCTTTGCATATAAGATTATAAGACCTGAAGTCTATACATAATCATTAATTATCTTGAAGATTATGGGAAGAAAATATCAATGTGAAGAGATGCTAAAAAGCATACTCTAATCTTAGATAAATAATATTGTCCGGTAGACAAAAGATTACTAATAAAAATTTAAGAAATTATTTTGATAAAATAATGAGTTACTTATGAGTTACTTATTTCAAAAACTCAAATTCTCATAAGAAATGAGAAAATAAAAATGATAGCAAATAAAAGATATATATCTCCGGAAGAGTATATAAATACATATATTTGAGTATAAGATACAATCATTGATGCATTATAACTCTGAAGTTCCAGAAGTGAAAAGATATAATACAAGTATCAACAGTTTAAATAATCAAAGATATAAGCATGATCCAAGTTGGGTATGTTATAGATTTTATACTAGAATTCAATTCGAGATAGATGAACCTGAAGTATCATCATCTCGAGGGGGAGAATGGAACATCTAGAAGATTATGTTCACACTCAAGATAAACTTCATTGATCAAGAAAAATCTAACAATCCCTATATCATAGTCCAGAAGATTATATTCAAAGATAAATGATCTTATGAATCATATATAAATAACTCCAAGGGATTTCAAAGTTAATCAAGTTAAGACAATATATGAAGAAAAGTTAAATAGATGTTATATAGTAAACCAGAAGTTTACCGTATATAACATACTTTGGCATGAACTGGTTAGACCATTCCGGTTCAAGAATTATGCGAAGAAAATACAACATGTAGACATTTATTGAAGAACTAGAAGATTCTTCTTAATGATTTCTAATATGATATTTTATCATAAGAGATTATGATAATACAACAATTATCACTAGCCAAAATAGATTTATAGTCTTATTCATTTTCTAGAGAGTATACAAGAAACATATGTGGTTTAATAACCCATTTCGTGGACTAATCATCCTCTAGAAGAAAATTTATTGTGTTTCTTTATGCATCAACAAAATGGTTGTATGTATCAATGCTATTAATCTGCAACCTGAAGTTTGTGAGATTACTTGGTAGTACTAGTGAATTCACATCTTAAGTCTTTGATGAGAAAATCATGTTTGTAAGAATAAATGTCGAACATCCAGTAGCAAATGTTCATACACATAATGCAGAAGCATTAATTCGCATAAAGCCAACGAGTAACTACTAGTTATCCCCATCGAAATTGGTTTTGGGTCAGAAACCTAATAAATTCCATCAATAAAGTCTTTGGATGTGCAGTATACATCTACATTGCTCCACCACATCACTATAAGATGGATCCTCAAAGGAGGTTGTTGATGTTGGATAATATCGAGAGCTGTCCCTGAAGGATTTAAGTAAAACTCGATTTGTAGACTGTCATTTTAGTGAGCCAGTCTTTCCAACATCAGGGGGAGAAAACAAACAGTTGGAGAAGGATTAAAGTTGGAATGAATTATCATTGATCCTCGGACTATAGAATGTGAAATAGATGTCCTAAAGATAATTCATTCACAAAACTTACTGTATCAGTTGCCAGATACATCTACTGACCCAAATATAGTGATTGAGTCACTTACCAGCTGTAAATGCTCTAATAAGAATTGATGTCCCAGAAGGATGATATCAAGCTGCTAGTAAGTCTAAAGAACGCATGAAGCGTGATAGACTGGTTGGTTCCGAATATTGAAATCCTCAGAAAAGTAAAAAGAGCATAAATTGATAATGGTCAAACTGAGGAAACAAAGAATTTTATATGATCTCCAGAAGAGACATAAACATGACAAAGAAAGAAATTCAGGTACCTGAGAAAATGAAGAGATCTCGAGAATTAGTTATGTCATGTCTGGAATAAAATGGAACCAGATAAGCAAATCGACGTCGTAAATAAAATATTTGCATGCAATATAGCAGTTGATGGTATGAATGAGAAAGAGGATCACGAAACAAAGTCTATTGCATTGTGTACACAAAGTAATGATTTGGCCAAATCGAAAAGAAGCAGTAGACGCAAAACTAAAATCTCTTAGAAAGATAAAAGTATTTGGACCAGAAGTCCTTTCACCTAAAAAGTGTGAAACAAGTGGGTTATAAATAGGCCTTTGTGCCGAAAGAGAATGAATACGAAGAGATACACTCTCATGTGGTGGATGCAACTTTCAAGTTCATTAAGTCTGGCAATGAAAGAAGAACTTGACTTATATGACCCATTAAACAATGACATTTATATAAAAGTCCCTGAAGGATATAATCATTGAAGAATTAATTATTTAATCGATATGTTCCTGGAGAACACTAGCTATTCAATCAAATGAATAAAAATATGTTTCATGGGTATAATCACGAAAGTGAATATATAAGACTAACTAATACCCATGTATATTTATCAAAGTATTATGGATCAAAAGAGATCTTGAATATGAATATCAAACTCTTGAAGAGTTATCAAAAATAGTATGATGCAAAGAATATGAGATAAAAGATTTTGGAAGACAAAGTTGTCTATGGTTATCTCAAATAGACAATTTAGCAAAAGATATGTTATCTTAAAAGATCCTTGCAGTATATACAGAATGCTCATATATATTTGATCGCGAGGTATCATACTTAAAATGTTAATTGAGCAATGTATTGATCTTTTCATGTGAAATAAAGTTTGGACCCGAAGTTCAAAAGATCAATAAGTAATTGTTTTTTGTGAAAAGTTGTGATGGACCAGAAGTCCAATAACCTAAGAGATTATAAGATAATCACATGACTTTAATCATTAAGCTTATATTTATAATGATTGCCAAAATATGGTATAGATGATTGGAATGCATCTCCTGAAGAAGATGCTTCCAAGGGGGAGATATATGACGATGTGTGTGGTTGTACTCTTTTTCCTTATCATGGTTTTTGTCCCATTGGGTTTTTCCACGAAAGGTTTTAATGAGGCAACAAAGAACACACTAATGAGAAACGTGAAGGTTTATCTCCTTTCCAAAGTCCTTGTCATTCACTTATGAGATCAAGTGGAGTGAAGAGAATGATAAAGTAGATTCATTACCAAACCCAAGAAGAATGGCGATGTCAATGTTCTAAAGATTATTCAAATGAAGATTTTAAAAGAGTTTCCATCTGCTACTTTCAAGAAGTTAGTTCACCTTATTGGATTATGTCACGTCAAAGATCTACGCGGATGTTCTCATGAGGGGGAGTAGTTGCGCGCTGTACTCTTTTTCCTTAACTAAGGTTTTTCCCATTGGGTTTTCCTGGTAAGGTTTTAACGAGGCAGCATACTACGCACTTATAAGATATTTTTAGATAATGGACATCCAAGGGGGAGTGTTATGATTAGTTTATATGGATGCCCATTATCGGTCCATATTCTAGAAAAGCCCAGCTTGCTCTCTAAGTTGTACTTCCTTGAAAACCCTAGTCTTGTATTCCTATATAAAGGACTTCTTACTCATGAATAAGAACACAACCAATTCCTCTTTTCTCTTGTTCTCTCTTCTTCTATAACAGGGATATATTTTTTTTTATTTTTTCATTTTAATTTAGTTTATGTTATTTCTGGTGGATTCATTATATTTCTGTTATGAGGGAGTAGATCTGAGATTTTTAACCCATGCAGACCCGAAAACTCGAACCGAATTGATCCACAATACCCATATCCGATTGATTTTGGGTATAAAACAAATCACCATATAATATCTTAAAGCATTTTTAGAACCCAACTTTCATCAAACAACTTGATACAATACAAAAAGATATAAAATTACTCACTTCTATTATACTTTTTCGTTGTAATTTTTAACTCGAATTAGAATGATTTAATTCACAAGACGGGGAAAAGAAAAAAAAAACTGAGCTTCATAAGTAATTGAGTAAGTTTTAAGAAGAAAAAAACACATTAGCTAGTAATCCAATGATGTTGGTGCCCTTTCGGTTCATGATTTCTCACTAAATGAACACCATCAACTTTTGCAACCCATGAGCGTATCTGACCACATCGACTTTGATATGCTCCTCTGTATGCTCTCCATAATTCTAGAAAATGCTCCATGTTCTGACCTTGCCTCAAGTGACAACGCCATACTATTCTATTGTCTCCATTCTCGTTAACAAAAAATCTGTATGTATTATCGAATGTCACATCGTGGTGACCTTTAGCCTCATTTCTGTTGGATGTGCAGTTGACTTTGAGAATACTACCAGGAGCGAGTTCGTTTCGAAATTCTAAAATGTTTAGGAGACACTCGCTGTTACATTGCGGGTGTTGGGAATTACCAGTACCACACACAAGACCTTCGTTCAAACCAAAACACAAAGCAATAACTAACAGAAAAACTATGAGATGATTCATTCTTGGATCTATGATATTTTTTGGAAGAATATGAATCTAAAGGCGTCAAAGTGTAGGATATATAGTCTTTTGGTGATTAAAAGCTTCAATGCTTTTATTAAATAAGTTTTTTTACGACGGAAGCTAAATTTAAACATAAATATGAACCAATTAAACCTATGGTCAGAGGAGCATTGGTGTCGAAAAGCAAGGTGAATCAATAAGATCAGACCAAATGAATTAAACTTGCAAACTAGTGTTGACCACTAAACCAAAAGTTTAAGATCTTACAAAAATCTTGGAAGTAATATATTTAGAAAAATAGTAGATATATATATATCCATGCAATGCGCATACAGTAATCTATAAAGTATTATATCAAATTAGTTAAGCTTATTAATCAAAAAGTGCTAATCAATTGTAACAAGAACATTAATTAGTTTCTCAAAATTGGGTTAAATGTTCGATTTATTTTACATTGTCCCAAAAAAAGAACAAGGTTCAATCGATTTAATTAGTTTATTTTTTTCTTAAAGAATGTCTTCAATATTCGGAATCAAAACTTTAATCGTCATACAGGTGGCGACGACTCCACCACAAAGAATCATTTGTTTCAATATCATCCAACAAGGAGCTTATGATGAGCTAGAAGGAATCAAGACTTGGCATACACTTCAAGTTGTGCGTGAAGAGCCTTTACAAAAAGTAGATATTATATCGAAACATCTGCGTAATCCTTAACTAGGACAAATATGTGAGGGCTTGTTGGAGCTAGATTTAGCAATTAAATCTGGCCCGTAGAGAAGCCCATTTAAAGCCTCGCTGAGGTTTTACGACCCAAAGCCCACTCATCAGAAGGTCATTTCTCAGCATCAAGTAATACGACAGCTCGCCGCGCGTTAGAGTCCAGGCGAGAGACCCGGTCAAGTCCGCTGAAGGGAATCCCACGAAATCAGGAACGTCCACACTAGGAAGATCTCCGATAATCTCGAGACGAAGGACATATAAGAGAGGGATTCGATCACTTTGTAGGCTCTACGAGCTATTATTCCTAGATTCATTCTCTGTAAACACTTCTTCAATCAATACAAGTCCACTTTGTTGATCAAAGCTTTATTACTGTTTGGCTCATAGAGAGATTCTTACCTACCTATCCTCCTCATCTCTTAATTCACTCCAAATTCTTGAGTGTGGGATCTTTGTCCCACATTTTGGCGCCGACTGTGGGGAGCGTTAAAAGACATCTCTAACCCGATAGCCCGGTCTAAAGCTATTAGAACACGAATGGATCCACGCACATCGAAAAACAAGTCCGTTCCCGTCAACCTAGAGGAACCAAACTCCTCAAACCTGACAGAAGCAACTCCCGCCGCTCAAACCGGAGCAAACCGGACGGGAACCACTCCTATGGAACTTCCACGACCAGTATCCGAACCGGATCTCATCAATCTCACTACCGATGCACCTGCATCAACAAACCAGACCGCCAGCGCTCCAACGCCAACAGGTCAAACCTCGGGTGCAAATGCAACCGCAGCCCGAAATACACCTAACAATGCCAACCCAAGCACCGGAAATTTTGCCGGGGGCAATCCGTACACCTGGGTGCGACCAGAGGCCCGATCTGACGATCACATGCAATTCAATTGGCCACGTCGACCGCGATCCAATTTATTTGGGCAAACACGAGCCGATCCGAATGAAACAACAGAAATACATCGGATGCTCAACCTCCTGCTCGAAAAAACTCAGAGCCAGGAAGCAAATTTCCAGGCCCAACTTGCTAACATTCGGGCAACTATCGAACGAACTACACCGCCGCCGTTGCACCGTAGCACGACGTTCGAACAAAGGACTGGGACGGAGAGAACTCCATTACAGGGAACTCGACTTCAATTCTCTCCAACCTCGGAAACTCCAGGTACACGAGGAACGTCTCAAACCGCTGGAACTCAAGTCACTTTCGGCCCAAGACTGCCAGCCTTGGGCCCTAGCGGTTCGAGACAAACAAGAGCTCCCAGTCCGAGAGCTCGTACTAACGAGCAATTCCCGCCACCTCCTCCTAGATCGTCCGGAGCCGGTCCACAAGCACCCTCAACCGGACACAATCAAACGCCTCCGTTTTCGTCATCGTTCGAGCACCCGCTCCCAAACGATACCGACGAAAACAGAAGCCCTCTAAGACCAGAGGAGTACGCTTTCGAGCAACAAGCTCATGCTAATCGAACCAATTACGACGATTCCGCTACCTTTCGGCAGTACGCGGAACGAAACGACGCCGAACTCAGGCGCATGAAATCTCTCATGCACTCAGCCACGAGCTCTGCACCAGACATCGATCGAGTAATCGAAGAAACCCGCCGTACTCCATTCACTGACAGAATATCTAACGCTAGAATCAGAGACACCGGGAAAATAAGATTCCCAGAGTATGCGGGAACTACTGATCCGAGAGCCCATGTCAGAGCTTTCAGACTAGCCGTAACCAGAGCTCATTTGAGCGACTACGAAAAAGAACCGGGCTACTGCAGATTTTTTGCAGAAAACTTAACGGGTCCAGCCCTCGAGTGGTTCGCGAGTCTCGAAGGAGGCTCGATAGACAATTTCGAACAACTCGTGTCGGCTTTCCTCAAACAATACTCCGTATTCATCGAAACTCGAACTACGGAAGCCGACCTTTGGAAATTATCGCAAGGCCCCGACGAACCACTTCGTCATTTCATAGCTCGATTCAAAGAGGTAAAAGCAAAAATAGCAAACCTCAACGAAGACGTAGCTCTCAACGCCTTGCAAAACGGACTCTGGTTCACATCAAAATACAAGCACGACCTAGCGGTCAGACCTACCAGCTCACTTGACGACGCCCTGCATAAAGCAACATTCTTCGCTCGCGCGGAAGAAGATTACTCGAGCAACGTCGAAAAATTCAAAGCCGGTTTACTCACCGCGGGACTTAATTCCCAAAAAAGAACACCAAGAAAAGAGCCGGCCGGTAAAAACGTACACGCCATTGCAGCCGGCAGCTCAAACAAAAACCAACGCACAAAATTTGACAAAAGAAAATACTGTGCAAACCACAAATGCAAGGGACATTCGACCGAAGAATGTCGCAACCCGAGCTACGTTCCCAAAGACTCAAAAAACGATAGCGAGGAACAAGAACCCTCCGAGTCCGAGGATGGAAACGAGGAAACACCTCCCAAAACTCCTAAACAAAAAAAAGGAATTCAGACAAAAGCCTCCACAAAAAGAACACGGGAAACCGAGGAAAACGACTCTCCTCCTCCGGCCCTCAAACAACGAATAGACATGATCTTTGAAGACCTCGCGCAATGCGGTGGCTCGACAAAATCAATAACCACCCCACCACCCGCTCCAAAAAAATCCTTATGCCAACGACTAAGCGAACTCAGCCTTTGCCGGGGGGGGGTACAGGGGTCTTAACCCCCAAACAAATAAACTATATCTCCGGAGGCTCAGAATTCTGCCGCAACTCGATAAACTCGATAAAGGCTTTCCAGCGCAAAGCAGAATCGAGCTCTAAAAGAAACTCACAGCTGGACGAACCAGACACCGAGATAACATTTCGCGAAAGCGAAACACGCAACCTGGATAAACCACATGATGACGCACTTGTGATCCAACTCGATGTAGCTGGATTCGCACTATCTAGGATCATGGTCGACACCGGGAGCTCGGTAGACCTTTTGTTCTACGAAGCTTTCACTAGAATGGGATTCCTAAAATCCGCTTTATCAAACGATAAAATCCCTCTTACCGGTTTTGCCGGAGAAACAACCTATTCCTTAGGGTCAATTCAGCTCACTGTGATAGCAGGGGGAATACCAAAGCTCGTAAGCTTCGTGGTTGTAGACCGACCAGCACCATACAACGCAATACTTGGCCGACCATGGATCTACACCATGAAGGCCATACCTTCAACATACCATCAATGCTTGAAATTTCCAACTCCGAAAGGAACTAAAACAATTCGGGGAGACCAAAAAAGCGCAAGAATGTGTTACATGGGCTCATTCAAACAAATTGCAAGCTCTTCCGCATAGCAATCACAGAAAGAGAACGAGCTCGCGGAAATACAAACTAAAGCATGCCGCGATCCCACCACGAGAAAACCCAACAAAAATCTACTTATGCAAGTCTCCATAGACAACAGAAACCCAGAATGCATAAACGCCCAAAACCCAGAAAGATTCGTTAACATCGGCTCGGAACTCTCAAGCTCGATTCGAAACGAACTTATCGCATTCCTGAAGGAGAACGTAAATACCTTCGCATGGGAAACGTCAGATATGCCGGGTATCAATATCGAAGTAACTTCACACGAACTAAATGTCGACCCAACATTCAAACCCATCAAACAGAAAAGACGAAAGCTCGGTCCTGAAAGGGCAAAAGCAGTAAATGATGAGGTCGATAGACTACTGAAAGTAGGATCCATCAGGGAGGTCAAATACCCCGACTGGCTCGCCAATCCAGTAGTGGTCAAAAAGAAAAATGGGAAGTGGAGAGTCTGCATCGACTTTACCGACTTAAATAAAGCATGCCCAAAAGATAGCTTCCCACTCCCGCATATCGATCGATTGGTCGAAGCAACAGCTGGTCACGAACTCCTCTCCTTCATGGATGCATTCTCCGGATACAATCAAATCCTAATGAATCCAGAAGACCAAGAGAAAACGTCCTTCATCACAGATAAAGGCACATACTGCTACAAAGTCATGCCATTCGGCCTGAAAAACGCTGGTGCCACATACCAAAGGCTAGTAAACAAAATGTTCGACAAACAGTTGGGAAAATCGATGGAAGTATACATTGACGACATGCTTGTCAAATCCTCCAAAGAAACAGACCATGTACCCCAACTCAAAGAATGCTTCGGCATCCTCAATAAATACGGAATGAAACTAAATCCAGCAAAATGCTCGTTCGGAGTAGCTTCAGGAGAATTCCTAGGCTACCTTGTAACCGAACGGGGCATTGAAGCCAACCCTAAACAAATTGCGACCTTCATCGAAATGCCGTCACCTAAGACGACTTGAGAAGTCCAAAGACTTACGGGACGAATAGCAGCCTTAAATCGGTTCATTTCCAGATCCACAGACAAATGTCTCCCCTTTTACCAACTCTTAAAAGGCAATCGAAAGTTCCAATGGAACGAGGAGTGCGAGCAGGCACTTCAACAACTAAAATCCTATCTAACCGAACCGCCGGTTCTATCAAAACCTCTAGAAGGAGAACCACTGTATCTCTACCTCGCAGTCTCATTAGCTGCCGTTAGCGGCGTATTAGTTCGAGAAGAACAAAACGAACAAAAACCCGTCTACTATGTAAGCAAAACGCTAGTAGACGCTGAAACCAGATACCCAGCAATGGAAAAACTAGCTTTGGCCCTCATCGTATCTGCGCGAAAACTGAGACCGTACTTTCAATCCCACTCCATCATAGTCATGACATCGCACCCTCTGCGGACTATCCTTCATAGTCCAAGTGTGTCAGGACGCCTAGTCAAATGGGCAATCGAACTAAGCGAGTACGATATCGAATACAGGCCTAGAACATGCGCCAAAGCACAGGTTCTAGCAGATTTCGTCGTAGAACTCACAACGCAAGCCCTCGACGAAACAGCCAGAAATAAAATTTGGAAACTCTACGTAGATGGAGCTTCATCCAAACAAGGATCCGGAGTCGGAATAAGATTAATTTCACCAACCGGCGAACTACTCGAACACTCCTTCCGACTCGGATTTGCCGCTTCCAATAACGAAGCGGAATATGAAGCCCTCATTGCGGGCTTAAGATTAGCTATCGCAATCGGAGCTCAAGAGGTCGCCGCATTTAGCGACTCACAACTCGTAACAAGCCAATACCACGGCGAGTACGAGACAAAACACGAGCGCATGGAGGCCTACCTCAAAGTGGTATGCGAATTGACCAAACAACTCGACCGCTTCGAACTAACCAGAATCCCCCGTGGAGAGAACACCTCAGCTGACGCCCTAGCGGCTCTAGCATCCACATCGGACCCATTATTAAAGAGGGTTATACCCGTCGAAGGTATCGACAAACCCAGCATCGGTATAGCCACCAAATCAGCTGAAGCTAGAGAAATCGCAACAGTCTCGACCAGAGCAAATGCCACAGGAGCTGATAGCCCCATCAATCCCAACATTTCGGAACTCTCGCCTCCAGAAAACGCAAGCCGGAACACGGCCCCTGCCGAAGCCGGTATTGGCGAGGAAAATAACCTCCCAAACCCCGCGATCACTGAAATCACCGATTGGGAAGATACCGAACAAAACCCAACTCCGGCCGGACAAGCTCAGTCATCGACCGAACTGGCCTACCCCGAAACAGCAGATCCCGATGGATCACTTCGGGAACGCCGCTTCATCACCGATGAGCAATTCCACGCCAGACCGGATTGGAGAGTCCCAATACTCAACTATATCCAACATGGAACCCTTCCCACTGACAAATGGGATGCTCGAAAATTGCGAGTAAAAAGCTCGAGATACTGTATAATGAAAGAAAAATTATACAAACGAAGCCTCATCGAACCATATCTAAAATGCGTTCACGGGCTGGAAGCACTCGCCATCATGGCGAACACACATGACGGGATATGCGGCTCCCATTCTGGTGGTCGAGCTCTCGCAAACCGAATAAAACGCTACGGTTACTTCTGGCCAACAATGCTAGCTGACTGCGACAACTACGCCGCAAAGTGCGATAAGTGCCAAAAACATGCGCCCTCAATCCATCAGCCAACCGAAAAACTCTCATCCATCACTTCACCATACCCTTTCATGAGATGGTCAATGGATATAATAGGCCCAATGATACCATCCGGAAGGAAACAATACCGATTCCTTCTGGTTCTAACAGACTTCTTCACTAAATGGATAGAAGCAAAAGCCTACTCCAATGTAGAGAACGTCGATGTTTCAGACTTCATATGGAGCAGCATCATCTGCAGACACGGTCTCCCGCACGAGATTGTAACAGATAACGGACCTCAATTCATTTCGCGTTCGTTCCGAACATTCTGCAAAAAATATAAAATCCGCCTGACCTTCTCGACCCCGAGATACCCAAAAGGAAACGGTCAGGCAGAAGCCGCAAATAAAACTTTGATGAACAACATCAAAAAGCGCCTCGACTCGAAAAAAGAGCTGTGGTCATACGAGCTAAACGCAGTCCTTTGGGCCTGTCGCTCTACGCCACACAAAGCCACAAACGAAACACCATTTTCTATGGTCTACGGAGTCGAAGCGGTAATTCCAGCCGAAACCATAGTAACTAGCCTCCGGAGGGACGAATGTCCCAACAATCCAGAACTCAACGAAGAAATGCTAAGAGAAAGGCTCGACTTAATCGAAGAAAAACGAGATCAGGCCCTAGTTCGCATCCAGAACTACCAACAAGCGGCTGCTCGTTACTATGATTCAAATGTCAAGCAACGAAGATTCAAAGTCGACGATCTCGTACTACGCAAAGTATTCGAAAACACTAAAGAACCAGGTGGTAAACTAGGCATCCACTGGGAAGGCCCCTACCGCATCACCCAAATAATACGCGACGGCGTATACAGGCTCTACAACTACTCCAAAAGGAAACATGAGCCACGTCCATGGAACGCCATGAACTTAAAAAGATACTACTACTAAGTAGTACGACAACCGAACTACGTAAAGGCTTGATCCCCCGACGGGGTACGTAGGCAGCTCACCATCGAGTTCAGCCACCACTTTTTCTCAAACCCCTTCAGTAGTATAATTTGCATCTTGTATCTCGGCTCTTAGCAAATATTATTTCAATAAAAGCCTCTTGTTATCGACTTATGTTTTGCCATCCCCTTACACAGCAAATTATATCCAACGAGCCGCAAAAGCTTGTCTACATATCAAAATTCGAAACCGCAACGGAACATGCCATCCAGCGTCCGAATTCTCGCGAACGAACAATCACTATGTATAGATCTCTTAAAACGATCTCTTTACAACGAACTCGGATCACCGAACGATCCTCCAAACGTCTGGCCAGACTAACCGAAATGAGTTCGTCAGTTCGCACAACCTTAGTTTGTCCGCAAACTAAGCTGGCGCATAACAAAATACGTTAACGCCTAAAAGACTTAAAGCCAACTCTAGTCTTCTCAAGAGAACTCAACTCCTCCAAGAAGGCTTCAAACTAGACTTAGCCTCCTCATGCCTCCGCACAACTACAATTCGAAGCAATTTACGATCAGACTAGGGATGAACTGTCTCGTAACAAACTCTTGTTACGCAAAAAGAAAGTCCAAAACAAACCCTAGCCATAATGATCGGCGGACCGTTGTCCAAAAGCTCAAAAGCCCAAACAAGACTTTTGATCAGCGAACTAGAGTTCGAGCTATCGCTAAACGAGCTACGACATAACCGAACTGTCGCGAAATAAATTAGAAGCAGTACCGCGAACAAAGATTTAAAGCTTGGGAAAACCGAAATAAACCCGACAAACCAAATGTCACCAAAAGGCGCAACGCCAAAACAGAAACATCCAGAGTTTCAAAACCAAAAGAAAATCAAGGCAAAATGGATTAAGATCCAACTTATTTTAAGCAAAATAAAAGAAAAGATTCGTGAGTCGATCACTCCTTAGGCCCCATCTCCTCCGCCGGACTCATTTCCTGATCTCTATCCGCAGATGGAATCTCGGCCTCCGCTTCGGCAACGTTAGTTCCCGCATCCGTCGTAATCGCGCCCACGTTGCTCCCGAACTGATCAATACCCGCCGGAACCCGAGTCATCCTGTCAACCTCCATGAACACTGAATCCTCCGAAAGCTGTGGCATGTCCAGTTTTCCTAAAGAAAAGTCAGAAAACTCGATGGCGTCGAAGACATTCTCGAATTCCTTATGCTTTTGCTCCCATTTAGGAAGCTCGCTTTCGAGAGTAGAATTCCCAGCCATAACATCTTTGATCAACTCCAGATTCGCCGAAGCCTCCATGAGAGCTATCTCGGCAGTAACAGACTTATCCTTCTTCGACCAGCACTCCTGAACCCCGGTTAGCAGCTTCTTGTACTTCGACACAGTGCGGTGATACGAGATACGGGATGCATCTCGAATAGCCCTCTCCCTGGAGTGAGCAAAACTCTTATTCGCTTCCTGCAGTTGGCGGATCCGCTCATCAGCAGAACGAGCGTCAGCATGTGCCTGCGCCAATTGGCCTTCCAAGAGGCTTATCTTGTTCACCCGCCGGGATGCGGCGTCGAGCTCCAGCTGGTAGGACTCTTCCCTCTCCTGCGAGGCCTTCAGAGCCGAAGACAACTCTTTAATCGTTGTCGTTGCATCGACCATTCCGGATTGGTAAGCCGAATTCTTCACATAACGCTCGAACATGGCCGCAAACTTGTTACACGCTTCCATGGCCTGTTTGCAAAATATAAAGATGTTGTAAGATGCGGGATGGCCAATGACACTGAAACAAAAACACGCATGGTAACAAGCTCAAAAAAATTTTACCCGAGCATTTGCCATGGCCATGTCAATATAAGCTTGACGCTCTGACATCTCGTTCACCGGCGGCAGCACACAGCCAGCAGGTTTGAGGTGCCTCTCCAAGTGAGCTATCGACACTTCGTCATCCATGATTGGGCAATCCTTGCGATGCCTGAAATCCCAATGAAACGGCCTACTACCAGAACCGGTCGACGCATTCGACCTCTGCTCGCCGACTCTCGGCTCAAGGGCAGATGATTGGTTCCTCTCAACCCTTTGCCTTTTACTTTGGGAATCGTCACGACCTCCGCCCCCAGTCCCGTAAGAACGGGAACCATCTGAAGCAGACCTTGTCGGAGCTAGATTGCCCGTGCCAGCTGGAGCAATGCGAGCGGCAGTCTCCTGAACACCCGTTGCCGCCGAACTCGCTTGCAACACGGCATTTGCCTGCTCAATCACATCATCAAACGCATTCCCGGCAAAGCTCGAACGGGTCCTGGATGCATCACCCATAACGGCTTTCCCTTGCTGCTTTTCAAGCTGACGCTGCGTTAATCTCCTTGGAGGCATGACCTTTTTAGTCTGAACTGTAGCTGACGAACCGCTGTCTGGAACTTCTTGAACAGAGGGGCCTGCGGCAAACAGAAAGGAGCAAAACGGGTGAAAAACCCACCAACGAAGGTTACGGCAGTTCCCAGATTAAACTATAGTCATACCAAAGTTCAAACCAGAATTACCTTGGCAACCGGGATTGGGAACCCCGACCTGACTCAAGTTCAATAGTGGAGCCGGAGATTCGTATGCCCTCAATATCCTCTCCCGCGTAAAATTGTTCCAATCACGATCACCGCGACGAAGTATCACGGTCCTTTTCCTCAATTCCTGATCGAATCTGATCCGATTTGGTGCCTCTGTCAAAAACAAATAGAAAGCGGATACATCAGTTAGCATAACCAAAGCAAAATCGAATACAGATATGCAAATATAGAAGATGTGGCATATCAATTGGTTCATCTCCTGACCAACTTCCGATCCCCAAACTCTCGGGATCCTGCTGAAATCAAATGACCCCACCGAAGCCCTGTCAATTTTAAACAGAAAGGGCTTGTTTCTCCATGAGTTGTCCCGAATCGGGGTTTCCTCAACGATCCTCCGGTTATGGCGAGGAGAGGAATAGAAGGAACCCGGAAAACGACGGTTCCCCTTAATAGAACATAGCTGGTGAAATTCGGAAAGGCCAAACGACAAGCCTTGTTCGTTTGACAACACCTTCAACGCAATAAGGCTCCGAAGCATGTTCGGACACACCTGCGGCAGCGCGATTCCCAGATTTGCCAGAATCTCCAAAAGGAATTCCGGGAGAGGGAAAGTCAGACCGCATGACTCGAATTGGGAATAGTATGCACAAGCATATCCCGGTCGGACGAGCTCCGGAGATTCATTCTTTCTCGGAGTTGTCAGTCTGACCTTGTAAAGGTCCTCGATGCTTTCGAGTTCATCCGTAGTAATTTTCGTCCTCTCGTGAGGACCAAATTGCTCGGAGCCATAGTCGGCTGCAGCCAGTTCCGATTTTCGTTCCGCCATGAGCAGAGTGACAGTAAAAACTCGAAAGCAAAGTCGAAAGCAATGAAAGAAATCTCGCAAAACAGTAGAAAGGAGGTTTTTTGCAAATTGTTTGCTTTTGAAAACCGTTCGAAAGTCGAAACCCTTAATCAAATAAAGAAATCGAGGCATGCAAAATAAAGAGAGGAAGTGGGGAGTTACCTCGGGAATCGTTGTGGGTCGCGTGGGGTTAATGGAGACGTGAGAAAGGAAGTTAAATACAATGCCCTCCCTGCTGCCAATCAAATCAAGGGAAAATCTTTCAACTTCTCAATCTCAACCGTTGATCTATCAAGTAAAACGAACCCAACACAACAACCAAGACACGTAATTATCTTCAGAAAGATTAATTACCTTCGTCACTTCCCTCTGAGCCGTTGATCTCCCGTGAATCCAAATGGTTTTAATTTTTTAAGATCTGGATTAATCACTTAGCCGAGATACGAGCTCTCGCCTATCTCGATACTCCAACGGTTCCCGAACCTTAGCCAAATCCGGGAATATCTTAGAGTTAGAATTTCAAAGCAGAAATCACGATTTTCTGTGTTTTCTTCCCGCCTATTTAGACTCGATACGTTATCAATAGGCTGGGGGGCAACTGTTGGAGCTAGATTTAGCAATTAAATCTGGCCCGTAGAGAAGCCCATTTAAAGCCTCGCTGAGGTTTTACGACCCAAAGCCCACTCATCAGAAGGTCATTTCTCAGCATCAAGTAATACGACAGCTCGCCGCGCGTTAGAGTCCAGGCGAGAGACCCGGTCAAGTCCGCTGAAGGGAATCCCACGAAATCAGGAACGTCCACACTAGGAAGATCTCCGATAATCTCGAGACGAAGGACATATAAGAGAGGGATTCGATCACTTTGTAGGCTCTACGAGCTATTATTCCTAGATTCATTCTCTGTAAACACTTCTTCAATCAATACAAGTCCACTTTGTTGATCAAAGCTTTATTACTGTTTGGTTCATAGAGAGATTCTTACCTACCTATCCTCCTCATCTCTTAATTCATTCCAAATCCTTGAGTGTGGGATCTTTGTCCCACAGGGCTGTTACCGAATCTTCATCCTTAATAGGAAAAAAGGAAACATAGGAGACAAAACAATGATAGAGCAAGAAGTGTCGTCCACATGAACAAATGATATTCCTAACCACGTATCTTTATTAATTAAAGTATATAATTGCCTTTAAAGTTCAGGAGATTCGTTTTATAGAATAAACGAGGATGGATCACATCTTCAAATTTACTGGGCCACACGCTCTTGGTTTCTGCGTACATATTATTTTGTTAATTAACTTTTTTAAAGTCTTCATAACTACTGATCTTTTTTGCATAAAAGTTCATGTATCCCTTAACATAATAACTTGTACATCAACAAAAGCGAGAGTTTTCAGAATCTGACGGCATGTCTACGGTTGCTTTTCCGCCTTCAGTCAATGTCCCGCTTGATGAGAATTGATGATGGTGGAGATTTTGTTGGTCATCTTTATTTCCCACACCAAGAAAGTCTCTGGTCAACTCTTCTTCCTTATTCTTCGGCTTGAAACAGTTGGTGTCTGGCACCGTATTGAAGATGGAGGAAGTCATTAGCCCATACATGGTGCTACTTTTGGAGCTCGATGATGATCCCATCTGAGCTGCCTTTTGAAGCAATGTAGTTGCTGATATTGAAGACAGATTCCCCTCTTGGTTATTCAAGAACAAAGACGCCATGTTTGTACCGGTACTTGGATTCGAGCCACTGTAGAAATTTCCGTGCTTGGTCTCATCTTCTTGATTCTTGGACATTCCCTTTTGAAGAACGTTTTTGTTGTTGTTCATATGTTCATTGAGTAGCCAGTGGTGTGAACCCTCTCCTTGTAACTTCCATAGATTGTGAACCGAATCAGATGTACCACGAGGCGATTGTGGCGATGATAACGCGAAAGCATTGGTTTGTAGCGGGATTTGGTCGGAATTGGTGAAGTTGTATCCCAATAAGGTGGTTTGATTTCGGTTGACGTTAAGACCGGCCGTACGTGTGAGAGAATGATCCGGTTGTGGTTGAGTAAGCATTGGATTGTTTTGAGCAGGGGCTATGGAGATGGTCGAATTGGCGGCTAAGGGTGATGGAACTGATGAGACAAATTTTGCAGTTAAGGCATCGCAAAAGGCTCTATGTGTGATGAAACTGTCCTTCCTGTTAATTTCAATCAAATCATTCATCAAAAGATATATATATATATATGTATATATATATATATATATATATATCAATATGGATAATATTAAGGAAAGTATTAATTGGGTCTTCTTGTATGGTATATAGTATTGAATTTAACACTTCATTTAATGCAAGTTTAGATCCGATGTATTTATTTAGGTGGAAACAGAAGACTTTAGGTTATTGAGACATGACCACATCCACATGATCTTCTAATCATGCATCAACCTTTTCCACCTCGATAGTGGTGTCTCCATAAAACTACAAAATGGACCAAGACAAAAAGAAGCCAAGAAATAATTAACGGTAGTGATGTCCAAACGACAAGCTACGAGCCAAAGACCCGTACTAAACATAACGTACACCCACTAACCTACCACCAGAGTTTAAAGTATAGTAATTTGATTCTTCAAAAAAAAAAACAAAAAGTATGGTAATTTGTACAACTGATGCCGTGTCATAAACCTGATTAAAATTTTGTCAATATATATACGTGCATATCAAAATAAATAATGGCCGACTAAAGATGTATATGTATATATACGCATGTTGTCTAGTTATAGGACCGATTGTTTCAAATACAAATGTGTTTGTATTTTCGTTTATATATATTTATATTTAAAAGAAACGTTACTTTATACAAAAAACGCAAAACCAGAAGATCAAATATAAACATTTCTTTCCAGTTGCGTTTACGTTTCTAAATTTGAAAATGTGTGGTAAAAGTTAACACTATTGGAATTTTAGAATCTTAAGTTTCCAAGATATATACAATAATTTAACGTGTTAGGCAAATTTTACGACTTTAAACCAAGATGTAGAGAGAATAGTAGTGACCTGGAGAAGAGGGTACCACAATCACATCTATACTCTCTGCTACCACAAATCTTGATATGGGCTTTCCAATCGGATATCACAGCATACTTCTTGGAGCACTTGTCGCATTTCAAATTTTTCTCTCCATGTTTCCTGCTAAAATGCTTCTTGATTCCAGTGAGGTCTCCTAGGGCTCGCGCTGGATCATTATGGGCGCAGCTCTTCTCAGGGCAGATATACACTTTCTTCCTGACCTGATCCTCGTGTGTTCTTTGCTTCAGCTTCCATGGGAGGTTGTGGCCTCTTCTGTGAAGCTGAAGGTTCTGTTCTCTCTGAAAACCCTTGTTGCAGATTTCGCAGAAGAACCGATTTGTCGCCATGAGGGATTTTGGAGAGAGAGCGATGACTTCTGCATCTGGATCTGTTTTTTGTTGTTAGGAAAAAAAAACCAGGAAAAATCAAGAAGGAAACAAGAATAAGATAAAAAGATGTAGACGTGGAACAAGAGTATTGATTTTGATGAAAACTCATTTTTTAAAAAACCATCGAGGGAAAAAATAGAAAAAATAAAGATAACACGTACCTGGATTCCCTGGGAGGTTTCTCTTTCTCTTTAATGTGTTAATTGAGGCAGGCTTAGGATTCGGATCCGGGATGACGTGTTCTTGATCATGGACGACACTAGAGAAAGAGAGACGGTCATGATTATGTGGAATCATCATGTCTTGATTCAGAGTTAGAAGACAAAAAATAACTCTCTAGGTTGTCTTAAAGTTCTATATTAAAACAAGCAAGAAGACAGAGAGTGATAGAAATTAAATAAGAAAACAAGTAAGAATGTAAGTGATTATCTAATTACTGTACGTAAAACTTTTGTGACTTTATAAGAAGTAAAGCAAGAAAATTGTATGGGTTGAAAAGTGGGATGTTTTCTTCTAAGTTCGAAAATGGTTCTTATTTATGTATTTGGCTCGTGAGTAAATTTATTTATATTTTCTGTCGGTTTTTTATGCTTTAATTTTTTTTTAAACGAGTGAAGTGGTATCCCAAATGTTATAGTTTTGAAATTATCCCTTAAGCACTTGTGAATAGTCTTTGTAGAATAACACCAAAAGAAAGCTGCCTAAAGAGGGAATCTCTCTCTTTACACACAAGTGACACAACTGTCCTCTTACAAGTCGGTCAGCGATAGGTTCAAACCGGACCATTATATTCTCGATCTAGTGTAACACAAATCTTTATAGTTCATTTGATAATTTTAGCTGTGAATTTTAAATCTTCATACATTTTTCTCTTTTTGATGTATTTTCGTCATACCATTTTAAGTAAATTTATATACAATGACCCTTTCGCATCTAAACCAGTTTCCTGTTATCTAAACTTAAATGAATTTGGCATTGTAAGAAATTATTTTTGGTATATATATGTACATAACTACATATACATGGGAAAATGTGGGATATATATGCACGAGATGCGAACATCTATTAACTTTTAGACTTTTCTTACTCGTTATATATAAGTTCATGATGACTAAAAATTAAGACCACAACATTTTCAATAATAAAACAACGTTACCAACTCTTTTTAAATCAAGAACTCACCTATATATAATACTTGTTGTGTATTATTCATCACAATTAAGCATGACCGGCTCTATGTAAATATTACTAGTTAAGATGGATCACAGACAACAGAACATAATATTCTGACATCTAATTAGATCATGATGAAAATTAAATGTTAACTTTTAACTTAATAATAGTAATCAAATTCAGCAAATCATTTAAGAGTGAGACAAGTGACATCCCATCCATACTTTTAAAAGGAACAACTAAATTATATCCCACTTCACAGACTAACAGAGCACACCACAATACCAAATGCATGTTTAATTAAGCTAGTTAATTATAAACTTATGATTCATTTTTCCAAATCAGTTATAGCTGTTTCATTTTTATTGTTTTAGAATCACTAGTTCTCCCTCCATATCTCCAATTTTAGACTCCATTCCTGGAATGTATGTTGCCTTCATTTTGAAAGAAGAATATCTGGACCCTATATGACTGTAAAATCGACATTTCGCCACAAGAATCATGTACCCGTGATTACTTTTGGATACTGCTAAACCCTTTTTAATGTTATGCTTTGGTGTGATATGTCAAAAATAGTACAGTAAAAAGGGAGTGAAATTTGTAATAATAAGTAAAGAAAGACAAACAGACAAAGAGGATAATTTGGAGATGACATCAACATATAAAAGATATAAAAAAGAAAGGTCTGGAAACGAAAATAGAAAAGGGAAAAAAGGCCGGTGGGAAAAAGGGGATTGTCTTTACAGCCAACACTCAAATGCGATGGGTCAGGCAAATCGTCATTACATAATTAAGCAATAAGTACATAATTTGACCTACTAATAAGCAAGTATATATACACACAGTGTCATGCATACACATTGGAAGAGCTAGAGACTAGAGAGACAGAGGCATGTGAGAGAGCCCGTCCTAAGTATACAATATACATCATGAGACTTATAACCAAATTAACACATCATGACAATTATAATACAAAGTGTTATATATATAGTCGTCGAATCTTAATCATCTAACTAGTAGGGTTTTGACAGAAAACTTTGATACGCTAGTTTTCATTTCTATCACTTATTTTTGAAATAATCATAGATCCATGAGATCGATATAATACACTAATGAAGCGATATGAAGCGTGACTTGATTGTCACAATGTAAAACAACTGACTCGGTAACTTGGAAACCTAGACATGCAAGTAACGAGTCGATCGAGCTCAAATAAATTCACAAGTTGCAGTTTGCCATTGCGATGTTCTACTTATAGGCTCGATCGTGCCACCAAATTCTGTTTTTTTTCTTTCACTTTGATCAATGACTGTTGCCTTGCAACCCAAGCGATGAAACTAAAAGCCCACTCCAGTGAACTAATTATAGAAAGAAATCAAACGTAGGTTGTGAGATACATGAGTTCTGTTTGTTTGTTTTTTTTTTTTTTTTTTTTTGTGTGTGTACGAGTTAACTAAAGGAAAAAAAAACACGTGAAATGCAGATAGCCCCACAATATTTTAGCAAAGAATTCTCATATACAATAATATAGCTTTTGAAAAACTATTTTAGGACTCTCTAAAAGTTTTCACAGATTTTCTTATATTCCTACGAAATTATTTTTAAAAAAGCCTAAGATATTAATGAAAAAAACTTCTTTATTTTTCTAGAAGTATATACAAAAGTAAATAATTTAACAAAAAAGAAGTACATACAAAAGTAGTTTGTGTATTTATCGTATAATAAAATCTTACCGTAACAAAAGCCCAAAAAAAGTCGTTGGAGTATCTAAGTTTTCTACTAGGACTCCACGTCTCTTCACAATCATCAACATTCTCTTCCCCTAAGTAACCCCAGATTTGACTTTATTTACCATTTTGCCTTTTCCTTCACCACTCCATATCCTCCTTCTCTCCTTTTCCTTTGTCTCTTTCCCTCATTTTCCGTACATTACAACAATGGCGAGAGGCTCTTCCCAGTCCCAGCAATCAACCTCCACCGCCTCCGCAGCCGCCCGGCCCGGTCTGGCCGCTCCCCGTGGATCCGCCGCCGCTACTGCCGGCATGCGTCGCCGTAGGCTCGGTGGTGGCGGAGGCGCATCGTCAGGCGGCGGATCCGCGGCTGGATCAGGATCGAGCAACATGCTGAGATTCTACACCGATGAAGCTCCTGGATTGAAGATCTCACCGACCGTCGTCCTCATTATGAGTCTCTGTTTCATCGGCTTTGTCACCGCTCTTCACGTCTTCGGAAAACTCTACCTCCACAAATCCGGATCCAAAGCTTAGATCCGGATCTGGATCTTCTCCTAGCATCGGTGGTCACTGGGTTTTCTTTTTGTTTTTTTTTCTGAGTTTTGTTTCTTTTTTTTTTATCTCTTCTTCTCGATGATCCATGTAAGTCGTTAAACGTTGAATAAAACATGTTACTTTTGGAAATTTAAGTTTAAGGTTGTAAAAGAGTTAGTTAATGTTAATTTAACATGCATTGTTTGAGGATTCTTCAAAATAAATCCAAATCAAATTGCACTCTGTTGTCAATTTACACTCTCAATATCAAACGTACCATACATCAATTTTATTCCAATGAAGAAACTTTGATTCAACAATGTCTGCAAAGAGTTTAACGAGAGCCATATAGATATGCTTTGGATTGTCTCAGACATAAATTTAACGTGTGCATTTATTTACCTTTACATGTTCAAAAGAAAGGTGCTATTAGAACATTATAGGCATTTATGAAATCGAATTTGAATGGTCGAAGCAATCACACATATCTTATATATAATTAGGGAGTGTTCTCTCCATCTAGAGTGTCCACATCAGCAAAAAAATCATTAAATAGTATTTACAATATTCATTTAATACATATCTATTCATATTTCTTCATATATACTTATATTTAAAATATAAATAAAATTAAGAAAAATACACAACACAATTAATAAATATAAATTACGTGATAATTAGTATTAAATTATATATTGGAAAAAATGTAATGATATATTTAACTCAAAATAGTATATACCTTATTAATCAAAAAGTTGTAAGAGGATTTATCTTTTTTTAATGTTGTAATGTGTTTACGAGTTAAAGAATACATAATCTAGGGAGTGCTCTCTCCATCTAGAGTGTCCACATCAGCAAAAAAATATATTCATTTAATACATATCTATTCATATTTCTTCATATATACTTATATTTAAAATATAAATAAAATTAAGAAAAATACACAACACAATTAATAAATATAAATTACGTGATAATTAGTATTAAATTATATATTGGAAAAAATGTAATGATATATTTAACTCAAAATAGTATATACCTTATTAATCAAAAAGTTGTAAGAAGATTTATCTTTTTTTAATGTTGTAATGTGTTTACGAGTTAAAGAATACATAATCTAATTTTGTTAACATACTAGAAATCTAATGAGAAGTTAGAAGAAAGAAATTGAACATTTTAAGGATTGTGACATATCGGTTTTAAAAAAACAATATAATTTCCTAAACTAAAATTGTATAAAAGAATCAATGGTCATCATGTTCAAATGCTACAATAGAAAAGCAAAGATATATTTTGTACCATATTTCGAGTTAAAAATGTGATTCTACATCATGTTTAAGAATTATTTATTTGATTCAAATGCTTACTTATAGTTCAATGGAACTGAATAAGCAAACTATTTAAAACATGTTAATTTTTTAGAAAAATAAAGTCGAAGATGAAGTACAAAGTTAACATCTTAATAAAAAAAAAAATATTGAATATCCTTAGTGTAAGTGTGGTTAAATTAAATCACAACAAAACCAATAAACTTTAACACAAAACCATTAAAATTCAAAACAACTGATAAAAAAAACACAGAAAAAACTATCGCAACAACCCCGCGCTTGCGCGGGGCTTCAATCCTAGTTGTAAAAATAGGCGGTGGCTTTACAAAATGTCCGCGAGAAAGCCCAAGAAAAGGACCTCAATATATCATTTTAAAATAACATATAGCCCAGTAGGAACTCCAGGCCCATGAGAGATGGGAAACACTCCCAAGCCCTAACATTATGATAATTAATTCAGGCAACATTTTCATTTTCATAAAACACTTATGAGAGACTACAAATCATGCATACTTTTCAAGACTAACTTAAGAAATACTACAACCGAGTATATCATCGACATTTGGAATAAGCTTTGTAAATATAAGTTTGTAACATTTTTAACAATAATAAGATGACTGTCAACTCTGTTTAAATCCAAATCAATGTGTCATGTGGATATTGCTAGAAATGGCATTTTTTGTTATAACCTATTTTATAAGAATCGAAATCTCGTCATATGATGTCAACGAAAATTCTTGGTAAAACTAAATCAGCGAACCTAGAAAAGATATCCACATATGATGAGATTTCGATTCTTATAAATAGGTTATAACAAAAAAAAAAAAAAAAAAAAGGATTTAGAGTTTGGTGTTGTAAAGTTTGAATTAATATTTAAAGGTTGAACTTTCACTAAAATGTTTCGATCTGTTATATACCTTTAACCAAAAGCAAACAAAAATATAGGAGCCAACTTTAACGTAGGCTCCAATTTGACAAATTGCTTTCTTCTTATGGGATACCATTTGTCTCTACAATTCCTATTTCATGGACCCGCTTTTCTTATCACAACTTGATATGTGAATTTTACCCAACCTGTTTTAGTTTTAATGATTGTACCCTAATCTTATGGTAAATTAACATTTTGAGTCAATATCAACTTATCTAAACCTACAAAAGCAGTACTTTATTTAGTAATCAACAAAGAAAGAAATGAAACGTTTTATTGTTCTTATCAATAAAATTATAAGCGTCAAGGAGATGAGCAATTTTATTTGTATTCCGTTATTGCATTGACTTTTTGAAAATAATATAGTATGTATTCCGTCAAGGAGATCAGCAATTCTTGTTAATTTGTTAATAATATTGGGTATAATAAATCAAGGAAATCATTTTTCTTTAGTTTGAGTATATGAATATCAACAATATCTATGTTTTTTTAGTTGCACAACAACAACAACAACAACAAAAAAAAAAAAAAAAAAAAATCTATGTTTTTTGTTAATCGGTTTGCTTTTGAAATCCATAGAATTAAAATATTGTGAAGTTTTGTAAAGCCATTGGCGTTGCTTTGTCGTTTTCTCGCGACAGTTTTTTTGACAAGATAGATCAACTGTGAGTGGAAGGTTGGCTCGCAAACCATGCTTGAAGGAGATTTGAAGCTAGTTTTAGTCGATTCTCACAAATAATGTTTGCTCTGCTTCGAATGGTTTACATCTATTTGTTTCAAGAGAGAGAATCTGCAGATTTGAAGATGCAATCTAATGGTACCTTCCTAAGCTTCATCTATTAACTTTAACTTTCTGAGAGGTCAACTGTATAGATGGTCTATTCAGTATACTTGAGCAAAAGTACAACCAAGAAATATAAGCAACAACATATTGCAGAGTTATTTATCTTTTCTCTAAATCCAAAAAAAAAAAAAAACAACGCCATGGCACAAAAAGGAGAACATGCAGTCAAGAACATGGCACATATTTCCAAATTACAATTTTATTTGACTAGAACAACCCGATCCCGAAATAGTTACGCAAAATCTACATTTTACATACAGATACAATGAATTAGAAAATCTCTTCTTTGGTATGGTGATTGCGGAACCGCAATTAACTACAAACATGTAAAAAGAAAAAGTCATCGAACTTATTACGGAGAAATGAATAATGAAATGAGAGAGAGAGAGAGGGGAGTGCCTTTAATCGTATGATACAGACACTTGTGACTTTAATAAAGTCATTGGCGTTGCTTTGTCGTTTTCTCGCGACAATTTTATTTTGACACGACGTCTCCTAATTATCCACCTATGTCTTTTTCCTTTTTATATTTTTCTCTGCCAAAACATTTTTTTTTTTTCACTTTTCCTATTTAATCTACATTTTGTTAGCACCAAATATTATATTTAAGTTATTAAAAAAATTACGCGCTACTTGTTATGCTATGCATCCTTAATTATGGGAGGAAGTGGTGTTAAAAAATAGCGAATGTTAAATGTTAAGAAATGACTATTGAAAACATCAAAAACAACAGTTAGTGCATGGAGTATACCTTAAAATTAATATGATAAACCACATCGAAAAATTGGCTTATATAGTAAAACTATAAAATAATAATGTTGGGATTTAAAAAATTTATTATCTTATAGGGTTATTATTTTATCGATAAAGTAATAATTATTATTTTATAGAAATATTTTATCAAAAACAAAAAAAATTATAAAAATATATTTTTCAATTTTTTAAATTCAAATTTCCTTATACTTTGTTATTTATATATTTCATATTATGTTAATTTTCCATTTTCCATTTTGCTTATTTATTTTTTTTTATTTGTACGAAACATTGTTTTGTTTTAATATATACAAATTTTTTTCTTTTTTTTAACACAAATTGAATATACCACTAGAAATTATTGATGTAATAAGGAAAATTCGAGATGAACTCCAACGAGAATCCAAATTTCAGAAAATACAAACTACATTGAAGTCATATTTTACTAAATTGCCGTAGATATATATGCATAAGTTTTATAATTATTATTTTAGCTTATTGTTGGGATTATGTTTTTACATATGAGTTTCAAAAATATTATTATTTTATTATTTTATCACATTTTGCTATTTTATACACTGATTATAATTGGGACTGAAGAAATTTATTATTTTATAGTGATTATTATTTTATTAAATATTAGTTTATAGAGGTTTTATTGTACTCTATTAAGTTAGCGAGTGTACTATAAAAGTATTATGAAAAACTACAAGACATTCGTAAACTACATCGATAAACTGAATATGGTAGAGAATAATTTTTCTTAAGATGATATTATAATGATATGTATGATTTGCTAACAAGAACCGTAATAGATATATGATTTCTTTTTATATTCTATTTTTAACCAAAATAAAAAATCAAATATTTATTTTAGCGTTTTCTAAAATCATTAAAATTTCACACTGGAATTTATATGGGACTAAAATAATATACTTCCTTATATAGTTATATATCAGTTATTTTTAAAAAATTGTTTCACCTTGTTCAATTGTTTCAATTTTGAATGCTAAAAGTAGTTTAATTTAATATTTTATAATTATTGTATTTTGAAGTTTATCTCTTATGAGTTGAAATGAAATGGATGCATCAAACTAATTATGTTTTATTTAAATTGTAAAATCGTCTGGGTTAGTAAAAATATTATTTTTGTTAGGAAAGAAACTTGAAAAGGATATGATGCATTCTTTCTTCTTATTTTTACTAGTTAAAAGATATTCTTTGACTAGAAAGTGATGATCAACAGACAGAAGAATATGGTAATCGTATCATTAAGATTAAGAGGTTACACGTTTCGAGTTGTGGTGTAATATTAGCATAAATAAGATATATTTCTAATCAGAGATGAACAGTAATATATATTTCTAATCAGAGATGAATAGTAATTAACTACTAAAGAAAAGGGTGAATTAGCAAAAGAGGATGTTTTCAAGTTTCTAATTTGTAAAAGAAGCAACACCAAGTTTTTATTAGCAAAAGAGGCAAATCGGTGGGTCCCACCACAATAAAAACACTTTTCCATGAACAAAAAATAAACCCTAAGTCCCAAAAAGTGAACCCAAACCAACCACACATGGCGGGGCCCACGAGAAAGTTGCCTCTTTTGCTAATAAAAACTTGGTGTTGCCTCTTTTCCCAATTAGAAACTTAAAATGTGCCTATTTCACCAATTTTTTCTAAAGAAAAAGGGAGAATATATTAAGCTAATTATAGAAGGAGTTCCCAAGAAATTTTAAAAATATTTTTAAAAAAATATGGGACCCAAAGGGCAGCAAATATCAAGGGCGGTATTGTTAGTTGTTGGGACTCAGAACTCAGAAGCGACTCATTCTTTTTCCTCCTCTCCCATCCCATCATCCTTTTTGTTTTACTTTTATCTTTTATCTTCTACGAAGAGTTTTTAATCGGTAAATGACTAAAAAGGATAATCTATGAGTAGTTTTACTTTTACTTACAACATTTGAAGATATTTACATAACAAGAAAATGCTGGTCATTTACAAAATAAGCACAAGTAAATCCAAAATGACTTTTTATATTTTTAAAAATAACTAACTTCACAAATGATTGATGATTCTATGCACAGTTATCTATTTCATATGATTGATGATTCTATGCACAGTTATCTATTTCATACTTTTATTTATGATTAAAAGTATTTAATATGATATCCTCCTAAATGTAATTCAATACTATAATCCTTAGTCTTAAACTGTAATGTTTTCCAGTTTAATTTGTTATATTCTATGGGTTTTCTTTCTTTTAATACTATGGTTGAATGTATCACTCAAACAAACTTATATTTCAATTCTAGGTTTTTCCACGCACAAAAAAACAATACTCCAGTATATCAGTAGAATTTATTGAATGAGTCGGTATGATTATATACCTTTTTTTTTTAACAACAATATAATACCTTAGTTTGTCAATAGCAAAATGCTGATTTTCATATTGTTTGTCTCAGATAAAGAGAGAAAAAGCGCTTTTGTTACAAAAATCGAAAGGAGGCTACTCTTCTGTCTTTAGCTGGTTGGTTGGCTCTTAACAAAGCAATGAAAAGAAAAAATACCAAAAGCTGATTAATTTTTTCGAATAAAAAACTAAAAACATACTTATAATATACAGCATAAAAAAAAAACAAAGAAAGATTCCAAAGGGATATTGTTTCCTTTGTAAGAGTATGCAAAGAAAAAGCTAATCAATATGTGGTTTTTATTCCTGAGAAGTTAAGAAAATTACGTTGTGTAACCAAAACAATAGTTGAGTTCTTTCTAAATACCAGAGTCCAATCGATGCATATTCTTTGATGTTTTGCTGGTTCACTTATTGGCTTTTCCAGTAAAATTTGAGTGAATGTGTTCGCATATGATAATAAACATGTTCTGAAATCAACTAAAACGTTGGAATATATAAAAAAACAGTTTAATACTTAAAACGATAGATTAATCAATGGCTAGACGTATTCAGACAGATGATTAATACATTCTTACAAATAAACTTGTCTATACTATAATTCTGCACCGTATCGCGGATCACTAATTTAGTTTAGGTAAATAGCAAATGTTTACAGTGCCACTAACACACTAGCAACAGCATATATACCCGTAAAAATATGGTAAAACTGTAACACAAAATTTTATCAGTGTACATAATATGTTTGTAAATAGACATACCATACTTAACACTAAATAATTCAATTGAATTTGAAGATAAAAATAAAATATATTCATACGTTGGAAATCGGTTTTCATATGATAAATTAGATATTTATATACAAAAATAACATGATACATCACATGTTTCTCAACGCTTGAAAAATATAAGAAATTCTTAAAAAATATTATTTGATCAATTGGATGTCTAGAAAAAATGTAACATGTAATATTAAAAATTATAAATAAAAAAATGTGCTCGTAGCTAACTAAGAAGATAAAATCGTCCAAAATGCTTTAAAACCATCTTGTTCAGTTCACCTATAGATTACAGGAAGTATTTGTACTGCATTTGACTCATTTCCTCAAGTTATTCCAAAACATAAACATTTCTTCCTTTTAAGAAAAAGGGGGAAAAAAAAAAAAAAAAAACTGGAAATAATTAGCAAAAAAATGTAAACTCTTTTGTGTGAACGTGTGTCTATTAATATAACGATTTTTTTTCTTTCTTTTATCTGTTTATGTGAATATATAATTCTTTATTGGGAAACAAAAACAAAGAGGGAGGAAGAAGGCGAAAGAGAGTGTAGGTGTGGGTTCTGTTCTGTCTATGCTTTGTCTCCCCCGCTTATCTCTCTCTCTCTCCACCAAATTGGCTTTTATTTCACTTTTTGCTAATTTACCAAATAGTATATCTTTCCCATCTGCAATTTATCTATGTCTGTTCCTTCTGCTCCCTCTTCTCAGTACCTGCAAATGGAGGAAGAAGAATCATACTTTGAAACCCTTGTTCTCATTTGATACCCTTTCCTCTCTCTCTTTCTCTCTCTCTCTCTCTCTCTCGCTCTCTCTTATTTTTGTTTCCACCCTCTTAGTACTCTTCTTTCCCATCAATAGCCAATAAACAGTTTGGTTCTTTGTTGCTTGCTTGTGAAGCTTATCTATAAAGGAGAGGGATTATGTCACTTCAAGCTCGAATTTTTCGAACTTTCCGTTGATGGGTTTTGCTTGTTTTAGTGTAATTTGATTAAAAACAAGCAACTTTTTTATTTCATTTTGTCGCCTTGCTCAAAGTAGCGCTTCCATGGAATTTGACTTGAATACTGAAATTGCGGAGGTGGAGGAAGAGGAGAATGATGGTGTAGGAGTAGGAGGAAAGATTGAAAAGGGTAGGCTTGGAATTTCACCATCATCTTCTTCTTCTTGCTCCTCTGGTTCATCATCATCGTCTTCTACAGCTTCTGCATCTTCCATATACTCTGAGCTATGGCATGCCTGTGCTGGTCCTCTCACTTGTCTGCCCAAGAAAGGCAATGTAATTGTGTATTTCCCACAAGGTCATTTGGAGCAAGACGCTATGGCTTCGTATTCGTCTCCTCTTGAAACCCCCAAATTCGACCTTAACCCTCAAATCTTGTGCAGGGTGGTTAATGTCCACTTGCTTGTAAGTCTGTCTGTATCATTACCTAAAAACATTCCTTTTGTGTTCTATGTACCATTATTGAACAAGTCCTGTTTTTTCTTTTCTTTCTAATTGTGGTTTTTGTTTTGCAAATTTGCTTTTGGGGGGGGAACAAAAGGCTAATAAGGAAACTGATGAAGTCTACACTCAAGTCACTCTGCTTCCACTTCAAGAGGTATTCTTTTTACCGAACTGTTGGTTCTTTGACAATTTACTGATGTTTATAGAAGGAAGCAAATTCATATACTGTGTCTTTACAAACTTAGAAAGCATCATATCCCATACGAAGTTGAGTAATCTCACATCATTAGTCCAATTCCAGACTTTAGGTGAGATTTTAGATGCTAAAGGTAGAAGAGTTAGTGAAGAATGTTGTTTGTTCTCTTGGTGACTCAGTTTCATTAGTTTATTTAAAAAGAATTGGTATGTTTGGTCTTTATGTATTTTTCACTTATAATCACCTCAATGACGATGAAGAAACCTCTTGGGTTTTATAGTTTTCGATGCTAAATGTGGAGGGGAAAGAGGTGAGGGAGTTAGGAGGGGACGAAGAGAGGAATGGAAGCTCATCTGTCAAAAAAACACCTCATATGTTCTGCAAGACCTTAACTGCTTCTGACACAAGCACCCATGGAGGCTTCTCTGTACCAAGAAGAGCCGCTGAAGATTGTTTTGCTCCTCTTGTATGCTTCTCTAACTTTTCATTTTCCTCACTTTTTCTGGAGGAGAGGTTTGAGTTTCTTGTTTATAAGCCTTATTTGGGACTTTTCATGGATGTTAGGACTACAAACAACAGAGGCCATCTCAAGAGCTCATTGCAAAAGACCTCCATGGGGTAGAGTGGAAGTTTCGACATATTTATCGAGGTTGAGTTTGTTAATCATTGTTCATTTCTTTTCTTTATTTTTGTCAATGAACCCAAAGCGTTTAGTTCTGTCTCATTGTAATATAGGTCAACCAAGGAGACATCTGCTCACCACTGGTTGGAGCATCTTTGTCAGTCAAAAGAATCTCGTCTCTGGTGATGCGGTTCTCTTTCTCAGGTAAGCGTTGGACTTCAGTTTATCTCTGCTATTGGTGCTTTGAAGCTCTTGATCCAAAGATGTTACATTCATTACTAACATTGCGTTTCTAGAGACGAAGATGGAGAGCTGAGGTTAGGAATCAGAAGAGCTGCACGGCCAAGAAACGGACTTCCTGACTCCATCATTGAGAAGAATTCATGTTCGAACATTCTGTCTCTTGTGGCTAATGCTGTGTCTACAAAAAGCATGTTTCACGTCTTCTACAGTCCGCGGTAAAATAAACTGAAAAAACTGCCCTTAGTAATGATTCTTAATTTGCCTCAAGAAGAACTATAATGCTGATTCATGGTTTCATTCATATTTAGTGCAACACACGCAGAGTTTGTGATCCCTTATGAGAAGTATATCACAAGCATCAGGAATCACATTTGCATAGGCACAAGATTCAGAATGCGATTTGAAAGGGACGACTCTCCTGAGAGAAGGTATTAATTGTTGCTTCGTGCTTCTTTCTTTGTCTTGTGTCCAACTAGTTTTCTTGGAAGATAATTTTATAAATTCGCATTTTCTTGCAGATGCGCTGGTGTGGTGACTGGAGTCTGCGACTTGGACCCGTATAGGTGGCCAAACTCTAAATGGAGGTGCTTGTTGGTGCGTCCTCCCTCATCAATGAATCTATCTATTAATGTGTTTTGAAAAGTTTTCATGTTGCAAGAATTCTGTAGTTAAAATCTTTCACATTTGTTTGCTAGGTGCGATGGGATGAGTCTTTTGTGAGTGATCACCAAGAAAGAGTCTCCCCTTGGGAGATTGATCCCTCGGTTTCTCTCCCACCCTTAAGCATTCAGTCGTCTCCAAGGCCTAAAAGGCCATGGGCAGGTCTACTGGATGCTACTCCACCCGGAAACCCCATAACCGGTAAACTAAATACACATCTCTTCTCATTGGAAGATATGCTTCTCCTATTTTCTTCAGTGGTGCTGATAATTGATTACTGTTCTTGATTTGTACCAGAAAGGGGTGGTTTTTTGGACTTTGAGGAGTCAGTTAGACCCTCTAAGGTCTTGCAAGGTCAAGAAAATATAGGTTCTGCATCACCCTTACAGGGGTTTGATGTTATGAACCGCAGGATACTGGATTTCGCGATGCAGTCGCACACGAATCCAGTTCTTTTACCGAGTAGAGTGAAGGATCGGTTTGGTGAGTTTGTAGAGGCTGCTACGTCGTCCCTGGACCCAGCCTGTTCAGGGGTTATGGACCTGGATAGGTTTCCAAGGGTTTTGCAAGG
Organism: Erythrophleum ivorense; assembly: GCA_026724425.1. Taxonomy (NCBI): domain Eukaryota; kingdom Viridiplantae; phylum Streptophyta; class Magnoliopsida; order Fabales; family Fabaceae; genus Erythrophleum; species Erythrophleum ivorense. The sequence goes on along the minus strand of JAIUCV010000071.1, from coordinate 5,995,089 downwards.
TCAAGAAATCTGCTCGCTTCGATCATTCCCTCAAATAGCTGGTTTCAGTCCAGCTGCTGCTTCAGGTAATCCTAATCTTGGATACACTGATCCCTTTGCTTATCTAGCCAACAAGTCAAGTTTCTATCCGCTAGCTTCACAAGGGATTAGGAGCACGTATCTTCCATATCAGAATCAACACAATGCTGGAGATAAATCCTTGAGCCACCCTTCTCATGCAATAAACTTTGGTGGAGAGACTAGAAAGTTTGATGCACAAAATGAAGGTGGCCTACCAAAGAATGTTACAGCTGATTTGCCATTCAAGATTGATATGGTGGGAAAGCAGAAAGGTGGCGACTTCAATATGAATCCTTCGTCAGGCTGTAAACTTTTCGGATTCTCCTTACCCGTGGAGACACCTGCATCTAACCCGCAAAGCTCGAGCAAAAGGATCTGCACAAAGGTATAACATTTTCATCATCATTCTCTTCGACTTGTTGGAGTTGCATTTCTTGATGTCTCTTCTTGTGTTGAAAAGGTTCACAAGCAAGGAAGCCTGGTGGGGAGAGCTATTGATTTATCCAGACTAAACGGGTACAATGATCTCCTAACCGAGCTTGAACGGTTGTTCAACATGGAAGGGCTTCTCAGGGATCCTGAAAAAGGATGGAGGATCTTGTACACCGATAGTGAGAACGATATGATGGTCGTTGGCGATGATCCATGGCAGTAAGTTTCTCTTCCATATCTTCTAAAGCTCAGTCACAACTTCTTTCTTAGTTGATAACTTGAAATAATTGGCTTTTTTGTTATGGACAGTGATTTCTGCAATGTGGTGTGGAAGATACACTTATACACGAAAGAGGAAGTGGAGAATGCGAATGACGATAACAAGAGTTGTTTAGAGCAAGCAGCTCTCATGATGGAAGCATCAAAGTCATCTTCTGTGAGCCAGCCTGATTCTTCTCCAACTGTCACTAGGGTTTGATATAAAACAAACCAGAAATAAGAAGTTTCTTTTCCTTTTGTGCTTTTAAGTGTGTTTTGGTTACCAAAAGACATAAAAGACTTCCACTGTATCTTTGTCTTTGGATCTGTCTCCGTTTGTTGTTCTTCTGGTTTCCATGGATTTACTTGAAAGATTTCAGATTTGTGAGTTAATGGGATGTGTAGAGTTTGGATTGAGGTTTTCAGTAAAATGACAATGTATTTATTGCTTTTGAAGGTTTTTAATACATATATATACAATGTTTAAAAAGCACAGACCGGTTCGGCTAGTCAAATCGGTTAAACCGTGATTCGATTTGTAATATGATCTACATAAAATTTTAAAGGTCAAAGTTTTCAAAACTTACAAATCAATGATCATGATCAATGTTATGAAGGGAAGAGCAGATGAAGGTGGAAGAGGAATAGATACCATAATAGCGTTTTGCAAAACACGACGATATATATTGCTCCATGAAGAACAATATCTTTGAAGTGTGTTGCATGTGGCTGTCACCGATCACCGAAACGTTCACAAGAAGAAAATACTGAGAAGGAGAGACGAATTTTTGTTTTTTGGTGCTCAAACTTCAACTTTTCATTTATCCAAAAACATGATTACAACGATGTTTATCCACATCCACTAGGGGGATTATCCAATCTGTCATTATAGAATACAACTTTGGGACATAATTCGTAAATGAAATAGTTTCCCTTACTATTCTATCCGCCACAGAGTTGCTGTCTCTTGGTTGAAAGACTACCTTTTGATCTTGAAGCAGCGAGAGTAAGCAGTGTATGTCTTTTGAGAGTAAGCAGTTTATGTCTTTTGTAAGAAAAAGAGACCAATTTATGTTGCAAACCCAGACTTACTAATGTATAAGCCATTGGTCTTCTTTTTGTTTAACATGCTACTTACGTAATGATGTAGTACCATACAATGAAGTTTCTTGTTATAACATTTACAAGACTAATAGAAAAGAAAGAAAACTACTTGTACAGAAACGAAAACATACTAGATTATAACACTATGCACCATAAAATGTAGTAGGTTTATTTTTTTTTGAGAGAAAAACTTAGATCTTATTTTTGATGAATGATACTTTCATTTTGTCAGTTTTACCATCTCAACTACTGAGATAAATATAGATGTTTTCCTTTTGTTATATGATTTTTCTTCAAAATTATACCAAATTTAGGTTTTTTAACTTGTACAAAAAAAGAAATCCTACGAAAATGCATTAAACAAAAAAATATATACGTTTTCGGTTTTTGGACATATATATATATAATTATATTCATTTTCTTATAATTATCTATAGTTTAGGTTCTTAAACATACATCAAAGTAAGTTTCTATAAACGCATTATATAGGAAAAAAATTTGTACGTCTTTGGTTTCTCGACTTTTTTTTTTGTATACCGTTATATTTCATTACCATAATGATATTTAGTTTAGGTTTTTTACTTGCATAAAAGTTATTATCAATATTAATGCTTCTACATAATTAAGCATGAGTTTCAATTTCCGGAAAATGCTATTTCTGCAAGTTATTGGAAGCAAAACGTATAAAGAAATTTCTGAAACGGTGCAAGTAGAGTTGTTCATCGTGGGTCCACATATATATGGATCTTTTTAAAATAGTTAAAATTTTCCATTAACAAATTATCTTTATAATTGTCTTATTTCAACTGTTATAAAAGAAAAACAAGAAAACCTTTCATACGTCTTGGGTTTTTTTTTTTTTTTTTTTTTGTTGCTGCTGACCTTTTATAACGCCCTGACCGCCCATCCCGGTGAGTCACCAATATCCTCTCTCGGTCCGTGGGCCCCACCCTATCCGACAGTCGGTTTGTTATTTTTGATAGGCTCTACCGACTTATTTACTATCCCTGCAATCAACACCCGACTATTTTCCGTGTTTTGACCTCATTCACACGGATCCGCATACCAGTTCCCAGAAGGTCACCCATCCTTCCACTACTACAGCTCAAACACGCTTAACTCTGGAGTTACTTATGGGCCTTTGACCGAAAAGGTAAGTGCACTTTGTTGATATAGGTAGCTAAATCAATTCTCTTAAGCCTCTCCACATACCGGGATCTTACAATTCACCCCCACTCACTGAGCGCAACGTCTTCGTTGCGCACCTTGATCGTCACCCCCTGACGGTGTGAGTCAAGGCCACTCCACTTGACTCCACACTCTCGTCTGGGTTTGGCTCTGATACCAAATTATAACGTCCTGACCGTCCATCCCGGTGAGTCACTCACGCCCTCTCTCGGCCCGTGGGCCCCACCCTATCCGACGGTCAGTTTGTTATTTTTGATAGGTTCTACCGATTTATTTACTATCCCTGCAATCAACACCCGATCCTTTTCCGTATTTTGACCTTACTCACACGGTTCCGCATACCACTTCCCGGAAGGTCACACATTCTTCCACTACTCCAGCTCAAGCACGCTTAACTCTGGAGTTACTTATGAGCTTTTGACCAAAAATGTAAGTGCATTTTGTTAATATAGATAGTCAAATCAATTCTCTTAATCCTCTCCACATACCAGGATGTTACACCTTTTCTTTCTATATGTTGTTATATTTATTTAAATTAAGTTTCAAAGTGTAAAAGATATTGTCTTTGTGACATTAATAAAGAGAATTTTTGTACGTATCCTCCGACTGTATTCCTTTTTTATATCATTTACCTTCTTTTCTTAATTATGTCTAACTTAAGTTTCTAGATTTATATAAAATTACGTATGTGAATAAATATTATACATCTTCAGTTTCCTGACATAAATTGTTTCACCATTTTTACAAATCTTGTACAAAAATACGGATTGAAATCTGGAGAAGAAGAATTGTGTTGTATTATAGTGAAGAATCATATACCATCAGTAATAATTTTTTTTTAAAACAAAAAAAAACTTGTCAAAATAAAATTTAAATTTAATTTCTTATATTTTCCTATAAAATCGAATTTGATATTTATCACTTTAGGAATGTTTTATAAAATCTGTATTTTATTAGTATAAAGTATGAAATTAATGAAAATATTATGTAATGTTATCATTCCACTTGTTACAATGTACCAAAATTCATGTGACACATGTACAAATTTGTATACATATAATTTTTCAATAGGATTTTTGTTCCACACTAATTTGAAAATAGATACATAGAATTTCATTTTTTGTAGATATGTACATGATTAACTATGGTTATAACTATCATTATATTTAGAATTCCGCAACTACACAAAAGGGCGTAAACATATGCATGGTATTTCAATACCCTAAAATATAGATTCATATATAAAAATAAACTTTTTTTTTATGTTAATGTTTATTTTACATTTTAATATAAAATATAACAACAGCATAATTGTGTAAAAGAAAAAATAATAACATGATAAGAAGAAATGAGGAAAAATATAACAACAAACAATTCTTAAAAAGAAAAAAAAAAAAACACAACATAAAAAGAAGAAATGAGGATAACCTAAAGACATGCTTTTAGTCTAAATGCTTAAATTGAAACACACAACAAATGATTAACAGTAATCAGATCTGGAGTGAGGAGGATGGCCATCATGATGATGATCATTTTCAGAGATGTTTTCCTTCTTAAAACTCAGGTTTTGGTTCTGGTTATACTCCGGCATATAGTTCATATTGTATTCTGGAACAAATCTCTCAGGAATATTACCATGACTACCGTTTCCAAAGGATAATGCATGATTAGGGAGAACACTATTCGGGTTATGAAACGCACTCATACTCACCATTCTTCTTTGATTAAAATGGTCCAGATCAGGGTTGGTATAATTACCACCATCAACCCTAAAAGGAGCATTACTAGAACTTCCGACATAAAAGTTTTGATGAGGAACAGTGGTTTGAAAAAATTTGGAGGCTTCAAATGTAACCACTTTCTTCAAATTTTCAAGACTACCTTTAAACTCGTTGGCATGAGCTAAGTCAAATCCTTCAATGGGGTCTTCCCACCAATTCTTAGGCGCTTTCGAATTTTCTCTTATTTTCTTTAGCTCTTCATTCTTCTTTTTCTCTGATTCTAGGTGGGTCATCAGCTGTATAGTTATTTCAATTTTAAAATTTTCTTAGTAAAATCCCATAAAATCTCAAATTAATCTCTCAAAAATATAGACGTAATATTGAAATAACACAATATAAAATTATATCAATGAAAATAGAAAAAGAGATTACCTCGGTAAGATGATCGTTTAGACCTCGAATCATGGAGTTTTGATGAACTTCACTAAGTTCCATGGTGTTTTGTTGGTGAGGAGGTGTAGTGTTGTTGTTTACGAATCGATCGATTACAGTGTCAACATTTGGATGACCAAAAGAAAAGACTTTTCGACCAGGAGAGAACACAATAATGGCGATTTCTGCACCACAAAGTGTACAAAGTTCACTAGCCTTTTTGAAAAGCCCAGATCTTCTTTTCGAAAAAGTAACTTGAAGGTTACTTTCATTTTTCATTTTGACCATCTCTATTTTTTGGCGACCTTTGCTTTTTTTCACCATTTTTTTCTTTTTTTTTTAGAGAACAAAAGAGAGATGGTTGTTTGTATAATGATACTTGATGTGTATTTATACCAAAATATTATATACCAACATTTAATATTATGAGTTTCCTAAGAATAATTTCAACTTTAATTTTTTTTTTAATTTGAATTTCAGATTTACCAATTTGGGACATTTCAGTATCTTCAAATCTCAAGAATATAAGGTATGCAATTCATGTTGATTTGACTAGATATTATCATTTCATTTGGTACAATGTATCATAATCTGCCACCTTTAAATTATTTTTGAAATTATCATATTTATTTAATGAAATTACTTATATTACGTATTTAATTAAAATTTAGACTAAAAGAAAACAATTTAATAAGAAAATATCAATAAAAATAAATTGAGATGACAACTCAAAAAACATCACCGAAAAAGCATAATATTTTCAACAAATTGGACAGAAATTGAATTGGGGTATTTATACCAGATGACACATTTTTGTTGCCCGTGAAAAATTTTAATAAAAAAAATTAAGCTATTATTTTAACAAAATTGTTCCGTTACATTTTATATGTGGCTATATTCATCGTTACATCCCAGAATATAGTATATTTTTTTATCGTTGATTTATTATTAACAGTGACAAAGATTCATGATGAAATGGCTATATAACCGAACCATGCATTGCAATATATATCTCAAATCTATATATGCATGAGTCAGAAAATATGGTGAATTATTTTGTTACGTTTCGTACATAATGTTTTTTTTCTCATTATTGACATATATACGATGAATTATTTTGTTACGTTACGTACACAAATTAATCCTTCATTCATTATTAACATATTTATATAACTTTACATAATTAATCATCATCAAAATAGTAATTTTTGTCTTGGCGATTAAATTTAAGAAAATTTACTTTATCGATAAATTACTTATAAGGTTGATTGAGTTCATAAATTTTTTCGCAAAATGGTGTTCTATTATGACGATAATAAATTTAATTAGCTATCCACAAATATAAAAAAAAAACTAATAACCTAAAGAAAACAGAATACCATAAAATTACATTTGAATAATTAGAGTTTTAAGATAAACTTTTTCATTTATAGAGAATAGTAACACTCATTTTTTTTTCTGTCATCTAATGTTAATAATATATATGAGGTAAAATTATGGATGAGATATATATGGCAGCAAAAACAATAGAATCTCCTGAAAATTGAAACCCAAACAATGGAATTAAACTACCTTCCAAACTTCTAAAGTAGTGGAATCAGTCATGTTAACAAGTAAAAGACGAAATGGCCTTCAATATATACACAGATTTTATAGGTAGTATAAACTTTTCCAAAGACTTGTGTCATACTCGTAATCCAATGATCCGATAAAATATATATGGCAAAATTTCCGAGATTTCTGTTTGGAATCGGTGTTCCTTTGTCCAGATTCCTTCAAGTTTGGTTAAAATGTGTGTCTAGCATGTTCAACTTAGGACAGTCTTTTGTTTTCAGTTTGTAGCTTTGCCTCTATTTATAGATTTCAGTATTTCTGACTTTTTTGTTATCCTTTTAGTTCTATCAAAATATAAAAATTGATATAAAATTTTCACATTTTACCTTCTAAAATAACACATTTGGCAATATCATAGTCATATCGTCGTAAGTAACTACTTACTTATTAATAACTAATTGAAAAACATATGAAATAACATCATATATTTGTTGATGAATGTAGAAATACTAATAGAATAATTAATTATAAGTAACTTTCTTTGTAACCAAAAAAAGTTGTGAGTCTTTTGACATAGCAACCACACTAGCATAATTTTCTACGCTACATGTCTTTATCGTTAAAAACCGTTTTATATACTAAGATGATGTAAAGTACAATATAAAAATGATACTGTATTCAGAAAAAGAAAAAAAAGAAAGAGAAAAACTTTTTAGTAAACTAAAGCATTTGGACTATAAACGTAGGCTGTTACGTTAAAATATTTAGAAAAAAACATAGAAGTTTAAATTTAAAACACATAAAAGTGTGATTAGATAATATTAAATCTTTTGTAATAAGTTCAAAATTTAAAATCTTTCAAATAAATATTGTAAATTGATAAATCTTATAGAAGTTCAATATTGATTAAAATACTAGTTTTATTATATGATATAGTTTTATTGATTTATATAGTTAATGGTGAATTTCTATCTTTTGAAAATTATTTTTGTAAATATTCTGGTAAATATATTTATAACACAATAATAGATATGTATAATTGTTGTGGAACCACATATCTTAGTTTTGAAGTAATTCTTACAATATAAAAGATATATATAATGAGACGTTTTCTTCTGAATGTAATTTTTAAACAGTGAATTTTACATTTTCGGAAATTATTAAGTTTATGATAAATACATATTTGATCTAGTAAATAGATAGTTAAAAGGTGATGTGGGAAGATGTGACTAGATCACACGTCTTAAAAAAATATCATCCGATGAGAGCTCTTTTAGTTGTATCAAAGATATAAAAGTTTTAATGTTAAGGTATTTGTTTTAGATTAATGCATTTGTATAATTTGATATTATGAAGTTTATGGTAAACAAATTGAAAAGAAATGATGTGGAAAGATGTGACTGAATGAAATTCATTAACATATATCTCATGGTATATATAAGATAAGTAACTAAATATATCTTGACCCCAAAAAAGTAATTAAATACTAATGGCTACAGTATTGAACTTCTTATCATAATGTACAATTTTATTAAAAATGCATTTGTTTAAAAGTTTGAATCTTTTGAAATTATCAGATTTCTATATAAAAAATGTTGACTAATAGAATAAATACACATCTTAAAACCAATATAGAAATACGTGATTTAAATCTGACCAAAAAGAAAATGGGATTTGATCAAATCTAATAACATTATCTCTTATGTTATTTCTTTTATTAGTATTGAAGATTTTTTTCACACAAAATGTTTCTTTTTGTAACATATTTCCTAAGTTGTTTGATTCAAATTAGAGTTTTGTGCAAAAAAAAACCTCAAACTAAATGATTTATGCAAGAATAATCCTCACCTAAAAAAATGCAAGTCAAACCACCCAATTTAAAAGTCACCCGCAATATAGTCTTCGCCTATATTAATAACGTGGCATTATCGAATATCTTTAAAAAAAAAGAGTTTTGTGCAAAATAAAACCTCAAACAAAATTATTTTTACAAAAAAACCTAAAATTAAAAAAAAAAATACAAGAAAATCCACTTTAACTCAAAAGTTATCTGCAATATAACTTTGCTATATTACGAATGACTTTTGATGAGTTGGGTGGTTTACCATGCAATGAGATTTGTTTTGTACAAAACCCTTCAAATTACGTTAAACTACTTTTAGGCCGAAGATTGCATTATTATGTATATGACAGGCTCTTTAAACGAAAAGAGTAGGCCCTTCAAGATAATTTCTCATTGGATTTAGCCCACCAACGTATTTCGTAGAGCTCCTAATAAGACGCACGCGTACTTCAGGCGAGTGTCGTCAAAACGCTGCGTATCAGTTACAGTGACAAAAAAATGTTTTAGAGTTTGGCAAGAACCAGGAACTCAGACCTCTCAATGCACTTAACAGAAATAATAAAGAAGAAGAAGAAGAAGAAGAAGAAGCTGATTTTTATAACAAATAAATAAAAAATGGAGCTCATAATTTACAATGCTACAACCCTCTAAGGCTCATGGCTTCCGAGTATTTTATAATTTTCCAAAGAAAAAAAGAAAAAAACCTAGTCGAGTATACAAAGTTGCCATTTTTAAATAGGAACCACACCAGTGCCCACTTTACTGCCTATGAGTAACTAAATCAGCCTCTGCTTTGCTTGGCAAAATACATCCCTGCATTGTAGCAGAGACAAAGGGCCAAGATTCTGAACCGATATTGAAGAGAGAGAGAGAGAGAGAGTCAACAACATCGTAAAAAGCAAAAGAAAACTCAATACCGGTTCGATTCTTGCCCTGCACAGAGAATCAAGGCAAATCTTGGTAAGCTCCTGTATGCTGTCTGGCTCTAATGATCCGGTCGATTGTTCTGTGCATAGCGTTAAGAATCAAAAGGAACACCGAATCATCCCGAGAGAGAGAGAGAGAGACAGAACAAAACATGGAAGAAAATATCACTCAGAATCCGAGTCAATGGAGAGGAACATCCGAGGTCTTACAGAACGCTTCTGGCGAGGGAATGAAAATGGATTATCTGATCTTTGCTTCTTTGCCTTGTCTCGTCTACTGTCATTCATACCCAAAAGCAACGAAGCTGCAAATACGCAGTAACAGTCAGTAAGTGTACCACATGGACTATTAAAATATAAAGGAGCATCGTCAAAGTTTAACTAGTTAGCTAAATTTAAAAACTGAAACAGATCTTTCTCCTTCAGCTGTTTACAAGACCCAGCAGCTAATAACGTGAAGAAAAATGTAATGCAACATCATGAGCAGGATCCACATTTATAATTTGTCTCAGTCAGGGGAACGAACCAGTGTCTGTCGTATTATCCAAAGAACCTTCCCTTGAAGACATCTGCTGGCTCGAGTTAAGCCCGTTTGCAGTTGCAGGCTCACCATGATTCCCACAGGCGCTATCGCCTAGCCTAAGCGAGATCCAGTCATCACTGCGGATACCATTTGACATATCAGCTTGGTTTTTAAAACCCAACTGAGCTGAAGCATCTGGTTTTGTTGCCAAAAATATTTGAAGTGAGGGATCGTCTCTACCAAATGCAAGAGGATTGTCAACTAGGCCATCGTTTGCAACTGCTTCAGATGTTCCAGCCGAGCAAGGAACCGCAGGAACAGATGCCATTGATGTCTCAAGAGCCATGGTGTAACCTCCATTCATTTCAGGAGCAGAGTTTAGTGAACCATGATGATGCAAACCAACTAAACCTTCTGAAACGTCTGCATCAGGTGCAAATAGTTGGAACCCAGGGGCTTCTGGAGTTTCAGAAGGAAAAGACCAAAGAGGCGTATCAAATTCATCATCGTCATTGAAAAGACCCAAGCGTGAGCTTCCCCCAGCTGTGGTGTGCGGGTCCTCATTATATGAGTTAATTATTCCCGGAGAGTTCAGTGGAAAATTTACCCCACCATCGGTTCCACAGATTACTACATCATCTTCATCGTCAGAATCACTAAGAACGATGACTTCATTGTCCATACCCTCTCCAGGTTGGTTTCCATCAGGAAAGTTATAACCTGAATCAACATTCATGGAAATGGAATCAAGTTCAATGCCGTTGTTTCCAAAGTCAAAGGATCCAATAGCGTCCTGGTTTACGCTTGCATCATCACCATCCCTACCACTCCCAGTAGCACTACTACTCATTGGTATAATATTCTTCTCCTGATGCCCATTTTTGTCTTGCCTATTACTGGATGATAATCCATTTGTATTAGGTTTGCTAACTTCCCAAATGCCATTGCGATTCTTCCTTATGCCAAGTTTCAGAGGGGTTGGGCCATCAGAGAAACCTTCTTGTTTAACCGGAATTAACATTTCCATCTTCCGTTTAATCTCTTCAGCAGAGGGGCAAAGACTACCGTCAGGTGCGTGCCACTTTGACAGTTCCCCCAATTCCCTACGCTCACTCTCTTTTTTGAACTTTACACGCCAAGAACCATCAGGTTTCACTTCAATTTCAGTCACCTCTTCATCGCAATGCTTCATCTGTCGTTCAGGAAGACAAGAGTTGAATAAATGCATAGATACAAAGATTCAAGGATTCTAGTATATCCATAAGCATACCTTAGACGTGATACGGTTAAAATAAGGATCAACGATTACATGCTCCACTGAGTAATTCTTCAGACAAATAGGGCACTGCCACTGCATGTAAAACAAACCACATAACAAATAAAGTCAGAAAACAAGAGGAATAACCCAATATTTAGACAAGGATAGGATACCTGCCTTTCTGGAGCGTTGATTCAACTCCACAAACACCTCAAGGTCAAAACAGCCCATGTGCACACAGGGTAAAAATCTCCCAGCAACTTTTATTCTAGAACCGCTCATCTAATGACACAAGCAGAATAGAAAGGTAAAAATTGAGTCAGCAGTGAAATGTAAACGTGCATTGCATCAGATAGCCCTTGGAAGATGATAAGTATCAAACTCGTGACTGCAATAAGTATGGAAACTGAGCTACAAGCTATTAGTAACTTACAGGACACCGGAGACCGACACCGAAGAAATCAGCAACAACTTCAATGTCACTGTCACTGTCGGCATTATCATCTCCACCTCCACCTCCAATGCATCGGCGTACGCGTGCAAGAGCATCCTCAAACATCTCCCCTTTAGACTCCTCTGGAATCAAATTTAATACCTAGATGCGCGAATGAGTAAAGATTAAGGCAACTTGGAGATCACTAACACGCAACAACTGAATTCCTGAGCATTCAAGAACAATAACAATAGAGGGAAAAAAGGGAAATAAAATGTTGCAGCACGAGGACAGACTACACTTAAGTTACAACTGCAATGCTACGAAGCTTCTCAGGCAATATTTGTGACCAGTACCTGCTGTAGAGTCCTGCGCTTCACAAGTCTAACTCCAAAACAAAAACTCCGATTGTCACCTCCACTCAAGGATATTCTGTTTATTCCATCCCTAATCCAAGTTGTGATCTGCCAAAAAAGTATAATGAGATGGAAACAAATTACACCACTGACTGCAAGACACTCAATTTATAAGAGATCGACTCCTATAATTAAGTCAAAAGGATTACTACTGAAGAGGGATGAAAAACACACAATAGGTCCATCGTCGCGGCCGTTGGCCCCCAAAAGCTGTGACCCAGGTCGGTTAGTTGCACGTACGGGCAGACCTACAAAATGATAGGTATATATTAGAAAACATAAAGCAGTCTTATTGAGTAAGATCAGATAGCAGCAAAACTAAGACAATGTGCATATGACTGCAATGCGCCCACGAGAATTTTTACTATGCAAGAAAATTCATTCCCCTGTTTCAAAGGAAATGCGCATATCAGACTAAAACTCTGGAAGATGTTACTGTCATACCATTGATCTGCAGATCAGCATACTGAGGCCACTGCATCCTAAAGAGAACTTTGTCATTCAAGAGCATACACCACGCCTGAACAAATTTAATTTCAGTTAGAAACGCATAAGTAGATACAGTGTTACATATTTAAAGTACTTTACAAAACCAAACCTGAATATCGTACTCTTGTTTAGCCAACAAGTCCTTGTCTGCCCTTGTGATTTGAAATGTTCTCTCAACACTCTGCATTGTGCTTGTACTGGAAATATTTGGATCGGAGTATTAGAACAAACAAAAGCCAGTAACAAAATTTATTCTGCAAGTGATGTGCTTCTAGCTAGGAAAGTAGGAAACAATTGGGATTCTTGTTCTCTAGATGCTAGAACGAATTTCTTATTTCAGTTCCCAACTGAAAAGTCAACCGACTAGGAGGACAGTGATTTGAGACTCAAGCCACCACTATCACTCTTTCCCAAAGGAAGGAAAACATAAACGAAATATAAAGTACTAATTCACACAGTGCAGATGATTCATTAGGGAGCGCTTTCTTAGTTCAAAACGACAGCTACAAAGAAAAAATGAAGTTCTTACCCATCACTTGGGATGCTCGTTGCATTCAACCTCACTGGAGAAAGTGGATGTGCCACTGTAACCCAAAACCTGCACAAGGAAGACCATGTAGGGCAACCATAAATAACAATACTAATGGATAACCAAATTTGTAAATGTAAAGATAACAATGAAAGTTGTAAACTATATCAAATGAAAAATTAGGCCTGTCTTTTAAGATCTAACAGGGGAAGAACATAGATGGAAATTTGATCACAACTCAAACTCAGACAAGCAAACTAAATCCTTGAGAAACTTACGGGTCAGCTCGAGTAAGTCGGCAGATTTCACAATAAAATGATTCAGGAAGCGGTGGATTTCCATCCATAGGCTTCTCCGGGACAATAACACAGCCAACATGTTCCCAAACATGGCATCTTGGATCCTCACACTAAAATTGAAACGAATAAAAAAATAATTACAAACCAGAAAATGTCACCAAACTTCACAAATGGAATTAGCAATCAGGTCATCAGCCATAATACAATGAAACACGAATAGACAAACCGAGTTTGTCCCAGATTACCTGTATCATTGAGTCTGTCTCTAGTGAACTTCCACAAACACATCGGACTTTCATTTCTGGTTGAAAGGGATCTTCAGGCTCCCCTTTAACTTTCAGATTATTGGTATCTGAACTTACTTGTCCTTTTGATGCTAAATCACTTGCCCCAGATACTTGCATTTTCCTATAGAACACCAAAAAGAAAAAGCTTTCGGTAACAAAGAATCACACAGAAAAACCATGGCATTTCGTAAGAAATCCATTACAAGAAACGATCAATCACCTATATGTATCGTCCACTAGTTTTGCAACTTCTTCCCTTGCCACTGTATTCTTTTTAGACCACAACCTGGCAGCTGTCAGTAGGAAATGAAGACGGAAGCTAATCAGGAGATGGCAGAGCTAACAGTGAATTTTAATAGACCAAGACGTGAATAACTAAAAGAGAAGCGCTTCAATTAACCTTGTGCATCAGAAAGAAGAATCAAGATCCGGTCAACAAGTTCCTGTACAGTAAAATAATTATGGAAACAAGTAAGAATCAAGATCCGGTCAATAATCCAAGATGGTAACCTAAACATTTACCAGTACCCTGTGGGCACCATGAAGCTTATCTGATACCTACCCTATAAATTCCCACAGACAAAACATATCTACCCAACACAAATTGGAGAAAATAAATCCCCTGTAATTTCAAATGAAACAGATAACACTCTTTCTGAGGTACGTCATAGATTCATATTAGCAATGCTACATACTTCATCACAAATCACGTGAAAAAGGTCCAATTATGACCATCTGAACATCATCTTCTGTGCAAGCATCATTTGAAACAACCACAACCATGATTATGTAACAAAAGAAAGATTAGCAGAAAGATTTTAACCTGCTTCTTTCCCTGTTTCGAAAGTCCCAGCTGAGTGAGCACATCCTTGAGCTCTTTTATCCGAAAAGTTGAAAGCTTCTCCTACAAACACAAAAAAAAAAACGAAACTTTGAGCCTAGCTAAAGCAAAGATAATAATCCACTAACAGCAATCATGCGCCATGAATCCAAAACCCTTTTGAGATAGAGCATCGAACAGTGTTTTTAAAAGCAAAGCTCTTTGAAACACCAGCTCTAACAAGTGCAAATAATCACAGATAACAAAGCACACGCATCCGAAAAAAAATTGATAGAGAAAAAGAGCAGAGATCTTATCCAGCCAATATCATACCTTGCAGCTATCTTCCAAATCCATGTCTTTAACCCAGACAGCAACAAGAAGCAAGCGCAGCTCAAAATTGGCGAAAGTTAACTCCAACAATTAGTACCAAAGCCGTGAAATTGACACAGCGTACAGTCTCCATACAGCAGCCGATCTAAAGAAGATGAAAAAGAAGAAGAAATTACTCAAACCATAACGAAAACAAACCCTTCAGCTTATCCAAAAAGGAAAATTCAGAAATTGAACGGAAACACAAACCAAGGGATCGGATACTTCATCAAAAAACGTATGGAAACTGGAAAAATAAATTGATGAGAGAATGGAAACTAGGGTTTTCTTCAGCTCGATAAGATTTTTCCAAGGGAAAGAAGAGAAAAAGACACCAAGCGGACGGGGAAAAAATCGATCTTCGGAGACGAAAACAAAAAGAAGGGTAGCCGGACGAGTCGCCGATAATCAAATCCGGTTTAATGACGAGCAAAACGTCCGGGTTTAGTTCCTGTGCGGTCACGTGCACGGTCCAAAGTCCCCTTCCCACCAAAATTGACGTGTTTTGGACTTTCGGTTCAGTTCACCCACTATCTTTAGATTTTCATTTACTACCCAAACGGCGTTTCGTTTCTTATGTCATTTAATCGAAATCTCGAATATTCCGATCTCCCCCACGTCAGATGACACCAGCCGTTGGATCAAGCGGCCCGGTTTATTTTCTTCTTTGTTTTCCTAATTTGCCGGTTTACATACTTCAAAGCAATTTGGAAGTTTCAGCTAGGGTTGTGCATCATCATCACGAGTTTCGTTCTAACTTAATATAGGTAATATATAACATGATGTCCAAAAAAATAGGTTTCGTTCATCAATCCTTTTTTTTTGGCCAAGGGAATCAATCCTTTTTCTAGATTCTTATAATCAGTTTAAACTAGTATTCAATTTTACAAAAAACATTTAAACAAATATGTATGAGTTGTTTATGTCATTATGTTCAGAGATGGTTTGATTTGCTTGAGAATAACAATTCTCTTATGGCATATGTAGATATTGTATTATGTGATTCTAAATTTTTCTAGGTAAGAATTTGGAGACATATTTTAACTTTTAAGTCATTCTTTTTGTTTTTTGTTCTAGTCAGGCTATCATCTTGCATCATCATATAGTTAACTTATTTGCTACTCGTGTAAAAGAAATGTTACATTGGTAAGGTAGTATGAATTCTTTGATTCATTGAGATCATGAGTTTGATGATTATGCTGTGAGGAGGAGTTCGAACAAATACTCTGCAAAAGAAAAATAAAAAACAAATGGACTTGGTTAAGGGAATATCGTGTTCAGATACTGGTTCCTCAGATTACTTCCATTGAATATGATAAATTTGTGTGTAACTTTGCACTCATCATATATTAACCACCAGGGAAAAATTATGGTGTAAATCCGAGATATTAAAAAAAGTTATAGCAGAACTAGAATTCTCCACTGGACTGCTTAGTGAATTCTTTTGGGCTGGTCTCATTTAGTTGATTTTTTTTTTTTTTTTTTGCTTCTAGTGGAAGGAATCTAAGCCTCTTGTGTTCATGATGTTGATCGTTTTCATAGATTTGTCAACCTTTTCGTCTAAACCTTTTTATGATAGGTCCCTTGTCAAAGGCAAACAAACAAAACAAAAACAGAAAAGAAAAGACACTTCTCTTGTGAGTGAGAATCAAACCGAATTTCTGTGAATTCTGCAAGCACAAATCATATATTTGATATGCTTTTCTTGAAATTTTCAGCTTAAAAAATGTTCTAATCGTAGAGCTCCTCGATGAGAAATCTTCACAAAGACAAAAACATCTTTGAGCAAAAAGCAAGAACCTGTCTTTGGAACAGATTATCGTCGCAGGAACATGAAGAAGATCAAACCAAAGTCCTCTAATAATGAACAGTTTCATGCTTCAGTTGTCTTGCAGGGTAAGAACAAAGAGAATAGTTTACGGAGGAATCTAATAGTTGAAGAACCAACGTTACAATGGCTTGAAATGATATGCATCAGTTGTTAAAGGAAAAGGATCGGAAATAACAGAATAACCGAAGTACCTTCAAAATTCGAGCTGCAATATGAACTCTTTTGCATGCAAATATAAGGATTGCTGCGTAGAAGAGATACCGTCACCATCAGTTAAAAACTCTGTAGAAGAAGAGATGATGGCGCTATCTCTCCTGCGAAGCGAATCTTTGTTTGCAGTTTTGAAACCACAGAAGAAGCAAGAACATTCGGTTTATGATTATGTATGTCAGTATGTGTAACCACACAACATTAGATTCATCTCATATAAATAGATATTACCACAAGGGTCTAAAAAAAGAGTGGACTTAATTTATGCATTCACTATCATTGCTCGTTCTTGTCATTTAGTTTGCCGCTTTCTATGTGGCTACAATCAAATGATTTTTTTCAGAATTATTATCCCAAGTGAGGTCATCGTGTTAACGTCATCTCCAGTGATTTGTCATAATTACCTTCATACCAAAATGTTACACTGATTTGTTATTTTTGCTTTTCGTCTCTGTATGTATGTTCTTCAGTTTCTTTGAGATCTTGATTTTGCATTTATTCTCAGATGTTACATATGTACAAGTTCATTGACAGTAGCGAAAATTTTGTGAGCGACATCAAGGTCCTCATTGTAAGTCTCAAAACCAATAGAACTTATCTTTAACTAGTCCTTGCACAGTGTTGGTACTATATATACTATGAGCAGCTTCCGGATTGCCACTTTTTAGCACAGTTTGAGCTATTGGATTCTTCTGACAACACTTATCCATACCAACTAAGATCTATACATTCTAATGATACGCATAGTCTCAGCAAAAACACATAGCATATTGATTGCTGTGTTTTAGTCGTTTAGCAACAAGATTGTATTATTAAGAGCTCTCTGTATAGGTTCTCTTACTATATAATCTAGTGATAAATTTTGGATCAAAGAGTATCAATTTAGTTGTTTTTTCTTTTTGGCAATCCACTGCAAGAGATTGGTTCCACTCATCAATCGATTCAATCCTATTAAATGCGCCCTTGTCTGATTGTGCTTGGTATGTCTTTCTGTGTGATAAATGGTGACAGTGATGTTAAATATAACATTACTGTTTTAAGACTTTGCTTGAACCAGAAGCTTAGTTGAAAACTTTGATGATTTAACAGGTGAGACTGCATTTATTCTCACAGAAAAAGAAAAACTAACTGCAAAAGAAGAAAAACATAAACAGAGAGAAAAGATAATCCAAGCTAGAGTTGTCATGTTATGTAGAAAAAAGGTAAGTTAAACCGGTATTTATATTTACCATTTACTAAAATATATAAAAGATTATGAATTTGGATGATTATATCCTTTCAATTTCACTCACAGACACATTTACTCTTTCCCTTTTTTTTGTTTCCTTTTTTTTTTTGTTGCTTTCTTGAAAGTGAAAAATGGAATTTAATGGGAGAAGAAGAGACCACACCTACTCTCTCCACGTATCAATTGTACACACTACACACCACAGGACAAAAAATATTTTCTCTCATATTTTATATTAGCAAAGTGGATATTAACTACATAGTATAGTACCACTATATAACCTATATCCTCCTTAATCCTTTCCCAAATCAAGATCTTGTCTTTGTCCTCTTTCTTTAGATTTCTGAAAACAAGATCCCATTTTCTGAGTCGACGAGGAAAGAAATGCTGTCAACAACACTTAGTGGCAACTATGGCTTCCCTCTCTGCATCTCTGGGATCGCTCACCAATCATCTCTCTCCAAAGAGTAAAAAATCTCTCTGTTCATTTCTTCTCTCTCTCTCTCCTTAAGATCTCTCTGTTTATTTGACTTCTTTGTTTCTCTCTCTATGTTGAAGAATGGCAGATCATGACAAGAGAAGGAAGGGGATGAAGAAGAGAAGGAGAGCAAAAGGTGAAGACGAGTGCAGGAGACCAGGAGGTGAAGAAGAGATGACTGTGGAGAGATTGGATGAGCTATGGGTTCAAGAGCTGAGAGAGAGTCAAGATGTTAAAGATCTAGTTGCTTTATTCCAAGATCTAGGCTCTTGGAACTTTTCTTCTAAAACAGCTAAAGCTGCTTAGCGTTTGAAGAAATCCAAAACTGTTTAAGATCTCATCTGAGTTATGTTTCTTGTAAAACTGCAGATCAGAATCTTTTAGCTGGAAATCTTAAAAATATTCTTCAATGTTTTTGTTACGGTTGTTGACACGTTTATTTGTCGTTGGTGACTTGGTGTGATGCTTTCGCTGCCTCCTTTGGCCTTATCCTGCTGTTTGGTTTTTAGTCCTCAGATTCTTTGTTGGATAATTTCTCCACTTCTAGCTCTAAATCTTTAAGACTAAACCTCATCGACAGATTGAAGGGTTTTCTTATGATGTATCGAATCTGCCTGAATGTTTTAGAGTTATGAAAATCACAGAGATGTATTCTAGGTGTATGTTAAAAGGGTCCGTTCAAACGAATATCAACTGAAACTCTCGAACAATTCACAACAGACATAAAAAGCAAAGCAGATTATGACGGTCAACAAGCAATGTAAAAGAAATTGTAGAGCAAAGACGATTTAAATTGTCGCACAACGAAACACTAAAGGATTTTAAGCCAAAATTATCCAGAAACTGCATAATTGCAAAGCATAATAAAAGTCACCGAGATATCCAAAAAGGAGGTAGAGAGATAAAGTGAGTCGCAGAGAAATAAGAAAAAAAAAAAAAAAAAAAAAAGGCTCAAACGCCATCAAAGTTTTTTCAAAGCAAAGAGAGACAAGTCTCATCATTTAGCTCCCTTCTTGACTGCGGCCTTTGTCACCTTAGCACCAGTCGGGTCCTTCTTGTCGACACTCTTGATAACACCAACAGCAACGGTCTGCCTCATGTCCCTAACAGCGAACCTACCCAATGGAGGATACTCAGAGAAAGTCTCAACGACCATGGGCTTGGTCGGGGTCATCTTTACCATACCAGCATCACCATTCTTCAAGAACTTGGGTTCCTTCTCGAGCTCCTTACCAGAACGTCTGTCAATCTTGGTCAAGATCTCAGAGAACTTCACTGCAATGTGAGATGTGTGGCAATCGAGCACTGGGGCGTAACCGTTACCGATCTGACCAGGGTGGTTCATGATGATGACCTGAGATGTGAAGTTAGCAGCTCCCTTGGCAGGGTCATCCTTGGAGTTGGAGGCAACGTACCCACGCTTGAGATCCTTGACAGCAACATTCTTGACGTTGAATCCGACATTGTCACCGGGAAGTGCCTCAAGGAGAGACTCGTGGTGCATCTCAACAGACTTAACCTCAGTGGTCAACCCTGAAGGAGCAAAGGTCACAACCATACCGGGCTTGATCATACCAGTCTCAACACGTCCCACTGGCACCGTTCCAATACCACCGATCTTGTAGACATCCTGAAGTGGGAGACGGAGGGGCTTGTCTGATGGCCTCTTGGGCTCGTTGATCTGGTCAAGGGCCTCAAGGAGAGTTGGTCCCTTGTACCAGTCAAGGTTGGTGGACCTCTCAATCATGTTGTCACCCTCGAAACCAGAGATGGGCACAAACGGGATTTTGTCAGGGTTGTATCCAACCTTCTTCAGGTAGGAAGACACCTCCTTCACGATTTCATCGTACCTTCCCTTGGAGTATTTGGGGGTAGTGGCATCCATCTGTGCATCAAGGAAACAGAGACATTAGCAAACATTAAGCAATAGAGAGTATGATATCACAAAAGCAATCAATCAAAATTTGTGATAAGTTACTTCACCTTGTTACAGCAGCAAATCATCTGCTTGACACCAAGGGTGAAAGCAAGAAGAGCGTGCTCACGGGTCTGACCATCCTTGGAGATACCAGCTTCGAAACCACCAGTGGTGGAGTCAATGATCAGAACAGCACAATCGGCCTGGGAGGTACCAGTAATCATGTTCTTGATGAAATCACGATGTCCAGGGGCATCAATGACTGTGCAGTAGTACTTGGTGGTCTCGAACTTCCAGAGAGCAATGTCAATGGTGATACCACGCTCACGCTCGGCCTTAAGTTTGTCCAACACCCATGCGTACTTGAAGGACCTCTTGTTCATCTCAGCGGCTTCCTTCTCGAACCTCTCTATCACACGCTTGTCAATACCTCCGAGCTTGTAGATCAAATGACCAGTTGTCGTCGATTTTCCAGAGTCGACATGGCCAATGACCACAATGTTGATGTGAAACTTCTCTTTACCCATAGCTGCAATTTAAAAACACAACCATTAAAATAAAATCCAAATCCATCAATCATCTCTAGCTACACCCGATCAAAAATACAATACAGATCCATTGACGCAATCTACACTACATCGTCATCAAAACTACTTTTTAATGGATTGGTAGCTAAGATCTAACCACAATACACTAAATCTAGTTATCATAAGGAACATCATCAGCAAAACGCGTCAAAAAGCTGCAACGATAACAAAAATCTAAACAAAATGACAAAAGGAGCACTGAGCATACTGATCACAACGATTACAAGTCATAACAATATACAAGGCTAATCACATATCAGATTTCAAAGATTCGAGATAGACGGTATGAGAAAAGTAATCGCAAATTGTAAACAAGAGGATTTCTCCAAAATGAATCCGTCGAACTAAGAATAAGAAAATATATTGATGAATGATCAGATCTTAAGCTCGAGAATCTAAACAGTGTAAAAGCAGAGAGTAAGCGATAATCACAGTGAAAATAAGGCTTGTAATGAGAATCTAGACAACGAAGACAGAATCAACGATACAGAAATAGCATCACAAATCATAAGAACATGAAGAACATAGACCTAGAGCGAGGATTTTGCTCACCTGCAAGTAAGAATTTGCGAGGAGTCTTGCGGCTATGAAACTGAGCGAGAGAGCAAAATAAGAGCTCACACGACAAGAGTTGCAAATCAGAGGATATATATAGCTGTGAGTTCTAGGGTTTTCGCATTTTCTGTGGGTTCGGTATTTGACTAATTTGCCCTTACGCGTTTTTAGCCTTTCATTGTTTCATTTACAAATTTTGCTCTAGTTGTAAATTGTACACATTGTACAATTGTAAAATATCTTATTTCAGTTCTTCTCTACTTGTAAATTGTACACATTTTACAATTGTAAAATATCTTATTTCTATGTGATTAGTTGATGAGAATGTAAAAAGTGTCAAAAGAAAGTTAAACTTAAAGTAAAAATTAGACATTAAAAAGTATTTAAAGAAATTTTGAAACGCAATGTTTTTCTATATGAATATGGAACAAGATCCAAAAACACTTAATCCCTAGTAGTCATGAATTGGCTTTGACAAATCTATGGAACTATATAAGTGTTTTTAATTCATTCATTTCTGCATCAGAAGCTAGTGTTAAAATAGATTTTTAACAACTAATTTATCAAACATAAAACATTTACTAATTAAATGCATAAATAGAGTGGATTCGTTGATTAAATTTGGCAGCTACTAACCTAGATTAACAAATTAATAGATCACGAAAAAATACATTGAATCATCGTATAATTTTACTCAATATATATATTCAAAACTAAAATGGTTATTATCAAAAGAGAATTTTAGTTATTCTGTCAATGATGGGGGTAAGGTATTACCCGATCCTAACTAGATACCGCAAGTGCACGGATCGTAGTGTAGTAGGGTTATCGAACACAAGGAGGAGTGATCTCGTTTCAAGTTCTTTTCGAGTGATAAGTAGCTAGAACAACAATATGGGGCGATGGTGATCTTAAATCGATTGGAAACAAATGAGTGAGCGGATGCCGTTGTAAACAAGATGGGAAAAGGGTTAGGCAAAGGGTAATCAAATGAAAACACTCAATGAAATGACAAGAGATTGCATGGGATAAGTTTATAAACCGTCTTGAGCTCACAACACAAAGGTATAACCATTCCACTTTCGTGGCTCCGGCTACTATGCTTAAACAACCTAATAGACTCAACTTTCGATGGTTATTACAAGTTATAAGCATGCATTAACTAGTGTTCAAGTCGTGATTGTTCACTAAATTCCTTAGGTCGACTTTTGGAAGCCTAAGACACTTAGCTCATCAAATACTAGTTTCGGCAATACAACAAGCTTTTGGAGAGTGTATCAACCTAGATTCGAGTTGTATAGGCGCGCTTTCCTAACAACTAGCATTAAGAACAAGTAAAGATGAAGAACCAAAAGATTAAATCCCGCTTTATGCAATCAAACAAGTCAAATCATATCATGAGTCCATCGATTCCCTCGGCCTAACAAAGGATCTACTCGGACATAGTGCAATCAAACAAGCAAGGCATATTTGATATCATTATGCAAGTATAAAAGAGATAAGGGATAGAAAAGAGGCTTCTCTGATGAATAACAAGTCGAATCCCTTGATAACTTTCGATCCAAAGTACAAAAGAGAAAAGGAAAAGATGAAAAATGTAAAGTATGAGATGCGAGTGCAATGAGTGGAGCGGCGCCTCCTTCTTCCTTCAGGGCTGCGCACCACCTAGGGCTTCTCCTCCTTGACGGCTGCTAACTCCTTGCACAAGACACTCGCGGCTCTCTCCTTTGCAAGAGGCTAAAAGCTTGCATTTATAGGGTCGGGGTCGCTAGGTTATTGAAGTGCCGGAAAAGGAAAGTTTCCGGTGAGCTGGACTCTCTCTTTTACGACGTGAATGGGCCAAGATAAAGGCCAAGGAAACCTCCAAATAATAGCTAAGCCTCTTCTCAAGCGAGCCAAGGCCTATACCGCGGTGTTCTGGGCCATTAGACACGCGAGATCCTCCCTGGGCTTCATCTTGTCGCTAACCGGACATGTCTCGGTATAAAATGATTTTCTCCTTTATGGTTGATCCAAATGGCTTGATTCTACTTCGTCGTGATGCATGACTCAAATATCTATCCAGCAAGACCAAGATCATGATTTTTGGACGTCGGGAAGACCCCTTGCCGCGGTTACCTTTCGGATGCTCCGGTTCTGTCCAAATGCGAGAGTCGGATAAATGGAGTTATAATGATGCTCTTGACTTGGAAACTTGCATGGATCATGGTTTGAGGCTCTTTTGCTCCTTTTTGAATCCTTTTTGATGTTTTAACCTGTTAAGACTCCAAAACCAACAAATACAAGAAAACTACCTCCAAAGGCATAAAACCTTATTGAAAGCACTTGAAAACATATGAAAATACTAAGTAAAAACATGCAAAATATGATGATATCAAATCCCCCAGACTTAGCCTTTGCTTGTCCTCAAGCAAACTAATAAAGGAAAAGAGGTTTGAAAACGTGAGAACTCTCAAATCTTTTGGAAATCCACGTTGACCTTTGTTTTAGTAATCCACATGAATCAGCAGCGGCATTGAAAATTAAGAACAAGGAAGTACATACCATGAGTTTTGCAATCATCCCAAAGCAATCCACTTCTCTTTAGGCCATCCAAATTCGCCACCTTTGACTCCTTTAGTTTCTAAAGGTGTGGTCTCAACTAGGGAATATCGATCAAAGGGTTTAGGGACTCTTACTCATCCTCTTGTGTTTAGACACTTGTCTCGGCTCATGTTTCACCTCTCTCTCTTCTCACTCCTTAAGTCGATTCATCCCTTTTTTAGGGTAGCATGGTATTTTTTTATTCGACTTCTTCTCCTCTTTGTGGAGGTTTTGGATGATCTTCCATAGACGCGAGTATTGATGGTTGTAGCCACCTAATCCCCGGTTACTTGAATCAAATGGCCTTCCATAGATGCGAGTATTGATGGTGGTTGCCACCTAATCCCCGGTTACTTGGACCTTGATGCTTTTTCTTAAAATTGGAGGGGAGAGAGAGGGGAAACCGAACTCACATAGACTTTCACTTATTGGTGAGGATGAGGAGTAATGCTCTTTCTAAAACCAAGCCCCTAGCTGAGAAGGTTAAGTTCATTAAGGTGCGGAGTCAAAGATGGATCCTTCTTATGCCTTTAGGGATGTGGATGTTTCTGGTAGATCGATCCACTCATGGTACACATGTGATGAAGTGAACTGCCAAATACTGATCAATGGTCACTTAAACATAGACACAACAATGGTTAGGTCCAAGATAAGGTCGTAATTCTCGACAAAAATTTTGACTCAATAAAAACGACTCGATGAAAAGAAAAAAATGATGCAAAGTGAAATGTCAAAATGAACAAACTCATTAGTATAATCCCCCCAGACTTAACTTGCACCGTCCCGGTGTAAGAAAAATCAGATTAAGAGGAGAAAAATATGTAATAAATTTGAAAAAGGGAAAGGTTAGGATGATGTTACCAAGTGATGACCAATTGTGATGAAGATTAGGGTCGGATAACTGAATAGGGCTCCTCTTTAGACATGGTTGGTCGGTGAGTTTTGAATTTCCAGGCCTGATTCTCGCCGGTTGGCGGTTTTGGTCGAGTTGGGCTCATTTGGTCGACCCGAGAGGAGTGCCATGAACCACAGCTCAAACCGTGAAGATTTTACTGACCCATATTAAAATTTCATCGACCAACCTCATATTTTAGGAACAGTGGTGAAGTTTGGGGTCAAACGAACAAGCGGTTGTGGAGATCCGTCATGTGGTGGTCCATCCGGGCGACCGGAAGGTGTTGCTATAGACCACAGCTCAAACGATGAAGATTTCTCCGAACTATCTTGAAAATCCATCGACCAACCTTATATTTTATGACTACTGGTGAAGTTGGGGGCCAAACGAACGAGCGGATTGAGAACTCCTTCACAAAGTGGTCAATACGGCTCCGGGAAGGGTTTTCTTGACTTCTTTTGTGATTGGCTCGTTCGATCGTGGATCTTCTTCTGGAAAAGTGTTAGTGAGGCTCCAATAATTCATTCCCAGCTGGTTGCCGCACCTATGTCGTGATTTGGGTTTTGTCGACCATTTGGTGCCCGCCATTGACCGGATTAGGGCTTCCAAGCATATCTCCTGAACGGTGAACATTTCCATGTCCTATCTTTTGGATTTTCCGACCAACATGGTGTTGTTTAGTCGGCTGTGAAGTTTGGTGGACTTTGGACGTGCGGTTTGAGAGATCGCCTTTGTTGGTACTCCTAAACCGCCGGTATGGTCGAGGGATTGTTGCCGGATGGGATATCTCCATTTTTGCTCGACCGTTTTGAGATTTTCTTCGACTGGAATCATTCTTTTATCTTCCTCTAATATTTCCACCTTGGTCCCGCCTCGTTGGTGTTGGTTTGACAAGGGTGGGCTCAATGGGTGGGATATGTTCGTTGTTTGGTCTCTTCTTTGGTCTTCATCCTAACAAAATGCATGCAATAATGTTGTGAAAACTGAAAATGAAAAAGAAAAAGAGAAATACCGTGTGGGTTGCCTCCCACAAAGCGCTTGTTTTAAAGTCATCTAGCTTGACTCCCTTTTTTGGTTTAGGTGCGGATGTGATCGGCCAAAGGGTTTGGGATCCCTTTGGTGTCTTCACACTCTGGTTCAGGTGGCTCATGAGGTGGTTTGGTCTCTCCATAATCATCTTCCATATCATCCTTGAAGACCAAAGCTCTCGGAAAAAGTTTTAAGGTTTTTCCGAGTTTCTCCTTTGCGGTTTGCTCGTCTTTGGGATCCGGATACTTTGGGAGAAGGACTCTTATGCTGGCAAAGGACTTAGGCGCATCGTCAGGCTCTTCTTCAGCTCCATGATCGTCAAAGGATGGTGACAAGACCGAGTGAATATCCTTGAAGGCATTCTCATGCTTCGGCTTCAACGGTTTCATTGCTTCCTTCGGTTTTGGGTAGGGCTCGCCCTTCTTGATGCTTCTTGGCCGCTCGGTTCCTTCTCTTGACATGAGTGTGCTCATTTCTGGTGGTAATCTGACTGCACTTGGAGCTTGTTTGAAGTTGATGCTCGGGAAAAAGACATCTTGCCGGACATGACCAAGTGTTAGTTGGTTTCTCATGTAGTTGATGACCGCTCCGGCTGTGGCTAAGAATGGGGTTCCAAGGATAAACTGATTTCGCTTGGATCCTTCCCATACCATGATTTGAAAGTCGGTGGGGACATGTCTCCCTCCAATCTCTAGCATAACATCTTCAAGCACTCCATAAGGCTCCATACTTGATAGATCCGCAAACTCCACTCTCACCTTAGGCTCCTTGAAATATTTGAATCCCAAGTCTTTGGCTAACGCAAGAGACATGATGTTCACATGAGCTCCACTATCACATAGGCAATCCGTGAGTTGGTACCCATTGATACCAGCCGGGATCACAAACTTGCCCGGATCCTCTTGTTTTATCAACGGCTTGTTTTCAAGCCTTCTCTTGTAAGCTCTTCTTGATTCCCAAGTGTACCTCTCCGGTTTGTGCCCCTCCTTAGGCTCTTCTTCACTTTCATCTTCTTGAGATGGTACGAAGATAACGGCCGGTTGTTCTTCTTGAGATGAAACAACATTACAAAATTTTGGGTTTACCTCATGTTGCTTTTTAACCGCCTCGGCCGTTTGAGAGATATGAACTTCCAACTTCTGGACATGGGTTGACAACGCTCCAAACTTGTTATTTAGATCACCAAACATGTGATCCATCTTATCATGTAAGCTCTTGGTAGCTTGTTTTTGCTCCTCCATGTACTTCTTAACCGCCACATCTACTTTTTCTTCTTGTTGAGCCGGTGCAACTCCTTGAGGGAAAGTGGATGGCTGCTTCACTTGGTAGACTCCCTTAGGATAGAATTGTTGCTTAGGCTGGTACTGACCTCCTTGGTATGAATTTTGGCCTCCTTGATAAGCGTTTTGGCTCGGGTAGACTTGATCATTTGGGTTCTCCACATTGGTGCTTCGGTAAGAGAGGTTGGGATGGCGGAATGGCTGGTTGTATCCTCTATTACCGTAGTTACCTCCTATGTAATTGACTTCCTCTTGATTCTCTTCTGCTCCATCTCTCATAAACTCCATAAGAGGCTCTTCATTAGTGGCCAAAACGTCATCAATGGCATGCACTCCTCGGTTGCTTTTTAGTAGTTGTGAGACCATGTTCTTCAACTCCAAGATTTGAGCTGATTCTGATGATGAGCTCGTGGTTCTCACTCCTCTATTGTACTCAGGGCATGCATTGGAATCACTTGCAGCAAGATTTTCTATCAAAAGCTTAGCTTCCGGCACCGATTTGGTCATGAAGTTACCATTGCTTGCGGTGTCAAGTGAAAGCCTGTACTTGTGATCAATCCCGTTGTAGAAGATGTTCCAAAGGTTACCTTCGGAGAAGCCATGGTTAGGGCAATCTCTTGCATATTCCTTGAAGCGCTCCAAAGCTTCATAGAAAGACTCCATTGGTGCTTGCTTAAACCCGGATATCTTGCTCCTTATAGAGTTTGATCTTTGCTTGGTGTAGAATTGGTTTAAGAAAGCTCCTTTGTATTCATTCCATGTTGTAATGGATTGAGGTGGCAGAGACTTTACCCATCTAAGTGCCTTGTCACTTAGAGAGAAGGTAAATAGTTTGCACTTGAAGTAGTCCGGTGACACTCCATTGATCCGAGTAGTGCTACATATCTCCTCAAAGGTGTCGACATGGTCAAGTGGATGCTCGGTGGACAAACCATGGAATTGGTTTTGTTTCACCAAGGCAATGATTTGAGGCTTGATCTCAAAGTCGTTCCTCGGAGGCTGAGGTGGTCGGATTGGATTCCGATCCAAGAAGAATGCATCGGAGGAATCAAAGTCTCCCATAGTCGGATGCCTTGGGTGCTGAGCGAATTGTGCTCTCCTTGGAGGCACATGTAGTTGAGGTTGAGGCATCCCTTGGTGACCGCCACGGGGGTTTGGATGATGCTGGTTTTGTTGCTGACCGGCGTCTTGTGGCTCCGGTTGTTGTTGATGTTGTTGTTGCGGCTGCGGTTGATCGGCTACACCGGGAGCGTTTTGATTGGGTTGAGGCACGGCTCCTTGTGCTGGCTGGTCAGCTCCGGCTTCTGGTAAGACATGAGGGGCTTGTGGTTGTTGTTCTTGGTCAAGGGCTTGTTGTTGGCCACCTTGTGCCGCGGCTTCACCGCCTTGATTCATTCTTTCTCTTCTTTGCCGCCTAAGTGTTCTTTCAAGTTGGTCAATGTCAAGATCTTCCTCAATGGTATTATCCGGATTGGACCTTCTTGTCATGCACCTAAGAGACGCAAAGAAAGAGTAGTAAGTAAAATTTTTATGGTTTTTAAGATTTTATGAAAAGTAAAATGCAAGAATGAAAAGAACTAGACTAAAAATCAATCAAGAAACTTGAAAGAAATGCAACTCCTCCCCGGCAACGGCGCCAAAAACTTGATGGGGGTCAGGTTTTACCCGATCCTAACTAGATACCGCAAGTGCACGGATCGTAGTGTAGTAGGGTTATCGAACACAAGGAGGAGTGATCTCGTTTCAAGTTCTTTTCGAGTGATAAGTAGCTAGAACAACAATATGGGGCGATGGTGATCTTAAATCGATTGGAAACAAATGAGTGAGCGGATGCGGTTGTAAACAAGATGGGAAAAGGGTTAGGCAAAGGGTAATCAAATGGAAACACTCAATGAAATGACAAGAGATTGCATGGGATAAGTTTATAAACCGTCTTGAGCTCACAACACAAAGGTATAACCATTCCACTTTCGTGGCTCCGGCTACTATGCTTAAACAACCTAATAGACTCAACTTTCGATGGTTATTACAAGTTATAAGCATGCATTAACTAGTGTTCAAGTCGTGATTGTTCACTAAATTCCTTAGGTCGACTTTTGGAAGCCTAAGACACTTAGCTCATCAAATACTAGTTTCGGCAATACAACAAGCTTTTGGAGAGTGTATCAACCTAGATTCGAGTTGTATAGGCGCGCTTTCCTAACAACTAGCATTAAGAACAAGTAAAGATGAAGAACCAAAAGATTAAATCCCGCTTTATGCAATCAAACAAGTCAAATCATATCATGAGTCCATCGATTCCCTCGGCCTAACAAAGGATCTACTCGGACATAGTGCAATCAAACAAGCAAGGCATATTTGATATCATTATGCAAGTATAAAAGAGATAAGGGATAGAAAAGAGGCTTCTCTGATGAAGAACAAGTCGAATCCCTTGATAACTTTCGATCCAAAGTACAAAAGAGAAAAGGAAAAGATGAAAAATGTAAAGTATGAGATGCGAGTGCAATGAGTGGAGCGGCGCCTCCTTCTTCCTTCAGGGCTGCACACCACCTAGGGCTTCTCCTCCTTGACGGCTGCTCTCTCCTTGCACAAGACACTCGCGGCTCTCTCCTTTGCAAGAGGCTAAAAGCTTGCATTTATAGGGTCGGGGTCGCTAGGTTATTGAAGTGCCGGAAAAGGAAAGTTTCCGGTGAGCTGGACTCTCTCTTTTACGACGTGAATGGGCCAAGATAAAGGCCAAGGAAACCTCCAAATAATAGCTAAGCCTCTTCTCAAGCGAGCCAAGGCCTATACCACGGTGTTCTGGGCCATTAGACACGCGAGATCCTCCATGGGCTTCATCTTGTCGCTAACCGGACATGTCTCGGTATAAAATGAGTTTCTCCTTGATGGTTGATCCAAATGGCTTGATTCCACTTCGTCGTGATACATGACTCAAATATCTATCCAGAAAGACCAAGATCATGATTTTTGGACGTCGGTAAGACCCCTTGCCACGGTTACCTTTCGGATGCTCCGGTTCTGTCCAAATGCGAGAGTCGGATAAATGGAGTTATAATGATGCTCTTGACTTGGAAACTTGCATGGATCATGGTTTGAGGCTCTTTTGCTCTTTTTTGAATCCTTTTTGATGTTTTAACCTGTTAAGACTCCAAAACCAACAAATACAAGAAAACTACCTCCAAAGGCATAAAACCTTATTGAAAGCACTTGAAAACATATGAAAATACTAAGTAAAAACATGCAAAATATGATGATATCAGTCAACTATTAAGAAGAGTTTATGAGAAATTACTACAGACAAAATTTATCCAAAATGTTGATCACCATCATGTTATGTAGCCATATATCATCATCATTCTTCTTATACTCTTATTTTTCAGTTATGACTTATGTGTGAGAAATAAAATAATTCACTACATTTTAGATTTGAACTTCTTTATATTGTTAATGCATTCACAAAATGTTTGAAAATTTGGGTTAAATCTTTTATTCTCTTATTAAAATATTCTCTAGTAAATTGGTGACATGCATACAACTTTTAACACATTGAATAATTAGTTCCTCAATTAAATAAAAACAGTTAACCTTTGTAGTAAATTTAATAGATTGGGAATAGTGACCAAAAAATGATGGAGAATAAGAAAATTCCTCCTCATTCGCTAAAAATTACATATTCATAAGTAATTGGGGGTGTATCCAATTTGGTATTTTGAGTGAGTTTAGGTGATTTGTGTTAAATGACAAATCCCCTGTTATTCAAACTTAAATTCTAAAACCTCTTTTAAAATCCAGTGTTATTAAACTTGTGATTTTAAAATACACTTCCAAATCCAGTGTTATTGGAAATATTTTTAGAAGTGGATTTTAAGTGATTTCAAGTGATTTTATAGTTATTTGGTGGGATTTCTTTGTTAAAAACAAATCACCTAAAATCTCATAGGGGGATGTATTGAAATTGAGATTTGAAGTGATTTTGGGTGATTTCATTTTTAGATGATTTAAGGTGATTTTAGAGAAGTTGTTATGATTTTAATGAAATCCCTCTAGAATACCACCTAAAACCATGAAAGATTTTGATTGTTATGTTTTTAACAATGAAATCCCTCCAAATAACTCTAAAATCACTTGAAATCACCTAAAATTTATCACTTAAAATATTTCCAATAACACTGGATTTTAAAGTGGATTTGAAAATCACTACTTCAATAACACTGGATTTTAAACTACTTTTTAAACTTCATGTTTGAATATCAGAGGATTTGTCATTTTAAATCAAATCACTCAAAATCACCTAAAACCCTTAGTTCAATACACTCCCCATAGTTTTTGGTGGGATTCTAGAGTGATTTCATTAAAATCATAACAACTTCTCTAAAATCATCCTAAATCATCTAAAAATGAAATCACCCTAAATCACTATAAATCTCAAGTTCAATACATCCCCCAATATTTATTCTCTCTCGTTCCTTATTAGTTAAGAAACTTTAGTGTAAAAAAATTCCTCATAAAAAATGAGAAGGAATAAAAATTCCTTATATTTTATTTATTTTCATTTATTTATTTCTCGTTTTTTTTGTTCCTCTAATAGTCACCAGTGAGAGCCTAAGAGTTTGATAACAATAGTCAATTAACTTATAAATAAAGAATTGACTGGTATTATTGTCCAACATTTTATAGTTAATATGCAAGTAAATGGTACTATGGATTACCATAAAAATTGCAAACAATGATACATTACAATGTATATGTACAAATACAACGTAATTTTGTTTTCTTAATTTTATAAAAACTATTAATAATACAGTTCGATTAAATATTGGAAACAAAACGATACACCAGAACCAAATGCGGTATACTGGTAAAGATCTATCTTGAAGTGTGACACTAATCCTAACCGAAACACTGTGAAACTACTTAACCATTATGCAATAACCAATAAAGGAAGCAAAATTCAAAGACTAATAAACAAGAACACTGATATGATGTTTATGTATGTGTACTCACACTCTCTTAGTCTATTAGATTCATCTCATTGAATTGTCATTTAATTTAAACAGTCACTATCATTGCTCTTAATTGTCATATAGTTTACCGCTTTCTATGTAACCACAATAAAATGATCTACAGAAGTAACAAAACTATTATCTCAAGGGAGGTCATCGTGTTAACGACATCACCAATGATTTGGCACTACCTTCATCTCCAAGATGTTAATTAATTTGTTAATTTTATTTTCGTCTTTGTATGTACGCTCTTGATTTTCCATCTATTCTAAAATGTTTATGTACAAACCTTTGTTCGGCTTCATGCATCTGGGATTCTTGATGGGAAGGCGCGACTTCATAGTCCTATTGTAAATCTCAAGAAGCATTAACTTATCCGTTGTCAAAAAAAAAAAAAAAAAATTAACATATCCTTAAGTAAGTAGTCCTTGTATATTGTGTCTGACTGTTGTTGGCACTGTAAACTAAAAGCAGCTCCTCGATTTTCACTTTCTAGCACAAATTGAGGTATTGTATTCTTTTGTAACACTTATTACTCTACGTTCTAATTATACGGATAATCTCAAGTAAAATACATAACATATTGATAGCTGAGTTTTAGTGGTTTAGAAAGCAGATTTCATAAACAAGATCATTGTATATAGATTCGTTTAATGTTCGTTAGTAATACTTTGTTGATCAGAGTATAATATAAGGTTCTTTTTTTGCAAATAATTCAAGATCAGTTCCAATCACAATTTCTCATAAATCAGTTCTAATCGTCATTTCTCATAAATGCTAAAAGTTTTAACCAAAATTATCCGTAACTGAATTAACTACAAACCAGAACAAAAGTCTCAGAATCCAAAACGGAGAGGGATAGAGAGAAAGTAGCAGAGAAATGAGAAACAAAGGCTCAAACGCCATTAAAGATTTTTAAAGCAAAAGAAAACCATGACAAGAGTCAAAGTCTCATCATTTTGCTCCCTTCTTGACTGCGGCCTTTGTCACCTTAGCACCGGTCGGGTCCTTCTTGTCGACACTCTTGATGACACCAACAGCAACGGTCTGCCTCATGTCCCTGACGGCGAAACGTCCCAACGGAGGGTACTCAGAGAAAGTCTCAACGACCATGGGCTTGGTCGGGGTCATCTTAACCATACCAGCATCACCATTCTTCAAGAACTTGGGTTCCTTCTCGAGCTCCTTACCAGAACGTCTGTCAATCTTGGTCAAGATCTCAGAGAACTTCACTGCAATGTGAGATGTGTGGCAATCGAGCACTGGGGCGTAACCGTTACCGATCTGACCAGGGTGGTTCATGATGATGACCTGAGATGTGAAGTTGGCAGCTCCCTTGGCAGGGTCATCCTTGGAGTTGGAGGCAACGTACCCACGCTTGAGATCCTTGACAGCAACATTCTTGACGTTGAATCCGACATTGTCACCGGGAAGTGCCTCAAGGAGAGACTCGTGGTGCATCTCAACAGACTTAACCTCAGTGGTCAACCCTGAAGGAGCAAAGGTCACAACCATACCGGGCTTGATCATACCAGTCTCCACACGTCCCACTGGCACCGTTCCAATACCACCGATCTTGTAGACATCCTGAAGTGGGAGACGGAGGGGCTTGTCTGATGGCCTCTTGGGCTCGTTGATCTGGTCAAGGGCCTCAAGGAGAGTTGGTCCCTTGTACCAGTCAAGGTTGGTGGACCTCTCAATCATGTTGTCACCCTCGAAACCAGAGATGGGCACAAACGGGATTTTGTCAGGGTTGTATCCAACCTTCTTCAGGTAGGAAGACACCTCCTTCACGATTTCATCGTACCTTCCCTTGGAGTATTTGGGGGTAGTGGCATCCATCTGTGCATCAAGGAAACAGAGACATTAGCAAACATTAAGCAATAGAGTATGATATCACAAAAGCAATCAAAATTTGTGATAAGTTACTTCACCTTGTTACAGCAGCAAATCATCTGCTTGACACCAAGGGTGAAAGCAAGAAGAGCGTGCTCACGGGTCTGACCATCCTTGGAGATACCAGCTTCGAAACCACCAGTGGTGGAGTCAATGATCAGAACAGCACAATCGGCCTGGGAGGTACCAGTAATCATGTTCTTGATGAAATCACGATGTCCAGGGGCATCAATGACTGTGCAGTAGTACTTGGTGGTCTCGAACTTCCAGAGAGCAATGTCAATGGTGATACCACGCTCACGCTCGGCCTTAAGTTTGTCCAACACCCATGCGTACTTGAAGGACCTCTTGTTCATCTCAGCGGCTTCCTTCTCGAACCTCTCTATCACACGCTTGTCAATACCTCCGAGCTTGTAGATCAAATGACCAGTTGTCGTCGATTTTCCAGAGTCGACATGGCCAATGACCACAATGTTGATGTGAAACTTCTCTTTACCCATAGCTGCAATTTAAAAACACAACCATTAGAACAAAATCCAAATCCATCAATCATCTCTAGCTACACCCGATCAAAAATACAATACAGATCCACTGACGCAATCTACACTACATCGTCGTCAAAACTACTTTTTAATGGATTGGTAGCTAAGATCTAACCACAATACACTAAATCTAGTTATCATAAGGAACATCATCAGCAAAACGAGTCAAAAAGCTGCAACGATAACAAAAATCTAAACAAAATGACAAAACGAGCACTGAGCATACTGATCACAACGATTACAAGGCTAATCACATATCAGATTTCGAAGATTCGAGATAGACGGTAGAAGAAAAGGTTCCGTCGTACTCGAAATAAGTAAATATATTGATGAATGATCAGATCTTAAGCTCGAGAATCTAAACAGTGTAAAAGCAGAGAGTAAGCGATAATCACAGTGAAGATACGGCTTGTAATGAGAATCTAGACAACGAAGACAGAATCAACGATACAGAAATAGCATCACAAATCATAAGAATATGAAGAACATAGACCTAGAGCGAGGATTTTGCTCACCTGCAAGTAAGAATTTGCGAGGAGTCTTGCGGCTATGAAACTGAGCGAGAGAGCAAAATAAGAGCTCACACGAAAAGAGTTGCAAATCCGAGGATATTTATAGCTGTGAGTTCTAGGGTTTTCGCATTTTCTGTGGGTTCGGTATTTGACTAATTTGCCCTTACGCGTTTTTAGCCTTTCATTGTTTCATTTACAAATTTTGCTCTAGTTGTAAATTGTACACATTGTACAGTTGTAAAATATCTTATTTCAGTTCTTCTCTAGTTGTAAATTGTACACATTTTACAATTGTAAAATATCTTATTTCTATGTGATTAGTTGAAGAGAATGTAAAAAGTGTCAAAAAAAAGAGTTTAATTTTGACATAAAAGTCTTTTAAGAAATTTTGAAACGCAACGTTTTTTCTTTATGAATATGGAACAAGATCCAAAACGCTTAAATCATAGTAGTCATGAATTGGCTTTGACAAATCTATGGAATTAGAAGTGTTTATAATTTATTCATGTCTGCATCAAAAGCTAGTGTTAAATAAGATTTATGACAGCTAATTTATCAAACATAAAACATTTACTTATTAAATGCACTAGACTAATTCACTTAATTCCCGCGCATACGTTTATCTATCTAATAAAAATAATGAAGTACTTATCTTTTGATACTATTATTTAATCACCGTATCAATCATTATACATAGAGTGATACAAATAATATGGTATGATATCTAAATTTATCAATTGATGCATTGTCTATATTTTTGTATTTATTTCTTTCTCATTTTAGCATAATTTTAGCATCAAAATCGACAAAAATAAGATGGATAAGAGGTTTAAGCGGGGTATTAAAATTAATCGGCATACACTGATGGTCCATGTGGATCTGAGGTTTTAGTGTCATAGCCTCTTCCTAGTAGGCAACAAACCATACTATATTCGTTTTTGAAACTTTTTTTTTTAGTTTTATTTACAGAATTTATACTTTTTTGCATGTTTTTCACCAACATATATTCATGAATCCCTATGACATATATTTCTTATGGCTTAGCTTGTTGAAAGAAACAGAAGAAATTAGAAGATTTCTATTGTAGATATGTCACTTTACGGAATGAATTTTATATGAGTTACGATGAGTATAGAAGAAGATCAAAAGTTGCATTAAAGTTCCATTAAACCCTTGATTTTTTTTGTTAATGTAAAAATATTTGTCACGTGTCGTCTTCTCCTGTATCCACGTGTCGCATAAATGGAGAGAGTTGGTCACAAATCATATATGATTGGATTCGTTGATTAAATTTGCCAGCTACTAAGCTATATTAACAAAATCAATAGATCACGAAAAAAGTACATTGAATCATCTCATAATTGTTCTTAGTATATATATTAAAATCGAAAATAAGTTGGTTATTAACAAAAGCGAATTTTAGTTTTTCACTATTACGAAGAGTGTATGAGAAATGACTACATATAAAGTTTATCCAAAAGGTCGAATAACCATCATGTTATATTGTTATGTAACCATATATCATCATTCTTCTTATACTCTTTATTTTCAGTTATGACTTATGTGTGAGATATAAAATAATTAACTACTGTACATTTTAGATTTGAACTTCTTTATATTGTGAATGCATTCATAAATGTTTTAAATTTTTGATTAAATATTTTATGTTAATAAAATCTTCTCTAGTAAGTTGGCGACATGCATACAACTTTTAACATATTGAATAATTAGTTATTCAACAAATTATTAATAATTAGTTCCTCAATTAAATGAAAACAGTTAACCTTCGTAACGAAATTACTAAGAGTCTGGTAACAATAGTCAACTAAAGTTAAGACGATACAAATAAATATGCGAGAAGATGGATTACCATAAAAATTGCCAATAATACATTACAAGTGTATGTACAAATACAACGTAATCATGTTTCCTTGTTTTCTTAATTTCTTTTAAAAACTACTAATAATACAGTTCAATTAAATATTGCAAACATAACAATACAGCGGAACCAAATGCGGTATACCATTAAAGATCTATCTTGGAATGTGAAACTAACCCTAACCGAAACACTGTGAAATTCTTTAACCACTATCCAAGGACCAATAGAGGAAGCAAAATTCAAGGACTAACAAACAAGAACACTGATATGATGTTTCTGTATGTGTAGTCACTCTATTAGATTCATCTTATTGAATTCTCATTAAATTTAGGGAAAATTGGCAATTTACCCCAAAAAAAAGCTCTTCTTGTCCCTTTACCCCTTTTTTGACTTTTGCTATTTTGTGCCAACATTGCCCTTCAATATAGTTAATAACTCATACAAACTTCTTTTGAAAGTGAACAAAATTTCTAAAATTCTTAAAAATGATGTTAAAACTGTGTAGAATGTTTGAGATTTTTTAGATTTTTTTTTCATGTTTATAAAATTAATTAAAGGTTGAGTCTACGAACTTCGATTTTCAAAGTAGAATACGTTTTCTACTGTTTACGTAGACGTCTAGCGAGCGTAGAAGATGAAATCTACAAGTTGTTTATACTTCTACCGTTTCGTAGAATTTGCTCCAAACATATTCTACGTAATACACTATCTTCTGCTAATTGTAGATTTCAAGTTCTACGGTAAACACTGACATCTACCGGTCGTAGAGTCTGTGTTCTACGTATTACATTATATTCTACCATTCGCAGAATTTGTGTTCTACAAAAAACATATTGGCTACAATTTCGTAGAATGCATATTTTCGTTACATGTTCTACCAAAATAACTAACATCTACCATTCGTAGAATTCGCCTTCTACGAGAATCCAGAAAATATTGCAACTGAATATTTTTCAAATCTTTACTTATTTTTTTCTCTCAAGGCACGAAAATATTCTTCCACAACGCCTCTCTGTCGATTTTCAGCAACCTCATCTTCCTCTTTGATACCCTAACTCTCTTTTTCTTCTGCTAAAGTAATATGTTGCATATCTATGTAGCTTGTGGTTTATGGAAAAGGTGTGCAACCAATGGGTGGATATTTGTTGCTGATGAGAATAAAGGAGGAAGCTCTGTTTTCCAAGTCGTTTCTCCTATACATGTGAAATTGGTTTGGTTTTGTAAAACCGACCGAAATGGCGCTGGTTTTTGACAATAACAACACTTGGGTGTGTGATTGATGTCTTCCTTGTTTTAAGAGTCAGAGAAAAATATGAACATACGAAGTTGTAAGAGTCATAGAAAAATAGGAACATACGAAAGTTATAAGAGTTAGAGAAAAAAAAAGCATATAATAGAAAAATAACGAACATAAACCGCTCGGTCTATAGTCTCACATGAAGAAAAATAACGAGAAAGTTGAACACAATGGAAAAATAATGAAAATTTGGTCTAATATTTGGTGAACACATTCAGCTAAGGTCTATAGTCTCACATGAAGAAAACTCTGGAGCTACATACTTTGACATGCGCTGAAGCAGAACCTCATCCCTTCCCGCTTGAAGTAGATCACATACTATCTTGTACCTAGCCTCTTTCATGTTTTTATTCTACCTCATGTTTTCGAGGTCGTAGTTGCCTTCGTCTATGCACTTGAGCCCCGTAACAACATGGAATTCTTGGATAGAGAATCGCAATGGCCTCCTAGCAAACACAAACCATAGCTCATGTTTTTTTGCGGTAACAAGCTGCCTAGTCATGAGACTGTGTACCATTTTTGCTGAAAAATGAAGCCGGTTTTCGTGGATGGCTATGATATGAGCAAACAACGGGTCTTTCTTCACTTCGTTGTACTCTGATTCAACACCGCTAGCCAGAAGCTTCAATATCGATAGTCTTGCACACTTGTTTATTTTATCACCTAGTGGTTCGGATCCTTCCGCATATAATCTCTTGGGGAACTCGAGATCCATACCTGCAATTAACGAAAACAACATAAATTAATTCAATTCAAAAACGAGAACTGAAAAAAATGCAATGCATCTTTAATACAATGTGAATCACAAAACAAACGAAGTGCATCTTAAATTTTTTTGCATCCTAACCATCATAAACGAAGTACAAAAAACAAGTTTTGCTACACTAAAAACCATAGAAACTCCAAATCGGTTTTCATGTGAGACTCCAAACCTTAGAGACACCATGACATACGCAAGAAGAATCACAAGGTATAAAAAAACAAGTTTCGAAAACAAAACAATCACCTATCATGTGCATCTGTAATAGGAAGTCTTGCAAATATCTATATTGAACTTGTGATCTATCTCTTTGTAAATTTTTGCATCACAACCACCAAGAGAATATTTCTCCAACAAAATTAATGAACACAAAAGAGACTAACATTTTTCCGACATATGCAGCTAATGAGCAATAAAAGCATCGCTTATGACAAAGTCAAGGAAAACTTTGGCAAAATAATCTTGCGGCATTCCACAAACATGAGCTGAGACTGATGCAAGGAGAATAATTAACCAACTGATAAGAGAGCAATCTAAGAGAGTAAAACAGATTCTTTTCCAGGAAAGTGCTCAAAACGAATTAAGAGAGATAGCAAGTAATGGCAATCTAATATAATAGAGGAAACCATAGCTCACATTACGGACATTCCTTTCACATAAAAAATAAATAAACTCTTTATGGCGTTGCAATTTTCAATCAAACCGAAAAGCCACCACAAGGAAAGCATTTGAAACCAAATTTTGATCTTACAATCAATGGTATTTGACTCCAAAGTATCAAAAAATCAAAACTTCCTAATATGAACGCCATTACAAAGAGCTGATGATGAATAATAACCACGCTAGTAGACCAAGAAAATAAACAGAAGGATTTACTACCCCATAGATCAATGAACACATTTTCAGTTTCCACATAAACACACAAATCCAAAGCAAAAGTAGCTTAGATTCAAGAAAAAGCTACTGTAACCTCTCGAAAAAGCTAAAGTAACGAAACCCCAAATCCTTTTTCATGGAACGAAATCCCTAATTGCATGTAACCAAATCTTCAATTGAGGTTTAATTTTCAATCTTCAATCCCTAATCCCTAATTGCATGTAACCCCAAATCAATTTTCATGTAACCAAATCCCGAATTTAACAATCTATCAACACACTTAATCAGACAAATATTGAACTATACCTGGCGGAAAACTCGACAATCTATCAACACACTTAATCAGACAATTTGCCACGCGGTTTGAGGAATTAGTGATAGCTTAGTTGGATGTGGAAACAATTAAACAAAAAACTACACACGATTTAATAAGGTATAGATCGGTTCTTTCCAACCAAGCACTAAACTTCGATTGCAAAAAAGAGTTTATTAATCATCTTCAAGAAGACGAAACAAAATAAATAAAACTTTTACACAAGTTATATAGCACATCTGACTAAATAGTGTATGAAAACCAAAATCGCACGTTCATATTATCAACGCATATATTCTATTGAGAATAGCACAAACAAAACATTTGGTGGTGACCACTGACTATTAAGATCTAAACACCAACTGTGTTTAAAGACATAAGCTTTGGATACAAAGATGATCTGATGGTTTCTCTGCATCAAATCCTCATTATATGGAAGTCTTTTTCCATATACAATTTTCTCAAACAATAAAGATACAAATACAGATGATCGATACCACAATTCTCACCTATTTCTTATAATATTGTGTTTCCCACCAACAAGTAGTTTGCTTTAACATATACATGTAAATCAATCCTCCTATAGCTTCTGGATAAAGGAAAGAACAAGATCTGTATGTACAGAGAAGAGTTGTGTATCCACGAATAGCTGTTCCCAATTATAAAGCCATACAATTAGGTCAAAGGTCAAGTCTTAATCAAACTATAACGAATATGATCAATGAATACATTTTCAGTTTCCTCATAAACACACAAATCCAAAGCAAAAGTAGCTTAGATTCAAGAAAAAGCTACTGTAACCTCTCGAAAAAGCTAAATTAACGAAACCCCAAATCCTTTTTCATGTAACGAAATCCCTAATTGCATGTAACCAAATCTTCAATTGAGGTTTAATTTTCAATCTTCAATCCCTAATTGCATGTAACCCCAAATCAATTTTCATGTAACCAAATCCCGAATTTAACAATCTATCAACACACTTAATCAGACAAATATTGAACTCTACCTGGCGGAAAACTCGAGGACGTTAATGGTGAAGGAGCGGAGGAGGAGAACGGCGGACTTCCTCACGAAATTAAGGAGGAGAACAGAGGATGTAGGAAGACACAGCGAATGGAGGATGTAGGAGGAGGAGAACGGAGGCGACACGACGAGAACGACGAAGAAGAGAAAAAATGTCGGGGTCTCCCGATTTTCAGAAGTTTAACTTTTGTTTCTTATTTTTTTTTCTTTGTTATTAAAACAAAATTATATAAACGAAAAAATAAGAAACAAAAGTTTAATTTATAAGTTTAATTTATTAATCCAATTTGGGGGGTAAAATAGGATTAATGTCTAAAAAAGGTGTAAGGGGACAAAGACACTTTGAGTAAGTGTAAGTGGACAAGAGAAGGTTTTATTTGGGGTAAATTGCCAATTTTCCCTTAAATTTAATCAGTCACCATCATTTCTCTTAATTGTCATTTAGTTTGCCGCTTTCTATGTGGCTACAATAAAATGATTTACTTAATTATTATATTATCTCAAGGGAGCTCATCGTGTTAACGTCATCACCAATAATTTCGCAACTACCTTCATCTCCAAGATGTTAATTGATTTGTTATTTTTCTTTTCCTCTTTGTATGTACGCTCTTGATTATCTATTCTCAAATGTTGTATATGTACAACCTTTGGTTCGGCTATTCTGGATGGGAAGGCGCGACTTCATAGTCCCCATTGTAAATCTCAAGAAGCATTAACATATCCTTTAGTAGTCCTTGTTTATAGTGTCTGACTGTTGGTGTTGTATGCTAAAAGCTCCTCGATTGTCATTCTAACACAAAAATTAAGATAACATACTGTTTGCTGGTTTTTAGTGGTTAAGCAAATTATATAAATTCACTGTGTATTGATTCGCTTAATGTTCACCTAATTGAACTTAGTTGATCAGAGTATAAAATAATAATGTTATTTTTCTGAAAATCATTGCAAGATAGGTTCTAATCGTCATTTCTCATAAATGCTAAAAGTTTTAAGCAAAATTATCCAGAACTGAATTAACTACAAACCAGAGCAAAAGTCTCAGACATATCCAAAAAGGAGAGAGAGAAGTAGAAGAGAAATGAGAAACAAAGGCTCAAACGCCATTAAAGTTTTTTAAAGCAAAAGAAAACCATGACAAGAGTCAAAGTCTCATCATTTGGCTCCCTTCTTGACTGCAGCCTTGGTCACCTTAGCACCCGTCGGGTCCTTCTTGTCGACACTCTTGATGACACCAACAGCAACGGTCTGCCTCATGTCCCTAACAGCGAACCTACCCAACGGAGGATACTCAGAGAAAGTCTCCACGACCATGGGCTTGGTCGGGGTCATCTTAACCATACCAGCATCACCATTCTTCAAGAACTTGGGTTCCTTCTCGAGCTCCTTACCAGAACGTCTGTCAATCTTGGTCAAGATCTCAGAGAACTTCACTGCAATGTGAGATGTGTGGCAATCGAGCACTGGGGCGTAACCGTTACCGATCTGACCAGGGTGGTTCATGATGATGACCTGAGATGTGAAGTTAGCAGCTCCCTTGGCTGGGTCATCCTTGGAGTTGGAGGCAACGTACCCACGCTTGAGATCCTTGACAGCAACATTCTTGACGTTGAATCCGACATTGTCACCGGGAAGTGCCTCAAGGAGAGACTCGTGGTGCATCTCAACAGACTTAACCTCAGTGGTCAACCCTGAAGGAGCAAAGGTCACAACCATACCGGGCTTGATCATACCAGTCTCAACACGTCCCACTGGCACCGTTCCAATACCACCGATCTTGTAGACATCCTGAAGTGGGAGACGGAGGGGCTTGTCTGATGGCCTCTTGGGCTCGTTGATCTGGTCAAGAGCCTCAAGGAGAGTTGGTCCCTTGTACCAGTCAAGGTTGGTGGACCTCTCAATCATGTTGTCACCCTCGAAACCAGAGATGGGCACAAACGGGATTTTGTCAGGGTTGTATCCAACCTTCTTCAGGTAGGAAGACACCTCCTTCACGATTTCTTCGTACCTTCCCTTGGAGTATTTGGGGGTAGTGGCATCCATCTGTGCATCAAGGAAACAGAGACATTAGCAAACATTAACCAATAGAGTAAGATATCACAAAAGCAATCAAAATTGTGATAAGTTACTTCACCTTGTTACAGCAGCAGATCATCTGCTTGACACCAAGGGTGAAAGCAAGAAGTGCGTGCTCACGGGTCTGACCATCCTTGGAGATACCAGCTTCGAAACCACCAGTGGTGGAGTCAATGATCAGAACAGCACAATCGGCCTGGGAGGTACCAGTAATCATGTTCTTGATGAAATCACGATGTCCAGGGGCATCAATGACTGTGCAGTAGTACTTGGTGGTCTCGAACTTCCAGAGAGCAATGTCAATGGTGATACCACGCTCACGCTCGGCCTTAAGTTTGTCCAACACCCATGCGTACTTGAAGGACCTCTTGTTCATCTCAGCGGCTTCCTTCTCGAACCTCTCTATCACACGCTTGTCAATACCTCCGAGCTTGTAGATCAAATGACCAGTTGTCGTCGATTTTCCAGAGTCGACATGGCCAATGACCACAATGTTGATGTGAAACTTCTCTTTACCCATAGCTGCAATTTAAAAACACAACCATTAGAACAAAATCCAAATCCATCAATCATCTCTAGCTACACCCGATCAAAAATACAATACAGATCCATTGACGCAATCTACCCTACATCGTCATCAAAACTACTTTTAAATGGATTGGTAGCTAAGATCTAACCACAATACACTAAATCTACTTATCATAAGGAACATCATCAGCAAAACGAGTCAAAAAGCTGCAACGATAACAAAAATCAAAACAAAATGACAAAACGAGCACTGAGCAT
This sequence comes from Erythrophleum ivorense, assembly GCA_026724425.1. Taxonomy (NCBI): domain Eukaryota; kingdom Viridiplantae; phylum Streptophyta; class Magnoliopsida; order Fabales; family Fabaceae; genus Erythrophleum; species Erythrophleum ivorense. The sequence continues at coordinate 5,950,585 of JAIUCV010000071.1, read as the reverse complement.
ACTGATCACAACGATTACAAGGCTAATCACATATCAGATTTCGAAGAGCCGAGATCGACGATAGGAGAAAAGTAATCGCAAATGGTAAACAAGAGGATTTCTCCAAAATGAATCCGTCGAACTCAGAATAAGAAAATATATTGATGAATGATCAGATCTTCGATAATCACAGTGAAAATAAGGCTTGTAATGAGAATCTAGACAACGAAGACAGAATCAACGATACAGAAATAGCATCACAAATCATAAGAATATGAAGAACATAGACCTAGAGCGAGGATTTTGCTCACCTGCAAGTAAGAATCTGCGAGGAGTCTTGCGGCTATGAAACTGAGCGAGAGAGCAAAATAAGAGCGCACACTAAAAGAGGAGCAGCAAATCAGGATATTTATAGCTGTGAGTTCTAGGGTTTTCGCATTTTCTGTGGGTTCGGTATTTGACTTATTTGCCCTTACGCGTTTTTAGCCTTTCATTGTTTCATTTACAAATTTTCTCTAGTTGTAAATTGTACACATTGTATAATTGTAAAATATCTTATTTCAGTTCCTCTCTACTTGTAAATTGTACACATTTTACAATTGTAAAATATCTTATTTCTATCTGATTAGTTGATGAGAATGTAAAAAGTGTCAAAAGAAAGTTAAACTTAAAGTAAAAATTAGACATTAAAAAGTATTTAAAGAAATTTTGAAACGCAATGTTTTTCTATACGAATATGGAATAAGATCCAAAAACACTTAAACCCTAGTAGTCATGAATTGGCTTTGACAAATCTATGGAACTATATAATTGTTTATAATTCATTCATTTATGCATCAAAAGCTAGTGTTAAATTAGATTTTTAACAACTAATTTATCAAACATAAAACATTTACTAATTAAATGCATAAATAGAGTGGATTCGTTGATTAAATTTGGCAGCTACTAAGCTAGATTAACAAAATCAATAGATCACGAAAAAATACATTGAATCATCATATAATTTTACTCAGTATATATATTCAAAACTAAAATGGTTATTATCAAAAGAGAATTTTAGTTATTCTGTCAACTATTAAGAAGAGTTTATGAGAAATTACTACAGACAAAATTTATCCAAAATGTTGATCACCATCATGTTATGTAGCCATATATCATCATCATTCTTCTTATACTCTTATTTTTCAGTTATGACTTATGTGTGAGACATAAAATAATTCACTACATTTTAGATTTGAACTTCTTTATATTGTTAATGCATTCACAAAATGTTTGAAAATTTGGGTTAAATCTTTTATTCTCTTATTAAAATATTCTCTAGTAAATTGGTGACATGCATACAACTCTTAACACATTGAATAATTAGTTCCTCAATTAAATAAGAACAGTTAATCTTTGTAGCAAATTTAATAGATTGTGAATAGTGATCAAAGAATGATGGAGGATAAGAAAATTCTTCTTCATTCCCTAAAATTTACACCATTTATAAGTAATGTTTATTCTTTCTCATTCTTTATTAGTTAAAGAATTTTAGTGTAAAAAAATTCCTCATAAAAAATGAGAAGGAATAAAAGTTTCTTATATTTTATTTCTCTTCGTTTATTTCCTTATCGTTACTTTTGTTCCTCTAATGGTCATCAATGAGAGCCTGAGAGTTTGATAACAATAGTAAACTAAAGTTAAGATGATATAAATAAAGAATTGCTTTAACAAAAAAAAAAAATAAAAAAAATAAAGAATTGACTAGTATTATTATCCAACATTGTATAGTTAATATGCAAGTAAATGGTACTCTGGATTACCATAAAAATTGCAAACAATGATACATTACAGTGTATATGTACAAATACAACGTAATTTTGTTTTCTTAATTTTATAAAAACTATTAATAATACAGTTCGATTAAATATTGGAGAAACATAGACCTAAACCATTTTCAATCAGCATATGAGCTCTTGTTTTGTTTTGTTCTATCGTACAGAGAAAGATCGGAAGTTATGTTACTGAAGTTCTAATAGCTTAAAGTTAAACCATTTTTATCTGTATTAATCCTCTACGTCAACTACTATTACTCATCAGTTCCAAAAGCAAAAATAACCAAGAGAAGATTATATCCTTCTTCATCTGCCACCTAAATTTCATTTCTAATCATCTTAATGAGGTCCAGGCGAATCCACATTTGCTCGACTCTCACTCGGTTTTCTGTACATTGCCCTTCTGTTCTTTGCTCGGATTCGAATCTTCTTTAGGAGGGAGTTTAGTAGATTGGTCTTCCTGGGTTTTTCTGGTTGGAGCATTTCCTGAAGGTTTCTTTGTTTCCAAAACAATCTCTTTGATTGTCTCTTCGATTTTCCCCAATCTCTCTCTCATCTCCATTAGTTCTTTGTGAGACTTGGTTGCTGCCTCTTCTTCTAACGCCTTTTGTTCAGCTTCTTCTTTCTCTTTCTTTTCGTCTTCTTTCCTTTTCTTCTCTCCAAGTTCCTGAGATAAAGTCCCAATATCATGAGGCATTGGCTCACAAGATATAAGCAGAATGAAGAATGGAGGACAAGCAATAAGACATGACTCAAATCTCATCAGAAACTCATATCAGTTTGACAATGAACACGGAGAATAACTCACTGCGTCCATGATCCTCATTTTACGGCGAGCATATTGAGCAACAAGATACACGGCTGTTACAGGAAACACAATACCCATTCAAACAAGTAAAGATTGTAATCGTTGACAGAAACATTGAACAGAACACTCTAAGAGAGAAATTTGAAGGGAGTGAAGTGTAGTTAATACCTACAGACGGCAAGCAGACGATAATGAATTGCACCACATGCCAGTCAAACCTAACACAAAGCCAAAACCCATATCAAGAGGACATCCTACCAAAAACCAAGTCAAGTAGATAACAGCAACAACAATTGAAAACGAAGTTCAGTGATCTTCCCACTTGTTTCAGCCTAAAGAAGCTACCAGTCTACTACACTTCTAAATGGACCCTTTTTCCTGCATTAGACCCCAATGCTATTTTGTAATTGGAAAAAAAGGGTCTTTCCATGATTTAGGGTTTATTGAAGCATGAAACAAACCAAGGAAATGATCGACGACAAAACCCATCAATTCAAGAGCAAAAACCCAAAAATTACCCAAATTTATTCTTCTTCGGTGGTTCAGTGAACAAGATCTTCGCAGCGGTCACGAAATCGAGCTTATCGAGTTTCTTGTACGTCTCATCGTATCGAGAAACACTAGATTCAGCCTCGCTGAGCTGTGCAACACTGGAGTCCGTCTTCTCGAGTTTGTTCCCACCATTCTCTCCTTTAGTGCAGAGACGTCGGATCCCGTATATCTTCAACCGGGTTGAGAATCCGACCCACGAGCCCCTGCCACGAATCATCGTGATTTCTCCCGGCGACGGCTTTTACTACGACTCTCCAAGTCGCGCATTTTCCAGACAAATGAGCGTTTCAAAACGCAGTGTTGAGGCTAATGGGTTTCCGGGTCAGACTGTCGGGTTGTGGTTTGATTTCCTGTACCCACCGGTCCAATACGATTGAAAACAAAATATAAACCGGATTTCTTAGTTAAGTCTTAAATAAACGAAATTGTGAAAAAAAAAAAAACAATGCTTGTAAAATTAGGAAGTAAATTACACACTTGAATCAAATTGGTATCGTTCGTCAACAAGTAAGAATCAACGATTCTGCTTATTACTATTAGCAAGAAACTACATACTCCAGCTTTAGAAAATCACCCAAAAAAAAAAAAAAAAAAACACAAAGAGGTCAAACCATTAGAATAAAATCCAAATCCATCAATCATCTCTAGCGATACATGATCACAATCTGCTCATTATCAATAAGATTATGATTAAAACAGTGAAATAAAGCCAAATACAATACAGATCCATTAACAAAAAAAACTTAAATCGTCATGACGATAGCTAAGATTTAACCACAATACACTAAATCTACCTAGAATAGAGCACATCATCAACCAAACGCATCAGAAAAGTGCAACCATAGCAAAAATCGAAACGATTAGACTAAACGAGCTCTGAAACTACAGATCCAAACGATTACAATTCATAACAATATGCGATGCTACTAGCATACCAGATAGTGAAGAATCGAGAAATACGATATGAGAAAAAGTAAAAGCAAGCTTAAACAAGAGGATTTCTCAGAAAAGGATCCGTCAGAATCATTGTGAGCACATAGATCGATGAATAATCGGATCTTAAACTTGAGAATAAAAATGCAGTGTAACAGCAGACTGTAAGCGATAATCACAGTGAAGATAAGGTTTAAAATGCGAATCTAAGCAGCCAAGACTGAATCAACGATACAGAAAGAGCATGAGGAATCATAAGAAGATGAGGATTATAAACCTAGAGAGAGAATTTTCTCACCTGCAAACAAGAATCTGAGAGGTGTCTTGCGGCTACAAAACTGAGTGAGAGAGCTAAATAAGAACGCACCCTGTAACTGAAACAAATTCTGTAGCTGTGAGTGCTAGGGTTTTCTCATTTTCTTTTGATTTTGATTTGACCAATTTGCCCATACGTGTTTTGGCCTTTTTTTTGTTTTTTATGCGAATAAAACTACAATATACAATTCATTTCTCTAATTACAAATTGTACTTTTTTCTACTTTCCATTTTTGAATTCTAAAATATCTTACTTTATGTTATTGGTTAGAAAAATCTAAAACTGGAGATTGAAAAGCATATTACGTAAATTCCCAATGTAAAGTTTTTTTCTTCTGCATATAGAGATCCAAAAATTATTATTGACTGAAATGAAGCGAAACAATAGCTGTTATCAGTTGGCTTTATAAAAATCTGTGGAAATCATAGCTAACTCAATTTTTATTAGTGTTTCATTAGATTAATAAAAATCATAGCTAATTCATCGGACATAAAGAATGTATTTATAAAATGCGTTCACAAAATAAAGATTCACAAAACAGAGTTATTGTTTAAATTCCGATAACTAAATTTGTAAAATCAAAATATTACGAAAAATACATTGAGCCATCGTATCCGATCTAAACAAATCTTAAATAAGTTAGTTGTTATTAAAGGAGTGTTTTATTCTTCTATCAAATGTTAAAGGAGTCAAGGAAAGTTTATAAAGATGACTACGGAATTTTCCAAAAAGTTGAATCACCATCATGTACCCATATGTCATTAAGGAAAGTTTATAAAATGACTACGGAATTTTCCAAAAAGTTGAATCACCATCATGTACCCATATGTCATCATTCCGCTTATATTTGTAGGTATGTGTTGAGATATATAATAATCAACTAACAACGTTTCAAATTTTGGTTAAATTTGTTCTTTTCTGAAATCTTCTCGACATGCATACAACGTTTCAAATTTTGAACAAATTGATTCATCAATAAAATCAGAATAATTAATTTTCATAACGAATTTATTCAGGACATGTTATCAGTAGACAACAAAAGTTAAGATGACTACTCTTATTAAATATTTTATAATCAATATACGAATAAATGGTATTGTGGATTACTGCGTTGCCAACAATGATACATACAAGGTGTTTGTAGTACAAACATAATAACATTTCCTTTAAATATTGGAAACCATACACCAGAACCAAATGTGATATGCTGGTACTAACCAATCTTGGTATGCCAAACTAACCCTAACCAAAGCACAGTTAAACCACTTAACCACAAATGCAAGAACCAAAAAGCAAAAACGAAGCACAATTTACACTTAGCTGCTTTTGATAAAAGCATCAAACAATCTTTTCTCTTTAGTTTGCCAAAGGAGGAGTTTCTCTTGGTGGCGAGCTCGATGCAAGAGATTCAAGATTCGGGTTTCCGAGGCAAGACTTAGCAAATTGGCAATAGCGACATTTCCAACGTTCTTCTTCTGGCGTGTACTCAGCTTCTCGCTCACTTCTCCATATTTCTGTAACCTCTGTATATTTCTTCATTACCCATTCATGATCATGGTGGAACCTAACCTCAGCTATTATAGATTGGTCCTTTTGAAACTCGTACCTGAGGCAAAGTTTACCAATCAATTATAATCAGACTATAATATACATCAATGTGTCTTACAAGAATAAATAAAAAAACAATGTTCTTCTTACCGTATTAGTAATTGATCATTCGCTAATGGAAGCATCTTAAAAGTATTTTCGTAGAACCTAACTATCTCTTCAAGCGTCTGCATCACCGAGTGAACAATGTTTAAGAATATCAATAAAACCATATCCAAAATGAGTGCATTTCTTTTCATACAATCACAAGTGAGGACTATTGAGATAATCTTTGCATAGAGTAAGAGATTAGTACATACCTGTGCTGGAATACCTGCACTAGCAATGTTATCTCTGACATCTTGCGATAAAACGTAGTGACGATCCAAAGAGAAGTAATCAAAAAAACGTTTTGTCGCGAACTTTTCTTTCACAACAGTGTCCCATAGCATCTTGTAAAGCATTAACTGGAATCTGTCAAACGACATTAATTTACATATAGTTAGCACTAAATGAAAACCGGAATATCAGAAGACTCTTCTGATATTGTACAAGGCACTTACCTTCCATTCCTTCTTTGTGGCTCAGCAGGGAGTGTGTCACGGACTCGAGTCTTTGTATCTATCAACAACGGTCCGATGTCAGAAGACTCTTCTGTTGTTGCTTTTCTAACCTCATCAATAATTCCTACAATCCATTGACCTCCAACAAATCCTACGCTGATGATATATACAATACAATGAAAGAATCACTTGTCATAAATACATTATCAAGAATCCAAGTTTGAAAATTTTTGGATCAAAAGAATAGGACAACTAATACATTATGCCTAAAGACCAAACGTACATTTGAATTATAAACATTATCTAGCTACCAAAAGTTGAAAACTGAAAACTATGAGTGTACATGGACATAAATAGAATCAACTCACAGCAACAATTCACGGGTTCTTCCTTCAAACAAGTATTGATTAACACCTGCGATAGAACTTAACAGCTTCAATGCCCACTTATCTTCATTTGATTCCACTTTTACTTTGACCTTTGTAACTAGCTGCACATCATTAGGTAACCGGAGATTAGTAGATGAGTAAGCAAATTGTTCACAAAACGATATATTAACTCTTGACAATCAAGAGATGCGTAACATTTGTATAATTTAAACTACAGTTTGAGCTAAAAGCAATGAAAAGTCACCACTGAGTATATGGTCCGTCATATTTCATACCTCTTCTTCAAGCTCCAAATGACGAGCCTGGCCAAGTTTCATGGCTTTGTTGGCTTTTTTCCTTCCGAAACAAAGAACATTCTCCATTTGTTTCTCACACCATTCCTATGACAGAACCAGCAAAAACAAAATCAATTCGGAATTTTGAAGCAAAATTGATCATCTGTTAACCGGAATGATCAACGTACTGTGCCGGTGAGATCCGTGACACTCAGAGCTTGATTTCTTCTGAACCGATGCAAATAAGAGTCTTCGATATCCGAACAAGCAGAGAGTTTTCTTTTGGAGAATATGGTCACTGAACGGATAGCCTTTGGGCTTCGTGAAGGAGAAGCAGCGGAGCGGATCGCGGACGGGAGGATGGAGCGCGTGGCTGCGAGCATTGCGTCGAGGATAGCCATTTCTTCTTCGCTGACGATCTCGATTGGGATCTCGGGGAAGGAGGAGGAGGAGGCATAGTGAGATTGTGGGGTTGAAATAGCGACAGTGGCGGATTGAGCGGGCGTTGAGGACGTGGTGGTGGGCGACTCGGAGGTTGACTCGGAGTGTGACTCGGCCATGTTTTTTTAAATCAGAAGGAACGTGTGTGGTCTTCTCCTTTCGTGGCGTGTTAAATTTAAAAACAAAAGGGTTATAAATTAAATTGTAAATAAAATAATTGAGTTAACTATAGTAAAAATGTGAAGGCAAAAATTAAAAAGTTAAAGGTTTAGTAAAGGAAGAAATAAGATAAAAGTAACCTCAATTATTTTAGTGTGTTATATGCTTTTTTTGTTAATGGATGTCTCAAAAATATAAAGTTTGCGTGAATGATTTTAGACTTTATTATGAAAAAACACTTAACAAAGTAAAAAGTAGATAAGATCCATGTGAATGTGACCACTATAAGACCAACATTATCGGGGGTATGTTACCCACATTTCTTAGCAAATAAAGGATGAAAATAAATCAGAAATGCCAAAAAAACAAAAAACGTTTCTTATATTAGAAAAGGTAAGAAACGTATGTTAATCGGATTTTTACTGACACGTGTAATTGTTTTTGAGAAAAAACGTTTTCTCTTCTCTTTCTCTCCCATTTTTTTTTTCTTTCTTTGCTCTCGCTCTCTGAGTGCGATTGGGGTGATTTGATTCGATTCTCTCCGATTCGATTCGATTTTCAAACACAATTATCTGCATGTGATTCGATTCTCCCTTTGGAGCCATGGACGGAAGGCGGTTCTGGTGGCTACGGTGAGGCCATCGACGGTCTAAAGAGAGAAGAAGAAGAGACTCTAAAGCAAGTAAGCAACGAACGATCTCTCTACGATCTCTCTATTGATGTTTCTCATCATTTCTAATTTCGTGTCCGTATGCCTCTGAGGAGAATCTTATTTAACATCGCCCATTTGTCAGGAGACGAAATCGGGAGCGATGGAGCTACGATTATAAACAATCCCCTGCAACTATGAGATAAGTCTGGTCCTTCAATCAATATAGTTTATTTGGTTGTTTTTGCTTGTTTTATTTGAGGCTTTGTTGTATGCGTGTGATGAACTTTGAGGCTTTGTTGTATGCGTGTGATGAACCAGAAATGTCAATTTGTATATTTTTTCTGTCAATTACTCATTGTTTTGGTTTTCAGTCTGAAAATTTCTCATGCGTTTTCAGTTTTGCTTTAGTCTTGTCTCCCATAGTTGACAATCAATGCTTCTTTATTTAGTTATCACTTCAATTTCTGTCTCCTTATAGTGAGTATAAATGTTTGGTAGAAGTGGTTTATGGTTGAGTCTTTAACTGCGAAAGATGGCTAGTGATTGAGACCGATGGCTAGTGACTTGTAATCTGATGATGTGTTAGATAATTGTGCTAATGATGTGCTTGTAATTCAGTTAAACTTGAAACTAATTGTGTTAGCTTTATTCAGTTAAACTTGAAACTAATTGTGTTAACTAATTGTGTAATTGTGTTAGCTTTATTCAGTTAAACTTGAAACTAATAATGTGCTTGTAATTGATTTATGCGTGTTTTACATGTAAGAAAAACAAAAGTTTATGATGTTTTGTTTAAGGTAATTTAATTGACTAAAGTGTGAATCTGTTTTATTCCTTGAGAATGATTTTTATGTTGTTTCGTTATGTAGGTTTAGAGTGCAGATTGGGTTCATAAAGAAGAAGTGAAGGAAGTTAGAGATAAGCATGGTCATGTTGCGAGAAAAACAGATAAGTCTCTCATCTTCAATAGATATAGGTTATAGTCTGTTTGCTTTATGGTTGTGCCTGATGATAAATGCTTGTGTGAGGTGCTTTACGGTTTAGGATGTAAATATGATAGCTGGCGTGTGAGGAGTAGGATTAGGACATGGTTTAGTAATAAATGCTTGTGATGTGTTAGATAATTGTCAATGTGGTTGACATTTATGCTTCCTATTAATTGTCCTAATCATCTATTAAAACGCTTTGCTTCTTCTCCTGATTTTCACAACTTCGAAACACAATAACTTTTATCTTTTTATCAAAGTTTTCTCTCTTCTTCATCTAACGGGGGTATGGAATTCACGAACCCTTCGAGTCTTGTTGGACTTTTGAATAGCCAACAAGATCCTCTCCTTTCTGATCCATATAGTTATAGTAGCTTTTCTCATTCCGTTGAACTTGGTTCATCCCAAGTCCCTCCATCGGCCTTTGAAGCTACTCCTGCACCACGTAAAGAAAGGCAGAAATGGACTCCATCGGATGATGTCAGTCTCATCAGCGCTTGGTTGAATACGAGCAAAGATCCTGTCGTCGGCAATGAGCAGCGAGTAGGGACCTTCTGGCAACGCATTGCCAACTACATGGCTCCAGTGAGTAGAGAGCCAGGTCATTGCAAGCAATGGTGGCATAAGATCAATGAAGTGGTCGGGAAATTCTGCGGAGCATATGAGGCTGCAACAAGAGGGAAAGCAAGTGGTCAGAACGATGACGATGTCCTTAAAGTGGCTTACGATATATTCTTCAACGACTACGGGAGCAGATTCAACCTTGAACATGCTTGGAGGGAGCTACGGTATGACCAGAAATGGTTAACCCTTTCCAGACCAAAACCCGATGGAACAAGTAAAAAAAGAAAGTGCAATGATGGTTCCGAAGCAGGAAACTCTGACGACTTCAGCAGTGTTGATGACCAAGCCACGGAACGTCCTCCAGGAGTTAAGGCAGCAAAAAACAGAGGCAAGAAGAAGGTAGACGAAGGCAAGTCTGTGTTGGACCTTGAAAAGCTTGAAAGCGTATGGTCTATCAAGAAGGCTGACATGGCTTTGTCAGACATGTTTTTGTCACTGTTAGCTGTAATGTTGAATGCTTAATGTTAATGTACTTGTTTCATACATGTTTTAAGTTTCTGTTATGTTTTTGTCTCTTTGCAGGTTCAGTTTTGTCAGACATGGCTTTGAGAGAGAGAGACATGGCTTTGAGAGAGAGAGAGAGAGACATGGCTTTGAGAGATGGCTTTGAGAGAGAGAGACATGGCTTATGTTTTTGTCTCTTTGCAGGTTCAGTTTTGTCAGACATGGCTTTGAGAGAGAGAGACATGGCTTTGAGAGAGAGAGTATCGAAGATGGCTATGCTAGAGAGTATTCTTGCAAAGAAAGAACCTCTTTCTGAGATTGACGAAACCATCAAGCAAAAACTGTTTTCCGAAATGTTTATGTGAATCAAGAGATGAGAATGCGTTTATTTAACAAGTTGAATGTTTTAAGTCTTTAGTTGAATGTTTAATGTACTAGTTTTAAGTCTTTAGTTGAATCCTTAATGTTTAATGTACTAGTTGAATGTTTAATGTACTAGTTTTTCATAGTTGCAGTCATCTCTTGGAAAGATTTCCTCAATTTCTTCATTTCCTGCCAAAAGACAAAGTGTTAAGAAATACAGAGCTAGGTACATGAATTAACGCAGGCAGCTAAGATTAAGTTAATTTTGAGACAAAACTGAGTTTCTGACCTTGATCTCGTATTTCTTCTAGCGTTTTTTTGGATTTACATGGGTTTCCAAATTATGCAGCTCGGTGTTGAGATTTGATCTGATAAGATTTGAATGTTTAATAAGATTATCTTGGATTTGGTTATTGTGTTCTTAAAATTCATTTGTTTCATACATATCTATTCAAAATATGTGTACTAGTTGACTGTGTAATTGGATGTGTTTGTGTTAGTTGTCACTGTTAGCTGTAATGTTGAATGCTTAATGTTAATGTACTTGTTTCATACATGTTTTAAGTTTCTGTTATGTTTTTGTCTCTTTGCAGGTTCAGTTTTGTCAAAACATGTCGGCATGTTCAAGAGGAGTCACGGATTGGTCTATGATCAAGAGGAGTCACGGATTTTTAACTTTGCTGTTACAAAATGGAGACTACAAGTTTTGTGGGATGGGTACAAGAAAAGTCACGGTTTTTGTTTCTTTGTTGTAAGGAACATACACCACAAGTTCTATGTTTTTCATTTGCTATTTATACACTTGCTTCTTGTTTACGACATGAGCACAATTCTTCTTTGTCAAGTTTATTACAAGTTTGTGTTCTCTCTTTCTTCAAGTTTATTACAAGTTTGTGTTCTCTCTTTCTTCCTCTCCTATTCTCTTTGATCCATTTAATTTTCAATCAAACTTCAAACGATTTCAAAAAATTTAAACACAATTATGGCGTCTTCATCACATGATCCTTTCAGCGATTCAATTGATCTAAATTTCGACCAAATGATTGATCAATATCTGGATCAATCTTTTGAAAATTTGTTAAGTGGTTATGATGATCAAGAGAAGGCAAAGAAGACAAGGAAGAAACGTATCTTTATTGAAAGAAATCGTGAAGAAGGTGACACCCGTTTATGGAATGATTACTTCAGCGAAGCTCCCACATACCCTCCTGCTTTGTTCCGACGACGTTTTAGAATGAACAAGCCGTTGTTCTTGCAGATTGTTGATGGACTCTCCGGTGCATTCGAATTCTTCAAACAGAATGAAGATGCAACAGGAAGGCCCGGTTTCTCCGGCATACAAAAGTGTACAGCAGCAATTCGTCTCTTGGCATATGGTTATGCGGCTGATGCGGTTGACGAATACCTCCGGATGGCTGAAACTACTGCTCGTCAATGTTTGATGGAGTTCGTCGAAGGAATAATATCTTTGTACGGTGATAAGTACCTAAGAAGGCCAACAGCAGATGATCTTCAACGGCTACTTGATAAGGGAGAACAACGTGGATTTCCCGGGATGATAGGAAGCATCGACTGTATGCACTGGGAGTGGAAGAATTGTCCTACCGCTTGGAAAGGGCAATATTCACGTGGTTCAGCAAAACCGACAGTCGTTTTGGAGGCGGTAGCTTCGTATGATCTTTGGATATGGCACGCGTTTTTTGGACTTCCAGGTACCTTAAACGATCTTAACGTTCTTGATCGGTCACCTGTTTTTGATGATATAATTAATGGGGTAGCTCCGCAAGTGCATTTCTCTGTCAATGGACATGAGTATGGTTTGGCTTACTATCTTACAGATGGTATTTATCCAAACTGGTCAACTTTTATTCAGTCTATTAAACTTCCCAAGGGTCCGAAAGCAAAACAATTTGCCAAACGTCAAGAAGGTGTCCGAAAAGATGTTGAGCGTGCTTTTGGAGTCTTGCAAGCACGATTTGCTATTGTCAGAAACCCGATTCTCTTGTGGGAAAAAGCCAAAATTGGAAAGATTATGAGAGCTTGTGTCATACTACACAATATGATAGTAGAAGACGAACGAGATACTTACCGTTATCGTGATTACATAGCAGAATTCCGACAAGGAGAGGGAAATGCACATGTGGATGGACGGGTTCGCAGAAGGCATACAAATATTGAGGAAATTTTGAATGCTCGAACTAGAGTTCGTGATAGAAAAGTGCAACAACAACTGAAAAAGGATTTAGTTGAGCATATATGGCAGAGACATGTCAATCGTCAAGATGTCGATGATGAGGACGATTATGATGATGAAGATGAAAATGAAGTTGATGATGAAGATGACATTTAAATCTGTTTTTTTGTATTTATCGTTTCAAAAGTTATGTTTTAAATGTTTTATGTGAAATTATGATTTAATTTTCAATCAATGTAAAATATGTATTGTATAATATTTAAATAAACTTAAGAGCAAAAAAAAAAAAAAAAAAAAAATTTAAGAACACCTAAGAAACTTTACCGATAATCTATGCGAAAACAGATGTATCTTAACTATGTATCTTAATTTAAATTTATTATTACAATAATGGTAAGATACAAATTAAGTATCTACCAATAATTTTGCTCTAAAGATGGTCAGAGATTTCTTCAAAATGAAGTATTCTATTCTGAGATGAGATGCATGTGACCACTACAGATCCCGTTATCAGTATAAATCTTTAAAAATAGTTTGGAAGTGTTATAACAAGAACATTAATAGCATTAATATTCATATGTCGAAGAACGTTGATGTAAGTAAATATCATAAATTTGTAAGCTTATATGTCATACAAATTGACTTGGGATCAATAACAAAAGGTAGTATTAAGGTCTAAATCAAACTGATGTTCTTAAATTTAACATGCATATCTTATAAATTTATCGTCTATAGTTTTCGCATTATTTTGTACATATGAACAGACCTTATGGTACAACAAGCATGATAAACACTATCCACTCCCATGTCCCAACTTTCAAGGATGTAATGTCTTGATCCGATAAATATGCGTAACTGAATCATAAACCATTGACCAACCACATTCTCTGATCATCTCAGGCCACAACCGGGTACGATGCACATGTCGCAACACCTGCAATTCAACAACGAATCAACAAAAGATAGAGAGACCAAATGCGAACACAAAATTCAGACTCTTTTAAAGGTTATATCCACAAGAAAGTATTATTTACTGTATATGGTAACATTATATGATAATGGTAGTTTACTGATGGTTAAAGAGCTTCTTACCACACATGTTCTTCCCCATCTCCATCTTGAAGTAACCTTTGTCTCCCCAATCCGCACCCCACGAGTTCTTTATAAGCCAATATGGAACACCGTCTTCAATACCATAACCAACCGCCAACACCGCGTGGTTCACGTCCTGATGCCACATCAAAAACGAATTTTACACTAACAGAAGCTAAGATGATTCTACTTTAGAATTTACAGCAGTTTGAAGAAGAAAGTCTCACCATTGGAGTCTTTCCACAGCCACTATCAGTGTAAACTCCGCTCTTGTAAAGCCGGAATGATTTTATAACCTCGAATGCGATGCTTACTGGCCGTACCAATCCAACCGCATGCTTCAATTCATCTTCAGCACCCTGTTGTTGTTGTTGTTGTTGTTTCAATCATCATTACATGTTACAAAATGTATATTTTCAGGCGGGTGAAAAATCAAGTCTATAAAAGATGCTTACCAGAGTAATGTTGACTGAGTCGAGGACTTGCACACCGATGTTTTCGGATGAAAATTTGCAGGTTTGATCTTTGCCGGTGTAAGGATAAGCTTCCTCCGTGTCAAGGCCACCGTTGGATTTGATGTATTCAAAGGCTTGGGAAGGAAGACCACCATTGCAGCCGTAGTTGTTGAAAGCTCCAGCACAATCCACTAGCTGTTGCTCAGAGAGAGAGATTCCTTTTCCAAATGCTTGATGGTAAGCTGCCTCAAGAGCTCCAGTTGTGCTGCACAGTACCAAAAACGATCATATGGCATATAGTTCTACTCACCAGGAAAATTAAGGAGATATTGGTGTCCTAATCATTGGTTATACCTGAATGTCCAGCAAGATCCGCATCCTCCCTGGTCTTTGACCGGGCTTACAATACCTTCTTCTCTCCAGTCTTTCTGCGGTTACACAATTTGAGGACTCAGAACCAAATTAAAAAAAAAGGGTATGCAACTAAACATGAATTCTTAAAGCTGAAGAAGATGAAACTGGATGGTTTCAGTGCAGCAAGATTGAGTCATGGACTTACCGATTCGGGAAGAGCTGCTTCTGTGAGTTTGTGGCTGCCCTTTAAAGTGGCAGAGCAGTTTTGAGCAGCACCAAGCTTGGTCCTTTGAAATTCTTGCCATGTCAAATCAGCAAATTCTGTATAGATTTAAGAGACACTTAGCAATGTTCAGATATGTCTCATCTTTATCCACCAAATCAGGACAGCTAATTCTTAAAGAAGCAGAGAACAAGAAATTTGGTGCTATATATTCACGCAAACTAGTCTCTCATATACTCATAAACTCTGCAGACTTTATTTAGACCAATCATAACGATCTTGAATCACGTGAATCAAACCAACAGCTAAAATCAAAATACAAAAAAAAAGAAATTACACGTAGAAGATCCCAAGGCGAAAAAGTTAGTTTCCACGTTTCCCACATGTCAGTTTGTTTGACCTTTTTCACTTAGAGATACGGTCGGAATCACAACTTACGATTGACACCGAGTTTGTAAGATAAGCCTTTCTTGTTGGTGGATCTGATTAAATCCAGATTCTCCTTGAAAATCGAGTATCGAAGCTTTATCTCCTCCGCGTTCTGATACCTTTTCCCATATCTTCATCACCAGAACGGACGAGCTACGTTTATCAAAAACAAGCAAACAAAACGGACTAAAAAGTCAACGGAGATGGAGGATGGGACTTACCGGTGAGTGAAGCGAGCGAAGGAGAGAACGTGACGGGACTGCCCTAAGATCTGGACAACGGATTCCTCTATCTCCCGGAGACCGTCGGATACCATTCGGATCGGATTGGACTCATCGAATCCGATATCCGCCGCCGCCGCCGATGCGGCGACGAGAATCAGCAGAACCACCAGTGACATGATTGTTCTGACAGACATGGCTTTCTTTCTCTCTCTGGTTCTTGCTTTTTTTTTTCTCTTTCTCAACTAACGTTTCTGCTTCAGTGTTTTAGCTAGAGGGAATCTGAGTGAGAAGAAGACTAGAAGACGGAAGAGAGATACAGTCGGAAACGTTATCGGGACACGTGGTGGTTTCTAAATGGACAGTATTTGTCCTATATATTTGGAATGTTGACGTGTATGGTGATGTCATAGTATACCAACAAGAAATCAATCATACTTGCATGATTTTTATACGGGAAATTGCAAGAAAGCCCATATTTTTTTTTGTAGAAAGGGTTTTCATGCAAGAAAGCCCATAGATTATGGACTAATTCAGTCGACAACCCTTAAACTGTTTTTATTTTATTTATTTATTAGTATTAATCTTGTACAAACCAAGAAAAACAGAGTGTGCATTTTATACCATGTTTGTGTACGAGGAATGGATATGCCACATAATTGTTTGTCGCCTCGCTTTGTACCTACGAAATTACCTACGAAATTGTTTGTCGCCTCGCCAGTGTATGTATAACAGAAGGCCCATTTAAAAGAATAAAGTTGGATAGTGGGTAATGAAGAGACTTAAGGCCCATTTTAGAGTTTTCTCTCCCCTTTTGCTTTGTAAAAAACCCTACCCCCTTCTTCCTCTGTCTCTTTCTCTTGCTCGTCTCTTCACTTCCAATCTTAAGCTCAATTGTATTTTGGGGCAATAGAAGAAGAGATAATGGCGGGAGGTAAGAATCGGACAAGGCGCCTAAGGCCGAACCTACTGATTACAGGGACTCCTGGTACCGGTAAATCGACGACGGCTGCTGCTCTGGCGGAGGCGACGAATTTCCGGCACATTTGCGTCGGAGATCTGGTCAAAGAGAAAAACTTGCACGATGGCTGGGACGATAAATTAGAGTCTTACATCATCAACGAAGACTTGGTGAGCTTCCTCTACTCGTACCAAACCCCTAATTTCTGTTTTTCCTTACTTCTTCATCATAATTTCAGCTTCTTTTGGTTGATTTATCTTAGACAAGTATTTCAATTTGGCTCATGATAGAAGCTTAACTCTTTAGTCAGAGAAATAGGTGAATTCAATTGAATATCATGGCTAGACCGTATTGATCTCAGATTCTTGATGTAACTATGGAATCTTAGTCGTTATAGGTATTTTGTTACTTAGCTATTGTGCTTGAAGTTGCATGGTTTTGGTTATAAGTATTTTGGATTATATATTTTTGGTAGCTTGTTATTAAACAGTTGAATCAATTGAACGAGAGTCCTTCTAAGGTTTTGTGTGTTGACTTGAACAGGTGTGTGATGAGCTTGAAGATGTAATGGTAGCAGGAGGGAACATAGTGGACTACCATGGCTGTGACTTCTTTCCCGAGCGATGGTTTGATCGTGTTGTCGTGCTTCAAACTGAGAACACTGCCTTGTATGACCGTTTAGCCAAGAGGTCAGAATCATAATCAAATCCTTGTCTTCTTCATCATCAAAACTAGTTTAGTTATTGAATGTTGCTTTGAACGAAAGCAGGGGTTACTCGGGAACCAAGCTTAGCAACAACATTGAATGCGAAATCTTCCAAGTCATGCTCGAAGAAGCACAAGATAGTTATAAAGAGGAAATTGTCTCCGCGCTACAAAGCAACACACTCGAAGATATCTCTAGCAATGTCGCAAGTTTGACGGAGTGGATTAGAACATGGCAGCCCTGAGAATCTGATGAGGATGCATCATCTTTAATAGTTATATATATATATATATATATATGATTCAGTTTGTGGTTTCTTCTTTTTATGGTTTTTGAATCCATCTTAATTCGTAAGTTGCAATAGTAATGCTTTATATCTGAAACACAATCAGCTCATGTATGCTCCTTTTGATATTTAATTAAAATAAAAAGTTTTCATCTTTCCCATTGGTTCTTAACTATGATAAATCATGATTGAGAAACGTCGTAATGAAGATCATACTCAGCCTTCATTGTTAATCAAGTCGTTAGTGCGTAATTAAATTTATTAACATTCAGAGCTCAAAAGTCGGATAAACTGCGAGACGAGTAAGAAAACGATTAAGCTTGAGGAAGAAAAGTCTGCGTCTTTTCTTATTCGACGAGGTTAGGTTCTCTTGTCGTCATTATTTCTGAGAATTTTGATTACAAGGTTAGCATTTGATGCTATATTGTTTGCAATTGGGAAATAATTTGGCGGAAAGATTGTATCTTTTGTATTTCAACTGTGTGCCTATAAGCTGTTCGACGAAATGACTCAGTGAGGACAAAAGTGCCACTTAAGAAGGTTTTTTTTTGTTTGGTTGTTCAGGTGAAGCAATGTTGGCGAAGACGACACATCGTCTTGTTTTGAGGTGTTTTTCATCAGTTTCTTCAAAGACGCTCAAAGTTGGAGATGCATTGAGAGAAATCAGAGTGTTCTCAAGTGAAGATGTTAAGGCCTATGCTGAAGTGAGCCGTGATTGGAACCCTCTACATTTTGATCCTGAATCTGCTCGTAAAGCCGGATTTGAGAATCGTCTTGTCCATGGAATGCTTGTTTCTTCCATGTTTCCCCGTATTATCTCTACCCATTTCGTAAGTTCTCTAATTTTAGTTTGCATTTATCTATCTTCTACATGTACTAGTGCCTGGATTATACAGATTTACAGAAAATATGATTGAATCTTTTTTGGTCTTATTGCAGCCTGGAGCAGTATATGTATCTCAAAGTCTGCATTTTCGATCACCAGTTTACATAGGAGATGAGATTCTCGGATTGGTACAACCCACAGCTTTAAGAGAAACCAAGAATAAGTTCATGTAAGCTATATTAAACAGTACAAAATAATCAAAGTTTGTATTTTCTTATTCTCTATCATAATTAGATCTCCATTTCACTTTTTTCAGTGTGAAATTCTCAACCAAATGCTTCAAGAACCAAAGTGAACTTGTTCTTCTTGATGGTGAAGCTACTGCAATCTTACCAAACCTCGAGATGCTGAAGCCAAGTCCTTCGGAATGATAGGCAACAGATCCGACATCTGTAAGTTTCTTTTATTTTTTTTTGTCTAAGTTTTCAATATTCTTTTTGATCATCAAAAAATAAGAAGAAGATTTAACCTTCTAAACGTTATCAACATTTTTCTTGATTGTTTTGATTTTCAGTTTTTTTTTTTGTTATATTTAATTTTTAAACTTATACCGATATCCCAGAAAGAAAAATCTATTTAAAATTATTTAACTCTGAGATAAAATCTAAACTACTTACTGTAATTCCTCTAACAATATCTTAACAATCTTTTAAACTTCAAACGTTTCACAACTTTTTTTTGAATGAGAGAAGAAAGAAAACGAGAGCAAAAATGGAATCCAAAAGAGGCTTCTCTTTCAGATCAATCCTCTTCCACTCTCTATGGACAACTCTCACTGGAATCCTCTTATTCACTCTCTCCACCACGAAAAGACACAACTTCGGTTACATCAAATTCTTTTCCATATGTGGAACAATGCTCATTACCTTACCTTGGATAATCCAACTTCTGGTCACTTCTGCTGTCATAATACTGCATAAGACCAGAGGTTACAACCTCATGTGGATTGTTCAGCCACCAAAACCCAAAGAGAATCACCACAACAACAATGTCGTCACTATCTCTTCTTCATCATCTCCTCTTCCCTCTCGCCAGGTTGTGAAGAATGGCGATACCGATGGGATCGAGATTAGGATTTTGATTGGAAGTCCAAAGAATGGATCCTCTGCAACTCCTTTGGGGATTGAAGGAAGAAGAAACACCAAACTTCTCACAAATGGATCACCCGTTGCTTAAATTGTTACTCTGTTCTTGTTCTGTTTTTTGTCTTTCTGTTCTGTTGTTTCTGAAGACTATGGTCTGAAACTTGTAGTGCTTACAAGTTTTGTGATATTTCCGTTGTAAGTTTCATCAGTAATGACTTTCATTGCTATTTTATGAAATTCTATACCATTCCAATAACAGATTCGCATTCAAATCTCTATTAACAAATCAAGAATGTAGCTAAACCAATAAACACACAATTGGTTACAGAGACAATTTTTTTCTCTGGTAGTAACATCTCTTTTTCTGAACTCTGAAACCATATAAGATCAAAGAACTAAAAGAGTTGTTAGATTTTCACCTTCCATCTCCGTATGTGATTGTGTGAGTGACAAACATGGAGTTATGAGGTGAAGGAGGAGAGCCTGGTGGTGCTAAAGAGCTTCTTGAAGTGAAGGCTGCTTCCAACAAAACCGGAGTATAAACCCCAATTCCTGGAGAATCTGGTGAGAAATTTGGCAATGGGAGATTCTTGTTTATGTATTGTACCACTTGTTCCATGGAAGGTCTTGATTCCGCAACAACGTTTGTGCAGAGCAATCCGAGTTTCAGGACCATCTCAACTTCTTCTTCTGAGTATTCACCTCCCAACTTCGTATCTATAGCATCAAACAGAGAATCACTTCTCCAGCAATCACAAACCCATTTGATCAGATGTCGTTTCTCATCTGGAATCTTGGGATCTAAAGGTCTCCTTCCACAGGTTACTTCAAGCATGAAAGCACCAAATCCATAGACATCTGTTCTTGTAGAAGTTCCCATTGTTGTTAGCTCAGGTGCCATGTAACCCATTGTTCCTACAGCTGCTGTTACAGGTACGCTATCTCCGTAATCTTCAAACCTCGCCATTCCAAAATCTCCTAACCTTCCATTGAAATCAGAATCTAACATGACATTAGAAGCTTTTATATCTCTGTGTAACACAACTTGACTAGCTCCTGTGTGCAGGTAATTCAGAGCAGAGGCAATATCTTTCAAAATCGCTAGCCTTTTCGACCACGAAAGAGGAGGTTTTTCTCTGTGAAACAAGTACCGATCAAGACTGCCATTAGACATATACTCAGAGACCAGAAGAAGCTCTCCTTTCCTCCTGCAGTATCCTAGAAGAGGAACCAAATTTCTGTGCTTTAAGCTTCCCATTGTCACTACTTCAGCCACAAACTGTTTCATGCCTTGCTTCGCATCGTGGCAAACTCTCTTCACCGCTATATCTCCAATGCGAGGTAAAGTTCCTTTGTAGACTTCTCCAAAACCTCCTTTCCCTAAACGACCATCTCTGTCGAAACCTTTTGTTGCTCTGTAAAGAGATTTATAACAAAACCTGAGTGGACCGTAGTCTTTTTCCCATGCTTCTTTGACTTCTGCATACTTCTTCCTCCTGTATAAGTAAACTCCTCCAAGACCAGCGAACAATATGACTGCTAGTAACACGAGTAGAGTGATAAGCAACAGAGAAGTTTTCTCCTTTTTGGCTCTTGGATGAGGAATGTGAGGAAGTTTTGACAAGTCCAATCTCTGCAACAAAACTCTGCTTCTGCTGAAACTCCATCCTAAGATGTATTGGTAACTAACCAATGATCCTGTAGCTGCAGAGAATCCGAAGAACAGTTTTTGATCCGGGAAGATTTCAGTAAGATTGATGGATCTTGACAGAAGAGGATGGTTTGGTTTCTTGATTCTTAGAGGAGCCACTGTGACATTGAGTACAGTTCCTTCATAATCCACCCAGACCTGTAAAGGTTCTCCATTTAAAAGATTTATGCTTTGATTCTTCCCTTTGGTGTCTGAAAAGTAAGATGCTGAAGCAGACTCTATAGACTTGAGGCTGTTGATGTCTATACCGACATGATCCTTGTCGATATCATCAAACTCTGCGCTTTGGACAGGATCGAGCTCAATAGCTAGAATCTGAGCAGATGGAGATCCATTTGTTGAGATGTTGAAAAGTCCCAAGTACTGAGTTGGATCTGCTTGTGTGAAATCTATGGAAGAAGACACAACAAAGGCAAATCCATGGCCACCATCAACTCCTGGTTTAGGCACAAGCGCGCAAACAAAATGAGTTGAGAAAGAGAGTTTCTTCTCAGATGAATCAAAATGGAATGGCTGCTTGTAGAAAGCATGACCCATTTGCTGCATTGAGGCGTTGGTTAGCTGCAATAATCCATCGGGGAAGAGGATTTTTGCATCTCCATCTAGATGAAGATCAGCTTGAGCTTTGTCAAAGCCATTGTAGATGAAACCGGCTCCTTCTTGTTTACTTAACAAGCAAATCAGATGATTAAAGAATATCAATAGGATCAGATGCAATCCTTGAGGAGCCATTGCTGATGAAACAGAGAGAAGTCTGGTTTTGTTTATGGGTTTCAATCCAAGATAAAAACTTTTTCAAGACATGAGAATTCAAGGCCAATTTTTTACATTACAAGTTGAATTCTCTTTAAGAAATGTGGGAATCTCCAGAGTTGAATTTACTAAAATGAAATTGATTTAAATGTAGCAATGACAGTTGCCTTAAACCTCTATTTTATGTTGTTGTTGTAGATACAATACTTGTATGGTTTCTTGTCTGATTCTAGCAATGACATTATACACACATGGCTGGAGAATAAAGCCAATCTATCATATTAAAGTATAAGCTTTACATCATATTTGTGTGTATTCAAAGAAAATGGTAGGAAAGACTTTAAATACTTATCATCTGGCACATTCTTGTTTATTCCTATCACTTTTACATGTTTTCTTGGTTTCGTATTTACTTTTATTTTCTTTAATTTTTAGAATGATAGGATGGCAAAAATACCAACCACAACTACTGATTATATTATATATCACACTTGTTTACATTTGTTGGATGATATTAATGTCTTCTTTCACATTATACTCTGTTATAACTAAAAAACTATTAAATTCACGTAGTTGCAATAATAGCTTCAAAGTAGTATTCAGATATATTTATTTGTATTTTGATCATCATATCATGTCCATGTGTATCAGTCACCTTTGTTAAACTAATGTGTGAATAGTTAAGTCCAAGTCAATGATGGCAAAATGATACAATTATATCCAAGCAGTAACCAAAACATATCTCATAACTGTATCCTCTTATATATATGGTTTGGTCTCTAACATCAAGAAGTCCAAGTCATTTGGTATCAGACCAAGCCATATATATAAGAGAGGATGGCAAGATACAGAGAATGTTCTGCTGGATTGTTGTTAAACAATAAAGGAAGATCAAGAAGATACAAATCTGAATTGTTATACTAACAGGGATAAGTCTAAAACTACTTTCCGACAAATTCATTGATCTGGGACAAAGTGAGAAAGAGAGAGAGAGATAAAACGATCTTGAAAAGCTCAGAAGACCTGCTTTCTGCTATGTACATTTGGCATTTACCTCTGACTAACAGATGAAGAGAGTTCTTAGATTACATTCTGTTTCACCATGGCTGATCCGTTGTAAGGTGAGTTATTAGTCGAGGAAGAAGAGAGAGATGAAGCTGACCAGCTCCTTGAAGCTACAAGAGAAGCTGCATCGATCAGAACCGATGAATGACTGCTAAACCCACCACTATACGGTGATACATATGGCAAAGGCAAGCTCTTGTTTAAGTAGAGGACCACTTGTTCCATCGTAGGCCTAGATTCCGGAACAGTATCTGAACATAGCAAACCGAGTTTCATAACCATCTCAACTTCCCCCGGTAAGAGTCCATCTTCTCCCAGTCTTGGGTCAACAGCATCAAGCAAACAATCCCTTTTCCAGCACTCACAAACCCATTTGATCAAAATACGTTTCTCACACTGCAACTGTGGCTCCACAGGTCTCCTCCCACAAGTTACTTCAAGCATGAAAACACCAAACGCATACACATCAGTTCCAGTAGAAGCCACCATATCAATAACTTCCGGTGCCATATAACCTATAGTTCCAACAACTCCTGTTGGGTACGCATAGCCTCCATGTTCATGAAACCTCGCCATACCAAAATCCCCTAGCCTTCCGTTAAAGTCAGCGTCCAACAAAATCAGTTTTTTTTATTTTTTCCCTTTACAAACTGGACTCCATTAATGCTATAATATTAGATATACCAAGTATCAACAATAAAAAGCTTCATTTGAGACAATATTATAACATAAATAACCGAAGTTCAACCCAATGAAACTACGCAATGCTTGCATGTGGTGTACCCACAAACGGTAATAACGGGTCAGACAAAAAATAATCAAACGACACTAACTTATGTCTTAGACTAAATGCACGTTCCCTTTCATTGGATTTTACTAATTTTATTTCTTCAGTTTGAAGCAAGCTTATATGTTGACCCCAAAAGATCTTTAATATGTGCACTTGAAAGACCAATACTTTAAATATTCCGTTGGCCAGCTAATGTGAGACTTCAGATTCAAAGGAACAAATTAAGGCTAAGAAAGCCTGGCAAAGTCATGACAGCTAATGTTCTCTAAATGATGAATGTAGTTTTACCGTTTGTGTCTTACATATTAACCTAAACTCTTGATGGTTAGCAATAAAGCAGATAGAACATCTTCTTCATTGTATGGTTTCGGTTTCGAGTTTTAACCAAATGTAAATAGTTTTGTTTATTGGTGTTGGATCGGATCAGCTTGGTTTTTCTGAATTATGCTACTGTAGTTTTATCGAACCCATATTCTGCGAGTTGTAAATCAACGACTGACATAAATACAGCATTAAAAATCCTGCGAGTCACATGTATGTCAGGCACAGTTACATTCGTCGTCTCTCGTGGGTGTGCATGTGGTTATCCAATAGTACACATGTTGCTTAACTTATTATTCTCAAATACACACACAAGTTGTCCAACCTTTTTAAAACTCTTGCAATAACCATACAAACATGTATTCTTCAAATTCATTACCACAACACACGGTTCCAGCTTATACAAATCAAGAACCAGTTAGTATCTGACTAAATCAAGATACCAAAATCATATATAAACAGCATCATATTAAGGATTAAGGCCTGTAAGCAAATCACATTTGCGTATTTGGTAACAGAGAGAGACAAGTTGAATAAGTATTTCCATAGGGACAAACTGATTTTGTTGGGACAAGTGAGACAGATCAAAGAAAAGAAAAAGAAATTGAAAGAGCTACTTAACATCTGTTTGCTGATATTAAACATCAGGAGTTACCTCTGACTTCTGATGCTGGATAGATTGGACTCAAGATCTTCTGCAGGCAATGTGGCCGTTTTGACAGCAGGTGAGAAAGTCTGCGTCTTAGGCTTCTCTGGCTCTGCAACAAAGTGAAGAGAATTCTTAGTGTCCAATGTCTGTCCCCATGGCTGTTCTTCTGTGGTTGTCTGATAAGCATAAGGCGAGTAGTTGGATGAAGAAGTTAGCGATGGACCTGACAACCTCCATGAAGCTGATGAGACTACAAGTGAGGCTGCGTCCACCAGAACCGGAGCAAAAGTGCCAATCCCCAAAGTATATGGCGTGAAATCTGGCAAAGGCAAGTTATTGTTTAGGTACAGGACCACTTGTTCCATCGTAGGCCTGGACTCTGGCACGATATTAGAACAGAGCAAACCGAGTTTCATAACCATTTCGACTTCCTCGGGCGAGAATTCTTCTCCGAGTCTCGGATCAGTAGCATCCAGCAGAGAATCCTTTTTCCAGCACTCGCAAACCCATTTGATCATATGTCGTTTCTCAACTTGCAACTGTGGTTCCACGGGTCTCCTCCCACAGGTTACTTCAAGCATGAAAACACCAAAGGCGTAAACATCAGTCCCAGTGGAAGCTCCCATTGTGATAAGCTCAGGTGCCATGTACCCTACAGTCCCCACGGCTGCTGTTGTGGCTGCATTGCCTCCGTGTTCATGAAACCTCGCCATGCCAAAATCCCCTAACCTTCCATTGAACTCGCCGTCCAACATAATGTTGGAAGCTTTGACATCTCGGTGCAGAACAACTTGGTCAGCACCTGTATGCAGGTACCATAGAGCAGAAGCTATTCCCTTAACAACCACAAGTCTTTGCGGCCAAGAAAGAACTGGTTTCTGGTCATCAAACAAATGCTCGTCAAGACTACCGTTGGGCATGTATTCGGAGACCAGAAGAAGTTCCCGTTTTCTCCTGCAATACCCAAAAAGTGGAACAAGATTCCTGTGTTTCAGACATCTCATGCTCACGACTTCAGCCACAAATTGCTTCACACCTTCGTCACCATTATGAGCCACTCTCTTCACTGCTATTTCTCTGCCTTGTGGGAGATTTCCTCTATAAACTTCTCCAAAACCACCTTTTCCGAGAAACTCATCCTTGCTAAACCCCTTTGTTGCTTTGTACAAAGACTTGTAAGAGAACCGATGCGCGCCAAACTCCTTTTCCCATGTTTCCGATACTTCTGAATACTTTTTCCTCCTGCGGAGATAAAATCCTATAAGAAGAGCCAACACCACAATAACCAGACAGACGAACAAGATAATAACTGCCGGAGAAAGCTTCTTATGTGGAGCTTTAGGAGGTGGAGGTGGAGCTACAGGAGCTGGAGCTTTAGGACGAGGAACTTCAGGAAGTTTTGAGATGTCAAGTCGCTGCAGTGATCCTCTGCCAGTGCTAAAACTCCACCAAAGAATATACTGACCACTGATCGCATCCCCTGTTGCTGCAGAGAACCCAACAAACAGTTTTGATCTATTCGGAAAAACTTCTGAAAGATTGATACGATGTGACAAAAGAGGCCGACTTGGCTTCTGGACTTCAAGAGGAGCAATCGAGACATTGAGCAGAGTGCCTTCATAATCCACCCAGACCTGTATAGGCTTTCCGCTCAAGAGTTTTATGCTTTCGTTCTTCCTCTTCAGGTCGGAATAGTAAGATGCCGAAGCGATATCGACAGATATAGGACTGTGCACATCAATCCCCACGTGATTAGCGTCGATATCAATGAATTCTGGGTTCCAAATAGTGTCAAGCTCAACAGCAAAAACGTCATTTGTTGATGCGTTGAAAGCCCCAAAGTATCTTCTTCCTTGTGCCCTCGGGAAATCCATAGAAGGAGACACTAAAAAGGCAATACCATGGCCGCCTTCAACATCTGGCTTAGGCACCAGAGCACACACAAAATGTGTTGAGAAGGAGAGTGGTCCAGAGGAACTTAACTGAATTGGTTTCTTGTAGAAAGCCCGACCCATTTGATCATTTGAAGCGTCTGTCAGCTGCAATAATCCACTGGGAAGTACAGTTGCATTTTTATCAAGATAAAGATTTTCTTGGGCGCTGAAGTTTTCGTAGACAAACCTTGTCTCTTGTTGACTTGATAGAGAAATCAAATGAAGAGAAGAGATAATCAGGATCTGAAGCAGCCAACGAGCCATTGCTGATGGTGAATCAGAGAGTCTGGATCTGATTTGCAGATCTTCTCTCAACTCAAAACGATGCATCTCATAACCTTGCAAGATGGAGAAAAATAACCAAGAATGGATGTTAGCTTCTGTTTCAGTGATCCAAAACCTATCAATATCAAACTTTCTAATATTGTTTATTTAACCAAGGAATCACCTTTTTTTTTGGCTTTACAAACTGTCCTCCATTAACACGATGATATTAAATAAATCAGAAATCAAAATTAACGTGGTTTTCAAAATATACCGTTTGGTGAAACCCAGAAAAATGTATACTACTATATTCCATTTGAGGCACTATTTTAACATATATGATTTCAACTTCAGTCCAAATAGACAACGCAACTTGCTCCACGGCGGGACCCTGAAACAATAATAATACGTGTAACAAACATTTAAAAAACGATTAAAAATGTGTCATGGACTAGAACATGCACCAACTTTCATAGGATTCTTCTTCTCCTTCAAATTGAAGCTATCATAAAAGGAAGCAGACAAAAGAAACTATTATAAAAAAAAACACCATATTTTAAACATGCCCTTGACCTTTCAGACGCAGAATAAAAAAGCCATCACAACTATGAATTATGAGCCAGAACAGAAGTAAGAAGCCTAGGAAAAAGCCTGGCATAATCATGACGACTACGAATGTTATTTAAATGATGAATATGACAATTGACAGCAGTTGTTAACCTAAGTCTTTAGCTCTATAGGTGGAGGAGAATACATCCTCACATGAACAACAAATCAAATTACTGAAGCTTAGATTGGAGAGAAGGGAATAGACAACGACTATAACATAATCCTCTCTTCTGCTAATCAGAATCCGCAAATTACAGCGGGGACTGCATAAAGCATCTTCTTTCATTGTTTGATTAGGCAACAGTACAAGATTAGACAACCTAAATTCCGCAAAGATTCAGCACTTGTGAACTTAATTACTAGCAGGAAATGGTATCTTTGTGCAAAGATACAAAAATACCTGCATCTTGTATAGCTTTGAACATTTTTTGGAAAACTGTCAACGAAGGAAGATTCCAAAAATCAGCAGGGAATAGGACATGAACCCAGCAAGATATCGCACCACTACTTCAACTGAGGCTCTCAGCTCTGAAACACCATTTGTAATTCAATTTCACAACCAGTTTTCAAACATTTCTTAAACCATCAGTCGACTGGCATCCACACAGGTTTCTTCCCAAAGGTTAGTTCAAGCACAGTCACACCAGAAGCATACATGTCGGTTGCTCAACAAGGTGCCATTGTTGCAACTAGCAAGCTCTGGAAGTTCCCACAGAAGCCACGGAGGTTATGGTGTCCCCGTGTTCGTGAGGCCTAACCATAACGAAACTCACTAACCTTTCCCTTTTTACCTCAGCATCTAACATAGCATCAGAAGCTTTGATATCTTGATGTACAGCAGTTTGGTGACCTCCTGAGAGCCGAAGCAATATCATTAAAAATCACAAGTATTTACCACAAGGAGGAGAATCACAAGCGACTCCAAGAAGCATGAGCACTATGATCGCCAGTAAAAATGAGCTGAGTAAGAAGCACTGTGCTGAGATTTTAAGAAGCAAGAGATCAAACCAAGGCAATCAAAAGGCTTTGTGGTGTAGCA
Source organism: Erythrophleum ivorense (assembly GCA_026724425.1). NCBI lineage: Eukaryota > Viridiplantae > Streptophyta > Magnoliopsida > Fabales > Fabaceae > Erythrophleum > Erythrophleum ivorense. Next base: position 5,921,673 of record JAIUCV010000071.1, on the reverse strand, counting down.
GAGAGCCTAATTATTGTCAAGCTATTTCATATTTGAAAATGCAGGAGGAGGTTCCAATCTGATAAAGGAAACTCACCTTGTGCAAACCCCTAATCGAGGCTTTCCTTCTTCAGAAAATCAGAATTTACGTTTTCTTTTCCCGGCGACGAATACAGCTGATGTTTGTATCTCGGACAGAGACAACGACGGCGACATTTCCGTCGACAAGTTTTGGGAAGACGAAGGAGAAAAGTGCTCCGAAAGAGAGCTTCTCTTTTAGAAGAAACTGAAATTTGAGAAAGCATTGTAAATCGGAAAACTAATAGGGGGCTAATCCATAAATTAATTTGTACATTTGTAAAACAAATAATGACAATTATCTTCACTTTGCAAATAAAAAAAAATTGTATATATAACAATAATAGGAAGAAAAATATCCAAGAACACAACGTTGAGCTTCGACTTCGAGCTTCGAGCTTCCAATTGTTAGATTTCATCGTCCAACTCCGTATTGGATCGAGTGAGTGATAAACATAGACTCACTCGCCGGAGCTGAAGTGTTAGAAATTACGGAGGAGCTTTCTCCGGCCATAACCGGACTAAGAATCCCAATTCCCGGCGAATCTGGAGAGAAATCCGGCAACGGAATCAGCCCGTCTAGGTATTGCGCAACTTTCTCCATGTCAGGCCTCGAATCCGGCACAAGGTTCGTGCATAGCAACCCAATCTTGAGCACCAATTCAACAGACCGAGACGAAGAAGATTCACCACTCAATTTATGATCTCGAGCCCTGAGTATATCTCTCTTCTTCCAGCAATCACAAACCCATTTCACCAGAAACTGTTTCTCAATGGGCAAATTAGGCTCTACAGGTCTCCTCCCACAAGCTACTTCAAGCATGAACGCACCAAACGCGTATACATCGGTTTTCGTCGAAGCTCCCATTGACGTTAGCTCAGGTGACATGTATCCTATAGTTCCTGCAGCTCCTGTCGTCGTTGGATTAGCTCCATGGTCGTGAAACCTCGCCATACCAAAATCTCCCAACTTTCCACTGAAATCCGAATCCAACATCACATTAGAAGCTTTGATATCTCGGTGCAGCACAACCTGTGTAGCTCCTGTGTGCAAGTAACGAACCGCTGAAGCTATTCCCTTTACAATGGCAAGCCTTTTCAACCAAGGAAGAGATGGTTCTCTGTTATGAAACAAGAACTGGTCAAGACTTCCATTAGGCATATACTTGGAGACGAGAAGAAACTCGCCTTTTCTCCTGCAGTAGCCAAGAAGTGGAACCAAGTTTCTGTGATCCAAACGACCCATGCTTGCGATCTCAGCCACGAATTGCTTCATCCCTCGTTCCCCGTCGTGTGAAAATCTCTTCACGGCTATGTCTCCTTCACGAGGAAGAGTTCCTTTGTAGACTTCTCCGAATCCTCCTTTGCCAAGAAAACCATCTTTGTGGAATCCTTTTGTTGCTTTGTACATTGATTTGTAAGAGTATCGGTGTGGACCGTACTCTTTCTCCCATTCCTCTCTTACTTCTGCGTACTTGTTTCTCCTGTACAGATAAGCTCCTCCTAGAATCACCAACAGTATGATTCCAAGAAGAATCAACAGAAGAATCAGCACGAGATCAGGTTTACTACTAGCTTTAGGACGAGGATATTGAGGAAGTTTTGAAATGTCTATGCTCTGTAGTAAGTCTTTGCTTCTGCTGAAACTCCAACCGAGTATGTAATGGTGATTTGCCAATTGCCCTGTTGCTGCAGAGAAGCCCACAAACATTCTCTCCTGGAGAACTTGAGAGAGATTGATGGATCTTGACAAAAGATTCCTACTTGGCTTCTGAATCCCAAGAGGGGCCAGAGACACATTTAGCACAGTTCCATCATAATCCACCCAAACCTGGATAGAATCTCCGTTTGTGAGATTTATGCTTTTGTTGACACCTTGTTTGTCAAGAAAGTAAGAAGCTGGAGCAGATTCGATTGAGGTCAGGTTGTTCACGTCGATACCAACATGATTGTTATCAATGTCGTCGAATTCTGCGCTTTGGACGGTATCAAGCTCAATAGCAAAGATGCGAGATGAGGAGGATCTGACACTTGTGGTGTTGAAAAGTCCCAAGAATTGTGTTGCATCTGCGTTGGAAAGATCCATGGAAGGAGACAGAAAGAAAGCAATCCCGTTTCCTGGAGTAACTCCTGGTTTACGCACCATGGCACATACGAAATGTGTTGAGAAGGAGAGAGATTCAGATGAATTGAAGTCAAAGGGCTGCTTGAAGAAAGCGTGACCCATCTTCTGCTCTGAAGTGTTGGTCAGCTGCAATAATCCACCGGGAAGGATTTGAGCAACCCCATCTACATGGAGATCTCCTTGACCGAAACCGTTGAAGATAAACCCAGTTTCTTGTTGGCTTGACTGGTGAATCAGAAGAAGAAGAAGAAAGGAGATCACCATGAAGATCAGATCCATTCCTTGAGCCGTTGCCTATGCAACAGAGTGTTGGCTTTTCTGATGAAAATCTTATCTCTGAGTTAAATGGTATGGTATATATAACTTTCTTCTCCATCTGCAAACACAAAGTTGGATCATTACTCAACTAGAAGAACATTCTGCATTCCAATTCCAAGAGTTGACTTCAACAAAATGATAATTTCCAGAGATAGCTGTCACATTTTTGTATTCTTTGTCAAGAAATTACACAGATTCCACATAATTGAATTTCCATGTAGTTTAACAATATTCAAAGGCAAGTTTCTCATCACTCGTCATATCAAGTCCCTACTTTTCTTAAACAATACAGCAAGTTGAAGTTTCACCATCCCTGAATATTTTAACTCTTTAGAAGCTGAGAGAGCCTACGCACATGGGCGGACAACAACTTGCTTTACAAATATTTAGCCAAGTTATGCAAGAATCTACACGAAAGATCTGTCTTTTTTTAATCACTCTACGATCCATGCTTGATGGAGAATGTCAAGACTAGACATGGCGTAATCATATACATTGATGAAACAAAATCGAGTGGGAATGGTTCAAGAATTTAGCCAATACGTACGTTGTTACAAACTTTCATCTTCCATTCCCGTAGAGGACTGAGTGAGTAATAAACATAGAACTATTGGCAGAGGAAGACGACAGTGATAGTGAAGGAAGCACAAGTGGTGATGACGAAAACGCCATTGGAGTGAGAACTCCAATCCCAGGAGAATTAGGCCAAAACTCAGGCAAATTTACATTTCCGTTCAAGTATTGCACCACTTGTTCCATGGTCGGTCTTGCATCTGGAGCAAGATTTGCACAAAGCAAACCAAGTTTCAGAGCCTTTTCCACTTCCTGTGTTGAGAACTCTACCAACCTTGGATCTCTAGCATCGACCAAAGAAGATCTTTTCCAGCATTCGCTAACCCATTTGATCAGAAAACGTTTTGCAGCCGGGAAACCAGGCTCCACAGGTCTCCTCCCACAAGTTACTTCAAGCAAGAACACACCAAACGCATACACATCAGTTCCAGTGGAAGCTCCCATTGTTGTAAGCTCAGGTGCCATGTAACCAAAAGTTCCTACAGCAGCTGTTGTTGTCGGATCAGCTCCTCTGTCGTATAACCTAGACATACCAAAATCTCCCAACCTTCCATTGAACTCTGCGTCCAACATCACATTAGCAGCTTTGATATCTCTGTGTATCACAACTTGGTCAGCTTCTGTATGCAAGTAACTAAGAGCAGACGCAATGTCTTTGAGGATCGCTACTCTTCTCCACCAAGGGAGAGACGATCTTTCATGGTTAAACAAGTAATGGTCAAGACTACCATTTGGCATGTACTCAGAGACAAGAAGTAACTCATTTTTTCTCCTGCAGTATCCAAGAAGTGGAACCAAGCTCCTGTGTTTTAAGCTCCTCATGCACACTATCTCAGCCACAAACTGCTTCATACCTTCCTCGCCGTTATGTGATACTCTCTTCACAGCCACTTCTTTAAGGTCTCTGCTCCTGGAGAGAGTTCCTTTGTAGACTTCACCGAAACCTCCTTTCCCAAGAAACTCATTCCTACTGAAACCTTTGGTTGCTTTGTATAGAGATTTGTAGGAATATCTGAGAGGACCAAACTCTTTTTCCCATTCCTCTCTTACTTCAGCGTACAAGTTTCTTCTATACAAGTAAGCTCCAACAAGAAGCCCCAAAACCAAGAAACCTATTAAACCAAGAAGAGCATCGAGCACTAGAGAGGGAGACTTGTTTTTATTGCTAGTGCGTGGAACTTTGGGAAGCGTTGAGATGTCAATGCTCTTCAGAGAGGCCATGGTTTTGCTAAAACTCCACCCGAGTATGTACTGGTAGACCGTGATTGACCCGGTTGCGCCTGAAAAACCGACAAACATTCTCCTACCTTGCAGAATCTCAGTAAGATTGATGGAAGTTGATGACAAAAGAGGCTGGCTTGGTTTCTGGTTTTTAAGAGGAGCCAGTGAAACGTTGAGTGTGGTGCCTTGGTAATCCACCCAAACCTGGATTGGCTTTCCGCTAAGAAGCTTTATGCTTTCGTTCTTTCCATGTTTGTCTGAGAAATAAGAAGCGTTGGCTGATACCAAAGACTCTGCGCTGTTCTTATCAATCCCGACATGATTATCACTGATGTCTTTCAACTCTGGAGCTAAAGAAATATCAAGCTCTACAGCCAAGACACGCGTGGATTCAGATCCATTTTGGTTGAAAACTCCAAAGTATCGAGTTGGCTCTGCGTTGTTGAAATCAAGAGAATAAGAGACAACGAAGGCCATGCCATGGCCACTCTTGTCACCTGAAGGGACAAGTGCACAGACGAAATGCGTCGAGAACGAGACTGATTCAGATGGTTCGAACACAATCGGCTGCTTGAAGAAAGCATGACCAATTTGGCGATCCGTTGCGTTTGTCAGTTGCACAACACCACCACCACTTCTTGGAACGATTCTTGCACTGCCGTCAAGGTGAAGAAGAGGATGATCTTCTTGATTTTGATTGAAGCGGTTGTAAACAAAGCTCGTCTCTTGTTGAAATGATGGGCAAAGACAGTAATATATCATCCAGATGATTCCCAGAAGCAAACCTCGAATCATTGGTAATGAAAACAAACAGATTTTAGAGTTATTGTGTTTGCTTTTCCTTTTGTTTTCCTTTCTCAGCTAGCAAATTGCTTAACAATTATCTCTTCCGTCTCTGGTTGAATATGACTTCAAAGTCAACTCTCCAAATTACCAAGTCAAACATTTACTACTGCTTTTGAATCTTTATGCTACACTCCATCCTGTAAGACTTTCCACCACCTGTCTTAGTCTAGACAGCATAACGAATTCCATGGAAAAGTGGCTTTAATGTTATTTAAGAGGCAAATGTCAAAAGACTGATCATTGATAAAATAAAGGATGACGATGAAGATGAAATTAACGGATTTGGATGTAACTTCAAAGTCAAATCCTTAAACTGATAACACTTCTTACGTCCTTTTTCGGAGTAAATTATGGGCATTGACATTAAAGTAAATATAGGACCAGATGAGGTTGATTATTATTTAATACAGTAACATATATACATAAACATTATGTTGAGTCAAGGTCAACTTTATTGAAACAACGACCAATTCAATCCTACTATTACAAAATTCAGAATGTCATATCCACACGCTTCACGGTAATTTCCACAATCTTTTCTAATATTTCATAGCTAATTCAAATATCCAAAAATGCATCAGGCATACAAAGATAATTAAATAATTAAATAGACCCTCTTCCTCATATCGAACTTATATGGGGGAATTTCATTTTTTGTACCCAAACATTTTTTTTTTAAAAAAACTATACCCAATATGACTCTTTAACCAAAAGTGTACCCCAAGGGGTGTAAAAAGACCATTTGGTCTTTCATGAACAAACAATAAACGCGTGCTGCAAATGACCATTTTACCCACGTAGGTGAAGTCTACAGCAGAAGTTTACGAAAAGTAGACTTCTAAACGAAGTCTACAACAGATTAAAATCTTAAATTTAAATTATAAAATTAAAGAAAAATATTTAAACCAAACAAATTATACATAAATAAGACATTGAAGTTTGGCATCTTTTAAAAATAATTTTACTTAGAAATTAATTAGCCTAAGTAAAACAAAGACAAATTAAGCCACAAAGCTAAAAATTTATAGAGAAGTCTACACATGAAGTCTACAAACTTGCAAAATCTTAAAATTTAATTTAAAAATTTATAAAAAATATTTTACCAAATATTTTTTGCTAGTAATTTAAGTAAATACAAAGGTCATCTATATAAAATACAAACTCATTAAAATGTATAAGTTTATAAGTTTCATGAGTATTTGGTTCAATAAGGTTAGAGTTTAGGTTTAAAGTTTAGGGTTTGATAGTATGACTTGTTAGGGTTTAGACAAATATTTTTTGAAAACATAGTTTACATATTGTATAATGATTTAAGGTTCATATATCTTTGTTGTTTATAGTGTAAATTGTGTATATGCAAAGAAAACTAATATATGCTATAAGTTTTTATGTAAAACATTCGATTTAGTGTTTAGGGTATGGAAGACTTCTCTTGTAGACTTCCATTGTAGATGTCGTGAAGAAGTCTGCATAACCGGAATTTTAACTAAACCGAAAAAATTGTCTTCATATATAAATAAAATTTAACCTAATTGTATTAGAAAGAAAACATTTCTCTCTCTCTAATCCTGCGCCTCCCTCTCCTCTCTCTTCTTCAACCTCCCCGCCTTTCCATTTTTCATCTCTATTAAAATTTCAACATTGATTTCGTCTCTGATTCTTCGATTTTTTTAGTTCTGATTGCTATGGGCGTTACAAGAAACGGCCTTGTCTTGCATCATCATCGTGTCTGAGGTTTCGGAAAAACCCTAGCCCACCTCACTATCTCTCTCTTAGATGCGGCGACCTAATGCTATGTGCCATCCAGTTATGCCACCTCCGTCTAGCTTCGAAGTCGTGGCCGTGGCCGTCGTCTCGTTGTCGTCGTTCCGTCGTGCTCCTCGCTGATGCTACCGTCGTCGCGTTCTCACCGATACTGCCATCGTCACTGGTAAGCTCTCCTTCTTCTCCTCATGTTAGATCTGAGGTAGATCTGTTCAATTCGAATGAACTAGATCTGAGACAACTCTAGCTGAAACTCATGAAAACCCTATCTTTATGATTCTTGCCTAAATCGATTTTACAGTTTTTGTTTTGGGATTGAAGTTAAATTTCTCAGATTGTTTAGTAGGATCTAAAAGATTTCCAGGTTTGTGGGGGTTTCAATTGTTCTTTGTGATTGGATAAAATTTGTCGAACATGGATCATTAGATTTTCGGATACCATGAGTGCCACAGCTTTCAAGCTTTAAACATGTTTTACTGATGCATTGGTGGTTTTCAATTTGGTTTTTGTCTTATGTACCACTAGACCAAATGCCCTGTTTCTTATGTTGTTTGAGTTAATGATTTCATTAAGAGAACTGTTGCCATTTGCATATGTTTTGATGGTTTATCAAAATTATTTTGCTGTTTCTGCAGCTTTTCTTTGTGAATCCGTCAGCTTACGAAACATGATGGTCCTCCTTAACTAGATTTATTGATTGGATGTGAAACAATGGTATGATTGGATGTGAAACAATGGTTTGCTGTCTCAGGCCATTCAAGAAGAGATTTTGCCTCCACCTGTGCATATGACTACTTCAAGAACATAGCCTAATGGTATGATGATTCAAATTCTGGATATCTTTACCTCATGTTGTTACAAAAGTTTTTCCTTTTCTTTTTTTATAAGCTTGTTGATAGATGGTGATTTTTGTATCAGTTCATAGAACATGGAACTCCAGCGCAGAGTGAAGAACTTGTGAGACGGTGGCGTGGCGGTTACTGGACTATAGATCAACCAGATCTGCCGGACTCTCGCTATAGTCCTCCGTCTATCTCATCGTCATGTGCCATCGTGAAATCCGTACAGATAATGGCTTAAGCTTGAGAAAAAATGAGTTTCTTGTAGGCATATATCTACGGTGGAAAGCATATATCTCAAAGCCATGTAAGTATTTTGAGAGTAAATGAGTTTGTTTGTCTGTGAGATGGATGTTAAGCTTGATTCTTTCAATCTGTTTCTTGTAGGCGCTTGATCTGCCTCACAGGGGTTTGGTGTCTCCTCTGATCATATCCGGCCTCCTCCTTCCATCGCGAGTAGACTTCTCGTGTAAACTTCACGAGTAGACTTCTCGTGTAGACTTCACGAGTAGACTTCTCGTGTAGACTTCACGAGTAGACTTCTCGTGTAGACTTCACATTATTTTTAAAAAATTACAAATTCAATGTTCACTGATGAATCTTGAGCATGTATGGGTTGTTAAAGTTAAAGGTTTTCTCGTGTTTCTTTAGTGTTAAAGCTAGAAACTGATGTTTTGCAATGTTCACTGATGAATCTTCTCCCTCTGTCTTTTTTGGTCCACTAGTGATTCTCTGGACAAAGAAGAAAGTCTATAAACTGATGTTCTATTTTTTCTTTTCGCTTTCAGCCTAATCTCCGTGACAAACGTGAGACGCTTTGGTGTCTTGTACGTGGGAAGAAGTTTCCTGTGATAACTGATGAGCTTGTAACCTTTAATATCAAAGGAAGATGTGACTTTGAACAAGACTTCGTAACCTGTAAATTATCAGTTTTTGTTCTCGTGTTGCTTGTCTTATTTTGTGTTTTGTGTTTCAACTTGAGTTTCTCTGTTATCTACGTGTTTGTTGGGTCTTTTACTTTCCTTAAATCTGTTTTAATTGTTTGAAAGACATTGATCTTTTTGTTGGTCGTCATCATCTGTTTTAATTAACCATAACTTGATGCGTTATGTTGATTTGTTAGGCTATTCCCATGATACTTTTGAGGGTCTGGAAATTTTGGTGCTTTTATATTGGGTTGATATTGGTTTTTTTTGTTTTAGATTGCAGCTATTGTCAATGTACTTCATAGCAAAACAGATGAGGATTAGTGTAAGAGCTATATTCGTCGAAGCCGTTAATGGTGGTTATCTTGAAGAGATTTGATGAGGAGAAGCCCATAGTTTCTCCACGGCTTGTCTCTGATGTGATGAGGATGAGGAGAATGAGCGGCATTGTAGAAGTAGATGCTAAGTGTTGTAAAACCAATTAAAATTTAATGATATACATATTGTAGATTTCATTAATAGACTTTTCGTGTAGACTTCACATTTTTTTAATAAAAAAACTCACATTTTTTTCACTGAGACATGAGTTCATCCTTGCTTCCAAAACGATGGCCGACCGTTATGACGGCATCCCGATACTTATCAAAACGTCTTCCATCATGATAACAACGCCCTTTAAGCCGGATATCGTCAAGTGGAACCTTTTCCTCACGCTCATCTTCGTCTATGACTCGCCCAAACATACTGTAATCAGCGTCTGTGTCATCAATCTCAACTTCACTCCCATCCGTTTTTGTCTTGTTATCTCCATTGACATTCCTATCAACTTCCCATTCATCTTCTGAATATGAATTCCACTCCTCATCATCAGAAGATGATCCCCACTCACTATCCAGACCTACGTTACCATCTCCAGGTACGTCGTTGTTCGCATGATTCCTCTGTTGGCTCGACACACACAAGCGTAATACATGGGCTCTACTAAGCTCAATCAGACTTTGAACTTGCCTATCATTCGTTACAAACGTCGGAGGAGAATCAGTGGGTAGATGACAGAGAATATCAGCAGGAAGTGGGTATGCTATCTCTATAAGGTCAACATTCGTATCAACCCCATAATCATCTTTTGCCATTTCAACAAGCTCGCCATGGGTTAAACCATCTCTCAGTGAGAACAGTCTCCCCCCTTTTCCGTCATCAACTTCAAAAAACCAGGATCCGTCGTCTTTCCTGACCCATTTTCCATAAACGGCAGCTACGTACACCATTTTCTGCTCTGCAAAAGAAGACAACACGTTATTAGTTGAGATATCGAATAAGTAGACATCAGTAAGAAGTCTACAACATAATCACCTACTTTAGAACAAAAACAAGAAAATTGATTTCCTTCTAAATATAATGATTAAGCATGTCAAGATGATACACAGGCAAGTAAACAGGTTAACACAACTTATTGTATAAGAAAATTTTAACAATTGGCTAGTCATTAGGCACAAATATCGAATTTAAAAAACAGCAACAAAGTAAACTTCCTAAGGAAGTCTAAATGTAGACTTCATAAGGAAGTCTACTGTAGGGTATAGATTTGCAATTGACCAAATCACGACTTTTTGGAGAAGTCTACAGCTGAAGTCTACTGATCAAGGGGTACAGATTTGCAATTGACCAAAGTTGACTTTTTAGAAGTAGACTTCTTTTACCAAAGTAGACTTCAATACGAAGTCTACTTTATAGAGTAGACTTCAATATGAAGTCTACAGATGAAGTCTACTCATCAGGGGTATAGATTTGCAATTGACTAAAGTCAACTAAAGTCAACTTTTTCGAAGTAGACTTCTTTTCTGTATGTAGACTTCATCGTGAAGTCTACTCGAGAAAGTAGACTTCATAGTGAAGTCTACTCGAGAAAGTAGACTTCATGAAGAAGTCTACATACACAAAAGAAGTCTACTTCGAAAAAGTTGACTTTGGTCAATTGCAAATCTATACCCCTGATGAGTAGACTTCATCTGTAGACTTCACAGACAAAAGTCTTCGTGTGGTCAATTGCAAATCTAGACCTTTTCCGAAGAGTAGACTTCTTAGGGAAGTCTACAAACGGGACCCACACTTTTTTGTTGTCAAAGGAAAAATGTAGACTTCTTAAAGAAGTCTACAAGCCCGAAATGTCAAAAAGTCAATTGCAAAACTATACCCTGCGTTGACAAGTAGACTTCTTCAAGAAGTCTACTTCTCGCCGGAGCTTTGAAATTCGCGAAAAACGAACGAAAAATCACCTTAGAGAGCTCTTCGGTGTCGTCTACGGCGGATTGCTTCTATCTGAAGCTTCAATAGAGAAGCCCAGCCGTCGCCGTGAGCTTGGTGACCGGAAATGGTATCATACAATAACTTGAAATTTTGAGAGATGGATTATAAAGTTTTTTGTGATGAAATTGGAGAGAATAAGGTAGATAAGAAGGTTAGAAGTGAATAGAATGAGATTTAAGTGGTGTAAATGGGAAGAAGAAGCATTAAAAGCTTGATTATGGGTGAAAATGGTTGTTGGATGAATTGAAGTGGATGGCATTTTCGTGAATAAGTGTAGGAGATGAGGTTGGTTTGGACATTATCATTTAAAGTAGACTTCATAAAGAAGTCTACTTAATGGCATTTTTGTGATTATGTTAGCAGGGTAAGGATGATATAGGAAAAATGGGGTGTAAGTATTTTAAAAAATGAGAGGGGTGTAGATCTGCAATTCGGGAAATGTTTAAGTGTAGTTTTGAAATCACCCCAACTTATATTATGTCTGGTTAAAACAAATCAGCAACTCAGTGAAAAAAAGGTCAAGCTGTTGGAAAGAAGATGCATGCACTGTTTCAAGGGGGAACAAAATCTATCAATTACAGACCAAGTAATTTAGGAAACTCAAGGGCCACAAACTGAAAGCCATCTTTGTGGAATCCATTTGTTGCTTTGTACATTGATTTGTAAGAATATCTGTGTGGACCATACTCTTTCTCCCATTCCTCTCTTACTTCTGCATAGCATACTTGTTTCTCCTGTACAGATAAGCTCCTCCTAGTAACACCAACAGTATGATTCCAAGACCAATCAACAGAAGAATCAGCACGAGATCAGGTTTACTACTAGCTCACCATCAATCCTTGAGCCATTGTTAATGCAAATGCAACAGAGTCTTTGCTGTTCTGATGAAAATCTTATCAATGAGTCAATGGTATCGTAAAAATTAACTTTCTTCTCCATCTGCAAAATAAGGTTGGATCATTACTCAACAACAAGAACATTCTGCATTTCCAGAGATAAGCTGTCACATTTTTGTATTCTTTGTCAAGAAAATACACAGATTCCACATAACTGAATTTCCTTGTAGTTAACAATATTTAAAGGCAAGCTTCTCATTAATCGTCATACCAATACCAAGTCCCTACTTTTCTTAAACAATACAGCAAGTTGAACATTCACCATCTCTGACTATTTTAACTCTTTAGAAGCCTAATCACATGGGTGACAACAACTTGCTTTTACAAAAATATAGCTAAGTAATTGCAAGAATCTACACATAAAGATAAGTATTTTTTAATCTTTCTACAGGCCAGGCTTGATGGAGAATTTCAAGAATGGACATGGTGTAATCATATACATTGATGTAACAAAATCGAATGAAAATGGTTCAAAAATTTTAAGAGGTCGAAGAAGAAGGACGTTGTTACAAAGTTTCATCTTCCACTCCCGTAGAGGACTGAGTGAGTGATAAACATAGAACTATTGGCGGAGGAAGACGTTAGTGATAGTGAAGGGAGCATGAGTGGTGATGACGAAAACGCCATCACTCCAATCCCTGGAGAATTAGGCCAAAACTCTGGCAAATCCACGTTTCCATTCAAGTATTGCACCACTTGTTCCATGGTCGGTCTTGCCTCAGGAGCAAGATTTGCACAGAGCAAACCGATTTTCAGAACCTTCTCGACTTCCTGTGATGAGAACTCTCCCAACCTTGGATCTCTAGCATCGACCAAAGAAGATCTTTTCCAGCATTCGCTAACCCATTTGATCAGAAAACGTTTTGCAGCCGGGAAACCAGGCTCCACAGGTCTCCTCCCACAAGTTACTTCAAGCAAGAACACACCAAACGCATACACATCAGTTCCAGTGGAAGCTCCCATTGTCGTAAGCTCAGGTGCCATGTAACCAACAGTCCCCACTGCAGCTGTTGTAGTCGGATCAGCTCCTCTGTCATATAACCTTGACATACCAAAATCTCCCAACCTTCCATTGAACTCTGCGTCCAACATAACGTTAGCAGCTTTGATGTCTCTGTGTATAACAACTTGGTCAGCTTCTGTATGCAAGTAACTAAGAGCTGACGCAATGTCCTTGAGGATCGCTACTCTTCTCCACCAGGGGAGAGACGATCTCTCATGATTAAACAGGAAATGGTCAAGGCTACCATTTGGCATATACTCAGAGACAAGTAGTAACTCTTTTTTTCTCCTGCAATATCCAAGAAGTGGAACCAAGCTCCTGTGTTTTAAGCTCCCCATGCACACGATCTCAGCCACAAACTGCTTCATACCTTCCTCACCGTTATGTGATACTCTCTTCACAGCAACTTCTCTCATCTCTCTGCTCCGAGAGAGAGTTCCTTTGAAGACTTCACCGAAACCTCCTTTCCCAAGAAACTCATTCCTACTGAAACCTTTGGTTGCTTTGTATAGAGATTTGTAGGAATATCTGAGAGGACCAAACTCTTTTTCCCATTCCTCTCTTACTTCAGCGTACAAGTTTCTTCTATACAAGTAAGCTCCAACAAGAAGCCCCAATACTAAGAAACCTATTAAACCAAGAAGAGCATCGAGAACTAAAGATGTAGGCTTATTTTTGTGGTTAGACGGAGGAACTTTGGGAAGCTTTGAGATGTCAATGTTCGGCAGAGACGCCATGGTTTTGCTAAAACTCCATCCGAGTACGTACTGGTCGCTCGTGATTGACCCGGTTGCGCCGGAAAAACCGACAAACATTCTTCTACTTTGCAAGATCGATGTAAGATTGATGGAAGTTGATGACAAAAGAGGTCTGCTTGGTTTCTGGTTTTTTAAAGGAGCCAATGAAACGTTGAGTGTTGTTCCTTCGTAATCAACCCATACCTGGATAGGATCTCCACTCAAGAGGTTTATGTCTTTGTTCCTCCCTTCTTTGTCTGAGAAATAAGAAGCGTTGGCAGAAATATTAGACTCTGCGCTGTTCACATCAATCCCGACATGATTTTCACTGATGTCCTTCAACTCTGTAGCTTGAGCGGTATCAAGCTCGACAGCCAACACACGTGTGGAGTTAGATCCGGTTTGGTTGAAAATTCCAAAGAATCGAGTTGCCTCGGCGCCAATGAAATCAAGAGAATGAGAGACAACAAAGGCCATGCCATGGCCACTCTTCAAACCTTCAGAGACAAGAGCACACACGAAATGCGTCGAGAACGAGATTGATTCAGAGGAATCGAACACAATCGGATGCTTAGAGAAAGCACGACCGATTTGGTGTTCCGTTGCGTTTGTCAGTTGCAGAACACCACCACCACTTCTTGGAACGATTCTTGCACTACCGTCAAGGTGAAGAGTACGATCTGCTTCTGCTTGATCGAAGCGGTTGTAGAAGACAAAGCTCGGCTCTTGTTGAAATGATGGGCAAAGACAGTAATATATCATCCATATGACTCCTAGAAGCAATCCTCGAATCATTGGTAATGAAAACAAACAGAACAAACAGATTTTAGAGTTATCGTTTTACTTTTGCTTTTTTTTGTTTACTTTCTCTGCTAGCAAATTGCTTAACAAATTATCTCGTCCTCTATGGTTGTAGACCGATTTAATATGACTTCTAAGTCAACTCTCCTAATTCCCAAGTCAACTAAAAACGACTGCTTTCGAATCTTTATGGTATATTACCTTTTCCCTTGGTGACTTTCCAACACCTGTCTTACTCTAGACAGCAAAATGAATTCCATGAATATAAAGAAAGAGGTAAAAAGAAAAGTTGCTTGATGGGTCTTCTTTAGTCTTTACTCTTTTGTATTAAGAGGAAAATGTCACTGATAAGAAAAAAATGACGGTGAAGATGCTAAACAAGTTTCTAGTTAACGGATAACACTTTTTTTTTTTTTTTTTTTTTACAACAAAAGGCTATTCTACCGTCAGTAAGTAGCTTTAATGTCAATGAGTAGCTTTGAAGTTGAGAGCCTCATAATTTATACCGTAAAATGACGTAAGAAAGTGTTATCCGTTATTTCAGCGAACGGATAACACTTTCTTACGTCCTTTTACGGTATAAATTATGAGGCTCTCAACTTCAAAGCTACTCATTGACATTAAAGTAATATAGGACCATATGAGGTTGATAATTATTTAATACAGTAACGTATATACATAAACACTATGTTGAGTCAAGGTCAACTTTACTGAAACAACGACCAATTCAATCCTACTCTTACAAAATTCAGAATGTCATATCCACACGCTTCACGGTAATTTCCACCATCTTTTCTAATATCCCATAGCTATTTCAGATATCCAAAAATGCAGCAGGCATAAAATTATAATTAATTAGATCCTCATATCCAACTTATTATAACATTTCCTATATCCAAGTAATATAGGAATTTGAAGGGCCACAATCTCTGAGAAGATGAAGTAATAGCCTTACCTTTGATTGGATTAGACATGCAAATCCTATCACATATTGTGTTGCTTGCTTGTATTCGAGCTTGGCTCATGAACATACCGGTCACTTTCTTGTCCTGTTCTGCCGAGGAAGCAACCAAATCTACTAGAAAACAACTCTATGAATATTTTGAAGAAAGTGACCACACCATGTCAGTATCATCATTATCCATAACAGTTTTTTCTTCTTCATTGTTAAGTCTGTGGTTGCCATAATCAACGGAAAATAGTCGAGGAGATTAACACTAAATATAAGATCATGCACTTTTTTTTTTGTTCAAAAAGATCATGCACTCTACATCAACAAAACTATTAATAATTAGAATAACGTAAGAAGCTTTGCTTAGTTGGTTTGATTGGTTTAAACTTTAAATGTTGCGTTTGCAAGAGTTTGCTGAAGTGGGCGGTTGCAGTAAATAGCGTTATTAAACAGTTTATACGACTGGCATAACGGTTGAAAACATATTCGTTTGCAGAATACTTATGACTGGTTGACTTGTGGGTGCAATAGCGGTTAAACAATAAATTAATAATATAATTGCATTATATAATTATAAAACATCAAAATTATATATATTGAACAGTTTTAAAATTAAATTTCAATATAACTAATAATCAAATTTTATAAAAAATAATATGTGTATAATATTTGCATTTATATTTTAATTTCTATAATTTAGATGAAGATGTGATTTCATTAAAAATATATATATTTAATGTGAAAAATAAGTTTATATTATAATTTTATATTAAATATATATGTATTAGTATGAAGAGAACATTTGTCAAGAGAATTTTAGTGATATGTTTTAATTATATAATATATATATATAATTATTATATATTTTTAATGAATATTTATTTACTAAAGAAATGTCAAATTTATTTATTTATATTGTAAATATAATATCCAAATATTAAATTTTTAAATAACATATGCTGATTTTAAAGAAATTTGTATTCATTTTTATTTTAAAAAAATTTCCACCCGCAACCGCAAACGCTGCTGGAAATGAGCTTTTGATTTTGAGGGATCTGGAGCAGTTTTGAATGTTTTGAAGCGGTAAAAAGCATTTGCGGTAATTGTAGTCAAACGCCAACAATCGCGACCACCAGCAAAAGCTGCGTTTGCGGATAGTAGCGGGTGAACCAATTAACACCTAAGGTGATTGTAGTCATAAGTATTCGGCAAACGCATCTGTTTTCAACCACTATACCAGTCGTACAAACCGCTTAATAACGCTCTTAACTGCAGCCGCTTATTTCAGCAAACTCCTGTAACCGCAATCGCAACCACAGCATTTAAACCAGTTAAGTCAACTAAACAAGTAAGATATTCTAATTATTAATAGATTTGTTGATGTGGAGTGCATGATATTTTTGAACAAAAAAAAAAAAAGTTGCATGATCTTATATTTAGTGACCATTTTCCAAACATTTTTTCTTTCATTCATCTCTATTTTTTTAAGTCGGAAGTGATTACCATAATCATCATAACTATATCCCAACCTTTCTCATCACACAACAGTATAACTATTTCACTTGAGCTTTAATGAATGAATGTGAAAGAAATGACGAAGCTGCCGTCGATCACGAATTGAATTTTGTATATTTGGTATCTAAAGTTGATTAAATGTTTCTTTTTCCTGTTCGTAACTTGTGGTGTGTTAATTCAGTATCATAATCTCATCAACATAAGCAAAAAGAAAGCAAGCCAAAACCAATCAAGAAAAGACGAAAAAAGAAAGGTCAAAAGCAAACGTCTTAGCTAAAAACTGAAGGTATCATACAAAATCCAAGATTGCTCCTACTCCGAATCACCGAAACACAAACGGATCAAGTCTCAATGAGAAACACGAACCCCAAAAAAAGATTAAAGACGAAATAGCATCATCATGTAGCAAAAGAGTTTGGACCTAGATAAGCCAAAAAAGGTGGAAAAGAGAGCCAAGTTTGGTTCAAAAACCAGACCTCAAAACTGAGGACCAGACGGTGCATCATCAGATTCATCATTCTCGTAAAATCGCTGACGGCTCTTGGGAGACAACATTGCTGGGGTAAACATCACACCTACACATGATTAACAGAGAATGATCTTCAATTCAGTATGAACAAGATTCAAAGGGTTTTATAAAGAGACTCGGAATGGCACATTACCATCTGGTAGGTCGAAGAAAGGATCAAAATCTGGTGGGATTTCTAAACCATGATCTTTCATTATTTGACGCCCAATCCGAATATGCTCATCATCTGCAGGAGGTGGAAAATTAGGTGGACCAGACGGTGCATCATTTGCAGGAGGAGGAAAACGAGGTGGACCCGATGGTGCATTATTTGCAGAAGGAGGAAAATGAGGTGGACCAGACGGTGCATCATCAGAATCATCATCTTCGTAAAATCGCTGACGGCTCTTGGGAGACAGCATTGCTGGGGTAAATATCACACCTACAGGATTAACAGAGAATGGTCTTTGGTATGAAAATCTGTATGAGATTCAAAGGGGTTTTATAAAGAGATTCGGAATGGCGCATTACCATCTGGTAGGTCGAAGAAAGGATCAAAATCTGGTGGGATTTCTAAACCATGATCTTTCATTATCTGACGCCCAATCCGAAGATGCTCATCATCTGCGGGAGGAGGAAGAAAATTAGCTGTACCAGACGGTGCATCATCAGAATCATCTTCTGCAGGAGGTGGAAAGTTAGCTGGACCAGACGGGACATCATCAGAATCATCCTCGTAAAATCGCTGACGAGTCTTGGGAGATAACATGTCCGGGGTAAACAGCACACCTACAGGATTTGCAGAGAATAGTTTTCAGTATGAAATTTTTTTATGAGATTCAAGGGTCTTATAGAGATTTGGAATGGCACATTACCATCTGGTAGGTCGAAGAAAGGATCAAAATTTGGTGGAATTTCTAAACCAAGATTCTTCATCATTTGACGCCCAATTCGAAGATGCGAGTCATCTTCATAATCAAAATCTTCGTAATCAGAATCATCAAAGTAGTTGTCCTCTTCATTCTCTGGGCAGCATTTAGTACAAGCCCCTGTTTTCTCGTCCCATACACTTCCGCAGTTGTAGCAAAACTCAAACCCGCATCTAACAAAAATACCAAAGGGAATATGACATTAATATGGTTGAACATAGAAACCTTGAAACTTATCTAATATGATCTAGAATTTCATGGTCGTGTTCCTAAGATTCTCAGGAGGACCAAAGTGTAGATAGATAGATACATACCTGCAAGTTATGTGATTGCATCCCTCTGTAAGCTCAATCATGTGTTGACACTTGCTACACTGGCGCCACATTTTCTTCACACCATCTGCTGGAGGATTAGGATGCAATTTCTTGTACTCGGTGCATGACAGCTTTCCATGCCACTGGACTTTACAGTCCACACAGAAGAGCCCACGACACTCAACACATCTCCTAACTCCAGATTCAGGGTAAACAGACAGTAAGCTACTGGCGGATTTAGAAATCTTGGTTTTAGACATCAAAGCCGAGCATCTCGGGAAAGGGCAGTAAACTCTCTCTGTGACAGGAATGGCATTCTCTTTAATCCGTTGTTTCCACATTTCAGTCAGTTTTGGAGTCAAAAGCCTGCCACAGGCATCCATAACCAGCTCAGACTTGCAGCCATCCTGAGGACATTGTGGAACCCTTCCATGAAGCAGCTTCACCTCTACATGGTTTCTCACGCACGGAGAGCAAAAGCGGTGACGGCATTTGCCGACAGAAAACATGCGTTCAGCAACAATATCATTGTAACAGATACGACACTCCTCTTTCCGAGCTGCTCTTACTTGGCGAGGATCTCTGAGAGGGGTGACTTGAGAAACGACTGATTCCCTAGCAAGTTTGTAAGCAAATTTAACTTCGTTTCCAGTCACCAGAACAGGCTGACTAGCTGTAAACTGTTGCCTGATCTGTTGCAAATCACTGACTAGGATGGAAATCTTTTTTTGCTTAGGCACCCATCTTCCCGTGACCTACATTCAAGTAAAACCCAATCTTATCAAATATATAAGACAGGGAAACATATGTAAACAACGATAACCGCTCAACATAATCTAGACCATTGCGCAGAAAACACAAGCGTAGGACCTAATAACTCACAATCTACTGTCTTATAGCTAGTGAAGGTCAGCGCAACAACTTCCTTATATTGCAAAGCAAAGAGAGATAGCAGTGGCTAACAAAATGGTCACAGTACAAAATGCTAGCATATTCATTGCAATACTTAATCACAGTTTCCAGATGAAAACACCAAGCAAAAAGACACACAATCGCACTATCTTTAAACTATATAACATTGGAAACTTGAACTAAGCAGCTTTCTTATAAGAATTACAAAGAGAATATATGCATTGAAACAAATCAGATAATCTTGTAAGAATCTATAAACAAAATTGGAATCATGAATCCTGAGTTTTTCAAATTAGAATTCAAGCAAGCGGTTCCCATATTAGTCAGTCATACGCCTAAAAAAGCTCCAAATCCAGTTAAGACGCATTGTGAGAGTTAAGTGTAACAATGAAGAACAGGAAGATCAGAAACTTACGTATTGGAAAATGGGATAAGAATCGCTGAAAAAAGCGATCTGTTTGATCCCCAAATTCAAGGCTTCGGTTAGTCCTCGTGTCAATGCCTTAGTCTCCGCTCCCTGACGACTCGCATCGCGGTCAACCAGTGGTCCCTTCATCTCAAACAACAGGTTATCCCTCAGGTCGCAAATAGCAACCCCAAATCCAGCCACCACGTCCGTCGTCTTCCCCTTCCCAACCTCATCGCTCACCAATCCCTTAAAGTAAAGTCTGTACAGTACGTTCCCGTTGAATTTTCCCGCGGCGGCACTGACCTTCGAACTGCCCTCGCCGACTGATTGTGCAGGACGAACAGTTTCCTGCGACCTAATGTACCCCGAAGTATTTTGGAAGTTACTGACTCTAATGTTAGGGTTTCGTTCATTTGTACGTACACCAGTGACCTTCTCGTGGGTTTTCCCAATTCCTCTGGAGTTTCCACCGCCCACGGCTCTCCTGAAATCGAAACCCCTGTTTCTGGGAGGAATAGCCGTCGAATCACCTCTTGGCTCCAAGGCGTTCAGATCGTCTTCCTCGATGACAGCATAACCACACCTAGCCTCAACTGGAGGCGACCGTGGCTGCTGAGGAGTACGAGATCGTGAAGATAGAGAAGCCGCAGGGGCCTCCTTAACCTTCCATCGAGAAGCATTATCGGAACCCGAGCCGCGAGCAGAGAATCCCATACTTGGCTAGGTTTTTGCTCCGGTGCGATTTCTGACGACTGTGCGTCCGTTTGTTTCTTATTTCTCACTGGTGTTAGTGACGAGAAGATTTTCTGTTTCACGTCGTCCTTTTTTCTTAAATACACTAAAACTCGTCAAATCGCACAAGAACGCACGTGTCATTTAGATATTAAAACCGGTATTTTTGGGAGTGGCTTACTTGAGACGCTTCTTCCTTGAATTTCGTCAAAATAAACCCAATAAAATAAGAGATAAATATAAAACTCTCACGTGTGTATCACGTGTAAACAACTAAAACCTTCTCTTTGAAATCTTCCGGCTCTTCTAGAGTATTTAGTACGCTTCGAGCTTTATTCCTTCTTCGTTTTCTTCCACTCTTGCGATTCAAAGCTTCTTCAAGTTGAGTCGTATCATGTTACACCAATGTTGTTAAAACCGGACCGGTGACCAAACCGGAAATGTTTTGGATCGTAATTCAACCAATTCGACCTAGTTTAATAATATTTTCGGAATAATATATTGTTTTATATATTTTTATATGACTATGTTTTATATATACTTTCCATGCATTTCCATTTGAATAATCCAAAGTTTGAGTGACTTGTGTCCACGCTGGATCATATTTTTGACTAACACAGCATTGTGAGGGTAACTAAAGTTCTGTATTTATACATGAAAGTGAAACTCCTGAATCATTCTTCTCCATCGTTGAATACACGGCAAATAAAAAGAATAATGAATGAAAGAAAAGCCAACAAAACTGATAAGTAAAACTAAATCGACTCTAATAATCTAAGTGCAGGTGGTTTGATTAGAGAGTTACTAAATCCTATATGCTCTAATATCATTATACTTCTGCAGTTATTTATTACGAACGTGATGAGTTACTAAAACTTTGACTTTGAATTGATGGAGCGGGGTGAGTTGCAGAGAATCAAAGGCTTAAAAGAAGAAAGAAACACATACCTAAAAGAAGTGTAAGACACGTCAATTCAATTCTTAAAAGAAAGTGAAATTTTTATTGTTTTATTTGTAAACCCTGGTTAATACGGTTTTTGGGTTCACTGGTTTCCAGTTTTTTCCCGGTCGGACCCGGTTTGTTAGCCGGGTCGGTTAACTACCTAGTGACCCAAACCGGGGATGAGTCTGGTTCACTCATCACTGTGTTACACCATGATTATCGCCGTATGTTAACCACGTCTCTTAGGGGATATATTGATTTAATTAAATAAAAAATCAGTTAAAATCAGAGCCGTCTCTACGTGCCACGTGTCAGAGTTTTATTGGACCGAGTTATTTCCTTCTCTCTCAGTTGCAATTCGACGATTCATGCCTTTGAATCGATTTTTAGATGAATCGATCAGCTATCAACGTCAGAGATTTGTCTTCCGACCTGTTGAATCTCCCGTTTCAACCATTACTAATAAGGATTTTCAAATTGACGCTTCTTCTACTGATCGGATCCAGTTAATTGTGGACTTGCCTGCTTCTGTGCAGTCCTTGCGCGCTTATTTGTGCTCTGTTCTTTATACCTTTCCTTCATCTCTAATGGTTTTCTTGTAAAGTTTTGTTCTTTTGTTGTAAAGTTTGTTCTTTTGTCACAACATAAATGACCTGATTGATCCTTGATAGTTTGTTTAATCATCAGATTGGTCTTATAATCATCATATCACTTTTAAATCCGCTCTAAATTGCATTAGTTTTCGAAATTTTATATAGATCACAATAAGACCTTTGTAATGGCCAGCATTCAGCTGAGTGCCTTCTAGATTGACCAGGCGGATGAAGATTGCCATAAGCTCTGCTCAGGCCATTGCGTGAGTTCTCAGAATCTCAAAACCATTCATGATAAAGTTTTATAGTTTCTGACATTGTTTGGTCCTTTTGTTTAGCTACCTACACACCATCATGCAACTCCGCATATAGTCCATGGAGATGTGAGAGCTAGCAACGTGCTGCTATATTCTGAATTTGAAGCTCAAGTAAAGGATTTTGGATATGGTAAGCTGATGCCTGATGATTCAGAAGACGGAGGAGCCACCAAAGCTAAAAGTAACAACGCGTATCTCTCACCAGAATGTGTTGCGTCAGGACAAGAATCAGAAACTGGAGATGTGTAAAGTTTCGGCATTTTGTTGCTGGAACTCGTTAGCGGGAAGAGACCAGTCGAAAGGATAAACGCAACGACAAAGCGGGGTATAACCGAATGGGTTTTACCGCGAAAGAAAGTTTGGTGAAATCTTGGATCAGAGGCTGAGCGAGGAGGAGCACGTAAAAGAGAAGCTGAAGAAGATAGTGTTTGTGGGGCTTATGTGTGCTCAGAGAGAACCAGAGAAGAGACCAACAATATATGTCTGAAGTGGTGGAGATGCTGATGAATGAATCAAAGGAGAAAATATATGAACTTGAAGCCAATCCGCTCTTCAAGAATCCACCACATAGCAGCAACGAAAACAATAGAGAGCAGCAGGATGAGATTATCAATTATATGCAGTCACTGCAGCGGCAAGTTGAGCTTTTCTTTTTGGAATATGAGTTTGGGTTTTGTTGCTTTGCTATTTCGAAACATAAAAGTTTATCTTCACACCACATGTTCTCTTTCACTTCTTCTATGTATAGGTTTGGTTGCAAACCCAAACTTATTTGTTCTCTCATTCTCCTTCTCCAAATTTTAAGAAATCAAAATCCTTTTATCATCATCATTCATTCTTGGAGAAAAAGATTCGTAGGTTGAGTGGTGTATCAGTCTTCTTTGCTCCATGGACATAAGTTTTCGGACTGCAATTTTATGGAACAGAAAGACAAGAAAGAAACTGTTGAGAAGGAATGTGAATATAGAGGTTTGTATGACGGGTTAGTTGGTGAAGGGCAGGACTATATTGTCGTCAAATCCGTCTCTACTGATCCTATAGCTGTTCAAACCATGGTTGTTATTCTTGAGCCGGACAAAGCCATGTCTTATTAGCAAGCTGAAAAGGTGAACACGCACAAGTGCAATTTCAATAAAACGACCCCTGAAATTAATTTTTTTTTACCGTGATTTACAGACACAAGCACATATATACAGTTTGTGTGATATTGGGAATGCGATTAATTGGAGGTACAAGCAAGTGCTCTTTTCTGCAACTATGGTTACATGAGTTAGTGCTCTACTTGTGTGAGTTTAAGGATCAAGAGTTGCAGGTTGTTTGTGAGACGCCTCAGATTCTACAAGAGTTAAAATTCGTCAGTGCTCTTAAATACTTGGTTTTGATGTCCATCATCGAAAGTGGAGAAGCTACCACGAGAACCATGTCTTCCTTGTTGTGCTTATCAAGTTTTTCACTTACAAAGACCACCAGAGATATTAGCAGAAAAAGGTAAGCAAGGGAAAGGGAATGTTCTGCTTTTGGAATCGAGCTTAAGTGTTTACCAAGGTGTCATCACCAAGCGGCCAGAAGTATCATCCTTGAGGACAAGGATGTTGTCGACGAGGGAGTATTGTTACAGGATTTTCTGGTTCACATATATCTTATTGTTGTTAAGTTATATGTGCTTCCAACTCAAAACCAATTGGCAATGAGTGAAGTGGCTCATATCCCTTATATATTACTTGAGATCCCTTCCAACTTCCGATGTGGGATATATTCCCTAATACGCCCCCTCGAGACGATGGTTCTTTGACCATCGATCTCGATATGTTCGGGCTTGGATCGACGGCACCAGTTTTAGGCCTTGTCGATAATTAGACCAACTTTGGGTCGGATCGGGTTGGATTGCGTGGATCGGGGCTCTGATACCATGTTAAGTTATATGGGCTTCCAACTCAAAACCAATTGACAATGAGTGGAGTGGCCCATATCCCTTATATATTACTTGAGATCCCTTCCAACTTCCGATGTGGGATATTCTCCCTAATATGCCCCCTCGAGACGATGGTTATTTGGCCATCGATCTCGATATGTTCGGGCTTGGATCGACGGCACCAGTTTTGGGCCACCCTATCAGAGCCCCAATCCACGCAATTCAACCCGATCCGACCCAAAGTTGGTCCAATTATCGACGAGGCCCAAAACCGGTGCCGTCAATCCAAGCCTTAACATCTCGAGGGGGCGTATTAGGGAATATATCCCACATCGAAAGTTGGAATGGATCTCAAGTAATATATAAGGGATATGGGCCACTCCACTCATTGCCAATTTGTTTTAAGTTGGAAGCTCATGTAACTTAACATGGTATCAGAGCCCCGATCCACGCAATCCAACCCGATCAGACCCAAAGTTGGTCCAATTATCGACGAGGCCCAAAACTGGTGCCGTCGATCCAAGCCCGAACATATCGAGATCGATGGCCAAAGAACCATCGTCTCGAGGGAGCGTATTAGGGAATATATCCCACATCGGAAGTTGGAAGGAATCTCAAGTAATATATAAGGGATATGGACCACTCCACTCATTGCCAATTGGTTTTGAGTTGGAAGCTCATGTAACTTAACATGGTATCAGAGCCCCGATCCACGCAATCCAACCCGATCCGACCCAAAGTTGGTCCAATTATCGACGAGGCCCAAAACTGGTGCCGTCGATCCAAGCCCGAATATATCGAGATCGATGGCCAAATAACCATCGTCTCGAGGGGGCGTATTAGGGAATATATCCCACATCGGAAGTTGGAAGGGATCTCTTATAATATATAAGGGATATGGGCCACTCCACTCATTGCCAATTGGTTTTGAGTTGGAAGCTCATGTAACTTAACACTTATATCCCGTTTAATGATTTTATTTTATGTATTTCGGTTTATCTGTTTTCGGTTTACCAAACACTTATCAGTTTATAATGCAATCCTTTCTTTCTCTATTACGAGAATCAAAATCAATCAACAAAACAATTACAATCTCTATAATCATCTCTCTTTCTCTCTATCAATCATAATCATCTTCATCATCATCATCATCGAATCTCTGTTCTTAGAGGTAATCCTTTGCCTCCTAGACTGTGATTTACCCTATCTTCGAGCTCTTGGTGAGTTCTAGATTGGAAATCCATCATTCCCCCGGGAAAACGGCCATTTAGTACCCCAATTATGGCTAGAGGTGTCATTTCGTACCTCAACTATTTAGGTGTGCTAATACGTACCCAAACTATACGATATCGTATTTTCAATACCTCAACTTTTCTCCGTTTGGCCGGAACATGCCTTGACTTTTTTTCCGTTAGTCAAACTCACGATTTCGTTAAACGGAGATGACTCGGCTGCCACGTAAGCTTCCCCGGATGTCAAAACGACGTCGTTTTGTCCAAAACCAAAAAAAAAAAAAAATGATTTTCTGGTTTAGAGTCCAATTTTGGTTTGATCCTGGTTTAGTTTGATTAAACCGTCTAATTATTTTTGGTTTTCTAAAACCAATTGATTGAATTTTATTCAGTCAAATTCTTTTTTCTCAGTTTAACCCAATTTCTCGATCGAATTTATCAATTTTATTATCTTATTCTCTTCTTAGAGACCCAATTTGGATTGAGAAAGAAGAAGAAATTGATTATTCGTTTTGTGTCTGATATACATTCCTCCAATTCACTGCAGGTTATGACGGATTGGCTGCTCCGGTACCGACCGTGAAGAAGAAAGGCTGTGTGGTTTTCTTCGCAGGGATGAATTTGGCGTTGACTGGCGAATCGAGAAGCAGAGATGTTGACTGATGATGGATCTGGGTGGATGTAGGTGTTGTAGAGATGTTCGTGACCTTGGAAGAAGCTTTCTCAGAGAGGCGAGAAGATGAGATATGAGTTTGTGAGGAAGAGAAATGCGATCTTTGGGGGAGGAATCAGGGAGAGGGAGATGAGACAGCGCGGTGGAAGAGAGAGAGGTCGTCGAGGTCATCGGTGGTGGAGAGGAGGTTGTGGCGGGAGGAAGAGAGAAGGATGTGAGGGGAGATGAAGAGAGAGAGAGAGAGAGCATCTTTGAAACAACAACAACACAGAGAGACACCATAAGAAATTTCTGAGGAAGAAGATGAAGATCAAGAGGGATTGAATTATTATAATTTCTCTTTCTTGAAGTTAAATTAGATTTCACAGGTTAGTTTAATTAAATTTCGGGGTTGCTAAGAAAAAAAGAAGAAATTGATTGAATATTATTGAACCAATTGGTTTTAAAAACCGATAATAATTACAAGTTTAGTTAAAGTAAATTGGGATTAAACCAAAATTTAATTTTAACCCAGAAAATCATTTTTTTTTTTTTTGGTTTTGGACAAAACGACGTCGTTTTGACCATTCTTTTCTTTGTTTTTCACCCTTTTACCACACTACTAGGAGACTAAATCTTTGTTGAACGCACTCACCTTTTTTGTTTACTTAAGAAATAAAATATGTAGAAAGAACTTATTGTTTTGTTTTTCTGTCTTGTTTATGCATGAATGGCTTCCACAAGGGCTATTTTTTCTCATTACCTATCATGAGGTTAAATCTTAAATAGAGATATATGACAGGACTTGGGACGAATATAAGTGAAATTGTGTTGTCCATTTTTATAATCAATTCTATGACATTAACAAGCTTGGCAACAAATTTACGAGTCATTCGAGCCTGATCAGGCTAAATGGCTCATCGTCATGGACCATGACATATTTGCCTGAAACCGCATCTCTATAGTTGTTTTCTTTGTTCTGTCTTTTGTCTTGTTCAAAACTCTAACAAAAGTATATGATTATTTGTTTACCTTACTAAAAATTACTGTGGTCTTGTAGTACATGAATACAGAACACCCTTCTTTGTATGTGGTTGAGTAGTTTTGGTAATAACATGAAATTTCTAAGACTAGAAGATTATGTAGTTGGGTAATTTTGGTAACCGGCCACTGTTTACCGGGTAACGGAAACGAACCGGACTGAATATAGAAATAAAATTGACAAATCGAGGGCAATAAAAGTTTGTTTTTTTAATAATGTTGACAAAAAATAATACTTTTTATAATTTAACAAGACAGCGACGTGGATCTGACAGAAATTAAGGGTTAAAAAGGCCATCTCCTAAAAAATCACAGCCATCCATTTTCTCTCTCTCTCTCTCTCGTTCGAGCTTCCCTTTCCTCATCTCAATCTTCATCTGCCATCTCAATCGATCTTTCTCAATTCGTATGTTCCCTTTCACTCATATTGAATCTCTTCTCGTGGAGTTTGAATCTGCTGAATCTCAAAACCCTAATTCTGTTTCTATTTGTTTTTTGTTTTTGTTCCGGGGTTTTTGTGGGATCATTGGTTTATTAGTTTGGATCCTAAATTGTGATTGAGATTTTGGATTTCGAAAATATTTTTTCTGTGATTATTTACCAACGATGTGTTTCTTCACTAGTATGTTGACGCATCTCTAATTGAACCGTCTCTGCGCATGCACAGATCGATTCTGTGGAGTTCTTCATCGTAGATGCATTTTATGATTCTTATATTCCTAGCATCAATCTGAAATTTTGAATATTTACAGTAGATTTAAGACTTCTCCTACTTTTTGAATTGGCTGAGGTAATTGATAAGGTTCGAGTTCGTTAATTTACTCAGCAGCTAAAATCCATCATATTGTGAGTGGTTCTCCGTGAATTTTTGCTCCGTGATAGATTTAATTTGGTGTACTTAATCAGGGGAATTCAACTTCTATAAAGAGGGTTTGATTTTCGATGTGTCTGGTGTGAGCAATTTGAGCGTTTTTTTGAAAGGAAAGTGTTCGACAAAATGCCTGAAAGATAGTGTTTTTTTTTTTTTGGGGTGATTTTCTAAAGCTGGAGTATGTAGTTTCTTGCTAATAGTAATAATTAAGCAGAATCATATACATTATACTTTGCTCAACATATTTTGGTGGTTTTTAAAGTTCAAAAGGTTTGATCTTTAGTGCTGCAATATGGAGCTTCAATCCATGGCACCGAGATGGAAGTGGAAAGGTGCTGCAGCAAAAGCTCTTGCGGAACCTATTTCAGAATCAGTCTCAGAGCTCCAACACTCTCTAACCAAAACCGAGTCCTTAGGTTCCCTCTCGAGCTGCAACGTGCTTCTAGCGGTTGAGCCAGAGCAAGCTGAGTTACTTGACCGCTGTTGTTTCGGCAGACTCGTTCTATCAGCAGAGAAAGTAAAGAAATGGATACAGTTATCCTTTGAAGAAGCTTTCTATTTGCTCTACAACCTCAAATGCATCAAAATCAATCTTCAAGGTCGTTGCTTGGAGAAGGAAGCAGAGACATGGATGTACATGAGATCAAAAAGACCAAACTTCCCGGTATTTTTCAAAGCTTATTCACATTTACGATCGAAGAATTGGGTTTTGAGATCCGGGTTGCAATACGGTGTGGATTTCGTGGCGTACCGTCACCACCCATCTCTTGTCCACTCTGAATACTCGGTTTTGGTTCGGTCCGGTGACAGTGACAGTGACAGGTTAAGAGTGTGGTCAGATATCAATTGTACTGTTCGGTTAAGCGGAAGCGTTGCAAAAACGTTATTGACTCTCCATGTCAGTGGTAACTCTAACAGAGAGGATTTGAGTTTACCTGCGTGTTTGGACAACTACATAGTGGAAGAGCAGACGATAAGTGGTTGGAGCCCAGAACTCAGTCGTGAAGATGAAACCAATCCGAAACCAAATGTTACCACTGTGAGTAAAGCGCGCCTAGGCGACGGGCGACATGTTTGATGGGTCTGACGCCTTTACCTATCAAGGCACACCGCCATCCATTAGGCGAGCGGTTTGTAGATTAGGCACATTAGGATTTTTTGTCTTAAAACAGTTTTATTTGGTTTTTAAAACACAAGTTTTGTGATTGGTTCATCACTTTTAAAAACCATTCTTAGTCAATTTAGTATTAGTACTGGTTTTGATTTTCATTTTTCCATAATAATGTAAACAATTATTTTCAGTTTTAGTTGAGATAAAGGAGATGCATAAAGTTTTCTTTCTAAAGGAAATCTCAAATCTCTTTTCAATCGTTCACTTATTAATAAGTCGCATGAGCAGTGTTATACTAATTGCAACTCAGATAATCTACAAAACAACCAAAACAGTGATCATCATCATTATCATACATTTAAAAAAAAAACACGCAGTAAAAGAAAGAAGCTCCAAGTTATATTGTTACAACAACATAAACCATACTAGACTAGACTGGGTAATTGAAACACAACTCAAAAACTTATTTCATCTAAAAAAAGAAACTATACGAAAAAATCTAATCAAATTTGAAAATGACTAGGATGAGATTTGGTCATCCTAGCCTCACCGGCCGGTTCATCATTATCAATCCTCTTGATATTCCGGTAAGCTGCATATGCGATCACATAGAAGATAACAAGTATGATCAAAACCACAATGTTGATGACTGATACTTTTCTCCAGCTCTGTTTTAAGCTACCAAGAACACCAGCTTTGCAAGAGCTACACTGGTAACAGAGTAGTCTCTGGTCATTATTCCACAACATACAGTCCGGGTTCGGTCCAATCATTTGTCCTCCTGGAACCCACACTGTCTCGTTCACGTACGTATAGCCACAATCTGTTGGCGGCTTGCAACATCCGGACTGCAGATTTAAGACAAATATAAATCATATAAGGCTTGGTTCGCTTTAGACTAGAAGGGCAACATTGTATAATAAGTCTAAACCATCGAGATAACTGTAAAAAGCCGGTAAAAGTGAAAGTTTAAAGGGATTATTTGGAGAAACTCTGTCCCAAAACCAGAAGTATCGCACACTCATCTGACTCGTAACCCACAAGTATACAAAGCTGTAAAAACTCTTTGATGGGTTAAATCTTTTACCAAAACAGAGCAATCTAGAGTAGTTGTTTAGGACAAAAGAAAGACTTTAACATCTACCCATTGGATCTTTCTATTTCATATAATACTGGTGTCTTGGTTACTACTATATATTCGATGGTGATTACAAGTATTAAAGTTCGTATGGTAGCTCAACATATATGTGGATAGGTCAGAAGATAACACGAAGAATATTTATGAACAAAAGTACAAAAGCCAGAACTTGGCCAATAAGAGGCAGAGATCAGTCAACACAATTTAGGAGCCAGACATTTCTATTCACGAGCTCTCACATGATGAAACAGATCCATTTATGGTTACCAGAAAAAGTTGGAAATAAAGAATAAAATTGGAACTTGTTTGGTTTTTTTTTGCTACAAACTAAAACAGTGTGAATAATTGCCGGAGTGATGTGGAGAAAAGGTTGAAAACAGATTTATACTCCACTCAATAGTCAACAAAGTATTATCATCATATAAGAGACTTCTTAAATTCATTACGTTACTACAATTCTATTTTGTTTTGTAACCTGATAATGTATAAAGATGTCCTGACAAAACTGAATATTCAGTTTTGAACCTGATTAGTGAATATCCAAAGAACGCGTGCCACCCAAACTCATGTAAACATCCATTTTCGCTTACGACTTTTGAACAGAGTATAAAGTAACTAGCTTTTTATGTTCTAGATTAAGACATGATGTTTTTCTACATTAGCAAAATAAAAATTATGGATTTTTTTTACCTCAATGGGACTAAGCTTCCTGAAGTAAAACATCTGAGGAGTTTCTGGAACGCCATTTAAATGTCTTCCAACCTTCTTACAAACTCCAGAACCCCTAACACACGATCCGATATCCCTCCAATATCCCTTATCCGTGACCCGGTCCTTGAGCCAACCCGAGTAATCGCCGAGATAATAATCAAGATACCTCCGGTTCATCACAAACCGGCCTGAGCCTTTATCAGTGACGGCGTAAGCGAAGATGATGAATCCAATGAGAGCGGCGATCACGAAGAACATGACGAAAAGGTAAAGCCACATCAGGAATTTGTTCCGGTAACAAGCTCCGGCTATTCCTGCTAAGGAAACCACCATGATGGAGATTCCGATGACGATGAGCGGCCACTGGAGGAATCTGAGGCAGTCGGTGGAGTTAGCTCGGCTGCTCAGCCATATTCCGCCTCCGAGGATCGGAATCGAGAGGAGGAAAGTGAGGAAGTTTACGAGACCTATTAGATCATTGCTCGTTCTCATGGCGCTTTTGTTTGAGTTGTGTTGCTCTGTTTTCTTGTGCGATTCTCTCTCTGTTGCTGTGTTGTTGAAGATATAGCGGTGAGGAAGAGGTGATGCTGAATGTGATGAATTACATCATCAAATGTACATGCTTATGCTCTCTGATTATGACACGTGTTAAGTGACGGTTATGTAGTTTTTTGTTTGGTTATATATGCTTTGATTGACGGTGCTAAACGGAAGGATTGTATATACATCTGAATGTGATTAGTGTAGAGTGTAGACTGTGTAGTGATAATTCATCTTAAACTAAATGTTAAAAAAACTGATATACATTTTATAACTTCTCGGACCCACAGTATCCTAAAACGCACTTAACGATAAATAAAAAAGGATGCTTTAGCTTTTTACTACTTTTGCTCAAACCTTTAAAAAAGTTTTCTCCGACCGACCATACTAATATCAAGTCACCTCAATCCTACCCAAGTTTCCGAACATTGGCACGCCTTCGGCTGAAAATACATTATAATTACTTCTTTTTTTGCTTAAATGAGTGGGCTTGGAGAAGACGATGAATGGTACTTTAGGGCCCATTTTACTTTAATGTTATGGTCCATTTTAGCAAGACTATTGATTTGCGTTTAACTCTAAGAAGAGAAGTAGATTTTGATAAATAAGAATAACAATGTGGACACTTGACAGTTGACACTGACAGAAACAAAGAAAGAAAAAAGACATGAAAATATATACCTTACCGGGAAGACTAATTTGTTTCGGATATGTTCAGATTATATTTTTCTTTGTTTTGATTTACATTTGACATTGTTTCTTAAGAAAATGATTACATTTAGCTGCAGCCGGAGAGGAAAAACAAAGCAGTCAATAACCAAATTGTTGACAAATGAGTGAATAAGAAACGATTAAATTTAAAAATAACCTATAGTGTATAGCTACTAATAAAGTAGAATATATAAGATTCCCGGTTTTGGAATTGGACTTTGGGAATTGTCTAAAACCGGAAATGAAAATTCAAAAATCAAAAACAATGCTCAAAACGACAAAGGAGTACGCTTTGTCATGCTGCGTTTTGGAATAACCTTTTGTTCCCTTCTCTCCTCTTTTCTTTTTCTCAGACTCACTGCCCAAAGCCACAACACACATTACCACCCACTTCTCCTTCTCTCACATCTCACACTGTTTACTCTTGGATTCCACAAAGTTGAAGAGAAAAAAAAAGGAAAACTTAGGTTTTGCTTCCCCCAAATCTCTCTACCCATTTGATTTGCACATTTTCTTTTACAGAAGCTGAATCTTTGCGTCAAGCACAAACCGTCCTCATAGCGTAAGTAACTACTTTTGTTCCTCTGTATTTGCTTTTGATGAATGTGAAACTTAGATACACAAGCTTTCCCTGGAAAATGTACTTTCTTTTCCGAGTTAAAGTTGTGGTTTTTCTCCTCTTTTTCGTTGACCCTTTTTGGATATTCCGATTCTCCTTCACATGTTGCGTTTCTAGTGTCGCTAATCACTGAAATCTCGAGTATTTTCTTTGTCTTCCTTCTCATTTTAGCTTTAATCAGAAGTAAAAGAAAACTTCATTCTTGTAAATAATGAATATCTAGGAACTTGGATATTTATTTGGAGGGAATTAACATATAGGGTCTAAGCCTCTCGGAGCTCGAAACATCAAAATGTCTCCTTTTTTTCTGGTTTCTTCTAATTTTTGTGTTAATCTTATTTCAGCTTTTATTTTTACTTTTGAATCAGGATATTGGGATAGTTTAATATTTGCACTACAGTTGTTCATATCTTGTCTCATTAAAAAAAGGAACTCTCCTTTTTTTCTTTATTTTTAGTAAATGTTAAGGTTAAATGCTAAAGCTTTTTCAGTGCTGCACTGTGATTGTTTGCTCATGCTTACTTTAATTTAACATGATGATTGCATGATTCACTCAAGTGGATTTACAAATTAGATTCTCCTTTTTCATGTAAAAGTTTATCAACCAAATAGATTTCAGGTTGCCTTTGTCTTTGAGTGGGTATTAAATCTGTTTAAGTTATGTTGTTTATATGTATATTTAAAAATGTTTTAACTCATCATGATCCATGATAGTAGTAGTTCTTCAAAGTCTAAGTCCCCTCCTTACACGGCAATAATAGAGGAGAGAATGGAACTTGATCTAGAAGTTGACAGTTTAACCCTCTTGTGTACCATTTAGGAGGGTGAATCTGGTAGGGACATTAAAGTAAATCGGCCACCTTATGCTGCTTGTGTAGTTGTGTAGTAGGACCCCTTGGTACCAGCCTTCATGATGATAGGTTGTGAACATTACATAGTCAAGAGGCCACAAAGGAAGATGCCTTTTTTGGTGAATTTACAGTCAAACACCTTGTTTAGTTAGCATCAGTGGTTACAGTGTCAAGATATGAGTTTATTTGGATAAATCCAGAACTAAAAGTCAGCTCTGCAGTCTTTTGAAATCATCTTTTGGCGATATGATTCTTGTTTACCTGAGATTTTGACTCTAATTTGTGTTTATTGTATCTGTCTCATTTTAAAATATTGACTAAGGTGTTGGTATTAAAGACCAAGTCTATTATGGTGTCCTAGAGCTATGAGTGAGCAGAGTCAGCAGTAGTCTTAAGTGAAAAAAAGGAACCGTACTTTTGTTGTGAAACCGGGTGTCTGATTAAGAGTCATAAACACGAGGGTGTGCACTGAATCTTAATGTGGTTTTACAGTTGGTAATGCACAATCCAACGAATCTCTATGTCTGACGTAAGACTCTAGTAAGAAGTTCAATTAAGATTTTGTTACTTCTTTAAGATGTTCATTTTCTGGTAATGGATTTGGTTTACAGAGGTTAAAGAAATCTTTTTTTTATTGCTTATCCTGTTTGTAATAAATCCTTTCATGATTTCTCTGCCATATGATTCTTGAATACGTCTCCATGTTCATGCATTAAATATTCCTGAGCCCTCTACAATTCTTGGTGGGTCAGGGCTACATTGAAGAAGCAAAGAAAGAGCTGGAGTAGGGAACTATCTTTTCTATAAACAAGGTTTTTATTCGTCCTGTGCATTGGAGGAATAATAATTACAGTATGCAGACCCAAAAGGCAAGGTAAATCTTGGTTTTTTTGTCTTTCTATTGTTTCTTTGCATTTATGGCTGGTTCTTCTCCCCTTTTGTGGTTTCCTTGTGGGAGTTGGTTTTTCAACACTGAATCTTAAAGTTTGCATTCTTGTGGTCCTCACATACTTATTGTTTCTATTTAATCATCTTATCACAATTTCTCTCTAACCCTCTTTTGAAATAAGAAGATCCAACAAGTTATGACCTTTAATGATCTGTTACTATTAGTAAGAAGTTTTTTTTTCTTTCTCTGGCACATTTGTTTGCTACTGTGGACTGTAAATATCTTCTTGGTTTTCAGTTTTTCACATTTTTGCTTTTCAATTTTTGTGTGTATTGGGGCAGAAATGGATCTCCAGATGTTCCTAAGAAGGTGTCTCCTCGAGCTGCTCGGCCACTGAAGATACCTGCGCTAGAGCCTGACTCTTCTTCATCTCCTGTCTCAGCTATCAACAGAACACCAAAGGATAAAAGTCCAAAAGTTCTGGATCGTAGGTCTCCAAGAAGTCCTGTCTCTGAGGTTTGAGCCTCCCCTTGTACTAACCTGGTTTTGGATTCAATCTAGGCTATTGGAAAAGATTTCCTTTTAATTGGTTTATTACTTTATTCTATGTTGGGGATATCCGGATTTCATAAAGTATCTTTTATTTGCATGATCCATGATAAGCCTTTCCATCATAACATGTTTTTGTATTGACTTTGATGAGAAACGTTTAGGATACATTAAATTTTGGGGCCTATGGGATATACAATTAGGTGGAACATTTAATTTGGAGTAGTTGAGAGATGATAATGTAACTAATTTTCACTCAATTGTCTGTGTCTTCCTCTCCTTGAGATTGCTGTAACGCCTCTATGTTTCTTTGGTAACAGAAGAAGAGGCCAAGTAGAATAACAGAGCTAGAGTCGCTAGTCTCTCAGCTTCAGGAAGAGCTGAAGAAGGCGAAAGATCAAGTCTTAGTGTCTGAGACATCAAAGAAGCAAGCAGAGCAAGAAGCAGAGGAGTCCAAGAAGCAGCTGCAAGAAGTTTCCTCTAAGCTTAACGAGACGCATAACCAGTTTTTGGAAGTTTCAGCCTTGGAAGAAGAGACTGATAAAACCGTTGCTCCTGATCAACGAGGTGTATCTCAGGAGTGTGATTTGGAGTTTAGTGTTACTGCTGATGAAAGGTCAGGATTGGCTGTTGTTGTTCGTGAGATCCGACAACTCAAGCTTCAGATTGAGATGGTAGCTTCGTCTGAATCTGGTCATTTGAAACAAGCTGAGCTGCGTAACTTGGAGATTCAGCTTTTGAGAGGGAACTTAATGGACACTCTTTTCCTCGTCGAGAATTTTAGGAACCAAGTTAAAGACTGTGAGGTATCAGACGCTGAAACGGAGGCTTTAGCCACCGAGACTCTTAGGCAATTGGAGAATGCTAAAAAGGCAGTAGAAGAGTTAAAATCAGATGGCACAAAAGCAGTTGAGAGTTACAAGAAGATGGCAATGGAGCTTCAACAGTCAAAAACGAGGATGATATGGCTTGAAACTCTTGTGGATAAACTTCAGACCAATCCAGGAGATTTGGCTAGTCAAGAAAGCCTGCTTAAAGACTACGAGAGTTTAAAACTTGGCGAAGCAAATGAGATGAAGGTAGAAGTATCTTCCTTGAAATGTGAGGTAGAGCGTCTTAGAGCGGCTCTAGAAGCATCTGATAAAAAAGACCAAGAAGGGAATGCAGAGGCTTCTTCTCGGTTACGGATACAAGCCGAGCTCCAGTCTGAGTTGAAGATAGCTAAATCCGAGATAGACGAGCTAAAGGCGAGACTGATGGACAAAGAAACAGAATTGCAGTTTATTTCAGAGGAGAAAGATAATCTCTACCATCAGCTGATGAAGAAGCAGAAAGAGACAGATGTTGAAGCTGAGCTTAAGCAACTAAGGGAAGCCATTGAGAACTTAAAGGCGGATTTGATGGATAAAGAGACGGAGCTCCAAATCGTTTCAGACGAGAACGAGACATTGAAGTCGGATATCCACAAGAGGGAGACAGATGTACAAGACGCGTTCATGAAGCTAGGAATTGCGATGGAAGAGGCTGACAAGAGTAGCAAGAGAGCGGTTAGAGTCACAGAGCAGCTAGATGCCACTCAAGCTTCAAACACAGAGATGGAGACAGAACTCAGGAAGCTCAAAGTTCAGTCAAACCAATGGAGAAAAGCTGCTGAAGCAGCTACTGCGATGCTCTCTGCTGGAAACAACGGGAAATTCGGTGAGAACTATAATCAAACCAACTCTCCTTACTCTGAGGATATCGACGATGAGTTGACAAAGAAGAAAAATGGGAATGTGCTCAAGAAGATTGGTGTTCTGTGGAAGAAGCCTCAGAAATAGCTGGAGAATTAACTAATATAATAATAATAATAATTAGGTAATCTCTTTCTAAAGTTCGTATCTTTCCGATCATTTGTCTCTATCAAGTATCTAAAGGAACTGAGTCTCTCTTTGCCCATCTCGGGTTCTGCTTTCTCAGGTGCTGTCGTTTTGGAGTTGGATTATAAGAGAAACTCCGGTGACTCTGGTATTGATGTGAATTAGTAGTTTGAGCATTATGTTCTGAAAAATACATGTTTGAAAGATTTGAGTTTGGTAATTTTAAGTTTGAGTATTCAGGAGGGAAGCTGTTAACTTAATTATTATGTCGTTGTGAAAACCACTTGAGCAGAGGCACGAAAGTCTCTGGCTCCTTTAGCAGGTTTGGAATTATCACTGGGCCCAATGTAAGGCCCAATGAGTCCTCTAGAATAAGGCCATTCTTTAACGAGATAAATATCTTCAGGGATGGATGTCTTCGCCCTTCGGGCACAAGTCTAATTTGTACTTACCAAACATCTACATGTCGGTTTATGATTCTGCATTTTTCTGATAGCCAGATAATTGTGTTCAACACCTATATTTTCTTTCAATTGCTCGATGATTACTTTTCGGGAAGTGATGTTTAATTGTCATATTTGCTTCATTCATTTAGGTGTGTGTATATACACACGTATGCATGTTTTGTTATATACAGAAAACACGTGTTTCTGTGTGTAAAGCAACTACCAACCAACATTTTGTTTTTTAAATTCAAAACATTCTCCTAAGTGTATATTATTCCGATGTAAGCAATATTAGGCATTAGGTTAGGTGAGATTTTTTCTTAGTCATCATTTCTGGTCTTACATTCTCACCCGCAAATAAACCAATACACACATTTTAAACTATTTAAAGCGCAATTCCATGGGTACTCGATTTTTTTTTTTCTTGCAAAAATGTCTCCTTTGAAATGATTAGAGTTCTACTATATTAGTATTAATGAGTCCACTTTTTGTTTTGTTAAGGAATTAGTCCACATTATACCAATATATATATATAGAGATTTGAAATTCTACCAATAACATTACCAAGATTGATCCTTTACGTCACTAAATCAATAAGTAGGTTGACATGAAAAATTCAACTAAGTAGAAACATCAATGTCATTGACCGCGCCATTAAGAAACCTCTAGACGTCAAAATATTTTGAGGAGAAATTTATTATGATTAAAATGGGGAAATTAGGGTTTAATTAAGGCTAAACACAGAATTCCATTCACTATCTCCATTTGTTGTTTATTCCAGAAACTCTTTGAATTTCACTTAGTTTTGAAAAATAACTAGTATTTTCGAAGTTAGAAAAACAAAAGGAAACGTTTCATTCAAGACATAGTGAACAATCAACTTACAAACGAAGAAACTCAACAATTTAGATCAGAAAAAAAAAGGAAAAAAAAAGAAAAACTCCCCAACCCCATTTTGCAAGTTAAAAACTCTTTGATAAAGCCCTAATATTATATCTATATTTCCTTAACCATTTCATAAAAAAGCTAGCCCCCATATTTCCTTCCAATAAAAATATGATAATCAAACCCTAAATCAAAACACAAATAAAATTGAGGTTTTAATTTGAACTACATCAAAGCACCAGAATTAATATAGTTCATATTGGTCCAAATTTCTCTCCCTGAATCAATATGATCTACATGACCACTTCCTCCTCCTGTATTCATCATCCCAAAGCTCTCTCCATTCATCTGCCATGGAAATCCCCACAAGACCTTGTTTGGATCACCCATCGCTATATCCAGACCGTTGCCCCCGTTTCCAAACGCAAAACCAGCGTTATCCTTATGTTGGCTTGTCCCAAAAACACTCTCCATGTCAGACTGATGAGAGCTACTGAATTCTGAATGAAACCCTAGATGTGAAGAACCCCCCGGAGGTTGCTTGTTCAGTAAGGCAAATGCTAAGCTGAGATCAATTTGTTCATTGTTGTTGTACCCATTGAAACTCGCCGTCGAGAACGCTTTCCCGTCGTGAGACGCTGGTTCTGGTGTAGTTCTGAGGCTTCTTGTCGCGGAAGATGTGGAACGTTTGTTTTTCCGGCAGCCTCCTCCGACGGGGATGTTCCTTAGTGTTCCGCCTTTGGTCCAATATCTCCGGCATGATTTGCAGAAGTAGCGAGGCTGAGAGAGGCTGTAATTGTTGTAGTAACAAAACTTTGTGTTTGTTGAGTCGCAACGTGGACATCTCAGGGCTAGCTCCGGTGGCTGTGGCTTTGCCGCGGCAGTCACGGGAGAAGGTTTCTTCTGATGGTGATCTTGTGCTGGGTTTGATAAACATGATACTCCCATGGCTTCTCTTGCTTTGTTATAATTCCCAAAAACATCCTTTAAGAAAAAAATAAAAACACATTAAGATTCTAATTTGAATAAACAAGACCCATCAAGATTCTAATTTAAGTAAACAAACCCCATCAAGATATATATTAGAAATTGCATTGGATCTTATTTGGAGTTTTACCTGGTGCTGTAACAAATGATCCATAAGAGCTGAATCTGAGAAGCTCCTTGAAGATTATTAGATGAGTGTAAGTGTTTATGTGGTAGGAGATGGAGATTGTTTCTTGTGATCAGAGAGAATGAAGGACATATATATGAGTAGAAATTAAAAGTGAAGCAAAAGGAAAAGCCAAGCATCTGTATATATACAAGGGAATTTAGGAGAAGAGAGAGACAAACAGTTGTTTGTGGCCTCCATCCAATATTAATTAATTTATAATATTTATATTCTATAAACAATGGGATGGAGAAGAAGAATAATGTGAACCATTTCCGAACGTGATTAAGAACAGACCATAAAGCCGCCGTTTATGATTTTTTATTTTTTAACATTCCCATATAGAAACCGTATCTTACTGTTCGTTGATGTGTTTTGGAACCTCTCACGTACTGAAATGTTTTGTGTACAGTACACCTAAACAAAATTCTGTAAATGCGTGTTATTATTGTAATTCTGATACAAAATTCTACATTATACATATGATGAATGCTTTTATTTATCTTCTTCGATCAATATCATTCATATGTATACACACGAAAATATTTAATTTACAACAAAACACATGTA
Organism: Erythrophleum ivorense; assembly: GCA_026724425.1. Classification (NCBI taxonomy): domain Eukaryota; kingdom Viridiplantae; phylum Streptophyta; class Magnoliopsida; order Fabales; family Fabaceae; genus Erythrophleum; species Erythrophleum ivorense. The sequence goes on along the minus strand of JAIUCV010000071.1, from coordinate 5,881,396 downwards.
GCGTAATTAACGTCTATAACTATAGTCTGAAATAATAACTAGTTAAGCTCGCTTAGTTACGCCACAATAAAATGTATCGGTCAAAATCTTTTAGCGGTATATGATGATGAGTTGCAATCGTTGTCACTAATGTGAAATAGATCTATTTTGTTTAAGATGAATAGTGAGCGTACGATGATGGATGAGAGAGATGGTGGTGTTCATCGTCGGATTCCCACGCACTCTCATTTTCTTTGTAATTTCTGTTTTATTATGTCTCAATGGTCCGTTGAGTTGTCACCACGTGGGACCCATACTCATCGCGCCATGTCTTGTTCTTCCTTAGGCATCTGCATCGCAGAGACTCTCAAAGTTTCTGAAAAAAATAATTTTTTTAGTTTTTTTTTAAGTTTTCGTAAAAAAAAAAAATAAAAAAAAAAAATAAAAAAAAAAAATGGACGAACCGTGTGGTGACACGTGTCGAACTCGTCTCAGAAACGACTCTCAAAACTCGTCCGGGAGAGACGATTATGTGCAGAGTCTCGCCATGTCATCATTTTTTATTATTATATTTTTTTTTTTTCTAAAAAACTGTGCAGAATCTCTGCGATGCAGATGCCCTTATATGACCGATCTTTTTCACCTTCGTATACTAGAAGAGTGGGCAAATATTTATTTTTTACATTGCCATCCATTACATATTCTGAATATAATTAATCTCAACTTATATAGAAGTTCATAATGGGGTTCTATTACTGTTATGCATTTGATAAAATATACACATTATTGTTAATATTTTTTTCGAGAAAAACATTCAAATCATATCAGATGTACGTAGAATGCAATATTACTCAGTAATGAAGCTCAATCAATGGTTTTTAAAAGTGGGACAATTATTAATTTATTATCATATACATACTTGTTATGGATATTATATTTTGTTGATCTATTCGAAATATATGTAAACAAATGTGAATACAATACTTTTAGTTACATCTTTAAAAAAAAAAATGTTTATGTAAATAGAACACATGATGAAGCAAAAGCAAAGAATTGGCCGGAGAATGTGTAGGTCATGATGTGCTTGCATTATCCCATGGGGGTTTAAAGTTCATAGAGACACAAATCACACTAACACATCGGTTTTCGGAAAAGAGACTTCTATGAAGACCGATATTTGGTCTAAGGACCATACCCACACATATATTATTTTTATTTATATATTGTTTTATACAGAATTTTAAACGTTGTGTCATGGGAAGAGAGAATGAGTAACTCATATATCCTGTTATTATATAAATTAAAATAAAAATCCGTTGCTCTCTAGTGATTTTTTTTGTTGGTCTACTACAAAATATGTTTCTTTCTTTATTACAAAAACGAATAAGTAAATGTATGAATGGAAGTACTGAGAAGAGACGAATCAATCTTTTTTTTTTTCGTAGAGACGAATCAGTCATCCAGTAATTTTTTCAACAGCACAAGATTTTATGATATCAGTTTAGACGAATCAGTCATATCCAATACCTTCTATAACGTTTCGTTTTATTTTTGAAAGGATGGGAAAATCATTTTATTATTAACCTGTAGTTCTCAGCTAGAAAAACTGCTGATTCATTCACAAACAATCATTGGTCATCAAATATAACTGATGATCATTATATTTCCTTTGGACCCTACCTATATACTTATGGCTCCCAGTTTTTATCAAACTAATCATGATTCATGACTATCTTTAACCTTTTAATTTAAATTACATTGAACTTTTTATTTATATACAAAATTATAGGACTAATACTCTAATCGTAATAGGGTTTATCGGAATATCAAACTAATCTATAAACTATATGGATCAAATTTCAAAATATGTAGAGGTCGAGAAACAGGGATGAGAGTGACATAACATGAATCTTCCGTTCGAAACCAGCAATTCAGGGATCGAACATTATACTATGTCTACATATTATTGGAAGTGGTGGGACCCATGGGGAAATATAATTGGAAAATAGACAAAGAGTTTTGGGTTGACCAGTCAAAGTTGTAAAATTTTCAGTTGCTTTAGAGTCATAATAGACAAGTGACAAAACTAGAATTTCTTGGGCAATGAAAAGAAGTTAAAGCAGATCGTATTGATAAGAGAGCTCTCATACATATGAATCATATTGCAATCTATCTCGACATGATGTACTCCTAATTTATCATAGTTTATAGAGTGATCGTTATCATAATTTTATCTACCATACCCCCAATATATATATAGATATAACACTATTGTACCCCCCCCCCCCCCAAACCAATACTTCATATAACTTTAATTGGTTACTATATATGCGAATAATAACGGTCGGATGTTTAATCTACATGACTTGGGTTTGATATATCCGAAGTAAATACTAATCAATAGAGTTGATTTATTGAAGTGTGGCTTTTTTGTTCTTGGTAATGCTAACTATCAATTTTCCCGTAGATGGCTGTACCGTTTGTTGTGAATTTGTGATGGGTCTGAGCAGTTGATGAAGACGGAGAACTTTATTAATTTTTTGTTAAAACAATGACTGCATGAAGTTGGCCCATCTCATAAATATTGGTTACATTTCGTATCATCATGCCAAATCTAGATTACTACACAACAAGTTTTATAGTGCTAACAATAACGGCTATCATTGGAATTCCTGATAAAGACAACTTTGATGACTACAGAACTTGATATAATTTTAACAATCCTTGTATAAATGACATGTGAAACATCTAAGAAACCTTAATTTCTGAAATAAACGTTCTAATATGGAAACCTGGAAATGTCCGGACAAATATTCGGGTGTGGGGCCAACAACAGAAGAGAAACAGGGTGATTGGCCGGCTGTGTAAGTGGGACCCATATGCCGGATAATTGGAAGACACGTGGCGGCATGACAAAGGAATAATTTGGAGTAAATCGAGGAAAGAAAGAATGATAAGCGAGAGCAAGTGGTTGCAGCCCTGATAGGTTTTGCATGTGGTGTCTCACTCACAGTCAGTGTTTCAATTTCAGACTCACACTTTATTTTATAGTAAAAACCATTATCAAGTAATATAGCCAAATCTATCCATTTCCAAATCATCTCTGACAAAAAAAACATCAGATTCAAATTTTATTTCTACTTCTAGTTTGGTTGTATATAGGCATCTAGCAAGAGAACATACTGCTTAAAACATTTGTATGACTTATATTCGAAGATAACGAACTATATATAGTAGTAAGATAATGTTTTTGGTCTTTATCAGTTATATAACAACATACGTTGTTTATGATATATGATTTAAGCATGTTTTATACATGTATTTATAAATTTTTCTTATTGCATTTTAGATTTTAGTATATGTTTTTTTTGGTAAAATAGATTTTTGTATATCATTGTGAAGGAAGACTTTTTGTGTAGTACAAGTTTAAAAAATTCAAAATCCTTTAATTTCATGTTGCATTATTGCTCTCTTTCAGTTTGAACTGTTTTTTCTTGTTTGATTTTAGGTTTTTACTAAAAAAATCGCATGATTATTTTAAGATGTAGCCCTCTCAAAGTTGGGAACTCTAACAAGAGACATGTATAAAATAAAATAAAATAAAATAAAATAAAACAAGATTTAGGATCGGATAGAGATTTGAGGCGCAATTTCCAAAGGGACCCGCATATATTCTTGCCTCCATATTCAAGCAAAGCATCAAAGCGTAGATTCCCATGCAGCACTTTCTTTTTAGCTTGTCCTATTTTTAAATCTCCGGAGCTTTCTTTTGTTTGTTTCCACTTTAGTGAAAATTTATCTCGATTTCAGAAAAATGGATTCGTTTTTACGATCTATACCTTTTTTTTGCTCATTAATTAATTATGTTTTCATTGGTATATTATAAATTTATAATGTGCTTGCTCTTCTAGTCTTCTTACTCATACATATGATCTCTATTTCCTCTCTTTCTTTTTTAGAAGCCTTTTTTTAATCGTCTATAACTAGCTTTCTCAAAAGTAATTTTATACGATATGCTTTCAATTCATTACAAATATTCCGTTTTAAATGTACTATGGGTTAGCAAGAAAATCTTGTCTCAAAAGAAAACTTCTCCTCACACACACTAATCATAAACTATAATTACGAGTTCTGATTGGAAATCCACAGAATAATTTTGAAATTGTCTATTTGTAAAACGATTTTTGTTTGGTAACATTATGTAATTCCGTGAATGTAATATTTTCCATCATTCTACAGATGATTTTTCGATTATATTTTAGAGTTTTTAGGATTTTGTCATTTCAGAAGTCATGATGTCGTCACGTAGACGCGTCACTGATTCGCGTGATAAAGTATCAGATGTTTCATTTTCCACCGTGGGCCTATGTTAACTTTATCACAACTGACTAAAATTGGGCCTACACTCACAAGACCAATGGGCTTAACTACATATTCAACCTAAGGAAATACAGTAAGATATATTTGTTCTACGATTTAACCTTACCGGTTACAAGCAGATCTGTTGGGTTCCATAACCGGTGAAAATATAAAATACCGTTTTAGTTCAGTTAAAAACATTTAAAAAGTCATTTAACCGAAATCCGGTACAATTTCCTTCAAAATACATCATCTCTCATTTGCTCGCACTCACAGACATCAACTTGTTGATCAGCTCCAATATATCTTCTCTCAAATGCTTAACCAAATCCGGTACAGTCTCCTTCACATCAGTAAACCACAGGTCATCCCGGTTCTTCATTCCCTCAGAGCTAAACCATTGGCATATAACCTTAGCGATTGCAAGAGCGTAAACACCACAATCGTACCAATTCTTTTGCTGCGGTGTATCACTGCATTCTCTGTATGCTGCTGCTGCGGCTCCATCATCAGACACAAACGGAGAAATCGCCTTGAAGAGCTGTTTCGCGTTCCATCTGTTCACTCCCATGAAGCTGTCGTGATGGAAAAACGAGTTGGCTTCTTTGTAGTAGACGAGTAAGCTCCAGTGTGATCCGCCTTCTGCTAGCTCGACATTTTCATTGTTGTTCACGGGGAATATCAGGAGTTCGCTGTCGCGTAGTTTAAGGGGTTTCATGAAATCTTTGAGTGATTCAGCGTCGGGGCAGTTTGAGATCCAGAAGGTAATGCAGGGAGGGATCAGCGAGATGGTAGTAGGAGAAGTGTGGAGTGTGGATAAGTAGCTTAAGTAGAACTCGATCACACGATCGTTTAGAAAATCGGGTCCGTTTAGGATGTCCAAATCTGATCTCCTGAGGACAACATCCTTGTAGCTGAGGATCTTGTCGTCACCAGAAGTGTTCCCCATACCGTAGGATTCCAGAAAAAAAACTGCAATATGCAGATATACACTTAAGATGTGAAAATGAATAAAAGGTTTTCAGAGACAATTAAGAGCCTAAAGTATTACATTGAGTAAGGGATTCGTAAGGGATTCGTAAGGCTCAATAGGCTAAATTGCTTCTACAGTGAGCAACTACAAGCAAGAACTGCTTCTTGTTAATTCTAACTACAAGCAAGATCTTAGTGCCTAGAATAAAGACTAACTAGAAAATGATATTAAATCTAAATTGAGTGGTATAAAACCAAAAGAGGTATATACAAGAACTCTGCGTAGTTCTAAGACAAATAAGAGAGTATACAAACACCTAATTGCATCTCATATGGCAGACATAACCAAGTCAATTGGCATAAATCGGAGAGCTTTTGCAAAACAAAAACTTCGTTCAGGCATTTTGTCGAATAGTTTCCCTTCACAATAATTTTTTTTTTCATAGAAGAACCACGTGTACAGGAATCAAAATGCTAACACCATATACATATAAACAAAATCAGTGGTTCTTAAAGTTTGGATTCAAAAAATTGATAGGAAGGGGAGAAAAAAAAAAGAAACTCAATCAGCGGAAGGAGACTTCTCAGAATATGCAGGGTTTAGGAGACTTCTCAGAATATGCAGGGTTTAGGCAGGAATAAATTGAGATCTATGCAACGAACTGATGAATTAGTAACAATTACCTTGATTCTCTTTATCTATACGCGATTCCTGAGAAGAATCAGTTTATTTCTCCAGCAAATCCACCGCTTGATAAACTGTTATCTGAAGAAGAAGATAAGATATTGGGGGAAAAATATAGAAGAACAAAAAGGAAAGAGGGCTTGGTGTACGAAATGGAAAATGAGCCCAACTTCGGCCCATGAAAGAACACTATACTAACACTTCACACTTCACATTAATCAAAATTTTACTGTATAACAAACTCCAAACAACAAACACTATACTAATAAGTAATAACACTTCTCAAATAACTATAAATCATTAACACTTAAAAAATATTTACCCTACCCATGCGGATGCGGGTTAATCCCTAATATTAACTGCCATCAAGAGATTTGTTTTTATAATGTGGGTTAAATTTTAAAATTCTTTTATTTTTGTATTTCACTTATTATTTGGTTAATTTTTATATTCCAATATATACATTTCGAGTTAGGGTAAAATATCATCGATTTATTTTACAAAGGTTTTGTGACAAACGAGGAGATCATGGCGACGAAGAGGAAAACAAAAGCAGGATCAGGGTTACTGCTTCACGACGATTACAGGACTTCCTTGGATGTCGGGATTAGGACGAGAAGCACTTGGTATTCATCTGCTTAGACGACGACATTGATCCTCATCTCATGTTTTCTCACTACAAAAAAACTGATTATTCTCACGATTTTTTTGGTTACAATGCTTAAATGTTCCGTCACAAATCTCCTATTGTGACAAAATTATTACTAATTTTAAAGTTTACAGTAGAAACATCACAAATCAACTTATGTCACAAAAACCGTCACAAAGTGTTGTGACATTTTTTTAGTTACAAATCGTCACCAATTGTTACACCATTAAAATAGTTACGAAGGCGACACAATTTGTGACAGCCGATACTGTTATAATTATGTCACAAATTGTGACCCTAAAATTGTTACATATTTGTCACAATTTGTTACCGTATTTAAGTTATTAATGTGTTACAAATTGTGACAAAATAATGTTAGAAACTACGTCACGTGACAAATTTATTGTCACAAAAATGTCACAATTTCTGATGGAAAATAATGTCATAATTCCGTTACAGTTAGTGACAAAGTAATAGTCACATATTCGTCACGAAGAAATGAAGAAAACCATATAAATTTTGTCACACTACTCACTACTCCCGTTTTCGTTTTTTTTTAAAAAAAAATTATAAATTAAATCACTAAAAATAAAATAAAACAAGCAATGATAATATTACTTAACAAAATATTTTATAAACGTAAACAAAGTTAAAATAGAAACCTAAAAGCAAATAGTCTTTAACAAAATGCAAACTAAACAAACTAAACAATACAAAGGATAAGTAGAATCTATAAAAATTAGATTATGTGGATGATGTTTGTGGTGGAGTTGGATCTATGCATTCTGTCTTGCAAAAGACTTAAATTGTGTGAAGCAACATATAGCGGTGAAGCTGCTTGATGGAAATATACCGGACTGTCTTCAGCATCGGTGCAAATCTCAGCTGTCTCTTGATAGATGTGGCAATCTTTTGACTAACAAGCTGAGTTTGATGTGGGCACAGAGGATTAAAGAGGACTCAGTTCCTTGGAACAAGAGACTTTATTGTCCGGACCCGAATTGCTCTTAATTACTTGATGTCGGAAACCGAGCTTTTGTCTTTTTCTCGATCTGCGTATAGGATATGCTTCAAATGTGGTACCGGTTTTTGCATCTACTGCAAAGTTCCATGGCATAGTAAGCTATCTTGCAACGATTACAAGAAGTTGCATCGTCCTAATATTCAAAATGAAGATGCAAGGCTGGAATCTTTGGCAAATCTTAAGGGTTGGCGTCAATGCGGCAGGTGCCAACACATGGTTGAACTTTCTTCCGGATGCATCCACATAATTTGCAGGTCTCTCTCTCTCTCTCTCTGAAAGAATTATATATATGTCGTCAAGAGAATTTGCATTTTTTTTTGTCTCGTCGAAGTTGATTATGTTTTGGCATATATAAACACGTTGCATATCATACAGTTTCATGCTTGCTTGGGTAACCTTGTAGGTGTGGATATGAGTTTTGCTATACGTGTGGTTTCAAATGGAACATCTCGTCCCATGGAAAGTGCATCTTCCCGCCGGGTTCTAGTGCTATGTTTTGGCTAAGGGTTGCTGTGTTTTGGGTTAGGTTTATTGTAGTACTTTTCATGTCATGCCTAATTGGATATAGCGTCAATTGTATGAAAGTACAACAACAATCTTAAGACAAACTCAGCACACAGAGATGGAATAGGTGTGGTCCCATCAATTATGTTCCTCTCTATCTCTCCTTCTTATTCTATCTCTCGTTCATTTTATGTACTTTATTTGCTTTCTCCGAGAAAATCTGTAAAAGAAAAAAATGATCCAATGGTTATCACAAAATGTTATTCCTTCAATTCTTTTGACAAAGATCCTTATGGTGACACTATCTATAAAATTTGAATCCATTCTTTGTGAAACTTAAAGTCTTTTATTTTAGTGACATATCTAATGGGCCTTGTGGTCCACCGTAGTCTCGATTCCTAATAAGATACTTCAATCCTGGCCCACGACTACTAAAGAAGGACGTCGTCACGTGAGAGCTGGGAACGCGTGTCCTTAAAACGGCACTGGTTTTTGGTGACTTCCCCATAAACGGCACGAAGTTCCCTGATCCAATTAGCCCTCAAATATATCTTACCTGGAGAAGAGTGTGCGCCGTCCAATCAAATATAAATGGGTCCCACTTTCAAATCTACGATCGAGATTGTTTACATTTACGTGCCACCGTAACACAGCTGAATTCTCCTCTATTTTGTTTTTGTCTAAAGCAACCGTTTATTCTGTTAACTCCCTCCACTTTTTGTTTGTTTTCTTTTCCGTTGAAAGAAGAAGAAAGCAGAGCAATCGTAAACTAAGGATAGAAAAAATCTAGGGTTTCGAAGATGTGGGACTCGGATGAATGTTGCAAGGGTTGTAACAGTAAGGATGGGGTTGTGATTGATCACGAGGCGAGGAAGACAAGTTGCTCCGAGTGTGGTCTTGATTTCGGTACCGGTGATTCTGGTCTCTCCAATGTCACCACCGAGCCGAGTAATGTTTCCTCTGATGATTTCTTGTCCCTTACTCTTGGAAATTCGCTGCATGGTGGCTCAGCACCCGTTTCCGTCGCAACCACCGAGACGAAGAAGAAGAGTTCTGATCTTGAATATTTGGAGAAACGTGCCTTAGACGCCATGATGATCAATCTTGTCTCTGATCCCGCCTCCATCGCGGCTATGTCCTTTAGGTAGCGTTTTATCTTCTTTCTTTTTTATCGTTGAGGAAATATTGTTTCTTTTTTACAGAGAAGTTAATATTTCGCTTCATCCATTTTTACAGGTTATGTCTTCGTGCGAAAGTCAAGGTAATTTCTTTTTTTTTTTTACTTCGTGTTTCATGACTTCCGTCTATATATAAACAATTATGGACGAATAGTTAGTTATTATACAGATAAGTTTGAATTAGTGTGTTTCTTGATCTGTAGGATAAGGCTAATGAGATCTTCAAGAAAGTGGAGAAGAAATGCACAGAAAATGATCGAATTGCCTTTAATGCTGCTTGTATCTACATTGCCTGTCGACAAGAGGACATGACTCGTTCTCCAAAGGGTATATAGTCGAAACCTTGAAAGATTATGGATCCTTTAATCTTGATATAGCTTTTGTTTTTGTAGTTGAATCAGCCTCTTCAAAACCCTATTTTTACTGTAGAGATATTCTCTGCTGTCGCTGGAGCCACAATGTATGATATTTCAAAGGCAATCGGGGTCATAGCTGAGACACTGAAGATCAACAAGAATTGGTTGATGGAAGTCAAAGCTACTGACTTTATTGTGAGTAGTTTGAGTTTTTCCTGCATTGAGCTCGTGGTTAGTTAATTAAAGAGCTCTCATTTACTGAATCACTGAACAGAACAGGTTTTGCGCTAACCTTGGAATGGATGACGAAGCAGTTAAAGCTGCTCAAGAAGCTGCTCAAGCTGCTAAAAGTTATAAAAGATTTGAGAGGTACCTTCATTATTTGGGCAGTTTTCTGGAACTGAGTAAGCAAATATATATCCTTATCAATGTCTACTTAATTATTGCAGTTGTGGTTATCCGTTAGTAGTTGCAGCTGTAATCGTATATGTCATTACTCGACTTTCTGATAAGAAGAAGCTTCTCAAAGGTGGCAATTAAATCTCTCTTTCTAATTAGCTAGCAGGCCATGAGCAAAATCTGATTAGCTCTTCTCTTTTTCTAACTTATGTACACTTGATGATGTTGCAGATGTTTCGGAAGCAACTGGAGTTGAAAGAAGTAATATAAATAAAACATACAGGAACTTGTACCCGTATCTGTCAAGAATAATACCAAAGTGGTTTGCCGACGTAAAGGTCCTGGAAACGCCTGATTTTCTCTTTCCATTTTTTTTTAAGTAGGAAGATACATTTACAAGCTACATCTCAGTCAAGCAATATTTCTCTTTCTGATTTTTTTTTTTTTTTTTTTTTTTACTATACCTTGAAGAAGAAAAAATAAAATTGTACAATGGATATATGGATCATCAAAGTTACTGGTCCAAGTGTATGTAAACTCTCAGTTACTTAGTTTTGTGAATTTGTCTAAAGAATCCAAGAGCAATCCGTTTTTCTTATGTTCATTACCAAAGATCGCAGAAATCGAGAAATATATTCACCAATAGAAATACAAAGACATTTGTAAGTAACATATATTTCTTGTAGAATCCCCTTAGTCTAGGGGCTGACTAAAATATAATTTGCTTTCTTAGATATCAACAACGCCCGTTTGGTATGACCGTATGAAATCTGACATTTAAATAAAGAAAAAAACACGAAAAAACATCTTCCAAAATCAATAAACGCTTACTTCATCAACAATATGGTGAAAATGTTGACACAAGAAAAAAAGGCTAAGAGGTTCGATTCTAAGTCCTAATGGGTCCGTGTTCTTAATTTATAGCTGTGATTGTATAGTGTAACGTATGTGTGAAGACAAAAGCTGGGTTGCGTTTTGATACTTTATCGGATTGTATAGTTTTTTTTCTCGTGAGTGTCACTATTTTTAGGAAAATATACTATATTTGAATGTTTTGTGACTTTTATCCCTTGTATGATTGCTAAATTACGACTTTAACAAATGTTATTAATGAAGACGAAATTCAAAACCTAATCCATCTCCGATGTAAACCTGGTTAAGGAATTTCCGATGTAAACCCGGAGTGTTTGAAACGTTGTTAGTTGATTATTATATATCTCAACACATACCTACAAATATAAGAGGAATGATGACATATGGGTACATGATGGTGATTCAACTTTTTGGAAAATTCCGTAGTCATCTTTATAAATTTTCCTTGACTCCATTAACATTTGATAGAAGAATAAAACACTCCTTTAATAACAACTAACTTATTTAAGATTTGTTTAGATCGGATACGATGGCTCAATGTATTTTTCGTAATATTTTGATTTTACAAATTTAGTTATCGGAATTTAAACAATAACTCTGTTTTGTGAATCTTTATTTTGTGAACGCATTTTATAAATACATTCTTTATGTCCGATGAATTAGCTATGATTTTTATTAATCTAATGAAACACTAATAAAAATGGAGTTAGCTATGATTTCCATAGATTTTTATAAAGCCAGCTATTGTTTTGCTTCATTTCAGTCAATAATAATTTTTGGATCTCTATATGCATGATGTCTTGCGTTTTTGACGCTTTCTAACCTTTGTTTTCACGAGTTTTATCGAGTCTTTTCAGGTCCAAAGACGTTCCAGGGAGAGTTTTGGTAACAAGGGGCAACAAGAGGCGAAAGCAGGAGAATCGAGTAAAGAAACCACTCGATCGAGTGTCCACGCAAAACCATTTGATCGAGTGTCCATGCAAAACCACACGATCGAGTGATCCCAAGGAAACACTCGATCGAGTGTCCTTAAGAAACCACTCGATCGAGTGACTGCAAGAAACCACTCGATCGAGTGACTGAAAGCAACCACTCGGTCGAGTGAGTCCAAGATACCACTCGATCGAGTGCCTGCACGACGTCATTCGGTCGAGCGCCTCCACGACGTCGTTCGGTCGAGTGCTTTCAAGATGCTATCACACCGTTCGATCACGTGCTTCCATCTCAGCCGTCCGATCGAACACGCTCAACCCGGATTGAACCGAACTCGACCCCGAATTAATTATACCTATTTTTTTGAGCCATTGTTTCGGCTACGTTTTCTTTTACGCTTTTTCTGAGTTTTTACACTTTGGGGAGATACGCGATTTTGATTGTTCTTTGAGGGAGAAGAGGTCTGAACCATTGTGACAGTATTGGAGAAGATTTTCTGAACCCTTTGTTTCTTGTTTCTTATTCAATGAATTCCGTTTCTTCTATTGTTGTTATTTGCTCGATCATGTATGAGTAGTTCTTTAGCTAGATTTAGGTTTTTCAACGGAGTTCATGAGTTAGAAAAATGAATACAAATCGGGCATTTATCATATTGTTTTCGCCATTGTTGAGTTTAATGCCTAGATTGAATTGATCAGTTAATCTCGGATCTTAGGTTTAATCTATTCATCAAAAGTGTAATAGGTTGATAGAACGAACTTTGGTGAGCAATTCGTCCTTAGCCTGCGAGAGTTGATGCGAAGGCGAATTGTGAACATATCGAACCTGATTATAGTGCTTGCTTTCAACTGCTAGATTCAAACGACAGTTTAGACATCTAGGTTGTTTAGCAAAGTTGTCAAGATCACGACAGTGGATTGACATACTTTTTATGTTTGAATTCAAGACCTGCTTAAATTTGTACCCTGAATAGTTGTTCGGTTACTTTCCGTGAGCTCCTGCGAATTGCCTCGATCTAGTGTTTGTCCTCTACTAAATTTTAATCGTTATTCGCATTCGTTTCTTGTTACCATTTCACAACCAAACCAATCATCATTGTCTTAGCTCCGTTTCAATTCTCATAGTTTCAAAGCGCAACACTGGTCCTCTGGACTCGAATCATTTATATTACACACAAATAACATTTTATCAATGCAGAAGAAAAAAACTTTACATTGGGAATTTACGTAATATGCTTTTCAATCTCCAGTTTTAGATTTTTCTAACCAATAACATAAAGTAAGATATTTTAGAATTCAAAAATGGAAAGTAGAAAAAAGTACAATTTGTAATTAGAGAAATGAATTGTATATTGTAGTTTTATTCGCATAAAAAACAAAAAAAAGGCAAAACACGTATGGGCAAATTGGTCAAATCAAAAGAAAATGAGAAAACCCTAGCACTCACAGCTACAAATACTCCGATTTGTTTCAGTTTTGGGGTGCGTTCTTATTTAGCTCTCTCACTCAGTTTTGTAGCCGCAAGACACCTCTCAGATTCTTGTTTGCAGGTGAGAAAATTCTCTCTCTAGGTTTATAATCTTCATCTTCTTATGATTCCTCATGCTGTTTCTGTATCGTTGATTCAGTCTTGGCTGCTTAGATTCGCATTTTAAACCTTATCTTCACTGTGATTATCGCTTACAGTCTGCTGTTACACTGCATTTTTATTCTCAAGTTTAAGATCCGATTATTCATCGATCTATGTGCTCACAATGATTCTGACGGATCCTTTTCTGAGAAATCCTCTTGTTTAAGCTTGCTTTTACTTTTTCTCATATCGTATTTCTCGATTCTTCACTTTCTGGTATGCTAGTAGCATCGCATATTGTTATGAATTGTAATCGTTTGGATCTGTAGTTTCAGAGCTCGTTTAGTCTAATCGTTTCGATTTTTGCTATGGTTGCACTTTTCTGATGCGTTTGGTTGATGATGTGCTCTATTCTAGGTAGATTTAGTGTATTGTGGTTAAATCTTAGCTATCGTCATGACGATTTAAGTATTTTTGTTAATGGATCTGTATTGTATTTGGCTTTATTTCACTGTTTTAAGCATAATCTTATTGATAATGAGTAGATTGTGATCATGTATCGCTAGAGATGATTGATGGATTTGGATTTTATTCTAATGGTTTGACCTCTTTGTGTTTTTTTTTTTTTTTTTTGGGGTGATTTTCTAAAGCTGGAGTATGTAGTTTCTTGCTAATAGTAATAAGCAGAATCGTTGATTCTTACTTGTTGACGAACGATACCAATTTGATTCAAGTGTGTAATTTACTTCCTAATTTTACAAGCATTGTTTTTTTTTTTTTCACAATTTCGTTTATTTAAGACTTAACTAAGAAATCCGGTTTATATTTTGTTTTCAATCGTATTGGACCGGTGGGTACAGGAAATCAAACCACAACCCGACAGTCTGACCCGGAAACCCATTAGCCTCAACACTGCGTTTTGAAACGCTCATTTGTCTGGAAAATGCGCGACTTGGAGAGTCGTAGTAAAAGCCGTCGCCGGGAGAAATCACGATGATTCGTGGCAGGGGCTCGTGGGTCGGATTCTCAACCCGGTTGAAGATATACGGGATCCGACGTCTCTGCACTAAAGGAGAGAATGGTGGGAACAAACTCGAGAAGACGGACTCCAGTGTTGCACAGCTCAGCGAGGCTGAATCTAGTGTTTCTCGATACGATGAGACGTACAAGAAACTCGATAAGCTCGATTTCGTGACCGCTGCGAAGATCTTGTTCACTGAACCACCGAAGAAGAATAAATTTGGGTAATTTTTGGGTTTTTGCTCTTGAATTGATGGGTTTTGTCGTCGATCATTTCCTTGGTTTGTTTCATGCTTCAATAAACCCTAAATCATGGAAAGACCCTTTTTTTCCAATTACAAAATAGCATTGGGGTCTAATGCAGGAAAAAGGGTCCATTTAGAAGTGTAGTAGACTGGTAGCTTCTTTAGGCTGAAACAAGTGGGAAGATCACTGAACTTCGTTTTCAATTGTTGTTGCTGTTATCTACTTGACTTGGTTTTTGGTAGGATGTCCTCTTGATATGGGTTTTGGCTTTGTGTTAGGTTTGACTGGCATGTGGTGCAATTCATTATCGTCTGCTTGCCGTCTGTAGGTATTAACTACACTTCACTCCCTTCAAATTTCTCTCTTAGAGTGTTCTGTTCAATGTTTCTGTCAACGATTACAATCTTTACTTGTTTGAATGGGTATTGTGTTTCCTGTAACAGCCGTGTATCTTGTTGCTCAATATGCTCGCCGTAAAATGAGGATCATGGACGCAGTGAGTTATTCTCCGTGTTCATTGTCAAACTGATATGAGTTTCTGATGAGATTTGAGTCATGTCTTATTGCTTGTCCTCCATTCTTCATTCTGCTTATATCTTGTGAGCCAATGCCTCATGATATTGGGACTTTATCTCAGGAACTTGGAGAGAAGAAAAGGAAAGAAGACGAAAAGAAAGAGAAAGAAGAAGCTGAACAAAAGGCGTTAGAAGAAGAGGCAGCAACCAAGTCTCACAAAGAACTAATGGAGATGAGAGAGAGATTGGGGAAAATCGAAGAGACAATCAAAGAGATTGTTTTGGAAACAAAGAAACCTTCAGGAAATGCTCCAACCAGAAAAACCCAGGAAGACCAATCTACTAAACTCCCTCCTAAAGAAGATTCGAATCCGAGCAAAGAACAGAAGGGCAATGTACAGAAAACCGAGTGAGAGTCGAGCAAATGTGGATTCGCCTGGACCTCATTAAGATGATTAGAAATGAAATTTAGGTGGCAGATGAAGAAGGATATAATCTTCTCTTGGTTATTTTTGCTTTTGGAACTGATGAGTAATAGTAGTTGACGTAGAGGATTAATACAGATAAAAATGGTATAACTTTAAGCTATTAGAACTTCAGTAACATAACTTCCGATCTTTCTCTGTACGATAGAACAAAACAAAACAAGAGCTCATATGCTGATTGAAAATGGTTTAGGTCTATGTTTCTCCAACAAAAGCATAGACCTGTCTTGGACAAAATAACCAACATATGCTTATGTTGGTTATTTTGTCCAAGACAGGTCTATGTTGGTTATTTTGTCCAAGACAGGTCTATGCTTTTGTTGGAGAAACATAGACCTAAACCATTTTCAATCAGCATATGAGCTCTTGTTTTGTTTTGTTCTATCGTACAGAGAAAGATCGGAAGTTATGTTACTGAAGTTCTAATAGCTTAAAGTTAAACCATTTTTATCTGTATTAATCCTCTACGTCAACTACTATTACTCATCAGTTCCAAAAGCAAAAATAACCAAGAGAAGATTATATCCTTCTTCATCTGCCACCTAAATTTCATTTCTAATCATCTTAATGAGGTCCAGGCGAATCCACATTTGCTCGACTCTCACTCGGTTTTCTGTACATTGCCCTTCTGTTCTTTGCTCGGATTCGAATCTTCTTTAGGAGGGAGTTTAGTAGATTGGTCTTCCTGGGTTTTTCTGGTTGGAGCATTTCCTGAAGGTTTCTTTGTTTCCAAAACAATCTCTTTGATTGTCTCTTCGATTTTCCCCAATCTCTCTCTCATCTCCATTAGTTCTTTGTGAGACTTGGTTGCTGCCTCTTCTTCTAACGCCTTTTGTTCAGCTTCTTCTTTCTCTTTCTTTTCGTCTTCTTTCCTTTTCTTCTCTCCAAGTTCCTGAGATAAAGTCCCAATATCATGAGGCATTGGCTCACAAGATATAAGCAGAATGAAGAATGGAGGACAAGCAATAAGACATGACTCAAATCTCATCAGAAACTCATATCAGTTTGACAATGAACACGGAGAATAACTCACTGCGTCCATGATCCTCATTTTACGGCGAGCATATTGAGCAACAAGATACACGGCTGTTACAGGAAACACAA
This sequence comes from Erythrophleum ivorense, assembly GCA_026724425.1. NCBI lineage: Eukaryota > Viridiplantae > Streptophyta > Magnoliopsida > Fabales > Fabaceae > Erythrophleum > Erythrophleum ivorense. The sequence continues at coordinate 5,864,546 of JAIUCV010000071.1, read as the reverse complement.
TACCCATTCAAACAAGTAAAGATTGTAATCGTTGACAGAAACATTGAACAGAACACTCTAAGAGAGAAATTTGAAGGGAGTGAAGTGTAGTTAATACCTACAGACGGCAAGCAGACGATAATGAATTGCACCACATGCCAGTCAAACCTAACACAAAGCCAAAACCCATATCAAGAGGACATCCTACCAAAAACCAAGTCAAGTAGATAACAGCAACAACAATTGAAAACGAAGTTCAGTGATCTTCCCACTTGTTTCAGCCTAAAGAAGCTACCAGTCTACTACACTTCTAAATGGACCCTTTTTCCTGCATTAGACCCCAATGCTATTTTGTAATTGGAAAAAAAGGGTCTTTCCATGATTTAGGGTTTATTGAAGCATGAAACAAACCAAGGAAATGATCGACGACAAAACCCATCAATTCAAGAGCAAAAACCCAAAAATTACCCAAATTTATTCTTCTTCGGTGGTTCAGTGAACAAGATCTTCGCAGCGGTCACGAAATCGAGCTTATCGAGTTTCTTGTACGTCTCATCGTATCGAGAAACACTAGATTCAGCCTCGCTGAGCTGTGCAACACTGGAGTCCGTCTTCTCGAGTTTGTTCCCACCATTCTCTCCTTTAGTGCAGAGACGTCGGATCCCGTATATCTTCAACCGGGTTGAGAATCCGACCCACGAGCCCCTGCCACGAATCATCGTGATTTCTCCCGGCGACGGCTTTTACTACGACTCTCCAAGTCGCGCATTTTCCAGACAAATGAGCGTTTCAAAACGCAGTGTTGAGGCTAATGGGTTTCCGGGTCAGACTGTCGGGTTGTGGTTTGATTTCCTGTACCCACCGGTCCAATACGATTGAAAACAAAATATAAACCGGATTTCTTAGTTAAGTCTTAAATAAACGAAATTGTGAAAAAAAAAAAAACAATGCTTGTAAAATTAGGAAGTAAATTACACACTTGAATCAAATTGGTATCGTTCGTCAACAAGTAAGAATCAACGATTCTGCTTATTACTATTAGCAAGAAACTACATACTCCAGCTTTAGAAAATCACCCCAAAAAAAAAAAAAAAAACACAAAGAGGTCAAACCATTAGAATAAAATCCAAATCCATCAATCATCTCTAGCGATACATGATCACAATCTACTCATTATCAATAAGATTATGCTTAAAACAGTGAAATAAAGCCAAATACAATACAGATCCATTAACAAAAATACTTAAATCGTCATGACGATAGCTAAGATTTAACCACAATACACTAAATCTACCTAGAATAGAGCACATCATCAACCAAACGCATCAGAAAAGTGCAACCATAGCAAAAATCGAAACGATTAGACTAAACGAGCTCTGAAACTACAGATCCAAACGATTACAATTCATAACAATATGCGATGCTACTAGCATACCAGAAAGTGAAGAATCGAGAAATACGATATGAGAAAAAGTAAAAGCAAGCTTAAACAAGAGGATTTCTCAGAAAAGGATCCGTCAGAATCATTGTGAGCACATAGATCGATGAATAATCGGATCTTAAACTTGAGAATAAAAATGCAGTGTAACAGCAGACTGTAAGCGATAATCACAGTGAAGATAAGGTTTAAAATGCGAATCTAAGCAGCCAAGACTGAATCAACGATACAGAAACAGCATGAGGAATCATAAGAAGATGAAGATTATAAACCTAGAGAGAGAATTTTCTCACCTGCAAACAAGAATCTGAGAGGTGTCTTGCGGCTACAAAACTGAGTGAGAGAGCTAAATAAGAACGCACCCCAAAACTGAAACAAATCGGAGTATTTGTAGCTGTGAGTGCTAGGGTTTTCTCATTTTCTTTTGATTTGACCAATTTGCCCATACGTGTTTTGCCTTTTTTTTGTTTTTTATGCGAATAAAACTACAATATACAATTCATTTCTCTAATTACAAATTGTACTTTTTTCTACTTTCCATTTTTGAATTCTAAAATATCTTACTTTATGTTATTGGTTAGAAAAATCTAAAACTGGAGATTGAAAAGCATATTACGTAAATTCCCAATGTAAAGTTTTTTTCTTCTGCATTGATAAAATGTTATTTGTGTGTAATATAAATGATTCGAGTCCAGAGGACCAGTGTTGCGCTTTGAAACTATGAGAATTGAAACGGAGCTAAGACAATGATGATTGGTTTGGTTGTGAAATGGTAACAAGAAACGAATGCGAATAACGATTAAAATTTAGTAGAGGACAAACACTAGATCGAGGCAATTCGCAGGAGCTCACGGAAAGTAACCGAACAACTATTCAGGGTACAAATTTAAGCAGGTCTTGAATTCAAACATAAAAAGTATGTCAATCCACTGTCGTGATCTTGACAACTTTGCTAAACAACCTAGATGTCTAAACTGTCGTTTGAATCTAGCAGTTGAAAGCAAGCACTATAATCAGGTTCGATATGTTCACAATATGCAGATATACACTTAAGATGTGAAAATGAATAAAAGGTTTTCAGAGACAATTAAGAGCCTAAAGTATTACATTGAGTAAGGGATTCGTAAGGGATTCGTAAGGCTCAATAGGCTAAATTGCTTCTACAGTGAGCAACTACAAGCAAGAACTGCTTCTTGTTAATTCTAACTACAAGCAAGATCTTAGTGCCTAAGAATAAAGACTAACTAGAAAATGATATTAAATCTAAATTGAGTGGTATAAAACCATAAGAGGTATATACAAGAACTCTGCGTAGTTCTAAGACAAATAAGAGAGTATACAAACACCTAATTGCATCTCATATGGCAGACATAACCAAGTCAATTGGCATAAATCGGAGAGCTTTTGCAAAACAAAAACTTCGTTCAGGCATTTTGTCGAATAGTTTCCCTTCACAATAATTTTTTTTTTCATAGAAGAACCACGTGTACAGGAATCAAAATGCTAACACCATATACATATAAACAAAATCAGTGGTTCTTAAAGTTTGGATTCAAAAAATTGATAGGAAGGGGAGAAAAAAAAAAGAAACTCAATCAGCGGAAGGAGACTTCTCAGAATATGCAGGGTTTAGGAGACTTCTCAGAATATGCAGGGTTTAGGCAGGAATAAATTGAGATCTATGCAACGAACTGATGAATTAGTAACAATTACCTTGATTCTCTTTATCTATACGCGATTCCTGAGAAGAATCAGTTTATTTCTCCAGCAAATCCACCGCTTGATAAACTGTTATCTGAAGAAGAAGATAAGATATTGGGGGAAAAATATAGAAGAACAAAAAGGAAAGAGGGCTTGGTGTACGAAATGGAAAATGAGCCCAACTTCGGCCCATGAAAGAACACTATACTAACACTTCACACTTCACATTAATCAAAATTTTACTGTATAACAAACTCCAAACAACAAACACTATACTAATAAGTAATAACACTTCTCAAATAACTATAAATCATTAACACTTAAAAAATATTTACCCTACCCATGCGGATGCGGGTTAATCCCTAATATTAACTGCCATCAAGAGATTTGTTTTTATAATGTGGGTTAAATTTTAAAATTCTTTTATTTTTGTATTTCACTTATTATTTGGTTAATTTTTATATTCCAATATATACATTTCGAGTTAGGGTAAAATATCATCGATTTATTTTACAAAGGTTTTGTGACAAACGAGGAGATCATGGCGACGAAGAGGAAAACAAAAGCAGGATCAGGGTTACTGCTTCACGACGATTACAGGACTTCCTTGGATGTCGGGATTAGGACGAGAAGCACTTGGTATTCATCTGCTTAGACGACGACATTGATCCTCATCTCATGTTTTCTCACTACAAAAAAACTGATTATTCTCACGATTTTTTTGGTTACAATGCTTAAATGTTCCGTCACAAATCTCCTATTGTGACAAAATTATTACTAATTTTAAAGTTTACAGTAGAAACATCACAAATCAACTTATGTCACAAAAACCGTCACAAAGTGTTGTGACATTTTTTTAGTTACAAATCGTCACCAATTGTTACACCATTAAAATAGTTACGAAGGCGACACAATTTGTGACAGCCGATACTGTTATAATTATGTCACAAATTGTGACCCTAAAATTGTTACATATTTGTCACAATTTGTTACCGTATTTAAGTTATTAATGTGTTACAAATTGTGACAAAATAATGTTAGAAACTACGTCACGTGACAAATTTATTGTCACAAAAATGTCACAATTTCTGATGGAAAATAATGTCATAATTCCGTTACAGTTAGTGACAAAGTAATAGTCACATATTCGTCACGAAGAAATGAAGAAAACCATATAAATTTTGTCACACTACTCACTACTCCCGTTTTCGTTTTTTTTAAAAAAAAAATTATAAATTAAATCACTAAAAATAAAATAAAACAAGCAATGATAATATTACTTAACAAAATATTTTATAAACGTAAACAAAGTTAAAATAGAAACCTAAAAGCAAATAGTCTTTAACAAAATGCAAACTAAACAAACTAAACAATACAAAGGATAAGTAGAATCTATAAAAATTAGATTATGTGGATGATGTTTGTGGTGGAGTTGGATCTATGCATTCTGTCTTGCAAAAGACTTAAATTGTGTGAAGCAACATATAGCGGTGAAGCTGCTTGATGGAAATATACCGGACTGTCTTCAGCATCGGTGCAAATCTCAGCTGTCTCTTGATAGATGTGGCAATCTTTTGACTAACAAGCTGAGTTTGATGTGGGCACAGAGGATTAAAGAGGACTCAGTTCCTTGGAACAAGAGACTTTATTGTCCGGACCCGAATTGCTCTTAATTACTTGATGTCGGAAACCGAGCTTTTGTCTTTTTCTCGATCTGCGTATAGGATATGCTTCAAATGTGGTACCGGTTTTTGCATCTACTGCAAAGTTCCATGGCATAGTAAGCTATCTTGCAACGATTACAAGAAGTTGCATCGTCCTAATATTCAAAATGAAGATGCAAGGCTGGAATCTTTGGCAAATCTTAAGGGTTGGCGTCAATGCGGCAGGTGCCAACACATGGTTGAACTTTCTTCCGGATGCATCCACATAATTTGCAGGTCTCTCTCTCTCTCTCTCTGAAAGAATTATATATATGTCGTCAAGAGAATTTGCATTTTTTTTTGTCTCGTCGAAGTTGATTATGTTTTGGCATATATAAACACGTTGCATATCATACAGTTTCATGCTTGCTTGGGTAACCTTGTAGGTGTGGATATGAGTTTTGCTATACGTGTGGTTTCAAATGGAACATCTCGTCCCATGGAAAGTGCATCTTCCCGCCGGGTTCTAGTGCTATGTTTTGGCTAAGGGTTGCTGTGTTTTGGGTTAGGTTTATTGTAGTACTTTTCATGTCATGCCTAATTGGATATAGCGTCAATTGTATGAAAGTACAACAACAATCTTAAGACAAACTCAGCACACAGAGATGGAATAGGTGTGGTCCCATCAATTATGTTCCTCTCTATCTCTCCTTCTTATTCTATCTCTCGTTCATTTTATGTACTTTATTTGCTTTCTCCGAGAAAATCTGTAAAAGAAAAAAATGATCCAATGGTTATCACAAAATGTTATTCCTTCAATTCTTTTGACAAAGATCCTTATGGTGACACTATCTATAAAATTTGAATCCATTCTTTGTGAAACTTAAAGTCTTTTATTTTAGTGACATATCTAATGGGCCTTGTGGTCCACCGTAGTCTCGATTCCTAATAAGATACTTCAATCCTGGCCCACGACTACTAAAGAAGGACGTCGTCACGTGAGAGCTGGGAACGCGTGTCCTTAAAACGGCACTGGTTTTTGGTGACTTCCCCATAAACGGCACGAAGTTCCCTGATCCAATTAGCCCTCAAATATATCTTACCTGGAGAAGAGTGTGCGCCGTCCAATCAAATATAAATGGGTCCCACTTTCAAATCTACGATCGAGATTGTTTACATTTACGTGCCACCGTAACACAGCTGAATTCTCCTCTATTTTGTTTTTGTCTAAAGCAACCGTTTATTCTGTTAACTCCCTCCACTTTTTGTTTGTTTTCTTTTCCGTTGAAAGAAGAAGAAAGCAGAGCAATCGTAAACTAAGGATAGAAAAAATCTAGGGTTTCGAAGATGTGGGACTCGGATGAATGTTGCAAGGGTTGTAACAGTAAGGATGGGGTTGTGATTGATCACGAGGCGAGGAAGACAAGTTGCTCCGAGTGTGGTCTTGATTTCGGTACCGGTGATTCTGGTCTCTCCAATGTCACCACCGAGCCGAGTAATGTTTCCTCTGATGATTTCTTGTCCCTTACTCTTGGAAATTCGCTGCATGGTGGCTCAGCACCCGTTTCCGTCGCAACCACCGAGACGAAGAAGAAGAGTTCTGATCTTGAATATTTGGAGAAACGTGCCTTAGACGCCATGATGATCAATCTTGTCTCTGATCCCGCCTCCATCGCGGCTATGTCCTTTAGGTAGCGTTTTATCTTCTTTCTTTTTTATCGTTGAGGAAATATTGTTTCTTTTTTACAGAGAAGTTAATATTTCGCTTCATCCATTTTTACAGGTTATGTCTTCGTGCGAAAGTCAAGGTAATTTCTTTTTTTTTTTTACTTCGTGTTTCATGACTTCCGTCTATATATAAACAATTATGGACGAATAGTTAGTTATTATACAGATAAGTTTGAATTAGTGTGTTTCTTGATCTGTAGGATAAGGCTAATGAGATCTTCAAGAAAGTGGAGAAGAAATGCACAGAAAATGATCGAATTGCCTTTAATGCTGCTTGTATCTACATTGCCTGTCGACAAGAGGACATGACTCGTTCTCCAAAGGGTATATAGTCGAAACCTTGAAAGATTATGGATCCTTTAATCTTGATATAGCTTTTGTTTTTGTAGTTGAATCAGCCTCTTCAAAACCCTATTTTTACTGTAGAGATATTCTCTGCTGTCGCTGGAGCCACAATGTATGATATTTCAAAGGCAATCGGGGTCATAGCTGAGACACTGAAGATCAACAAGAATTGGTTGATGGAAGTCAAAGCTACTGACTTTATTGTGAGTAGTTTGAGTTTTTCCTGCATTGAGCTCGTGGTTAGTTAATTAAAGAGCTCTCATTTACTGAATCACTGAACAGAACAGGTTTTGCGCTAACCTTGGAATGGATGACGAAGCAGTTAAAGCTGCTCAAGAAGCTGCTCAAGCTGCTAAAAGTTATAAAAGATTTGAGAGGTACCTTCATTATTTGGGCAGTTTTCTGGAACTGAGTAAGCAAATATATATCCTTATCAATGTCTACTTAATTATTGCAGTTGTGGTTATCCGTTAGTAGTTGCAGCTGTAATCGTATATGTCATTACTCGACTTTCTGATAAGAAGAAGCTTCTCAAAGGTGGCAATTAAATCTCTCTTTCTAATTAGCTAGCAGGCCATGAGCAAAATCTGATTAGCTCTTCTCTTTTTCTAACTTATGTACACTTGATGATGTTGCAGATGTTTCGGAAGCAACTGGAGTTGAAAGAAGTAATATAAATAAAACATACAGGAACTTGTACCCGTATCTGTCAAGAATAATACCAAAGTGGTTTGCCGACGTAAAGGTCCTGGAAACGCCTGATTTTCTCTTTCCATTTTTTTTTAAGTAGGAAGATACATTTACAAGCTACATCTCAGTCAAGCAATATTTCTCTTTCTGATTTTTTTTTTTTTTTTTTTTTTTACTATACCTTGAAGAAGAAAAAATAAAATTGTACAATGGATATATGGATCATCAAAGTTACTGGTCCAAGTGTATGTAAACTCTCAGTTACTTAGTTTTGTGAATTTGTCTAAAGAATCCAAGAGCAATCCGTTTTTCTTATGTTCATTACCAAAGATCGCAGAAATCGAGAAATATATTCACCAATAGAAATACAAAGACATTTGTAAGTAACATATATTTCTTGTAGAATCCCCTTAGTCTAGGGGCTGACTAAAATATAATTTGCTTTCTTAGATATCAACAACGCCCGTTTGGTATGACCGTATGAAATCTGACATTTAAATAAAGAAAAAAACACGAAAAAACATCTTCCAAAATCAATAAACGCTTACTTCATCAACAATATGGTGAAAATGTTGACACAAGAAAAAAAGGCTAAGAGGTTCGATTCTAAGTCCTAATGGGTCCGTGTTCTTAATTTATAGCTGTGATTGTATAGTGTAACGTATGTGTGTAGACAAAAGCTGGGTTGCGTTTTGATACTTTATCGGATTGTATAGTTTTTTTTCTTCGTGAGTGTCACTATTTTTAGGAAAATATACTATATTTGAATGTTTTGTGACTTTTATCCCTTGTATGATTGCTAAATTACGACTTTAACAAATGTTATTAATGAAGACGAAATTCAAAACCTAATCCATCTCCGATGTAAACCTGGTTAAGGAATTTCCGATGTAAACCCGGAGTGTTTGAAACGTTGTTAGTTGATTATTATATATCTCAACACATACCTACAAATATAAGAGGAATGATGACATATGGGTACATGATGGTGATTCAACTTTTTGGAAAATTCCGTAGTCATCTTTATAAATTTTCCTTGACTCCATTAACATTTGATAGAAGAATAAAACACTCCTTTAATAACAACTAACTTATTTAAGATTTGTTTAGATCGGATACGATGGCTCAATGTATTTTTCGTAATATTTTGATTTTACAAATTTAGTTATCGGAATTTAAACAATAACTCTGTTTTGTGAATCTTTATTTTGTGAACGCATTTTATAAATACATTCTTTATGTCCGATGAATTAGCTATGATTTTTATTAATCTAATGAAACACTAATAAAAATGGAGTTAGCTATGATTTCCATAGATTTTTATAAAGCCAGCTATTGTTTTGCTTCATTTCAGTCAATAATAATTTTTGGATCTCTATATGCATGATGTCTTGCGTTTTTGACGCTTTCTAACCTTTGTTTTCACGAGTTTTATCGAGTCTTTTCAGGTCCAAAGACGTTCCAGGGAGAGTTTTGGTAACAAGGGGCAACAAGAGGCGAAAGCAGGAGAATCGAGTAAAGAAACCACTCGATCGAGTGTCCACGCAAAACCATTTGATCGAGTGTCCATGCAAAACCACACGATCGAGTGATCCCAAGGAAACACTCGATCGAGTGTCCTTAAGAAACCACTCGATCGAGTGACTGCAAGAAACCACTCGATCGAGTGACTGAAAGCAACCACTCGGTCGAGTGAGTCCAAGATACCACTCGATCGAGTGCCTGCACGACGTCATTCGGTCGAGCGCCTCCACGACGTCGTTCGGTCGAGTGCTTTCAAGATGCTATCACACCGTTCGATCACGTGCTTCCATCTCAGCCGTCCGATCGAACACGCTCAACCCGGATTGAACCGAACTCGACCCCGAATTAATTATACCTATTTTTTTGAGCCATTGTTTCGGCTACGTTTTCTTTTACGCTTTTTCTGAGTTTTTACACTTTGGGGAGATACGCGATTTTGATTGTTCTTTGAGGGAGAAGAGGTCTGAACCATTGTGACAGTATTGGAGAAGATTTTCTGAACCCTTTGTTTCTTGTTTCTTATTCAATGAATTCCGTTTCTTCTATTGTTGTTATTTGCTCGATCATGTATGAGTAGTTCTTTAGCTAGATTTAGGTTTTTCAACGGAGTTCATGAGTTAGAAAAATGAATACAAATCGGGCATTTATCATATTGTTTTCGCCATTGTTGAGTTTAATGCCTAGATTGAATTGATCAGTTAATCTCGGATCTTAGGTTTAATCTATTCATCAAAAGTGTAATAGGTTGATAGAACGAACTTTGGTGAGCAATTCGTCCTTAGCCTGCGAGAGTTGATGCGAAGGCGAATTGTGAACATATCGAACCTGATTATAGTGCTTGCTTTCAACTGCTAGATTCAAACGACAGTTTAGACATCTAGGTTGTTTAGCAAAGTTGTCAAGATCACGACAGTGGATTGACATACTTTTTATGTTTGAATTCAAGACCTGCTTAAATTTGTACCCTGAATAGTTGTTCGGTTACTTTCCGTGAGCTCCTGCGAATTGCCTCGATCTAGTGTTTGTCCTCTACTAAATTTTAATCGTTATTCGCATTCGTTTCTTGTTACCATTTCACAACCAAACCAATCATCATTGTCTTAGCTCCGTTTCAATTCTCATAGTTTCAAAGCGCAACACTGGTCCTCTGGACTCGAATCATTTATATTACACACAAATAACATTTTATCAATGCAGAAGAAAAAAACTTTACATTGGGAATTTACGTAATATGCTTTTCAATCTCCAGTTTTAGATTTTTCTAACCAATAACATAAAGTAAGATATTTTAGAATTCAAAAATGGAAAGTAGAAAAAAGTACAATTTGTAATTAGAGAAATGAATTGTATATTGTAGTTTTATTCGCATAAAAAACAAAAAAAAGGCAAAACACGTATGGGCAAATTGGTCAAATCAAAAGAAAATGAGAAAACCCTAGCACTCACAGCTACAAATACTCCGATTTGTTTCAGTTTTGGGGTGCGTTCTTATTTAGCTCTCTCACTCAGTTTTGTAGCCGCAAGACACCTCTCAGATTCTTGTTTGCAGGTGAGAAAATTCTCTCTCTAGGTTTATAATCTTCATCTTCTTATGATTCCTCATGCTGTTTCTGTATCGTTGATTCAGTCTTGGCTGCTTAGATTCGCATTTTAAACCTTATCTTCACTGTGATTATCGCTTACAGTCTGCTGTTACACTGCATTTTTATTCTCAAGTTTAAGATCCGATTATTCATCGATCTATGTGCTCACAATGATTCTGACGGATCCTTTTCTGAGAAATCCTCTTGTTTAAGCTTGCTTTTACTTTTTCTCATATCGTATTTCTCGATTCTTCACTTTCTGGTATGCTAGTAGCATCGCATATTGTTATGAATTGTAATCGTTTGGATCTGTAGTTTCAGAGCTCGTTTAGTCTAATCGTTTCGATTTTTGCTATGGTTGCACTTTTCTGATGCGTTTGGTTGATGATGTGCTCTATTCTAGGTAGATTTAGTGTATTGTGGTTAAATCTTAGCTATCGTCATGACGATTTAAGTATTTTTGTTAATGGATCTGTATTGTATTTGGCTTTATTTCACTGTTTTAAGCATAATCTTATTGATAATGAGTAGATTGTGATCATGTATCGCTAGAGATGATTGATGGATTTGGATTTTATTCTAATGGTTTGACCTCTTTGTGTTTTTTTTTTTTTTTTTTGGGGTGATTTTCTAAAGCTGGAGTATGTAGTTTCTTGCTAATAGTAATAAGCAGAATCGTTGATTCTTACTTGTTGACGAACGATACCAATTTGATTCAAGTGTGTAATTTACTTCCTAATTTTACAAGCATTGTTTTTTTTTTTTTCACAATTTCGTTTATTTAAGACTTAACTAAGAAATCCGGTTTATATTTTGTTTTCAATCGTATTGGACCGGTGGGTACAGGAAATCAAACACAACCCGACAGTCTGACCCGGAAACCCATTAGCCTCAACACTGCGTTTTGAAACGCTCATTTGTCTGGAAAATGCGCGACTTGGAGAGTCGTAGTAAAAGCCGTCGCCGGGAGAAATCACGATGATTCGTGGCAGGGGCTCGTGGGTCGGATTCTCAACCGGTTGAAGATATACGGGATCCGACGTCTCTGCACTAAAGGAGAGAATGGTGGGAACAAACTCGAGAAGACGGACTCCAGTGTTGCACAGCTCAGCGAGGCTGAATCTAGTGTTTCTCGATACGATGAGACGTACAAGAAACTCGATAAGCTCGATTTCGTGACCGCTGCGAAGATCTTGTTCACTGAACCACCGAAGAAGAATAAATTTGGGTAATTTTTGGGTTTTTGCTCTTGAATTGATGGGTTTTGTCGTCGATCATTTCCTTGGTTTGTTTCATGCTTCAATAAACCCTAAATCATGGAAAGACCCTTTTTTTTCCAATTACCAAAATAGCATTGGGGTCTAATGCAGGAAAAAGGGTCCATTTAGAAGTGTAGTAGACTGGTAGCTTCTTTAGGCTGAAACAAGTGGGAAGATCACTGAACTTCGTTTTCAATTGTTGTTGCTGTTATCTACTTGACTTGGTTTTTGGTAGGATGTCCTCTTGATATGGGTTTTGGCTTTGTGTTAGGTTTGACTGGCATGTGGTGCAATTCATTATCGTCTGCTTGCCGTCTGTAGGTATTAACTACACTTCACTCCCTTCAAATTTCTCTCTTAGAGTGTTCTGTTCAATGTTTCTGTCAACGATTACAATCTTTACTTGTTTGAATGGGTATTGTGTTTCCTGTAACAGCCGTGTATCTTGTTGCTCAATATGCTCGCCGTAAAATGAGGATCATGGACGCAGTGAGTTATTCTCCGTGTTCATTGTCAAACTGATATGAGTTTCTGATGAGATTTGAGTCATGTCTTATTGCTTGTCCTCCATTCTTCATTCTGCTTATATCTTGTGAGCCAATGCCTCATGATATTGGGACTTTATCTCAGGAACTTGGAGAGAAGAAAAGGAAAGAAGACGAAAAGAAAGAGAAAGAAGAAGCTGAACAAAAGGCGTTAGAAGAAGAGGCAGCAACCAAGTCTCACAAAGAACTAATGGAGATGAGAGAGAGATTGGGGAAAATCGAAGAGACAATCAAAGAGATTGTTTTGGAAACAAAGAAACCTTCAGGAAATGCTCCAACCAGAAAAACCCAGGAAGACCAATCTACTAAACTCCCTCCTAAAGAAGATTCGAATCCGAGCAAAGAACAGAAGGGCAATGTACAGAAAACCGAGTGAGAGTCGAGCAAATGTGGATTCGCCTGGACCTCATTAAGATGATTAGAAATGAAATTTAGGTGGCAGATGAAGAAGGATATAATCTTCTCTTGGTTATTTTTGCTTTTGGAACTGATGAGTAATAGTAGTTGACGTAGAGGATTAATACAGATAAAAATGGTATAACTTTAAGCTATTAGAACTTCAGTAACATAACTTCCGATCTTTCTCTGTACGATAGAACAAAACAAAACAAGAGCTCATATGCTGATTGAAAATGGTTTAGGTCTATGTTTCTCCAACAAAAGCATAGACCTGTCTTGGACAAAATAACCAACATATGCTTATGTTGGTTATTTTGTCCAAGACAGGTCTATGTTGGTTATTTTGTCCAAGACAGGTCTATGCTTTTGTTGGAGAAACATAGACCTAAACCATTTTCAATCAGCATATGAGCTCTTGTTTTGTTTTGTTCTATCGTACAGAGAAAGATCGGAAGTTATGTTACTGAAGTTCTAATAGCTTAAAGTTAAACCATTTTTATCTGTATTAATCCTCTACGTCAACTACTATTACTCATCAGTTCCAAAAGCAAAAATAACCAAGAGAAGATTATATCCTTCTTCATCTGCCACCTAAATTTCATTTCTAATCATCTTAATGAGGTCCAGGCGAATCCACATTTGCTCGACTCTCACTCGGTTTTCTGTACATTGCCCTTCTGTTCTTTGCTCGGATTCGAATCTTCTTTAGGAGGGAGTTTAGTAGATTGGTCTTCCTGGGTTTTTCTGGTTGGAGCATTTCCTGAAGGTTTCTTTGTTTCCAAAACAATCTCTTTGATTGTCTCTTCGATTTTCCCCAATCTCTCTCTCATCTCCATTAGTTCTTTGTGAGACTTGGTTGCTGCCTCTTCTTCTAACGCCTTTTGTTCAGCTTCTTCTTTCTCTTTCTTTTCGTCTTCTTTCCTTTTCTTCTCTCCAAGTTCCTGAGATAAAGTCCCAATATCATGAGGCATTGGCTCACAAGATATAAGCAGAATGAAGAATGGAGGACAAGCAATAAGACATGACTCAAATCTCATCAGAAACTCATATCAGTTTGACAATGAACACGGAGAATAACTCACTGCGTCCATGATCCTCATTTTACGGCGAGCATATTGAGCAACAAGATACACGGCTGTTACAGGAAACACAATACCCATTCAAACAAGTAAAGATTGTAATCGTTGACAGAAACATTGAACAGAACACTCTAAGAGAGAAATTTGAAGGGAGTGAAGTGTAGTTAATACCTACAGACGGCAAGCAGACGATAATGAATTGCACCACATGCCAGTCAAACCTAACACAAAGCCAAAACCCATATCAAGAGGACATCCTACCAAAAACCAAGTCAAGTAGATAACAGCAACAACAATTGAAAACGAAGTTCAGTGATCTTCCCACTTGTTTCAGCCTAAAGAAGCTACCAGTCTACTACACTTCTAAATGGACCCTTTTTCCTGCATTAGACCCCAATGCTATTTTGTAATTGGAAAAAAGGGTCTTTCCATGATTTAGGGTTTATTGAAGCATGAAACAAACCAAGGAAATGATCGACGACAAAACCCATCAATTCAAGAGCAAAAACCCAAAAATTACCCAAATTTATTCTTCTTCGGTGGTTCAGTGAACAAGATCTTCGCAGCGGTCACGAAATCGAGCTTATCGAGTTTCTTGTACGTCTCATCGTATCGAGAAACACTAGATTCAGCCTCGCTGAGCTGTGCAACACTGGAGTCCGTCTTCTCGAGTTTGTTCCCACCATTCTCTCCTTTAGTGCAGAGACGTCGGATCCCGTATATCTTCAACCGGGTTGAGAATCCGACCCACGAGCCCCTGCCACGAATCATCGTGATTTCTCCCGGCGACGGCTTTTACTACGACTCTCCAAGTCGCGCATTTTCCAGACAAATGAGCGTTTCAAAACGCAGTGTCGAGGCTAATGGGTTTCCGGGTCAGACTGTCGGGTTGTGGTTTGATTTCCTGTACCCACCGGTCCAATACGATTGAAAACAAAATATAAACCGGATTTCTTAGTTAAGTCTTAAATAAACGAAATTGTGAAAAAAAAAAAAACAATGCTTGTAAAATTAGGAAGTAAATTACACACTTGAATCAAATTGGTATCGTTCGTCAACAAGTAAGAATCAACGATTCTGCTTATTACTATTAGCAAGAAACTACATACTCCAGCTTTAGAAAATCACCCCAAAAAAAAAAAAAAAAACACAAAGAGGTCAAACCATTAGAATAAAATCCAAATCCATCAATCATCTCTAGCGATACATGATCACAATCTACTCATTATCAATAAGATTATGCTTAAAACAGTGAAATAAAGCCAAATACAATACAGATCCATTAACAAAAATACTTAAATCGTCATGACGATAGCTAAGATTTAACCACAATACACTAAATCTACCTAGAATAGAGCACATCATCAACCAAACGCATCAGAAAAGTGCAACCATAGCAAAAATCGAAACGATTAGACTAAACGAGCTCTGAAACTACAGATCCAAACGATTACAATTCATAACAATATGCGATGCTACTAGCATACCAGAAAGTGAAGAATCGAGAAATACGATATGAGAAAAAGTAAAAGCAAGCTTAAACAAGAGGATTTCTCAGAAAAGGATCCGTCAGAATCATTGTGAGCACATAGATCGATGAATAATCGGATCTTAAACTTGAGAATAAAAATGCAGTGTAACAGCAGACTGTAAGCGATAATCACAGTGAAGATAAGGTTTAAAATGCGAATCTAAGCAGCCAAGACTGAATCAACGATACAGAAACAGCATGAGGAATCATAAGAAGATGAAGATTATAAACCTAGAGAGAGAATTTTCTCACCTGCAAACAAGAATCTGAGAGGTGTCTTGCGGCTACAAAACTGAGTGAGAGAGCTAAATAAGAACGCACCCCAAAACTGAAACAAATCGGAGTATTTGTAGCTGTGAGTGCTAGGGTTTTCTCATTTTCTTTTGATTTGACCAATTTGCCCATACGTGTTTTGCCTTTTTTTTGTTTTTTATGCGAATAAAACTACAATATACAATTCATTTCTCTAATTACAAATTGTACTTTTTTCTACTTTCCATTTTTGAATTCTAAAATATCTTACTTTATGTTATTGGTTAGAAAAATCTAAAACTGGAGATTGAAAAGCATATTACGTAAATTCCCAATGTAAAGTTTTTTTCTTCTGCATTGATAAAATGTTATTTGTGTGTAATATAAATGATTCGAGTCCAGAGGACCAGTGTTGCGCTTTGAAACTATGAGAATTGAAACGGAGCTAAGACAATGATGATTGGTTTGGTTGTGAAATGGTAACAAGAAACGAATGCGAATAACGATTAAAATTTAGTAGAGGACAAACACTAGATCGAGGCAATTCGCAGGAGCTCACGGAAAGTAACCGAACAACTATTCAGGGTACAAATTTAAGCAGGTCTTGAATTCAAACATAAAAAGTATGTCAATCCACTGTCGTGATCTTGACAACTTTGCTAAACAACCTAGATGTCTAAACTGTCGTTTGAATCTAGCAGTTGAAAGCAAGCACTATAATCAGGTTCGATATGTTCACAATATGCAGATATACACTTAAGATGTGAAAATGAATAAAAGGTTTTCAGAGACAATTAAGAGCCTAAAGTATTACATTGAGTAAGGGATTCGTAAGGGATTCGTAAGGCTCAATAGGCTAAATTGCTTCTACAGTGAGCAACTACAAGCAAGAACTGCTTCTTGTTAATTCTAACTACAAGCAAGATCTTAGTGCCTAAGAATAAAGACTAACTAGAAAATGATATTAAATCTAAATTGAGTGGTATAAAACCATAAGAGGTATATACAAGAACTCTGCGTAGTTCTAAGACAAATAAGAGAGTATACAAACACCTAATTGCATCTCATATGGCAGACATAACCAAGTCAATTGGCATAAATCGGAGAGCTTTTGCAAAACAAAAACTTCGTTCAGGCATTTTGTCGAATAGTTTCCCTTCACAATAATTTTTTTTTTCATAGAAGAACCACGTGTACAGGAATCAAAATGCTAACACCATATACATATAAACAAAATCAGTGGTTCTTAAAGTTTGGATTCAAAAAATTGATAGGAAGGGGAGAAAAAAAAAAGAAACTCAATCAGCGGAAGGAGACTTCTCAGAATATGCAGGGTTTAGGAGACTTCTCAGAATATGCAGGGTTTAGGCAGGAATAAATTGAGATCTATGCAACGAACTGATGAATTAGTAACAATTACCTTGATTCTCTTTATCTATACGCGATTCCTGAGAAGAATCAGTTTATTTCTCCAGCAAATCCACCGCTTGATAAACTGTTATCTGAAGAAGAAGATAAGATATTGGGGGAAAAATATAGAAGAACAAAAAGGAAAGAGGGCTTGGTGTACGAAATGGAAAATGAGCCCAACTTCGGCCCATGAAAGAACACTATACTAACACTTCACACTTCACATTAATCAAAATTTTACTGTATAACAAACTCCAAACAACAAACACTATACTAATAAGTAATAACACTTCTCAAATAACTATAAATCATTAACACTTAAAAAATATTTACCCTACCCATGCGGATGCGGGTTAATCCCTAATATTAACTGCCATCAAGAGATTTGTTTTTATAATGTGGGTTAAATTTTAAAATTCTTTTATTTTTGTATTTCACTTATTATTTGGTTAATTTTTATATTCCAATATATACATTTCGAGTTAGGGTAAAATATCATCGATTTATTTTACAAAGGTTTTGTGACAAACGAGGAGATCATGGCGACGAAGAGGAAAACAAAAGCAGGATCAGGGTTACTGCTTCACGACGATTACAGGACTTCCTTGGATGTCGGGATTAGGACGAGAAGCACTTGGTATTCATCTGCTTAGACGACGACATTGATCCTCATCTCATGTTTTCTCACTACAAAAAAACTGATTATTCTCACGATTTTTTTGGTTACAATGCTTAAATGTTCCGTCACAAATCTCCTATTGTGACAAAATTATTACTAATTTTAAAGTTTACAGTAGAAACATCACAAATCAACTTATGTCACAAAAACCGTCACAAAGTGTTGTGACATTTTTTTAGTTACAAATCGTCACCAATTGTTACACCATTAAAATAGTTACGAAGGCGACACAATTTGTGACAGCCGATACTGTTATAATTATGTCACAAATTGTGACCCTAAAATTGTTACATATTTGTCACAATTTGTTACCGTATTTAAGTTATTAATGTGTTACAAATTGTGACAAAATAATGTTAGAAACTACGTCACGTGACAAATTTATTGTCACAAAAATGTCACAATTTCTGATGGAAAATAATGTCATAATTCCGTTACAGTTAGTGACAAAGTAATAGTCACATATTCGTCACGAAGAAATGAAGAAAACCATATAAATTTTGTCACACTACTCACTACTCCCGTTTTCGTTTTTTTTAAAAAAAAAATTATAAATTAAATCACTAAAAATAAAATAAAACAAGCAATGATAATATTACTTAACAAAATATTTTATAAACGTAAACAAAGTTAAAATAGAAACCTAAAAGCAAATAGTCTTTAACAAAATGCAAACTAAACAAACTAAACAATACAAAGGATAAGTAGAATCTATAAAAATTAGATTATGTGGATGATGTTTGTGGTGGAGTTGGATCTATGCATTCTGTCTTGCAAAAGACTTAAATTGTGTGAAGCAACATATAGCGGTGAAGCTGCTTGATGGAAATATACCGGACTGTCTTCAGCATCGGTGCAAATCTCAGCTGTCTCTTGATAGATGTGGCAATCTTTTGACTAACAAGCTGAGTTTGATGTGGGCACAGAGGATTAAAGAGGACTCAGTTCCTTGGAACAAGAGACTTTATTGTCCGGACCCGAATTGCTCTTAATTACTTGATGTCGGAAACCGAGCTTTTGTCTTTTTCTCGATCTGCGTATAGGATATGCTTCAAATGTGGTACCGGTTTTTGCATCTACTGCAAAGTTCCATGGCATAGTAAGCTATCTTGCAACGATTACAAGAAGTTGCATCGTCCTAATATTCAAAATGAAGATGCAAGGCTGGAATCTTTGGCAAATCTTAAGGGTTGGCGTCAATGCGGCAGGTGCCAACACATGGTTGAACTTTCTTCCGGATGCATCCACATAATTTGCAGGTCTCTCTCTCTCTCTCTCTGAAAGAATTATATATATGTCGTCAAGAGAATTTGCATTTTTTTTTGTCTCGTCGAAGTTGATTATGTTTTGGCATATATAAACACGTTGCATATCATACAGTTTCATGCTTGCTTGGGTAACCTTGTAGGTGTGGATATGAGTTTTGCTATACGTGTGGTTTCAAATGGAACATCTCGTCCCATGGAAAGTGCATCTTCCCGCCGGGTTCTAGTGCTATGTTTTGGCTAAGGGTTGCTGTGTTTTGGGTTAGGTTTATTGTAGTACTTTTCATGTCATGCCTAATTGGATATAGCGTCAATTGTATGAAAGTACAACAACAATCTTAAGACAAACTCAGCACACAGAGATGGAATAGGTGTGGTCCCATCAATTATGTTCCTCTCTATCTCTCCTTCTTATTCTATCTCTCGTTCATTTTATGTACTTTATTTGCTTTCTCCGAGAAAATCTGTAAAAGAAAAAAATGATCCAATGGTTATCACAAAATGTTATTCCTTCAATTCTTTTGACAAAGATCCTTATGGTGACACTATCTATAAAATTTGAATCCATTCTTTGTGAAACTTAAAGTCTTTTATTTTAGTGACATATCTAATGGGCCTTGTGGTCCACCGTAGTCTCGATTCCTAATAAGATACTTCAATCCTGGCCCACGACTACTAAAGAAGGACGTCGTCACGTGAGAGCTGGGAACGCGTGTCCTTAAAACGGCACTGGTTTTTGGTGACTTCCCCATAAACGGCACGAAGTTCCCTGATCCAATTAGCCCTCAAATATATCTTACCTGGAGAAGAGTGTGCGCCGTCCAATCAAATATAAATGGGTCCCACTTTCAAATCTACGATCGAGATTGTTTACATTTACGTGCCACCGTAACACAGCTGAATTCTCCTCTATTTTGTTTTTGTCTAAAGCAACCGTTTATTCTGTTAACTCCCTCCACTTTTTGTTTGTTTTCTTTTCCGTTGAAAGAAGAAGAAAGCAGAGCAATCGTAAACTAAGGATAGAAAAAATCTAGGGTTTCGAAGATGTGGGACTCGGATGAATGTTGCAAGGGTTGTAACAGTAAGGATGGGGTTGTGATTGATCACGAGGCGAGGAAGACAAGTTGCTCCGAGTGTGGTCTTGATTTCGGTACCGGTGATTCTGGTCTCTCCAATGTCACCACCGAGCCGAGTAATGTTTCCTCTGATGATTTCTTGTCCCTTACTCTTGGAAATTCGCTGCATGGTGGCTCAGCACCCGTTTCCGTCGCAACCACCGAGACGAAGAAGAAGAGTTCTGATCTTGAATATTTGGAGAAACGTGCCTTAGACGCCATGATGATCAATCTTGTCTCTGATCCCGCCTCCATCGCGGCTATGTCCTTTAGGTAGCGTTTTATCTTCTTTCTTTTTTATCGTTGAGGAAATATTGTTTCTTTTTTACAGAGAAGTTAATATTTCGCTTCATCCATTTTTACAGGTTATGTCTTCGTGCGAAAGTCAAGGTAATTTCTTTTTTTTTTTTACTTCGTGTTTCATGACTTCCGTCTATATATAAACAATTATGGACGAATAGTTAGTTATTATACAGATAAGTTTGAATTAGTGTGTTTCTTGATCTGTAGGATAAGGCTAATGAGATCTTCAAGAAAGTGGAGAAGAAATGCACAGAAAATGATCGAATTGCCTTTAATGCTGCTTGTATCTACATTGCCTGTCGACAAGAGGACATGACTCGTTCTCCAAAGGGTATATAGTCGAAACCTTGAAAGATTATGGATCCTTTAATCTTGATATAGCTTTTGTTTTTGTAGTTGAATCAGCCTCTTCAAAACCCTATTTTTACTGTAGAGATATTCTCTGCTGTCGCTGGAGCCACAATGTATGATATTTCAAAGGCAATCGGGGTCATAGCTGAGACACTGAAGATCAACAAGAATTGGTTGATGGAAGTCAAAGCTACTGACTTTATTGTGAGTAGTTTGAGTTTTTCCTGCATTGAGCTCGTGGTTAGTTAATTAAAGAGCTCTCATTTACTGAATCACTGAACAGAACAGGTTTTGCGCTAACCTTGGAATGGATGACGAAGCAGTTAAAGCTGCTCAAGAAGCTGCTCAAGCTGCTAAAAGTTATAAAAGATTTGAGAGGTACCTTCATTATTTGGGCAGTTTTCTGGAACTGAGTAAGCAAATATATATCCTTATCAATGTCTACTTAATTATTGCAGTTGTGGTTATCCGTTAGTAGTTGCAGCTGTAATCGTATATGTCATTACTCGACTTTCTGATAAGAAGAAGCTTCTCAAAGGTGGCAATTAAATCTCTCTTTCTAATTAGCTAGCAGGCCATGAGCAAAATCTGATTAGCTCTTCTCTTTTTCTAACTTATGTACACTTGATGATGTTGCAGATGTTTCGGAAGCAACTGGAGTTGAAAGAAGTAATATAAATAAAACATACAGGAACTTGTACCCGTATCTGTCAAGAATAATACCAAAGTGGTTTGCCGACGTAAAGGTCCTGGAAACGCCTGATTTTCTCTTTCCATTTTTTTTTAAGTAGGAAGATACATTTACAAGCTACATCTCAGTCAAGCAATATTTCTCTTTCTGATTTTTTTTTTTTTTTTTTTTTTTACTATACCTTGAAGAAGAAAAAATAAAATTGTACAATGGATATATGGATCATCAAAGTTACTGGTCCAAGTGTATGTAAACTCTCAGTTACTTAGTTTTGTGAATTTGTCTAAAGAATCCAAGAGCAATCCGTTTTTCTTATGTTCATTACCAAAGATCGCAGAAATCGAGAAATATATTCACCAATAGAAATACAAAGACATTTGTAAGTAACATATATTTCTTGTAGAATCCCCTTAGTCTAGGGGCTGACTAAAATATAATTTGCTTTCTTAGATATCAACAACGCCCGTTTGGTATGACCGTATGAAATCTGACATTTAAATAAAGAAAAAAACACGAAAAAACATCTTCCAAAATCAATAAACGCTTACTTCATCAACAATATGGTGAAAATGTTGACACAAGAAAAAAAGGCTAAGAGGTTCGATTCTAAGTCCTAATGGGTCCGTGTTCTTAATTTATAGCTGTGATTGTATAGTGTAACGTATGTGTGTAGACAAAAGCTGGGTTGCGTTTTGATACTTTATCGGATTGTATAGTTTTTTTTCTTCGTGAGTGTCACTATTTTTAGGAAAATATACTATATTTGAATGTTTTGTGACTTTTATCCCTTGTATGATTGCTAAATTACGACTTTAACAAATGTTATTAATGAAGACGAAATTCAAAACCTAATCCATCTCCGATGTAAACCTGGTTAAGGAATTTCCGATGTAAACCCGGAGTGTTTGAAACGTTGTTAGTTGATTATTATATATCTCAACACATACCTACAAATATAAGAGGAATGATGACATATGGGTACATGATGGTGATTCAACTTTTTGGAAAATTCCGTAGTCATCTTTATAAATTTTCCTTGACTCCATTAACATTTGATAGAAGAATAAAACACTCCTTTAATAACAACTAACTTATTTAAGATTTGTTTAGATCGGATACGATGGCTCAATGTATTTTTCGTAATATTTTGATTTTACAAATTTAGTTATCGGAATTTAAACAATAACTCTGTTTTGTGAATCTTTATTTTGTGAACGCATTTTATAAATACATTCTTTATGTCCGATGAATTAGCTATGATTTTTATTAATCTAATGAAACACTAATAAAAATGGAGTTAGCTATGATTTCCATAGATTTTTATAAAGCCAGCTATTGTTTTGCTTCATTTCAGTCAATAATAATTTTTGGATCTCTATATGCATGATGTCTTGCGTTTTTGACGCTTTCTAACCTTTGTTTTCACGAGTTTTATCGAGTCTTTTCAGGTCCAAAGACGTTCCAGGGAGAGTTTTGGTAACAAGGGGCAACAAGAGGCGAAAGCAGGAGAATCGAGTAAAGAAACCACTCGATCGAGTGTCCACGCAAAACCATTTGATCGAGTGTCCATGCAAAACCACACGATCGAGTGATCCCAAGGAAACACTCGATCGAGTGTCCTTAAGAAACCACTCGATCGAGTGACTGCAAGAAACCACTCGATCGAGTGACTGAAAGCAACCACTCGGTCGAGTGAGTCCAAGATACCACTCGATCGAGTGCCTGCACGACGTCATTCGGTCGAGCGCCTCCACGACGTCGTTCGGTCGAGTGCTTTCAAGATGCTATCACACCGTTCGATCACGTGCTTCCATCTCAGCCGTCCGATCGAACACGCTCAACCCGGATTGAACCGAACTCGACCCCGAATTAATTATACCTATTTTTTTGAGCCATTGTTTCGGCTACGTTTTCTTTTACGCTTTTTCTGAGTTTTTACACTTTGGGGAGATACGCGATTTTGATTGTTCTTTGAGGGAGAAGAGGTCTGAACCATTGTGACAGTATTGGAGAAGATTTTCTGAACCCTTTGTTTCTTGTTTCTTATTCAATGAATTCCGTTTCTTCTATTGTTGTTATTTGCTCGATCATGTATGAGTAGTTCTTTAGCTAGATTTAGGTTTTTCAACGGAGTTCATGAGTTAGAAAAATGAATACAAATCGGGCATTTATCATATTGTTTTCGCCATTGTTGAGTTTAATGCCTAGATTGAATTGATCAGTTAATCTCGGATCTTAGGTTTAATCTATTCATCAAAAGTGTAATAGGTTGATAGAACGAACTTTGGTGAGCAATTCGTCCTTAGCCTGCGAGAGTTGATGCGAAGGCGAATTGTGAACATATCGAACCTGATTATAGTGCTTGCTTTCAACTGCTAGATTCAAACGACAGTTTAGACATCTAGGTTGTTTAGCAAAGTTGTCAAGATCACGACAGTGGATTGACATACTTTTTATGTTTGAATTCAAGACCTGCTTAAATTTGTACCCTGAATAGTTGTTCGGTTACTTTCCGTGAGCTCCTGCGAATTGCCTCGATCTAGTGTTTGTCCTCTACTAAATTTTAATCGTTATTCGCATTCGTTTCTTGTTACCATTTCACAACCAAACCAATCATCATTGTCTTAGCTCCGTTTCAATTCTCATAGTTTCAAAGCGCAACACTGGTCCTCTGGACTCGAATCATTTATATTACACACAAATAACATTTTATCAATGCAGAAGAAAAAAACTTTACATTGGGAATTTACGTAATATGCTTTTCAATCTCCAGTTTTAGATTTTTCTAACCAATAACATAAAGTAAGATATTTTAGAATTCAAAAATGGAAAGTAGAAAAAAGTACAATTTGTAATTAGAGAAATGAATTGTATATTGTAGTTTTATTCGCATAAAAAACAAAAAAAAGGCAAAACACGTATGGGCAAATTGGTCAAATCAAAAGAAAATGAGAAAACCCTAGCACTCACAGCTACAAATACTCCGATTTGTTTCAGTTTTGGGGTGCGTTCTTATTTAGCTCTCTCACTCAGTTTTGTAGCCGCAAGACACCTCTCAGATTCTTGTTTGCAGGTGAGAAAATTCTCTCTCTAGGTTTATAATCTTCATCTTCTTATGATTCCTCATGCTGTTTCTGTATCGTTGATTCAGTCTTGGCTGCTTAGATTCGCATTTTAAACCTTATCTTCACTGTGATTATCGCTTACAGTCTGCTGTTACACTGCATTTTTATTCTCAAGTTTAAGATCCGATTATTCATCGATCTATGTGCTCACAATGATTCTGACGGATCCTTTTCTGAGAAATCCTCTTGTTTAAGCTTGCTTTTACTTTTTCTCATATCGTATTTCTCGATTCTTCACTTTCTGGTATGCTAGTAGCATCGCATATTGTTATGAATTGTAATCGTTTGGATCTGTAGTTTCAGAGCTCGTTTAGTCTAATCGTTTCGATTTTTGCTATGGTTGCACTTTTCTGATGCGTTTGGTTGATGATGTGCTCTATTCTAGGTAGATTTAGTGTATTGTGGTTAAATCTTAGCTATCGTCATGACGATTTAAGTATTTTTGTTAATGGATCTGTATTGTATTTGGCTTTATTTCACTGTTTTAAGCATAATCTTATTGATAATGAGTAGATTGTGATCATGTATCGCTAGAGATGATTGATGGATTTGGATTTTATTCTAATGGTTTGACCTCTTTGTGTTTTTTTTTTTTTTTTTGGGGTGATTTTCTAAAGCTGGAGTATGTAGTTTCTTGCTAATAGTAATAAGCAGAATCGTTGATTCTTACTTGTTGACGAACGATACCAATTTGATTCAAGTGTGTAATTTACTTCCTAATTTTACAAGCATTGTTTTTTTTTTTTTCACAATTTCGTTTATTTAAGACTTAACTAAGAAATCCGGTTTATATTTTGTTTTCAATCGTATTGGACCGGTGGGTACAGGAAATCAAACCACAACCCGACAGTCTGACCCGGAAACCCATTAGCCTCAACACTGCGTTTTGAAACGCTCATTTGTCTGGAAAATGCGCGACTTGGAGAGTCGTAGTAAAAGCCGTCGCCGGGAGAAATCACGATGATTCGTGGCAGGGGCTCGTGGGTCGGATTCTCAACCCGGTTGAAGATATACGGGATCCGACGTCTCTGCACTAAAGGAGAGAATGGTGGGAACAAACTCGAGAAGACGGACTCCAGTGTTGCACAGCTCAGCGAGGCTGAATCTAGTGTTTCTCGATACGATGAGACGTACAAGAAACTCGATAAGCTCGATTTCGTGACCGCTGCGAAGATCTTGTTCACTGAACCACCGAAGAAGAATAAATTTGGGTAATTTTTGGGTTTTTGCTCTTGAATTGATGGGTTTTGTCGTCGATCATTTCCTTGGTTTGTTTCATGCTTCAATAAACCCTAAATCATGGAAAGACCCTTTTTTTCCAATTACAAAATAGCATTGGGGTCTAATGCAGGAAAAAGGGTCCATTTAGAAGTGTAGTAGACTGGTAGCTTCTTTAGGCTGAAACAAGTGGGAAGATCACTGAACTTCGTTTTCAATTGTTGTTGCTGTTATCTACTTGACTTGGTTTTTGGTAGGATGTCCTCTTGATATGGGTTTTGGCTTTGTGTTAGGTTTGACTGGCATGTGGTGCAATTCATTATCGTCTGCTTGCCGTCTGTAGGTATTAACTACACTTCACTCCCTTCAAATTTCTCTCTTAGAGTGTTCTGTTCAATGTTTCTGTCAACGATTACAATCTTTACTTGTTTGAATGGGTATTGTGTTTCCTGTA
Organism: Erythrophleum ivorense; assembly: GCA_026724425.1. Taxonomy (NCBI): domain Eukaryota; kingdom Viridiplantae; phylum Streptophyta; class Magnoliopsida; order Fabales; family Fabaceae; genus Erythrophleum; species Erythrophleum ivorense. The sequence goes on along the minus strand of JAIUCV010000071.1, from coordinate 5,838,239 downwards.
ACAGCCGTGTATCTTGTTGCTCAATATGCTCGCCGTAAAATGAGGATCATGGACGCAGTGAGTTATTCTCCGTGTTCATTGTCAAACTGATATGAGTTTCTGATGAGATTTGAGTCATGTCTTATTGCTTGTCCTCCATTCTTCATTCTGCTTATATCTTGTGAGCCAATGCCTCATGATATTGGGACTTTATCTCAGGAACTTGGAGAGAAGAAAAGGAAAGAAGACGAAAAGAAAGAGAAAGAAGAAGCTGAACAAAAGGCGTTAGAAGAAGAGGCAGCAACCAAGTCTCACAAAGAACTAATGGAGATGAGAGAGAGATTGGGGAAAATCGAAGAGACAATCAAAGAGATTGTTTTGGAAACAAAGAAACCTTCAGGAAATGCTCCAACCAGAAAAACCCAGGAAGACCAATCTACTAAACTCCCTCCTAAAGAAGATTCGAATCCGAGCAAAGAACAGAAGGGCAATGTACAGAAAACCGAGTGAGAGTCGAGCAAATGTGGATTCGCCTGGACCTCATTAAGATGATTAGAAATGAAATTTAGGTGGCAGATGAAGAAGGATATAATCTTCTCTTGGTTATTTTTGCTTTTGGAACTGATGAGTAATAGTAGTTGACGTAGAGGATTAATACAGATAAAAATGGTATAACTTTAAGCTATTAGAACTTCAGTAACATAACTTCCGATCTTTCTCTGTACGATAGAACAAAACAAAACAAGAGCTCATATGCTGATTGAAAATGGTTTAGGTCTATGTTTCTCCAACAAAAGCATAGACCTGTCTTGGACAAAATAACCAACATATGCTTATGTTGGTTATTTTGTCCAAGACAGGTCTATGTTGGTTATTTTGTCCAAGACAGGTCTATGCTTTTGTTGGAGAAACATAGACCTAAACCATTTTCAATCAGCATATGAGCTCTTGTTTTGTTTTGTTCTATCGTACAGAGAAAGATCGGAAGTTATGTTACTGAAGTTCTAATAGCTTAAAGTTAAACCATTTTTATCTGTATTAATCCTCTACGTCAACTACTATTACTCATCAGTTCCAAAAGCAAAAATAACCAAGAGAAGATTATATCCTTCTTCATCTGCCACCTAAATTTCATTTCTAATCATCTTAATGAGGTCCAGGCGAATCCACATTTGCTCGACTCTCACTCGGTTTTCTGTACATTGCCCTTCTGTTCTTTGCTCGGATTCGAATCTTCTTTAGGAGGGAGTTTAGTAGATTGGTCTTCCTGGGTTTTTCTGGTTGGAGCATTTCCTGAAGGTTTCTTTGTTTCCAAAACAATCTCTTTGATTGTCTCTTCGATTTTCCCCAATCTCTCTCTCATCTCCATTAGTTCTTTGTGAGACTTGGTTGCTGCCTCTTCTTCTAACGCCTTTTGTTCAGCTTCTTCTTTCTCTTTCTTTTCGTCTTCTTTCCTTTTCTTCTCTCCAAGTTCCTGAGATAAAGTCCCAATATCATGAGGCATTGGCTCACAAGATATAAGCAGAATGAAGAATGGAGGACAAGCAATAAGACATGACTCAAATCTCATCAGAAACTCATATCAGTTTGACAATGAACACGGAGAATAACTCACTGCGTCCATGATCCTCATTTTACGGCGAGCATATTGAGCAACAAGATACACGGCTGTTACAGGAAACACAATACCCATTCAAACAAGTAAAGATTGTAATCGTTGACAGAAACATTGAACAGAACACTCTAAGAGAGAAATTTGAAGGGAGTGAAGTGTAGTTAATACCTACAGACGGCAAGCAGACGATAATGAATTGCACCACATGCCAGTCAAACCTAACACAAAGCCAAAACCCATATCAAGAGGACATCCTACCAAAAACCAAGTCAAGTAGATAACAGCAACAACAATTGAAAACGAAGTTCAGTGATCTTCCCACTTGTTTCAGCCTAAAGAAGCTACCAGTCTACTACACTTCTAAATGGACCCTTTTTCCTGCATTAGACCCCAATGCTATTTTGTAATTGGAAAAAAAGGGTCTTTCCATGATTTAGGGTTTATTGAAGCATGAAACAAACCAAGGAAATGATCGACGACAAAACCCATCAATTCAAGAGCAAAAACCCAAAAATTACCCAAATTTATTCTTCTTCGGTGGTTCAGTGAACAAGATCTTCGCAGCGGTCACGAAATCGAGCTTATCGAGTTTCTTGTACGTCTCATCGTATCGAGAAACACTAGATTCAGCCTCGCTGAGCTGTGCAACACTGGAGTCCGTCTTCTCGAGTTTGTTCCCACCATTCTCTCCTTTAGTGCAGAGACGTCGGATCCCGTATATCTTCAACCGGGTTGAGAATCCGACCCACGAGCCCCTGCCACGAATCATCGTGATTTCTCCCGGCGACGGCTTTTACTACGACTCTCCAAGTCGCGCATTTTCCAGACAAATGAGCGTTTCAAAACGCAGTATTGAGGCTAATGGGTTTCCGGGTCAGACTGTCGGGTTGTGGTTTGATTTCCTTTACCCACCGGTCCAATACGATTGAAAACAAAATATAAACCGGATTTCTTAGTTAAGTCTTAAATAAACGAAATTGTGAAAAAAAAAAAACAATGCTTGTAAAATTAGGAAGTAAATTACACACTTGAATCAAATTGGTATCGTTCGTCAACAATTAGTATTTTTATTACTATTAGCAAGAACAAGCCTTATTTTGCTCTCTCGCTCAGTTTCATAGCCGCAAGACTCCTCGCAGATTCTTACTTGCAGGTGAGCAAAATCCTCGCTCTAGGTCTATGTTCTTCATATTCTTATGATTTGTGATGCTATTTCTGTATCGTTGATTCTGTCTTCGTTGTCTAGATTCTCATTACAAGCCTTATTTTCACTGTGATTATCGAAGATCTGATCATTCATCAATATATTTTCTTATTCTGAGTTCGACGGATTCATTTTGGAGAAATCCTCTTGTTTACCATTTGCGATTACTTTTCTCCTATCGTCGATCTCGGCTCTTCGAAATCTGATATGTGATTAGCCTTGTAATCGTTGTGATCAGTATGCTCAGTGCTCGTTTTGTCATTTTGTTTTGATTTTTGTTATCGTTGCAGCTTTTTGACTCGTTTTGCTGATGATGTTCCTTATGATAAGTAGATTTAGTGTATTGTGGTTAGATCTTAGCTACCAATCCATTTAAAAGTAGTTTTGATGACGATGTAGGGTAGATTGCGTCAATGGATCTGTATTGTATTTTCGATCGGGTGTAGCTAGAGATGATTGATGGATTTGGATTTTGTTCTAATGGTTTGATCTCTGTGTTTTTAAATTGCAGCTATGGGTAAAGAGAAGTTTCACATCAACATTGTGGTCATTGGCCATGTCGACTCTGGAAAATCGACGACAACTGGTCATTTGATCTACAAGCTCGGAGGTATTGACAAGCGTGTGATAGAGAGGTTCGAGAAGGAAGCCGCTGAGATGAACAAGAGGTCCTTCAAGTACGCATGGGTGTTGGACAAACTTAAGGCCGAGCGTGAGCGTGGTATCACCATTGACATTGCTCTCTGGAAGTTCGAGACCACCAAGTACTACTGCACAGTCATTGATGCCCCTGGACATCGTGATTTCATCAAGAACATGATTACTGGTACCTCCCAGGCCGATTGTGCTGTTCTGATCATTGACTCCACCACTGGTGGTTTCGAAGCTGGTATCTCCAAGGATGGTCAGACTCGTGAGCACGCTCTTCTTGCTTTCACCCTTGGTGTCAAGCAGATGATTTGCTGCTGTAACAAGGTGAAGTAACTTATCACAAATTTTGATTGCTTTTGTGATATCATACTCTATTGCTTAATGTTTGCTAATGTCTCTGTTTCCTTGATGCACAGATGGATGCCACTACCCCCAAATACTCCAAGGGAAGGTACGAAGAAATCGTGAAGGAGGTGTCTTCCTACCTGAAGAAGGTTGGATACAACCCTGACAAAATCCCGTTTGTGCCCATCTCTGGTTTCGAGGGTGACAACATGATTGAGAGGTCCACCAACCTTGACTGGTACAAGGGACCAACTCTCCTTGAGGCTCTTGACCAGATCAACGAGCCCAAGAGGCCATCAGACAAGCCCCTCCGTCTCCCACTTCAGGATGTCTACAAGATCGGTGGTATTGGAACGGTGCCAGTGGGACGTGTTGAGACTGGTATGATCAAGCCCGGTATGGTTGTGACCTTTGCTCCTTCAGGGTTGACCACTGAGGTTAAGTCTGTTGAGATGCACCACGAGTCTCTCCTTGAGGCACTTCCCGGTGACAATGTCGGATTCAACGTCAAGAATGTTGCTGTCAAGGATCTCAAGCGTGGGTACGTTGCCTCCAACTCCAAGGATGACCCAGCCAAGGGAGCTGCTAACTTCACATCTCAGGTCATCATCATGAACCACCCTGGTCAGATCGGTAACGGTTACGCCCCAGTGCTCGATTGCCACACATCTCACATTGCAGTGAAGTTCTCTGAGATCTTGACCAAGATTGACAGACGTTCTGGTAAGGAGCTCGAGAAGGAACCCAAGTTCTTGAAGAATGGTGATGCTGGTATGGTTAAGATGACCCCGACCAAGCCCATGGTCGTGGAGACTTTCTCTGAGTATCCTCCGTTGGGTAGGTTCGCTGTTAGGGACATGAGGCAGACCGTTGCTGTTGGTGTCATCAAGAGTGTCGACAAGAAGGACCCGACGGGTGCTAAGGTGACCAAGGCTGCAGTCAAGAAGGGAGCCAAATGATGAGACTTTGACTCTTGTCATGGTTTTCTTTTGCTTTAAAAAACTTTAATGGCGTTTGAGCCTTTGTTTCTCATTTCTCTTCTACTTCTCTCTCTCCTTTTTGGATATGTCTGAGACTTTTGCTCTGGTTTGTAGTTAATTCAGTTCTGGATAATTTTGCTTAAAACTTTTAGCATTTATGAGAAATGACGATTAGAACCTATCTTGCAATGATTTTCAGAAAAATAACATTATTATTTTATACTCTGATCAACTAAGTTCAATTAGGTGAACATTAAGCGAATCAATACACAGTGAATTTATATAATTTGCTTAACCACTAAAAACCAGCAAACAGTATGTTATCTTAATTTTTGTGTTAGAATGACAATCGAGGAGCTTTTAGCATACAACACCAACAGTCAGACACTATAAACAAGGACTACTAAAGGATATGTTAATGCTTCTTGAGATTTACAATGGGGACTATGAAGTCGCGCCTTCCCATCCAGAATAGCCGAACCAAAGGTTGTACATATACAACATTTGAGAATAGATAATCAAGAGCGTACATACAAAGAGGAAAAGAAAAATAACAAATCAATTAACATCTTGGAGATGAAGGTAGTTGCGAAATTATTGGTGATGACGTTAACACGATGAGCTCCCTTGAGATAATATAATAATTAAGTAAATCATTTTATTGTAGCCACATAGAAAGCGGCAAACTAAATGACAATTAAGAGAAATGATGGTGACTGATTAAATTTAAGGGAAAATTGGCAATTTACCCCAAATAAAACCTTCTCTTGTCCACTTACACTTACTCAAAGTGTCTTTGTCCCCTTACACCTTTTTTAGACATTAATCCTATTTTACCCCCCAAATTGGATTAATAAATTAAACTTATAAATTAAACTTTTGTTTCTTATTTTTTCGTTTATATAATTTTGTTTTAATAACAAAGAAAAAAAAATAAGAAACAAAAGTTAAACTTCTGAAAATCGGGAGACCCCGACATTTTTTCTCTTCTTCGTCGTTCTCGTCGTGTCGCCTCCGTTCTCCTCCTCCTACATCCTCCATTCGCTGTGTCTTCCTACATCCTCTGTTCTCCTCCTTAATTTCGTGAGGAAGTCCGCCGTTCTCCTCCTCCGCTCCTTCACCATTAACGTCCTCGAGTTTTCCGCCAGGTAGAGTTCAATATTTGTCTGATTAAGTGTGTTGATAGATTGTTAAATTCGGGATTTGGTTACATGAAAATTGATTTGGGGTTACATGCAATTAGGGATTGAAGATTGAAAATTAAACCTCAATTGAAGATTTGGTTACATGCAATTAGGGATTTCGTTACATGAAAAAGGATTTGGGGTTTCGTTAATTTAGCTTTTTCGAGAGGTTACAGTAGCTTTTTCTTGAATCTAAGCTACTTTTGCTTTGGATTTGTGTGTTTATGAGGAAACTGAAAATGTATTCATTGATCATATTCGTTATAGTTTGATTAAGACTTGACCTTTGACCTAATTGTATGGCTTTATAATTGGGAACAGCTATTCGTGGATACACAACTCTTCTCTGTACATACAGATCTTGTTCTTTCCTTTATCCAGAAGCTATAGGAGGATTGATTTACATGTATATGTTAAAGCAAACTACTTGTTGGTGGGAAACACAATATTATAAGAAATAGGTGAGAATTGTGGTATCGATCATCTGTATTTGTATCTTTATTGTTTGAGAAAATTGTATATGGAAAAAGACTTCCATATAATGAGGATTTGATGCAGAGAAACCATCAGATCATCTTTGTATCCAAAGCTTATGTCTTTAAACACAGTTGGTGTTTAGATCTTAATAGTCAGTGGTCACCACCAAATGTTTTGTTTGTGCTATTCTCAATAGAATATATGCGTTGATAATATGAACGTGCGATTTTGGTTTTCATACACTATTTAGTCAGATGTGCTATATAACTTGTGTAAAAGTTTTATTTATTTTGTTTCGTCTTCTTGAAGATGATTAATAAACTCTTTTTTGCAATCGAAGTTTAGTGCTTGGTTGGAAAGAACCGATCTATACCTTATTAAATCGTGTGTAGTTTTTTGTTTAATTGTTTCCACATCCAACTAAGCTATCACTAATTCCTCAAACCGCGTGGCAAATTGTCTGATTAAGTGTGTTGATAGATTGTCGAGTTTTCCGCCAGGTATAGTTCAATATTTGTCTGATTAAGTGTGTTGATAGATTGTTAAATTCGGGATTTGGTTACATGAAAATTGATTTGGGGTTACATGCAATTAGGGATTAGGGATTGAAGATTGAAAATTAAACCTCAATTGAAGATTTGGTTACATGCAATTAGGGATTTCGTTCCATGAAAAAGGATTTGGGGTTTCGTTACTTTAGCTTTTTCGAGAGGTTACAGTAGCTTTTTCTTGAATCTAAGCTACTTTTGCTTTGGATTTGTGTGTTTATGTGGAAACTGAAAATGTGTTCATTGATCTATGGGGTAGTAAATCCTTCTGTTTATTTTCTTGGTCTACTAGCGTGGTTATTATTCATCATCAGCTCTTTGTAATGGCGTTCATATTAGGAAGTTTTGATTTTTTGATACTTTGGAGTCAAATACCATTGATTGTAAGATCAAAATTTGGTTTCAAATGCTTTCCTTGTGGTGGCTTTTCGGTTTGATTGAAAATTGCAACGCCATAAAGAGTTTATTTATTTTTTATGTGAAAGGAATGTCCGTAATGTGAGCTATGGTTTCCTCTATTATATTAGATTGCCATTACTTGCTATCTCTCTTAATTCGTTTTGAGCACTTTCCTGGAAAAGAATCTGTTTTACTCTCTTAGATTGCTCTCTTATCAGTTGGTTAATTATTCTCCTTGCATCAGTCTCAGCTCATGTTTGTGGAATGCCGCAAGATTATTTTGCCAAAGTTTTCCTTGACTTTGTCATAAGCGATGCTTTTATTGCTCATTAGCTGCATATGTCGGAAAAATGTTAGTCTCTTTTGTGTTCATTAATTTTGTTGGAGAAATATTCTCTTGGTGGTTGTGATGCAAAAATTTACAAAGAGATAGATCACAAGTTCAATATAGATATTTGCAAGACTTCCTATTACAGATGCACATGATAGGTGATTGTTTTGTTTTCGAAACTTGTTTTTTTATACCTTGTGATTCTTCTTGCGTATGTCATGGTGTCTCTAAGGTTTGGAGTCTCACATGAAAACCGATTTGGAGTTTCTATGGTTTTTAGTGTAGCAAAACTTGTTTTTTGTACTTCGTTTATGATGGTTAGGATGCAAAAAAATTTAAGATGCACTTCGTTTGTTTTGTGATTCACATTGTATTAAAGATGCATTACATTTTTTTCAGTTCTCGTTTTTGAATTGAATTAATTTTTTTTTTCATAGAAGAACCACGTGTACAGGAATCAAAATGCTAACACCATATACATATAAACAAAATCAGTGGTTCTTAAAGTTTGGATTCAAAAAATTGATAGGAAGGGGAGAAAAAAAAAAGAAACTCAATCAGCGGAAGGAGACTTCTCAGAATATGCAGGGTTTAGGAGACTTCTCAGAATATGCAGGGTTTAGGCAGGAATAAATTGAGATCTATGCAACGAACTGATGAATTAGTAACAATTACCTTGATTCTCTTTATCTATACGCGATTCCTGAGAAGAATCAGTTTATTTCTCCAGCAAATCCACCGCTTGATAAACTGTTATCTGAAGAACAGAATCTGAATTTTCTTCTATCGCAAGAATCCAGAAAAGAAGAAGAGAAAATAAGATATTGGGGGAAAAATATAGAAGAAAAAAAGGAAAGAGGGCTTGGTGTACGAAATGGAAAACGAGCCCAACATCGGCCCATGAAAGAACACTATACTAACAATTCACACTTCACATTAATCAAAATTGTACTGTATAACAAACTCCAAACAACAAACAACTATACTAATAACACTTCTCAAATAACTATAAATCATAAAAAATATTTACCCTACCCATGCGGATGCGGGTTAATCCCTAATATTTACTGCCATCAAGAGATTTGTTTTTATGATGTGGGTTAAAATTTAAAATTCTTTTATTTTTGTATTTCACTTATTATTTGGTTAATTTTTATATTCCAATATATACATTTCGAGTTAGGGTAAAATATCCTCGATTTATTTTACAAAGGTTTTGTGACAAACGAGGAGATCATGGCGACGAAGAGGAAAACAAAAGCAGGATTAGGGTTACTGCTTCACGACGATTACAGGACTTCCTTGGATGTCGGGATTAGGACGAGAAGCACTTGGTATTCATCTGCTTAGACGACAATATTGATCCTCATCTCATGTTTTCTGTCGATAAATGCGGTCACTGGTTTTGCTTAAATTGTGTGAAGCAACATATAGCGGTGAAGTTGCTTGATGGAAATATCCGGACCAGGGCCGACCCGTACTCATATGGCGCCTAAAGCACAGAACAAAAATGTTGCCCCAACAATTTTTTTTACGACATTTAAAAAAAAAAATATAATTAAAATAATACAGAATAATTTTTTAAAATTTATTTTTTGTTTAAAAATAAATATTTGAACTAAAAGAGTATAAACGAAAATGAATACATAGAAAAAATAGGCTTTTATGGTTTTTAATTTATTTGTTTTTTATAATTTGACATCAGTTAATCTAATATGCAGGATTAAATTAAATTAAGGTTGTCAAAAAAAAAAAAAAGATAATAAGCTCCATCCATTTTTTTGGAAAGTATAATATTTAATGATGAGGAGAATCAATGAAAAGTATAATCTATAGAGAAAAAGGAAGAGATACAATGAAAAATATTTAGAGAAAAACCAAAAGGTAGGAAAGAGAAACTTTAACTGGGATTCGAACTCGGGCTGGTAGGACGAATAATGCACTACTTAAACCACTAGACCCAATGAAGATTCTGTAATATGGCGCCCCTAAAATCTTAATAATCTTTGGCGCCTAAAGCATGTGGCTTCACAGGCTTTAGCCCAGGGCCGGCCCTGTTAACCGGACTGTCTTCAGCATCGGTGCAAGTCTCAGCTGTCTCTTGATAGATGTGGCAATCTTTTGACTAACAAGCTGAGTTTGATGTGGGCACAGAGGATTAAAGAGGACTCAGTTCCTTGGAACAAGAGACTTTATTGTCCGGACCCGAATTGCTCTTACTTGATGTCGGAAACCGAGCTTTTGTCTTTTTCTCGATCTGCGTATAGGATATGCTTCAAATGTGGTACCGGTTTTTGCATCTACTGCAAAGTTCCATGGCATAGTAAGCTATCTTGCAACGATTACAAGAAGTTGCATCGTCCTAATATTCAAAATGAAGATGCAAGGCTGAAAACTTTGGCAAATCTTAAGGGTTGGCGTCAATGCGGCAGGTGCCAACACATGGTTGAACTTTCTTCCGGATGCATCCACATAATTTGCAGGTCTATCTCTCTCTCTCTGAAAGAATTATATATATGTCGTCAAGAGAATTTGCATTTTTTTTTGTCTCGTCGAAGTTGATTATGTTTTGGCATAGATAAACACGTTGCATATAATACAGTTTCATGCTTGCTTGGGTAACCTTGTAGGTGTGGATATGAGTTTTGCTACACGTGTGGTTTCAAATGGAACATCTCGTCCCATGGAAAGTGCATCTTCCCGCCGGGTTCTAGTGCTATGTTTTGGCTAAGGGTTGCTGTGTTTTGGGTTAGGGTTATTGTACGTAGTACTTCTCATGCCATGCCTAATTGGATATAGCGTCAATTGTATGAAAGTACAACAACAATCTTAAGACAAACTCAGCACACACAGATGGAATAGGTGGTCCCATCAATTATGTTCCTCTCTATCTCTCCTTCTTATTCTATCTCTCGTTCATTTTATGTACTTTATTTGCTTTCTCCGAGAAACTCTGTAAAAGAAAAAAATGATCCAATGGTTATCACAAAATGTTATTCCTTCAATTCTTTTGACAAAGATCCTTATGGTGACACTATCTATAAAATTTGAATCCATTCTTTGTGAAACTTAAAGTCTTTTATTTTAGTGACATATATAAGACATGTAACATATCTAATGGGCCTTGTGGTCCACCGTAGTCTCGATTCCTAATAAGATACTTCAATCCTGGCCCACGACTACTAAAGAAGGACGTCGTCACGTGAGAGCTGGGAACGCGTGTCCTTAAAACGGCACTGGTTTTTGGTGACTTCCCCTTAAACGGCACGAAGTTCCCTGATCCAATTAGCCTTTAAATATATCTTACCTGGAGAAGAGTGTGCGCCGTCCAATCAAATTTAAATGGGTCCCACTTTCAAATCTACGATCAAGATTGTTTACATTTACGTGCCACCGTAACACAGCTGAATTCTCCTCTATTTTTTGTGATGTGTAAAGCAACCGTTTATTCTGTTAACTCCCTCCACTTTTTGTTTGTTTTCTTTTCCGTTGAAAGAAGAAGAAAGCAGAGCAATCGTAAACTAAGGATAGAAAAAATCTAGGGTTTCGAAGATGTGGGACTCGGATGAATGTTGCAAGGGTTGTAACAGTAAGGATGGGGTTGTGATTGATCACGAGGCGAGGAAGACAAGTTGCTCCGAGTGTGGTCTTGATTTCGGTACCGGTGATTCTGGTCTCTCCAATGTCACCACCGAGCCGAGTAATGTTTCCTCTGATGATTTCTTGTCCCTTACTCTTGGAAATTTGCTGCATGGTGGCTCAGCACCCGTTTCCGTCGCAACCACCGAGACGAAGAAGAAGAGTTCTGATCTTGAATATTTGGAGAAACGTGCCTTAGACGCCATGATGATCAATCTTGTCTCTGATCCCGCCTCCATCGCGGCTATGTCCTTTAGGTAGCGTTTTATCTTCTTTCTTTTTTATCGTTGAGGAAATATTGTTTCTTTTTTACAGAGAAGTTAATATTTCGCTTCATCCATTTTTACAGGTTATGTCTTCGTGCGAAAGTCAAGGTAATTTCTTTTTTTTTTTTACTTCGTGTTTCATGACTTCCGTCTATATATAAACAATTATGGACGAATAGTTAGTTATTATACAGATAAGTTTGAATTAGTGTGTTTCTTGATCTGTAGGATAAGGCTAATGAGATCTTCAAGAAAGTGGAGAAGAAATGCACAGAAAATGATCGAATTGCCTTTAATGCTGCTTGTATCTACATTGCCTGTCGACAAGAGGACATGACTCGTTCTCCAAAGGGTATATAGTCGAAACCTTGAAAGATTATGGATCCTTTAATCTTGATATAGCTTTTGTTTTTGTAGTTGAATCAGCCTCTTCAAAACCCTATTTTTACTGTAGAGATATTCTCTGCTGTCGCTGGAGCCACAATGTATGATATTTCAAAGGCAATCGGGGTCATAGCTGAGACACTGAAGATCAACAAGAATTGGTTGATGGAAGTCAAAGCTACTGACTTTATTGTGAGTAGTTTGAGTTTTTCCTGCATTGAGCTCGTGGTTAGTTAATTAAAGAGCTCTCATTTACTGAATCACTGAACAGAACAGGTTTTGCGCTAACCTTGGAATGGATGACGAAGCAGTTAAAGCTGCTCAAGAAGCTGCTCAAGCTGCTAAAAGTTATAAAAGATTTGAGAGGTACCTTCATTATTTGGGCAGTTTTCTGGAACTGAGTAAGCAAATATATATCCTTATCAATGTCTACTTAATTATTGCAGTTGTGGTTATCCGTTAGTAGTTGCAGCTGTAATCGTATATGTCATTACTCGACTTTCTGATAAGAAGAAGCTTCTCAAAGGTGGCAATTAAATCTCTCTTTCTAATTAGCTAGCAGGCCATGAGCAAAATCTGATTAGCTCTTCTCTTTTTCTAACTTATGTACACTTGATGATGTTGCAGATGTTTCGGAAGCAACTGGAGTTGAAAGAAGTAATATAAATAAAACATATAGGAACTTGTACCCGTATCTGTCAGGAATAATACCAAAGTGGTTTGCCGACGTAAAGGTCCTGGAAACGCCTGATTTTCTCTTTCCATTTTTTTTTAAGTAGGAAGATACATTTACAAGCTACATCTCAGTCAAGCAATATTTCTCTTTCTGATTTTTTTTTTTTTTACTATACCTTGTAGAAGAAAAAATAAAATTGTACAATGGATATATGGATCATCAAAGTTACTGGTCCAAGTGTATGTAAACTCTCAGTTACTTAGTTTTGTGAATTTGTCTAAAGAATCCAAAGAGCAATCCGTTTTTCTTATGTTCATTACCAAAGATCGCAGAAATCGAGAAATATATTCACCAATAGAAATACAAAGACATTTGTAAGTAATATATATTTCTTGTAGAATACCCTTAGCCTAGGGGCTGACTAAAATATAATTTACTTTCTTAGATATCAACAACGCCCGTTTGGTATGACCGTATGAAATCTGACATTTAAATAAATAAAAAAACACCAAAAAACATCTTCCAAAATCAATAAACGCTTACTTCATCAACAATATGGTGAAAATGTTGACACAAGAAAAAAGGCTAAGAGGTTCGATTCTAAGTCCTAATGGGTCCGTGTTCTTAATTTATAGCTGTGATTGTATAGTGTAACGTATGTGTGTAGGCAAAAGCTGGGTTGCGTTTGGATATTTTATCGGATTGTATAGTTTTTTTTCTTCGTGAGTGTCACTATTTTTAGGAAAATATACTATATTTGAATGTTTGGTGACTTTTATCCCTTGTATGGTTGCTAAATTACGACTTTAACAAATGTTATTAATGAAGACGAAATTCAAAACCTAATCCATCTCCGATGTAAACCTGGTTAAGGAATTTCCGTTGTTAGAAAATAATAACAGAAAAAAGGAAACACAAGCTCCATGTCATATCGGGAAATCATTAATGGAAATATGTACTACTAAATTATTATGCTGGTGAAATAATCCACCTTTGACGAAATTGTTAAAAGTAAAACATGAATAGGAAACGGTTATAGTAAAAAAAAATGGAAAAAGGAAACTTGAGCGATAGATTTCCTTTTCCGAATAGACAAATGATCAACCGAGAAAACAAATTAAGATCCTTAATACTAACTAATATAAATATATAGACCCCCCCACATCTCCAACAATTACAAATAAAAATCTCTCACACACTTCTCCAAAATCACAGAGATCAATAAATAATCCCACTCTTTAACAAAGACTAATTTCTGCTGTACAATGTCGTCAATCGCCGATAATACCTTTTCGATGTCTACCATGTTCGATGCTTTACAACACATCCGTTTCTCTAGAGGAATCTCCGCTTCCATTCCTCCTCCTGGCTTCACCCCACGCGCTTCCGTCGTAGCAGACACGCGCTTAAACCCTTTGTTCAACCTAATGACTAGCGGCGAAGGTGTGGCTCTCTTCAAAGAGATGGTTGCAAAGTTAGACCGAAGCCAGCTTCACATGATGGTCTCGTTGCTGACGTCAGACTCCGACTACTTCATGGAGGTTGTCAGAAACAAGTACGGGTCGAGACGCGTGCAGAAGCTCCTCGGGATATCAGATGACGTGGACGCCTTCTTCTACGCCGCTATCTTGCGCCGTTTCCTCGACATCATGACGGACAAGTACGCATCCTACGTGGCGATACGAGCCATGGTCGTTTTCCACCAGGAGAAGAAATATGCAATGTACGAGCACATCCTCCACTACGCGCTCGACATAGCGCGTGATCAATACGGCTGCATCGCCCTCAACGAGATCATTACCGACGCAGATGATCCTTTCTACAGAAATATGCTACTAGACAAAGTCGCGCACAACGCTCTCTTCCTAAGCAACGATGCTTCAGGGAACTTTGTGGTCCAACACGTTCTCAAACTGTATGACTTGCGTTGCACGCATAATGTCGTACTTAGTCTTGGTGGACATTGCGTTGATCTGTCGTTTAAGAAGTATGGGAGCTACATCGTGGAGAAGCTTCTGGAGGCGGAGGAGTCGATGGCCGTGGTGGTTGTGGAGCTTTTGGAGTGCGACGGAGACAGGTTGATGAGGCTGGCGAGGAATGAGTTTGGGAGTTTCGTGGTGGCCAAGGCACTGAAAGTCACGCAGACGACTAGGATCGATCTGTTTTGGGATTTGGTGCAGAAGCTGATGCCTTTTCTCCATCTCTTGCGTAGGTCTCACGGAAGTAGCATTGCAAACATCTTGGAGGCATGTTCTATAATTACAAGATGCTCAAAGTGAAGTGTTAGGTTGTTCTATGGTTGATTGCTGAAATCTTGTTTAAAGAAGTTTGTCATTTATTTTTGTACAAGGATCCAAATTTGTTTCCAACGGAATGATATAACATTTGCCATTTAATCGTGTTCTTTCACCGTTCATGATTAGTTTGTTTTATTTGTTTCTTTACCGAAATTAAGAAAGATTTATTGAATTGGTTCTAAAATTTGGTGGTGAAAGTAGAAATTCGCCAAGATAAAGAAAACGATAGAAAGCCCATCACAGTAGATTTTTTCTAAAAGAAAAGAGTAACGAACGACGACAATTGCTTGCAGTAATCACCTAGTCGATTAAGGGAGTAATCATTAATTACAATCTCTGTTTATGGACTGATCGAAGAAACAAAGAAAATATGTTTGCTCTAAGAGACATAATGTTTCGTCGAATGAATCAAAACTTACTTTCAGAGTTCATAAGTTTACGTTTTTACTCCTCCAATTCAATAGTCTCAAGATTGACGAGTTTGTTTGTTTGTTTGTTTTTTTTTTTTTTAATGTGACAAATTAACATCCTGATCCCACTCAATCTGTTATAACTGAAAACAAACCGTGTAACGAACCACGCTGGTAAAGTTAGTAACAGAAAACCATGGGTACTTGGACTTTACTTTACGATAACTTAGAGCATCTCCAGCCGTATGGGCATCACAACATTTTTATTACTATTTTTGTTAAGTTTTTTTTTGTTGAAGAGACTTGGTGTGATAAATAAGTTTTGCTCTTCCAATGGTGATACCTATAGAGTATCTAAAAAAAAAAAATTATTTTAAATAAAATACATTTAAGAAAACCTTTAAAAGAAGTCATAATAAAAACTTACAATATGAAGCCATAAAACAATTACAATAGATGATTACAAATTTTAAAACATTAAAAAAAGTTGTAATCTTATTTTGGGGTTGCTGGTATACTAATGGTGTGTGCATATGATGATAAGCTTCTTGCATGTTGTTATAGAGTTGTCCCAAACTCGCATTCGTTTTGATGCTTTTTCGTGCTGTTGCAACCAACCTGTTACGAAGCAACTGCAGAGAGAGAGAGAGAGAGAGCAAACCTCGATCTTAAAACTCAAGAATAACCAGAAAAGTGAAGACCCTGGTGAGTTATGTTACCTGATATTTAAGAGTTGCTAAACTTTTGGTATGCATTGGAGATTGAGGAATGACACCATTTAATGGAGGGACTCCGAGTAGACCACACATTAAGGTCTGCATTTGCAGTATTGGTTACGACCAATAAGTCCCAAAAGATAGATAAGTTTTTCTTTTCTTGTGATAGTACTTACCAGAAACCCAAGAAGAAGCAAATCATAGTGGTAAGAAGACGGTTTTCTCAAGTTGAAATCGCTCTACTGCGCAAGCTGTGAAGCTACGCTAAAGCACAGCAATCATTGATGCTGGAATATTGAAAGCTCCAATTATGTAGACTATTGGAACATCAAGCATCTCCTACAAATTAGCTTATAACTCATCTAAAAACTGGGGCTGATACTCTGCTGGAGTTGCTCTTACATGGCTTCATTCGATGCAGGTATGAGCTCCGTGGACCACGAAATGGAAGCCCAAACGGAAGCGATGATGAGAACTGAATCCAGGAAACGAGGAATGAAGCTGCTTTATACAATTCTCTGTGAATACTCCTCAAACCTTTTCTTTGCTCCATTTTTCTCTTCAAGACTTGACAACACAAACCATATGTTCATCAGTAGAATAAAAAAGGACCTTTTGTAAGTAGTTGAACTTTGTTGACCATTCGCAAAAGAGATTAACGATTTCATCTTTCTTTGTGTTTTTTTAATGTTCTGTTTGTAGAACCACAAACTTCTCTTCTTTTACACTTTTTCTATGTTTACAATACAATTTTGCCATTAGGGGTATTACAATATCTATTGCTGTTTTTTTTTTTTTTTCTTTTTAATCGTGTGAACATTTTGATCCGACGTGGGTCAATATAAATTTTAACCCTGGTTTAACTGGTTGAAAATTTATTTGGTCCCTTTATACCCATATCCCAAAAAATAGTTTAATTATTCCTTTTACATGGACAATTAAGAAAAGGGTCTAAAACAAAACTCTGAGAAAAAGTTTAAAGGTTTAGACGTTTAGTCCTTAGGGTTTACATTTTTTTGTTTAATAGGGTTTCGGTTTTGTAGGATTTTAGCTATTATTTATTAATTAGGGTTTACAAATTAGCTTCTATAGGTTTAACATTTTATATACTGTAGCGTATATGATTTTAAGCAAAAAACGTATACTGGTAAAGGAGATTTTTATCGAGGTTTCTTTTACTTGTCGAGGAGATGGCGGCGGAGAGCGAGAAGGCAGCCGTTAGGATAGGATTAGGGGTTGCAATTTGTGATCAGAAAGATAATCTCTTGTTTAAGACTAAGGGACTGCTACAAAACTTGACTTCATCCATTTGTAAAATCAGATATCAAACAAACGACACTGTAAGTTTTTGAATACTCTCGGTTGATTACTTCCATAAGAAAAAGAGGCCTACACGAAATCGTGAGAAGCAGAGAAAACTAGCTAGTACAGATTAGTTCTTAAACTCTGCTTATTAGTCAAAACAGATATAGAATCTCAAATGTGACTTATTCTTGGACTTATTCTCTCGTAGACTAAAGAAATCTCCTACAGCACCATGGACGCCGAGATTAGGCCAAGAAGCACTTTCTATACTCGTCATGAGGCCAACGACTCTGAGAAAGAGTCCTGCGTTATCTGCACCGACGACGACATTGATTCTGAGCTCATGTTTTCTGTCGATAAATGCGGTCATCGGTTTTGCTTAAACTGTGTGGAACAACATATAGCGGTGAAGCTGCTTGATGGAACGATACCGACACTACAAGAAAACAGCCGTGAAACCGACGGACCTAACCGTCGATCATCCGTCGGAAACCCGTTGTCTCGACGGATTTCCGACCGTTCATGTTCGTCAGTTCCACGTCGTCGGAAAAACAAGAGTCGTCGGAAATCCATCGTAAATATCTGTCGGAATCCGTCGGAAAATATTACCGACGGATTACCGAGAATGTATCGACGACTGTCTGGGTCGGGAGTTCCGTCGATAATCCGTCGGTTATGCCGTCGGAATCCGTCGGTAATATGTCGTCGATAATCCGTCGGTAATATGCCGTCGGAAATGCATCGAAAATATTACCGACGGAGTATCGACGGAATTGTGACAGAATTATGGATATAATTCCGACGGAGTTTAGACGGTTTTCTGATGGATTAGCGACGGGTTTAAATTGTTGGAAACCGGTTTTGCAGCTTAATTTTGTTAATAATATCGATTAATTATTAATTTGATATTAATATCGATTAATAATGAAAAAATTAAACAAATTTAAGAAGCTGAAATTTAAATTACGAAATTAATATTTTACATACAAAATATTAGTTTTTATACAAAGAACATTGTTTTGTTCTTACAAAAGATTAGATTAGGTGAAAAAGAAAATACTCTTCTTCCTCTTGCATTTATGCACAACCTCTCCAACACCAAGGTCCTGTATTTCACCGGTTTTCTTGTTGGTGTGTCTCTTCTCCATTACAACGAGGTAATCAGGAATAACTCCACCTGCTTCAACTGTTTGTTAAAAGAAGATAACTAAGTTAAAAACATCAAAAGATATTAAGTAAGAAACATCAAAAGAATATTAAGTAAGAAACATCAACCGCTTTCGCTATTTCATTCTTCTGCTCGAAAACATCATCCAGAAGCAGCTTAGGCACACTTGCTCTGATCACTAGAAAGAAACAAAAACAAGAAAACTCATAATGCTCAATTTTCTTCACACATTCTAAAATCATGTCTTTTGTTTTTGTGTTTAACAAAGACACTTACCATCAAAGACATAAGCTTGGATTTGGCCCCTTGTGTTACTGAGTTTGTAGAAAGCATCATTCGCCTGATTAGCCAAGGCACGGTATTGAATCGATGCAACAACGTTAGCAAACACATTGTCCTGCATAAAACACACACACACACACCAAAGAAGAAACATGATTAGAGTACTAATGAACAAGAGAACAAAAGAGAAATTGTGAGACCAATAAAGTACCTTCGGACTGTTTTGGAGAACCATTCAAAACTTGTTTCTGCTGCTTTGACTTGCAAACCGCAATGAGTATCTTCTCAAGAACGAGCTTGTACTCTACAAGCTCAGTATAAGATCGCTGCAACTTGTCATTATTAGCATTGATTTCGACAAGTTCAGATTCTAGCTCTTCAAGCTTTACCTGAAAAGGATAAGGAAGAAAAAGTAGAAGCATGAAGAAATCGGAAGCAATGCTGTCCTGAAAATCAAAAGCAAGCATCTCCGTTCACCTCCACATCATCCAAATCAATATCAATTCCTTTCTCTAGGATCACTTTGGGAGAAACTCCTGCCTTTGACATTTGGTCTTTGAAGAAACGTATCTTTAGCGCCATCTCTCCACATCTTTTTATCTTCATCAATCAACAACGAGAGAAAAGAAATCCACCATTTAAAATTCAAAAGGCGAAAATAGCATAATCAATTCGCATTCGCATTGACATGAGCCCTGAGCAGCATAAGTCCGTTGTAATGGGCTCTTCTCAGAATTAAGCTGGAATCAACATCAAAATGGACATATAAGAAGAAGACTCAACAAAAAAAAAAAAAACTTTAGATCGCAATCGAAGACCAAATTTCATAGAAAATCTTTCAACAGAAACCTATTGCAATGGACATCGAAATCCTACAGGTAGTGAAAGGACATGGAGAGGTGATCAAAGAGAGAGAGAGAGAGAGAGAGAGAGAGAGAGAGAGAGAGAGAGAGAGTATACGTACGTCTTTGAACTGGACGAGGCCGAGATCACCAAGGTAGGAGACGGTCAGATGAGCTGATTCCATGGGAACAATGACCTGAACGAGTTGCATCGGCTCCGACCGCATCAGATCCATCGGCGAACAACAACCATCGAAGCTCTCACCGACGGAATCTGGGATTGGAGAAGATAGATTGTGGATCCTCGAATTGTCCAAAATACATAATTATTTTTCCGACGGATAATAAACCCGTCGCTAATCCGTCGGAAAAATAATTAATCGGCGCCCTAATTTTCACTCCCAATTTTTTACGCGCCTTCTAAAATTGGTTTCGCGGTAAAAAAAAAAAGATCCCGTCGGAAATCTGTCGATATTTTAATAAGTGTTCCGACGATTTACCGACGGTATTCCGAGGAATTGTGGTTTAGGGTATCAAATACCGGACCAATAATTAAAATAAATAGGAAAATGTCTAGTGTTCTCATATTTGAATTGAAATGCATATGTTTATAATATTTTTAGTTGAAATGCAAAAAAAAATAACAATTAACAAAACTATAACATATACTAATACTTAAACATTCTTAAACTTATACTAACACTTTACCTTATTCAAACTTATGTATCATACAAATTGCAATAATCAGGGTTTAAATACCATATAAAACATAATAACATATTCATATAGATCATTTGTACTTGCTTTGTAGTGTTTGGTACATCATTTGTACATTTTGGAAACCCTAAACCCTTTCCCATCGGAACACCGTCGGAAAGCCGTCGGCAATATGTACCCCGTCGGAAATCCGTCGGAAATATGTACCCCCGTCGGAAATCCGTCGGAAATATATTGTAATTATATTCAAAAAAATAAATAGGAAAATGTCTAGTGTTCTCATAGCAGATAAAACATAATAACATATTCAAATATATCATTTTTACTTGGTCAGTAGTGTTTGTTCCATCTGGGGCACATTTTGGATACCCTAAACCCTGATCTATCAGAATTCCGTCGGAATACCGTCGGAATATGTGCAGACCCGTCAGCATTCCGTTGGAAATCGCAAAAATAATTGTGACAGTTGGAATTTCGTTATATCCGCTTATATATGGTTTTAATAGCAGATAAAACATAATAACATATTCAAATATATCATTTTTACTTGGGCAGTAGTGTTTGTTCCATCTGGGGCACATTTTGGATACCCTAAACCCAGATCCATCAGAATTCCTTTGGAATACCGTCGGAAATATCATGAAAATTCCGACGGGTTGGAATTCGTCGGAAATATCTTTAGCCAACATATATATTTTCCCGACGGATTTCAAACCCGTCGATACACCGTCGAAAATATTTCCTTATTTACGACGGAATTGAATTTACTCGGTATACCGTCAAAAATATCCTGAAAATTCCGACGGATTCCAACCCGTCGGAAATATCCTGAAAATTCCGACGGATTTTCGACCGTTTTGTTGCCGTTTGAAACCCGTCGGAATTCCATTGGTAAATTTCCGACGGATTCGAACCGTCGGAAAATCCGTCAGAATATCGCTTGTTTTCTTGTAGTGCGAATTGTCTTGAGCATGGCTGCGAGTCTGAGCTGTCTATTGATAGATGTGGCATGCTTTTGACTCACAAGCTGAGTTTGATGTGGGCGCAGAGGATTAAAGAGAACTCAACTCCTTTGAACCAGAGAGTTTATTGTCCGGACCAAAGTTGCTCTTACTTAATGTCCAAAACCGAGCTTTATTCATCTGTTCATGAGTCTGGACTTAGGAGGTGCTTCAAATGCTGTCGCTCCTTTTGCCTCCAGTGCAAAGTTCCATGGCATAGTTCACTATCGTGCAGCGATTACAAGAAGTTGCATCCTAATCCTCAAAATAATGATGATGATAATGCAAAACTAACATCCTTGGCAAATCGTGAAGGGTGGCGTCAATGCGGAGAGTGCCATTATATGGTTGAACGTATTTCCGGATGTTTCTTCATGAGATGCAGGTATCTTAATCTTCTCTTAATCTTTTTTTATTTTTTTGTGGAGTTTGATTTTGTTTTTGGCATATGTAAAAACATGTTGCATATAGTGTACGATACAATTTCATTCTTCCTCCGGTAACCTTTTAGGTGTGGAAATACATTTTGCTACGAGTGTGGAGAAGGATCCGTGCGCCACAATCATCGATGCCGCAATATTGGTATTCGGCTCAGAAACCAAGACCAACAGTGGATTGCTCCTTGGCTTCTTTGTAATGGGTTTCGTGTTAAGCGAATATATAGACGACCAGATCCGACTGGGCAGGAAAAAAGTGGAACGGCCCAAGCGCCCACAATCCAAAAGGGAACAAGATTTTTCTTATTTTCTTTTCGCGTTTTTATAGAAAAAACAAATTAGGCCGTTTATGGAGGAAATAAATGTTTGCTACACGAATATTTTTTGAGCTTTTTTTTTTTTTGTGGTGTTTTTCTTCCGGTTTTTCGTTTCTTTAGTCCGAATTTAAATGGACTTTTGAGTGTTGAGATTGATCTTGTAATTTTGATTTTTTATTACTATTAGCCTATTTATATTAAGAATCTACAATTTATACTCCTCTTTGTCTCTTTGTTTTGTACTTTTTGAGTTTTGTTGAATCCAACTTTATGTCACATAAATTTTTCAATATTGTTTTTAAGTGCTGTGTTCTTTCGATAGAAGAAACCTCTTTTTGACCGACAACCTTGACTAAAACACAAAGAAAGATCTTTCGACGATCAAACATTTACTTTCTTATATATCAACACCAAAAAGAACATCTTCACCACTCTCTAACTTTCATCAACAATATAATATGAAAATTACCTCTATACTGATGAAATGTACAATTAGCTAGCTTAGAGCTACAAGTCGTATTTTTCTGTATGAATAATTTAGTAATTTAAATGCTTCTATCATGTTTGTTTGTTTGTTTGTTTTTTTTTTTTTTTTGGGTTGTTTGGTCTAAAACACAATATTGGTATAGGATCAATTGGGGGCGGTTATGATTTAGCTATTGTTAAAGTATTGCAAAGGAGGTTCAAAAAAACTCTTGATTACTTGACGGTGATAACAACTGCGAGATCGTTTTACTCTCAAACTTAGAAACTTATACAACCAAATTAGAAAGATAAAAAATTACAAAAACATCATCTCTTATTTTATTTAATAATAATATTGGCTGTTTTTCTTAGCAGCAGCAACAGCTGCAGCAACAGCTGCAGCAACATCTTCTCGTGAGTACTTTTCAAGCCATTCTTTCAACTTTTCTTGTGCTTCTTGATTTGCGCTATCAGAAGAAGCGGGCTCGTTTTTTTCTTTTTGGGTTTCAGAGAAGCGTCGTTTTTTTGGCCTTTGGCTCTTTTTCTGTTGAATCTCTTTCCATGTCCTTTTTCGATCGTACGCGGTTCTCTTAGCTTTGTCGGATAATAGACGCCAAGCATCTGAAACCAGCTTAAACGCACCTTCCGCGCCATGAAACCTGTTCTTGTCTGGGTGAAGCGAAAGAGCTAGCTTCTTGTACTGTCTCTTCACCGTTTCTTCATCGGCTAATGGATCCAGGCCGAGGATCCCATACCAATCCGATTCTTCGTCTCCTCCGTTTGATCCACAGATATAAACCTGTGTTATGGCCAAGACTTGTTGCAAACCGTCGAGCTTTGGATACAGTTTCTGAGACTTGCTAACGAATTTTTTCGCCCCATTGTAATCGTTCTCTGATAGTTTCCTCTCTGCAATATCCAATGCTCTTCTAGCTTCTTCCTTGTTACACTCCATGATGATTTATCTCGAAGATGGTGATTTTGGTCAAGCTGCGGCGGAGAATACGAAAGAAGAGGAACAAGAATCAGATAGGAGAATAAATAGGGAAAGTCGTACAGTAGCTTGTAGATGACGCTATCTTCCTTTTCCTTTAGCGAAAAATGGAAAATGGACTGAAAAAAGGAAACTCGAGCGATATATTTCCTTTTCCAAATAAACAAATAATTTACAGCAGCTATAGTAATATAAATATATATCACCACCCCACCCCTCACAAATCACAGATCCAACAATTAATCACACAAAAAATATCTCTAACACTTGCTTCTCCAGAAAACTTATAATAATAATCTCTTTTCTCATCAAGATTGATCTGTACGATGTCGATAGTCAATAACTCGTTCTCAATGTCGACTATGTTCAACGCTTTACACGATCTCAGTTTCTCCAAAGGAATCTCCGCTTCCGTTCCTCCTCCTGGATTCATTGCACGCGCCTCCGCCGTAAGAGGCACGCGCCTAAACGAGCTGTTCAACCTAATGACTAGCGGGGAAGGTATGGCGCAGTTTAAAGACAAGATCTCAAAGTTAGACCGAATAGAGCTTCGTCTGATGGCGTCTTTGCTGACGTCAAACTCCGGTTACTTCACGGAGATTGTCACAAACAAGTACGGGTCGAGACGCGGGCAGAAGCTCCTCGGGATATCAGATGACGTGGACGCCTTCTTCTACGCCGCTATCTTGCGCTGTTTCCTCGACATTGTGACGGACAAGTACGCGTCGTACGTGGCGATACGAGCCATGGTCGTTTTCGACCAGGAGAAGAAATATGCAATGTACGAGCACATTCTCCACTACGCGCTCGACATAGCGCGTGATCAATACGGCTGCATCGCGCTCAACGAGATCATTACCGACTCTGATGATCCTTTCTACAGAAATCTACTAGACGTAGTCGCGCAAAACGCTCTATGCCTAAGCAACGATGCTTCAGGGAACTTTGTGGTCCAACACGTTCTTAAACTGTATGACTTGCGTTGCACGCATAACGTCGCTGCAAATCTCCGATGTAAACCTGGTTAAGGAATTTCCGTTGTTAGAAAATAATAACAGAAAAAAGGAAACACAAGCTCCATGTCATATCGGGAAATCATTAATGGAAATATGTACTACTTGTTGTGGAACTCTCTATTTTATTGATCCTCTTGGGTATATATATATACAAGACAATACATAATGAATAACCCTGATGGGCTTATTGGGCCCGGTTATAAGTCCAATATGATGTATTATAACACTCCCCCTTGGACGGAGTAACCGGACCTGATGGTCAATCGGGATCTCGATAATGTGCTGGGGAATGTTGCCTCATTAAAACCTTACCAGGAAAACCCAGTGGGAAAAACCATGGTGAAGGAAAAAGAGTACAACACACATTACTCCCCCTGATTAGAGCATCACTGTAGATCTCTAAGTCTACGCATTCCTATTTGTTGGATGAGCTTCCGGAGTGTTGAAGCGGGCAATGATTTGGTAAAAAGATCAGCGGAGTTCTCGCTTGATCGGACCTGTTGAACGCTGATTGTACCATCCTTCTGCCAATCCGAGGTTGAGAAGAATTTCGGTAGGATGTGCTTCGTCCGATCTCCTTTGATATAACCTTCCTTGAGTTGAGCAATGCAAGCCGCGTTGTCTTCAAACATAACCGTGGGCTCCTTATCTTCTTTCATACCACAATCTGATCGGATGTGCTGAGTCATGGCTCGTAGCCAAACACAGTCTCTGCTGGCTTCGTGCATGGCCAAAATTTCTGCATGGTTTGATGAGGTTGCAGCGATTGTTTGCTTCATAGATCTCCACGAGATAGCTGTTCCTCCATGCGTGAAAATATAACCAGTCTGTGACTTACCACAGTGCGGATCCGATAGATATCCTGCATCAGCAAAACCAACTAGTCCATCTTTGTTGTGGTTAGTGTAAAACAGTCCTAAGTCTTTAGTACCTTGAAGGTATCTTAGGAGGTGTTTGATACCGTTCCAGTGCCTTTGAGTTGGACATGAGCTGAAGCGAGCTAGGAGGTTCACGGCAAAGCAAATGTCTGGTCTAGTGTGACTAGCCAGGTACATTAACGCTCCTACAGCACTGAGGTATGGCTTTTCTGGACCGAGAATTTCTTCATCGTCCTTCTTGGGACCGAATGGATCACTGTCCAATCCTAGGCTCCGAACAACCATTGGGCTGGTCAATGGGTGGGCCTGGTCCATGTTGAATCGCTTGAGTACTTTTTCAGTATAAGCCGATTGATGCACAAGGATTCCTCCTTTGACGTACTCAAGTTGTAAACCCAAACAGAATTTAGTTTTGCCTAGGTCTTTCATTTCGAATTCTGCTTTCAAGCAGTCGACTGTTTGGGAGATTTCACTAGATGTTCCGAGGATGTTTAGATCATCCACGTAAACTGCTATGATTACAAATCCTTTGTTTGAGTATTTCTTGATGAAAATGCATGGACTGATGGGATCGTTTTTGTAGCCTTCTCTGATGAGATATTCACTTAACCGGTTATACCACATACGTCCACTTTGTTTCAGTCCATACAAGGATTTGTTCAGCCTGATGCAGTACTGATCTCGAGATGCATGCTTATCTTTAAGCTCTATGCCATCTGGTAATCTCATGTATATTTCATTGTCCAGGGGCCCATAGAGATATGCGGTGACAACATCCATTAACCGCAAATCTAGATTTTCTCTTATGGCCAGACTTATGAGGAATCGAAAAGTAGTTGCATCCACCACCGGAGAATAAGTCTCCTCATAATCGATTCCGGGTCTTTGTGAGAATCCTTGTGCTACAAGCCGTGCTTTATAACGAACGACTTCACCGAGTTCATTTCTCTTACGCACAAAGACCCATTTATGGCCCACTGGTTTGACATTGAATGGTGTCCGGATGATCGGACCAAACACATTCCTGAGTTTGAGACTCTTTAACTCCACGTTTATGGCTTCTTTCCATTTTAGCCAGTCTGTTCTATGAGTGCACTCTGTGATAGACGTGGGTTCTAGATCCTCTTGCGTGTTCGCAATATCAAGTGCTACTTTGTATGCAAAGAGTGCATTTAAGTCGACTTCTTTTCTGTTCCATCGGGTTCCAGATATTGTGTAATTGATAGAGATCTCATCGTTATCGATCTCGTCAGAACCTAGAGATTCGGCGTCCCGAACCTCTTCTGATGGTTCATTAGAGTGAGTCTCAGCGCGCGCTATGTCTGTTATATTGGGAATCCTGGTTTCAACTATTGCACATTTCTTTGATTTCCGTGGATTCTTGTCTTTGGAACCTAGAGGTCTGCCACGTTTATTTCGTGAGGCAGACTCTGTAGCAACTTGAACTTGTCCCGTTGGGACAGTGATTCGTACTGGTGCATTACAAGCTGGTATGTACGATTTGGTTACTTTGTTCGGGTCAGCAAAGGAATCTGGCAATTGATTAGCTAGCTTATGATAGTGTATAATCTTTTGGATCTCTGAATCACATTCTAGAGTCCGAGGATCTTGCCAATTTAAGGATGTTTGATTCCATGATAGCTCTTTGACCAGCTTGTGTTTCTCTCCACCCAATGTTGGATATGCCGATTCATCAAATTGGCAATCCGCATATCTGGCCTTAAATAGGTCTCCAGTGGTCGGCTCGAGATATTTGATGATGGTGGGAGAATCAAAACCAACATATATTCCCATCCTCCTTTGGGGTCCCATTTTTGGTTCTATGTGGTGGAGCAATGGGTACATAGATTGAGCACCCAAATGTTTTGAGATGGGAGATGTCTGGCTCATGACCCTGTAATAATTGGGATGGGGAATATCTATGCTCACTAGATGGTCGGATGCGTATTAGTTCAGCAGCATGTAATACTGCATGTCCCCAAGCTGAGACCGGGAGCTTTGATCTCATGAGCAATGGTCGAGCAATCCATTGTATTCGTTTAATGAATGATTCAGCAAGTCCATTCTGAGTATGGACATGTGCCACAGGATGTTCAACGGTTACCCCCATGGCCATACAGTAATCATTAAACGCTTGGGAAGTGAATTCACCAGCATTATCAAGACGTATAGTCTTTAGCGGAAAGTCTGGAAAATGGGCTCGTAATCTGATGATTTGAGCCAATAACCTAGCAAAAGCTTGGTTCCGAGAAGACAATAGGCAGACATACGACCAACGGGTCGAAGCGTCTATGAGTACCATGAGGTACCGGAATGTCCCAGAAGGTGGGTGAATGGGACCACAGATGTCTCCTTGGATTCTTTCCAGAAAATGTAATGTCTCTTTCGACACTTTTACTAGTGAAGGCCGAGTGATCAACTTCCCTTGGGAGAAAGCTGTGCACGTGAGGTGCTGAGGGAAGACTCGGTTTTCTCGAAGGGTGTGTCCTTGAGAATTTTGGATTAATTTACGCATCATGGTCGTACCGGGATGACCAAGCCGGTCGTGCCAAATAGTGTAGTCTTGGAATCGGGCTTTGATAGCATTATTAGCCTCAATCATACTGACCTTAGCATAGTAAAGGCCAGTAGATAATGCGGGTATAGTCTCGAGGACTTGTTTATGGCCAAGTGTGATCTTAGTGATTAGTAGGGATTCTTTGTTCCCTTCACCCTGGGTTTCTATGTGGAAACCATTAAGTCTGATATCTTTAAAACTCAAAAGATTTCTTTTTGAGCTGGGTGAGTATAATGCATCTGGAATGTCCAGATGTGTGCCGTTTGATAACAGCACATGGGCCTGGCCGTGGCCTTCTATTAAGTTTGAGATACCCGCTATTGTGCTAATATTCGCGGTTTTCATGATTAAATTTATGAAATAACTCTTGTCTGTCAGGATAGTGTGGCTGGATCCGCTATCCACCACTATGATATCCATTCCCACGTCCGCGGCCACGATCTGAGGATCTGTCTGGCTGGACATAGTAGGATTCTTTTCGGGAATCTGGTACTGGAGCCGATCCCGGGGGCCTCTGGGCACTGTTCCTCATTAACAGGTCATTGTTTTTCTCGGCCAAGAGCAAACAGGATAACAAATCTTCGTACAATGTATGTTTCATTGCACGATATTGTTGCTGAAGCACAATATTTTGGGTATGGAAGGTGGATAATGTTTTCTCGAGGAGATCATTATCAGACACCTCTTCACCACATAGCTTCATGATTGAAACTATCCGAAAGAGTTCGGAGTTGTAGTCATCCACAGATTTGTAATCTTGGAACCGGAGTTCCTTCCACTCAAACTTGGCTTGTGGCAAGAGCACCGTTTTCTGGTGATCTTACCGTTTTTTTCAGGGCCACCCAAAGTTCGAGTGGGTTCTCAAGAGTGAGATATTGCTGTTTGAGGCTCGCGGCCAAATGATGGCGGATATGAAATATCGCCTGGGACCGGTCTTTATCAGAGGCTTTGTTATCCGCTTGGATACAGTCACCCAGTCTCTTTGAGTTGAGGAAAATCCTGGTGTCCAGGGCCCATTCGAGATAGTTTTCACCAGAGACCTTGAGGGCCTCGAACTCGACTTTTTGAATGTTTGAAATCTGAAACATAAAATTGATTTTGTTGGGGGTTTGAAATAATAGTTGGGAAACTTTCTATTTTGGGCAAGTTTCTATTTGAGGAAACTTTATATTTTAGGAAATTTTATCGGGAAACATAAATTTTAGGGATACGGTTTCGGTTTAATGGTTTTAAACCGCAATAGTTATTAGGGTTTCACGTTGGTTTAATTGAAGAAATTGAAGGTTTTAATCTTCTGTTGTTGGTGTCGATCGATACACCAAAGATGGTGTCGATCGACACTGGCCCGAGATCTCGACAGAAAGTCGAGTTTTGCTGATTTTATTCTGTTTCCCTTTATTTTTCCTTGATTAGATTAGGGTTTCAGTTTCTAGATGAAGGTGTTTTCGATTTTTACGATTTAGGTTAAGCAATAAACAACTTTCTATCAACCTAAACGAGCCAAGCAAAACAATCCGCACAAGCAAATAACAATCGCTTTCATTCATGGTTCGATTTTAATGGTCCGATTGTCATTAGGTTATGTTCGATGGTCGGATCCTTAAGCTTAAAGGGATATGTGATTCTACCTTTCACCTTTGGGGTTGTACGGTAATGAACTGGGAGCTAAAAGCTTCTGATGGGCAGCGGATTCACAGATCTGATGATAACTTCCGATCTGTAGAAGCGGTTGATGCGCCGTCAAGCTCTCTGGAAAGAAGACCGTCGGGGCTTCGATTTGATATGCTGATTGTCACGGGGCTCCACGCGGTGCGCCGGGAAATCGCCTCGGAAGTCGGCGCACGGGTTTTAGGTTTTAGGGTTTTAGGTTAGCGGATCCACAGATCTGATGATAACTTCCGATCTGTAGAAGCGGTTGATGCGCCGTCAAGCTCTCTGGAAAGAAGACCGTCGGGGCTTCGATTTGATATGCTGATCGTCACGGGGGTCCACGCGGTGCGCCGGGAAATCGCCTCGGAAGTCGGCGCACGGGTTTTAGGTTTTTGGGTTAGGGTTTTTCAGAGCAAGTCGTGCTGATAACGTGTTGTGGAACTCTCTATTTTATTGATCCTCTTGGGTATATATATATACAAGATAATACATAATGAATAACCCTGATGGGCTTATTGGACCCGGTTATAAGTCCAATATGATGTATTATAACACTACTAAATTATTATGCTGGTGAAATAATCCACCTTTGACGAAATTGTTAAAAGTAAAACATGAATAGGAAACGGTTATAGTAAAAAAAATGGAAAAAGGAAACTTGAGCGATAGATTTCCTTTACCGAATAGACAAATGATCAACCGAGAAAACAAATTAAGATCCTTAATACTAACTAATATAAATAGACCCCCCCACATCTCCAACAATTACAAATAAAAATCTCTCACACACTTCTCCAAAATCACAGAGATCAATAAATAATCCCACTCTTTAACAAAGACTAATTTCTCCTGTACAATGTCGTCAATCGCCGATAATACCTTTTCGATGTCTACCATGTTCGATGCTTTACAACACATCCGTTTCTCTAGAGGAATCTCCGCTTCCATTCCTCCTCCGGGCTTCACCCCACGCGCTTCCGTCGTAGCAGACACGCGCTTAAACCCTTTGTTCAACCTAATGACTAGCGGCGAAGGTGTGGCTCTCTTCAAAGAGATGGTTGTAAAGTTAGACCGAAGCCAGCTTCACATGATGGTCTCGTTGCTGACGTCAGACTCCGACTACTTCATGGAGGTTGTCAGAAACAAGTACGGGTCGAGACGCGTGCAGAAGCTCCTCGGGATATCAGATGACGTGGACGCCTTCTTCTACGCCGCTATCTTGCGCCGTTTCCTCGACATCATGACGGACAAGTACGCATCCTACGTGCCGATACGAGCCATGGTCGTTTTCCACCAGGAGAAGAAATATGCAATGTACGAGCACATCCTCCACTACGCGCTCGACATAGCGCGTGATCAATACGGCTGCATCGCCCTCAACGAGATCATTACCGACGCAGATGATCCTTTCTACAGAAATATGCTACTAGACAAAGTCGCGCACAACGCTCTCTTCCTAAGCAACGATGCTTCAGGGAACTTTGTGGTCCAACACGTTCTCAAACTGTATGACTTGCGTTGCACGCATAACGTCGCTGCAAATCTCCGTGGCCACTGCGTTGATCTGTCGTTTAAGAAGTATGGGAGCTACATCGTGGAGAAGCTTGTGGAGGCGGAGGAGTCTATGGTCGTAGTGGTTGTGGAGCTTTTGGAGTGCGACGGAGACAGGTTGATGAGGCTGGCGAGGAATGAGTTTGGGAGTTTCGTGGTTGCCAAGGCACTTAGAGTCACGCAGATGAATCGGATCGATCTGTTTTGGGATTTGGTGCAGAAGCTGATGCCTTTTCTTCATCTCTTGCGTAGGTCTCACGGAAGTAGCGTTGCAAACATCTTGGAGTCGACCATTCAAGTTTCGTAGCTGGCTAGACTAGTTAGTGTCTCAAACAAGTTAGTGTGCTCAGATTGTTCAGATTTTGATGCGTTAGATTCGATTTTATGGTAACTACAGAAATCTTGTAAGAAGTTTGTTAAGCCGTGATTGATTTTAGATATAAAAAAAAAAATTAAAACGATTCTATGTCTCAAAGTAGTCATGTTCTATACCGATCCATGTTTTGATATTTTTGTTTTGTTTTTACTTAAGTCAAACATGATCATATCAAAGATCAAAACTACATATTATTGTTCAAAACTAGTCACTGTCACAGTGAAATTATTGAAAGAGATTACTGATGACCATTAAACATTTGTTTCAGTCGAAAGATGTTTTCTAAGTTGAAGTAACTTCCTAAAATTATTTGCAATTCCATTTTGAAAACTGTGCATTAAATATATATGTAAGTAAGAAAAACGCAAAAAATATAATAATATAGCTCTGCTCAAGATCAAAACTAAACATTTTTTTTTATTTTTTGGGTTTTGCTACATGTAACAATCTGATGTTTTGAACACTTAATAGCCTCTATTGTTTCTCCGAACTACATGTATATTTTGAACAAGGAAAACAAAATTAGAGGGCAAACTGGACCTCCGTCACTCATTTGAAACGACCCTTTACATGCATCCACCACATTTTGCAAGAAATCTGACCAATCCAATCTGCAGAGATCAAATCAAAGCCAAGGCACCCAGACTTCAACATCTTTGCTTTCTGCATAAAAGAACCCATCTTTAGTACTCACAGATATATACTATCAGAACCTATGTATGACCAAAATCAAACATTACATAATAATAAGGATTCAGTACCTTTGGAGTTCAAAAATGCTCTTGGGAAATCTATGTTGGAGCCCTGCATCTTTAGTCTGACAACTGATTCTATATGCGCAGCAGCGAAAGCAGGTCTTGGTGTATGATTCTTCCAGCACACTTGGGGATCAACCAGAGCAAATCCAACAAAGCAGAGAAACCTCTCTTCATGCCACAATCACATCCCATATGTCCTATTATACGCATCACCAGGGCTTGGAATCTGGAATTTGGGTTCTTCATAGCCGTTGTTGTATAGGCTCCCATTAAATCCCATCCGCTCATTCCTAAGAAGCTCAGCGATACCTAGAGAGTTCACACTTTGGCCTTCATTCCACTTATCCCAGTGACCATTAGACAAGATTGAATTTTCAGATGGTTGTTGTTGTTGTTGTTGTTGTCTTTGGAGCTGTGAGAAGGCAGATAAGCTACTTCCCTGTGTCTGATGATCCATTAGCCTTGAACTATATCCGTAAGGATCGGTGGTAAGCGAAGGTGATAAGTTTCTGAAATCATGGTGAAACCCATTCACTTGTTGTTGTGTAGAAGAGAGAGACTGCTGTCTCAACATTTGCCGTCCTGTTTCGTTTCCAAAGGAATTCATCTGTGATGAGAATCCTGATCTCATATCCAAGTCTGCATTTACCATCCCTCTTCCCACAGCTAAAATTGCAGGATCCACAAACTCGAGATCATTTGCACCACTCGGATTACCAACTGGAGGCTGTACTTGATAAGCATTCCTCAACAAGGAGGTAGAGTCAAGAAAACTAGTTCCTACGATACAAGTGCACAATACGTTTTAGTCCGTAGCATCAGCCAGATTCATTTTAGTCCAGTAGGTTACCACAACAGAAGAAAAGAAATACCTGGTGCAGTATCTGAAGATAGGCCCACTCTATCATGTGATGAGAAGCCAGGAGGAGGTAACCTACTGGGAGCAGAAAATCCTGGAGGAGCAGAAACTTGAGGTCGTGAAACTGCAAAAGGACAACGGTCAGAAAAAAAGACCCAAACAAGAAACAACGGAAAGGAATGCACTATATAATACTAACCAGGATTCTTGTACGAAGAGTATAAAGGACTAGCAGCATAGTTTTCCGATCCACCAGAGTAGTTTGAAGCAAATCCATTTAGACTCGAGAGATTATTTTGATAGATATCTCGGCTCGCTACAGACTCCTGAATAGGCTTATCTCTCGCCAAATGCCCAAAAAGGCTATGGTTCTCACTGCCAAATGCTTGATTACTAGATTCTTCATACCGAGCAAAAGAAAATCTTGACTGGCTGTTATGTTGCTTCAGGAGGTTGGACGGTTTAAGAGTAGAAGATCGCTGGTCAACTTCACCAAGAAACTGAGCCAAATTGTGGGGAGAAGTCAAGGTTTCATCCCACGGATCAAAGTCCAGTGACAAAATGTTTGAGGTAATATCATCATCTGCATTGCGAACTTTGTTCCTGCCTTCATTAGCAAACAGAGAGTGCTCCACGTTGGACATGGTTTTCTCGCCAAATCCATTTGGAACATGCAAACTATCGTTGCCTCTATCCAAAGCAAACCTCGAATGTGAATCGTTCGCACCTGAGATTTCAAAAGGCAGGGGCGAACGAGAAGCCAAATTATTTGAATCTAAGATGGAACTTGACGAATTAGACAGAAACCGCGAGTGGATAATATCTTCTTCAGGGCGTTTCCGTTGGCTATCATATGATGATACATCCTCCGCTTCCAATTTTGAGCTAACTTGCATCTGGGATTGCAAATCTGATCTCCAATCCCACTCTCGCCTTGTGCTGGGGAGCCCATTTTCTGATGGGATAGCGTTCTTATCAGTGTTGATATAGCTATCCATCCTACATTGCTCTACATGTGGCAACTTTGATACTTCATGACCAGGCTGTCTAATAGAACCTTGATCACACTGACTACCAATCTCCATTGGAATATCAGGACGTTCATCCACAGAATTCGTAGTTATCCCCATGCGTGAAACACCAACCGACAAGTTGTTTACAGTAGGGACATCTTCTACAGCTTCATTTGAATCGTCAAACGAGTTCACAGTAGCTGAAGGCTTGTCAGTGCCTCTGCCATCGTAGGAAGAGTCTACTGAACTGGATAACCAATTGCTAGTAGGATCCCTATCAGATGAGATACTTCTCTTGGACCCAGAATCAACCTCAACACTATGCTGCAAAGGCTTCAACACAGTATGTGTGCTTTTGTCAGCAACAGTTTGGCTTTCATCTTTGAGAGACGGTCTTTTAAGAATGTCACTTGAGGATACAGGCCCATGAACTGTGTTTGCAACAACAGCAGAGAAGGGCAAGGTTCCAGTTACTGATGTTGATTTTTGTAAATTAGAAGATCCATTTGAGGTAACCGAAGTTGCTAAAGACTGCTGGTTTGCAATATGTGCCCCCCTGCAACAGGAAGTCCCTGTGATATTAAATTAAACAGTCTAAAGAATTCACATAAAAAACAGCAAGTGAAAACTTACCATGACGATGCAGCAGGAAGGGCAGTGGATCTGCTAGAGCTCCCGCTCCCACTAGGTGGAGAATACCTGGGAACACTCGCTGCATTCTGCTCATATACAATAAATCAAGACATGAAACTATTAAACTCAGAAAACTAGTTAAGAAAGCATCTTGTTGGAACACATGTGAAGGGAAAGCTGAGATGCAACTGAACTTACAGCTGAAGGAACTTTTACAATTGGTTTTGTAGAAGAATTGTAACTAGAATAAGCATCTAGTGGTGGAGGTAGCATGCTCCCTGAACGGTGCTGCAGAATATTTGTTGTTCCAGTGATTTGCTGAACTCTGTTCATTCAAAATTAACATAAGAATTAAAAATCATCCAAAAACCATCATGTACGTAAGAAGGAATATTAAGATGATAAAAAAACCTTGTATAAGCAGATATGATTTCATCTTTTGTGAAACTATCCTCTTGAGAACCAACCTCGTGCAGATAGAGACAATCAGGATTGATGCATGCCTGAAAATAAAAACATGCAACTTCAACTACTATCTGAAAGGAGGTAACCACAAGACCAACTCAGGGAAGCAGAAAGCAAAATAAGAATCCATAGAAGACGTACCACATTTCTCAGCCACGCATGACAATACTTGGTTGTCCCAAAACATGCCCTACAATATATGTAGAATACACATATGACCGTTAAGATAATGATTTCTTTATTTAAAACACTACCCATATCGTTCAAACAAAAAAAAGGAAGCTACGCAAAACTTACTTCAGTGCTTTACCGTCCAACATAAACCCATGAACAGCCTGAATGCAGCGAACAGCCTCTTCCTCTTTTGCATAAGTAATATACCTGGGATGATAAAAATTATTATGCCAATAATGCCAAGCAAAAGTCAAAGGAATTCATGATATGAGGAAAATTTGGTTGACAGAAACGCACACACTGCATGTACTGTTTGGGAATTGTTGGATGACACCAGATGCTGTTCGGGACATTGAAACCTTCAGAACTTTTCCATACTGACCGAAATATTCTTTATGATGGAGTAGCTGTAAGAAAAATAGAGAAACAGTCTCAGAGCAACCCACAAAGCAATGATTAAAAGGGTTAGGATGAGAGTTCTCATACATCTTCATCTGCTAGATTAAGGGGCAACCCGACAATGTAAACAAGATTCCTTTGAATGACTCGCACACTGGTGAGTTGCTTTTTCCCTTCAGAAGGTTTAGATTTTGACTTTTGAATCTTCTTGCGCTCTATGTTGCCTTCAGAGGCCAGACTGTAAACAGGTAAGTATAAAGAAAATCCATCAGCAACAAAATGTGGAAAAAGATTAACCCAGGCTAGAATTAAATTCGCCAAAAAAGATGGGGATCAAGCATCATATCACAAACCTGTCGCAATTAACAGTCATCCCTACAATCTTTTCTTTGTCATATGGAGTGCGACAAGCTGGACAACGCCCTTCTATTTGATCTTTCTCTGCCATGTCCACTATGTGATGCCAACACCAGACACATATCTGAATAACACACACAAAATTATTAACATAACAAAGATCATTGGTCAATGAGGCTAGTAAAATATGTGTACATGGTTCCACTGAGTCATTGCTTATCACATCTATTCTATTCTTCATGCTTTGCAGATAAACAGCAGCAGAAACTTTAGGCTAAACCAAGACAAGTATATCTTAACCTAAGTGGTTGTGCTGGATATGGTGATTAATGTTATTGAACATTGCAATAAGCAAAAATGTTCTCCCTTTTCTTTGTCAATTCTAAGACTAAGCAGTTGCATGTAAAAAATTACAATTTACGGAAAGTGAAGGCAGATGCCAAGACCTGATAGCCACATTGGCAAGGCTTCAATTGCTGATCAGTAAGATCCATCTCCTCAGCACACAGTGGACAAGTCTTCTCTCCATGGTCACTCATGGTGATCTAGAAGAAAAATTATGAAATACATTAATCATAAAAGTTAAGACGACAGACTACGAAAGTATAAACGTATGAGCTCAACCACCAGACTTGACTAAAACTTAAAAGGCTAAAGTTTGACGAATTCTGATACGTATCGCATGTGGAAACCTGAATTCGCATTTAGATTGTTTGCTTCCGCACAGATAAACAATTTTTTAGCCGAAAACTCCACTCATCATAGGACGAAATACGACTCATTCAGATTCAGCATATTCTCGATCAAATCCTAGAGGTTATGCTCACTCATCACAACAGAGTTATTATTCTCAGCTAATTCAATAAGTAGGAAAGCACTTAAATTTACTCAAAATATTCGAAATTTCAGATCAATAGTAGGAATATAAGAATCAGAAAATGCATCTAAATGGAAAAACTCCACAGAATTTATTTGTGCATGCGCCGTGAAGGTTCAATTAGAGATGCGTCAACGGACTAGTGAAACACGCATCGTCCGTAAATAATCACAGAAAAAACATTTTCGAAATCTAAAATCTCAATCACAATTTAGGATCCAAACTAATAAACCAATGATCCCACAAAAACCCCGGAACAAAAAAAATAACAGAAGCAGAATTAGGGTTTTGAGATTCAGCAGATTCAAAATCCACGAGAAGAGATACAACAAGAGGTTAAAGGGAACATACGAATGAAAACTCGATTGAGATTTGCAGATGAAGATTGAGATGAGGAAAGGGAAGCTCGAACGAAAGCTGGAGATTGCGAGCGAGAGAAAGAGAGAGAAAATGGATGGCTGTGATTTTGGGAGATGGCCTTTTTAACCCTTGGTTTCTCTGCCAGATCCACGTTGCTGTCTCGTTAAATTCTAAAAACTTTTTATTACTATACTCAGGCCGGTTCGGTTTTCCTTAACCGGTGAATAAGGGCCGGTTTATCGGCACACTTATTATATTACCAAACTTTTCATTTTACTTACCAAAACTACACAACCACATAAAATCTTCTAGTCTTAAATTTTTTATGTTATTACCAATTTTAATTAACCATAACGAAGGGTATTCATTGTCTAAACTACACAAAATATTTGTAGGTAAATAAATAAGTGACTAAATCATAGTTAAATCATAGAAAACCAATTGCTAATAGGATCCCTATCAGATGAGATACTTCTCTTGGACCCAGAATCAACCTCAACACTATGCTGCAAAGGCTTCAACACAGTATGTGTGCTTTTGTCAGCAACAGTTTGGCTTTCATCTTTGAGAGACGGTCTTTTAAGAATGTCACTTGAGGATACAGGCCCATGAACTGTGTTTGCAACAACAGCAGAGAAGGGCAAGGTTCCAGTTACTGATGTTGATCTTTGTAAATTAGAAGATCCATTTGAGGTAACCGAAGTTGCTAAAGACTGCTGGTTTGCAATATGTGCCCCCCTGCAACAGGAAGTCCCTGTGATATTAAATTAAACAGTCTAAAGAATTCACATAAAAAACAGCAAGCGAAAACTTACCATGACGATGCAGCAGGAAGCGCAGTGGATCTGCTAGAGCTCCCGCTCCCACTAGGTGGAGAACACCTGGGAACACTTGCTGCATTCTGCTCATATACAATAAATCAAGACATGAAACTATTAAACTCAGAAAACTAGTTAAGAAAGCATATTATTGGAACACATGTGAAGGGAAAGCTGAGATGCAACTGAACTTACAGTTGAAGGAACTTTTACAATTGGTTTTGTAGAAGAATTGTCACTAGAATAAGCATCTAGTGGTGGAGGCAGCATGCTCCCTGAACGGTGCTGCAGAATATTTGTTGTTCCAGTGATTTGCTGAACTCTACTCCTTCAAAATTACTATAACACTTAGCTAATCATCCAAAAATACTAGACCAACAATCATATTACCCATCTTAAAAATAATGGAACCATGAAAGAGAGCAATCATGTACGTAAGATGGAATTGTAAAACTTTATATGATAACAATACCTTGTATAAGCAGATATGACCTCGTCTTTTGTGAAACTATCCTCTTGAGAACCAACCTCATGCAAATAGAGACAATCAGGATTGACGCAAGCCTGAATATCCAATAATGCAACTCATCACTCCAAAAAAATCAATTTCAACTATTATCTGAAAGGAGGTAACCCAAAAAACAACTCAGGGAGCCAGAAATCAGAATAAGAAGAATCAGTGGAAGACGTACCGCATTTCTCAGCCATGCATGACAATACTTGGTTGTCCCAAAACAGGCCCTACAATACATGTAGAATGCACATATGACCGTTCAGATAATGATTTTTTTTTTTTTTTTTTTTTTTTTTAAAACAGTACCCATATCGTTCAAACAAAAAATGGAAGCTAGGCAAAACTTACTTCAGTGCTTTACCTTCCAAGATAAACCCATGAACAGCCTGAATGCAGCGAACAGCCTCTTCCTCTTTTGCATAAGTAATATATCTGGGATGATAAATATTATCATCAGATGAAAGTCAAAGTAATGCATGATAAGAGGAAAACTTGGTTGACAGAAACGCACACACTGCAATTTTTGTGATCAGGAGCAGTTTTCTAACTTTTGTGCTTTGTGTTTTGGTTAAAGTAGTAAATGGTTGGTTTACAAGTAAACAAAATAATAATGGTTGATTGATGTGTGCAGATATGAACATTGAGTCGCCTCCATCCACTCAACCATGCAAGAGAATTTGCGATATAACTGGATATGAGGTACCCCAAATGAAGCTATGTCTAGAGTTTCACTCTCATGGATGGATGGATGGATGGATAAAAACTTAATATGTATGTGATCTTTGTGTGATAGGCACCATATGTGGACCCAAGAACAAATCTGCGGTATGCAAATGCAGAGGTTCTCAAGACTGTAAGGTCACTCTCTACCGAGCAAGTCCACCAGTATCTCTCCATACGCAATGCTGCTGTTGTTCTCAAGTAGCTTCAAGGACCCCCTCTACTTTCTGTTTGTTATTTTGCTTACTTGTAAACCAACCATTTACTAATCTATCTTCAGATTTATGGTTTGATGGAGATATACTCTTATGTGTATGTTTTGTTACCATTATCAAAGAGCCGAGTTTGATTGGGTACATCTTGTAAGTCGAAACCTAAATAATACAAAGAAAGAGTCCACATGAGCATTAACAATCTTTCTTGTAAGAAATATAAATGGCATTGCTCTGCTCTCATGGGGATTTCCTCAAGATCAAAGCCAATATGTAACAAAGAGCAGAGTCCACCGATGACAGCGCAACAATGAAGACAGCTACAAGAAAGAGACTCAGTGTGGCAGTCTTTAGCTGTGTTTAACCAAAACACAAAGCACAAAAGTTAGAAAACTGCTCCTGATCACAACATTCAAGATGTACACAGAGCACATGACATACCGTGCTTGTAAAACTTGGCCACTCTATGAATTTCAGCTGCCTCGGTTGCTCAGCCATAAAGGACAAGAGAGATGTCGTGCTCCTTTCACACACAAGAGGTAGAGATTAACAACATAATCAGAATCAAGATGAATGCTTTTCTTTGAGAAATTATATACCTAACAAGGCTCAACCATAAGGGGTCTTCGGGCAGCTCCTCATTGAAGCTCGGGCTTCCTGCCGATACCGCCGTGCAATAGCCTCCCACATGCTTATAGTTGTAGCTAACTCTCCCATTGAGAGTCTAGAACAAGCGAAAACGACAGGTTATTCGCAAAGCTGACTGACATGTTCCTGGAATATGTAATTACAAAGTGGCATTACCGAATCGCTACTTGGTCCCAACACATTGCTTTTCTGCATCCGGTTTGACACAATTTGGGGAAGAGCCAATCGGATTAAGCCTATAAATTGAAACTGAATAGTGAATACCAAAATAAGAAGCAGCAAAGTTTAGAAAAGCCACTGGACGGAATAGTGACCTGAACCATTTCTGAGCAGCCCCGGAGAAACCACCATCCTCTGCATATCTCAAAGTTACACGAAATGAAGCCTAAACCTGGAGGAGGGAGATGACCAAGATACCAAACAAAGCTCGCTAGCCTTCGATGATAAAAATGGACGGACCTTGTTGGGCTTATAGTCAGACAAATAATGGGCCTTCTTGGGCTTAGCGTTTTCACAATTCTCAACTCCTAGAGGTTATGTTCACTCATCACTCATCGCATCGTCCGTAAATAATCACAGAAAAAGCATTTTCGAAATCCAAAATCTCAATCACAATTTAGGATCCAAACTAATAAACCAATGATCCCACAAAAACCCCGGAACAAAAACAAAACAGAAACAGAATTAGGATTTTGAGATTCAGCAGATTCAAAATCCACGAGAAGAGATTCAACAAGAGGTGTAAGGGAACATACGAATGAAAACTCGATTGAGATGAGGAAAGGGAAGCTCGAACGAAAGCTGGAGATTGAGAGCGAGAGAGAGAGGGAGAGAGAGAGACAAAATGGATGGCTGTGATTTCTAGGAGATGGCCTTTTTAACCCTTGGTTTCTCTGCCAGATCCACGTTGCTGTCTCGTTTAATTCTAAAAACTTTTTATTACTATACTCAGGCCGGTTCGGTTTTCGTCAACCGGTGAATGCTGGACGGTTTATAGGCAATCTTATTATATACCAAACTTTTCATTTTACTACCTAAACTACCCAACCACATAAAATCTTCTAGTCTTAATTTTTTTATATGTTATTACCAATTTTATCTAACCATAACGAAGGGTATTCATTGTATAAAACTACACAAAATATTTGTTCGTAAATAAATAAGTGACTAAATCATAGTTAAAAAAAAT
The DNA here is from genome assembly GCA_026724425.1 of Erythrophleum ivorense. Classification (NCBI taxonomy): domain Eukaryota; kingdom Viridiplantae; phylum Streptophyta; class Magnoliopsida; order Fabales; family Fabaceae; genus Erythrophleum; species Erythrophleum ivorense. The sequence goes on along the minus strand of JAIUCV010000071.1, from coordinate 5,796,586 downwards.
AGTCAGATTTTAAGCATGGATATAATTATGGCATTTTATTAGATAGTGCTCTATAAGACGATATAAAATAAACAAATGATATGCTTATTTTCTTATTTTCATAAAAATATTTTAAAATATACACATAATGTTAATATAAATGACATGTTCACTAAATAAAATACATACCACTTCATATGAATAAAAAGCTTGATATTTTCATAAAACACCGTGCTCAACTCTTTGCTGACATCCAAAGGTAAATTTCCAAAGTCTCACCTAACCCGTTATATATCTTGTAACTAAATAAAATCTATAATGTCATTTTGGTAATATGCAAATTGACCTTATAATTAAAAACCATGGAGATGGCTAATGGAAGTTTTAAATTATTTAAATAAGAAACTGAGTGGGCCAATAAATGATAATTAATTACTTTGTTGACCGTAAAAATAAAGAAGGATTGATGTCGACATGCCATCAAAACAAAAAGGAGATTAGTTAAGGGCTTCGACCGCTTGAACTTTCTGTTATATTACCGCGGCAACGGCTTATTTGCTTAAAGAAGAACCTCAATAACTCATAATAACGAGCCTACATGTAATTCAATATGTTTCTTTAATGTTATTTACTTCTCTAGCAGCCGAGATTACAGCAATGAAGAAGACCGAAAGACATATGATACTTTACTTGGAGATTCGAACAAGACAATGACATAACAAAGATAACAACTCTTGAGATGCAGTTTCAGGCAAACCCGTACGATGAGCTATATAGCCTGATCAGGCTCTAATGCTCGCAAATTTGGTGCCAAGATTGTAAATGTCATAGAATTGATTAGACAATGCACACGACATGTTCACTTGTGTTCACCGTTTGCATGGAATGAAATGAGCACATTTCTATTATGGTCTTTCCCATGTTAAAGATCAGTCCATCAGAACCAAGGCCCGCCGCACTGTCGACCTAGAGTAAAGAGGAAAAGATCAAGAGATAAGGAAGAGGCCGAGAAAAAAAAAAGATAACAACAAGAAGGAAGATTTCCTAAATCAATAAGGAATGAGAATCAAAAGAACCGACTTTCCATTCATTATATAAGGAGAGCACCTCACAACCAAAAGAAAATCTAAGAATTCCGGAGAGAACTAGAAAGCAATTCTCACCTTTAATACTTTTTAGTTTTTTCTCTGATGTTCTTAACCTAAAAGCCATCTCGGTACATTTCTTTTGTATCTCTTGAGCGATCAATAAGAAATATTATTCTCTTAACCCTAAACCTAATTATGAATCATGGTTCATGGTCGACAATTTGTTTCTGGACGTGGAAGTTCTCGCCGCTCCGAGAAATGTTGGATAAAAACTTTAACCGGGGAAAAATATAATTCAACAGTAATATTTCGTTTTTTGGGGGGTTTTTATTATGTAAACAATCCGATGTATAACAAAATGAAAAAACCTATACGGTTTTTCAAAACTAAATGTATTTACAATTTTGAATAAGAAACAACATCAGATTGGGGCAAAACTTAGACCTCTGTTATCGTTTGGACCTTTACATGCAGCATCCACATTTTGCCATAATCCCCACCAACCCAATCTGCAGAGATCAAATCAAAGCCAAGGCACCCAGACTTCAACATCTTTGCTTTCTGCATAAAAGAACCCATCTTTAGTAATCACAGATATATACTATCAGAACCTATGTATTACCAAAATCAAACATTACAGAATAATAAGGATTCAGTACCTTTGGAGTTCAAAAATGCTCTTGGGAAATCTATGTTGGAGCCCTGCATCTTTAGTCTGACAACTGATTCTATATGCGCAGCAGCGAAAGCAGGTCTTGGTGTATGATTCTTCCAGCACACTTGGGGATCAACCAGAGCAAATCCAACAAAGCAGAGAAACCTCTCTTCATGCCACAATCACATCCCATATTTCCTATTATACACATCACCAGGGCTTGGAATCTGGAATTTGGGTTCTTCATAGCCGTTGTTGTATAGGCTCCCATTAAATCCCATCCGCTCATTCCTAAGAAGCTCAGCGATACCTAGAGAGTTCACACTTTGGCCTTCATTCCACTTATCCCAGTGACCATTAGACAAGATTGAATTTTCAGATGGTTGTTGTTGTTGTTGTTGTTGTCTTTGGAGCTGTGAGAAGGCAGATAAGCTACTTCCCTGTGTCTGACGATCCATAAGCCTTGAACTATATCCATAAGGATCGGTGGTAAGCGAAGGTGATAAGTTTCTGAAATCATGGTGAAACCCATTCACTTGTTGTTGTGTAGAAGAGAGAGACTGCTGTCTCAACATTTGCCGTCCTGTTTCGTTTCCAAAGGTATTCATCTGTGATGAGAATCCTGATCTCATATCCATGTCTGCATTTACCATCCCTCTTCCCACAGCTAAAATTGCAGGATCTACAAACTCGAGATCATTTGCACCACTCGGATTACCAACTGGAGGCTGTACTTGATAAGCATTCCTCAACAAGGAGTTAGAGTCAAGAAAACTAGTTCCTACGATACAAGTGCACAATACGTTTTAGTCCGTGGCATCAGCCAGATTTATTTTAGTCCAGTAGGTTACCACAACAGAAGAAAAGAAATACCTGGTGCAGTATCTGAAGATAGGCCCACTCTATCATGTGATGAGAAGCCAGGAGGAGGTAACCTACTGGGAGCAGAAAATCCTGGAGGAGCAGAAACTTGAGGTCGTGAAACTGCAAAAGGACAACGGTCAGAAAAAAGGATCCAAACAAGAAACAACGGAAAGGAATGCACTATATAATACTAACCAGGATTCTTGTACGAAGAGTATAAAGGACTAGCAGCATAGTTTTCCGATCCACCAGAGTAGTTTGAAGCAAATCCATTTAGACTCGAGAGATTATTTTGATAGATATCTCGGCTCGCTACAGACTCCTGAATAGGCTTATCTCTCGCCAACTGCCCAAAAAGGCTATGGTTCTCACTGCCAAATGCTTGATTACTAGATTCTTCATACCGAGCAAAAGAAAATCTTGACTGGCTGTTATGTTGCTTCAGGAGGTTGGACGGTTTAAGAGTAGAAGATCGCTGGTCAACTTCACCAAGAAACTGAGCCAAATTGTGGGGAGAAGTCAAGGTTTCATCCCACGGATCAAAGTCCAGTGACAAAATGTTTGAGGTAATATCATCATCTGCATTGCGAACTTTGTTCCTGCCTTCATTAGCAAACAGAGAGTGCTCCACGTTGGACATGGTTTTCTCGCCAAATCCATTTGGAACATGCAAACTATCGTTGCCTCTATCCAAAGCAAACATCGAATGTGAATCGTTCGCACCTGAGATTTCAAAAGGCAGGGGCGAACGAGAAGCCAAATTATTTGAATCTACGATGGAACTTGACGAATTAGACAGAAACCGCGAGTGGATAATATCTTCTTCAGGGCGTTTCCGTTGGCTATCATATGATGATACATCCTCCGCTTCCAATTTTGACCTAACTTGCATCTGGGATTGCAAATCTGATCTCCAATCCCACTCTCGCCTTGTGCTGGGGAGCCCATTTTCTGATGGGACAGCGTTCTTATCAGTGTTTATATAGCTATCCATCCTACATTGCTCTGCATGTGGCAACTTTGATACTTCATGACCAGGCTGTCTAATAGAACCTTGATCACACTGACTACCAATCTCCATTGGAATATCAGGACGTTCATCCACAGAATTCGTAGTTATCCCCATGCGTGAAACACCAACCGACAAGTTGTTTACAGTAGGGACATCTTCTACAGCTTCATTTGGATCGTCAAATGAGTTCACAGTAGCTGAAGGCTTGTTAGTGCCTCTGCCATCGTAGGAAGAGTCTACTGAACTGGATAACCAATTGCTAGAAGGATCCCTATCAGATGAGATAGTTCTCTTGGACCCAGAATCAACTTCATCACTATGCTGCAAAGGCTTCAACACAGTATGTGTGCTTTTGTCAGCAACAGTTTGGCTTTCATCTTTGAGAGACGGTCTTTTAAGAATGTCACTTGAGGATACAGGCCCATGAACTGTGTTTGCAACAACAGCAGAGAAGGGCAAGGTTCCAGTTACTGATGTTGATCTTTGTAAATTAGAAGATCCATTTGAGGTAACCGAAGTTGCTAAAGACTGCTGGTTTGCAATATGTGCCCCCCTGCAACAGGAAGTCCCTGTCATATTAAATTAAACAGTCTAAAGAATTCACATAAAAAACAGCAAGTGAAAACTTACCATGACGATGCAGCAGGAAGCGCAGTGGATCTGCTAGAGCTCCCGCTCCCACTAGGTGGAGAATACCTGGGAACACTTGCTGCATTCTGCTCATATACAATAAATCAAGACATGAAACTATTAAACTCAGAAAACTAGTTAAGGAAGCATATTATGGGAACACATGTGAAGGGAAAGCTAAGATGCAACTGAACTTACAGTTGAAGGAACTTTTACAATTGGTTTTGTAGAAGAATTGTTACTAGAATAAGCATCTAGTGGTGGAGGTAGCATGCTCCCTGAATGGTACTGCATTATATTTGTTGCTCCAGTGATTTGCTGAACTCTACTCCTTCAAAATTACTATAACACTTAACTAATCATCCAAAAATACTAGACCAATAATCATATTACCCATCTTAAAAATAATGGAACCACGAAAGAGAACAATCATGTACGTAAGATGGAATTGTAAAACTTTAGATGATAACAATACCTTGTATAAGCAGATATGACCTCGTCTTTTGTGAAACTATCCTCTTGAGAACCAACCTCATGCAAATAGAGACAATCAGGATTGACGCAAGCCTGGATATTCATCACTCCAAAAAAATCAATTTCAACTATTATCTGAAAGGAGGTAACCCAAAGAACAACTCAGGGAGCCAGAAATCAGAATAAGAAGAATCAATGGAAGACGTACCGCATTTCTCAGCCATGCATGACAATACTTGGTTGTCCCAAAACAGGCCCTACAATACATGTAGAATGCACATATGACCGTTCAGATAATGATTTTTTTTTTATTTTTTTAAACAGTACCCATATCGTTCAAACAAAAAATGGAAGCTAGGCAAAACTTACTTCAGTGCTTTACCATCCAAGATAAACCCATGAACAGCCTGAATGCAGCGAACAGCCTCTTCCTCTTTTGCATAAGTAATATATCTGGGATGATAAATATTATCATCAGATGAAAGTCAAGGTAATGCATGACAAGAGGAAAATTTGGTTGACAGAAACGCACACACTGCATGTATTGTTTGGGAATTGTTGGATGACACCAGATGCTGTTCGGGACATTGAAACCTTTAGAACTTTTCCATACTGACCGAAATACTCTTTGTGATGGAGTAGCTGAAAGAAAATGAAGTAATAGTCACAGAGCAACCCACAAAAAAATGATTAAAAGGTTTGGATGAGAGTTCTCATACATCTTCATCTGCTAGATTAAGGGGCAACCCGACAATGTAAACAAGATTCCTTTGAATGACTCGCACACTGGTGAGTTGCTTTTTCCCTTCAGAAGGTTTAGATTTTGACTTTTGAATCTTCTTACGCTCCATGTTGCCTTCACAGGCCAGACTGTGTGCAGGTAAATGTACAAAAAATCCATCAGCAAAAGAAAACTGGAAAAAGATTGTCCTATAGTAAAATTAAATTCGCCAAAAAAGATTGCGTATCAAGCATCATATCACAAACCTGTCGCAATTAACAGTCATCCCTACAATCTTTTCTTTGTCATATGGAGTGCGACAAGCTGGACAACGCCCTTCTATTTGATCTTTCTCTGCCATGTCCACTATGTGATGCCAACACCAGACACATATCTGAATAACACACAAAATTATTAACAGAACAAAGATCATTAGTCAATGAGGCTAGTAAAATATGTGTACATGGTTCCACTGAGTCATTGCTTATCACATCTATTCTATTCTTCATGCTTTGCAGATAAACCGGCGCAGAAACTTTGGGCTAAACCAAGAAAAGTATATCTTAACCAAAGTGGTTGTGCTGGATATGGTGATTAATGTTATTGAACATTGCAATAAGCAAAAATGTTCTCCCTTTTTTTTGTCAATTCTAAGACTAAGCAGTTGCATGTAAAAAATTACAATTTACGGGAAATGAAGGCAGATGCCAAGACCTGATAGCCACATTGGCAAGGCTTCAATTGTTGATCAGTAAGATCCATCTCCTCAGCACACAGTGGACAAGTCTTCTCTCCATGGTCACTCATGATGGTCTAGAAGAAAGGTAATGAGATACGTTAATCATTAAAGTTAAGGCCACATGCATATAAAATATATCATCAGATAAAATACAAGCAAAAGCCAAACTACGAGCTCAACAACCAAACTTGATTAAAATCTAAAAGGCTACAGTTTGACGATTCCGGCATCCACAAAATTTTGATAAACATACTGTTGCCGGAAACTTCACTCAACATAGGAAGAAATACGATTAAATGCAGATTCAGTATGTTCTCGATCAAATCCTAGAGTTTATGTTCACTCATCCCGACAGTTATCTCAGCCAATTCAAAAAGTAGGAGAAGTCTTAAATCTACTGTAAATATTCAAAATTTCAGGTTGATGCTAGGAATATAAGAACCATAAAATGTATCTACGATGAAGAACTCCACAGAATCGATCTGTGCATGCGCAGAGACGGTTCAATTAGAGATGCGTCAACATACTAGTGAAGAAACACATCGTTGGTAAATAATCACAGAAAAAATATTTTCGAAATCCAAAATCTCAATCACAATTTAGGATCCAAACTAATAAACCAATGATCCCACAAAAACCCCGGAACAAAAACAAAAAACAAACAGAAACAGAATTAGGGTTTTGAGATTCAGCAGATTCAAACTCCACGAGAAGAGATTCAATATGAGTGAAAGGGAACATACGAATTGAGAAAGATCGATTGAGATTGCAGATGAAGATTGAGATGAGGAAAGGGAAGCTCGAACGAGAGAGAGAGAGAGAGAAAATGGATGGCTGTGATTTTTGAGGAGATGGCCTTTTTAACCCTTAATTTCTGCCAGATCCACGTCGCTGTCTTGTTAAATTATAAAAAGTATTATTTTTTGTCAACATTATTAAAAAAAAAAATTTATTGCCCGCGATTTGCCAATTTTATTTCTATATTCAGTCCGGTTCGTTTCCAAAATTACCCAACTACATAATCTTCTAGGCTTAGAAATTTCATGTTATTACCAAAACTACTCAACCACATACACAGAAGGGTGTTCTGTATTCATGTACTACAAGACCACAGTTATTTTTAGTAAGGTAAACAAATAATCATATACTTTTGTTAGAGTTTTGAACAAGACAAAAGACAGAACAAAGAAAACAACTATAGAGATGCGGTTTCAGGCACATATGTCATGGTCCATGACGATGAGCCATTTAGCCTGATCAGGCTCTAATGACTCGTAAATTTGTTGCCAAGCTTGTTTAATGTCATAGAATTGATTATAAAAATGGACAACAAAATTTCACTTAGATTTAACCTCATGATAGGTAATGAGAAATAAGCCATTCATGCATAAACAAGACAGAAAAACAAAACAATAAGTTCTTTCTACATATTTTATTTCTTAAGTATACAAAAAAAGGTGAGTGCGTTCAACAAAGATTTAGTCTCCTAGTAGTGTGGTAAAAGGGTGAAAAACAAAGAAAAGAATGGTCAAGGTAGAAGAAACCTAGTTTTCAGTCTAAAACAGGAGGAAGCCCTTTGTTTGTATACTTTGTACAGTCATATGGTCCTACTCCTTGATTGTTCTTCTTCTTGACCTGATCATCACAAAAGACAAATGACATTCCTCAAGTTAGTTTCAAGATTTGATATGAAGCTTGCAATGGAGCTACTCGATCAGTTGGTGAAAACTGTAGAAAAAAATAAGAGGTGAATTCCTCGTAGTGTTGTTTATCTGTCACACTAGCCGAAAATCATCCAAACTAAATGAAGTCCAAACGTTTCAACTGTTGTTTCCTTTAATCAACACTTAATGCAGATTTACGGGAAAATGGTAATGAGAGGGGGAGAGAGGATTATACCGGAGACCATGGACTTGGTTCAGGAGAAGATTTGTCGGTTGGTGAGTGTTGTACACGTCCACTCTTCAGTGTTAAAATTTCCTGCAAATTTAACAGAAGCGATCTGCTGAGGTATTGCCAAATAATTTCTATCTCATATGCAATAAAAGCAAACGGATTTTCAGTTAATCATCATGGTTTTATGCATGTTTATACCTCTCCAGCAGCCTCAATTGCAGCTAACCACTCGTCAGAAAATGGAACAGCATTTGGAGGCTTTACAATAATAGGATCAGGTTTCTTCTCAAGTTTAGCATCCCTGTTGAAACAGTGAATTATCAGTCAATTCTTAAACACAAACCTGGACGAATAGAAAAAGCTCGCTAGTGGAGACTGGCTTAAATTACTTACAGTGGTATGCCGTCTGATGAACACGTACAACTGCTACTACTTTCAGAAGCACGGTCTCCATTGCTTTCTGATGTCAACGTGTCATCGCTTAGCAAATTGAACTCATTAGGCTGCATATCGTCTTTGACTGAGAAAGCCTCATCCATGGGTACTAGAGTTCCTGATTCTTCCTCTCCGGTCGCAAATGTTACAAGATCAGGAGATATCTTTACAACTTGTACCTCCTCTTCTTCATGAGAGCCGAGATCTTGATTAGTAACATGAGCGTTGAAACTCTTTTCAGTATCTGTCTGAATTTTAGCTTTTCCAACATAGTAATGCTCAATGCGTCCAGAAGTTGAATCTTCCTTCGACATGCCTTCAGAGATTCTGGAAATTTTTGTGTCCTCATCTAGACGCTTGTGATCTCCATATGTAGAAGCCGAGGAACTGATATTTCCACTTGGTAGAGTTTTAGTTTGTCCACTCAGGTCCGATGCAGTATGGATAGTTTCTACTTCCGGATATTCTTGATTAAGAATGTCTGTGACAGAGAACTCATCGAGGTTACTAATGAGCTCTGGCTCAGTAGCCAGATGCACCTCTCTCAGCTCCATAATTTCCTCAGGCTCCTCATCTGAATCTGACTCAGTAACCAGATCCATGTCTTCTAGCTCTGAGTAATCCTCAAGCTCCTTATTTGAATAAGAAAAAACAGCGGCAGATGCATCTTTTGCTGGAGAAAAAACATCTGATGTTCGAAGTTGGTCAGTCTGTTTCAATTCACAACCAGCCTTTACATCAGGTGTAACTGCAACACTGGAACAGTTGTATTGCTTCTGTTCTTCAGATGTTAGTCTCTCAGGGAAGGGTTCATGAGATGATCCCAGAGGTTTATTCTCATTCCTAAATTCAGCAGGGGAAGGCATTAGCAGTTCCACTTGTTCCATTTCCTGTTCAACATCAAGAGAACCAGTAAAGTAGTCTATCTGCATATCAGGACCACTTTCTGCCCTTTCGTTTCTTGTCAAGATATATATTTCTTTAACACCCTCTTTCACCTCGTGGACTAATTGGCATGAGAAATGCTGTTCTTCGGATTCTCTAAGCCAGTCTTTGCAATCTGAATATGAACCGGTGAAATCAGCCTCACACGTCTCGGTGCTATCGCTTACATCGCTTACTTCAATTTTCTTTTCCGTTTCTAATGCAGCTTTACCATCACACACCATGTTGTGATCACACAGAATAGAGGTCAACGCTGCATTTTCCTCAAGATGGTTGCATGGCGATTGAACACAAACTGGTGCCTCAGCAGGCCCCGAAGAAACAAAAACAGATTCAGTAAAGCATAACGGATTTTCTGAAGAAGATAAATCATCTACATCACTTTTGACTGAAGCAAAATCCCCAAGGAAAACTGGGCCTGCAGTGGAGGTATCTACAACCTCATGCTGCTTTACTACATTCTCAGAAGAATGATTAACAATCAACGCATCTTTTTCTCCAGAAAGTAAAGGACTAATCTCATCTTCATTTTCAGGGTGCACGCATTCACTTAGTGGTTGTCCATGTACATCCAATGTAGCAAGATCTCCACTAAAATCATTGGTAGTACAAATATCTTCTTCCCCAGCATTGCTGGCTTTCGACTGTGAGCAGTTATTAAACAGCGTCAACTCATCGGCAGAAGGACCCTGCACCGGAGAATCCATGGAATCTTTGAAAATTGGACAATGTTTCAGCGGTAAAGCACAGTAATCTTCTACTGACCGGCAAGTCTTCCTTTCCTCATCCCTATTATCATCAGACATATGACCATCTTGTACATTCTTTTTGCAGCCTGAGGGCGGCAGCTCACTGTTACTCTGGACTTTTTCACACTTTGCAGTAGAAACCTTCTCAGATGTAAAACTATCTACATCATCCAGAGCTAATTTTCCAGTATCACCTTGAATGATGCATGGATGCTGCAGTCTTTCATTTATCTGAGAGCTCAGTGAACAAGACGCAGCTTCGGATTCTATCTCCCGAGTGTTTTTCAAGTCTACTTTCACCCTTTCTTGTGAAGGTTTGACGAATTTAGATTGAGCAGACAAACTTGCCGCTGAAACTGAACTGCCAATGTTTTTAATTCCTGACTTGGAGTTAACACCGGGAACTTTTTCAGAAACTTGGGGTTTGTTAAAGGTAGGGATCAAAGAAACACGTGAAGCTGAACAAACATCAGACCTAGAAGGCTGACTATGTATGTCTCCTGCACTGTGCGATGGTTGAGAATCCGACTGCAAAAATCATGAATATTAAGTATGAGATATTACGAGCACAAACCATTGTTATGACAGCGTTCAGTATATTTCAATAATATACCTGACTGAAATAGCCAATTGAAGGTGACGGCGCTCTTAAACCTGATGGCTTTCCCAGTCGTGAAACTGCAGACTGCGTGTTTCCAACTTTACCGCAAGAACTTTGAACTAACGAGGTGTCCATAGTAATTACATCAGAGTCAAGGGATGATGCATGACCAAGCATAGCCACATCTGATGAAGTCATAGGGCCATCGTTGGACTTTCCAACAACAGAACTCTGTGAGTGGGATACTGAAGGAACTTCTGATGTTTTGCTGATCTAGAGTTCAAGAAAACGCAATATTTTACTCTCAATTAGAAGATGAAAAAGAAAACTTTAGCAGCAGATTTCTAGCGCATATTATAATTACTATCTCAGTTTGCAGAGGGCAGCATAGCTTTACCACATTTCTTCTAGCTTGCTTAAGAGAGGGCTTAGGAATTGAAGATTTGCTCGCCACGCTGGATTTTGTTTTACTCTTGGTGTTTGACGTGCTTTTAGAGAAGCTTACAGATTCTAAGCTCCTCTGAGAATTCTCTGCCATATCAGAAGAAATAACCAAGGTAATGCGATTAACAGGCAATATATAAACAAGACGCTGCAAAGGCATTTCCTAAAAAAGTAGAAGAAAAAAAACGCTGTGAGATGCATAGATTCCATATGCTAACTGAATGTGGACATACTTGATTGAGTAAATTGGCTTAGTTTCGGTTTGCTTGGACTTTGAGTAGTCCTTTTCATGTTGTTTGCAACTGTAAGAGAATCAGATATGGTAGTAGAAACTTTAGAAAAGCTCAGCTCCCTCCTACGTTGTGTTGTTGTATGCACATTTGCAGGTCTTTTTAGGGTTCAATGAAGTTAAGGTAAACAAGCGAAAACAACAAAACCAGAAAAGCATGGATAGTAATTGCCTTAACACCCGGTACTCTAAGCAAGAAAAGGATATGAAGATGAAGGAGGAGGCCGGGGACAGCCACTGCGTTTGGAACCGCTCCTCACATCCTGAGCTGAAATGACTTTTTTCTGGGCCTATAATGCAGACATTTGACATTATAATAGAATGTGCTTAAAATTAATTGGTTTTGCTAGATAAAGAACATTGTGAGAAACAACTGATAACCCTCATTAGCTCCATAAAAGTATCTCCAAATTCATGACTAGTAAACTCACCAAGGAAGATTGGGGTTTAGATGGTGATGCGTGCTTCGAAGATTGGGCTTTCGATGGTGATGCGTACTTTGACACTGTGCCACTCAAAAACTTCTTCTCTCTCTTTTTACTATTCACAGGCAACTCGTTAAATAAGTTTTCTTCAAGCGCTTGTAGTCCTGGTGAAACACTAGTACATTTGGAAGCTGACGTTGACTCTCTGAACTCTTCCTGGATGGCAGGTAACAGACCTTGAGTTATTTTGGATAGCTCATCCGAATCCAAAACACCTGGCTCACAATCATATCACACATCTTAGTACCTTTTATGACAAACATGAGAAGAAATCTAACGCAGAAAGATAAAGAAGTCTAGAAATCGTCACCTTCTTCTGTTGAAAAGGCTCTATCCCACGCTAAGCTTTTCCGCAAGTTAAATCCTGCATTCTTTTTTTTCTTTTTCATCTGTTGTCGCTCTACACTCAGTTTGGGCAATTCAACTTTGTTCCCACTATTATTCTCCTTGCCTACATTTTCTGTATCAACAAAAGAGCTCGGCTGCTCAACCATGTTGTTGCCTGTTACTCTTCCTGCAAATAGAATTGACACACCGTAATGAACATCCAAATCGCCATTTTTTCAAACAAAGATTCAAACAAAGTATAAAGGTACACTAATCCAGATTCACATTTTCTAGGATGTGGGAAATTAATCACTCGGTGAATGTGGGAGTGTGATAAACTAGTTCAGGCAGGCTAAGCAATTAAACCATTTTAAGCTATCACTTTAAGAAGTGAGAAATCAATTTTCTCTAGAGCTAAAATCGGATCCAGAAATCGAAGCGCTTACCAATTGGAGAAAAAGGAGGACGAGGAGGAACGGCGCGACTCGATCTAGGGATTTCTAGAGGTGAGCAATCAAAATAACTCGTTTCTCGTCTCGAACTACCACCGGCAAAAGACGTAACGCCTCTATTCGGCGTGTTTTTCAGAAGCCAGTTGTCTTCATCTTCTCCAGAGATATCTAATAGATCCTTCTCCATTACTGCCTTCGTTTTCTCACCCCCTTTTACCTTGAGAATGTAGCAGCAGTCCCAGATCTGAAGAAGCGAGAAATCCGAAATCGTCACTCTGAGAACACTTGGTCGGAACTCGGAAACGGATAGGCGAATTTCGTGGTCGGAAATGGGATGTTGAAAGAATATTCCGGCCTCGTAAGCGGGAAGAGGTTGAAAAACTTGAAATTGAAATAAAAGATGGCGACAGAAAAGACGATCGGACCAGACGGATCTTGTGAATTGACTACCTCATCCTTACTCGACTAATCTTCTTCATTTACACCAAATTTATTGGGACGACTTTAAGCCCATTACGCTAAACTTTGGTTCCTCTTAGGTGGTGATTGGTTAACCCGCTGCCACCCGCAAATGCAGCTTTTACGGATAGTAGCGGTTATTGGCGTTTGACAACAATCATCGCAAACGCTTTCAACCGCTTCAAACCGCTCCAGATCCCTCAAGATTCCTCAAAATCAAAAGCTCCTTCCCTGCAGCGTTTGCGGTTGCGGGTGGATAATTAAAAAAAAAAAAAAAAAATCAAAAACACAAATTTATTTAAAATCTGAAAATAAATAATAAACTTTATTAAAAAAATTAAGATTTAGATATTATAATCACAATAAAAATAAAAATATTTGATATTTGTTTGGTAAAATTCATTAAAAACATATTACAATTTTATATTTCTAAATTCTACAAATTAAAGTTCTCTTCATAAATGTTCACATCATACTAATATATATATATATATATATATTTAACAAAAAATAAAATGGTAATCTAAATTTAATTTCCACACTAAATTTTAATAGAAATCACATTTTATCTAAACTATAGAAATTAAAAGATGAACATAAGTATTATATACATATTATTTCTTATAAATTTTTATTATTAATTATGTTGAACTATAAATTTATAATTGTTCAATATAATATAATTTTAATGTTTTATAATTATAAAATATGTTTATATTGTTAATTTATTGTTAAACCGCTATTTTACCCGCTGGTCAACCAGTCAAAAATATTCTGCAAACGCATCAGCTCTCAATCGCTATACCAGTCGTACAAACAACTTAATTACGCGTTTAACCGCAAACTCCCACTTCAGCAAACTCCCGCAACCGCAACCGCAACCGCAGCGTTTAAACCAGTCAGGCCGTTTATTTTCTTTCACAGCTTGGTTCTTTAGTTGAAATGTTGAATTTTGACTGAAAATAGCAATCAATGTGCAAATGTCAATGTAACTGAATGAATGCATCCATTTATTTGCATATTCATCTTCAGTTTAGTTTAGGGAACTTAGGATTTTAGTCAAATGAATACAGTTTTCGTTCAATTATATGTGATGATTATAACAAATTAAATTTTCAACGAAATCAAGCATTGATATTTTGTTTCCTTATGAAAAAAATGTTTCAATTTGCATAATAATATTAGTCTACCGGTTCGATTTAAACCGGATCTGTTCACTTTATGGAGCACCCACGTAATTAAAAAGTAGTGAGAGGACCAATAATAAATTAATGTTTTCTTTTCCCGTTTGAAGCAAGAAGCGTTTAACAGAGGACGGCCTCTGTTTAATCCTACAAACGGCAAAATCTCTAAAAAATCTTGAGATCCGAGAACAAGAAAACTAGATTTTTTTTCTCACTCTTTCAAAGTAATAATTCCACCTTCACTTCCACAAAGAAACTAAGGTTTCTGAGAGCCAGAGAAGAGGCGACAATGGACAAAGGTTTCTTCTTTAGTCTCTTCTTTTGTTCTTGACTCTCAAATTGTAACCTATCATATCATATATTCTGATTGTTTTTAATTGGAAACAGATGATTCTTCGGATGACTGTCTTCCAAAGTTCTTCAAAGTATACCTACTTGATGATTCCGGAGCTGATCTGGTAAAAAAAAACACACTTCTCTTCACTCTGTTTTAATTTTTTTTCTGGATTGTTATTACATTTGTTCATCTGTAGAGAGATCTTTTAGCTGGTTAAAACTCTTAGATCCTATGCAGGACATACCCATTTCTTTCAACAGTTGCTTACCAAAGCCTCTGCCTAGGAACGTAATTGTTAGGAGCATTTACGGAAAAGTTTGGAAACTAAAGTTGAGGAAATGTGGTGGCGATGTTGAGAAATACGCTATGGTTGGTGGCTGGAAGAGGATCGTTAAAGACGAAGATCTCAAGGGCGGAGAGTTCTTGACGTTTGAGTTTGATGGCTCGAGGCTCTTCAATTTCTGTGTTTACGGCCACGCCACGTGTAAAAGGCTTGCAAATTCAGTGAAAACCAAGGAGACCGAAGATGAGTCTGATGTTGAAGAATCTGAAGATGATAAGTCCAGTGTGGAGATCGTCGTAGTCATTGATAGTGATGATGATGATGACGATGATGATTATGCTGATGATGATGGTGATGACGATGATGATTATGCTGATGATGATGGTGATGAGGATGAGGATGGTGGTGGTGGTGATAATGATGATCAAGATAAATCCAGTGAAGATGTCATAGTTATTGATGATGGTGATCAAGATGATGAAAGTGAGATAAAAGAGAAAGGTACAGTAGAAGAAACTCTGGTTTTGTGAAGCTAATTGAGCATCGCTAACTTTCTTTTTCTTGTGTATTTGAACCTGTTCTTCTGAAGTCTCGAAGAAGAGTGATGGTGAAGATGACAGACAGTATCTTGATAACGACAAAAACCCCTTCTTTAAGGTGAACCTGAATCTGCGAAGGAAAATCGATCTGGTAAGAAATGTGTAATCAATCTCATGTCTTTTTTTGCGTTTCGTGTGTTCATGTTTTGTTTTATGATGTTTTGATTCGTAATGAAGCGCATGCGAGCTAAGGTCATT
Source organism: Erythrophleum ivorense (assembly GCA_026724425.1). Lineage (NCBI taxonomy): Eukaryota > Viridiplantae > Streptophyta > Magnoliopsida > Fabales > Fabaceae > Erythrophleum > Erythrophleum ivorense. The sequence goes on along the minus strand of JAIUCV010000071.1, from coordinate 5,780,741 downwards.
AATTAGGGACAATGGCTTACACTTCCCTGAGTTCATCAATCTCGTTGACCCACTGGCGAAAACATTTGGGAAGTTGAAGAGGAAGGTTGAAGGTCGTACAATCAAGGGCTTCGAAAGTATAATCAGGAGGAACAAAGTGAAGTCTACTGACAAAATGATCTGCGAGTTAGAGATGGAGAAGAATGGTCTGGTTCGTGAAATCAAAGTCCATGTTATAAGTGGATGAATAAGCTCTTTCATTCACTTAGCACCAAAAGTATATGTAAGAATGCTGAATAACTCTTTAATTAACCAAAACATTATCTTTGGTCTATCGAAGTTTTAAATGAAAATTGTGAGTTCCTAAATCTTATCTGATCTCTCGCAACAAAATCAATGCTCATGTTTGTCTATACGAATCTATCTCCTTATGTTGTGTGTGTGTCTGCAACATGTAGTGACAACAACATGTCTCTCAAAAGGTTCATATAAATAGAAGGTATTAGAGATGGAGAGCGTGACAAAAGATCTTTATTTCGTCTTCTTTCCTGGAAACAAGAATTGAAATCAGTCAACAACAACTCTCTTGTAAGGAGTTTCTTCTACACAGTATTGTCTTAAAAGAACCATATTGAATGGACTAAACTTTAGGCCCATTTCTCATGTTTGTGGGCCTTGGTGATACTTTGGTTATTTACGAATTTTAAACTTATTAAAAGGGAGTAAATATTACTATTAGTAGGTCTGTTTTCCATTTGAAGCTAGAAACGTTTAAACAGAGGATCCTCTCTGTTTTTTCCTAAGTTTTCTACAAAAGACTAAAAATCATATGACGAAACTTTGAGATCTGCAAAACTTTTGTTGTTGGAAAAAAAAAGAAAAGATTCCGTCTTCACTTCCTCAAAGAGCTTAAGGTTTCTGAGAGCCGGAGAAGAGCGCAAATAGGTGACAATGGACAAAGGTTTTGTTCTTTAGTCTCTTCCTTGTTGTTGATTCTTCAATTGCAATTCGCATTGTATCCTATTTTCTGATTTTATATTTATTCGGAAACAGGAAATTATTCAAAGTTCTTCAAAGTTTACTTACCAGATGAATCCGGAGATGATCTGGTAAAACACACTTCACTCTTCACTCTGTTTTTGTTTTCAGTTTCTGGGTTTTCTTCTTTACATGTTCTGTAGATTTCTAGTTTACTGAGACTTTTAGGGTTACTGTCAGGAGTTTCCCGTCTCTTTCAACAGCTCGTTACCAAAGCCTCTGCCTAGGAATGTTACGGTTACGAGTATTTACGGGAAGACTTGGAAACTGGCGTTGAGGAAATGCGGTGGTGATGATGTTGAGAGATACGCTCTCGTTAACGGGTGGAAGAGGATCTCAAAGGAGGAAGGTCTCAACGGTGGAGATTTCTTGACGTTTGAGTTCGACGGCTCTCGTTGTTTCAACTTCTGTATCTACGACGGTCGAACCACGTGTAAAAGGCTCAGAAGAAGAAGAAGTTCAGAGCTAATCAACGAGGTAAAGGAAGAATCTGATGGTGAAGAAGCTAGAGCTAGTGACAACGTTGCAGATCTTGATGATGGTGATGACAATGCTGATGATAATGATGTTGACGTTGAGGATGATGATGAGCCTGATGACAGACAGTATCTGGATGATCAAGAAAACCCGTACTTTACAGTGTTCCTAAATCCGAAGAAGAAAAGCCAATTGGTAAGAAGAGAAAACAAATGCATGTTTAAAGAGCATTTCACATTCTTATTTAACATCTTTGGGTTATAATGTTTTTATGTGAATGCATCAATCAAAATCAGTTTCATGTTATGTGTATCGATGTTTGTTTTACAATGTAGCACATCCCGGCTATGGTGATGAAGGACTATGGCTTAAACTTCCCTGAGCGGATAACGATCGTTGACCCACTCTCGAACAATTTCGGGCCATTGGAGAAGAAAATCAGGATTCAATCGAATGGCATTGTGTTTGTCATGGGATTTGGAAGTGTAATCAGAAGGAATGGAGTGAAGACAACCGATAAAATGGTATGTGAAGTGAAGAAGACGGGTAATAATCTGGTTCATACAATCAAGGTCCACATCATTCGTGGATGATCTCTTCATTAGGCTTTTTATGACTCTCATGCATCGCAGATGTGACTTGTGAGTGTGTTAATTTGTGTTAGCAATGCTAAACATATCTATCTTAGGATTTGGTTTATAACTAAGGACTGGTGTAGTGTGAGATGCTTTCAAGTTGATTAAGACTTTTCTATAGTGTTAGCAATGCTAAATATATATATATATATATATATCTCTGTTTTCTCTGGCAACAAAAACCATGTTGGTGCCCCGTCTATACAAAATCATGTTGTCTTGTTGCCTGCAATGATCAACTAGGGAAAAGTCTTTCAACTGATTCATACAAGTAGTACTTACATTGTTAGGACAAAGATCGTTCTGTGGGTTGGATTAATCTCAAAAGACATTATAGTCAAGTAACAAATGGGTTTGGGGTTTAGATATTGTTGTTGCCCCACTTTATCTTACCAACTTACAAATCAAAAGAAGGAGAAGCAAACATGGTAGTTTTAATAGATTTTGGGAGACATTGGCCTTCCAGGGTCGGCGTATCATATCTATCGTTGTCTTGTGTTATTTGGCTATACAAAACAAATATGTCTCCTCTTGTTCTGTGGCTGCAACAAGAAGGGAAAAGTCTCCCAGTATCTTCATACAAATAGAATGCATTGAACTTACATTGTTCGGACAAGGTCGTTCCTTTGGGTCGGATTAGTTTATAGTAAAATTACACATGGATTTTGGGTTTCTGATTTGTTATTACCCCCTCACTTTATGTTACAAATCAAAAGAGGTAAAAAAAAACAGTGGCAATATAATACAAGAGATTTTGGGAGAAATCACCATATTGGCCTTCCACGGTTGGGTCCAAGTTATTCCAACTTCAGGGCTGTTTTTTGAACCTGCATATTCACGTAAGAAGGATGTTAATACTCCTAGTTTTATAGGACCTTAAGAAAACTATTGACTGCAAGTGCAGAAGAAGACACAAAGGACAATAATGTTACACAAATTTGAAACTATGCCTTATTTTTCTACTCACTGAACATTTCTCATTCTTATTTCAAGTTTAATCCATCAAAATTTCATACTACTACACGCATCTCAAATTCTAGAGGGTCTTTCTATTAAAATTCGGATTGTAGGGGTAACGAATTAGACAGGAGAAGGAAACTGCAGCTTGTGTGCTGAGCCAGAAAGTCTCACCTTGAGTTTGGTTGGCAAAACAGGAAACTATGGTGGTGGTTGTGAGAGGTTCATGAGATGGTGTTGTTGCTGTTGAGATGCGTAATCAGATGGGTGGAGGACATAGAGACCGGGCATATTCAGATTGAGGAAGGGCTGAGAAGGATGAAGAGTGGAAGTGGATGAAGAAGGAGGGCGTGTAGCTGAGTGTGAGAATCCTGATGATGCTGCATTTGAGAACAGTGGCGATGTAGTTACTGTTGTGGCGGTTCCACCACTGGACTGATCTTGCATTTGCCATGTCCTGGCTGGGAAGCTTTGAGGAGAACGTGTCATAAAACCATTCTCTGGTGTTCTTTCCTGGAGACAGTCATCGAACATTTAGCGCAGAAAATAGTAAAATACATTGAAATCTTGAAGTTAATGAGGCAGATATCACAACACAGAGCTAACAAGCAACAACACAGATATCACTGCTCAAGTACTTAACTGACCAAAAATCACAACAGTAACTACCTGCTGAACATCTAACTGAGTTCACTTATCGCACATGTTATTCATAGGTCGGGCAGAGTTTGCTAAGTTTTAAAGTTGTCTATTTCATAAGGTGTTTTAGATCTGGATAGAAGGTACAGAAGATTGTGCAACTTATAAATGCGTTGCAGTGACACAGAGTTTGATATAAAGCGAATGTGTGGTATGGTTTTTAGTTATTTACCATGGGTGAAAAGAACGCTGCAGGAATGACATGCCGGTTCATAAGATGTTCAGAACCCCTCTTCAAGAAATTGAAAGGCGTATCGCAAGTAGCTGCAGCCATGTGGTTCTCCATCTGTGTATATAGATCAAATGGAAGGGCAAGAATTTTATGAATCAAGGAAGAACCATGAGGACTCGAGGTAGCTAATGGGAAAGTAGCTCTGAGTTGCAGATTGCGATGAGATATAGACAAAGCAACATTCGAGTAATGGTTGCAGCAAAACGCATATGAAAGAAAAGTAAAGTCAACCATATTTGGTGCACGACAGAGAAAAATGCACCTTGGAGTTCCTTCCACTTATGATACTGTTAGGGGCATGGTGAGGCCGGAGAGTCCTATCTTTTGGCTTTGAACCATCTCCCAGTGAAAGAGAGATTCCCAAGTTAAGGTCGAGCTTAGCATTAGCTAAATAAGGAAATCAGAAAACAAGTTAACAAGTTAGTAGTAGCTTCTCACAAACTGAGAGCAAAAACTGCATAGCATTGACCAGTTTAACAATCAAATACATTACCTGCCTCGGGAATCATCCGGGATGCATGAGGCTCAATTAAGGAAGCAGCTTCCCTTCCATTCCACTGTATGGCTGCCTTGTCGCAAGCCCTAATTCCATAAGAATCTGAGCAATTAATATTGCAAAATTTCCTAATAGATCAACAATTCAGGATACTTCATCATAATCTACGATCACCAAGAGCATGTAAGCTCAGATGACAATCACCCCAAGATAGATATCAAATGTCTCATAGCCATCAAAATCTCTAGTTATAATCCATAGTCACAAACAGGTTTTCCTAATTCCTACTGATGGTTCTATCATAAACTTCTTCACATGAACGGAAAAAGAACCCGCTTTCATCTGAGGCACTTAACTCTTTTTAGCAATGACTGACAAGCACATTAAGACCAAACCACAAAGAACAAAGCATGTGTAAAAGCATAAAATTAGATACTAAGAGAATTTGATTACATGTTTCCATGAAACTGCTCCATTTGAGCTCCCCAGCCGCCAATCTTTTGCAAAGCAACTCCTTGATACCTTGAATTATTTCTCGAGAAACCAGAGCTCTGTCGCCGAAGTACTTGCACAACTTCCTCTTTGGAAAGATTCGCCATCTGTAAAGTTCAAAAACCAGATAAGAACAAATCAAAGCATGCATGCCTTCACTATATTTTCTACCATCTGTAATCAAAAACCTGCTTGAGATCCTCTTCATAATCGCTAATAACGAAATTGATGTCAGCCTCCAGACCCCGGAACTTGACAGCAGCTCGGTCGTACGCCCTACACGAGCAGATATTGAGCTTATTAAACACACATCTTATTCTATCTTAATGAAAAAAACAGCTGAGGGATCACTATAGATCATACAAAATAACATAATTTCCAAAAAGGCATTACCTAGCTGCAGCATGGGCAGTGTCAAATCCACCTGTTGAATTCAAAAGTTAAGCTTTCATTAGAGAGTTAAGAGCACAAGCAGAAATCAGCTCACACAGTAGTAAAACCAATAGAATCCATACCTAAATAAACTTGTTTACCGCAATCCCTGCAACCAGGAAAAAAAAAAAAAAGATTAATACAAAATCAAAATCCGAGCTTGGAGCTGAAAGATGAATCAATGAGAAGTAGATTTACCAGATATGCGATTCCCATCTGCCTGTCCTCCGGTAGAAAGTGACGCCTCTATACTGAGAACTCTTTGACCTAGGCCCTCTCCTGCTTTTCTTCACCGGCTGTGACGGTGGCTGCATCACCCGAGCAGCATCGCCACCGGCGAAGTCCCCGTCTTGTTTCCCCCTCTGGAAGGAAATATCAACGGAGCTCCTGGAACTTTGCGCGCTCGAATCCAGAAAACTCATGCTGTTTCCATCACCTTTAGCAACAGGGAAGAACTCCTTAGTCCTCACCGCACTTCTTTCTTCGTCTTCTTCTTCTTCTTCTTCTCCGCCTCCTCCTTTCAGGATTTCAAATTGAAACTTGACGGCGCGTGTGGAGCAGAGCTCCTCTTCACCATCGATGCAGCTGGACGCTTCGGCATTGACTACAGATGAGTTCGACGTCACCGATTCATCCATCTGAGTCAAATTAGCACCAGAACCACCCTTAGCAGCAGCCGAATCTCGTCCGCTCTGAGTAGACTCAGCCGACTCGACCTCGAGATTGAGATCCAGCATCAATCTCAAAAGTCAACAAAAGTTAGAAACTCTGAGATTTCAGAAACAAAAAAAAAACCACAGCTATTTCGTCAATCCCTTGCACATTGATCAAGCTCTTCACACGCCCCTATCAAGTTCTCACTAATCCGACCAACAAATTCGGCGACGCCGTCGATTTGAAATGAACAGAGATCAAAAATCACATTTCATCGGAAAATCAAAACAAGAGATGGAGATTAGATTCTGAAATCAGTCAAAGAAGAGCTGGGATTCGCGACGGATAGGGAATAATTAGAGAGAAGGAAAAACTCGATCAGTACGGGGAAATACGAGATTCAGGAGACATGGCGATGAGAGTTTCTGTCTGGGGAATTGAAGAGAATGTGAATAGCTTCGCCGACGAAGAGATTATCGTCGGCTCAAAAACGGGAATGATGGGACGTAAGAGCCTTCGTTAGTGGCAACAGGCAGCAAAGGAACATATAAATATTATTATTCGTTCCATCTTTCTCGGCAATTGGACACTGCTTATGCCGGTAACCGGTTTCATTGGGTAAAGTAAAACGTGCTACTTGTTTTGTTTGTTCTTCTTTTTTAACACTGTAAAATTAAAAGTGTAGCATGATCCTGTAATAATTTTTTTTCTTTTTTTGATAACAGTGATACTATTATAATGGAGTTACTCTTAAACTTTACCATTGTACTAAAACTATAGTAGTTGTATGCAGAGTTTATTGTCATTGAATACTAAATAGAAATCACAAATATCGAAAAAGAAAAACGAATCTACTCATTCACAACTTTGAAGGCAAAGCATTTGTTTTCATATATGGGCGGGTCCTATATTTGCAGATATGTCTTCCTCGCATGACAAAACAAAGATAGATGAAGAAAAACTACAGGAAGAGTGAAATAGGATATCATGGTTTTATTGATTTAAATGGACAACAAGTATTAGGGAATAATATCCCACATCGGAAGTTGGAAGGGATCTTGAATAGTATATAAGGGATATGAGTCTCTCCACTCATTGCCAATTGGTTTTGAGTTGGAAGCACATGTAACTTAACTACAAGTATCCCAAGTAATTAATATACCAATTGATTGTGTGATATTTTTCTAACAAATGTATATAAACAAAATTATAAATTTATAATCAATCTATCATCAATTTAAGTTATTTTTGAAAGAGTTTGTGATTATTTCGAAAACAACATAAAAAGATGTGTACATATATATGTGGAAAGAGAAAGAAAGAGAAAACTATTCAAGATTATATATACAAAAAATTTCACTATTTCACTAAGATCATGCTGGTAGTTATAGTTTTTCTTAGTTGACATGTGATGAAAATTTGGTTTTGCACAGTTTTACTATATTATCACGTGTTTTTGGCAAAATGTTCAAACATAGTTAGGGCGATTGCTTAAATAGTCTCATTTTGTAACTTAATTGCTTAAATAGACCCATAGTATACTAAAACCTGTTATTTTTCACTAGGAAAGTATACGTTTGTCGTTAGTTTCTGAAATATGACTATTTCAAGTAATTTTTTCAAACATAGCAATACTCTATCAAAAATTGCTATAACATCCATCAGTGTGTGTCATTTCCTTCAAAGATTTTCATTGATGTGTCATTGCAAACACGCATTCTGATAAAATAAGAAAGCAATGCTGTTCTTCTTTTGCAAAGCGACAAAGCTAGCTACTTTTAAAAAACCCAACCAATCATCTCTCATATTTCAGGAGATTAAGGGGTTGATTGGTAAGTGCTGTGAGTGCTCCACAGAGCACTAATGTGTCACCAATCATGCTTTCCTTTCATTTTAGAAACTCAGAGCAACAATTTTAGAAAATGAAACATTTTGGCTCTAGAAAGCAATTTTTTCAGAGCACCAAATTAAGTGCTCTGAGAATTCTCTCTCTCTTATTTCCTTATTCTTTTCTTCACCTTCTTTTTTTACTTCTTTTTTTCTATATCTTATTTGTTTTTGTTTTAATGTTACATATATATCTTTAATGACATAATATCTACTATCAAAAATCCTACAGCAATAAAATCTACAACCTAAAATGTACAGCTTAAATCCTATAGCAGAAAATTTCTACAGCCATAACCAATCAGGCTCTAAGTCGTGTGGTGTATTTGATAACACAAGTATGGTTATATCCAGAGCCGATTCATAGGGGAGTAAGGTCTTGATCAGCATATCTAAAGAAATTACTATATATAAATCATTTAGCCTCATAAATCTCAAGACTGGCCTCAATTAATATTGATGTGTATATATGTATATGTCTTGCTTTCATCGCCAATTCCTTTGTTGATGTAGATGTTTTTAGAGAAAAACAAAATAAAACTCACTTTCTATAAATAAGATTAAACATATTACAAATACAGAAATATATTTTGTTAGCCATTACTTCCTTTAATATTTTTTGCTAACCAAAAATCATAAAAACATAAAAATGCTCTTTGTCAAAAGTAATTTTTATTTTTATTTTTATTTTAAAACTAAGTGCAAACACACACGCGCGCTATATATAATATAACCAACACAAAATAATTTAGTTTATCATTGACGAATATAAATTCAAACCAAGTCGCCTTGGCCTAGTGGTAATGGACTCACGGCTGTGAGTACCGCCCCCGGGTTCGAGTCGCCTTGGCCACCTAGCCGCGCCTTTAACAGGGATAACGCGTACCCGGATGCAAGGCCTCGTGGGATTAGTCTTAACGGGATCCCCACGGTTATCAAAAAAAAAAAAAAAAAAATAATATATAAATTCAAATTATTTACTCAAAACAATACTAATCCAATTAGGAAGCTATATCTTAGTCGTATGATACGGTTAATTTTAGTTGCCGTTAGGTATATTTCACTGTGGCAACTTTATTTTGCATCAATTTCAACTGAGATAACAAAAAAAAACTTTATTTCGCATCTAGAGTTCGAACCAGGTTACCGGCGAAAAATGAAAATGACCCTAAAAATATCTTTAGTTGTGTCCAAACGAATCTCTTTTCCTTTAAAATGTTTATCTAGTGGCAGTGGGGTAGGTCAAATGATAATTTCAACTGGTTTTAGCCGGTTGCCAAAAGTGGAATGTCAGAAAAATCTCGAAGATCATGAATTTCAACGAGTAAAATGTAGCCACGTGTACAACAGAGATTGAACCCCAGCCATTTAACTAGTCTCTCATACTCTCACCCTCTCAGGTCAAAAACTTCCTCATCTGTCTATCTGATCTGTTCTGACGGCCCACGTCCGTTCTTACTTTCCTGAAATTTAGGAATTCTTTTTTCTTTTTTCTTTTGGGGCAAAGAAATTTAGTAATTCATAAAATAAGTCCCTAATATTATCAATCGCATCTTCCTTTTTGTTTATAACTCGAAACCAATTGCATCTTTTAAAATCATAAATAGTCCATATAAAGGGTCTAAAGGCAGACGAGGTTAAATTGAAAGACGTGGGCGTAATCCTACCCTTTAAAGGAAAATGTTTTCTTCTTCTTGGCAAATCTCCATACCTAATTTATCTATATATATCATACTTGTCCACAAAGTCCATGACCATATTCGGTTACTATATTAAGATTGATTAATTATTTCAAAACATTAAATACTGTTTTTGGTACGATGTGACACGGCAAGAACAAGTTGGCCCAATTTATTCGTGCGATTATTAAATTTCGGTTATACTTTATACCCTTCTACACGGTATATAGGAAATGGACGTATATTTTATTGAGTATTTGCAGATGAACTACGTAGGTGAAATGACAGAGCACTATACACATTATTATTCCATTTTGTTAATCCTATTATACTTCTACAGAAAATTTCTCTCTTCTACTTTTCTTAGCCCGATTTAATGTTTGTTTTTGTTTGTTAAAGAATAAGGGCTGTTTGTGATGAATCTAATTTCTTAGCTCAAGTCATTAAAATCCTAACCTTGCAGAGTTTTCAAAAGAAACATATGGACAAATAAAACGATCTGAAAATTTGTAAGTACTGTTAATGGTGGGCTTGTGCCAATCCCTCTACGGGCCCAATACACATGAAGTCCAGGCCCAAGACCGAGCTCATGACAGATTAAAGAAGAAGAGGGAAAAGCACAGACCGCAGTCCGGGATTTAAGGGAAGAAACCCTAAAGTAAAGGAATATAAATAGACGTTAAAACCATAGGAAAAGGGGGACATTTTACACATTAGATAAGAAGCCGAGCTCCGTTCACTTGTTCTTAGGATCAACCGAGCTTCATTCTTGACTCAGGTCGGCTCCCAGTTCGGAATTAGGATAAGCAACCTTCCCGATCTCCGTTCTCTTAGTTCGCCTTGTTCCGACCTTCTTGTTCTTAGCTCGGCTTGTAGTTCCGATCTTTTTTCGACCTCTAAATACGAAATATCCGACCTCGTCCTTACTAATATTCGTCATATAAAAGTCACGTACCGATCTCACAACTCACATTTGGCGCCGACTGTGGGGAAGTAAAGGATACTTCCGTAATCCGGAAGCAAGATCGGATCAAGCATGCCAGAGCAGCCGCAAGATACGGAGGAAAACCCGGCTCACCCTCTTTCTAACGCCGATCGTACGCACCCTCCTCCAAGCGTCGGAGATAGGAGCGTGCCGAGCTCCTCGACTCTGATCGGAACTCCTCCTCCGACCTCGGATATCTCAACGATACTCCAGGTGATGATGAACCAGATCACCAACCTATCCCAAGGAACAGCAGCGCGCTTCAACGAGCTAGCAGCCGCCCAAAACGCCACACGAACCCACATCGCCGACCTACAAGCATCCCGAAGTCAAGAATCCCGCAGACCATCGACAAGAAGGACAGCCGAGCTCCTTTCCGACCTACAAGCAAATCTGTTCGGAAGCAACGAACAAACGAACCCGACCCCCGTACCTCCAGCCCCGGCAACCCCGAGCATGAACACATTCATCAGTACGATGCTACAACCGACGACGATCCCGCAGGAGCAGCGCAATGATAAGGAGATGGAATCCTTGAGAAAACAACTGACGGAAATGACGTCGAAGATACATCAAGCGACGAGCTCGGCCCCGGAGATCGCCGAAGTCTTAAAGGCCTCCAAGAACACGCCGTTCACAACTCGGATCGTCAACACACCCATCCGACCTCAGGGGAAGATGAACGTGCCGACCTACGATGGACAAAATGACCCAGCTCGGTTTCTCTCGGCGTTCCACATCGGTGTGCAAATGTTTCACTTCCCGCCGGAAGACCAGGACGCAGCGCAGTGCAAACTCTTCGTTGGCCGGCTGACCGATGCAGCCTTGCAGTGGTTCTCTCGGTTGGAGGCGAACTCAATCGACAGCTACGACCAGCTCACCACGGCCTTCCTGAAGCACTACTCGATCCACATCCAGGACGGAGTTTCGGATGCCGACCTCTATACCTTACAACAAGAACCCAAGGAGTCACTCCGCTCGTTCACCGACCGGTTCAAAGCCGTCGCTTCTCAGATAGCGGTGGGAGACAACGCGGCGATCTCGGCGCTCAAGAACGCCTTATGGCACGAATCTCCCTTCAAGCATAGCATCATCCTGAACAAGCCAAATACCCTGGAAGACGCGCTTCACCGAGCCGCGGCCCACATCGAGCTAGAGGAAGTAAGGACGGCGGCGGCGAAGAAGTACGCCCCCCAACCGCAGAAGAACGCAACGCCGGCCAAGGAAAAACCAAGCGAAGAGTATCGCGAACCTCGCCAGCACTACGACAACAACTATCGCCCGGACTTTAAAGGGAAACGAGCATCGATCTTTCAGATCGGAACCCAGCGACCAAACCACGGATGGAATAAGTACGTGCGACCAAGCCAAGATTCTCTAAGCAACGACGAAAAGCCGTTCTGCACCCATCACAACTTCTACGGCCACACGACCGAAGAGTGTAGACAGTTACACGATCACTTCTATTGCGAGTATCAAAAGAAGAAGGAGAGATCATCCCCCCGGCAGAATAGTTCGCCGAAGCAGCAACCAAGAAACGAAGCCGAGCGATTTCGACAAGTACAGGAGGATCGACGGAGAGACGACGAGTAACGACGACCAGCGAGGCAAACCGCACACGACATGACCCCACCGAGCCGAGAGAAGAACGAGCAACGGACTGATGACGATCCACCTACGGCCAGGAGACGGGTGAACATGATCGTGGGGGGGCTCACGGTGTGCAGGGACTCGGTGCGGTCGATCAAGGAGTACGAGCGAAAGACTATGGCACCGCAGAAATGGAAGCATGGAAGCGAGCCCTACTCCAGAACAAGAGACACGATCTCCTTCCTCGATTCCGACCTCGATGGAATCGACATGCCTCATAACGACCCTCTCGTCATCGAGGTGCAGATCGGAGATTGCGAAGTGTCGAGAGTCATGATCGACACAGGCAGCACGGTGGATTTACTCTTCAAGGATACCCTCGACAATATGCAGCTGACCGGATTCAAATTCATGCCTTGCTCGACTCCGTTGACCGGATTCGGAGGAGACTCAATCATGACGATCGGGACTATCAAGCTGCCGGTCAGCGTCGGAGGCGTCACCCGGATGATCAAATTCCTAGTCATTGACCGACCTACAATCTACAACATCATCCTCGGAGGACCCTGGTTGTACGCCATGAAAGCGGTCCCGTCGACCTACCACCAATGTCTAAAGTTCCCGGGTCCGAACGGCATCGTTACAGTCAGAGGCAACCAGAGACTGGCGCGAACTTGTTTTATCACCGAGCATAAGCTCCGCAGATCGGAGAGTTCGTACATGATCAACTTGTGCGGCGCATCCGTCAGCGCCGACCATACCTCTTCCGAAGAAGGCCATCTCGAGGAGGTCGAGCAGGTGAACATCGACCCTTCCGATCCGGAGCGGTGTGTGGGGATCGGGACCCATCTTACAGCCGAAGTCAGGACCCAACTCGTGGCCTTCCTCGAGGCGAACGCTTCGACCTTCGCTTGGAGAACCGAAGATTTGAAGGGAATCGATCCGACGATCACGAGCCACGAGCTGAATGTCGATTCCACGCATAAACCCGTGAAACAAAAGAGACGCAAGCTCGGCCCCGAGCGAGCCAAGGCAGTAAACGACGAGGTCGAACGACTATCCAAGGCCGGATCAATCACCGAAGTGAAATACCCCGAATGGTTAGCCAACCCAGTGGTCGTGAAGAAGAAGAACGGAAAATGGCGTGTGTGCGTGGATTTCACCGACCTCAACAAAGCGTGCCCCAAAGACAGCTTTCCTTTACCGCACATCGACCGACTGGTCGAAGCGACGGCGGGCAACGAGCTCCTGTCCTTCATGGACGCCTTCTCCGGGTACAACCAAATCATGATGCATCCGGACGACCGAGAAAAGACCGCCTTTATCACCGAGCGAGGAACCTACTGTTATAAAGTTATGCCGTTCGGACTGAAGAACGCCGGAGCAACCTACCAACGCTTAGTCAACCGTATGTTCGCCGATCAGCTCGGGAAAACGATGGAAGTTTACATCGACGACATGCTCGTCAAATCCGAAGTCGCCGCAGATCACATCAACCACCTCGCTACCTGTTTCAAGAGTTTGAATGAGTTCGGAATGAAGCTGAATCCAACCAAGTGCACCTTCGCAGTAACCTCCGGAGAATTTTTGGGCTACGTCGTCACTAAAAGGGGAATCGAGGCGAACCCAGCAAAAATTGCCGCAATACGCGACCTACCGTCACCCAGGAATTCAAAGGAAGTCCAACGGCTCACGGGCCGAATCGCGGCTCTCACCAGGTTCATCTCCCGATCCACTGATAAATGTCTCCCTTTCTACCAGTTGCTCAAGGCGAACAAGAGGTTCGAATGGGATTCGAGGTGCGAAGATGCCTTCCAGCAGCTCAAAGAGTATCTTTCGACCCCTCCGGTATTAGCCAAACCCGAAGAAGGCGAAACCCTCTACCTATACATCGCCGTGTCCACTTCGGCAGTGAGCGGAGTGTTGGTTCGCGACGACCGCGGAGAGCAGAAACCGATCTTCTACATCAGTAAAACCCTGGACGACGCCGAGACTCGATACCCGACCATGGAGAAACTCGCATTGGCGGTCGTCACATGCGCCCGGAAACTGCGACCTTATTTCCAATCGCACTCAGTCGCCGTACTGTCCGACCATCCTCTCAGGTCGATCCTCCATAGTCCGAGTCAATCAGGCCGGCTGGCGAAGTGGGCCATCGAACTTAGCGAGTACGATATCGAGTATAAAAATCGAACGTGCGCCAAGTCGCAGGTCTTAGCTGACTTCATAATCGAACTCCCGCCGGATCAGTTCGGAGCAAGCGCTGGCAAACCGAAAAGCTGGTCGTTGTTCGTCGATGGATCTTCATCTCGGCACGGATCAGGGGTAGGAATACGACTTATCAGCCCTGCCGGGGAAATCTTGGAACAATCTTTTCGACTCGCTTTCCCGGCCTCGAACAACGAGGCAGAATATGAGGCAATAATCGCCGGGCTACGATTGGCGAAAGGAATCGGAGCCCACCATATCCACGCGTACGTCGATTCGCAGCTCGTCGCCAGCCAATTCAACGGGGAATACGAAGCAAAAAATGATCGCATGGACGCCTATCTGAAGGTCGTACAAGATATCGCAAAGGGATTCGACACCTTCGAGCTAACCAAGATTCCCCGAAGCGATAATTCTTCCGCAGATGCACTCGCAGCTCTGGCGTCGACCTCTGATCCGGACCTAAAAAGAATGATACCCGTCGAGAGCATCGACGCGCCGAGCATCAGCCGGCCGAACCAAGTATTGATAATATCCGAAGCCATGATCGACGTCGATGAAGCACTAGAATCCACATCCGAACCAATGGATGCCGAGCAAGACGACAACGAGGAGGAAGACTGGAGAACCCCGATCATAAATTACATTGCCGACGGGGAAGTGCCGAGGGACAAATGGGCAGCAAGACGTCTCAAGGCCAGAAGCGCCTACTATACCATGCTCGACGGCAACCTGTTCCGATGGGGGGCATCGAATACCTTGTTAAGCTGCGTGGGCACGAAAGACGTCCGAGGCGTGATGATAGAAACGCACGAAGGCGCGGCCGGAAACCACTCCGGGGGCCGATCGTTGGCCCTAAAAATCAAGAAGCACGGTCTGTTTTGGCCGAGCATGATAAAAGATTGCGAGGATTACGTCGCCCGCTGCGAACCATGTCAGCGCCACGCTCCAATCATTCATCAACCCACCGAGCTGCTCTCTTCATCTGCAACACCATACCCGTTCATGCGCTGGGCGATGGACATCGTCGGACCCTTCCCAGCGTCAAAGCAAAAACGTTTCCTCCTCGTCATGACGGACTACTTCACTAAGTGGGTGGAAGCCGAGTCATATGCCACGATCAGAGACGCCGACGTCAAAAAGTTCGTCTGGAAGAACATCATCTGCCGACACGGGCTCCCTTACGAGATCGTCACCGACAACGGCTCCCAGTTTATTTCAGCTCAGTTCGAGACTTTCTGTGCTGCGTGGAAGATAAGAGTGAACAATTCAACACCGAGGTACCCCCAAGGCAACGGACAAGCAGAAGCGACGAACAAAACCATCGTCGCCGGACTAAAAAAGCGCCTGGATTCGAAGAAAGGAAAGTGGGCCGAAGAGCTGGACGGCGTACTATGGTCCTACCGAACGACACCGCGAAGCGCGACCAACCGAACCCCGTTCTCATTATCACACGGCATGGAAGCCATGTCACCAGCAGAAGTGGGAATAGACGCACTCCGACGGCGGGTTCTACCAAACGACACCGAGCTGAACAACAATATGATACACGACCACCTAGATAACCTCGAAGACGAGCGTCAGCAAGCGCTCCTGCGCATCCAGAACTATCAGCAAGCCGCAGCTCGCATGTACAACAAAAACGTCAGGGGAAGAAACTTTGCCGAAGGCGACCTCGTCCTTCGGAAGGTGTACGAAAACACCAAAGAGGAGAACGCCGGTAAATTGGGCGCAAACTGGGAAGGCCCGTATATCGTTTCTAAGATCGTCAGACGCGGTGTGTACGAGCTCGTCACGATGCACGGCGAAGCAGTACCCAGGCCCTGGAATTCTGCCAGCCTCAAGCGCTTCTACTACTGAAGAAATCCGCCGAACTACAGCGCCAAAAAAAAAAAAAAAAAAAAAAAAAAAAAAAAAAAAAAAAAAAAAAAAAAAAAAAAAAAAACTGAACTACGGTCGGCTTGATCCTCGCACCGAGGTACGTAGGCAGCCTTGCAAAAGGTCCAGCTACTTCAATAAAAAATAATAAAAAAATATTTCGGGCGTCAGCTCGTATCATATCCGCTATACTCCACACAGATCCGTCTGTATAAAACTACATCGGTGTTCTGGCCAAACATTCGATTCACGCTCCACGAGTGTAGTGGTGAAATAATCCACGTCTTCGAGCGTCAGCTCGTCGACTATAAGCCGAGCCCAGTCTCGCTTTTCATATACAGGGTAAGCCGAACCAGTTTTCGCACCTAGATTGTTAAGCCGGGTTCCGACCCGCACCTTTCCTAAGTCATGAACAATACGATCACGTAATCCGGGCGCTCCGTGGGATCTAAATCACAGGCTTAGGACAAAAAGAAAATAAGCCGAGCTCATGCTCGCACAAAAAAGAAAATAAGCCGAGCTCATGCTCGCACAAAAGGAAAAAAGCCGAGCTCATGCTCGCACAAAAGGAAAAAAGCCGAGCTCATGCTCGCACAAAAAGAAAATAAGCCGAGCTCATGCTCGCACATAAAAAAATGAGCCGAGCTCATGTTCGCTCTAAAAGAAAACAAGCCGAGCTCATGCTCGCGCTAAAAGAGGATAAGTCGAACACGCTCGCACCCAAACAAGCCGAGCACATGCTCGACCCCAAAGTATGCCGAGCTCAAGTTCACAGTCAAACTACGACCTATAAGAAGAATCCGATCCAGAGGAACAATCTCAAAACAGACAAAGCAAAAGCATTTTAACGATATTTATTAAAAATTCCCGCACCCCGGGATTAAACAAGATTCAAAAACCAACAAGAGTTCACGGCACGAAGGCCAAAAGGAAAAGGGATACAAAAAATACATCCGGAACACAATCCGGGAGCCACAGAAGCTCGGGACCCTATGAAGGAGGGAGATCGGGAGAATTGCTGCAGCCGATGCCTTCGCCATCAGCAAGGAACAAGAAATCCGCAGGGCCGACCTCAGGCACATCCGCAGCGGCGACCCTGTCCCGATAAGTGACGAAGTCCTTCGCCACCTGCTCGACCAGCCCTCGCGGAATCGGGAGCTCCTTCGCCAAGCCGAGATACGCTTCGTGGATCCCTTTGGCCTGACTCATCAGCATCAAGTCGGAGTGCACCGCTTCACGACCTTGAATGTGGGCCACCAGCTTGTCGAACCGCGGACGGCAAACGGCAAGCAGTCTCTCCCTTTCCTGAACGGCGCCGAGGTCTTTCGCCACTGAGAGACGCTCCCCGGTCTCCCTGAGCCTCCCCTCGAGATTAGCGTTCAACATCTCGAGCTGGCGAATACGAGCTTGACTCGCCTCGAAGCCTTCCAGCAGGGCAGCATGATCGGCTTCAACCCTCTCATGCTCCGAGGTCTTCTTGGCAAGCTGACCCTCCAGGAGGGCCGACCTCCGCTTCACCCCAACGAGCTCCTCGAGAGCTTGGTCGAGCTTCTGCTGAGCCTCGCGAAGACTCTCACCGACCTGCTGGGCCTTCTTCAGCTCGACCGCCATGCCGTCGATCAGCTGGTTGGAGAACGCAACGGTCTGAAGAAAAAGAAAAGAACTGTGACCACAAAGCAACAAAAAGCCGCAAAACCAATCCGAGGGTCTAGACAAGTACCTTGGCCGAACTCGTGGCGAGATCCAGGATCATGCCATCGATCTCAGCAGAGAAGCCTTCGCGGATCGGCTCCGCCGACCCCATTCGAGCTCGCCCGAACCAACGAAGGACGGACCGCTCGTTGACTCCCGAGAGCTCTTCGCCCATCCTCAGAAGGCCGGCAGCGGCGGTGATGGGCAGGTCCCCGCTCTCCGACGGATCGGCAGTTTCCTCCCCGGCCTGAGCATCCGCGGGGACGGTAGGCTCCAGAACCTCGGGGACGATCTCCTCCTCCCGACCGGACACCCTCCTCCTCTTACGAGCAGGAGAGGATCCGTCCTCCGACACCTCGGTCGGCCGACCCTCCTCCAAGTTGTCAGTCGCCCGCTCTTGCCCGGGCGCACTGTCCAGCTCCTCAGCCGGCTCGACGATCGGAGGAGGCTGGTCGTGCCTGTCCACGACCTGAGCGGCCTCAGCCGCCGGAGTAGATTCGACCGCTTCGGCTCGCTCCGAGCTCCGGTCGGAGTCACCCTCCAAGTCGACAAACGGGCCTCCCCCTCCTCGGAAGTAGGTGTCGAGTCTCTTGGTGGAGACGTAGCTCGGAAGATCCAGGCTGACCTTCATTCTGGAGTCGGGAACCGGGCGAGGTGGCAAACTCCACGGATCTAGCAAGGAAAATTGTCAGTACCGAGCAAAAAAGACCGAAAGAGACGAGTAAAGGGAAGCCGAGAACTTACTAGCTCGGATAATCGGAAGCTGAAGAGGAAGACGGACGTCACGCAGCTGCTTCCAGTCGGCGACTCCGAGGGCTCGGAACTTAGCGAGATCGGCTTGAGCACTTCGGGAGAGAGAGATGCCGCGCCGTCGTTTCACTGCATAGCGAAGAAAAGATTATAAAACGCCAACAAAAACGAACAAGAAAACTTAAGTCCGAACTGCTTCAAGGCCGCGCCCGTACCGTAGAACGAGCTCCATCCGCGTATGTACCGCCTCGACGGATCGGGAACCGAAGCCTCGTTGACTTTGACATAAAGATACTTCTCCTTCCACAGAGAAGTCTTCGAAGGGTGGTTGTCAACGTACTGAAACCCGGTCTTCGCGTTCGCATAAAACGTCCCCGGGGTCTTGCGGTTCGGAGTAAGCGAGGTGATGGCCTCGAAGAAGTCAAGCGTCACGACGAATCCGCACTCCGCTGCCATCACCATCGCGGAGATCATATAGCGAATCGCCGCCGGAGACAACTGGGAGAGAGCTATATGACGAGCCTCGCAGTAGGCGATGAGAAGTTCGGGGAGAGGAAACCAGAGGCCTTCCTCAAACCAGGCAGAGTAGACGGTGATACACCCTTCCGGAGCGGTCCAAGGCCTCTCATCCCCCTGGGGAATTCGAATTTCCAGACCGGCTACCGAGCTCCCCCTGCTCAGAGCGAGGTCGAGGTCGTCGGCCGAGCACACGGACCTCCCGATCGCATCGGCTAAATCCCGAGGAGCGGCACTCTCCTTTTTCCCTGAAGCCTTCTTCGGAGGGGCCGTCATCAAACCCTTCCCCATACCATGCCGAACTGGCTGAACGACCTCGAGCCGAGGCGAGACCTTAGCCTTCTTCCGCGGCGGCTCTTCTCCGTGATGCCGACCCCCCAGTAAGGCGGCAGAGGCACGAACCGGCTTCCGAACCAGTGGTGCCGAGCTGGGTCTCGCACCCCCGAGCGAAACTCCAGATTTGCGCCCGGCCACAGCACCGCGAAGAGGCACGCCTTGCCTCCGAGGCGGCTCGCGATCGAGAACAGTCTGCGCAAGAACCGGAGGACGGGACGACCGAGGCGGCGGAATTTCGAAGGAAGACTGACTAGAAGACGAGCCCGAAGCGCCGGGACTCCTTGAAAAATCGGCTCTAGCAGAATGGCCGGAAATAGACCCGGAAGATTCACTTGATTCGATCCTCACCATCGTAGCAACAAGTTGGAAGAGAAGGATTAGACCGGAAGACGGCGGAAGCACCAAAGAAGTCGAGAAAACGAAGAACAAACAGCAGCTCGGAAGGAGATCCTAGCTCGGAAGAACACAATCCTAGCTCGGAAGAACACGATCTCAGCTCGGAAGAACACGGAACTAGATCGGACGGAGATGAGAAGCAGTTCGGACTCAAAGAAATAAAAAGCAAGAGTTCGGAGCAATTACCTCGATTTCGCGGAAGACGGAAGGAAAATACTGAGAAAAAGAGAGGAAGTGACGGAGTATTTATAAGCCGAGGTCGGAAGACAGAACGTCGCAATGATTAGACACGAAGCGTGCGCAGTTCCCCCGAGAAAAGACAATGGTTGGAAGCACGCCAGGAACGACACGTGGCGAAGGAGGCGAAGCGTAAAGGGGAAGAAGGAAGACCCTTAGGCGCCACGCGTGTCCTCAGGCGCGTGAGCGCGTCAGCACGATCAAAGCAAGAAGCTCTTCGGCTTTTACCCGAGCAAAGAAGATCAAGCGCCTCCCACGTCAGCCCTAGACTCCATCTGCATCGAACCCGAACCTCTATCCGAACCCGTCGAAGACAAGCACGTGTCGACCATCACTTCGACGGACTGGGGGGGGGGGCTACTGTTAATGGTGGGCTTGTGCCAATCCCTCTACGGGCCCAATACACATGAAGTCCAGGCCCAAGACCGAGCCCATGACAGATTAAAGAAGAAGAGGGAAAAGCACAGACCGCAGTCCGGGATTTAAGGGAAGAAACCCTAAAGTAAAGGAATATAAATAGACGTTAAAACCATAGGAAAAGGGGGACATTTTACACATTAGATAAGAAGCCGAGCTCCGTTCACTTGTTCTTAGGATCAACCGAGCTTCATTCTTGACTCAGGTCGGCTCCCAGTTCGGAATTAGGATAAGCAACCTTCCCGATCTCCGTTCTCTTAGTTCGCCTTGTTCCGACCTTCTTGTTCTTAGCTCGGCTTGTAGTTCCGATCTTTTTCCGACCTCTAAATACGAAATATCCGACCTCGTCCTTACTAATATTCGTCATATAAAAGTCACGTACCGATCTCACAACTCACAAGTACTTCTCTAAATGTACTTTAGTGATCTACCTTATGTTAAAAGTGATTTACTATTCGGAATTGTGATATGAAAGTTATGAATAATTTTGTATGCTACAAAACAGAGAAGAAGCTGCGCTACAAATATTGATCTGATCGAGCTGATTTTTGGTAAGGAGGCTTTATAATCCTTTTTGTGTGTGTTAAAAGGCCTTCATGGAGGATTATAATCCTTAGATCTACGCTTCTCTAAAGTATATATACAGGGAATCATATGGTTTGAGAGCTATGACTGAATATCTGCAAACCAATGTGATGGAAATAAAATATTTGGTTAGAACTTAGACACACGAAATTTGTTTGATATTATAAATTTTGAAAGCGCATGGATCTAGCTCTTGGTTGAAAGAGAACCAGATGAAGCCTCGTGAATATGATTCGTCAGATGTTACTAAAGTTTTAGATTTTGGACTGAGATATAAAAATGAAGCGGTCGAAGTTTTTGATTTTGTAGGTGTTCAATGTTAAAACGAGGAAAACAGTTTATTCTTGGAACTGAATTTTTGTCCATCATCGCGAGACACATGCTTAATTGAATATATCTTTCTAATAAAATTGTAGCTGTAAAGCCAGGAAAAAAAAGAATTACAGTATAACGACAATTTTTGAAAGTTAAGGGATCCACTCAAAGAAAAAGAAGAATTATTGTTTTCTGAAATGATTGATTGCAAGAAATAGAAGTGAGATTAAAATAATCGTCGTCGTTTTCTCAACTCCAAGCTCTATCGTCATGAGAGAACCAGAAAAGATTCGGTTTAATTGCATACCGAGATCTTAGCTCAAACCTCCCAGGCTCCCAGCTTTTGATTTTGTCCGAAAATAAGCAAAACGCAACACGCACGTTGGGTCCTACATTACACGTAGGCTAATAGTGCCATGTCAGCAACCCCAAAAATAAATATCTTCTGACTTCCTCTCCCTTGCCAACTTTCGCCCATAGTTTCTCAATCTTTTCTCTTAATCTTCTCTCTTAAGTGTTTTTTTGTAGCCTCAATTTCCTCACCAGTCAACAACTTTTCTCTCCTTTTATATTTTTCTAATTTTGGTAGCAACTGGATTCTGTATAGTTTTGGTAAAAAGGAATATTAGATACGAATCAAGCCTATTTGATGATTTACATTAGGTGATAAAATGCTAAGCAAACCAGATTAAGCAGTGAAAAAAACAGAATCTGTTATTTCTCGTGATATTTGGTTTTCGAAGTCAGATATGGTGAGAGATTCTGGTGATGGTGGTGTTCTTCATCTATGGAAGCTACAAAGGTTTGCTTTTTTTTTTTTTTTTTGTCCGTTGTTCAATTTTGTTCTTATTTCATTTTGTATCGTAGCATTTTCTATCTGGATTCTGAGGAATTTCTAGTAACTTGAGAAAGTAGGAGGTCCAAGATCTGAGATATAAGAGTGTGTGTGTGTTCAATGTTTCTGAAATGATTATCTTTTGTACATTCCTTTTGTCTTTCTTCGTAGCTTCTGATTTGAGAACCAATAAGTTCTGGATTGTTATTTTGAAAGCAATCTTATTTGTGTTTGGGATTCTCTTTGAATCTTGTCGTCTTACTATTGCAATTTGACTTGGCATGTTTAGTTTAGTTTAGCTTTGGAAAAAGTCTCCTTTTTTTATCCAAATTTAGCTTTTTTCTGGTGTGAATAGTGTTCTTTTTCTTCTCTCTTATTGGTTTGAGGTTTTTGTGAAGGGATTAAAACTAAGTTTGGCGAAAGACGAAATGTGCAAATGTTATGTCAGAGTAGAGGGGAAGTTTCTGCAGAATCTCACATGTTATTCGATGCTGCTTATATTCTATCTTGTTCACGGAGGCTGGTCTTGACCCTGTCATGATAAATTCAGTACTATAAAAGATGTGTTTCAATAACGAGGAAACCGCTAATGAAGTGGAAACCGAGAGACAAGCGTTTGACTCATCTGAAGAAGATGAATTCCGAGTCGAAGATACCGATGGAAATGCCAACAATTTGTTACATATCTCTCAACAAGAAGAAGAACAACAACAACAAGAACCGCTAGCTCCTGTTGTGAAGTGGGAGAGGTATCTCCCGGTTATATCGCTCAAGGTTCTTTTAGTGGAGAATGATGACTCAACACGCCAAATTGTTACTGCCCTTTTAAAGAATTGCAGTTATGAAGGTATTTTTGATTGAATTTGATCATCCTTGTTTAGCAATCACGTTGTCTCTTTTGACTAAAAATGTTGGAAATTTGGAAACTTTTTGTCAGTTACTGCTGTTTCAGATGTCGTTGAAGCCTGGAGAATCCTAGAAGACGAGAACAGTTGCATCGATCTCGTCTTATCAGAGGTTGTCATGCCTGTGAACTCTGGAACCGGTCTGCTGTGCAAGATTATGAGCCATGAGACACTTAAGAACATCCCCGTCATAAGTACGTACTTAAACCCTCCACCACTATATTGGCCTGATCTAGTTTCAGTATGTGATGCTCATTTTCGTGTAACACACCTTTTGTAGTGATGTCATCTCAAGACTCTATGGTTCTGGTGTTCGAGTGTTTGTCGAATGGTGCTGTTGATTTTCTCGTGAAACCCATTAGAAAGAACGAGCTAAAGAATCTTTGGCAGCATGTCTGGAGAAGACGCCACAGCGTAAGAGCTCTGCTTTGATTACCTGTTTTTACAAAAAAAAAGTTACTCTTTGGTTTTTTTGACTTAAGAGTTTCTTGATTTATTAGTCTAGCGGTAGCGGGAGTGAGAGTGGAATACAGAACAAGAAGTCTGTGAAAACTGAAAGCACTGAAAGGTCAGAAAACGATGTCAGCATTAGTGATGAAGAAGATCATGGGAATGAAAGTAATGGTTTGAGTAACGGAGATGGTGGTAGTGATAACGGGAGTGGAACTCAGGTAATCTGTTTTCTACTGGGATAGATAATATCATAATAACAATGTTTGAGAAGATAAGTTTATGAATTCTTGATTGGTTTTGCATTGTGGAAATAGAGTTCTTGGACCAAAAGAGCCGGTGATATTAACAGCACCTATGGCAACGGATGGGAACATGTTGTAAAACTGAAGGAAGCTGGAGATCAGAATGAACAAATAGGTAAGAACACAAACTCATTAGTCAATCCTGTGGAAACCATTCCTGATATTCTCTCTGTTTACTCTCAGTTACTAAAATTATGATCTTTGGAAGATGTTGCATTAGGCACGGAATCGCAGGCAGGGATGTGTATGAGTAAGGAAGCTGAAGAACCAGGAAATCTGGAAAAGGATGCAAAATATTCTGTTGAAGCTTTGGAGAGAAACAGCAATGACACGCTGAATCGCTCTTCTGGTGACTCACAAGTAGAAAGCAAAGCACCTTCACCTAATCCAGAAGATTTGCAATCACTCGAGCGAACTCTGAAAAAACCAAGAGAGGCTGGAGATTACAGAACCGGTGATCGAAGTGTTTTGAGGCATTCGAATCACTCTGCATTCTCAAAGTAAGTTCTTGTTCCTGACCTCAACTGTGAAAGAAATGTCGAACCTGTGACTGATTTTTTTGGAGTTAATTGTTTCTTATGTGATATGCAGATACAATAACGGTGCTACTTCTGCCAATAAGGTATTGTCTACAATGCTTGGTGCTGTATTTGAAATCTATGCCAGTTTCATCAAAAGCTTAATTTTTTTTTGCTGAGTAGGCTCCAGAAGAAAATGTGGGAAGTTGTTCTCCTCAAGACAGGTCCGTTGCGAAAATGGTGGGTTCTTGTTCGAGCAGTGATAACCCTTTGAATCAGGAGTCTAGTGGAAGTGAACGGGCAGCACAAAGACAAGCTGCTTTGATGAAGTTTCGCCTGAAACGTAAAGAGAGATGTTTTGAGAAAAAGGTATCTCCAAACAAGCTTAAGTTCTCGCTTTCTTGAGAAGAAAGTTATCACCTTTTTTTGGTTGTTCTGTTTTGTTTTAGGTCAGGTACCCATAGCAGGAAGAAACTAGCTGAGCAACGGCCTCGCGTCAAAGGTCAATTCATTCGCAAGTATGTTAATGTCCTTTTTAAGATTTCTCCCTCCCTCTTACTCAAAGTCTCTAAATTTACAAAAAGTTTCCTTATATAGTAATGTTCTCACCGAATCATTTGCCTCTTTAGCAGGGATGATTCTAAATCGGGAAATGAGTTTCCCAGCAGTGACGAGAGTTGAACAAATGCAATAACAGAAGTAATTAATATGGAAGAGAGATTCACTTGGAAGATATGAAGAACAAAAGTGGCATTGTCTCTGTAACAGAGGTTCTTTTCAATGGCCTTTTGGATCCTTTCGTTGTTTTTTTTAATATTTTTGTTTCCATTTTGTTTAATAAAGTCTTGCAGGATGATGTGTCTTGTTTAAATCTCATATTTTTTCAACAATTATACTCTTGCTATAATATTTGTTTTCTAAAAACAATCATTACTCATGAATACTATTACTGCTTCGATATCTCTAATTAGACTTTTTGTCCACTTAAAAAAACTAACTGTGATTCTGTTATTATCCATGAATCTAGTTTTTGAATGAATTACTATTATTTTTTAAATGATGATGCATCGAGCGCTCGCGTATATATATGACATTTAAGTCTTCATTATCCGACTCTGCCTCAATCTCTCGCTTTTAGTTTTCGCGGGCAGAGACTGTTAGATTAACTTTACATAGTTTCTCGGGAAAAAGAAAAGAAAAGCTTCAAGAAATACTTTACCTACGCTGCGATGAAGAGATTCTTTTGTTGTCTCAAAGGAGAAGGCTCGCGTCAGGGAGTGCAAGCACCACCAGCACCACCGTCACAACCGGCACAACCGCAGGCATCGGAAAATATCAACAACGAGAACGACGACATCCCGTTTGGCAGTAACGAGTTCCTCAAATATGCTCGGCGCAACAATATGGAACCCCAAGACGATCGTCTTCCTCGAAGTTCGTTTCTCTCCTTCCCCTAATTTCTCAATCTCTTGAAACTCGAATTTCTCTCGTTTTCTGATTTCTTGTAACGCAAGCACCCTGTTTCTCGTTTTCTCTGTTTTCTTTAGAGTTACTTTGTTTGGAATCACAACAAGTTTTCATCTCGTTTACCGTCACAAGTAATCGTAGTAGAGTGAAGCAAGTCTCTGGATCTTGTGAAAGATTAACCGGAGATTGATTTAGGGTTTCTTGATCTTTCTTTCTTGACTTTGAAGTAATTCACTTTGCAGATGCGAGACAGGACATTCACCAGCCGGTATCTCCACTTCTACTTTTAAAATGTGGAATCACATTCGCATGGAACGATATCGTAGCCGGAACTCAAGACTTCAGCACCGGAAATTATCTCGGCGAAGGCAACTTCGGTGAAGTCTTTCGCTGCGATTTCCCAGAATTTGATAAGGTTTATAAACCCAATAAAGTCTTGTCCTTTATGTTTCAAAAAATCGAAAACCCATTTGCTAAAGTTAACAACTTTCTAGGTCGGAGCTGCAAAGATTCAGAAACTAGGTAACACATCTGCTCAAAACGAGTTCGTGGCGGAGATTATAATGTTGCACGCAGCGAATCACCCGAACGTGATTCAACTTATCGGCAAATGTTTCGGCGATGAACACCGTGTCATAGTCTACGAATTCATGCCTCAAGGCTCTCTCGACCACCACATCTACTGTAACAATCAAACCTGACTGACTCTGTTTTTGAGTTTAACCAAACTTGACTGATTTTGAGTTTTTCTTGCTCTTGCTTGTGTAGCACACGTAAAGCCGGGTCAGGGTCTACCACAAGAATATCCGGTTTTGGAATGGGAAACGAGGATGAGAATTGCAGTGGGTGTAGCTGAAGCTCTGGATTATCTACACGGGACGCTGAAAGTGATTCACCGAGATGTCAAGCTTTCAAACGTTTTACTTGACGCAAACTTCGTGCCGAAGCTGACTGATTTTGGATTGGCGAGTAAAATGGTTATAGATAGAGCTCGCGGTGAGCAGCAGAGAGAAATCAGTCCGATCAAGGGAACACCGGGATGCGTCGCACCGGAAACAGAGGAGTCGGGTTTGGTTTCGTCAAAGTCCGACGTCTACAGCTATGGAATTTTCCTGATTACGCTTTTCACCGGAAGGAAGGCTTATGATTTTCAGAGACCTCTTGATACGAGGAAGATCGCTGATTGGGTATGATTCGTATGGCTAAAACTTTGATTCATAGGTTTTGTTTTTCTTATAGGTTTCTTGTTCCGCAAGTAATATACAGATTTTTGATTTTTTGGGAATGTTTTCTTCTCTGTAGTTGATGCCAGTATGGAGTAGAGAGGAGAACATACCTCTAGTGATTGATGCTGCGCTTGGTCCTAGGTATTCGGTTGACGGTATAGTCAGATTGTTCCAGGCAGCGACGAGGTGTATCAACCTACAGGTACGTGACCGGCCTCCGATGAGTCAGGTGCTGCCGATGGTTCGTCACGCTGCAGCTCAGCCGCTCCGAGAGTTTTCCCCAGTGAAAAAGAGGCGTTCGAATGTTTGATCAGCCGGCGATTTTATATAGACTTCTTTTTTTGGTTTACAGAAACATATTATATACTTGGATTTGTAACGAATGATATTTGCAACTGTTTCTACGATATGAGACTAAATCAGGGTGTGGGATTTTGTGACAATGCAATCTGTAAATAGTTGTTAATCGACGTTTGAGATCTTTCGCCTTCTTTTCTCTGTTATGAAACTTTCTTAAAATAGGAGAGAAAAAAGGGAAAAAAAAAAGACAGAGCAGAAAAGTTCTTACTTTTTGGAATTTATTTTGATTCTAAACAATATCTTTGATATTCGATGCGTAGATTAGGATTCAAATTAACTGGATCAGATCGATGAATCTGCAACTTTACAAATTATATTGTGAAGTATCTTGACTCTTGATCAAGCAAATTATACCGCGAGAAGCTTCTTGTGCAAGTAAGGTTTACAGGCTGTTATGTATTATTGCATTTAGATCTACATCTCTTTAGATGTTTCAATGGAATAATCAGGGTTAACATTCAAATATTAATGTTGTTTTGGATCTCATTTGATCTAGGGATTTTTCTGTTGGTATAGAATATATTTTGATCTAATGGAGGAAGCATCGACATCGACATCAGCACCAACGGCTGGGAAACCAAACGTTGTTAGGAAGACAATGGCAAAGCAACTGACCGGAAAACGTGAGGATACGCCGCTACATTCCGCTGTGAGACGCGGAGATTTCTCTGCGGTGAAAGAAATATTGAGTGATCATATAGAATCAGAAGAGGATATAAGAGAGTTGTTGCAGAAACAGAACCAATGCGGTGAGACCGCACTTTACGTGGCCGCGGAGTATGGAGACGCAGAGGTGGTTTCAGAGCTGATCAAGTACTACGATTTAGAAGATGCGGAGACCAAAGCTAGAAATGGGTTCGATCCTTTTCACATTGCTGCTAAACAAGGCGAATTGGGTATGGCATTTTGTCTGATTTTGATCCAAATGATGAATGTTTTAAGCTTTGGTTGGTCTTAAGTTTTCATGTTTTGAAAATGTGGTTCGTCATATTTTTCATGTTTATAAAAAGTGATCCGCTGAATACTATGAACATGTTAAAAACAAAACTACAAGAGACGATTAATATAGTAAAACCAGTTTTAGCATTTTATGATCATTCCGTCCATTTTTGTTTTTAGATAATAAATTCACTTAATGGAAGTTGAATTTTGTTTTCTACGTTTATAGATGTTTTGAAAGTACTAATGGAGGAGCACCCGGAGCTAGCCATGACGGTGGACTTATCAAACACAACGGCTCTACACACGGCGGCGGCTCAAGGACACGTGGAGGTTGTAGAGTATCTACTAGAAGCCGCAGGGAGTAGCCTAGCGGCGATAGCAAAGAGCAACGGGAAAACGGCATTGCACTCGGCGGCTAGGAACGGTCACGCGGAAGTGGTAAAGGCGATTGTGGCGGTTGAGCCAGACACCGCAACGAGGACTGACAAAAAAGGTCAGACGCCACTTCACATGGCCGTGAAAGGACAAAACCTTGAAGTGGTGGTTGAGCTCATGAAAGGACATCATTCGTCGTTGAATATGGTTGATTCTAAAGGGAACACTGCGTTACATGTTGCCAGTAGGAAAGGTCGCACTAAGGTACGTTGTATTATCTCAAAAACAGAAACTCTTCTTATTCTTTCAAACAGAGTTAAACATTTCAATACAATTCACATTTTTTTTTTCATTTTTTATATAGTTTCTAAACTATAACATGCAAACGCCAAACACAAACATAATTTTTTTTTGTATTAGAGAGTAAAAATAATAATGTTTTATTTCCCTTAGTATTTATCTATTATTTTTTTTTGTAAATACTGAATAAAATTATAATCTTTTGAGATTTTAATGCGTTTGTAGATAGTGGAATTGCTTCTAGAGAACAACGAGACAAGCACACAAGCGATCAACAGAGCCGGAGAAACGCCGCTGGACACGGCGGAGAAAACCGGACATCCCGAGCTCCACGCGGTTCTCAAAACACGTGGCGTTCCCTCTGCTAAATCGATCAACAACCCACCGCGGCCAAACCCGGCGCGTGAGCTCAAACAAACGGTGAGCGACATCAAA
The DNA here is from genome assembly GCA_026724425.1 of Erythrophleum ivorense. Classification (NCBI taxonomy): domain Eukaryota; kingdom Viridiplantae; phylum Streptophyta; class Magnoliopsida; order Fabales; family Fabaceae; genus Erythrophleum; species Erythrophleum ivorense. The sequence continues at coordinate 5,751,061 of JAIUCV010000071.1, read as the reverse complement.
CACGAGGTTCACCACCAGCTCGAACACGCTCGGGAGACGAGGAAACGCGTTCAAGGAATCGCCAAACGCATAAACAAAATGCACGTCGAAGGTCTCGACAACGCCATCAACTCCACCACAGTCGTCGCCGTTCTAATCGCCACCGTAGCTTTCGCCGCCATTTTCACCGTCCCGGGACAATACGTCGACGAACTGAGCTCGCTTCTTCCGGGACAGTCACTAGGAGAAGCGAACATCGCGGATAAACCCGCGTTTGCGATTTTCTTTATATTCGACTCGATCGCTCTTTTTATATCTTTAGCGGTTGTGGTGGTTCAGACATCGGTGGTTGCGATTGAGCACAAGGCGAAGAAGAACATGATGGCTGTGATAAACAAGCTGATGTGGGTGGCGTGCGTTTTGATATCGGTGGCGTTTTTGGCGTTAGCGTTTGTGGTGGTTGGTGATGAAGAGCGGTGGCTAGCGGTTGGAGTGACGGTGTTTGGTGCGACGATAATGCTCACGACGCTTGGGACAATGTGTTATTGGGTGATCATGCATCGAATCGAAGCTTCGAATGTGAGAAGCGCGAGGAGAGAGTCGATGGCAAGATCGAGACATACAGGATTGATGGACTTTTCTGGAATTTTGACAAAACGAATGTATGCTATTTAGTGATTTATAGACGAAGAGTCTGTGTTACGTTACGATCTTGAAGCGTGTGGAAGAAGTAACCGAAGTTATTTTGTGAACATTTCGTCTTTTCTTCCACTTATGGTTTTGAAGTCATCATGATTGGCTATTGTTTATTAGTCTGCATTTTTAAAACCAAATGCTCTTTCTATTAAAAAAAATGTTCTGATGCAAATGCAATGTTTTAAAATAGTTTGATTTTTGAACTTAAAATTTGATTATTATTTTGTCAGAAAATGGCTAATATACCCAGCTTGTCCTGTATAAACAAAGATTATCCAAAAAAAAAAAAAAAAAAAAACTGAGATCATTGTATAATTCTACATTCCAATATTATATATATATATATATTAATCATAATAATAGATACGATTGCTATCACTCTGATATTTTAAAACGCTAATTGGTCAATGGTACATTGTAAATATTATTTTCTTACTATATTAAGTATATATCATTACTCTATATCCTTGCAAAAAGCATGGTTTACTACTGATGTCTGTTTAGACCACAAAGAGGCAATACATAGCACATAAATAGACATTATGCAACATATTTCTGAAGTTTTAAACCACAAAGACAACCACAAAAATAGAAATTTAATTGTTTTCTAGGGGTATAAAAAAATGAGAAATGATGTCAACATCAATGATGAATTATAACGACATTATATTGTCATCATATAATACTCATATATGATCCAAATTCATAAACCCAAGAAAAAGAACAAGTCCATATCCCTCTTTTGTCTTCCTCTTCCATGAAGACCTCTCTTCTTCTTCTTCCTCGATGGTCCGATCTTCCTTTAGACCTTCTTGAGTTGATCTCCGATCGTCTCTCATCAGACACCGTTGACCTCCTCTGTCTCCGTTCTGTATGTGCCACGTGGCGTCTCTCTATTCCTCCGTCCCACAACAAAAACCTTTTGTCTAAATTTCCAAAGCATCTTCCTTTCTGGTCATCTTCATCCTCTGGTGTCTTCATTCTGAAAGAGTGCAGTGTCTATAAACTCGAAGCTCCAAAAAAAAGCTGGTTGGTTAAGCTTCAAGAGACATCTCCAGGGAAAATGCGAGTCTTGGATCTCTTCTCAAACGACAAAATCAGTTTCTTGCCAGATAATTTCCCGGAAAAAATCGATTTGCAGGAATTTCATGCGAGATTGGTTCGTAGAGCTTATCGTATGGAGTACGCAAACAATGGTGGTGCTGAGACGTCTTGTTTCTGGTCACTGCGCTCCGACAAGGTGGTGATTCTGTCTTCAGGGGAAGACTCGGCGGTAATGGCGATTCACAGCGGCGGGAAATTAGGATTTTTGAAAAGTGGAAACGACGAAAGATGGAGAGTTTTGGGTGATTCGTGGAATGTGATGTACGAGGACATAATGGCGCACGGAGAGAATTGCATCGTTGTAGACGATAAGGGCAAAACCGTAATTTACGATGTGGATTTCGAGGTTTCGGATTTGGCTGAAGGTTTAGCCGGAGGAGGCGGTCACAAGAAGCATCTTCTGGAACACTCCGGCGGTGGAGAAGTGTTGCTTGTGGACAAGTACGTGAAACACGTTTGGTGCAAATCGGAGTTTTCGAAATCTGCGGTGGAGTTTAGAGTGTATAAGCTGAATAGAGAAGAGAAGAGATGGGAAGAGGTGAGAGAATTAGGAGATGTGGCTCTGTTCGTAGGAGATGACTGTTCTTTCTCTGTTCGGATTCCTGCCGGAGATTTGGCCGGAGGTTGTATATTCTATAGAGATTATAGGAACGGAGGAAGAAGCAAAGGGATTTGCAGTAACGGTGAAGGAGTCTTCAATGTTGAATTACCCGACGCGGGAAAATCTTGGGTTTCCTACTAAGCCCAAGTGATTAGGCCCATCATGTAATTTGGGCCTTTAATTAAAATTTAAAATTTGTGTAAGTTCTTGTTAATTGTACATGTCATAACTCACAAGTGTAACTTTTTTTTTTTTTTTGGTTGAACTTCATATAAGTGTAACTTTCATTGGTATGAATGTAAGAATGTCATAAGGGTAGCTTCTTTGTCCTTCAAATCTTACAGAAAACTTTAATACATATGGTTGGAAATTAGACCGTAGACCGTACTAATTAGAGTACAGTATACTAGATAAAAATATATACATTTTTTAAAAATGAAAGAAAATTGTAGATACTATATATTTAAAATCCATGAACAAATGGAATACAAATTTAATGAACGTAGATATCGTATTCTCTCTTTATTTATAATCAAGCACGTCTATTGATGTTTCATATTCACGATTACAACATCTAACGTTACATATGCCATGAGAGAGAGGTAACCAATGTTTTCCAGTTGAAGAAATAAATTATACCAGTTGAAGAGAATCTTGTAGTCTACTTAAGTCAGTTTATTACGACAGAAGTTAATGCTTTGGGCCACTATTGCCTTTTTGCTATATCATTTCAAAAACGTCAGAAATAAATTTCGAAAATTGAAATTATGTAGTCGGTGGTAGAACAATCTGATCTTGATATTGAATATGTATATAAGTTTTATGTGAACCTTACACACATAAACGACAAAGTTTTAGTTGATTGACAAGATCCAAGAAGATAAAATCCAAGCGCTCATGTACATGCTTTTGATCAAACGCATTATTCTAATATTTATGAACACATTGACCAGAGAGTCTCTCTATAAATTCGTCCCCCGGTTTTCAAGTCTGTTTGTCCCCCGGTCAGATAGTGCTAGACCGGGTTGATCCGATCAATAAAAACTAAACCAGAAGGACCAATAATTTTTATTTTATTTTGTAAAAACTAGTCCAATAAAAAACCAGAAAAAGGTCCAATAATAAGCCAAAGTATACCAAAATTAAAATCAAACGAAGGAAAAGCAGGTTATACCTTTTACACAGAAACCAAAATCATTCTGACCAGAATACTTGACAATTCAAAAGATTGGAAAATAAAATCGAAATGGAAATATGATTATCAAAGATGTACATGTTTACTTAAACTCAATTGTATATCTTATAGAGTAGTATGTGTATTTGTGAGATAAAAGAGGAGGGAAGCACATGGAGGCAAATGGCAATGATCTATCTGTAAAAGATACTACATCATAAAACAAGCAACTTTTCCTTCAGGTTTTTAATAATTGTCTCTCACTCGCCACTGCAATTGTGTTGGTATTTTCTCTATTCTCAGATCCAAAGTCCTCTCATTTTCTTGGATTCTGATTCTCCAATTTCATTTTCTTGTTTACTCTTTTATCTTCCCAAGAAAACAAATTTCCAGAATTTACTTGTCTCTTCTTAACTTCTTAAGTCGATTTTGTTCTTGTTTGTTTTTGTCTCAGTTTTGAGATTTGACTCATAAATTTCGCTAATTTTCCCGCGGGAATTCTCTTGGTTTTCAGTTTCCCATTTCTTTTTTCTCGAGAAAGTTTGAGAATTTACTTCCTTCAATGGCGTCAAGAGAAGTATCAACGATGATCAAACAAGGGTTTATCGCAGATTCTTCTCTCTCTTTCTCTCCGTCAAGAACCACATCTCCGGCAAAATTCTCCACTGCCTCTCCTCCTCCTCCTCTGCCGCCTCCGCCGTCAAACGAGTCGACCCACTCAAACCCGACTCTGTTCGACATGATGTCAGATGAGCACAACCGCGAGCCACGGAAGAAATCTCACGCGCGCGTGGCTCAGATCCTGACGGAGTTCAAAAGCGGCGTCGTTTACGGCCACAGCCTCGGTCCAAGCGACGTGAAGCTGACCGTGGTGGGGAAAGACGGTTATAAAGTCACCATGGATGTTCACAGGAAGGTGTTATCGGAGAAGAGCAGGTTTTTCATGGAGAAGATGAATCCGAGAAGAGAGAAAGGAGTTTCTCACATGGTGGAGATAAGTGAGTGTGATGATGTTGAGATCTATGTAGAGACTGTGGTTTTGATGTATTGCGATGATCTCAAGAAGAAACTGATGGGTGAAAACGTCATCAAAATCTTGGCTTTACTCAAGGTATTATTAAACCAATTTGATTCTGATAAGTGAAAAAAGTGTGTTCATTGGCATTGCTCTGTTTTGCTTTGGGTTTTAATGTGCGAGTCTCTTCTTCTTTTTGGTAGGTTTCTTCAGCTATATCGTTTGATGAAGGAGTAACGTCATGTTTGGAGCACTTGGAAGCTGTTCCTTGGTCAGAAGTTGAAGAAGAGATCGTTGTATCTTGTCTTGAAGAGCTTCATCTTCCTGATGATTCAGTCACATTGATTCTTCAGAGAGTTTCGTCTGAGCCTTCGACATCCTCAACGAGAACCGATGACATCTTCTTGAAACTCCTCACTGGTGTTGTACAAGCCAAAGATGACAAAGCTCGGCGAGAAATGAAAGCATTGATCTTTAAGCTGCTAAGAGAAGAAGCTGATCATGATGTATCTAAAGACACGCTCTACGGTTTGTGCCATCGATGTCTCACGTCTCTTGTCCTTTGCCTATCTGAAGTGACCACACAGATGAATGATCCCGGGAGAGACCGTGGTGCTTTGATGGGAGAGATCGCTAGAGAAGCTGATAACATGCTGTGGATGGTAGATATATTGATTGAGAAGAAAATGTGCGATGAGTTTGTGAAGCTATGGGCTGATCAAAGGGAGCTAGCGAATCTTCATTCGAAGATACCGACCATGTATAGACACGAGATAAGCAAGATCACAGCGCAGATTTGTGTTGGTATTGGTAAAGGAAGGATCTTGGTGAACCGAGAGACCAGGTTTGCGGTTTTGGATACGTGGTTAGAGGCTTTGTATGATGATTTCGGGTGGATGAGACGGTTATCGTCTAGATCTCTTGATAGGAAAGTGGTGGAGGATGGGCTGAGCCAGACAATCTTGACCTTGTCGTTGACACAACAGCAGGTGATTCTGATGAAATGGTTTGATCGGTTTCTGAGCAATGGGGATGATTGTCCAAATGTTCAACGAGCGTTTGAGGTTTGGTGGAGAAGAGCTTTCGTAAGACAGGTCTTGGCAGAGCCGGATGCGTCGCAGCTGCAGATTACACTCTACGACTAACTCAAAGATAGAATAAGATTGTAACTCTTCTTCTTTTTTTTTTGTAAACTGGTACTATTTGAAAAGAAACTCAGGGCAAATACCCATTTTTATTCCCTTTGTAGACCAAAAATGAAAATCTGAATCCGAGTTTCAATTCTAAATTATGCTGCAGAATCCTTTTACATGGGGAGCTATTGAAACTGGCTAGAGTATATCACCCGGACTTTGCTTTGAATGTGGTGGTTGAATTTGAAGCTGAGAATCGGTTTCATCTGCACTGATCTTGCATTGCTTGTCATCTATATATTCTGTAGCGTGAACTGCTATGAAACTTCGATTTTGTCTTATCAAGAGATGATTGGATCCGCGCCATATGTCAGCTTTGGTAGATCATCGGTCCTGTTGATCAAAGAGTTTTACATATTTTTCAAAAAAAGGGCTCATGAAACAAGATGAGATGTCACAGAAGTCTATCATGGAACTCAACATAAGCAAAGAAAAAAAAAAAAAAACAAAGGAGATGAATGATAATCTGACTGACCTTTGGAGGACTTTGAGAATTCCGGTTCCGAGCTTCATTGGTATGCCCATAATCACACATTCTGTAACTCCCTCAATGTTATCAACCTTCCCACTAACTGCTGCACTAAACAAATGATCTCCAGTCCTTTCGAAAGATGCCTGCATCAGCACACTTTTGTCCATCTTCTGAATCCCGGTTCTTTGTATCCCGAGAACCTCCCCCTGATCAAGAAATGGAGATGACATTTAATCGTAAACAAGACTGTATTGGAACAAGTTATTAATAACAGATTCAAGTATCATTAGAACTGACCCGGTAAGTCATGACATCAGCCAAAAGCATCATGTGACGAATGTCTATACTCATGCCGTGGTTTCCCATAACAGCCCCTATTTCATCAATAATTGTCGTCCTTGCAGCCTCAATTCCCAGTGTTTTGCTCACTTCGACAACATTGTTAGTTGTCGTAGTTCTCCCATTGATTCCTGGAGTCCCCATAACTGCCAGGAGGTTTGTTCTGAAAAGAGAGAGCACACACTATCGATATTGCTATCCATCAAAGTCCAGAGTCTATTATTCACAAAAATCTCAAAATTGGTTACGTTAGAAAGGCATTTTTTTCGTGAAATACTGACAATTCATATCAATGGCTAAACAAAAACAGAACCAAAGACTGCTTAAAGTCAAACAGTTCAACAAAACAAGCCATGCCCAATGTGAGACATGAGTTATATCATAAGGTAGCACTTAGGAAGGAAAAAATAACATACACACATAGGAAAATCTAATCTCTTGAAATTCGAGAAGACTTACCCCTCCACAAACAGTTTATAGCTTTTCTTTCCATCTGACCCTATCTTTTTCGTTGCATCCTCTGCGATGACAACTCGCTCAACTGTTTTAATCCCCTATCATAATAACAATTCCAAATAATGAATTCTCGTAGTCAATGAAAGAGAATTCTTCGTAAAATACGGAAATTAGAAGAAAAAAAACTATAGTATATATGTGAGAGAGAGAGAGGGGTTCAACGGGGTATCACATTCACTATAATATTTGGCAGAACATTCTTCAGATTGTGGAGAGCAAAATGAGTCCCAGTTTTATCGCCCGGGGGAGTAATATCCAATCCTGTATCTAAAACCCTGAAATTCTGCAAGATTAACATTGCAAAGAGAGTTAAGACCTGTGTACACCAAAATGAATACAGCAATAACATGTAAGGACCTTACATCATCGCTCAGTTTCATTCTGGGGGTCTTTTTGATGGACTCTTTCACCGACCAGGGGGTTATAGACAAACATGCCTCCTCGATTCTTTTATTGTCAAGGGTTACTCTCACTGATGCTGATGTTGACGTCATTAGCACCTCAATACTCTCAGCAACCTGGTTCATAATTCAAGTGGATTTTGACAACCCGATTGGTAAAAAACAGTGATAAATAGAAAGAGTATATCTAACGAGAAGGTGCTGGGCCAACAATCCAATTATTGAAATTCATAAACTAGCATCAGTTTATAATATTTCAGATATTAAATTGTATAAGAAAGAGAACCTGTCCTAAAGTAGTTTTTTCGATGCGTCCTTTCACCCATCGTGCACTAGTCTGCTCCATGGGGTTGTCAAGGTCTGCAGAGATGACAGGCGTGCTTATATTTTTGGAAGCATTTATGATTTCATTGATTCGAGGCACTCCTTGTGTGATATCTGAACCAGAATCAGGAAATCAAAACAACTAACAACTCGTATTGTGGTCATAAGCACTAGTTTTGTAGTAAAATTCTGAAAATAAGCATATTCAACAAGGATACTCATGCTCGCAACTCCAGCAAAGTGAAAAGTTTTCAGGGTCATTTGTGTCCCAGGTTCTCCAATACTCTGCGCTCCTATTGTTCCAATTGCAGTCCCAGCTTCGATTGTTTTGTCCCGGTAGCGAGATACACAAATTTTTACAAACACCTGCATATTTGTATATATCAGAGGCAATATTAGATAATTTGTTCATCATAGTACACCCCAGTAAAATGGGAAAATTTCTTCAAATTGTATCACTGAAAATGAAAAAAATCCACCGTAGAGAACAGGTGTCATAATTTTGCGTCAATTGGATGTAGCTAACGATATATACATACATTGAAGGACCAGCACAAGGATTACTGAGATGCAAAATGCACTGAGTATATTTCTTCTCCACAAAAGGAAGACAGAAAGTTACCTCAAGTTGCTTATCAGTCACTCCAGATGCTTTATAGCAAACCTCGATCGGGCTTGCAGACCTTACTCCGAGCAAAGAAACAAATTTACGAAGAGAATTCACAAAGGCGTCAGTGCAAACCCGACTTGTATCATGTCTGACTATTTCCTCTTCGAACTTTTGCGACAATTCTTCTGCAGAGAGATAACTGTGATGTGATCTAGGAGGACAAGTGGCCTGCACAATGCAAGAAACAATTGTGATGAAAAATCTAAATATAGAGAGACCAAAACCAATAAACAAAATAGAAAAATCACCTGAATTTTCATAAATAATCTATCAAAATTTAAAGGCGCTCCATCCTTTCCTTCCATTAGAACTGGGTCCATCCCATCATCTCCATAAGTAAATTGAAGAATGCATCCGCTGGCATTTCGCACTGTGCTATCATAATGGACTAACAGATCCTCCAAGGCTTTCATCAGTCTACGAGACATGTAACCCGTACTGGCAGTTTTCACCTGCAATAAACAAGCATATTGTTACAACAAGGTTGAGCTCCATTTTTCAATGCAGATGTCAAAACACTGTCACCCTTCAGAGAACCACCATGGCAGTCTCTCTCTTTCACTGAACAACTTTTTCATATTTCGCAGTGGACCAGGATGGAAAGAAAAACAAAGGATTTATGCATACCGCTGTATCAACTAGACCTTCTCGTCCACCCATAGTGTGAAAGAAAAATTCTGTGGCAGTAAGACCGCTGTAGAACGAATTAGCAACAAAACCTTTAGCCTGCGATGGTAAGAAGGAATGAGATCAGGGTCCTAGCTCCAAAAGCAGTAAATACGGTCCGAAAGTTAATTGTAATCAGGCTCCTATAGGGCGATTCCTAAGAAGCCTACTACAAATAATTTAACGGCGACCAAATGTTTCTACTTGTTCAGGAAACCTCCAAGGAATGGCTGTTTACTTACTTCAGGTGTGTTGGACATCCTACGGAAATGAGGAAGACTTCGATCTATAAATCCATCAGGAGCACGGCGACCATTAACTGATTGCTGACCAACACATGTAACCATCTGACTGATATTGATAGGAGATCCCTTGGAACCACATTGTGACATGATCAAGGGACTATTTCTCCAATGTAATGCACTCATACAGAGCTGTATATTACAAATATGATGACAAGATGAAGCATCAGTACACGTATCTTAGTAATCAGTAAATCACATATGTTCATGCCTAACTGGAAACTGAAGCTACGTATTTACCCGCCCAGTTTTTTCTCGAATTTCATTGAGAGTCCTTGTTATTTCAGCCTCCAATGTTTTTGTTTTTGCAGCATCTGTAACTCCTTCATTAAATTTCTTAATTTTGTCAACACATGCCTCATATCCCTCACTGATTTTTCTTTTTCTTTCTATTTTCAGCATTTCTTCAGGTTGAACGTCATCAATTCCAATGGAGAAGCCATGGATTCCAATCCACCGAGCACTGCACAAAACAAGATTAAAAGCTACCAATTAGACAAGAAAATTATTCAATTACACGATTCAGCAAATGCAGATCGCAGAGAAAGAAAGGCCACAGAAAACACAGCACACACAAAGCAAGAATGGAGAATTGCTGAAATTATTATAGAGGAGCAGAAACGAATGAGCAAGACAAGGATGGATAATAAAGATTGAAGTGTTGCCGCGAGATCAAAGAGCAATCAGTAAGAAGCGATAAGACTAAGCCATATGCAGAAAAAAACGGACTCACCTCAATTTTGCTAGCCGGTTCATGCAGACTGCAGCAGCATGGGAGCTGTAATCTCTTAGAAGAATAGAATATAATCCATCCTTGTTTCCATTTCCTAGAGGGAAATATTAAGTTCTCAGAATATAGAAAAAAAAAATTGCATTCCCCAGTTATCCTGACATAGCTCAGAACATAGAAAACAAATCCAGAAAGAACCGCTATCTGATGCATTTGCAACATATTGCATTCCATCTTGAACTTACCTAGCGTAGCCTTCCCCAGTTGTCCTGATATTAGCTCACTGTTTCGAAAATAAACCCATCCATCATTTACGCACATTGTTTCATCATACACCACTTCCTTCTTCGGGTTTCTCTTCTTGAAGTTCTTCTCCTTCACAGTAAGAGTTACGTAGACTCTAAAACTGGCATTTGGACGCAGCAAAACACTAAAAACCTGTTTACCAGTCCAAAGCTCTATTGGCTGCATGAAAAATAGCATCTTGATAAGAAATTAAATACTAGGAAAGAAAATGCTCAAAATAGCAGAAGAATTCCCAGTGTCCACAACTTATTTGACCACACCGATTAAACTATCAATTACTAACAGAGTTTGAACTCATTGGTTAAACTAGAGATAATGATGTAGAACGTCAAACAAAATACAGACTGATACAGTTATTGCAACTGGAGCAGTTTCTAAATACGTGCTATGGAAAAAGGCCTTTAACATTATGGGATAGCAGAAATATCATTCCATTGGACTGACATGGATAGCCACAAAAGTATGTCTATAACCAAAAGAAAACTACTTTGAGATAGGAAAAATATAAGGCTTGCAAAGCTAAGAACTATTATCCCTCAGTTTCATAATCAATAACGGCGAACTGGTATTACAGTAAAAAGCTGTTGGAAATTAACACACACGCACACATATTAAAAAAATTATATAGTTGATACCAACAGAATAAGCTATAGCTATCTAATACTCTCAAGCCAGTTGTGTGTGATGCGCTATATAGGTGAAAAACGTGCAGTAGCCTCATACCTTAAGAATTGTGGGCGTGGGCAAATCTATGGCATCCATGCAATCCCCCATGTAAGAACATATAAGTGAAAAGGCTGCACGGTCATAAAATGTATCTTTCCTCGTTATCAAAAAGGCAGATGTCAAAAAATCCTGCGTTGATGCTACTAAAATTTCTCCATTTTTGGGGGTGCATAAATTGTTTTGTACCTGAGATACCAACCAAGGGAGAAACAAATCATCACCCAGAAGAGAAAATTAAGGAACAATAAAAATTTCTGTCAGGCTTTATACAGACTAGGAACCAACAGCTCGTATAACAAACACAGCATAGATACATTTCCTCACTCTACTCTATCATTCCTTCTATCCATCGAGATCGTTCATATAACCTTTACAAGGGAAGATTTTTCTAGATATTAAACTCATCATACTCTCAGCTCCAGATCTAGATCTTTTATATTGCTTAGGGAAGCCTAAAGGTTCAGTAGAAAATCCATAGGTGGAATTTATTAAGCAAGACTCCATCTCATCATTATCTGGTGCTTATGTATGTACTATGCATTAACATGGGCATATAGAGTATTACATGTAGCCAAGACATGATTGACAATCTCCAAGAAACTTAATATGATGCTAAGTAATAGAGAAAGTACCCCCATTAATGTAATAGCCTCTGTCCGAGCCTCCTCTGTTTGTGGTACGTGCATGTTCATCTCATCCCCATCAAAATCAGCATTATATGGATTACAAACGGATTCATTGAACCTCAACGTTCTCCAAGGCATTATTCTTGCCTGCGGAACAACAAATGTAAAATGAGAAGTACTATGAGGGCAAGAGAAAATTATGAAAAAGCAATCTAAAGTAGTACTGACCCTGTGACACATGATAGACATCCGATGCAGACTCGGTTGTCTGTTAAAAAGTACAGCATCCCCTTCTTCCAAGTGACGGTCAACAATGCAGCCAATCGTCAGTTCATCAGCAATACGCTTGCGATAATCACCAACCAAAGTCCTGAAGTGAAATGTTTTAATGCCCCATATGATCGACAAACACCCAACACATGCAAATGACCTTATAAGGACTATGCAGTCCTTCAGGTGGTATCAGATATCTACTTCAGTTCGGCGATAGTGCTTAGCTATGTTTTTTTATTTGGTTTTCGTTGAGAGCGGAAAAGTTGTTTATTGCACCCTTTTTTTTCTCTCAATTCTACCTATGTAATTTACTTGTTTGTGTGTCTATACTGTGAAACAAACCTATATAAACTTTACAGTTTTATATAATTTTACTGAAACTAAATACCATTTTGACTGCGAAAACTAGCTATCTGGATATATTAACTCATCAAGATCTGTTTCCCTCCCATAAAAAATATTTTTATCAAATTAAAAAGTAGTGAAACTAGTAAAACAGTACCTTGAAGAACCATCTGGATATCTGACATTTCTGGCACCAGGGTATTTACTAGGGCCATTACGGACACATTGCCTCAACTTCTCAATATTGTGACGGGAAACGCATTCAGGAAAAGTTAAGATCCGAGCCATAAGGATAGGAATTCCTACCTGAAATGTTTAGTTACCTTTGTGATAAGTTGTTACACTAATCATATAAATCACAAAAGAGACAATTAAACGCCTTTTATAATAAGTTACCTCTGTAATTTTCAGATTGGGATCAGGTGAAATAACAGTTCTACCAGTGTACTCAACACGCTTCCCCGACAAGTTCGCTCGGAAACGTCCCTGTTTTCCTTTGAGACGCTGAAGAAGTCCACTAAGTGGCTTGGCGTCTTGCTGGTTTATACCACGGACTTCACTGTTAATGTATTGTGCAACCTCGGCCTGAACTGTTTCCCACGCTTGCTAAAAAGAAATCCTTAACAAATTAGTAAGAAGAAGAATAACAGCACCAGAAATAGTAATTAAATAAAATAATTTTGAGGTAAATTTTAACAAAAAAAAAGGGACAAACATTACAGTACAGAATGCAGAATACACAAATATAACAGGGGACGAAATGATGCAATAAAAACTCCTTGTACCATGTTTTTGGGCGATGTGGTAGGTTGATTTAAAATTTTATGAAGAAAAGCATTGCCTTGGATGATATTCTTTAATCGCTCTGTTATGTCGTTTTCATTGCTGCAGCAAGAAACCAGATACTTTCAAGAAAAATCAACAGTAGAAAATATAATTGACATGAGAAAGATAAACAAAACGATAGCTAACCTTTGTGTACCACCAATCATAACAGACGGTCGGATGGATAAGGGTGGCACAAGCATGCACGTTATGATAAGATTCTCAGGTCTATGGGCTATATAAAGAATTTCACAGTCCTGTTATCCATTTCAGAGAAGGAAAAAAAAGAAGAATCAGCATGACTGAGTTATTTGTAAAAGAAGTTCCTTTTATACTAATGTAATGTTCTGAGAGCAAATAACATATTCCAATTGCAGGAAACCATGTAGAAAAAGATGTGCAGTACAGACTCAAACTCAAATATACCTTATCACTCATTCCTTTAAAAAGTCGAAGTACCGAGTTAGGATCAAGGACATAGGTGGCAGGATTTATTATAGCTCCAGTAGACTCTTTTGTGTGGGATATTGCAGATTTAAATTCATCAACCTCTCCACCAAGGATTTTAGATCGGTCATGACTGATGCCTATACCCACAGTCGCTGCAACCTTTTTAACCATGCCTGAAATGATCAATAAATAAAATATTAGCAGGATATCAAACTGAATGAGGTAGGAAGCAACAGTTTCAAGAACATAGCATAAATTGGAATATAACATAATTTCAGATTAACCAAAAACAGAGGTTACAGGATTTTTGCCATTGGATTTGTGCTACTTAAGAAACTTATTTGAATGATCCACGAACTAAATTTTGCATCTAAGATGAAATGCATGAAGAATGAGAAACGAAATCAAGACCGTAAAATTATTAACTTCAAAAAGCATCATCTTATCTAAATACTCGAGCCAAAAGACCGTTAAAAAATTCATACCATTCAGGTAGCCACATTTTCTGCACGTTACAGGTCTCTGGCTTGCCATCCCACTGCACTTTTTGACAACCGCTTTCGCCAATTCAGTCTTCCTCAATGGCTCCATTTTTGGATTCCGCATCTTCCTCAAGTGATCTTCATACATTTTCTCGTCAATTAGCATGCTGGAACAGCGCTGTGGAAAAAGAAAAAAAAAAAAATGTTTGAAAACTGTTGATGCTACAAAGACATCAAAATAACCAGCCAGTATTGTAATGCAAGTTAGCCATTGTCTAGACCCAAGAAATAAGTTTTTATGCTGTAGTATAAGGGTTGACTAACATAAAATAGAACAGAAACTAGAGAGACATAATCTGGTAACTCTGCTACCTTACAAATACACTTCAAGATGTCAAGGATAAAATTGAAGTATCCAACGTTGTAAACTGGGAGGTCAAGCTTCAGATATCCAAAGTGTCCTGGACAGTTTTGGAAGTTCCCATTACAGGTTGCGCATACAGATTTTTTGTTTGGAGGACCCTGTACAGTCAAAACGAACACAACCATTTAGAAATAATCTTCTTTAGAAGACAACTAAAGAATGTTTTTGAGAATTACATATACTGATGCAAATAGCTGCAGGAGGCATAACATAAAAACCAAAAAAGATAAGAGGTGTAGATAAGAGAGTTTGATACCATTCGAGGATCCAACAAGCCGCTTTCGACGGGTTTAAATCCGTTCTCGTAGTACATATTCTTCCACACCTGAACTTCAGCGGCTTTCATGACCTCAAGATCAGATAGCATAGAGAAGTTTATGCTTTTTCTGCACATTGCGTAATGTCAAAACCCACCACGCAAAAAAACAACAAGATCATCATAATCAAACAAGATCAAATCATTGTATCCAAGTAAGATCATCATAAGCTCAGCTCAATCCATAGACAGACATTAGAAGGAAATCAGATCATTAGCAGACATCTATGAAATTCGAACTAGTACAAAATTCATCTCAATCGACATGGAACTTCAGACACCATATCCAAATTTCATGAGTTTGCAGCAAATAAACACTAGCAAAGAAGAAACGATTAAAGTTTATCGAAATCAACTATAAGTCAAAAGTGTATGATCCAGCTGCTTGAAGGAGGAGCATAATTGGGAAAAGTATTTCAGTGAGTGATTACTACTTGAGCAAAAGACTAAGAAAGAACATACATTTTAAGAGAACCGACATCTTCGATGTAGGGCTTCTTAGTGAATTCAATTTCCATATTGGTCTCCATCTCTCCAATCAAATCTGCAAAATTGAAACCCGACCAAGTTCGAATCGGAGTCAGAGGAAGAAGAAGCCGAAAAAACAGAGGAAAAAATCGGGAGCAATCGGAGAATCAACTTACGGGAAGAGAAAGACGACGGTGAAGGAACGTGGGTTTAGGGTTTTAGGAGAAGCAGCGATCGAGTAACAGGCGGGAGATACAGAACCGCTGGAATGGAGGATTGAAGAAGAGAAGAAAAAAAAAATCACTATTCGGTAATCGAACCTGCGACCTCTAGTTGCTTAGACCTAGACCTCGAACCACAGAGGTATTTATTCTAAACATTAATTAGGTCGGTACTTTTATTTATAACTAGTAAATGGAAGCTAAAAAAGACAAAGGAAATAACTAAAACGACAGTGCATTAGAAGCAAGGAGACTTTCGTAGTTTTAATTTTCTTCTTCTTAAAACATTTATTTTTTGACATACATGTGAAACTGAAACTGAAACTGAAACTGAAACAGAGGCGTTAGAGAAATTGCCCTAATTTTGAGGAGGCGCGACGATCTTCGAGCAACTTCCGATGAAGACCGTCACCGGAAGAGTTATCAGTGCGGAACCAGTTTCCCTCTCCACGGCGGCTAACATTCTCTACAAATTCGTTTCCTCTAAGAACGGCGCCTCTCAAGACGTTAGCGCGTACCTCCGACGGGCCTCCGATGCCTTCAGCGAATTGAAGAGCTTCCACAGGGAGATTACCTCGTCTTCCTCAAAGGAGAAGAAGCCAAAATCATACGCAAGGAATGAGCTGAATCGGAATGGAAGATTGGAGGAGCTGGGTGGAGCTAAGGGGACTGATGATATGGTGGAAAAAGGAGGGAAGATTCGTTTACAGAAAATTAAAACTGTTAGTGAAGAGGAATCGATTTATAGCCAGGAACAGGATGAGATAAAGGAGGACAAGATGAAGAAAGAAGAAGATGTTGTTGAGGAGGAGGAGATGAAGGAGAAGTTGGAAGAAGAGCAAAAGAGTGAAAAGAGAAAGGAGAAGAAGAAGAAGAGCAAGAAGAAGAAAGAAGAAGATGTTGTTGAAGAGGAGGTGAAGGTGAAGTTGGAAGAAGAGCAGAGGAGTGAAGAGATAAAGGAGAAGAAGAAGAAGAAGAAGAGCAAAAAGAGGAAAGAAGAAGATGTTGTTGCCGATAAGATGGAGGAGAAGTTGGAAGAAGAGCAAAGGAGTGAAGAGAGAAAGGAGAAGAAGAAGAAGAAGAAGAGCAAGAGGAATAACGAAGAAGATGCTGTTAACGAGAAGGTGAAGGAAAAGTTGGAAGAGGAGCAAAGAAGTGATGAGAGAAAGGAGAAGAAGAAGAAGAAGAGCAAGAAGAATAAAGTAGAAGATGTTGTTGACGAGGAGGTGAAAGAGAAGTTGGAAGAAGAGCAAAGGAGTGAAGAGAGAAAGGAGAAGAAGAGGAAGAGTGATGGAGAGATTGGTTCGGAAGAGAGGCAGAGCAAGAAAAGGAGGAAATCAAAGGAGATTGATGGTTGAAGTTTTTATTTTAGCTGAAGGTTGGAGACAATTTTTGTAGTGAAAATTTTCATGGGTTTGGGTAAGAGTAGTTAAGGATGTCACTTGGTGATAGTTTAGATTGAGAATGATTTGATTTTGGGAACTCTCTGTTATAGTTTTGAATCATCTGCAATGGAGTTTTTGTTGTTTTAGTAGTGTGAGATTGGCCTCGTTTCCGTTACTATGTTTGAAAGATTCTCGAATGCAAAGTTGCAAGTAATGTTTAATCTTTGGATCCTGAATATGAGCACTTGCAAAAACGTTAGCATTCACTCTAATCTACGTATTGAAATTGTAGAACAAACTAGAAACGTTCTATGTAAACTCAGGTTTGTTTAGGCACTTAAAAGTCTTGTGCTTGAACGTAATTGCTATGCAGTGAAGTTTTCTGCATCAAGGAAGAAGAAATTTGACATCATGTTCAACTAAACCTGTGCAAGTATAGAGGATCCTCGATCACCAGGTATGTAAGTTTCTGAATTTGGTCACTCTTGTTATTGACCAGTTGTTGGACCATGAACAACAGCTAACGAATGGTGTCAAAGATAATCCAACTTTTTTCTTAGACACCAGGATAGGATCCAAAATTGCTTCAGATAATGGTTTATTGTAGTGAATCCATGGATAGCAGACGGGATTATGGTTCTTGACTGTTTCAATTAGACTTTATATGCTATTACTAAGATCTTAAGTGATCTTTAGACTAAGAAAGTTGGGATAAATGTACAGCCATAAATACAGTGTATAGATGCAGATGTGGTCTTGTATAATTGTTTACAAGGACCACGATTTGTGTATATCTTCAATAGTTAGTTGTTTACAGAAATTGTGATAACAACTATATAAGGTATGGTCAATACGTGCAAATTAAATCGTGTATATATATTAATTTAGCACGGTATTACATAGATCTACACTTGCAGGAAACAGAGCTGTGCAGCAGTAAATAAAAGAACAGAAATTGACCTCATGTCAAATTATTGAGCACGAATTGACCTCATGTCAAACTGATAAATGGCCGAGAAAAAAAAACGAAAAAGAGACTTAAATCACAGAGCAAGAATTATCAGCATTTGGGCAAGTCTGCAGGTGGAGGAAGAATCTTCTGATCAGGCTTATCTCCATCAAGAACAAGCCAAGCCATCCTCAGACCCCAACTGGTATGTACTTCCAAGTGACAGTGCATGAACCACACTCCTGTCAAAACATTTTGTAAACTTAGTTAGAATCTCCATATTAGATTATACTAAGGCAAAGCTGTATTTCTTTAGTTTCTCTTACCTGGATTATCTGCGAGGAATCGAATAGCTGCCCATCCACCAGATGGCACACCAACTGTGTTCCTTTCTATTGGGTCAACAAGATTGAAGTTTTTAGGATCCTTGTTTGGGTCGAAGTTCCCAAATCCTTGGCCAACGACGAAGAAGTTGAAGCCATGAAGGTGAAGAGGATGGCTTTCAGCGCCAAGAATGCTAGTGTCTTGCAGAACCAGCTCTACACTTGTGTTATAACGTAGAGCCATCACGTTTGTACCGCTGCTAACCATGGTGTTATTAGGTGGAGTTCCTGTGTAGTTAAACGGGACAATGGGATTCCACGGGAAGTTTGGTGAATACACTCCTTGAGATTGCCCTGAATAATGAGACTGAAGGAGAGCTTTCGTTGGCATTGTGAAGGAGATGTTGCTGATTGAAGCAGCAAACATTGTGGTGTTAGTAGGACCCTGGCAGGTCTGGTTGTTCTTATGATTGCACGGGTTTGTTCCCAACCCTACTGTGAAAAAGAACTTCCGGTCAACCTTCAAAGGCACGTTCGCCGGGAACTTCTTGCTGTTCAGGCTACGCAGCTTATTGCTGAAGTTGGTAGCATAATTTGTATCGTTCAAAGCAGGAAGCACTGGTGTGAAGAGCTGAAGATTCTTGGTAGAGGTCTTTGCATGTTTAGGTGGTTCATATTCTAAGATGCCAGCAACTGTAGAGTTATCGAAAGTTCCTTGACCTGTGACATATGGTCTAGCAGACATGAAAAAGGAGGCACTAGGGTAACTCTGTTTGCTCTTCAGCAGGACGTTTGTGGTCTGGCCAGGAGCAATCAAGATGGTATCCGTCTCAAATGGCTTGACATAGATCGCATCAGCTTCAACAACCGTAACCGTGTGGTTTGCGATGCTGAAGAAGAGCTCGTCATTAAGTGCAGCATTGATTATCCTGAGTAGGTATGTTTTCCCTGGCTTCACTCTTAGTCTATATGTATCTGTTTTATATCATTGGTTACCTTAGATTAGTTGATCATACATCATCAAAACATAATTAGATGTAGGAGTCAACGATTACCTTTAGCCGAGCAGTTGTATAACGGACCAGGAAGACCGTTGATCGTGTAAGCATCTGAGACATTAGGACCACCTCCTGTTTGTGTCGCTTGGCGAATGATTGCCTCAGTGTCTGCGTTGAACCACTCCCCTGAAAATTTAACCACAGAGATTATTAAAGAATGTTTCTAAAAACTCTGTTTCCATTAGGCATCATCCTTACCAAAGATCATGGGAACTTCTTTGTGAGGTTTAGGAAACGGGTAAGGAACACCACGTTTGGGAAGGATGATAAGAGGACCATAGACTGTTGATCGCAGCCATGAAATGTGAGCATGGTACCACAGGGTGCCTCTTTGACCAACAATGGTGTAGTTGTAGACATAGCTTTGTCCTGTCTGAATAGGACATTGGGTTATGTAAGCTGGTCCATCAGCCCAACCAGACCTTAATTGCCTGATCCCGTGCCTGTGATTAAAGCCAGTTTGTTAGTAATCAAAACTTTCTCTTAATAATGATACAAGTGTTTAAAGATTGTTACCAGTGGAGAGAGATATTGTTTGGCACATGGTTAACAACTTTGATCAGAAGCTGGTCACCTTCTCTAGCAATAATCTTAGGTCCTGGAAACTGCCCGTTTACAGAGACAAGGCTCTTCGTGTGGCAAAGACGTGTCACGTTATGCATTTTGATCTGCGAAAAAACGAAACATCCAATCATCATCTGCAGCACCTCTATATACAGTCTCAACATTTACAGAGGATAAACAAATCTTCACATACGTCCAGAGTATAATGCCTTGTGATTCCAAGTGCAGGTTCAGGAAGAAGAAGAACACAAGACAAAACAGCAAAGAGTAACCGAAGCGCCATGTCTCCTAGATATCCTTTGGAAATATAAGAGAGCTTGGACCTCAGAGGGAGAAGGTAAGGTTACTGAATACTCTGCCTCTGTTATATTTGATTTTTGTTTTGCTGTAGATTGTGGATTCATTGTTTCAATTTTTAGTGTATATATAGGAAGAAGCGTTAGGTGTTTGCTTATAGAAGAAAAATAAGTATCTAAATGTTTATGAAAAAAAAAACAAAAGTTAATTACATTAGAGAAGTTCGTGTACTTGGAAGACTTGTGATATTGACTAGTTGTTAGAACATATGAACAGCTAATGAATGAGTGGTGTCAAAGATAAGTCAAACTCTTTGACCCTCAATAATCAATCCCTCAAAAAAACTCTAGTTTCCTTTTCAAGATTATAGCGTAGATTCTAAATATGAAATGCAAAGTTGCCAGTTTTAGTTTCCTAGATGTGATAGTTCCTCTTCTTGCTCTGCTTCTTTGACAGCTTCGAGCATACTACACTTCAAAACTTTCACATGAGAAAGTAAGTAACTCGGACCAAATGTGACACTTAATATCGTTTGATTTGTTCCTTCGCTTAAGTTTTGTTTAGACCCAACAAAAATTGAACGACCAAAAGGGTAACTTTTTGTGGTTAGCGGTTATGTTTTTACGAAATAAAATTTCATCATTAAGTAGGAATTTTAAGTGATAAGTACTTCATCTGTTTATTAGTTATTTTAAATTTATTTTGCAGGTGGAGACTTTTAAAGGAGATTAATCGATGTGGAGTTAGTCAAAACATTCGTAAGCTGAAATTGCTTGGGGAATAAGCAAAGAGAGGGAGATTGTAGCTATCAGAGAAGGTCACGATTAGGGTTAGATATCAAAATCCATGAAAGGGTATTGTCAATATCGTGGATTACAAAAACAGTGAGGATACCTCAAATTAAGGTTCGCAATTTTATTTCCCAAGCAAGTGACCTAACTCTCTTTTAAGTTCGTATCCTCAAAGGCATGCCACTTATACATATTGTACACACAAATATATACTAGCTGTATGCATATTTGTTTGGAAAATTTTCCTCAAAACATCTTATTTTCTTATTATGTTGATAAAATACGTGTCAGTAGTAATGTATGTAGGCAATTTGTTTGCTTGTTAATCGACTTTCATAATCATATAATTTTGGTAAAATTTAAAGTTAGTCTACATTCAAAATATGAGTTAGACAATATTGCTAACAAGTAGGTATCAACTTATCCTGTAAATATGCGAAGTCGGTAATTAAATAAACAAATTTTCCCTAGCAACATTCTAGAAAACAAAACAGTAAAGATATGCAGAGATTGAAGAATGGATGAATGACAATCTATGGGACATAATGATGAAAATGCGACTTCACATCATTAGTGTGTTTTTTTTTGTTCAAACAAATCATTTGTATGTAGTTCAAACTTCGAACCATTTGTAGTTTTACAATTATGTCTTTAACAATATTTTAGTTGGTAACTCACAATCAATAATCGTAAATATAGTTACAGATATTTATTTTAACTAGGCATGTTTCTGTCCCGTGACAAGCTTTGTTTTAATCAGGGTTATTCCAAATTATTTGGCCGGGTAATTAATAATTATCTCCACATTATTCGAAAACGAAATTCTGATGTCTTAACGATTTCGACTATAGTTATCCACTAAACTAAAAACATATATGACCTTTTAAGTATTCAGACGGCAGACCAAATTCAGCGATCCCTAGTTTAGACACTATTCTAAATACCTTAAACTTTTTTGAACTTTCTAAATACCTTAAACTTGCCATTATTAATTATCGATCTTATGTTGAAACCTAGATTCATTAGTTATATCTGAATTAATTAATTGTGCAACTATAAAGTGAATACATTAAATCAATTGGTGATCTCTAATTACAAGATGAAATTATTGGAAATTAAATCAAACTTAGATATGCAAAAGACACGTATGAGAATGACACTATATTAATTAGCATTAAGAACTGTATAATATCTTATTGTATTAATAATATATATACGCGTAAGATATACACATGATTGGTATGTGAAGCGAGTTTGATAAGATTGGAGGAAGTGTTTGCAGAGGTTTTTTCTTATTTAACTTTTTCCACATAGATATTGTAGTTGCACCAACCATTGATTTCTAATTAAGACTCCAATAGTATAATACAATAATGTATGCACATATGTATATACATACAGCACGTATACTATACGAATATATCAGCGTGGACAGTTACTAGCCACCTTTTACGTGAATATATATGGGAATAATTATAAAATTCTCAAAAAACTTTGAGTTTTACGTATAAAAATATATGCATGCGTCCAAATGATTTAGTTGATAAGTGTAATTAAAAAGGCATTAAGCCACGCACTCAGTGATATTATATTTGTTAACCTTTTGTTTGTGATAGAAAACAAACGTTATTTAGTTACTTACATTTGTTAATTGTCAACTACTGAATTTTTTTTATAGCTTTTACTCCCTAACAATATACAGATATATCTTACGAGTGAAAATTATTTTATCCACCGATAATTAGCTAGGAGCAACCAAAAGTCTGTCAGCAGAATAAGCATTGAGCCATATTATGTAAATAATCAACTTTCTTGTTATTAATCTTTGAATAGAAATCATCAATGATGATTAATTAAGATGTTTTACCTTAAATGCCAAAGATTAGCCAATCTTCAATAACGTCAAAAAGAGAAAGCAGAGTATAAGTACAACCAAAGTAAATAATTTATACTGTAGTAATTAAACATTATCTTAATAAGAAAAACGTATTCGGAATACGGTACTTATTGATTTCAAGTATGTCTTTTTCACTTGGTTTTACTTGCTCGAGGTGAAAGTAAAACCGTCTCTTTAACTCTATAAGGAGAGTGTAATACGCTTAGCTCTAAGTACTTTTAAAAGTAATCCAATTATTGCAAATTATTGTTAATTGATAACATTATTTAGTAACTGCAAATAATTTGAATTTATCTAATTTAGTAAAACTTTCGAAAATCGTATAGAATCCACGTACGTTATAAAAAATATAAACAATGCGGATATATCTCCATGATTTAGCCATACGTACCAACAACCAAACTACCTTTTGCTTAACAAGTTGGACTCTCCCGTACATTTCGTTCTCATGTTACCTACTCTACTCCATTTTTCATTGCTTTTTTCTTCTTAACTCTCCACTTTCATTTTTTTTTAAGATCGTATAAACTATTTTATTAGTATTCAAATTCATTGCTATGCTTGAAAAATGATTAATTACGTTTGAAAATTTGCCACAAGTACCCTGTTTGTATAATGTAAATATCAATGTGAAAAAGTAGTGAAAACACTTAGAAAGAGTACTTTAGCAACAAAAAAAAAAAAAAAAAAAACTTAGAAAAAGAGTTTGTACATTTGTGAGGGTTTTCAATATGCTGCCCAAAAACACAACACTTACCCATACTTTGTTGTATTCAGTTGAAGCATAAGATAGTTGAGGTTTTCTTAATCAAAATGCTACTACTATACATTATTACGGGGTTAATTACTTTACATTAAGTCACCAACTAATTACAAGCTGCATATGGTCTTTACTCCCGATCTGAGTCCTGAGCATGCATAATCAAAATCTGTTTCTTTAATCTCATCAATATAGGAATTAAGATTAATTCTGGTTAAAAGTTTTCCTTGTGGAAAGTAAAACGAGTGGATGACTCGAGACTAAACTCCTGACAAAGTTCTTTAAGCGGTCGAACCAATGTTGGACTTCCACAGTAAAACACACCTGAAACCACACATGTCGAGAATTATTGCAGATATAAAAATTATAGTTTTAAGTCAGAATTTTCAGAAAAGAAAAAAAAAGTTGATAAGAATGATCGGAAAAAAATATTTACCTATTCGACAAGCTTCGTGTTTGCTTGCCAATTCAGAGAAAACCTTCCTCCAATTAGGTCTTGCGAAATGTGTTCGTATCTAATTTGTATTTCAAATAGTTAAGATTAATAAACCATAAACCAAACATTAAATAACACCAACATTAAACCATAAACAAGAGTCAGTTTGGTCTCATATTTTCTTTTCTTTTTTTGAATTAGGACACAAACTGAAAGTTAGATTGGACTACCCTAACTTGTTGCTTTTTTGTCAACAACTCTGGTGATTAATTCTTAACATGATCTTCTTCTTTTTAAACATCCCTTCAAATAAACAATTAGCTATAAAACTAAAACCAAATCATACCAACCTATATAAATTGTTAAAATGATTGCATACTTTATTAAGACTGAAACCGCTAAAACGAAAGTTATGGTGGACACCTCTAATAACGGTTTTGGTGATTAATTTTTCAAGAAATAAGTACTTACTCGGCTTTCGGAGACAATGTCAACGCCGTTCTTGGCATGTTGAAGTTTCTGAACCATAGCGATTAGGGCAGATCTTGCATCTCCCGCTTCGTACATGCTTGTTAAGTAGTTATGCATTTCTATCACATGCTGCCCAAAAACAAAAACATTAAAAATAGATGTTAAACTTTATTACATAATTTCAATTTCTAGAAATCTTGAAATTTTTTTTTTTTTTGTAGCTCAGTTGGACATTTAGGACCTATATAACTTTTATGAATTGAGAACGTTGAATTATATTCTTAGCAACTTAATTATAAACCCTTGAATACATATATGAAAATAAAGTCTAAAATGCCATTCTTAATTATCAAACGGATAATTCACGTAACCGAGTGTTAAAGTTCATGAAGAACAACTAAATTAACTAATATGATAAGACATGGAAAGACTTACAGTTTTATCATACTCGGCGATATCATCCATGACTCCCTTGAACCAATCAAAGGAAGCTTGTTCTCTTGTCACCCAAAAAAAATATGCTCTCTGTGGAAACTTCTTGCCTCCACCACTAACACTATCACCTCCTAAGCTCGATCCTCCTACACTTCCTTCGTACTTTTGCCCCTATATTTTCCAAAATTCAAAATATACACCCCCATTTTATTTTATTTTCAACCTCACATATATGGACTAAGATGTTTATACTACTTACACTTCTTGGAATCCCGGGTTTTAGATGGTTTAACATGTCTTTCAAGATGCTTATGAATGGAGTTGCCCCAATCCCTAGTCCAACCAACAAAAGAATATCGAATTTCTGATAATTCTGTGCGGGAGCTCCATACGGTCCTTTGACGAAAATCTTTGGGAAACTGGTACAAAATAAATTGTTATAATTACCAAACCATATATACATGTAGATGTAGGAATGTAAGTTGGATGAAAATTAATAATATAGTATTTTATATAAGAAGAAGACTTAAAAAAAGTTAAAAGGGACTAAAGTAAATTTTTGTTTCAGTTGAGTTTTCTCTATCCTAACCATGCGTTTGAAAAATGCAACATGTTCAATGTTTTCGTAAACATTAATCTGGTACTAAAAATCTATCTTAACCGGATTACTTTTCCATACCAGGGTCTAGCTGACCCGATTAGATTGAATTTAAAAACAGTGGCTATATGAAAATATATAAATCTAATCTAGTTAGTAGCTATTAGTTTAGTATAATTTTACTTACAAGACTTGTGATTCTTCAATGTGAGGATTCACACCTGCTGCTCTTGTTTCCATCCTCATTAGACTATTTGGTTTAGGTTTTGCGGCTGCTTGAGTGGGCTCGCATGTCTACAACCAAAAAGAGAAAATTAAAATAAATTACACTAAAACATGAGTGTTTTTTAGTTCAAAACACTTCAACTGACTTTAGTTTAGGATAACTAACATGATAGACAAATATCACGGCTATGGTAAAAACTCTAATTAGAAAAGTGAAGAGTGACAAAAATTACCTTTGCGAATCTGCTCCTCAGCTCAGTTGTCCAATCTCCTAATGCTCTAATGTGAACACTTAAATAGTCATCTCCTGGTGCAGAAGTGATGGAGAATGGATGCCTAGGTAATAATAAACACCAATACTACTATATATTTACCAAAACAGTTATGATTTAACTTATTTCACTTAAGTATAAATTAATATGTAGATTACCATTCGAATTTTGATAGATCGGGACATTTGACAAACATGTACATGCCACTTTTGTATTTGAACCCGGGAGGTTTTGTCACGTAAAGTGCAAGAACGTTGCCCGAATATACAATAGCCTGTAAAAAAGAAAAATGGATAAATAAATAAATATATGAAGTTAATCTTAGTATAGACAAAACAAAATAGGGCAATAGAACCTTTTTACTTACCTTGATAACGTGGACGCGATGGCTGTGTTCTTGAAGGAGACGTGAAAAAAGCCTCTCAGTTGCGTAGAACAGCATCGGTACGGCAACGTACATCCATGTCTGCATTTCAATTTTACGGAAAAATCACATAAAATTTAAATGCCGTAAACTTTTTCTAATCAAAGTGAGTTTATATAAAAAAAAAAAACAGAAAGCTTAATTACCGTCTTCTCGTACCAAGGCTTCTCGATGATAAGATAGTAACCATGGATGATGAGAAGAATATAAGCAAGAACGAGCAAATGATGAGCATACCAAAACGCATTAAAGCCAGCAAGAACGTTAAACGGTTTAGGCAATTTCACTATGTTCCTTCTAAAATAATGCATCGCCAGTGTAAACGAGAACCCCATGAAGATAATCATCAAAACTCCCGTAACCGACACTGACGTCATCATTAAACCTAGGTAGCTCGGTTGCGTGTTTCCTAAGGCAGCTCCCGCGTACTTCAAGAACACGTCGTGAGAGCACGTGCTTAACCGAGGGTAATTACAGAGAATGTGGAGTAGCGTGTGGAGAATCGCATGGAACGCGATGGCAAACGCAATCACCTTGTGGAAGTTTATGTTGTCGTCGAACGGGATCAGGCGGTTCAAGAACGTTGACCTAAGGATAGTTAGGGTTTTCCTACAGACTGGGACCAAAATCAGAGCCATGTTGAATTTAAGCGTTTCAGCCGCGCCTTTAGCGGCGCAAACGCAGCGTCCGGTGATGTTGTAGAGAGGGTTTCTCGTGAATTCTTCGTACTTCCACATGAATAGATAGACGTTGATGAGGACCCACAAAATGAGGACCCAAATCTTCTTCCAATTGTCGTGCACCAGTTCCGCGGTTACCGAGATGTACTTTCTTACTGGCGTTCTGTATCGCTGTGGGATCATCGCGCGAGTCAGCGTTTGCGATTTCTTCATCTTCTCCGTGTCAGCGTTTGACACCATCCCTGTTAATAGTATTTCCAACTGCCACATCTGGTGGAAATGTATAAACTAAATGGTCAGTAAACAGTTATATATATATATATATATATATATATAGAGATAAATTAAAAAGCATAATTTTCAAGACTATTCAAAACTATTTATATGAATCTGTTTTGTTTCAACACTCAGATAATAGTTTAGCTGATTTTTCGATAATTTATATATAATATATTACATTGTTAAAAATCATTCTCTAGATTTCGACCGCTAACTAAAACATTTGTAAAAACTGAAGGAGAAAAAATAAAAATAAAACTGAACCTCGATGTATCCCTTGTGATCAGGATCAAGTTCTTCCATGATCAAAGAAGCATAAGCCGCAGCATTCTTTTTTAGATTGCCGAGTCGGTTCGCGGCTGCGCTCAAGACTATGACTTCTTTGACTTCCTCTTCCGTGAGCTTACCATCTCCGTCTTTGTCACACCTAAATCACAACCACAACTACAATGGTTAAAGACTAATCGCATGCATTTAGATATATGTGAAAACGTGTAAAATTAAAGTAATTTACATGTCAAAGAAGATTTGGAGACGACAATCGAGGTCTTTCTTGATCATGTCTTCCCAAAAGAGCTTGAGCTGTTCCTTGTCAATACCGTTTTCTGTCTCTATTTGTCTTCTACGACCCAATGCCTCGTAAACTTCTGCCGCAAACTCCATTGTATCTCCCATTCCT
Source organism: Erythrophleum ivorense (assembly GCA_026724425.1). Classification (NCBI taxonomy): domain Eukaryota; kingdom Viridiplantae; phylum Streptophyta; class Magnoliopsida; order Fabales; family Fabaceae; genus Erythrophleum; species Erythrophleum ivorense. The sequence continues at coordinate 5,722,894 of JAIUCV010000071.1, read as the reverse complement.
ATCAATTTATACTATATCGACGTTAAATTTTCTTTTCTTGCAAACAAAAAAAGATTACACGAAAAAAAAATCACGATGAGTGAATATTTTTGTTAATTACCGATGCAGACACCAAACTTTTCTTTGGGCAACTTTCCGTCAACAGAAAACTGATTAAACCGGCTCTCAATCGATCTCCATGCATCTCTTTCCCGTCCTGTGACTGTCCGGTCAAGAAACCGTAAGCTCTGCAGTCCCCTAGCGGCGGTAGATTGTGTCCTCTCCACTCTTTGTGGACCCGTCCTCTTGGCGGGCCCCGCGTTGACCGGAGGCCCAAGGTTCCCGCTTTTCCTTGTGCTTGGAGACCCGAGATTCCCGCTCTTTCTCCAGTTCGAAACGCTCAACGTTCTGATTATCGATCCCACGCCGAGATTCCTTGACGCATTCTTCTTCTGACCACCTTCGTTCTTGTTCAGGTTAGTGTCGGGTCCTTTGGTCGAACCCTCGCCCATTGAATCGATCTCTACACTCTCTAACATCCATTTTGTTGAATCCTCGGCACGAGTGTTATTTTTCATAGTATTAGGTTACTTTTCTTTCTCCGGCACCGATGATTAATTGATGAATCGTCGGAGATGTTATAATTCTATCTTGTTTCCTATTAGATCGCTTTGTTTTGTTTGTTTTTTTTTTTTCAATGGTTTGATCGAATTATTCGATGAGGAGAAAAAGTAGGAGGAGAGGCATTGATTTTTGTGTCGTTTGTAACGTTTGTGTTTTAGTTTATTTAGTTGGGAAGCGAAACACATGAAGAGTTTACTAAAAATAGAAAGTTATTTTTTTAAGGTCAAACACACACAGACCAATCAAAGACCTATAAAAAGAAGAAACTTCTGAATTTGACTTAGTGCTTATAGAAAGTGGATGTATATTAAATCAAATTAAACGGCGATAGCGAAATATGTTTTCTTACTAAGAAAAATGTTAGCTAAAGCGTTTTTGTAAAGAATTATCCGTAATGGTTGACCATAAACATATAATTCTATACGCAAATGCGGTCGTTGATAATTTTTTTAAAAAAGTCGGAAGCTTTCACAAATAACAAAATATATCGATGTCGTGTAAAACGAAGACCCTTATGTCCTAGTAAGCTATAATGCACTGCTGCAACCATCCATGAATGAAATTCTTAGTGTATTAAAGGAAACCAGACGTCCACAGTTTTAATGACGTCTTTAATGGCGGATTGGATATGTGTAAATGAATGAAATAAACGCCAAATAGAGAAAATATAGAAAGTGAGGTGTCCAGAGTCAAGACTTAGACCAACTTGAATTAATTTGGGCCTGAATCGGCTTTAGATGGGCCATTAATACTGAACTCCCTTTATTTCTGTAATACACGAGCCAATCTTGAATCATGATGCTCTTAGGACACTCTTATACTCTTATAAGAGCATGATTAAGTGTGCATACTCAAATTATATCTTAACATTATTATAACAATAAATTTAAGTTAAGAGATTTTGTTAAGAGATATCTGTTTTCGCATTAATTATTGGTAGAGTTTCTTAAGTGTTCTTAACATTTTTTTTCTTCTTTGAATTAAGTTTATTTATATATAAAATATTAAATATTTTATATTGAATAAAAATTAAATCATAATTTTACATAAAACATTTTAAACATAGCTTTTAAAATCATAAACAGAAAAAAAAGAAAAACAAATTAGCAACTCATATGGGATCAAAGATGAAAAAATTGTTCCAAAGATGATGACAAGGATTCTACAGCTGCGACCAAAATGTGTGTGTGAAGTCAAAACTAAACAGAACCAAAACAAAACAAAAAAGTATACCCAAGCAAAAGGGTGGTTTCTACAAGACTCAAGACATAGAAGTAACTGAACAAAAAGACATAGAAGACTCACTTACCTGTGCTTGCATCTGAATGGTTGATTCAGCTCCTGCAGTTGCAGCAAAAATACCAGAACTGCAAAAATATTGTTTGTATCGCGCATAAGTAGAATCGTTATGACGAGTTAAGCTAAGCACATGTCTCATGTTGTATGCGTAAGAAGATCTCACACATAACATTATGTTAATTCACATGTCCTCCAGCAGAATGTTCAATTGATTTTGTTTATGTAACTAGCATATTCATTTCGCAAGTCTATATGATTAATCACTATAATAACACCTCAAATCCATAATCAGAAAGATGAGGCAAGAACAGCCATTGTCTATATTTGAGATTCATCAAAACTCAAAAAGTAAAGTAAACCCCTTACACATACTAAGAGAAACATGCAACTAAATCAAACATTTATCCTCACACAAACTTTTCAAGTCTTAATTTGATATGGCTAAGAGATGTTCTAAGTCCTATGCCAAAATCTTGAGAAAACAAGGGTCAACAGCAAACGAAATTCAGGTCAAATGACATAATCACAAACTAAGTATTGCGAATGATCTTGACATCTAGATGTTGATCTTCAAAAGAATTCTATTGAGATTCAATCAGCGATTGTGTACCTAGCTTCGTCCGTTGTAATCCAATCCCAATATCTCAAATCATAATTCCCAAAGCATCGTGTAAATCGAAAATCTTGAATAGCTTCTCAGGTGATCTTCTGCTGATGCTTATGGCTTCAGGGAAAGTGAAAAGTTGCAGAGCAGAGGATTTCACGATCTCCATGTAACATGTCTCTTCCATGGCGCCGTTGAATATCTGCTCGGAGAGTCTCTTCTCGCTTGCGAAAACAACTCTAACGCAAACCTTAGCCGCACGGATCCATCTTCACTTTCACGGTTTCCCATCGAGCCTCTGTACATCTTTTATCCCCAATTTTACAATCCTGTTTGAAGAATCAAGAGAAATAAGGAGTCTTGAATCGCCTTAGAGCGATGAAGAAGAAAGAGAAAGAAGCTACAAATGAGAAAAAGAAAAAAAGATCTTTGATTTTTTTTAATTGTCCACGTGTCCTTAACAAACGTTTCTTAATTCACCTTATATAAGAAACGTTTTCAGCCAAATTACCCATTTTTGATTTAATTAAATCATGTATTTGCTAAGAAATGACAACAAGAGAACCCGTTAATGATGGTCTAATGGTCTTGAAACTTGATCATGACCCTGATGATCTTTTCTACGTATGAACCCACACGTGCCACCACTCTCCTCGTGTCCAATGAACTGCAGACATGTGGCGATATTCCTGCCTTTGTCACGTGCCACCCGACCCCTTTCGGTTGACCCTGAACACGATATGTGGTCATAAGTTGTCCCAACCACTGCCAGTGACAATGCCATTGATGAGAAGGCGGCAGAATCTAGAGTGTGGCAACCAAAGATTTGCGTAGGAACGTTTTTCAGCGACTCACGTTTTTGAGAGGCACGAGAAACCGTACGTTTTGTACGATTTGTACAAAGATGCTTCGGATTGTAAAGATTCGTGTTTTGTTGTTGTCAACAACGATGGATTTTATCGTTGGAGCAATAACCAGATAATATGGGGCAAGTTTTTTCAATTCCGATCACTTGGAATCTAATATTAATCATAGCTTTTTTTTTCCTGGTTCAATTCAAATGTAGCAACTTATGTTTCTGTATTAATTAATTTCTTAACATTTTGCGGTTCAGTTCAAATGTTACACAACATGTAGGTTATAAACTTATAATTAATCAGCTAGCCGAATAAGTAACGATCGATTTAAACCAAATCCTAAAAGGGTCTTGTCAACTTTCGGAGTTTATAAGGTGTTTTATTCTGCTGGCCGGGTGTAATGTTTCGATAATATTTTTTTTTTTAGATGTTCACAAGCTTAGTGTGAACTTACCAAATTCTATGTGTAGATATATTGATATAAAGATAGTGGATGCTATCAAAATCTCTTACATGCATGATGCATCTTTAACAACGTTCACACAAAATATCAATCTGTCATGTCAAATTTTTAATTAAAGAAAAAAAAATATATATATATATATAAGTATATAACCATTCGATGTAGTCAACCGTAAGATTTACGAAATAACACATTAAAACTATGGCATCTAAAGATCGAACAAATCGCTATTACTCAGTAATAATGTATTAACTTCACATTTTTAAAGTTTCAGGTTATATATACTGTTTAGCATTTTTTTTTTTTACCTTTTTTTCTTTTTCATATAATAATTAATAAACTTTTACAACCATGTAATTCATATTTTAACCAAGTCGCCTTGGCCTAGTGGTAATGGACTCACGGCTGTGAGTACCGCCCCCGGGTTCGAGTCGCCTTGGCCACCTAGCCGCGCCTTTAACAGAGATAACGCGTACCCGGATGCAAGGCCTCGTGGGATTAGTCTTAACGGGATCCCCACGGTTATCAAAAAAAAAATGTAATTCATATTTTTGCAAAGAACCGTTGAGTTTTCTCACCTATCATTCCGTAACATTATTACTTGTGTATGTTTAGAGCATCTCCACTGAGTTTGGTATCTCATGAATTGGAAACATAAAAATAATAAAAATTAATAAAGAGAGTGATTCAGGGTTCTCAAATGAGAATTTTGAGATATTCGTGAGAACCTCAAATCACACTTCTTACTTTTTTTACTGGTTTAATTTTTTTTTTTTTTTTTGATAAGTAGAATTTAATTATAAAATGTAACTAAAATAAACTAATGATTTTTTTTTTTTGAAAACCCCTAATAGTATCTCACCAATAGAGATGCTATTATAAATCTATACATATATGTGTGTGTTTTAGTATATATATTTCACTATATATTTATATACTAGAAACTTGGAGAGTATAAATCTAAGTATCTAATCAACCACTGTAAGGTCAGATCTTAGTTGACTTTGCCCACGTTTTTATCAATCAGAATCAAGTAGACTTGATATTCTTCAACTTTATTTGGTTCCAGTGTTTTAAATTATTACCAGCAATTCTCTATATAATATTCATATTTAATTTACAATTTTCTGAAAATTTTAAAATTTTCTTTAAAATACTGTTTTGTCATATAAAATGATATGCATCTTTTGGGCTCGTACATCTCCTCCGGCCAAGATAGATGTATCGCCACCCTTCCCAAGTCCCAACCGACCTCGGATTTAACGGTTATCTCTTCTTGTAGTTTTTTTTGGGATCAACTCTCGTAAATGATGTATCTGAGTTTATCGATCTTCTGAATTTTCTTGTTAGCTTATAAATTTGACTCTTGTCAGCTACACTTCTTTTAGTTGATAAATTTGGTGACAAAAGATGAAGATCAGTTCGTAAGAAAACCACTTGGTAGTTTTATTTTGATTTGTTTTTTTAGCAAATCAATTTTTAAAAAAATACAAGATGAAATTGAAAGACTAAAAGGTGGGGAAAGGGAAAGAATGGGACAGTGATCGACGGAGAAGGCTTATCTTAGAGAAGGTGCATTTTTTGCCACACCAATCTTTCTTTGTCACTGTAAGTCAACTTCGCACTTCTTTTTCCACCCTTTCAAATTTTGATTTTGGTTTGATTGGAGTATTTGATATTGATCGTATGTACGCGCTTGACAAGAAATAGTGCTAACAATAAAAGAAAAATCGTCCGAATATATATATATATATATATATATATATATCTTAGTCAATTGAAAATTGTAAGCAAATAGCGTAAATATTGGTGTCAACAAACTTACTATACGTGTTTAGTAATTTGGTGAATTGTGTGGCGTTTCTGTTCTTTATTCAAAAGTGTGGTCAACAACAACTCTATAGTTAAAAAGGCCGGTTAATTTTTTTTGGTTGTTACCTAAAAAGCAAAAGTAACTACATGTTTTATTTATTTCAATTTCAAAGATACTGGCTAAAATACAAATGCATCCCGTTGACTTTCGAAATCAAAAGAAATATCATTACATTCAAGCCTAACCCATTTTACCTGTTTCGGAAAGTTACTTCTTTATTCCAGTTCTTAATTTTGTCCTTAGGGTCTTCCTATAGGCTATATCTAGCCCAAAATAAATCGCGTTCGATATATACATCCACTAATTTATACAAACGGCATCGACGCGGTAAAATAAAAGCAGTGTTGAGACTATATCAATTGTAAGTTCATCGAGATCAGGGATCCTATTATTTGTTTTTTAGCTACTATATTGTACTCCTCTGACAACTTTGTTTTGTTAAAGTAACTTATCTGACAACTATAAACTGGAAGAATTAATCTGAGTTTCGATAAATATATATTCTATATTAGGAAACATTAGGGTTTAGCCTGAAACAAGACCTAAGATTATCTTGCAAAAAAAAAAAGATTTATCTGATTTTAACTTGCTAGGAATAGTGGCGGGTTTTAATGTATGACGGGTTTCAAAGCTTAACGTGAGTCGATAGATGAAAACGATTGAGTAAAGAAAAAATTTGGAGAATGTGTGAAAATGGTGGATTCCCGGAGAAACTATTGTGCTTGTTGACCTTTTTCTCTTTTCTAAAAGATTGAACAAACGCATAGAAACACATTACACATGCACGAGTCCTAATTAACATTTAAAAATTAAAGAAAATTGATAGAACAAAATGATGGGATCACTTAAAAACATCAAAATCAGACCGTCTTTCTTTGATTTGTCATGAACATGCTTTTCTTTCAACCAAGAAGAAGTAACCCTACACTTTTTGTTTTTTATATCAGAAACTCTTTGTGTACTCATTGCCTACCGATAAGATCTTTCCTAGATCGACACACTGAACTGAGGTTTGAATAAATTTGGCTTGAAGCCATGGTGATGGAATGAGTTGAATGATCGAGGATTGCGATTCAGAGATTTGCGAAAGGATCTCTAAACAGTCAATCTAAAAACTTGTTGGATATTACACATCAAAAGTGAATAGGGGATCTCAAGGATATGACGTACCAAGAAATAGTTTGATCTAAGAATTGTAAAGGTTTGAGAATAAAAACTTAGATAAATGAAACAGATTTCGTCCAGCACAATATAAAGAGAAAGAAGAAGAAAAAAAGAAGAGATGAGTCAAGGAACAAGCTCCAAATACCATCTCGAGAAAACACACAAAGTAAATGCAAGTTTGAACACAAATAAGCCCCTTCATATGTCTTAGGCGTAGATAATGATCAGGAGGATGGGCTGGGCCGAAATGATTGATAAAAGGATTGTTTGAAAGTGTAACTTATGCCTCGTTAAAAACCTACTAAGAAAAACCTTAGTAGGGAAAAATAGTACATTAAGCAACACTTATCCCTTTATCAAGATCATTGGGCTGTTCTACAAACCATTGTGATTTGAGTAAACTTTTTCTTGTTTTGATCCAAGTAACGAAACATTTTTTCAATCTCTTGGTTAAATAGCTTAGTCCGTGATCTAGTAACCGGACTGGTTGGAACGGCCAAAACTTCCTCAGCTACAAACTGCTCCACAGCTACAAGCTATCATTCCTCTGGTTCAAGCTGCTCATCTCAGCCATACTCATGTCACCTACATTTATGCTATTATCATTGCTTTCTATAGGCACGGACTATATAATTTCCATATTGCCATTAATATTTTGTAAAATGAAAACATCTCGCATTTTACTGTCTCGAACCCGCTGACCCTTTTATTAATACCTAAGAAATGTTGGGATTGGAGATTCGAAATCGGGATGCTTATGGGCTATGGACTTTCATAAACCACACTGGCTTGACCAAACAAAAGGAAATGAAACATACTCTATCTGATATGTACAACATAACTATTACTTGAAGATTCCTAGTAATACCATGAAAATTGTTGTATACTGTACTCTGTTTATGTATCAATTCCTGCAAAAAAGGAATATTTCAGAATTCAAGTTTTCAGCTTGTAGTACCGATAATTTTCACATGATTTAATCAAATTTGAGTAAAACAATATGAATCACACAAAAAATACAATGCTATTCGACCGTTGACCTTGTTGAAACTACAAATAGTTATAATTGTTGGGTGTCAAATAACCAAAGTGGATTACTGAAGACAGACAGTTGCTAAAGTAAACCAATAATTTCTCCATATTGATAACGATACAAAAAAAGAAAAACGATAATTACAAAACCTTTTTTTTAACAACCTAACGTTTCCTATTGGATCGTTAAAACTTAAAACTAGTTATGAACCAACCATAACATGAAACGTATAGTTTTTGGTACATTATGCAACAAAGTTTACCACCAAATAGAAAAAGTCTTCGTTGCAATCGATTGATCTATAGATTTTGCTTTTGCATGACCTTTCCCATCATCTTGTGGCGATTTTGCCCTTAAGGATACATAAAATGTGTTTCTAATAAGTCGAGTCCCATAGACATCTATTCATTGTAGGAATCGAGATCCTATGTCCTCGTAACGATTGCGAATTATTATCTTTGTCTCCTCTTTATGTGGGGCACCGTAAAATAGACTTATTGATTTAAAGTTTAAAATGTCTGCAAGAAATGGTAGAGATACATATACAGTATAATAATATTTAGTTGATTCTGGGTGTTTAATTTAAACTGAAAACGTAACATTTTAAAATCGGTGTGATTCTGAATGTAAAACTATATTTATATTGTTTTGAGTTTTGAGTGTAAAAATCTAATTGCGTAGTGTTCTTTTTTGTGTGCAAATGTGTAGTGCTCTTAAAAAACTAAAATTCTATATGATTAAATTAAAACACTAAACTTCCGGTGAAGTTATAGATCGATCAATCATTTATGTATATAGATGATTCTAATGGACAGACGAAGCCGATAACACATGAAAAAGATGCTCTCGTTGGACTTTTTATCCCGTAGATGGAAAATACAAACATTCTCCTACTTTCACATTATTATGTAACTCTTAATATACAGTATTAACCAAAATACAAACATTCTCCTACTTTCACATTTATTTACAGAAACAAAAACTATTAATATATATAGTGTTTTTGAAGGGACAATAAATCTCCAAATAGATGATGAAATGGAGAAAAAAATACAGTTTAACATGATTACTCTAAATTATTGGTTTATTATTCAAGCATACAATTATTTATCATGTGAAATAACAAATATCAATTTCGGTTTAGGGAAAAATTAACCAAAGTTAATGCAGTCTGGTTAAATTTTACTAAAAACTTTCAGTTTTGTTCGACTGGTTATCTCATCTTCCAAATTAATAGTTTTTATAACGAAAAGTCAACATAATCATTTTAGTTTATATTTGGACAGAATTGGATAAATCAAATCAATATCATCTGATTATCAAATATGGGGATTAATTTATAAACTTAATAAGTCAACGGCTGGAGAGATTATGTATCCTAATTGTGGAAAGTGTGGCTTTGATCTTAAGTTGGAGAATATATATATGATGATGCTTAGGTCGATCTAGTTACTGAATAAAACGTGTTCCTACAATATGTTGGTACATATGCAGTAATCCTACTTTTTGGATGCCATTCTTGGGATGTCATAAATTGTTAAGTTACAAATATCTATTTAAATAATATTAAATGTTTTACCTTAGAGTTAGGTGAAAAAATATTGGAGATATTTCTTTCGATATGTTACCTAAATCGATTTTATACCCAAAAAAATCTGTTTAACCTGAGTTATTATGGGTGGAAACGAATATCAAATTCAAATATAAAACAGAGCAAAGAGAATTGTAAAGAAATCGATACGTAATTTTTGTATGTCTATACGTGCGTGTCTAAAAGATTGCGTTTGAGCATAAATTCCAAAAAGTTACGTTGCAACTATGAGAAAATTATTCGGCATTTTGATGAAGATAATTTATTTTACATTTTAATCTAACTTATAAAATACAATTTTTCAATGTTAATGACATAACTAATATTTAAAAGAAAGGTTGATATCTTTCAACGCTGCAAATACAACAATCCTTACAACTAATAAAATATAAAAATGTAAGTATGCAATTTGGTCGAGCTCATTAACGAGAGCTTGTTATCCGAGTGGAGACATATTGGAATTAGAACATCTCAAAAAAAAAGTATGCAATTTGAACAGTTCGCACCACTTAATAATGACGTCCGAGGCTTTAAGTTAGGACCACATCTAACTCTAGTTCCAAAACAATGGATATACGTTTGATTCAAATTTTGATAAACATGTCGGCTGATGTGTTCATCAATACTTAATTTTGGTATTAGTTTGTGTGTTAATTTAGAAAGATTAGTAATCAGAAGGAAAAAAATTTGTCAGCTACACGAAAGATACATCACGGCATGCTCAAACATCCGAACAAATTTTATGTATACTTAGCTATAAGAAGTATATGTTTCGCATGACCACATGTACGAACTATACGTTCACTACAAGAAAACAGGGTATTTGCGACGGAACTTTGCGACGGAATTAATTCCGTCGCAAAGTTGCGATGGATTTGCGATGGTGTTGCGACGGAATAAGCAATCGTCGCAAGTCCATCGCAAAATTGCGACGGAATTAATTCCGTCGCAATTTTGCAAACGTCTTGCGACTTAAGAAGACCTGCTCGCAATTCCATCGCAAATTTGCGACGGAATTGCGAGAAAAAGATACCTTCGCAAGTTTGCGACGACTTTGCGGTTACATTTTTTCGTCGCAAAGTGTTCCGTCGCAAAGCCGTCGCAAATTTGCGACGGATTTGCGACAAAAAGTAGTTGGCCGACATGCGACCGGTTAGGTAAGCACGTGCTAAACGAAGTTTACCTAACTTTTGCGACGGAATATTTTATAATTAAAAAATTAAAAAAAAAAATTAAAAAAAAAAATAACTTGCGACGGAATATTTTCCGTCGCAAATTTGCGACGGCACCAGTTCCATCGCAAATTTGCGACGGAAATATCCATCGCAACTTTGCGACGGAATACTTCCATCGCAAATTTGCGACGGAAAATATCCATCGCAACTTTGCGACGGAATACGTTCCGACGCAAGTTTGCGCCGGAATTTGCGAGGGCTTTATCCATCGCAAGTTTGCGACGGCACCATATCCGTCGCAAATCTCCCGCAAGATATTCGGTCGCAAATCCGTCGCAAGTTGGCGACGGAATATATATAGTCGCAAACGCGTCGCAATTTGGCGATGGAACCGATTCCAACGCAAAGCCGTCGCAAACTTGCGACGGATTTAGTTCCATCGCAATCTTGCGACAGCTTTGCGACGGAAAGGTCATTGCGACGTGAGATTTGCGACGGAATTGTTTGCCTCGCAATTCCGTCGCAAATCACGATTTGCGACGGAATTGCGACAGTAATTTCCGTCGCAAATAACATATGTTTCTTGTAGTGGTTTTATGTGGCCAACTACACAACCATACAATCACTAATATTAAATCACTTAATTAATAGCATAATAAATATAAATGATATTAATTTAAACTACTTATTGATAAACTATACAAAATCTATATTTTAGCATCATTTATAAAAATTGAATTATATCAGCATAATTTTATTACTGATATTAAATTTTCATCTTTTATTTAAATGTTGTTAATTTTCTATTATTTTGTAAGTAAAACTAATACAAATTAGTAAATACATCGATTATTAGTTGATGTAAACTTATATTTCGTATCAATTTCAAAAAATGATAACAACTGATATGTATTTGTATCAATTTTATTAAAGTGATGTGGTATAAGTTAATAACAACATAAATAATGTTAAAATATATATTTTGTTTCATTTATCAATAAGTAATTTAAATTAATATCTGATTATATAAAATTGGATGCGCGCAACGAGAGTTTGACACGTAATATTTATCGTGACATATTTCTTATATTGATACATATGTCAATTATATTGTCAAACAATAACTAATAATTAATAAGGGAAAATTATAATGGTTAGATATTCTAATTTTCAATAGTTTATTTTTCAATTTTTCAATAAGAAAAAGGAAAACATTTAATGATCTGATATTTTAATTTTCAATAGTTTAATTTTTAATAGAAATGGAAAACTAACAATATAATTGTCAAGCAACTAATTTAACAATAAAGATAAAAATTAATAATGGTATGATATTCAAGTTTTCAATAGTTTACTTTTTAGTTATTTATTAGATAGATATAAAAACAAAAACAAAAATACATTTTCAACTGAAATTTCTTGAATGAAATAATCAAATTTTCACAAATTAGTCAGTCGATTAGATTTAGACACATGTAAATTTTTTTCCCAAATTCGATAAAAATAACGGAAAATCATATTAATTCGTTTTTCATATCATGAATGCAAAAAAATGTCAATTATGATTTAAAAGTAAATGAATTCCCAATCTTATATTATTTAGAGATTTATTATCGGGTTCTCAATGTTATTTTACTTATTTTTAGAGTACTAATATTTTTTATATTTTTTGTAATTTGTTTCAAAATTTTGAAAATAAACCTGCATATATGTGAGACATAATCTAGTCATTTATATTTATGATGCTATTTAAGTGATGTAATACAGTAATACACTATTTTTTTGTAGTGATTGTATAGTTGGGTAGTTGGACACATAACCACATATAGTTCGTACATGTAGTCATGCGAAACATATATTTCGTGTAACTACGCATACATTAAATTTGTTGGAATTTTTGAGTATGTTGTGGTGTATCTTTTGTGTAGCTCTAAATTTTATGTTTCGTGATGTTTTTTTAAAAAAAATGTTTGTTATGCTTTTGATTTTGGTTTTAATTCAAATTTTAGTTACACAGTTATTTAATTTTCAGAAAAATATAAGTTTCCATTTGTATTTTTTTGAAATTTTGGTTAACAACTCATTCAAGTGTTAATTATATATAACAAATGTATTTTTAACCAATTAAAATTTATTTGGTTTTCATGGATTGCAAAAATACCGCAAATTATATTTTTGTTGTTGTTGTTTGGTAATTGGTATAGTTTATTGTCCGGACCAAACTAAACACCCATTAAATGTGAACATACAAAGCATATCATATCAAGTATTTGGACTTAATTAGAGTATTGATTTAGCAAATGATTAATTAGGTGATAAAGTAGATTTTTATGCTGCTCACATGGGTTTGCGTGAAATAATGCTTTTAGTATCTTTTTGTCTCTCCTACATTTCGAGCTAAAAAGCTAAGTCGTGTCTTTCTTTTGTTTATTTTATCTGTAAATTGTTCTTTTGCCGTTAAGAATGTTGCACGAGATATATTATTTATTGTTTATGTACATGGTTGGTTATTATTACATTTTACATGGTAAGACGAAGTTATACAGGTTCTCAAATTTTGTTGAAGAAATAACAAAATTTTCCAGCATGAATCAAATCTCCACTCGATCAAGGAATTTGGCGAGGAAACAAATTTTTTTCTACATGGTTGGTGATCTAACAAAATGTTCATAAGAAATTAATTTTAAGGTATTGAAGTGTACTAGATTGAACAAAAATATGATCACGAAAAACCATACTACATCTTCTTACCTTTTACAGTTGTAATTTTTTTTTTTTATCAAAAATATCGTTCATATTTTTACAAAATCTTATACTTATAACTTTTCATTATTATTTGAAATACAATGTATTAAATAGAAAGACAAAAATATACAATGTTATTCTAAGAAAATAATTGTTTAAAAAAAAGATATTATCTGTTCTATTAAATTTCTTAAATCCTAACCCTATTATGTAGCTTTAGTACTTCTTCAAGTATGCTAAAATGAAATAATGACGGGTGCGATAGAAGCGACATGAAAACGAAAGGCTTCTTTCGTAACGAAAAGATTCCTTTTATCTTCAAGTTAGTCAAAAGAAGTCAACGGTTAACTCAGTTGACCGAAGATGACGACTAATGACGTCAGCATCAACTCCTGTCTTCTTCTCATTCCTCTGTTTAAATAGAAACCAAACCACTCCAACTTTCACTCACTCACCACACACACACACACACACACACACAAATATACATAATTAAACACAACCTAAAAAAACACCATGTGTGGACACGTCAGCACCTCCGTAGTCGTCGACGATACTTGTCCATGTTTAATATACTCCGACGACATAGTGGCTCCTCCTCTGCCCCAGGATCTTCGTCATCATCAATTTCTTCCTCCTCCGCCTCTTATGATGAGCCACCACTCGCTATTCGGGGCCGAGGCGGTTTCAGGGTTTGGTTACTTTGATTCCGGCATGAGCGGTGGTGGCGCAAGCAGCAGCTGCGACTCGCCGAGCTCTATGGGGAGCGGCGGAGAGAGTCTTATGATGCAGAGGAGTGTCAGTAGCCATAATGGCTTCTACGGTAATTTCGCGACGACGGCCCACGATTTCGTTAGCGATCATGATGGGCCAGCGAGACGGGCCCTTAGCGCCGGAGATCCACCCGTAAGTAATATTATTATATACACACTTGCATGACGACATGTATATTCAAACCGACTACACACGCAAACACCAGACGGAAACGGAACTTTTGCGTTAACAATTAACAAATAAATTGTCTAAGAATTCTAAAAACTTGAGGTTTTTATTAACTACACTGTTTTGGTATGTGTGTAGAGGAGTAGCAAAAGAGAGAACAGTACGGTGTGGAGTGAGAGCAATGCGATCATAGAAGGAATGAGCAAAGCCTATAAGTATAGTCCTGAGGAGAAGAAAGAGAGGATCGAGAAGTATCGTAGCAAACGAAACCTTAGGAATTTCAACAAGAGGATTAAGGTAAAAAATTTCCTTATATTTTACGTTTGGTTATTATTTTTACTCTGAATTGTGTGTTTTTCTAATTATTTTCTTTTCGCATATATATAGGAAGAAAATATATATAGCTTTTGGTTATAAGAACGAGATAATCTTTTAATTCATACCTATATATTTATATATTCAATATGTACGTATGTGTCACATGGAAACTTTGATAGACTCGACATGTGGTTGTATGAAACAGTGACATGCACCTGCACAATTATTGATGTTAATCCTATAATTTTCTCCATTAATCAACTAATAGTGAATTTTATATATCTATTTTGAAATCGAAATTATTAGATCTAAATAATTTTCTAAGACACGAATTCACTTTTCGTATAGAACTAAATGGTTCGTTGACCAAAAAATAATAAATTGCCTCAATATATCATATCAATCACTCTTATCACATAAAAAGTAACATTGTCTTATCTTCAAACGTAAATTATAGAAATTCATTTGATATATATGAGTATGTGAATGAGACTTTGTTATGTCACATCGTATTTGGGTCTTAAGGTATCTTTTGAGATAGACACATCAAGCTCCAAGGTTGCCAAAAAAATATTTCTCCATTAAATTTTTTTATTAGGTCTCCAAGTATCAAAAACATTTCCCGGGTTACTTCAACCAATAAGTTTTTCATATTCGAGTTTTCATTCATAACTAAATGTTTGGAGTATTCATACATATAACATTATTCAAAGTTTCAAACCGTATCTCAATTAGATGTGTCCTGCTCGAGCTAGGATTGTAATGAACAATCACATTGATTATGGGACGGATTTAATAATTATTATTTATAATCAGTATGAATGCAGGAAGACATTAGCGGACAGCAGGCCAAGAATAAGAGGGCGATTTGCAAGAAATGATGAGATGTCACAACAAGAACAAGTTGATGTTATTGAAGCCGTGGTTGGAGATGTTGATACATGGGCATCTTTTCTTGATTCATTCTCCTCTAATCACTTCCTTAATTAATATATTCTGATTATATTTATGTTTTTTCTGTTCTCATATATATGTTTATATGGCGCACTTTAATTTGTTTTGGATTGAAAGATTCCCCAATGTTGCTAAACTCATGTAGATTTTGTGTTTTCTTTGTAAATAAGAATAACATATATAGTTTGTATTTTCACTCAAAGATCTTTGCTAAATAATCGATCTTCACTGGTCATATTTTTGGACGAGAGGTTTAGACCCACTTTGTCAATCTCGTTGACATGGTGTGAGGTTCCTACTCGAGATAAAACCGGTTATTGGATAGGTTAAGGAAAAACAAAACGACATTCGTCTATCGGTAACAAGATCTATATATATTTCAAAATTTATTTTGCAAAAACTATATAAAACCAAAGTTTATACAGTTTAGTTGTTTGTATTAATATCGTTGTCTCATACCCCTTTTTCCTTTTCATAATAGATTAGTTAATCTATTAAAACAAATATTTGTATTGAAATCTAATAGTTCGCATGTGTAAAAGTTAGAACTTTATTTTTTGCTAACTAAAACAAATTCTTCAATTTATATCATCACTACTTGCATGGGCCCGTTACATAGTTTATGGATTGCTTTTGGAGATTGCTCTACTTAGTAGCACGATGATAATCAACGTGAGAGTAATGAAATCATCAAGGTAACATGACAATGTTCATTACATGTTTTTCAATGCTAAAAGGTATCATCTTTGTACTTTCTGATTATTTTTGTTAATCAACTTGGCAAAAGAAAATTCGGAGTTCGGACCATTAAGGAACATAAATAAACTAAGCATAGCAATCTCCAAAAGCAATCATACATGATATACCTTACATATTCTTAAGAAGCCAAAGAAGGTTCCACTCACATAAACTAAATAAAAGTAATCAAACATTAATCGTCTTAAATTAGAAAAAGCATTTGTATATTTTCTCAATGAACCACACACAACTTGGGGTTTTTTTAATTATGGACAAACGAAACCAAACTAACGTGAAACCATTGAGCTTTTCAACATATAAAAAGTGCTCATACATTTCCATTCTCCGAAAAACCGAAATTGAATCCCAATTAAGAGAGGATTAAAACAGCTTACACTTAATTTTTCTTTGAAAAATATGATTAGGTTCTGAAACCGTAACGAATCTAAATACTACATCGGTTTAATTTGATACAAAAAAAATTTCAAAAACCGAAAAGCTCTAACCGAATCCGAAACCAAATACTCGTAACCTACGAAGTACAAACTCAATTTAAGGCATCATTAGTAGTAATAATAGTCTAATAACGTGAAGAATGATGCTTCTTACATTAAATGTAAATAAAGTAATTTTGAAATAGGAAAGAGAGCAGTCTTTCTTCTTTAGCAAAGGCTATGAAGAGAGCTGTAGGCCCTCCGGCGAGCATATCCCCATCTTTTGTCGGCCGGCGGTAGATTTACCGACTCTCCACTCTTTCACATGTTTTCACTTTTCACTTCTTAATTATTATTACTTTTAAATTAATTATAAAGTCTACTTCTTGAACACGGGGTACACGAAGAAACCAACTTTAAACTCTATAGAATAATAAGTTAAGATTTTTTTTCTTTTCCCCCACTTTCGGTTCAAAAATAACAAGTTAACAACAATCACGAGGCTTGCGTGGGCTTAAAATTAATGCACAACATTTTCTAGCGACATAAGAGTCATCAAGCTCTTCTATGTTTCCTTCTTTTACTGATTCGTTTGAAACGTGATTGAAGTAGAAAAGGCTTGAAAGGCTGTAGTCGCGCTAATCGAACTCTACTCCTCTTAGCTCCCTCCTTGCCTGCAATTTTCACCAATGGATTGAGTCATTGAGATAACATAAGACTGAACGTTAGTCCAACATTTGCGTGTGTTAAGTTAGGTTTCCAAATGATAAAATTAAGATATCCTACCTGAATTTGTGGCATTGTCTCTTTCAGAGGACTGGACATGGGCTTGTTGATTAGTTTCGGTTTCAGTCTCGCCTTCCTTCTCGTCTTCCATTGTTATCTCAAGAGTGTTGTCGCATGGAACCGATGGCTCTTCCTGGAGCTCTGCCTCATTGGACTCTAACCTTGATACTTGGTCATGGTCTTGTCCAACCGCCTCTGGACTGAGAGATTTATTACCTAATTCTCTTAGCAACTCGTTGGTCTCAGAGGATAAGTTAGGAAGATTAATATTACTGTCACCTGTTTCATGCTTCTGGTCTTCCACTGTCACCTCCATGTCCTCGTAGTGATTTGCTACCGCAGAAGCATCAATTTTCATCTCATCATCATCATCTTTATCACCAAGCGATGCGCGGTGTCCAGGCTCAGCATCAGTTTCCATGTTTAAGTTTTCAGCAGGACATTCTGGGATCCCGAGACAACTTTTTGATGGTGACAGTGATTTATCTTCTGAAACCGACTCGGTACGCATGTTAACATCAGAAGCCGCATCCAACTTTGTACATCTTATCAGTGTTAAAGACGCAGCTGCTTGAATTGGCACCAAAATCCCCTGTTCTTGGCTGGTACTGCATTTCCTCAGGGGAACAACTGCTCTACGTTCCACAACCTTACTTTCATCTTCAGACATCTGCGTGTCAGTTTGGCTTCTGGTTTTATCATTGGATGAAGCTGAATCAGCCATGCGTACATCAGACACTTGATTGTTACTGTGCACTGGAGGTGGCTGAGCCAATGGTTCGGTTCCTACGATATCCTTAACCCGGAAACCATGTGATGGCAAGCCATTACGAACAGAGGTGAAATCAATCGCCTTAGAGGGTTTGCGTGGCACAGCACGTGTGGCATCAAAAGCCTTTGCGATATCATCCAAAAGCATGTCACCTTCACCGCTGGAGATGGGATCCCATTTCATGCGGTCTTCAGATAGAGGCTTTTCGAGACTAAACGTTTCACCAGAAGAAACCAATTCAACCTTGACAGCTTCTTTGTGAAAGCGCTTCTTCTTCAAGACCTTGGTTATCATATTCCTGAAAGCAATTCAAAAAGAATTAATCCTCAATGACATAAATTGTCAAGCTCAGCTGAATCAAGATAACACAATTGCTACAAGGATAGAATACATACACACCTACAGTTATTTGAAATGGCAGCTCTGGCTCTTTCAGTAGAGATTCCAAGCAAGGACATGAGATTTATAACATCGTTTGGACCTCTAAGTTCTGTGACTGAAGGAGCATATTTATGTTCTGTGACTGAAGGAGCACCACTCGATATAATCAGATTCTTCCCCTTAGTCCAATCCACCAGTAACTAGCAATGCCATATCAACTAATTAACACTAAACTTTTCCACAGAAAGAGCAACAAAATATCTAACTTGATACTTGTATATGTTGAATCAGAGTTTCTTACCTTAGCATTCGATATAACTTGTCTCCTCTTCTCTGCATCCTTTAAGCTTAAAAGATCAGAGTAGTTGATCTCAAAGTAAATCCCTCGCTGCCGATAAGAAATTTTCGATTGAGATACACACAGATTCTTCTAATAGGAAACAATGTCTAAAATCAATCACCAACCTTAATAGCAGTGTTGACCATGGCATGTATCAAATGGAATGACATATTTGAGAAATCAATCGAAATAATATCAACCTAGAACAAGAAAACAATCATCTCCCAGTCAATTTTCAGAATTCTTAACTGAAAAAATCTTCAATTGATCTATAAATTCAAACCTCGGCTTTGGCACAGGCATGCTCGAACGTTTTCTGATTCAACGGCGTGACTGCGACAACATCATAGCTCTTTAGAATCTGATTCCCAGAATTCAAACTCAGACGCTGTGCTTCATTCTCCACAAGGACAGTGACGCGCGTGTACTGCCGAAACGGAGTAGCTCGAGGCACGCCGAGAAGGTCGCGATGAAATCCGACGGAAGAAACCAGCCGAGGAGCGGCCTTGATGAGAGATCCAAGGGTGAGAAGAGGGATCGTACAACGGTCCTTGTCTGACATTGGGCCTCTGATCGAATGGTTATGTGCGATCCCAACGTAGCCCAGCTCCATGGCTTTCATGGCGAGCTTTACGCGCAAGGTGTTATCGACGACGATTGCCTTCCCGCCAGCTGGTGGCAGATAGCTGAACGGAATGTTTAGGTCGAAGAACCCCATGGGAGAGAGTCGGAGAGATACTGCGGAGAGATTTTCCGATTAGGGTTTAAGCAATTTGACTTGTGCTTCGCCGTTTATTTTTGTTCCGACCACTTCCTAGGAGATGAAAAAGTCAAAAACACAAAATTTACTTAACTTTTAAACGACGTCGTCGTAGATATGCGAAACGACTGCGTATTGTATAGTAAAACCCAAATCAAAAATTAAAATTTTCCCATTTAAAAAATATTTTGGAAGCGCATATTATCCAAAGTGGCGCACGAAATCCTTAAACGAAGGAAGTGAAACACTTTGGTTATCACGCGGATCACTCTTTACAACCGTCGATTAAAATACATCGACGGCTCTTACGTCATATTAATGTTGACGGGGATTGAAATTGACAGCCCTTGGATTGTTTTTAAATCGGATGGTCCAGAATAAAACCCCTCTTATATATAAACACTCGCGGTCCAATCATTTTCTCAAAACATAAATTTCTTTTTCCAAAGAATCGGAAAAGCTAATTCTCTCTAGAAAATCAAAATAATATGTCGGGTCGTGGAAAGGGAGGAAAGGGTTTGGGCAAAGGAGGAGCCAAGCGTCACAGGAAGGTTCTGAGAGACAATATCCAAGGAATCACCAAGCCTGCGATTCGGAGGTTGGCTCGTAGAGGTGGAGTCAAGCGTATCAGTGGTCTGATCTACGAGGAGACTCGTGGTGTCCTCAAGATCTTTTTGGAGAACGTTATTCGTGACGCCGTCACCTACACCGAGCACGCCAGGAGGAAGACGGTGACTGCCATGGACGTCGTTTACGCGCTCAAGAGGCAAGGAAGGACTCTCTACGGATTCGGCGGCTAAGGGTTTGATTAGTTTGTGGCCGTGTAGATCTGTTTTACTTTGCAATTTCCTCTATAATCTAGGGTTTCAAGAACACAATTTGGGCATTTTAGTAAAATGTAGTAAAGTTTGATTTCCTTTTTCGTAATTTAGCTTTCTTAGCTTTGTTTGTTTGCATTTTTGCAAATTCTAAGCAATGCAGTAGTAAATTTCGTAAAATTTCACTTCCGTACATTGTTAATTACTTGCAACTTGCCACGCTAATTTTACCGCCCTAGATTTGTAAACCTGAAAATTGTTACGACGTGTTAACTCGTGAATCGTCGTCAATCCTGATATTCAGCGTCAAATGCTAATGCTGCTCAGGCTTTTCTTTTCTTTTCGTTTGTTTGAGCGAAAAATGAACCTGCATTAAAAAGCTCAAATTTTGGGCCCAACAAAATATCTACAGGCCCATAAATAACAATGTACCGGTCTGTTCAAATTCTACGTGTATAACTTTTGCAAGCATACTCATTTGGCGCAAACTTTACTTTCCCTCTTTTTTTGTCCGTTTTTTTTTTATACATCCTCTTTTTCGCCAGGAGTGAATTATTGGGTCACGATCGATAGAGACAATACAGGTAGGTAATTAATTTAAGTTTATCTTCTGATGAATAAAAATCTCCAATTTCTTAAATTGGATACAGATTTTCCAAAAAGGGGATATGGATGGATTGTCGTATTGCGTAACAAATTTTGGGAAAGCTACAAAATGACATTAAACCAAATCGATCACACTCAGAATCCACATAACCATACTGATGTAATTTACTTTGGGAAAAAAATACATCCGACTTTGTTTATCGTATAAGAAAAGAATCTAAACAGAGGAGCGAAGAGGGATACACGTGTCTAGATCAGAGCGACACGTCATCTATCGGAACCAGATATTAACGACGTCGTTTGAATCTCTTATTGCTCTCTCTCTATATACGTACACTAAACGATATCTTCTTCTTGGCTCCTCTCCTGTCTCTATCGAGTTCTCTCACAGTGGAAAAGAGAAACGAAAAGCAACGTGTTTTTGCATTTTGCTTCACGCTTTCATTACGGCAATTTTTAAATTCATATAGACCCCATTTCATTGATTGATCTCTCTCGAATAAATTAATATTAACGAAGAAGCAATCATTTTCTATCTGGAAGTCTCGATCTCTCCTAGCGGTTGATCGAAGTGGTGGTCGTAGTTTTTTGTGGATCAGTGTCTTTTTGGAATGGAGAAAGTTTCATCGCCGTCTTCTTCACGGAGGTCTGCTTATCTGGAAGCTCTTACACAAGAGATTAAGAAGAAGCTTACACGGGTTTGCCTTCTTCTTCTTTTCCTATCTTCCCAGAGATCGCGGTTTTTCAATTGTGTTGATCTTATTCGAAATCGTTGCTGGATCTTCGCATAAGAAACATGCATTAGAGAATCTCACTAGTTTTTTGATTGATGATTGCGATTGAGAAACCGGATTTCTGAAATTGAGTTAATGTTCCAAATCCGAATCAGCGGTTTGCGATTCCTGATTAAGTTCATGCAATCCAATGATTGATATCCTCGATGTTCACGCAATTCTATAATCCTGTTTTCAGTTTTTCACGCCTTGGTTTCTGGATTTGGTAGTCTCATTTTGATATTAGACTGTTGATCTTTCTTTTTTTTTTGTCTAGGCTGTTGTCTCTCCAGCACAAACACGCAACTTGCTGCAGGACTTATTTGCCGATATAGCTCTGGAAGTCGACGAACGGGCCAAAGGTAACACTTTTAGTCTCCTCATTTTGGTGAATTGTTTTGTGAATCAGTTTGCTTTTAGAGTCCTCGCTGCTTCTATAGACAATAAGGTGAATGTTGATAAGTAATTTATTACTACTGGAAATAACTTTCCCGAGATGGAATTTGAAACAGATGTGATCCTTAGCAAAGAAGAGGATGTGATTTCGTCTGATGAAGCAGATGCTGATGGTCCGTTATGTTTTTTCGACGTCCTTGCTGATTACTATGTGAACGTGTCTGACAGAGGGAAGGACATACTTGATTTGATTGTGCAGCTGTGGAGTCAGTCGTTTGCATCACACATATTCTCTCTACTGTTCCATAAATGGGTATTGTGATCTTTGTAGTTTCACCTTACACTCTCTATACTCTGTTATTTTGTCGACCAAGTCAATAATGTTAACTTGTTTCCATAATTCTTCTCAGCTGTTTGAGGTTCAACTTGACAACAAAGAGATACTCCTGCGGTATTCTTCTGCCCTGGTGCAGGGAGCAACAAATGTATTCTGGTAAAGTTTATGAACTTTGGTATAGCAAGATTAACATCTTCATTCATTTTGAATCGCTTAGTTCAGTGTGTTATAGCTCATTAGGTTCAAAGATCTGTAGTAGTCGCATTTGCTCATTGTTATGATTTTTCATTTGTTAAGTAGTGGTATGGTTGTCTTTCCAAGTCTCTTCCTACATTGGATTGGCTTGACAAGTATTGTGAGGGTAAGATTTGATAATCTCTACTCATTTTTAATTACAGGATAGACATCCAGACAAATACAAGACGCTTCCAAACTCTCTTTCGGGTACCTTTTTTCCTCAGATTTCTCATAGTCCCATCTTCTTTTGTTAGATATTTTACCTAAATAGGGAACTTTAAATTTATTAATCAAATGACTATGATACATAGATTAAGACACTGTGGTCAACAAAATTTTAATGCTGGTCTTCGAGCTCGAACATGTAAATCACGCATGGTAGATATCATCACATCCTCTTTTAGTGGCGTAACCTGGTTTGATGCCTCTGATAGATCTTCTAGGCAACATATATTGCTTTGTACTTGTTGATCGGGCTGTCACTATCACCAAGGTGTCATGCCAGTTTTCTGCTGTAACTAACAGTCTCTATCTTCTCTCAGTATCTTCTTGAGGAAGTTGCTTTGGAGCCAATCAGATTGAAAAAGATTCCCATCCAGGTGAGTGTTTCCTCTCCATTTTTATGACGGTTCAAGTGATTTCAGTCTGGTGTTTGACTCTCCACACCTTATTTCAGGCTCAGAGGGAACTGTATCTCTTGCTCTCAAGGTTTATTTTCTTTTATGATTCAGGTAGTACACTATTTTCTGAAAAATTTCCTCTCCGTGAAAACTCCTTTGCTTCTTCTAGTTCCCTGACAGTTTTTTGTCCAGTGGATAAACTCGATAGCTTCTTGAGGAATTTCCCGGAGTTTCCAAATGCTTTTTTGGTTGGAGGACCCGGAGATTTCCTTGTTATCGAGCTTACTGATCAGGTATAGAAGCAAAGGCTTTGTGACTGTATTCAAAATTTTCTTTTATGAATGAAGCACAGACATCAGTCATCTAATACATTATTGTGGTGCAGCTGCAAAAACTGAAGGTGGAACCAGTGCTCCTACACTATCTTTCGCAGATGAAGATTCTTCAAGGTACATTTTCTCTCTTCTAGTTAGATGCTGCCTCTAACATGGACTCAAAATTAAAGCACTATTGGGTTGCATCTGCAGGTATGGAACTGAGAATGACAACTAGCACGAGGCTAAAGGCGTGTTTGTACAGTTTTACCTCTCCTGGTGGTCCAATGTACCCAACCAGAGCTGTCCGTCATGCAGCCTGGGATGCTTTGGATTCCTTATTTCCAGTGAGTCTTAAAATCGCTCATTCGATATCTTTAACACTCGCACATAGATCACAAGTGTTGGATAGGCTTTGGATTGTAACGATTTTTATTCTTTGTCTTGCAGGTCGGGCGTTACCCGAGGCATCTCATTAGTCTATTTTTCAGGCTGCTATATCCATGGTACTGGCCATCCTCGTGTTGGAACTTTGTGGTTTCTTGCATTAAGGCGGTTCTCTATTCTATCGTGACGCTCATCTTTTCACGGAGAGAAAAGCCAAGGCAGAGCTGAAACAGCTTACTTTTGCGGAAAGCTTGCAGCAGGAATCCTTGTGTATATAATGTGCATTTGGTCACAGGAGCAAACCAGAGAACTTTTATCTCATCTGTATCGCTTTCTATAGACAACATATAAAATCAGTTTTTGGGAAATCTCATGGAGTGGTCTTTAGTTGTTTTGTTGTCATTGTTAACTGTTATTTTGTTATAGAGGATGAGATGATGTATTGTGACCAAAACCTCTTTTAGGTGGAAGAATATACATTTGCTTCTTCTGTTTCTTGTTGGTATTAAATTTCACCATCAAAAGAGAGAGACGATTTAAGAGGCTGAGGTTAAGAATCATATCATACAAAATTGAAAATCATCTCTTGGATTAACACTATGCAGCAAATTTGTTCCTCTAGTGAGATGCAAGCAAACCCTATCAAACGTCTGCGCTCATAATACCAAAGGCATGACTTGAATAAGATACGATAACATGCAACCAAATCAGAAATCTTGTAATCAAAAACCTTTTCACTGCATATACTCTGAAATTCGACGGTATTAAGATAGACAACAATTCCAAAGCCTAAAACACAGATTCTCAGTCGCTCTAAATAATGAAACAAATTAACAACACGGCCATAAAGGCTAAGTAGCAAAGCCTCTGGCAAACATTTCTAGCATCTCTTCCTCCTAAACCCCCTTGCGGTTTGAGAAGAGCAGTCGCATTCCTCAGTTTGTCTCCATATCTCCTGAGTGGTACTTATCAAGATCTGCATCAAGATCTTCAGCAGATATCTTCTCTGCAGGACCCTTACCAGGACGCCTGCCACGACCACCGCCGCCGCCGCGTCCACCACCACCTCCACGACCACCACCACCACGTTGTTGACCACCTCTCCCTTGTCCTCCTCTGTTAACCCAGCAAGACACACGCTTT
Source organism: Erythrophleum ivorense (assembly GCA_026724425.1). Taxonomy (NCBI): domain Eukaryota; kingdom Viridiplantae; phylum Streptophyta; class Magnoliopsida; order Fabales; family Fabaceae; genus Erythrophleum; species Erythrophleum ivorense. The sequence continues at coordinate 5,697,431 of JAIUCV010000071.1, read as the reverse complement.
CAATAATCCCCACAAGACTCGAGGAAGCTTTTACATATAATACATACTGAGCAGTATATAATCTTACCGCCTTGAAGCACCATTGACGTTTCCATTTCCGGGTCTAGCAGACGGGGCTGCAGCGGTCTGAAGATTGGTGCCCACAATCTCTATCTTCATGGGTTTTCCATCCAGCTGTACATCGTTGTACTTCTTCACAGCTGCGAGTGCATCACCACGCCGAGAGAATACTACTTCAGCAGTTCCCTAATGGTATAAGCAGGTTACAAGATTTAGTCTTGAGGAATCAGGACTCAAACAGAGGACAGTCAAAAGATGTAATCTCAGCTACCTTTGATCTTCCACTCCTGTCGAAATGGACTGTGTAGCGTTTAAGCTCCCCGACTTCAGCGAACAGTTCCTGCATACAACAAACCGATTCATATCATTTGAAATATGTTCCAAATTGTCCATAGAGCAGAAAGTAGCAGTAGCTGAAGAACAACCGGAAGAAATTATCCAGGAAACGGTACATGGAGCAAATAGAGTATAAGTTTTGGTTTCGATTCAAAAAGGAAGAACAACAGTAGATTTCAGTAACGCTAAATGTGTTTGCTAATGAGGTAGAGAATCGAAAGGAGTTGAGATAAGAACAATTAGTCACCTTGATGTCCTCGTTCATGACCCCGTAATCCAAATTGGATAAGTAGAGCTTCGTTCCAGTCTCGATTCCGGCGGAAGAACGGCTGGATCTTTCGGAGTACATGTCGTGTTCCCAGGTGGACTCCGGCGCCTATACAACCAAATGAATCCGTTTGTTTTTGTTTTCCTCTTTTGAGAGATTTCATCAACACCAAAATCGATTGCTTTTTTTTTTTTTTTATAAAGAAAACGTCAACGCAGAGTCTATTTCCATTATGAATCGGCAGATCTGAGAAGAAAGATCCGGCGAAACTAGAGAGAAGGAGAAGAAGAAGAAGGGAGAACAGATGTGGATCGGATTTGGACCTTGGCTGATTGGTATGGAGCAGATCGGTTCGACTTCCGATTAGGGTTGTTGCGGCGAGTTGGACCCGGCCCGGATCCGGATCCACGGGTAGGACCAGCTCCACGAGACTTACGATTCTTGGCGATCATGTCGTCGAGAGACATATCTAATCCAGTCGACATCTCGAAGTTCTCCGATCGACGTTTTCTCTTTGGACGGCGGAAGAGAAAGAAATAAAAGAGAGAAGAAGAGAAACTTCAGCGAGCAAGTCGAAAGATTAGCCGACAAGAGAAAAGGGATTATATTAAATCCTAAAACTATTCCATTGGTCATAAATAGTTGGATCAGAAAAGGTGCACGAAGGTTTCGTGGTGTAGTTGGTTATCACGTCAGTCTAACACACTGAAGGTCTCCGGTTCGAACCCGGGCGAAGCCAAATATTTAACTATCTTTTTTTTTTATCTTCACTCTCCATATTTTAATCAACTTGCATCGAGACTCCGAGAGAGTGGTCCTTCAAAATATAAGCTCGTCAAATTAAGATAGGATAACGAATGAAAATAATAAAACTACCATGAAAGAACTATTTATATGATTCATAATTTAAAAAGCTATCTCTCTTTTCTCTTTCTTAAATCATTGAGAGAGAAAGAGCGATATTTCTCCTTTTTATTTCTGATATTAATCGATTCAAATGTTCTGGCTCTGTCCAGATTTCTATGTTTAATTGTTTATATTCTCAAAATAAATTTCGGTTTTGAACAATTATGTTATGGGTGACTTAGTTTTCCGTTTAACGAATTTAGTTTTGGTTTTTTTTTGCATGTTCTTTAAACTTCTCCAATGGCATGACTCATGAGACGCCAAAATTCAGAGGTGTTTGCTTAGTTCTTGTTATCATCAATATACGCTTGATTCTTTTATCAAGAGAGTGCTTTCTTCACAAATCCCACGTAAATCTCGGATATGATTGTGAAGTTTCTCTTAATCGTGAAAATATTAAAAGTTTTGGGGAATCAAATCACTGATTTGGTACATAATAAACAGAGTCGGTGTTTCTTTGGTAGGGAGTAACAGTCTGGCGAATGTTCTTCTTCTGGTCCAGTTGAAGGTTCTCGAATCTTCTTTTTCGATGTTGATGGAAGATCTAGGTTGCTTCCTCGGATGATGAATGCAAAAGAAAAAACAGCATTACAAAACATCTAAGCTATGGTGGTGGATGGGAAAGCTTCGCCTGTGATTGTTGCCCAGGAACTGGCCAACGGCGGTGAAGGCTTAAGCTGTGAAGCTCTGATTGCAAGGTCCAAAGGTTGCCACGTATCTGAAGATACTCTATTTAGCTTTCACTGTCACACGATGTGGTCGCTGAATCATATTCGTGTTTAACGGAATCGTGAGTTTGACTAACGGAGAGATGGTCAAGGCATTTTTCGGCCTAAAAGATAAAAATCGGGGTATTGAAAGTTGGATATTATATAGTTTGGGTACGAAGTCACATACCTAAATAGTTGAGATACGAAATGACACATCTGGTAATAGTTGAGGCACTAAATGGGTCAATGACGAAAATAGAGAATCAAATAGTTATATGAAAATCTCCGTGTCAGATGACTAAATCAGTTTCGATATTTCATAAATGGGTCAATGACGAAAATATTATTAGAGAATCAAAAAGAGAGAGAGTCAACGTATCCAGTTCATGTAGAGAAGAAAGATGGGTATTGCATTGACTTCAGATTATCAGTTTTAGAGGACTTGTAATAGTCAAATATGTCCTTGATGATGATATTGATAGTTGTTATTTGTTAACTTAAACTTCCACCAAAAGAAAAGAAAAGAAAAAAAAGTGATTACAATTGAAGATGTTATTGTTCTCTCTAACATTTACATATTGGTATTTAATTTGGAGTAAAAAATTTCGAAAAGCATAAACGGGAACAAATAAACTCGTCGTCTTCAAGATCTTTAAGAATGACAGAAAACTTGCATCGAGAGAGACACACGCTGCATGTTGGTCGAGTGTTGTGATCGTTTAGAACCACCTCAAATGGATATCCACTGTATTCAATGACACGTCCTGCAGGCATGAGACGTGAGAAATCCCCAACTACGCAGTTAGAATGCAATGTGACTCCGCAACGACCAGAACATGTGTAATGTAGAACCATTTACTTGGATCTAATTTTGTCTCACAAATATCACACCAATGTATTCCTTTCGCCTTTTGGTCCAAAAACATATGTCGTTGCAGATAGTGGTACTAAGCTATTTACCAGTGGCGAATCCAGGATGGTTTTTAATAGGGGTCAAAAAATGAATCATGGGGTTAAAGTAGGGAGTCGAAACTAGGTTAGGGGGTGTCAGTTAGCATATTTTACCACTTTTGCTAGTGAATCTTTTGGTATATTAGCTACAAAATCTGTTTTTATAAAATGAATAGGGTGTCATTTGACACCGTATTCTTCTAAGTGGACTCGCCACTGCTATTTACAATGAAGAAGAAGAAATTTAAGACATTCACTAGCTAGACTTACTGCGAAATCCAAATAGTTTCTAAAGCCTTTCCATAAAAAGCTTCCCTTTTGCTGCTCCTGAGATCTTACAGGCTCCTAAACCCTATTGTTCTTTGAACACAAAATGCAACTCCCACATCAGTGTCGGCATCGAGCTTTGTGGTGAGTAAGGCTCCCTAACCTCAACAGCTTCATCACTTGTTCCAAACCTAACACACCTCGCAAATCGCAGGCATTCTTCTACATCGATTTTGAATCCTCCCTCTCACACCAGGTCCTTCGTTCTTGATCTAGAGAACTAATCTCCTTGATCACCACGTTGGTTTCTGTAATTCCAAGGGATTCCAGTTATCTCAACTCAGAAATTGATGAATCGCAAGTAATCAGGGTCTTCCCGTTCGTCAAACCTGTCGATCACCAGCATCCGGTCGTTGAACGAGCATGGCTCCTGATTAAGCACCCAGAGAAGAGAAGATCGGCTTCCGATTCGAATTGGAACAGTATCTTGGAGTCATCGACTACTACAAAAAGACATAGAAATAAATCAATGTTTCCTACATAACCAACAACATCTTTCACTAGATATTAGAAAACAAAGCACTCTCAGTTACATTTCAGTCCTTGGAATTTGGAAATAAACTCGAATGCCAATGAAAAAAATACAACCATGAAAGAACCACTCATAATGATACATATAAGTTCAGAGTTATATTCCCAGAATCCTCAATAAACATGAACGGGAACAGACGTATCCGTAATCTCCAATAAGCTGCTTTAGGATGATAGAGAACACGCATCGAGAGTGACATTGGATACATAATGGCCTAGTGCTGTGAACGTTAGTAACCACCTTAAAATAATGTTTCTTATATCTAATGAGCAATCCTGGCTTGAGACGTAAAATAATGTTTCTTTCATTTTTTTTTTTTTTTGTTTGAATCCTATTCATTTATATATGGTTCAAATTGGCAACAACAAAACGAAATATATATCATATATATTAAAATGCAATCGGAAGCATTGTTAATCTGAAACATGATCTAAAGTGAAAGAGAGTTTTCACATAGATACTCGTCTACCTCTAGTGTCTCCTTCCCTTCCAAAATAGGCATACCAACATACGAATTGTTACATTCATCCAAAACATATGCCATTGCAGACAAATAAACGTAAGAAATTAATTAGATTTGCACACCAAAAAAAAAGCTTCCTTTTAGCTGCTTTTTCATCGGACTCAGTGTGGTCTGGGAAGTGGGCATCGAGCGGCTCCCACAAGTTTATTGCAGATCAAGGGATTCCAATTATCTCAACCCAGAAATTAATGAATCGCAATTCGCAAGTAATCAGGGTCTTCCCGCTGGTCAAACCTGTCGACCACCAGCATCCAGTCGTTGAACGACCATGGCTCCTGATCAAGCACCCAGAGAAGAGAAGATCGGATTCCGATTCGAATTGGAACAGTGCCTTGGAGTCATCACGATTACGTGATCGTGTTGGATCAAACTTCACTTATCAGTTGCAAATTCTCATCCCACAGCAAGCACAATTCATAATCAAAAACCATGTTGAATCATGGATGAAACTTGAAACAATGTAACATCATATTCTCACTTTCAAAGGTAACAAAATCTCCGAATAAAGCACACAGAACTAATCAGCAGTGGACGGACTTGAGATGGGATTGCTAAAATTTTGTAACAGGTTTTAGCCAATTGCTACTATATCACAACACATTTTCAACAGAGATGGGGGATTCCATGAACAAAATAAATGCAATTTTATCTATCATCTATATTCGAACAATACTATCCCTTTTCAAGAATTATATAATCAGGGTTATCAAATTGGTTTGGTACAGATACAAGAAGATCTATAAACCATTCAATTAAAGGATTGGATTGAAAACATGTGAAGCACAATTCATCAAGCATACTGGAGTTTCAATATCTCAAATTCGATAGGATTGGGACACAAAAGAGCAAATATAGATTCCAAACTTATCAGTACTTACACAAACTGTAACTAGCAAACGTAAGGGAACAATCCATACCCCTAATTCAAAAACCCCAAATTCCATTAAGCCTAACAACCACTGCGGTACAGAGAGATCATCCTAACTCTTAGTTTAGGAGCTGGTGAATTTCGTGACGGCCTTGGTTCCCTCCGAGACGGCGTGCTTCGCCAACTCTCCGGGAAGAACAAGTCTCACGGCGGTCTGAATCTCCCGGGAAGTAATTGTCGGCTTCTTGTTGTACCTCGCGAGCTTCGATGCCTCTCCGGCGAGCTTCTCGAAGATATCGTTGATGAAACTGTTCATGATACCCATCGCCTTGCTGGATATTCCGATATCCGGATGGACTTGCTTCAACACCTTGAAGATGTAGATCTTGTAAGTCTCGACGCTCTTCTTCTTCATCTTCTTCTTCTTGTCACCGCCTGCACCAGCCTCCTTCGGGAGCTTCTTTCCGGCCTTTGGTTTCTTCTCCGCCGGAGCTTTCTCGGCTTTCGATTTCTCCTCTATCGGCTTCTCTTCGGCTGGTTTCTTCTCCGCGGGCTTCTTCTCTCCTTTGGGCGCCATTGATTCTTTCTCTCGAGTTTTCTAGAGTAAACGAAGCACAATTCTGAGATCGAGTAGGTTACAATGCTTTTGGATTGCTTGATATTTTCAGAGAAATGTGAGAGATTGATTTTATATACATCTAAAGAACTGTTATGATTGGATGAAATAGTTTGACGCAGATCGATGTCTATACCGTTGGATCTGCTTTTCATAGAAAGATATCGACGGTGAAAGAGAAATCTAAAGAAAGAAGAAGAAAGCTCTCACTGTCTCACACGTGACAGATCTTATTGGATACACTTGGTGGCGGTGACTGCTGACGTGTCGAGAGTTTGGCGCATTTTAAGCTCCTCGTGAAAATTTCCCTTTCCCGCTCCCGCCATTCCCAATAATTTCTACATGGGCCTCTGTATACGAACGGGCCCAATTGTTAGCCCATTTTGATTGGTGAGTGAGACGAAACTTTCTCAAGTCAGACTTGGATCCGATCCGACCCGGCCGGTTCCCAGATATCGGTTTGTTGTTCATAACACACATTTGACAATGCTGTCTTTTTACGGTGAACCTCTTTGATGAAGCTCCCTCGCACGATCCGATCACTATCAAGCTCTCATTTTCGCCATAGCTGTAGAAATGTAAGCTCTGTGATCGGCTCAGCTCAAAAAGACAGTGGAGCCACTGAAGATTTGCAATTCGTCGATGCCATCAAAAACATCGTGCGGGGGAAACGGAGCTGGGAGATCGCATTGAGCAGGGAGCTCGTCTCGAGGAGTTTGAAGCCTGGTCATGTTGAAGAAATTCTGATCGGAACCCTAGATGATCCCAAATTGGGTCTGAGGTTTTTCAATTTCCTCGGTTTGCACAGAGGATTCGACCACTCAACGGCGTCCTTTTGCATCTTGATCCATGCTTTGGTCAAGGCTAATCTCTTCTGGCCTGCTTCGTCTCTGTTGCAGACGCTTCTGCTTCGTGCCCTGAAGCCAAGTGAGGTTTTTGATGTGCTTTTTAGATGTTACGAAAAATGTAAGCTAAGTTCAAGCTCGAGTTTTGATTTGTTAATTCAGCATTATGTACGAAGTAGGAGAGCTTTAGACGGCGTTTTGGTTTTTAGGATGATGATGAAAATTGGTTTACTTCCGGAAGTGAGAACTTTGAATGCTCTGTTACATGGATTAGCTAATTGTAGGCATTTTGGTTTGGCGTTGGAGTTGTTTGACGATATGATTAATGTTGGCATTTGTCCTGATGTGTACATTTACACTGGAGTGATACATAGCTTGTGTGAGCTGAAAGATCTCTCTCGAGCCAAAGAAATGATTGTTCGTATGGAGGCTAGTGGATGTGGTGTGAATATCGTTCCATATAATGTGTTGATAAGTGGGCTATGTAAGAAGCAGAAAGTCTTGGAGGCTCTTGAGATAAAGAAGAATTTAGCTGGAAAAGAGCTGAAACCAGACGCTGTGACATATTGTACATTAATTTGCGGGTTATGTAAAGTGCAAGAGTTTGAGGTCGGATTGGAGATGATGGATGAGATGTTATGTTTGAGCTTCAGTCCAAGTGAAGCTGCGGTTTCAAGCTTGGTAAAGGGATTAAGGAAGAAGGGAAAGATTGAAGAGGCGCTTAACTTGGTTAAAAGAGTAGCAGAAACTGGTGCGTCGCCTAATCTTTTCGAGTATAATGCATTGCTTGACTCATTATGCAAAAGTAGGAAGTATGATGTAGCTGAGTTGCTATTTGATGGGATGGGGAAAATCTGGTTGTGTCCGAATGAGGTGACCTATTCAATTTTGATAGATATGTTTTGCAGAAGAGGGAAACTGGACACTGCGTTTAGTTTCCTGGGGAAAATGATTGATGCAGGTTTAAAACCAACTGTTTATCCATACAATTCTTTGATTAACGGGCACTGCAAGTTCGGTGACATTAGTGCAGCGGAGAGTTTCATGGCGGAGATGATCAATAAAAATTTGGAGCCAACAGTGGTAACATACACATCACTGATGGGTGGATATTGCAGCAAACGGAAGTTGGACAAGGCTCTTAGGCTCTATTATGAGATGACAGGGAAAGGTATTCCACCGAGTATCTATACATTCACCACGCTTATATCCGGTCTTTTTTCTGCCGGGATGATTGGTGATGCAGTAGATCTATTCAACGAGATGGCGAAATGGAATATTAAGCCAAACAGAGTGACTTACAATGTCATTATTGAAGGTTATTGCAAGGAAGGAGACATGGGTAAAGCCTTTGTGTTGCAAAATGAGATGATAGAGAAAGGTATTGCACCGGATACATATACATATAGATCGTTGATACACGGACTATGTTTAACTGGTCGAGCATCGGAAGGGAAAGAGTTTGTGGATAGGCTTCACAAGGAAAACCATGAGCTGAATGAGATATGTTACACCGCACTCTTACACGGGTTTTGCAGAGAAGGAAGATTGGAGGAGGCATTAAGCGTTTGTCAGGAGATGGTACTAAGAGGGGTGGATTTGGACCTTGTGTGCTACGGTGTTCTTATAGATGGAAGTTTAAAGCAGAAAGAGCGAAAGTTGTTTCTTGGACTGTTAAAAGAGATGCATGATAGAGGACTCAAGCCTGATGATGTGATGTATACAAGTATGATTGATGCAAAGAGCAAAACCGGAGATTTCGAGAAAGCATTTGGGATATGGGATTTGATGATAACCGAAGGCTGTGTACCTAATGAAGTCACTTACACTGCTGTTATCAACGGATTATGCAAAGCAGGGTTTGTAAATGAAGCTGAGATCTTATGTTCGAAAATGCTAGCTGGCAGTTCGGTTCCTAACCAAGTAACATATGGTTGTTTTCTCGACATTCTCACCAAAGGAGAAGGAGACATGCAGAGAGCTGTGGAGCTCCATGATGCGATATTGAAAGGGCTTTTAGCTAACACAGCTACGTACAATATGTTGATCCGCGGATTTTGTAGACAAGGGAGAATGAATGAAGCTTCTGAGCTTGTAACGAGGATGACAGGGACTGGTGTTTCCCCTGATTGTATAACCTACACGACAATGATCTATGAGTTTTGTAGGAAGAATGATGTGAAGAAAGCGATTGAGTTATGGAACTCGATGACGGCAAAAGGCGTAAGGCCTGATAGAGTAGCGTATAACACCATGATACATGGTTGCTGTGTGTCCGGAGAAATGGACAAGGCGATTGAGTTGAGGAGTGAGATGTTGAGACAAGGCTTGAAGCCTAACTCCAAAACCTATGGAACGTCTAATTCGAATAACTATAGTTCGTGATCCTGACCATTTTTTTAACTGTCTAAGTTGAAACAATTGAGTTAAAAGTAGGAAATGATTTTGTTAGTGTAGATTATATAACATTTTTTTGCAATTTCAGTTCAAACTGTAACAAAGAGAACAAAGGAAGCTTCATCTTATACAAACCTTAACCATTGGTAGGGTGAAATAAAGGATGCAAACACTGCACAAACCTTTTGATAATTTTCATTACAATGTAAATGAAAACACTGTTTAGTAACAAAGACACAGAAGACAGACCAGATGGATAGAATGAAGGGTGCAAGAAACTGTAAGAGAGAAAAGAAAACACCATTTTTGTAATAGTAAAATATGAGCCAAATAAGCTTATTCAAAGAGATATAGAGTTTCTTTCAGTTGACGCGGCTTTTCAAAACATCAAGATCCATCTCAGTTGGATCGGTTGCCTGAAGCTCTACTTGAATTCCATCAAGCTCACGCTTGAACCTGTCCTTGGAGCTCGCATAGATCATCTTGCTTCTCACTTTGGCTACGTCCGGACACCTTTGGCAGCAAAAAAAACAAACAGACCACCATTGATCATCATCATCAAAAGGTAAGTAAGAATGGAGAAATGAGTATAATATTTTACCATGCAATGAAGAAGATCTTGCTCTTCTGGCAATTCTCCTCAGTGACAAAGTCGAAATCGTAAATGGCGTAGCGGCATTCTTCAGCTGGAAGGCTTGCTGCGAAGTCATCATAGGTTTGAATAGGTTCACCAACTTTCTCAACGATCACTTGCTTCTGCTTCTCCTCAATCTTGTAAACTATGAAACGGTGCGTCCTCTTCGCCTTCAGTTCCAGAAACCTGAGCTTGCAGTCATCATGGACTGCCATTCCCGACGCTGCATTAGCCTGTTTATCAGATACAACAACAACAAAAGCATTTAGATTCACATCTCTTCCACATATTTTTAAATCTCACAAAGCTAGGCATTGTAATTGTATCCACACATTTGCTAAAACCAGGGATTTATGAGTCTAAGCAATTTCCTGAAACCTCTATAAACTGGGTATTTACTCGTTTACAGAAACGATCTAGACTTCAATTGCAACAAGAGTCATAATGAGAAATGAGAAAGAAAACAAAAATCGATTTCAACACACAATCAAACAAACGAATATTATTGTAGAAACGTTTCAATGATCCGCACAAGTGATCATCAGCTCAACTGAAACTTCAAGGGATACACACACACACACACACGAAACTATCCGATTCTTCATCATTTCGATTCTAACTAGCGAAGCAAAACAGTGTTGTGAGCAGTTCGTCAGATTTTTTTTGTTCCTAGGCTAGATCAGTACCGCCGATCACATAAGCACGAAATCTCAAAGATCTAATCGGAGAAAACAAATCCATCATCCAGATCTACTGAGCCGAAATCGTAATCAAATCCGAGACGGAAAAATCGATAAGCGAGCTTAAAATTTGAAGAACTGGAAACAAACAATAAAGAAAAAGTAAGGAAAATACAAAAGTGGAGTACCATGGCTGAATCAAAACGCTGTCAAAGAAAATTCCTGCTGAAAGGGGAGACGCAGAGAAGAAGATGTTTTTCTTCGAATATGACTCTTTTTCTCTTTTTCCTTTCTTCGGCGTTATTTGGAAGCTATATATAATCTCCGTATATATAGAGGAACTCATTTCATTTACCATACATATTCTTCCATTTATGAACTATAACTATATGGTAAGCTTATTATTATTTTAATTTTAGTCAAAATATAAGCAACATAAATAGACAGACATTATCATATTCTTGATTTACCACGTTCTAACTTATTTTAATTTTTTTCTTAACCAATTTGTTAGAAGCTATCTGGTTTTGGTTCAACTTTCTATACATCTCCTTAACGATACCTATGTAGTTATGTAGCGACATGCGACGTAGCTTAGTTCAAATAAATCACCGCTTAACGTATATAAACGGTGATTTATATATTGCCAAGCACTTCGTTTATTTACTTGGTTCATTGTACCAATCCTAGAAAATAAAAAGCTACAAAGTTCCGACCAAATTGATGGATAACGACACCATATTGAGCATGTGTTGATTGAAAGCATGGTTACAAAGAACAATCGTCGAGGAGTGGTCACATAACCTCACGCGGTACTCTAGCTCGTTTTGGCCAACAATTGTCTAGTACTTACTACTTAACTAAGATAAGGTAAAATACAAAATTACGTACGTGCAAAATCATTTCATTTTGTGCATTTCGGATTCGCTTGTCTACCATAGTACATCAAAATAACAAATGTAGGCGGTAATACTCGAATACGCCCGACAAATCCGTTCGTCTAGGCTCTCGACCATGTATGCATAATACAATAATATGGATCATGTATATCGTATAAAACTTACATCCTCTTCACTAGGAGAAGATTCAATTTTCACGCGTGTTTTTCTTTCTCGTTTCGCACACTCAATCTCTTTTAGACTACATGGCCAACACCTAACTTGACCTTTTTGCTTCTTCTTTTTTCTGTTTTTCCGTTTATTTATGATTTTTTTTTTCAACTAAGTTGTAATATTTCCCCCCACTAATTTGTGTGTCCAATAATCCTAGGAAAAAGGCACATTTTATATTTGTTATTTTATATGTTCTGACAATTTATATCTTACGCAATTTAATAAGTTCTGTCGAAGTCTACATGATTTGACTGTTGAAACCTTGCGTAAAAAGAGGATCGCTAATGTTTGGACTTTGGATCTGTTTCCAAATAATCAAAACTATGAATTAGGATAAATTTTGTTGTCAAATTTTGTAATGTTGCTGGATACTCGACTGAGCAAGTATTTTTGTTCTTCGGACTATCGATCCTTCAAACCCGAAATGGTTGTTATTGAGGATGATTTACCATAGGTTTTACATGAAAAATGAGATATCTTACTTAGATTTCGCAAGAGTCATGCGCAAACTGAAGATTTATAAAATCGAGAGATCCTCTAAAATGAAAATGTATACAATCTAGAGAGCGTAAGAACATACAAAGTATCTCGTGGATCTGGCTCTTAATATTAAAATCAGAAAACTTGCACAACCGTATTATATACCTTTCAATCAAATAACAAGCCAACCCATGAATCACTAGTTTAGTAAATCTGAACAAACCTTTATAAGTTATGTTTTAATTCTCTTAATTCCTCAATCACTAGTTTCACCAATATGCGAAGATGAAAAGAAAGAGAAATGTGCCAATAGGATTCATCTTTGATAAAAGGGTTTCGGTTTCTTAAACAATGGTAAATGAGCACATAATCCAGATCTCTGTAAGGGCAAAGAAAAAAAAACATATCGAAGACAAGACAGACCGATAAAATAAAGCTGTTTTGGTTGGTGCCGTCACAGCAAACTTTAAGAAAAAGCATATCACTCGATAATAATAGAAAAGTTGGATTCAGTTTTTGGTTTTAGGAGGATTGCTTCCTCAATTGACTCGGCTATTGAAAACATCAAGATCCATCTCGGTTGGATCAGTTGCCTGAAGCTCTACTTGAATTCCATCTAGTTCTCTCTTGAACCTGTCCTTAGAGCTCGCATAGATCATCTTGCTTCTCACTCTTGCTGTGTCCGGAGACCTTGGGCCAAAACAAGAATGAGATTATAAGGTGAAGCGAGATGATATAGACCGGTTTTTAGCAAGAGAGTAGTAGTAAGTTACACTTACCATGCGATGAAGAAGATCTTGCTCTTTTGGCAGTTCTCTGCAGTGACGAAATCAAAATCGAAAATGGCGTATCGGCATTCATCAGCTGGAAGACTTGCTGCAAAGTCATCATGGGATTGACCAGGCTCACCGAGTTTCTCTACCATCACTTGCTTCTGCTGCTCCTCAATCTTGTAGACGATGAAACGGTATGTCCTCTTCGCCTTCAGTTCCAGAAACTTGAGCTTGCAGTCGTCGTGGACTGCCATTCCCGATGCCGCATTAGCCTGTTGTTACCAACCAAAACAAACAAGAGACTAAGATCCAAACTCTCTTCAAATCACACACATACTGATACCAGTAGCCTCTAAAATTACATGTAAAAAGATCTTGGTGTAGGGTTTATATCAAAAGGAAGACGAATGTAACTTCCACAACATATTTGAACGATTGCGTAGAGATTGTAGGACTATGGATTATAAATCAAATGACAACGTCCATCAAGAGAATCAAAAAACATCTGAAATGACCAATCTACACTTCAATAGCAGCGATAGTAATCCAGATGACAAGCGAGAAAATGGATTTTCAATACAGGATTATCACTGAAATAAATGATCAACAAAACGGTAGGCGTAATTCAAATGAAATTCAACAGAGAAACACACGGAACAGACAGATTTCTCCTGATTTTTCAAAATCAATTAGCTTAACCAAAACTATCACACTCGTCTGAATCCTATTATAGATCAGTCCCTCCGAACATACAAACCCAAAATCTCAGAGATCTAAACCAACCAACGAGTCTATCTCCAGATCTAATCAAATAAAACTTTGAACGACAGCCTAAATCCGAAGAATCAAAACCCGAGACGAAATGGAAATGGAAATGGAATCGAGAAGCGCACTCTAAATCAAGTAACAGAGAATTAGAGAGAGAAAAGAGAATAGAAATCGAGCTCACCATGGCTGAATCAAATTAGTTTCAGAGAAAATCCTTGCTGAGACGATTATGGAGTCTTTGTGATTTCTTCGGTGTGCGTCTTTTCTTTTCCTTTTCCTCAGCTTTATGCGGAAGCTACAGTCCGAATATATGCTGTGTGTTTTTTTTAATTTTTTATTTTTTTTTACATCTAGTTAATTTACTTTATTTAATACATAGGCATAAAATCATAATTTATGAAAATACATAGCCAATTTAAGGATTAATTCTTGATTTAATCTAATTGATCATATCTACAAAATTTTAGATTATGAGTGAAGGTCAGTAATTAAAAAAAAAATGTAATAAAAGATCAACAAAATTTGTGTTCAAACATTATGTTATTATTTAATTGTGTTTTAAATTATCTGTGATCATTTTTACTTAGAAGCGTTTGAGTACTCTTATTGGTGAGAGATCTAATCAATATGATGTAAATCCTTTGAGAATAGTTTAATATTTTAAAATTATCCTAAAACTTTAATAATGAGAGACAGTCTCTTATTAATAGTTTTTAAACATATCAAACATAAAAAAATTTATGAAACCTATATGGGTATATATAAGGGATAACATAATAACTATATATGATTTAAATAAAACTTAAATAAATTAAATTCCAAATCTCAGAGGTTTTATGATATTTAATATTATTGTATTAACTAAAACAATATAATTTAACATATCTCAAATGAGAATTGGTTTTCCTTAAAAATCTATTTTAGTTTTTTTTATGGTAAACACTCAATAAAAAGCTATTAGTCCAATTGTTATGCCAAACACTGATTCAAATCCATGAATCCACTTATGTTATTGAAAAACACAAGCAATGTATGTAAAAGTCTACAAAAATGTGTTCAATCATTAATTTATTTACTTTGATGTCAAGAAAAATGAAATTATTTTATTTATTATATTATTTGTATTCGTAGTTGTGTTGTTTATTCAATAGTGCTTGTCATGAAAACTAAACTAAAGTATATGCAAAAATATTATATAAGTATTACTTGACTAATAACATAACATGACATAATAATCTACCTTGGAATAGTTGGTAATTTATTTATCTTATCTTTAAGGGGGAAAAAAAGAGAGGACTAGTTCCTATCTTTTAAAGGAAAGAAGAATAAAATGAAAGGTCGAAGACGCATATGGCTGGCTACGCTTGGGGATCTCAGGTGGCTCCACTTTCGACTCAACTATCATGATAGCCTGTGATGGAAGCCAGCTGAGTGGAGCTGGAATATTCGATTCAATGACCGCCACGTGGAATATAACTTATTCAACTTCGACTGTGAAGATTTTGCGGGAAATTAATATAGTCCTAATTATTTTATTTTTTTCAACAAGGCTTTAATTACGGTCCTAATTAAGTAATAATCTACACGTATGTGTCATGATGCTTACACGCGCTAAAGGTCACCTTTGTGTTTTCCTTCAGAAATTTAAATATAAGTAGCCAAATTTATCAACTAACTAGCAAAACTTTTCAAAGCTATATAAAAGCATACGTTAGTCTCCGTTTATATATGACTCAGAAAGAAAACAACATTTCTGCTGACATGACATCCTTGAGTTCTTGTAAGAACTACCGGTTGTTGTTTCTTCTTGCTTAGCACTTTGGGACTTACGAATTGGCGTTAGTGTAACCAGTCCATCGCTAACACTACTCACTGTGAGAAACATCTCCTCCGATGCATTGAAATGACGTCACAATTCGTAATCGTATTTCCTCTCTTCTGCAAGGAGAAGCTCCTTATGTGGCCTTTCGTGATGCAAATATATATGGCTCTAAGCCTCTAACATGTCTTCTTATACATGTGGGTTCAATTCAAGTTTCCAAGTCTTTTATGCACACACTTAATAAATCATGGGTGATTTGTAACAACACCTAGGCTCAATGGGAAACGTTCACAGACAAAAAGAAAAGAACAAAGACATTTATCGACACAAACTTGGTATATCACCATAAACATATATCTGAATGTTTGGACGGATACAACGCCTTTGTTATGAACATTTAATTTTTCACCTTTCATTTTTTTGGACATAATATGGCGTTTTTCTCTTATAATTGGTTAGCAGATTTGCCTTTAATATTTATCTTATAATGCATTTTTGTTAGTTAATGCATTAGATAGTTATAACATTGTGTTTAGGTTTTCTCAATATAATTTAGGGATTTTTTTTCCATATGTATTTTACGTTTTTATGGTTGTCATATTCTACGTTATTTAAATTAGGTTCAATTTTTCTTTATCTACTATTTTCCATAGAAGGTTTAGATTTATGTATGTGTTTTTTATGACTGTCATATTTTACGTTACTCAATGTGAGTTCTCATTTCATATATATTAGGCTAATTTCTGCGCATATGCGCAGGTTTTCCTGTTAGTATAGTTTTTTTTAAAAGTTATAAAACAATTATAAATTTTTGATTAATATTTTAACTCAAATAACACCCGTATTTTAATTTTTATTTACTTGGTTAGCGACTGATTTTCAAATATATAGTTTTGCATAATACCACATAGAACAGATTCTGCTTCCCCGCCATCACTTTTCGTTGGATTCAATTTTCTATATATTAAGAGAATTTAGATGTTTAATAGTGATTCAACATAGAAACTGAAAGATAATAGCCTTGGAATAATATAATAGTTTTCTTTATTTTGTAACTTACAATGATCACAAAAAAATACCAACAGTTGCATTGAAATTCCATTAAACTTTTGGTTTTTTTTTTAAAGTGAAAATTATATGAAGATTTATTTTGTAAGTAATAAAAATACTTATTTCTTAATATTACTATCTAATTATCATATCAATCAGTATACATGTAGTGATACATATAATAGGGGATGATATATAAATTTATCAACTAAGGTATTGTCTATATTTTTTGTGTATATATTTTTCCCATTTTAGCATAATTTATGTGTATATAGATCGACAAAGATGAATTTATTAAATAAACCATTTACGTGTCATTTTACAAAATAAATTTTACATGAGTTACAATAAATAGGGAAGAATACCAAAAATTGCATTGAAGTTTCATTAAACCTTTAAATTTTTGTTTGTTAAAATAAAAATTATGTGCCACATATCAACTTTTCATGTATCAAAGTGTCACAAATATGAAGAGTGTTCACCTCTTTTCGTATATATTGATTCTCTATTTTCCATCTACGGTTTTGATTGATATCGTTATATATATATATATATATATATATATTTATGGTTATTATATTTTATGCTATTTGATTTAACATGCTTTACATTACAAATAAACATTTAGGGTTTAGACTATGACTTGTTACAAATTAAAGGTTCTCATCTTTTATAAATTTTACCAAGTTTTTGGTAACTTTAACATGTTTATGCTATATATATTTATCTACAAATGTATAATAAATATTAGCCAATAAAATTATCAACAAGACTAGTTCTTAACATTCTTATATTATGTAAATTCAGAGTTGTTTAGTCAATACCAATTAATGATGTATGAAGAGGTTAGCGGAGATTAACTATGTTCTTATATTGGTCAAATATGTTTTTTTTTTTTTTTGGTCAAATATGTTATTAATGCAAATTACCCCTTACTTTGATCAATCTGTATTTTCGTTAAAATTGCCATTGACGTGTGTTACCAAAGCATGCTTCCATTGATATTCGTGATTTTTATGAACACCATGTCTCATCTCTTTTTGGATGACGAATTTCTGAAAATAGTAAATCTCATCACCAAAGGATTTAGACATTTCCTCAAGGCTAATGGTTTTTTTTCTTTTTCAGCAGCATAGTAAGGCACTTTGTCAGCTCTAACAAGCTTCCAGCCACACAAAGGACATATTTATTGTTGGATATCAATTCAAGTCCCACATCGGAAGTTTAGACAAAGAAGTGTCTAATATATAAATAGTGTCCAACCAAACTAGTATGAGGCCTTTTGGGAAGGAGCCCAAAAATAAATCCGTGAAGGCTAAGATACATGTGGGCCCAAAGCGGACAATATCATACTAGTGGGAGGGTTGGACACGGGCTTGAAAAGCTCTAGAATTGGTATCAGAGCCGAACCCATACGTGAGTGTGGAGTCAAGTGGAGTGGCCTTGACTCACACCGTCAGGGGGTGACGATCTAGGTGCGCAACGAGGACGTTGCGCGCAGTGAGTGGGGGTGAATTGTAACATCCCGGTTTGTGATAAATGAGGAGAGACTTAAGAGAATTGATTTGGCTACATATGTCAACAAAGTGCACTTACCTTTTCGGTCAAAAGTCCATAAGTAACTCCAGAGTTAAGCGTGCTTGGGCTAGAGTAGTGGAAGGATGGGTGACCTTCCGGGAAGTGGTATGCGGAACCGTGTAAGTGAGGCCAAAACACGGGGAAAAGTCGGGTGTTGATTGCAAGGATAGTAAACAAGTCTCTAGAGTCTCCCAAAAATAGCGGACCGGCCGTCAGACAAGGGTGGGGCCCATGGGCCGAGAGAGGTCGTGGGTGACCCAATGGGATAGGCGGTCGGGGCGTTATAATTTGGTATCAGAGCCAAGGTTCAAAGATGTGGACCTGGACAAATGGATGTGGGAACAAACCCCTCAAGGTGACCATGCGATAAGGTAGCCCAGATTCTTGTGGAGAGTTCCGTAGAGTGAGTACGGCAGACACAAGAAGGGATCCAAGTTTCGCTGAAGGTGGAGAAGCCACAAGATTATGTGGTCCTTGGTTTGAAGGGGAGAATGTTGGATATCAATCCAAGTCCCACATCGGAAGTTTAGACAAAGAAGTGTCTAATATATAAATAGTGTCCAACCAAACTAGTATGAGGCCTTTTGGGAAGGAGCCCAAAAATAAATCCGTGAGGGTTAAGATACATGTGGGCCCAAAGCAGACAATATCATACTAGTGGGAGGGTTGGACACGGGCTTGAAAAGCCCTAGATTTATTACTAAAATGTGCTTCGTCATCAATAAATCCCGTCAGTAGTCAAGAAAGACTATTATGACAACATCAAAAATCTTGTTCCTATGTAATGTATTTTTTAGCATTCCTCCAGATATCCAAATGTTCGGAGGATATTTCAGATCCGAATAACTATTATATTCAGGGATCTCCATAAATCATGATTTTGTAGCGAATCTCGGATCTTATTTTAACTATCATAAAAAAAAAAAAAAAAAATTCACTATCATGTCGAGACCTTTGTTGTCCCATATCGAAAGCAAATAAAAAATTACTCTTAACTTGGATGGTTAACTACTTATCAACCATTCAATATTTGCGAAAACTTCAATAACGTGATGAAAATGTAAAAATAATAAAAGGATGAGTTAGTAACTTTTTTTTTTGCCAGCAAATAGCTAATGCTTTATTAGTCCAAATTGCAAAAAATTTAAACACGAAAAAAATGCAAACTTTTCAAAACGTAAGAAAAAACTAGCGCCATGTGGAAAAACATATACCGTTTCTGATTGGCTAATTTATAGAGACGAGGATCGCCCTTAATTGATTTTCCACCGTCGATAACAATGAATCCAACGGATACAAAATGTGATCTTTCATTTTCCCACTCCACCTATAAATGAAAAGGATGACCGCGAATGACATTACAAATTTTCAATCTCCTTCCACCACATTCTCTTGAAATCTTTCATTTAGTGTTACTCTGTGTTCTGCGGCGAAATGGATACCACCGGAAAAGTGAAGAAGGGTTTCGGAGGAAGAAAAGGCGGTGGCCCAAAGGCGAAATCCGTTTCGAAATCGATCAAAGCCGGTCTCCAATTCCCGGTGGGAAGAATCACTCGTTTCCTGAAGAAAGGTCGATACGCCCAGAGGCTCGGTGGTGGAGCTCCGGTTTACATGGCCGCCGTTCTGGAATACCTCGCCGCCGAAGTAAATTTCTCGATTCTCTGATTTAATTTCTTCTAGATCTGAATTTTAGTGCGAAATTATTTCTGAATCGATTTTTTTTTTCTTACTTTTTATGTTACAGGTTCTGGAGCTTGCCGGTAACGCCGCGAGAGACAACAAGAAAACCAGGATAATCCCGAGGCATCTTCTTCTCGCGATCAGGAACGACGAGGAATTGGGAAAGCTTCTCAGTGGAGTCACAATCGCTCACGGTGGTGTCTTGCCAAACATTCATTCTGTTCTTCTACCTAAGAAGTCTGGTAAATCGACGGAGGAGAAAGCAACCAAATCTCCGGTCAAATCTCCGAAGAAAGCTTGATTCGTTCTCCAAGTGACTTTCCATTCACCATTCTTATGTTTTGTTTGGTAATTTGTGTAAGACTTGGTGAATGTAAATGTTGAAGAAAGTCGAGCATTCTAGTGTTTTGCTCTTTAGGGTTCTATGTATTTTGTTTCGAAAGTTGTTCAGATCCTATTTCCTAAATAACAATTAAATGTTATCCCATGTTCCAATTTCATCGTTCCTAATATATCCAGCGAAACAAACAATTTCTGAAAATGTTTTGACTTTCATTTATATCAACCGACAATTCAAAGTCAATCAGGAGGTTTCCAATATTGTTAGGACCAAGGAGGTCCGATAAAGAAAATGGAAATAAATCAAAGAAACTTTTTTAATAGGTTTTCAAATACTTTTTAGGACGATGGCCCATTAAAACCCGGGCTAAGACCAGAATAAATTAAGGTTATAAATACCTAGTCTTATGGTGTTTTTGGCGCCTCCGCACTATCGAGTATCGATCAGAGCCGCTCTTCTCTTTTCTTCTCAATTTCTCATGGACAAAGCGGGCTTGACTCTCGAGAAATCCACCCATGTATTTTTCTTCTTCTTTGTTCTTTTTCTTTGCTCAGTCTCTCTTTAATCACTTTTTTTTTTTAATCAATGATTTTTTTGTTTCTCATTTTTAGGTTTATTTGCTATCCTTATAAGATCTGTTCTCAAATGGTTTTTTTTTTTTTGGATATATGGCTTTATAGGAAAAAATAAACGCAAGAAATCCACCGAGCATTCACAGAAACGTAAGAAATTTCGTTTCTCTTGGTTAATTTGGCTCTTTATTTCTTTGCTTCATTGACTTGATTAATATTTGATACAGTTTCTTGAGTTTTATTTTGACCGAACCATTGTATTTGTTGCGGATTTTGGTAGCCTATAATTTCTCCTTGCAAACTATTTCCTTTTGATTTGGTCACATCGTACAACATTTTCAGCTATTCAAGATTGTATGTTCTGTTTTCTTGTTTCATCGTTTGCCTTTTGTTGAATTGATCTCAGATCTCTCGGTTTTTTCAGTGAAGAAAAGTCGAGCTTCCAAGAAATTAGCTGCTCATGATGTCACTATTGAGAGACTCACCTCTACCTTAAAAACGTGCCCGTAAGGTGAGTAAGATTCTCTAACTATTACGTACGGTTCACTTAGCTTTTGTATATATTTGTTTTTCCAGTTTCTCTAGATTTTCTTATCTGTTTTACTATTGGCAGGAAATCCAAATGTTGAAAGACTCTTTCGAAGACATGACTAAAACTGTGAAAAAACTAGAGGACGTTATTCTGAAAAAAGGTATATATATTTTTACATGGTATAAAAGTGTTTAATTATTTTTATTTGTTCTGTAGATTGAGAATGATGCTCTTTGACGTCCTACTGATGTGATTCACAAATAATTCTGTTGTTTTATCTAAAGGAGAATCAAACCCCAGAGATCAGCAACAAGTGCTGTCTCTTATCTGAGCAACTGGAGATAAACAATGAGAGAACCATTTTCGTCAAGGGATTTGATCCATCCCATGACAAGGACGATATCAAAAGCGCATTGATTGAACATTTCGGTTCATGTGGAGAGATCACAAGGGTTTACGTTCCCTATGTGTGTACAACCGGTGCTTCCATAGGGTTTGTGACTTGTTCCTCTATTTTTGTGACAAGTCTCAAGTTATCACTGGAAGCGAAGAGATTGACTCTTTTCTTTAACAGATACGCTTTCATTGATATGAATAATGATAATGGGAAGGCGTTAACACTGGATGGAAGTTACTTGGGAGATAGGAAGCTTAAGGTTGTGAAAGGTACGCAGAGACCTAAATTCAATTATTATGTAGGCTATCCTCCTTATTGTCCACATTATCGTCGTTACCTTGGCGATATGGCCGAGAAAAGCTTTAGGGAAAGACATAGAGGCCGTTTACGTAAGCTCACCCAGCATATACAATCCCCAGGTAACCAAAATTAATTTTGTTTGTTTGACTGAAGAGAGATAGTCATGATAGAATATAACAAAGTAAGATTCACCATTTTATGTTTGAAAAAATCTCTGCATATTAATACTATAAACTATAAAGTATACAAAAAAACATTATATGTGCAGTGACAATAACGAACAAGGCACATACCGCAATGGAGTTGTTGATGGTTTCACATTAATTTGACATCATAGAGACTGTAACCAACATTATACTACTAAAATAGCAATATACATGATTTGAAATGATTTCTTTTTTTTGCTGCTTGATAATACTACAACCATTTTGTGTGTTGAATCTGTTAATAAATTTTAAAACATTTAAATAAATAAAATATGGTTGGATAAATTATGATTTTCAAAACTTTAATATTTTGAAAAACATTAATAGTTTTTAAAGTTAAAAATTAAAATCCGACGATATCACTGACATTTATACTGGGCTTATAAAATCTGGGCTGCTGTTAGCTGGGTTTTTCTGGGCTTTACGTTTTTCTTTACCAACTGTAATTCCATTTTAAAAATGGATCAAGGTAAATCCACATCGAAATATAAGAAAGCGTTTCTGATTGGCTAATCCGTAAACACGAGGATCGCATCACATATATCCTCGACCGTCGATAAGATCAAATCTAACGGATACAAATCGTCTCCTTTCTTTTGTCCCGCTCACCTATAAATGACACTGAGGACCGCGAACAGAAAAACACAAATCTCTTACCTCCATCATTCAACAACAAACTTTCTCGTTTTCGATTATTCCATTCGAATCTTACTCGTTTTAATCGTTTTTTGCTCCAATGGAAACCACCGGAAAAGTGAAGAAGGGATTCGGAGGAAGAAAAGGCGGTGGCCCGAAGAACAAATCGGTATCGAAATCGATCAAAGCCGGTCTCCAGTTTCCGGTCGGGAGGATCACTCGTTTCCTGAAGAAAGGCCGATACGCACAGAGGCTCGGTGGTGGAGCTCCGGTTTATATGGCCGCCGTTCTCGAGTATCTCGCCGCCGAAGTAATATCCCAGATTCTCATTTTCTTCTGATTTGATATTTTTGGTAATAGCGAAACCATTTTCTGATTCGAAAAGTTCCGATTCAGGTTCTGGAGCTTGCTGGTAACGCTGCGAGAGACAACAAGAAATCCAGAATCATTCCGAGGCATCTTCTTCTCGCGATCAGGAACGATGAGGAATTGGGAAAGCTTCTCAGTGGAGTCACAATCGCTCACGGTGGTGTTTTGCCCAACATTAACTCTGTTCTTCTCCCTAAGAAGTCATCTAAATCGACGGAGGAAATCGCTTCCAAGTCGCCGGCGAAATCTCCGAAGAAAGCTTGATCGGTTCTCTAAGTGACTTCCCCATTCACCAGTCTTATCTTTTGTTTGGTGAATTGATATGTAGAAAGTCTAGCTTTATCAATTATGTAATTCGGATTTGAATTCTCTTCAGATCCAACTTTATGAGTAACAATTTATAAATTTCTGTTTTGCAATTCGTTTGGTCTAACTAAATCACTTACCTATAAACTAATAAATTTCACTTGTTTAGTAGAGACATCACATTTAATTATCATACGCTTCTGGCCGAGTTTTTGAATCCTCTACAATCGTATCAAATGTTCATTTCTCAATTGGTTCGTCGTATTTATTTAGCAACTCCATTACGAAATCTAGCAACTCGAGCTCCTTGTTCATCAAAATTATTCGTTGGAGGTATATCCCCGTCAATGCTCAACTCAGTCAGTCTCTTGTATCAATGATAATGATTTTCAAATCTTTATGCTTGGAACGTATTGATTTGGTCCCATAAGTGGGGTCACTTTGATTAATGTCTTTGATTAGCTTACAAATTCGCCGTTTATGTATGTTGTTTCTGATTGGTTTAATTATGGCCGTATAACACATATGATGAATCTCGTTCCTATCCATATGTTGAGAAGTGCACATTAGTTGTTTGATTAAATGCGTGAAAGAAGTCAAGAACAAAAAGAAGCACTGAAAAGAGTAAACATCACTGCAGGGCTTAGCTACGACACTAACGAACCTGTTTTGAAGAATGAGTTTGAAAAGTACGGTCAAGTTTTAAATGGTAAAAATTCCTTAGTCTTCTGCAAAATTCCTTGTGTGGATTAACAATTGCAATTCCTTAGTTTTGGTTGCTGTTGGATTTGATTTCAGTGAGAGTAATATGCGATCACATGAGCGGGAAATCAAAAGGTTATGGCTTTGTGGTATTCGATTCAGAAGAAGCAGCTGCATGTGCCTTAGCTTCCATGAACAATCAGGTCTGTAATTTTGTACACAGAACTAATTCAGAAAATGATAGTTGATTTTTGTCTGTTTTGTTCAGTTACTCGAAGGCAGAAACATCAGAGTCGAATATGCTCATCCTAAAGGAGGTTTATATCAGAATCATAAATGATTTCTCAACTTGATTGAAGCTCCAAATCTCTAGGTGTTTCACTTATTGGTTCTGAAAATGCAATCCATCCTTAGAATGTTAACAGTGTACAACTCTAAATGATCTTGCTAGACGATTAGTCGTTTTGTAATGACGATTTGTGGTGTTCTCTTCAAACTTTATTACTGCTCATATTTGCTGTTGGCGCTTCTACTTTCTTTGTAGCCTCTGCGAATATTATTTTGCCATGGATTATTTAAAAACAAATAAACAATCTACACACTCGAGATCAGTTCAATTTCACATCAAAAGCCAAGAACTGAGTACTACATTTTAAGACTGAGTGAAGAAGTATCGTCACTGAGATGAGTGAGCTCGTGAAAAGTCCACAAATTGGGATTGGTACATTGATTACCAAATGACGATGTATAACGAGGTTTCAAGAGAGGCCCAATTAGACCCAACTGTATTATTACAGGCCCACTTTATAAAAACCCGGATCCATTAACTTGTTGAATAAAAAGCAAAAACCCTAATTCCGCGTCTCGTATTTAGCTCTCTTGTTCAACTTTATTTCTTCGGCTTCAGCGAAAGAGAATTGAGCGGCTGCCACTTCTACATTCAAGGTTAGAAAAATTAAAATCTCCACAACATCCTTACTTGTTCTTGTTTAGCTTTCACCGATCTGCTCTCGTCTCATACGTCCTGTAAATATCTCTCAATGGTCTCTTAGTTTGGAAAATTGAGCTCGATTTCTTTGTTGACAATAGCATACTGATATCATTGGATCAAACTGCAGTTAAATTTAGTTGACATTTGCCTTTAGGTGTTTGTGTACATTGATTGTCGTTTCGTATTTGTCTAATCAGATCTAATGTTGAAATCGAATTGATTCTCGATTAAGATTCCATTATAGATGTGCACTGAGGCAGAAATGTTGTTTTGATTTATGTTGCAGTGTTGAAGAATGGTGAGAATCAGTGTGCTGAACGATGCTCTGAAGGGTATGTCGAATGCGGAGAAGAGAGGGAAGAGGCAAGTGATGATAAGGCCTTCTTCTAAAGTGATCATCAAGTTTCTCATTGTCATGCAAAAACACGGTATAGTCTTGTTGCTCTTGTTAATTGTTCGTTTTCTTCTATTTCGTGCTTCTTTTCAAATGGAAAAATGCAGGTTACATCGGTGAGTTTGAGTACGTCGATGACCACAGGTCTGGCAAGATTGTGGTTGAGCTTAACGGAAGACTGAACAAATGTGGTGTCATTAGTCCTCGTTTTGATGTCGGAGTTAAGGACATTGAAGGCTGGACTGCTCGTCTTCTTCCTTCCAGACAGGTCTGTGTGTGATCTTCTTTATTCTCTTTCTCTTCTCTTCTCTTCTCTTTTAACTCATTTTACAGTTGTTGAATTCTTGAATTGTGCAGTTTGGTTACATTGTTCTTACGACCTCTGCTGGTATCATGGACCACGAAGAAGCGAGGAGAAAGAATGTTGGAGGCAAGGTTCTTGGATTCTTTTACTGAAGGACAAGTGGAATCTTCTTATATGAGATGAGGAATTCGATTGAGCTCAAAGTTAAGGGTAGTAGAGTTTTTGGTGTTTGTTTTTCTTAGAGATTATATGCCTTTTTGTTCTTTTTTTTTTTTTTTTGGTTTTGCGAAACAGTTGTTGAACACTTGCAAAGTAGACAGTAATTTTCAATTTCTGTTTTCTTGAAAAAAAAAAAAAACCTTGCTTTTCTTGAGCCAATCATCTATCTATCTGAGACGATTTAATTTCACTACTTGAGGCTTTTTGCCTTTTTTTTTTGTTCCTTATGTTGATGAGAAATGTGTTAATAAATCGAAATCCAGTTTTGCCCATGATATTTCAAGTTACCTACCAATCATGATAGGTTTCAATTCGTTAATTTCATAAATTTACCTGGAATGACAAAATTCAGTATACCTAACTACCTATTACTTTCGGGAAAATGTTATATACAGTTTCCGATTATTCACTGAGCTGCCTAAGTTGGACCAATCTATAAATGGCATCCTTGGGCTAAAGTCTGTCAGGGTAAGACCTACACACAGAGTTTCAACTCTTGCAATAATGATATACGTTCATTTTTGTTATTTTTTTCCCTCCCGCTTTGATTAGTAAGTAAACATATTAAACGAAGAAAGGTCGGTCTAACATGTTAACTTATTTGGACTAAGTTGAAATTGTTTCTAAATTGTTTAATCAAAACTTGTAACATAGACAAGGAAATTAAAATTTTGTAGTTCGCACATTCAACTACCCGCATGATTCTTGAGCAATCGAAATAGCATAAGCAGTTGCTGTTTCGATTCCTCAGTAACCATGTTCAACGTTTCAAATCTGATCTTGTCAAGTATATAAACTTTTGATACATTTGATTGTTGTGTATATTATCTTTCTATTAACCAACATAACTCTGCATGATCTATACATCTTATTAAAACTTCACACCGAAAAATTATTTAAAAAATATCATTTCGTTTTATTGTCAAGATCGTTCGCTTACATTTTCTTACATAGAATATTCTAAACTCGTTATTTAACTTTATATATCATGGATCAACCACAACTGTAACATTTATATGTATATAGCTAAGATGTGAATGAGGATGATCTTCAAAACGTGTTCAAGGACATTTGGGTGTGCCTTTGGAGTTCTTCATATCACGGTAACAAGGGCATTCGTCTTTGTTTCCATAAGTACCCGAAGGAACACAATCACACTTCTGGCAACATATATTGCAATATTTGAGACATCGATCTTGTCTCCCTGCCTTTGAACATCTCACATTGCATTTTCCGTCGCATGATGCTAGTTTATTTATTATCCCACCAAATAAAATTTTATTATCTAGATTTCAAATAAGAAATTGTTTAAAATTAGATGATATATTGTATACTTACATGGATCGGCGGTTGAGAGCATGAACAAAGAAGATGTGAGGAGAAGAGAGATAACGACGAATTGTACAACCCCGAACTTCATTCTCACTCTTGGTGTGATCGGAATTTCGTTTTAGTTTTGCTTGGATAAAGTCTGCTACTTAGGGAAGATGAAGAAAAGAAAACTTAAAAGAAGTGATGGTATGGGAGGAGTAAAATGAGGCCACATATAGGAGTTATTTATAGTGAAAATTCTTGGAGTAGGTGAAACGCTTGTTATCTATTGTGTATTTAAAAGAAATAAACTATAGATATAAACTTATTACTTATTGACTAATTGTATCGTATACATATTATTTTACTTCGTATGCGAAATTAAACTATAGATATCAAAACACTTTTATCTACTAGAAAAAAATATATTTAAATATAATGAAAGCGTTTATGAAATTATTGTACTTTATATTATATTATCTTGCATTACATACATAAATTTAGTATCTTTGAAACAAAATTCTGTGACATATATTTCTTTCTTTTTTTTTCTGACCAAAGGGCTTTCAATGACATATATTTCTACAGGTTACATATCTACTTGTATGATTTTTATTATTATTATTATTTTGTTGAAATTATGTGGTATTCGCTTTTACCATATCATTTATTTCTTGTGTTAAATTATATCAAATCATTTCCCAAACTTCTTTTGCATATAAAAACCCTTTTTTGGTAAAATTTCTTAAAACAAGTTAAGCATATAAAAAACTTGCTGTGAAGAGTCTATTCATTTCATTGTTTGCGTGCCGTTGTGTATTCGTCTCACATATTAGCTGTATTAATGTCTTTATTATGAAATTAGATGTATATATGTATATACACAAAATTATGATTATCGTTTTTCTTAATGAGAAATACAAAGACACAATGTCGTTCACGTTGAGCGACCATTGCGTTAAAGCTATAATAAGAGTGACACACGTAATCGGAACCTAAAGGCATGGGAACTTCTCTTACAGCTTTCTCCCCAATTTTTCCTTTTTCTTATATTTGAACTTATATTTATATATATTCAATTCAGCTTCTATAAAACAGAATCCACTAGAAAAGTTGAAAGAAAAAATTGGTTGTTTAACGCAATGCATCTATGCTTATCTCAAAGTTAAGGATGTCGATATCAATGCCAGAGAATCATTGAACGGATCGCAAATTAAATTACAGTTAGACTAATAATGATGTACCACCCACTATAACACTAGTAATGAAGTGTGTTTTTGTCACGACACTTTTAATTAAATTTATGGGGGCATGCGTTGTTGTTAAAGTTAAATTACAGCTAGCTAGATCTCGCCCTTACACGAATCTTCTCCAATCTGCCGAAAATTGGAATGGATTCAACTTCATACTTCTTTTGGTAAAACTCTTCTCTCGGGACTTAATTCCTTTACCAATGGGTTTGTATGCATGCTTACATAATGGTCTGCAAAATTAGAATGATGAGAATATCGGAGGTATCTCTTTGTTTTTATTTTATTTCTCCAATAAAAATCTCACTGTATATATCTATCTATATTCCTATATTTTTAGAGGTATAACATGCTTTTCTTTCAAATATATTTCTTCCGATTCTTTGTTCTCTTTGATAATTATTTAACGTATATGTAGTACTTGTGTGTTATGTCAATTTACAGAAAACCGTGGAAAATATTTTAACTTTCACATTATACAGTAATTCATTGTAGAATTTTCAAACATTCTTTCTTTTTTCCCACCCAGTAATTGTAGTTCTATAAATTATTGTTGGCATAGAGTAGCTTATAAGCATATCTATACTTCACCCAAGTTTTCTTTCCCATCGTTTGTACTTTGTACGTTGTTGTTAACACTTGTATTGTATTTTGTGGATCCTTCATAAGTCATAATATATGGAATTGTCACGATTTATGTCATGTGTCTATGTCTAGTTGGTTCATCAGATTTGAATTTACGAGTTTATCAAAGAAGGCCCATAAAGGCTGCATGCTTTCTGGGCCAGACTATTATGTGCTCTCTCTCCTTCTTTTCGCGGTTTCGAGTGCTAACTTACGCTGGAGGTAATATCGTGCACGCGAAGAAGAAGAAGAAGGGCGTATAATAAAAAAATAAGCAGAAGGAAAAACAAAAGACAAGTTATATCGGGATAGGCGCATTTTAGCCGTCCGCCATTTCCATCGCTCTCGCTCCTCGCTGCTCGTTTACTATTAAGCACGGTCTCTTTCTCTGCATCATTTGATCTGGTACGCATTCTTCGTGATCTTATCCAATCTCCATTCGTCGCTGATTCCTTAGTTTTTGCGGTTTTCGATCTCCTTCGTCTTAGATGCAACGGAGTTATTTGGTTTGATCTCTGAGTTTTCCCATTTAGATTCGATGGCTGCTCCACCTGCTAGGGCTAGAGCCGATTACGATTATCTCGTCAAGCTTCTTCTGATCGGTGATAGCGGTACGCTCTCGTCTTTTCTTCTCGGGATCCAAGCGATGAAATCGATAGTTTGAATTCACCGAGTTTATTCATTTTCAATGACCCTGTCAAAACCGATCTAGTCATTGAGAAATTTCGGAAATGTTGATTCCATGATTGATCCCTGAGTTTGATTTAAAGATCACTACGAGTTGCAATTTTGTCTAACAATGTATTTTTAGATCTCTGTAACTTAGAGAGCTTCACACAATTTTTGTTGCAGGTGTCGGTAAAAGTTGTTTGCTTTTAAGGTTCTCTGATGGATCCTTCACTACTAGCTTCATCACCACCATTGGGTTTGTATTCCTTTTAATCAATGTCAAGAGATTAGATACTGTGATGAATGCTTCTCTCTTCTCTAATGTCTCACTGAGTCTGTTATGTTCTCATTGGCTTTTGATGCAGTATTGATTTTAAGATAAGAACTATCGAGCTTGATGGTAAACGCATCAAACTCCAGATTTGGGATACGGCTGGTCAAGAACGTTTTCGAACCATCACCACTGGTGAGCGAGACCTTTTTTTCATATGATACGAGCTACTTGCTCTAATAGTGTACCTAACATACACTACACTGAGCCACTGGAAATTGAATCTATTGAGGATTTTAAGAGTTACTATTAGATGTTCTTATCTCTTGTGAACTTTTAATAAGCCTCTTTTGTTGCAATAGTAGTTTGCAGAATTTTTATGTTCTCACTTCCTCTATTGATTTACACTTTTGCAGCTTATTACCGAGGAGCAATGGGCATTTTGCTGGTGTATGATGTCACAGACGAGTCATCCTTCAACAGTAAACTTTCTTGTGTCTACACATAACATGTTTGGTCTTACATTTCTGCTTTGTTCTGGACCTTTTCTCTTGACCTTATCGCAGATATTAGAAACTGGATTCGTAATATCGAACAGCATGCTTCGGATAATGTCAACAAAATCCTTGTAGGGAACAAAGCCGACATGGACGAGAGCAAGAGGGTACAGTACAAGCGACTTCATTCACACTGACTTACCAGACTTGCTGGTTTACGACTAATCAAATTGATTACACATTTTATTAGGCCGTCCCAAAAGCTAAGGGTCAAGCACTTGCTGACGAATATGGAATCAAGTTTTTCGAAACCGTAAGTCAAAAACCGTCTCAAATCTTTAGTATTTTAAGAAGAGCCTAAAACTTCGTTGGTTGTTTTCATTTGCTTACCAAAGCTAATAAGTCATTTCACATTTTAGAGTGCCAAAACGAATCTAAACGTGGAAGAAGTTTTCTTCTCGATAGCAAAGGACATCAAGCAGAGACTCGCAGATACTGACTCGAGAGCAGAGGTTATTAATTACTTATTACGTTCTCCTTAAGCATTTCTTTCACTTCGTTTCTTTATGCAAAGTAGTAAAAAGAAACCTTCGTTCATTGCAGCCTGCATCGATCAAGATCAGCCAAACGGACCAGTCGGCCGGAGCTGGACAGGCCACGCAGAAGTCTGCATGCTGTGGAACTTAAAAAAGTCCCCAAAGTTATGAAATTTGAAGTGAAAACACTGACTTGTCATGGGGTGCTTTTGTAATTTTTATTTCTTTTGATGATTTGTTCTAAATTGGGTTCTCTAGCTCGTTCCTGAGGGTATTAGAACCTTGAAGAAACCGTTAATTCTGTGAAAAGATTCGATACCTATTAAGCTGATTATTTGGCTGAATTGTGAAAACGTTTGCTCATAACTGTCCAAATCTCTTCTCATCTTTTGCTTTCTCTGTTACATCATCACTTGTTAAAAGCTCTTTCCTTTCATAACACTTACTAGAAGGTTCTCTTTATACACTAAGTAAGCCAAAAAAAGAAAAAGTTTTTACATTAAGAACCAGCAAAATGTTGACAATCTTACAGTTACCACAATGTATGAACTATAATAATATTTTACACTCAAAAAGAACGCTCTTCTTTGCCATAGATACGCTGAAGTTCCCGCGTCGCTGCTTGAAATGATTCTGAACAGAATCGAAAATGGGACATTTTAGAAGAAAGTTGGAAGAAAATGCAAAATCCATATAAGAAGAAGAAGAAGAAGAAGAATATTGGACCTTTCCATATGCGAAATGCTTTCTGGTTGATAGGAGAACCAAATACAGTCTGAATTACATCGAACAGCATAGTTTCTGGAGTGTTCCTAAGTTCCTGAACTATCTGATAAATCGTCTTCCCGTTTTCAAAGTAGATATGATTGTTTGGATGCTTTGTTTTACATCCAGCGTGTCTCTCAAATGCATAAGCGTTAAGCACCTTCAAATGATTAGAGACGAGGCAAATTATTAATCAGTGAAGAGTTTTACAAACAAACAAACAAAAAAGTAGCTTTAATGTTGACTCACCTTTGTGAAATCGCAAGCTTGACATCCGCAGAGATAACCGGATCCTTTGATGACTCCTCGAAGCTCCTGTTTTCAGATTTACAATTTCCAAAACCTTAGGAAGAATGGTAAGAGCTTAAAATAACCTGAGCTGAGACCATTAAGGTTTTTTACCTCACGTGAGAGAGAAACATACTTCACAGGAACGCCATCGAGCATACCGGTTGATATTAAGCTTCTGACGTTCGAAGGAAAGCTTGTGAAAGCTTCCTTCTTTGACGTCTTGGCCTCTTTGTTCTTTGGAAGAGGTTCCAAACTCGGTTTAGCCACTTGTTCTTCACTTACAACTCCGGTGGTTTGTGTTTCTTGCCCAAAAACCATATCAGATGTTCCTATTGGATCCTGGACATAAGACTGATAGTTGGAGCTGGAGCCAACACCTTGCTCATCGTTCATCTCACCAAATGTGATTCCATGAGCATCTTCTTCACTGCCATAAGGATGACTCGCCAGTGCGAAATTTACAAAGCTACTACTCTCGTTTTCCCTGCTACAAGCTCGGATCGGAGATGACTCGCCTTTCCTTTGACTATGACCGTCTAAACCACTCATCGGGTCCTTAACCCGACTAACTTGAAGCTTCCTAATCCCATCACCACCGAGATAACTTCCAGCAACCTCCACGCCATTAGATATCGACAATTCAACAGACCTGTCTTCCATAAAAGTCTCTCCTACACTCTTAGGTTGGTGATGATGATATCTACCAACTTCTGTTCTATCTCTATCGCCAAACAAAAGCGGCCTCGGCATTTCAGTCCCTAGAAGCCGGTCCATGAACTGGTTCGAGACCGATTGAAAAACCGATGAGCTTTCCCACAATGGAAGACCTACAACATTTGGTTTGCCTAATCCTATTGGATCTTGCACTGCTTGCTTCTTGTTTGGAAACATCTCTGAGCGAGAAGAATCCACAAACCAAGGATGTGGACGCTTTGCATCGTCTCTTGTTGAATGATCGTACACTGAATCTTCCTCACTTGTATGCTCATTGTGCTTCAGAGGCCAGAAACCTTTGCTTTCATATGACTGGAACACGATACCATTTCGACCAAATCACAAGTGAAAGCGATTTTTAAAACTCTTCACAAACGTATCTCACGAAACATAAACCGTAATGAAAAGTTCGGAGGCATTACCATCTTTCAGATTTGAGCACAACGTCACGAGATTTCGATTCAATCTCTCAGGCCTCCTTCAGTGCAAGTTCTATCTTCCCCAGAACTTTCGAATTCCACAAAATCAAACCTCTAAAACGCATTCGTAGCCGAAAAAAGTCAGTATATTTCCGAAATAGAAGCAACCGGAAGCAAAACCTGTCAGCAATTGAAACCTAATTACTGAGTAAAGAGTGTAGAATTTCTGAAAGCGACAAAATTTTGAACGAAAACAAGCTCCGTAAGAATGATGACCTCGGAATGAGTGAGAATTGGGGAGATCGAAAGATTGGCACCTGAATTGATCGCCGGATACTCGATCGCCGGTAAGGAAGAGCGCAAGTAAATTCGCCGGCTAAGAAAGTTAAACGATGATACGGTGCGCGAGAAGCACCCGAATTTTGCATCAACTCTTTCTTTTTTTTTTTTCTAAAGGCATAAAGCAAAAATCGCATGATCTGATGTTCCGGTTACCACGAAGCTTATCTTACGCGTTGAGTGACATCTAATCTCGACCGTTCATCTCTGTAAGCGTTGTCGGCCCAACTTTAATTTGATGGACCCCTTCACTAAAGAAAGTTTTAATGAGCAGAAGCCCAAATTACTCCACTCATTTATTTTTGTGCCACCACACTCATCAGTCATCTCATATTTACTCCTTTTGTACTAGTCTTTGTAATCCAAATATGCCATAATTGTAACTTAAGTTATTACTTGTGTGTGTTTATACGTTTTGGGATATCGCGGCACGCATATATATCTATTTCTTTTAGGTAGCATCCAAGTGTTTTGAGTTTTTTTTTTTTTCCTTCTGCAAGCCCACTTTTGAGGACATCATTTTTACCGACTCCAATAACTGAGTAAATTAGTGATCGATTAGTTGGAATGAATTGTTTGCACAAAGTTGAGATTCAGATTTTAAAGATTTGTCGAGTTTAGAGCCAAGCCAGGCCTAAATGTGCCGGCTGAGCCAACCTACATTAGATTTTTTTGGTGGGTTTGGAATGGGTTTATTAAATTAAGGATTTATGGATGGTTTTGTTTTTTTTTTTTTTTGGGGTTGGGATCGTGTATGTTTTCTGAGTTAGGATTTGAGCTGTGAATCTTGTGATCCAGTAATAACTCCACGCATATGTAGTGTTCCAAATCCAGATATCTATAATTCGGCTTGAGTGGGAAATAGTACCACATGATATAACAGTTTGTGATATTTTAACATGAGCCAAAAGACAAAAAGGATAAAAACTGAAAGATATCATAGAAGAAATCTCCAATGCTAAGTAAAATATATATTCACCGAAAAACAAAATGATTACACCCTATGAAAGCTTCCTAAATCTGCTGATGTAGTTTATGTATAATCTAAAACATTAAGAAAAATTCAAAGAATGAGAGAAACAAATATATCCAGAAAAACAAAAGAAAAATTTCAATAAACTGTTCTTCCAAGCTCCAGCTTGAGATTCAAATCCTCCCCCATCCCCAAACCCAGATCCAAACAAGCAACCCTCTTCCCACTGCTCGATTTCTTCAACGTCGTCACCGTTGGCTCCGGCAATAACGCGCGTGTAACCAACGCGCCGCCGGTGCTGCCACTCTCGTTCCTGTGTCTCCTCATGTGTCCTCCCAGAGCCTGTCCCATCGGGAACTCCACTCCGCAAATCGGACAAGGATGCGACGACGAGGCTTTAGCCTTCTTCATCTGTCCAGAAAGATTCTCACTGTTAGGCTTCTTGTGGCTCGCACGGTGACCTCCCAACGCTTGAAACGAGTGAAACTCCTTCAAACATGTCTTACATGTGAAAACGCGTTTTTGATCTCCACCGTAGACGTTTTCTTGTCCGACTCTCGACAAAAGCATCAAGCAATTCGCCGCCGTGGTCTCCGTCGTCGACTTAATCTCCGATATTACAACCATTTCTTCCTTAATTCTGATGATCACGAAATGAAAGGATTTAAAAAAAATGATTCTTTTTCTGGTGAATGTGTTTTTGGTGTGATAGTTGTTGTTGTTGTTATTATGTTGTGTGTTGTGTTTTGTGTTTGGTGTCTGTTTCAGAAGTATTTATAGATATCGAGTTGTGTGGACTGAAGACGTGTGAGAAAATAACGAATATGCCCTTGTGACTTGGTGGGTAAGGAAGTGGCAGCGAGGAGTGTGGCATTGGTTGTAATTTCGTGGAAGGATGAGGGGCAAAGAGCGAAGACGCGGGTTATGTGGTCACGATTTGCGACACCGCGTAGCTTAGGAGACTCTCTCTAAAAGAAAACGAAAGAGTCGTTTGGATGAGAATCTTCCTCGTGCATTCTCGAAACCTTTTTATTATTTTTTGGATATTTTTATTTCACATTGTAACTACACAACTCTCTGAGCTTTATCTATTTACCACACGCGGCGCGTGATTTCCTCAGCCGTCTTCTAGATTTATACGGAATATTTTAAAATCAACGCATTCTAGATATATATATATTTAATGATAATATTGAAAATACTAATTTATTCTCTTTTATATATTCTTATTGTTTAAGAATACCAAGTGTTTTAGATAATAGCACAACAAAATATTTTAAACAAATTATCATTTGATAATTAGTTGAAAACATAATTTAATTAATTATATAAAAAATATCAAATAACATTAATGTATGCTCTTTAACAAAAAAAAAACATTAATATATGCTTAGAAACTTGTACAACATTACCAAAATCATTTTAAACATTTTATATTATAAAACAGAGAACATATCTTATATGAACTTTACTAAATATGTTTTTGTTCGATTCAATTTAATTCGCTTACACTACTTTGATGAGCTAGAAGTAAACTACTTTTCTTTTTTTCCCTCAAGTAAACTACTTAAAAGTAATGGTTAATAAAAGTCTTTTTATTGAATATTTAGTTCACTTTAATTCAGTTTTGTATGTACTTTTTCTATAAATTTCTGTTTTAATTAGTTTTCTTATTTTCTTCAGATGTATGTATAGGTTGTGGAACTGCTGGTAAAAAGTGTTCTGGTTTTTTAAGTAAAACAAATGATTTAGAATGTTCTTTCACGATTTGTCGTCAGCAGTGAGCGTACAAGCAAAATCCCAGCGAAGGCATGACAACACAAAAAGCGTGAAACGTACGCGTTCAAATATCGCGTTGTGTAGTGTTGGAGTAAGTGAGAGTAAGGAGATGTCTTAAACTTCGTATTTTAAGTGCAGATAAATTGCAGTCCAAATGCAGTTTGATCAATATTGCGCATTAAAATGCCGTTCATTCGGTTTTTTCCAGATCAAAAAAATGCAAGAAAAAACGGATTGATCTGCATACAGATCAGATATATATTGGAATCAAATTTAATATTTATATCATTTAATATTTTAATGTATTTATTATAATAATACTATTTTGCATATATAATTGTATTTGTTTATTTTAAATATTCTAACTAATTGATTTGTATTATTTTTATGTTGTTTCACAATTCAATCAAAATGATAATTCGCTAGATTTATTTTATCTGTTACATATGTTTGATACGCATTTGTTCTGCATGCAGATCATGATATTTGTTCTGCTTGATCTGCATTTACTGTTTGATCTGCATTATTTGATTTGGGTCACCATTTGAAGCTTCTATGTGATTTGTATTCTATGTTATTCAAATGTGAATTTTTTAAAAATATTTAAATTTAATGTTATTAAAGTTGTGATTTTAGAGTTATTTGGTGAAGTTTTTTTTGTTAAAAATATGATAATTCAAATTTTATAGTTTTAGATGAAATTTTAGAATATTCTGATTAAAATCATCTAAATTTTTTAAATTTATTTAAAATTACTTAAAACTCTCTAAAAATCAAATCACTTAATTAAAATCGTAATTTGAATACACCCCTAAAGGATATGTACGGAAACTTGATGGAAACGTGGGAAGCAGAGAAGACAAATAAACTTTATAAAAAAAAAAAGAGTGACGTGGCTATTTTTTTCCTTCTCCACGCGATTCAATCTTAGTTGTATAAAAACTCTTAAATATTAGTATACAATAAGATTCTTGTTTTCACACTCCCTCTCCTAAACCGGTAGATAATTCAGGTCAATAATAAAAGTCTATTTAAAGTAGTTTATATGATTGGACAAGTATATACATGATCGTTGGTTGATAGGATCACCAACCAACTTACTTATTAAATAGATAAATCATATGACCGACTTGTTTTGTTTTTTTGTTTGACTCTCTCTATCTATTTCCCTTTTGCCTTTTATATGCCAAAGATATATTATTTAGATAGATACTGCTTCCAGAGTATACGACCAATCAAAAGAAACTTATCTCTCTTTTCTTTGTAGATAAATTTTTGTTGTTGATGTCTTTGTTTTTCCATTATTTGACGTATCTAGAAACTACTTGCGTGTGAGATAAACGTCAGTTGATTTACACTTGCATTGGAAATTAATATTTTTATTACCTCACACAAGTCTGTATTAATAGCCTACGCTAGGCTGTAAATATACAGTTTAAAACCCAATACTGGTCTCGAACCGGTCCATTGGCCCTGATCCATATTGCCATATATGCATCCGTTCTATTTCTTCTGAGTTGTTTGTTTCCATAATTTTCTTTTTAATTATGCAAAGACATTCAACAATTTCGTAATTAGCAGAAAACTAGAGGCGTTTCTTCTATTGTGAGTTGAGTTTTTCAGGATAACAAACGAAAACATTTTAATATCGATCGGATTTGTATCATGATATATATGGTTTCAGTTACGAATTTGTCAAACTATATATATTCGTTACGAAAAGGTTGTCTGTTACCCAAAAAGAT
This sequence comes from Erythrophleum ivorense, assembly GCA_026724425.1. NCBI lineage: Eukaryota > Viridiplantae > Streptophyta > Magnoliopsida > Fabales > Fabaceae > Erythrophleum > Erythrophleum ivorense. Next base: position 5,659,064 of record JAIUCV010000071.1, on the reverse strand, counting down.
AACTGAAGAACAGTAATTTCCTTTTAATTATATTAATGTCATACAGATGGTTACAAAGATAGAAGTGAAAATCTTTGGCGAACGTAACTCCAAAAAATGGGGAGATAAAAACGGAAAGAAAACCAGGAAGATCCTCTTACACTTTTTTTGAGTTACATTAATTACTAGTCGTTGAATGGAGAGAGAGATGAGTTATGCTAAAATAACTCAACTGACTTTGATAGTAATTAAGTTGAGATTAAGCGTGATTCCATGTATCTAACCAAATATAGACAGAGAGAAAGAGAGAGAATTCTGGAAAAGTTTTTGTATATGAGATAGTGTGATGAGAAAATATGCGAACAGCATTTAACCAGAATATCAGAATGTTCCTCCAAAGTTTATCTCTTCTTCTCATCTTCACTCTCTTTGCCTCTCCTGCTTTTGCTCTTAAAAAGGTCTTCTCTTAATTTCCTTTTATGTCTCTTTCTATCTACATTGCTTACGATATATATGCACTTGTTTGATTGTTTAATTGTGTACACTCTACAGTCCTACATAGTGTACTTGGGATCTCACGCCCATCCTCCTCAGCCCTCTCCTGCCCATCTTGATGGTGTTGCTCACTCACATCTCACTTTTCTCGCCTCTTTTTTGGAAAGGTAGCTGTAGCTTCTATCCTATTTTGTCTCTTTCTAAAAATAATCAAGAACCAAACTATCATCCTGACCGCGGAATTATCTGACCGAGTTCAAAATATTGCAAGAGCAAGAAACTAACCGTCTCTCAACTTGCAGTCATCAAAGTGCAAAAGACGCCATCTTTTACTCATTCAAGAGATATATCAATGGCTTTGCCGCCGTTCTTGATGAAAATGAAGCTGAAGAAATCGCCAGTGAGATCATCACTCCCCAAATTCTGCATGCGCTCCTCAAATCCCTTTTGATTCACCAACTAACAATGTTTTTTTCTTTCTAATAATTATCTGATAAATGCAGAGCATCCTGATGTAGTATCTGTATTCTTAAACAAAGGAAGACAACTTCATACCACTCATTCATGGGATTTCATGCTCCTTGAGAAAAATGGCGTCGTTCACAAATCTTCTCTGTGGAAGAAAGCAAATTTCGGAGAGGACACAATAATCGGAAACTTGGACACAGGTAAATTCCCTAAAGAAGGGTGTGATTTGCTCATCCTAGATACACATAGGGTTTGGTTCGATTCAAAAGAAGGCATTTTGGTTTGGATTAGTTGAGTTTTAGGTTTTGGGAAAAAGTTCGGAATTAATTAGTTACCAAAATAAATTTGGTTTGGTAGGATGTTGAAATTTTTGGTCCTGTTTCTGATTAAATATTAGATACTTTAACTTTAGATAATTTTTGGTTCTTTCGTTTATAATTTAATCTAGTCACGAATCTTTTTCGTGTTTATTTTGAACTTATGAAAGATATATATAAATATTTATATCGATGAAGGTGTGTGGCCGGAGTCGAAAAGCTTCAGCGATGAAGGATATGGAAGTGTTCCAGCTAGGTGGAAAGGCAGTTGCACCAAGGATGTTCCTTGCAACAGGTAGTTAAATTAAAAAAAGATCGATTCTGAAAAAGAAAATATATATAATGCATATTTGATTATTGATTTTATCACATGTAAACAGGAAGCTCATAGGGGCTAAATACTTCAACAAAGGTTACTTAGCATACACAGGCCTTCTCTCCAATGCCTCCTTCGACTCCCCTCGTGACTACGACGGTCACGGTACCCACACTCTCTCCACGGCCGGCGGAAATTTTGTTCCCGGAGCTAATGTGTTTGGCCTTGGGAACGGGACAGCCAGCGGCGGCTCTCCAAGAGCTAGAGTCGCTGCTTACAAGGTTTGCTGGCCGCCTATGAATGGCGCATCGTGCTTTGATGCTGATATCTTGGCAGCGTTTGATGCAGCCGTCGATGACGGTGTCGATGTTATCTCAGTTTCAGTTGGCAGTGCTGCCGGAGATTATATGAACGATGGCATAGCCATTGGATCCTTCCAAGCCGTCAAAAACGGTGTGACGGTTGTGTGTTCTGCTGGAAATTCTGGTCCTAAATATTTTACTGTCTCAAACGTTGCACCATGGATTATTACAGTCGGAGCTAGCTCCATGGATCGGGAGTTTCAAGCCTTTGTTGTGCTCAATAACGGCCTACGCTTCAAGGTTTTGATCTTTACTTTTCACTCTCTTTTTATTTTCTTTCTTTCTTTCTTGCGCAACAAATTATTGTTTTTGGAACGTAGGGAACAAGCCTCTCGAAGCCTTTGCCCGCGGCGAAGATGTACGACCTGATCAGAGCCGACGACGCTAAATCAGCCAATGCGTCAGCGACAGAAGCGTAAGAAACAGCTAATATTTAATAATGTACGTAATGTACGTAATGTAAGTAAGTACTAACTAGTGTTTGGATATGTAGATTGCTATGCAAGAAAAATAGCCTAGACCCGGAGAAAGTGAAGGGGAAGATTGTAGTGTGTCTAAGAGGAGACAACTCACGTGTGGAGAAGGGACAGCAAGCAGCCATTGCAGGAGCTGTCGGAATGATACTATGCAACGACAAGGCTAGCGGAAACGAGATCATCTCAGACGCTCATGTTCTTCCTGCTTCTCAGATTGGCTATAAAGATGGTGAAGCTGTGTTTTCTTACCTAAACTCCACGAAAGATCCGAAAGGTTTCATTAGCGCACCCGCTAGTAAGCTCAACACGAAGCCTGCTCCTTTCATGGCTTCCTTTTCTTCCAGAGGTCCCAACAATGTCACACCGGGGATCCTCAAGCCTGACATCACTGCTCCTGGTGTCAACATCATAGCCGCTTTCAGTGAAGCAACAAGCCCTACGGATTTAGACTCCGACCATCGTAGAACTCCTTTCAACACCGAATCAGGGACTTCCATGTCTTGTCCTCACATCTCAGGCGTCGTTGGTCTCTTAAAGACTCTCCACCCACAGTGGAGCCCTGCTTCGATCCGGTCTGCTATCATGACTACTTCAAGAGCAATAGACAACACGAGAAAACCCATGCTTGATGAATCTTTCAAAGAAGCAACTCCTTTTAGCTACGGCTCAGGCCACGTCCAACCCAACAAAGCTTCTCACCCTGGCCTTGTCTACGATCTCGACACTGGAGACTACTTAGACTTCCTCTGCGCCATTGGTTACGACAACACCTTAGTTAAACTCTTTGCCGAGGACCAACGCTACGTCTGCCGTCAAGGAGCTAACCTTCTCGACTTCAACTACCCTTCGATCACTGTCTCAAACCTCACGGAAACTGTCACCGTCACACGCAAGCTCAAGAACGTTGGACCGCCGTCAACCTACCATTTCTATTTCCAAAAGCCGCTTGGAGTAAGCGTCTCCGTGGAGCCCAAAGAGCTAAAGTTCAACGAAATTGGGCAAGTGAAGATGTTTCAGATGACTCTGCGTCCCAAGTCAACAAATTCTTTTGCAGGCTACTCTTTTGGAGAGCTGACGTGGACTGACTCCAAACATTACGTTAGGAGTCCTATTGTCGTCGAGCTTCCGAGATAGCCATTTTACAAACATTAATGTTCAAAGAAAAGAATTGGCATCATTTGAAAAAGACTTTGTTAGAACCGTCATGATATCTTTATGTAATTTCTCATAATAATATTATGCAACTTGCCAACTTAAAGACAAGATTTTACCCCAAAAAAAAAAAAAATTTATGCAACTTAAATATTGCCAAGTGAAAGTGTGAGTAAGCGAGGTATTGGATTGTGCTTTTTACGTGTCCAGTGTGAATCAGTGATAAATTGTGCTCTTGACCCAGTAAACCTCACTCGGGTTATTGGGTTAAATCCGGCAACGATCGAAGAGATGCAGACGAGATCTTCATCCTCAGCTCCGGCTGACTTAGTTCCTCTTGCTCTGTTTCCGGCTAGCCAGCGTCGCGAAGTCCAGCTGCAGTTCGTGGACTCAACTACGTCCCGCGGCAGAATTTCGCCTGGTTGGACCATCTTGACTCTGCCGCGATCGTCGTCTGCTAGCAACAACGGCATTGTCGATACGGTAAGTGGAGTGACCTAGATCGGAATTTTCAATTGTCCTTCAAGGAAATCTGGAAAGTATTTGAATTTTTTGTCTCTAGAAGCACAAATTTCTGATTATTAACATTGAAATTGCATTTGGAATTGGACCCGAAGGCTTGTGTTAGATTTTTCTCATGTCTTCTGCGCGATGGATATATGAATGATTGGGATCAAATTAGTGATTTTGTGTGTCACACAGCTCTTGGTCTATGATTCGTTTCTTTGCATATGGTGTCTTGGGTTGAAGATAGATCGAAGAGCTATCTTTTGAAAAATCACAACTTTCCTTTTTGCATTTTATGCTGTGTAAAGTACTTTATCGAGCCAGGGACTGGTAGAGAGTTTCCATCTATAGAATCTGTTCAAAGACACTTGATTGGAGAAGTAGATGACAGACGCTTGACTCGAACAGGAGCTTCCTTCAGTGAGGAGACACGGGTTTATGAGAAATCCAGAACCAAACAGGTCTCTTCATCTAGATTTGAAAATTGCACAAGCATTATTATGGTTCTTGGATCAAAAAAGCAAAACTTAATCAGCTTGCTATGCTTTTGCAGGATCATCGCGTCGTGGAATATGCCTCCAGGGGTTTCCGTTTGCCTAAAGGTTGGAGAGTTGACAAGTTTCCGAGGAAAAACTCCAATCATATTGATAAGGTGACTTATGTAGCTTATTGAGAGAAGAACACAAACCATTGCTATTGTAGACTCTTTCGCATAACTAACACCCAGGAGCAGATAGTTAAACCATTAGTATTGTTCTTTGCAGTATTATGTTGAGCGGAAAACGGGAAAGCGGTTCCGTTCCCTTGTTTCCGTTGAGAGATACTTAAACGAAACCAAGCAGCGTGAAAATCAGCAGCTTATGAGTTTACAGCATCACCGTGGAGTGTCCAAAGATTTCACTTTACCTGATGGATGGATCGTTGAGGAGAAACCTCGGAGGAATTCGAGTCATATAGACAAGGTAACACATATCTGTGGGATTTGATTACGTTTGGCTTTGCGTCTTATGGTTTCCGGGTTTTCAAAACGTTAGTGATGTTTGTTTGCAGTCTTACATTGAGCCAGGAACGGGGAAGAAACTCCGTTCCCTGCCTGAGGTTGAGAGATACTTGAGAGCAGGCGGGGACGATACAGTTGAGCCGCTTTCGGTAAGTTTCTCTAAGCTTTAAACATCATTTATAGATGTGAAACGGTTCCATACAATGTTTATTCTAGTTGGTTTGATGGTTGTTTCTTATTTTTGTAACTCATTTTTTCAGCTTGTCATGAACCTGAATGATACAAGATTTCAGAGCGAGGCTATTGACCCAAACCAACCGAAGAAAGTTAAATGGGTCCTTGCTGGTCCAGGCGGAAACATGTTTAGTGCTCATGTGAACGGCTCGGACGTCTCTAGCTCGGTTAAACAGACATGGTCTGAGGCGTTTGTCTCGTTGATTCGAGACCGCTCTTAACTACTATCTGAATCCTTTGGTTTGGTCCTTTTTGTGGGCAGCGTTACTACTTTGGTTTACGGTTGACAAGGTGACTCGGTCGGTAGTGTCTCCTTGTTGCTCATATTCCGGTCTAGTTATAAGTAATAGCTGAACGAATAACCGGTAAATTTGGGTAGGTATGTTTAGTTGGTGCTCACATTAACTAAATCGGATGTCTGTTAGGTGTAAATGTAATGGTTAATATTTTCCAAATCTTGGAACGTGTTTATGTGATTTTCCTCGCTAGCTTTTTTATTTTTATTAACTTCTCCTAATTATATATAATCCGCCAAAAAAAAAAAAAAAAAAAAAAAAATTGAACTTTCAAATAATTTGTTAGCATGAATGAATCTCATTATCAATGGGAATAAACTTTTTTGGTTCTAACGAGCTATACAATCGAAATTTACAGGAATTTTATCGAATTTTGGAGTCGATCGTTACTACTTCTAACAGTTAGAGTTTGCAGCTCTCGATTTTGGAATCTTAGGTTGAGAGGGTTTGTCTGGTTTTATGGTATTCCATGTGAGGTATAATTTAAGTACCTCTCGTGACCGGTTTAGGCTCTGAAGTTGTAATTTTTATATAAAAAAAATGTAAGTGTAAATAGAAAATAATAAAACAGTGAGGTACAATGTGTACACGCAATGACAGCTCTTTTTTTACCAAAATGTGAATTCACTCCAATGAAGTCAGTCACCTACTGCAAGATCTTATGGATTTATATTTTCTCTATCTATTCTTGAATGTACAGCAAGAAGACTGTCCCTTTTAATAGACTAGATTGTGTATACAGTTTAGTTTATATTAAAATTGGTCTAAAACAATTGGTCTAAAACCCTTTACCGTTTTCTGTCAACTTGATTTTTTTTTTTTTTTCCATTTTATAGATGAAAGCCTACAAACAATATGCTTGTGCAACTTCATTTTCATGTGAGATTATGAAGAAACTAACCATTTTGAATTTTGATATTCAAAGAAAAACTATTTCACCTTAACTAGTTATTTGTTACTGTCCTTTTGTTTTAGTAAATCTATCTACCACTAACTAGTGATTTTGGTGTCTTTGTTTCTGCTACTCGATAACATCGTTCATCCAACACGTAGAATGGGATGTCCACTCTAAATAAATGCTATTGTAGGATTTTATGGTGTATTTATTCTTTGGCATAGAATTTTATGATGTGTGTGAATGAAGACTTTGAATATCAATGCTATTTAACACTTCTAGAAATGGGTAAGTGGAAACTTCTAAGTTTTCAAAGTCAAAAGACAACATTGTTGGTTATTGAAATTTCTTTTAGTATGATTATTAAAATACTGTGTACGTGCTACAAATTCAAATTGGAGTTGACGCCAGAAAGGACACATAGGCCAAAAATTTAAGGGCCTAGAGACTTTTTTCTGAATTATAAATTTGTAACCTCAAGGCACCACCCCAACATTGACTCTACCATATTTATAATTTCAAGGACAAGTATCACTTTACCACATTTCAATGGCAGTTTTTCGATATATAATATTCAATGTTTTCGATGTGATTTCCAGTAACAAAATTTTACTTCTCTAAACTAATCACGCCAAACTAGAGTCAATTTGTAAAATATAGGAGTGATCAACAAAATTGACCCCAATGGTTTCTTTACTGCAAAATAAGCCATAGGAATCAAATAGTTAGTTTTGAACGACGGTAGAAAACTCAACCCAAAATTCACAATCCCTACAACTCCTATTTTTGTTCTTTATAATTTTGGTTCAAAACAAACTCAAATTTTAAACTTTTATGTCAGAGAGTAAAATACATCATAAATTATACCTAAATCTGATGTTCGAATTTCCTACTCCCTATAGACCTATACATTCTATAATCTCATGTTAGTATTTTACTTCAGTGTATATAGAGCTTTGAGCTAGCTATTAATGGAAACCACAAAAGAATTGAAAACGGACAACACTAACTGAAAATTATAATTGAGGTTCCCAATTATAAGGTGATATTGGGGTTATAAAAATAAAATCAGATTGAAATTAACCTCAAAAGGCACCTAGGCTCGCACTACAACATTTTTATATATGTACCCATCATGTTTATAACTCTTAATTAATAGCATGCATAGGATATTTTTATAGTTACCTACACAATTCACAATGCTTACAATACAAACTCATCATTCCCTATTCTTCTTTTCTTTGTTACTTGAACCCTAAATAAGCTTGTTAGAATCCGTGCCGTTTGGCTTTCTTCTCCTCAGATACTCGTGCCGTTTTGTTACTGCTGACCAACACTGTTCCTTACAGCCACCGACTTTGGCTTCCTCGGAATGCACTTAGCTCGAACCGCCTCCTCTTCCTCGTCGTTCTCCCTTGTTGGTCCCATTCTTGAACTCCTAATAAATTATCAAATATTCAAATTATTATAACATTTCAATTTTTTTCTATGAACCTATTAGAACTTCTGAGACGTTTGAAATACAAACCAAAACGTACGTGTACATTTTTTACCATTTTTAGCTCTTCAAACTGCTCACGCCATAACCAATTATTGGCATGTACGGGAAATTCATTTTTTTTTTTTTAAACAAGACTAACCAGAACTATGTGCCGTTTCACATAAAGGAAAGGGAACTGCTTGACGTTTCAAACGCATTAATTGTTTTTACCTGTCAGCGTTGTAAGAAGAAGATCTCTTCAAAGCAGGAACAAGTTCCTTCTTGGTCTCAATCAAACTGCCGCTAAAATACTCCTTATCTTCCAATATTACCCTTCCAAAACTCTTTAATTCCTTCTCTGCCCTCTCAAGACTACTATCGCCTGCTCCAGATTTTACCGAACACTCGCTACGCCCGGTCAACGACAGCCCTTGATCTTTCAGCAAAACGGGCCCACATTCTTTAAACGACATCGTACCGCACGATATCAGCTGCATTAACACAGCAGAAGCTCTCATTCTCCCGCTCGACAAGCTCTCGACCGTCCGATGCTCGTTACTGTTTTCGTTGGGACGCAATATCAGCCGTCCATCTGCTTTGATCAGATTCTCTAAGGTTTCGGGACTCGAATCCGACGGTGGAGGAGAAATCTCATCTCTGCTCAGCTCAGTGCTCTGATTCTCGTAACTCGCCGGACTCTTTACCTCCTCCTCTATCTCCTCTTTCACCGGTTTTCTCCGTCGCCGTCGATCGTCAGTCTGCGTTGAAGCGTCCGCCGCGAGTCTTCGAGTGGACTCGGCACTCGACTCGGTTGCTTTATACACCTTGTATTCGCTGAGATCGATAGAGCTCCACGACTGGTTTCGCCGGCGATTCACCGGCGGGATCTCATCTCCGGAGATTTTCTCTGGGTTGAGAGATCTCGGATCCCTAAATGACGTCGTTTCGAGGAGGCTTCTAGAGTTCGAGAGAAGACAAGCATCGAGAACCTCAGAGCCTTTGAGGACGTATTCTTGGCCTTGAACGGGGAAGATGAAATCGTCCTCCGATAAATCGTGCCAGACAAATCCATTTTTGTAGCTCCTGAAGAAAATGGACAGAAAATCAGAGGGTTGAGTTATAATAAAGGAAGAAGATTTATAGATCCGACGGTGGAGGAGAAACGTTACCGTTTGGAGGACCAAGAGTAGAGATTTGCCATGCCTTTCCCTCGAAGATCATTCAAGCGGTTTATCACATCTGACAAATCGCAAAAAAGAAAAATAAAAAAAGGTTTAAACTTTTTGAGCTGCCGTGAAAATCTGAGAAAATGAGAGAAAAACTCTAACAAAGTTCCTGATTTTCGAAGTGACGATTCAAAAATTTGCCGCCTTTTTCACTGTTAAGAATAATCCAGTAATAATAAAGAGCAAAAAGCCAAAGAGAAAAGAGAGTTTCAAAACTTTTTAAACTCAAAAAGCTTTCTTGTTTTAAAAAAAAATTAAAGGTTCACAAAAAAAAAAAGGAAAGTTGTGGGTTTTTAAAAGTAGAGATTTTAGCATTACCTTTGAGGTAGAGACCATCGGGGGAAGAGAGAGTGACTTCCATGAAATGAGGATGGTCGAGCTGACCATTCCGGCAGAGATAATAGACGACGGGGACTTTCCGGTTAGCAACCGGTTTATGACGAGGCTCAGACCAGATCCGGTTCCTGTCCGGACTAGTGTCTTGATGGTCTCTGGATCTCCTAGGGACCAAATAGTTGTTGTCTGGTGTTGCTCTGAACACTCTTGAACTCATCCTTTTTGTGTGTTTGTTTTTTTGCTTTGTTGTAAAGTGAAAAGAAAAAAAAAAGAGACGAAGAACACGAAGTGAGTGAGAGAAGTGAGAGTGTATGGGGAGTTATGAGAGAGTGATGTTGATGGAAAGACAAAATCTTTTGTTTATGTGTTTGGATTTATAGAAAGTAAAATAAAGGTGAGAGACTGAGATATGGAGGAGAGAGAGAGAGAGAGAGAGAGAGAGAGGTTTTTTGAAAATTGGGATGCGAGAGACAAAGGGCTACACAACAAATGAAACTTTGCTCTCAATGTCTCTCTCTTCCGGCTTTTCTGATATAAACCATCTATCAGCTCTTACTTAACGCCAGTAGAAAAGCATTTTCTAAAGTCAATAATTTAAATTCCTGCCATGACTAATTCCATTATTCTGTGACATTTATTAGGTGAGTATTTTTTTTTCAAATTTGAAAACTTTATAAGATTGGTAGTAGAGATTTAATTTTGATTAGTTTTTAAATCTTTCATCGTTAGACTACAATCGCCAATCGGTATGTGTAAACTAGGCTAAATTCTTCGGTCTCCAATAGAATAACGTTAGATTTAGAAGGTTAACACACGCAAAAAACATAAGATTCAGAATATTTTTCGAATTTTCAGTTGAATTGAGTAGTAAGTTGTCAATCAAAATTTTGTTGTGCTTTTGTGTACGTCAGTTGGAAGTTAATGTATTTTCATAATTTTATGTGGATCAAAAGATCAGCATTTAATGATCTTACACTGTCATTATATTTTATTACATATATATACTTTTTAATTATATATTAGTATATTACTAAAAAGGAAAAATGTATGTAGTGATGTGAAAAGAATATATAATTTATGTATGTATGATTACCTAAAGTCTTAAGTACTACAAAAGACAAACTTTATGTAATACTCGAGTTAGAAGTGTTTAATACGAGTAAACCAAATTGTAGTACGCATAACTACATTAAGTGAACTAATTTAATAAGACTGCACAATACATCGAGTCAAGCGGCGCTGTTTAAAGCGTTTTCATTGCAGTTATAAGAATTTAAAATTGCTAATGAGGTTGACTAAACGAGTCCAACTCTTCACACCTAACTTTGACTACAAATATGAAACCGACGATTTTAAATGTGTCGTCCGTTTCAACGACTTGTTTTTCCGTGGGACTCTGCCACGTGCCACACCCTCATTAGTTTGCAAAATTGTGATAACAAAATGAAAACGGAGGCAAACAATTCCAAAATCTTTTTCCAGACAGTTTAAGGACGGTACTACGGTAGTCGGTAGGCATGTTCGAATATTACTGTCTCTACTCTCTATTGTAATTTGGCGTTAAAATGGATGTATATTCTCGTTTTAGAGTTATGAGTTTTTGTTTCTGAAAGAAAACCAAAAGTTAAGTAGCTTTTGCTTTTAAAAAAGTAAAAATAGAAACCTAAGGCAAAACTAGTTTTCTAGGAAACCAAAACCTAGTTATATTGGGTTTTATATGTTTTAAACAACAACATCATCCACACGACCACGACGACTGATTCCTCCACCTACCTGCTACAAAGCCACCACAGTAAAATAAATCAGATTTTAGTTATGCTATTTGAGAAAAACTGTAGATTCTCTTTTCATTTAAATGATTATGTCTTACTCAAATGAAAAAGGTTATAGGTTGACTTTTGTTTTCCTTGCTTTATCTTCATGACAGGAGTTCACGGACAGTAGATCAATGTGGTCCCTTGAAGAGATTTTGTGATGAACGGTTGAGATGGATTAAGATGTTTCATTCATCAGCTGCATTATGTAATTGTTCTATACGGTCACTGGACATAGATACGCTCATAAAATCCAAATATCTTCTTCCACTCATCGAACGGCTCTCTTACTCTGACTGAGATTTATCAATACGCCGCTTGTTAATTGTTTAATAGTACACGAACATCTCGCATTTGTTTTTCCGTTTTTCTTCACATCATTTTTTTTTTTTCCTTTTTTTTTTTTGGTGTTGTGTTGTCGATTGTCATATCTCTTCTTCAATGAATTTGGATAATAGGTACAATTTATTGCTTTTATATGATAATTTTTTCGGTCCAAAAACAACCTAAATAATGAATAGAAGCATTGATGCAACATCAGAGGTTAATCAAGAAATTGATTTACAGTCTTTTCACTGATCACACAAATTGGACAAAGGAAATCAGACTCTCGACCTGGAAACAATTGATGCTCTATATGAGATTCCTCAATCTAACGGAATTGGTAAAAAAGAATCACCGAAGAATTGTTATACCAAAACTGGATTTTGTTTTAAATCTAAAACTTATTTGGTGGTCGACATGGACTAATAGCAGACATCCGCAGATGAAAAGTCTCCATTCTTTTATAGATAAATTTACAACTAATTAGCTTCCCACTTGAAATCCGCTGTTGTGCCCGTATTAGTTTGATAAATTATTGAAAATAATGTGATATTCCTAGCGAAACACGACATTCGACATGCACATGTACATGTTTATAACCAACAGATTTATACAGTATGATTCAATTTTATCGCACACAAAACTTTTGTGTATAGTGTTTTTCTGTTCTGAGATCCCAGTGTAGAGTGAAATCAATAGATGAACGAAATATAAAAAAAAAAAAAAAAAAAAGAGCTAAGAGTCACGTAACAATGGGCAAACAAAAACAAAATAAAAACAAACTTGCGGTCGGTCGTCCAACTTAACGGCCAAATAATGAAAAGTCACCCACCCATTCCATTTCTTTTTCACGTGGGGGACTCGAACAAATAAATTATTATCCACTTTTGACTGTGTTGATTACATCCAAGTATGAGAAATGCACTTCACACGGCTGAAATCCTCAGGATAAAATTCACAGAATAAATCGATAGGATTTAAAGCCGATATGCAGATGAGCAATTCAGAATTTACCTCGTTAAAGCGATCATTAAACTCCAGCAGCTGCATATCCAACACATGGTAAAAACAACTAACTCGGAAATGATGCAAGTTTGTGAGGTTGGTCTGCTTGCGTGGCCTCCTCGAATCGATGAACTCATCTTCCATGTTGAGAATTTCAGTGTCGTGCTTCTTACAAAAATCAGAAACCTTCTTCACAAAAGAATTCCATCATCCATCATCTCTTAACTTTTGTAATTGTTGCTTACTGGATTCCACTAATGAGACAGCATTTGCAATGTCTTGTTTTTTTTTTTTGTAATGCCATTGACAGATTCTCCGTGAGTCCCAGTATAAGCAGCATCAAGTGTAGATAGAACACAAAGTCAAAACTATGAATGTATTTGAGAAGACCATTTGCTTGACGCTTCTTGGTATTATCTATACTTTCATCCTGGACATACCCAAACACCTTAACCACAGAAGCAATAAGTCAACCAACCGCAACAACGTTTTATAATGAGAACCCCACCGTGTAGCTCCTGGTTTTTGAAGTGAAGACTCATGATTAATTCCAAGTTACAAAACTACAAGTTAATAAAAACACCATAAAAACAGATTATGAACATGTTACGAAATCTCCAATTTTACAATAACAAAACTGCTATATTAAACTATAATATAATAATATATTAAAAGCAAGAAATTCTTACATGGAAATTGGAATTTTCTGTGCTACTGACGGAAGGAGAAGGGAGACGAACGAGAGAAGTTTAATAGGTTTGTCCTTCTTCTTTTTTTCTATATTTACAGCAATAGAATTAGGTAAATTTGTATAATTTTAAATTGAAACTTAATTTTAGTATAAGCCCAACGAAACCCAGCTAGTTTTCATGATCTTTTTACTTAAAACTAGTGGATATCCCGGGCTACGCCCGGATGTTTTTTTTATAAAGTTTATATTTGCTTATGGTAATTATATTTTTAGTTATTCTTTCAATGGTTCTTGGTCATAATAAAAACTTTTGAATTCCACTGTAATTTGCTGTGATTAGTACTCCCTCTGTTGTGTATTTTAATTTGTTTGCTGTTATTTTGTTTGCTTTAATCTGTCTTGATGTGTTTATGTGCACTATTCTTTGTTGATCGCCGACAAAATTAGATTTTAAGGGTTGTGTACACAATGGCTGATTGGAAACTCTCCAGTTGAACCTTTTATTAATGTAATATTTAAGTTTGAACAAAAATTAAGAAAAATTAAAAAAAATACAACACAAACATGGCCGTAACAGAAGAAAATCATTTTGTGTTTAACGATCATGTGAAAACGTTCCCAATATATATATGATGTATCATGTTCCACAGCATCTGTCTCTCAGCTTTCACCAAAAAGTTACAGTTTACTAATTTAATTGATTTTCCTAAACCCTTCCATCTCATCGGGTGAAACCTGTGGCCAATTTCGCAAAGCATTAGGCCGATAATTGTGTAGGAGCATGCCAATAAAATGGTATTATTAGATAAGGAACTTATAAGAGAAACGCAAAAACTGCTTATATGCTTTCCATGTATGCTTTATTTGATGAATATATAGTTTATGACCTGCATATAAAAAATAGGTTTAACGGAACGGTAAGATTCTAAGCCTAGAAAAAATGGAAATTCTATTAAATTCTCAAACACCAATGATTGCAAATAGCATACTATATTACAGAGTAAAACAAAATTAATCCACTTTTAGCACAACTAATGATACCAAAGATTTCCCTACAAATCACAAACTGATGAGAGAAAAGGTACAATTTTACAGCGTCTAATTCACATAGATTACCAAAACGTACCTTGTCAAAGAATAATTTCAACTAAAACCATTGTCATTCGTAATGATGATTCCTCGGATTTATACTCTCTTGAACCACCTCCACTTTGAAGAGAGGAAGAATGTAAACGCACATTTTCATGAGCACTGCAAGAAATGTAGGAGAAGAAAACACATTAATCAGACCCACACCTGCGAGCTTATACATTAAACATAATCAGGAGAAAATTGATTTAGACAAATTAAAACTTCTTTACTCTGTTGACACCACCACTCACAGTTCTACTTCTATCAACCAAAAAATGGTGATTTGATATTTTCTGGGTTGAAAACAGAACCGTGACTGTATATTTGGTTGTCAAATTCGATTTCTAGTAAGAGAGAATGATTAGAGATACGTAAGGTTTATTACCTTGATCAATGATGGTTACGTTCTTGTTGATTGATTCAACCCCATCTCTGAAACAGACTTGACAACAACAAAGAGGAGCATTGTGAATATTCTATTGAAGAGGAGCTAGAGGCAGCCTCAAAGTTGAATGAGATTTTAAAATAACCCACTTCACCTGTTCGGTTCCGTTAGAGATAAATATTAACCGACTCACTTCTTTGAATTTCGCAGCATGACTTGCGAAATGATAGACATCTACCATTAATCTTCTGAATAGAAGGACATATCTGTTGTTGGAGAGAGCTACACAGAGATCATCTACGGGCTGCAGTCTGATCCTAGACGCAAAAACCTACATATTCTACACCAAGGAAAAAAAAATGTAAGAAGTTGCAAATTATTTTGCGGCTTAAGTCGAGCAACAATGGATCAAGAAGAATAAGCAACTTTGCAGGTTAAGCTTGTAAAAGTAAACTTGCAGACCTAAAACAGTGACTCAATGAGTCTAACTTTGAGAACATGATCGTAAGGACAATTATGACAGCCACAATGAGAGATAAGAACAATGAATGTAGAAACTTAGAAAAGACATTCACACATGTTCTTACCAAAGACGTTTAAGAAATTTCAACATAGCCAGACTCTCCACAACATTTTGATCAAAGCACAAATTTTTCAATCATAGAGACCTGCAAACATCCGCTAGAACCCAGTTGAAAAGAACGTAAGTGTAGTAAGGAGTCTAAGGACATTCAAAAGGTTGTTCTATTATTAAAAATATACATTTAAATAGTAAAAATTTGATTTCAGTTTGTAAGGGGGTTTTCTTCAAAACTGAAACAATAATACTAATTCAATCTTGATATAATCGCAGTCATAAGAATATAAGATTATATATCTATAATACAATCTAATTACCAATCAAGTTTGTTTTGTGGTGAAACCAGGAAAATAACCAGGGAGTGCTCTTGGTCATTAGCTAATCTTTACTAATTAAATACTCTTAGCTTCTTCGAATACTTGCATCGGTAGTCACTCTAATTCTGATAATTGCAGGGACTACTCAAGAGATCATTGCAAGAGATGCCTCATACTCAATCAAGTCAGTGAGAGACCAATTCTCCACATTTCTCCTAACATAAGAAGTTTTACATTTTGTTTTATTTTTGTTAGTTATATACAAAATTGAAATGCAACCTGTAAGATATAAAATCTCGGAGAATCACAGTCATTAAGCAAGTCCGAGAGGAAGAAATAACCGTGGAGGGAAAGAGTGTGAGCTCCGCCGCAAGTGAGAGCGCTAGTGTTGCGATCACTCAAGGCAGAGCAAACATGAGCTCTCCATTAGGAATCGTAGAACAGAGTTATTTTTTTACTGAAAGATAAACTTGGGTAATACAAAGAACTTATTTAATGGTCTGAACTTGTAATGAAAAAAATAATAGTCTTATAAGAATATGCAAATAGCCAAAAAACTTATAAAAAACACGCGGATTCAATTTCCTAAATATTTTTTAACATATCTCAAAATCAGTTAGTTGTTCATAGTTCTCTTGATCTTAAAACTTTTATACGATAAGCAAAGAGGAAAAAAAGTCGGGATTCTCAAACCTAGTTTTTCGAACCTCCTTCATGCAGTTGTTAAAGCAAATTTCTGTTATCCATCAAATATTGCTGACCATAAAGAAGAACAAAAAGAGTGTTAGTTTCACGTCTTACACTCTCAAAATCTCAATCTGCATATCATATATTATATAGAACGACACAGTCAGGGCATTTAATCAATCAAAAAATTTCACGAATCTGTTTATCTGGTTGTATGAACATTGACATGAAAGTTGGAAACTTACTTCTCCCAGATTGCTTGTATGAGAGTTGTCAATTATCTCACGATTTTCCAATATCTTCTAAACATCCTCCTTTTATTTGCATCTCAATGTGAGGCACGTATCAAAATCCAAAGCAAATATGAACCACAAAATATGGGAAGAAATGGGAGTGGTAGACAAAAACTAACTGAAATAAGGAAGGAGACAAAGAACTCACAATATGTAGAGTGGTTGAGTTTCGAAATCAGCCAAGCTTTGACCTGTTCCTTGGTCCCCCCATCTCTGTCAAACTCAATGTTTGGACATTATGACGATTTCATTAGTGTCAAAATTATAAATAAATTAGTGTTTGAACCTGTTTTCATTTCTTCGTCTTCCCCACTGCAAACATGTAACTGAGACTCCAATTCTTATTTATTCCCTGAGAAGAAAATCAGTGCTCCGACCATGAGATTGGGATCTCAACCATGTCAAATCAAACTATACCAATTTGAAGATACAAAGCTTGAGTAATATTATTCTTCAAAATTCACAAATAATTTTTATCCCTCTTGAAGAAGGATACAATAGTGAAAACACACCAACCTTTGTGCAAATCTATGGAGTAGGGTTATCCACAGTTTCTCGAGCATATACATCTCTGCTTCATAAAAACTATACAATTCACCTAGTCAAGAGAAGGAGTAATTCAAGCATAACTGAACCAATCTCAAAGAAGATTATATTTAAGAGATTGTGGAAGATATATAAGCTAATTAAGAGAGATGTAATGTAAACCTTCATTAATTGATGAAGCCGAGATCTGACCCTTACCGAAAGATCTCATGCGTTCAGCTCTGTTTCTGTTTGGGTCAACGTCAAGGTCATAATCATCATCATGCGACTCGATGCTTCTAAAATTGGGCTGATGTGTTTACATGGGAGGAAAGAAAAACGCAGATCTCAGAAACCCATCAATTGAAGAGAAGTATAAGAAGGAAGGCGATAGCTTACCAATGATTTGTCGGATTCTACAGCGTCGTAGATTTTTGAGTGTGGAAATCGTAAAAACCAGGCAACGATTTTTGGATTTTTGAGTGCCGGATTCTAATGTCAGGCTACGTCCAGCACGGCGGGATCAGATCGTACGGCGCCGACGCCGAGCGAGCCACCGCTGCGGCGGGGAGTCTCCAAAACCTAATCGAAGAATGGGAGAGCGGGGAAAGAGGCGAGAGATGCAATAAAAGTAAGGCGGGAAGTGTGGGAATCGTGGTGAGAGATCCGCTGAAACCGCCGCCGAAGACGAAGCTGGTGGCGAAGAACGGGAAGCTGGAGGTGTAGGAAGAGGAAACAGCGGTGTGACCGAACGGGACGAAATTTGTTATGACGGCGGTGGATTTTCCGGAGCTGGAGGAATCGGTGCTGGTGATTGAACTATGGGAAGCTATGGGATATGAGAGGAGCTTGAAACTGAAGAGATCGGGGCCATGTGGGAGACGATGAGTTGAGGATCTAAACTTTATACTCTAGTCTGAGCCAAAACGTTTTATATGAGGAGGAGGTGTACAGATGCGATAGCTAATTCTGATAGGATTTGATGACGTGGATAGAGTCTACAACTTTAGTTTTTTAGCGAGAGAGTTTATAGCTGACGTGGCACCTCCAGAAGCATTCTGAAATGCTGAGTTGGACAGCTTTAGGAGCCCCAAATTGCTACTTTTATTATAGTAGATTTTAGAATAATATTTCTAGGGTGTCCATTATTATTTTTAAACAGGGTCATTAATTTTTTGATTAAAGTAATAATTAAAAATAAAATTAGTGGGGGTCAACTGACCACCCTAAGCCCTTACTGCCTCCGCCTCTGCTCCAACCTAAATACAAGTTTCCTGGTAAATGAAGTGTCAAACAAGATACCACAGCTTTCTCCTAATCGAGAATGTATTTACGTTTTGAACGAGATTTTGGAAATAGGGCTATAATGGAACGAAATAGTTACCCTATGTTTATCGAAAATATGACAGATATATTGGACTAATAAATTTTGATATAAACCACGAAAACATATGAATATCTAAATTTAAATAATGAATTCGAAGTCAAGATTCTAGTTTTGGTCCGCAATTGTTACAATAGAGAAAAAAACAGTAGTGTAGTTAATGCAGATAGTAAAAAACAAACAGTGTAGATAAAATATTGGATGCTGAAATTAAATAGTACAGTTAAAAAACAATACAGTACAAGTGGATTTTTTTAATTTTTCTCAGAGATACAGTATTTACCCTGGTAGTTTTTTCCACTAATAACCGTGAAATATTGAACCAAACTCCAGACTAATTTGTGCTTCTTGAATGTGTTTAGGTTTGTTTTAAAATAAGAATGTATCGGAATTAAGCCCTTTAACAAAAAAAAAGAATGTATCGGAATTGGTATGCGCGAGCGTGGAAAACGTTGAAAAACAAAAGCTAAAATTGTATCGATCCCTTATAAAGCTACGGGACACAGATGCTAGCTTTCGCACCAAGTCTTTGTTGCATTACAAGTTAACAACCAAGTTCGATGCAAATAGTTCAAGTTCGGGCTTATTTTGCTTCAAATGGGCCTAGTCGTTGGGTTTTGAATGAAATACAGGCAGATACAAATGAGTACGTACAACTCGCAGAAATTGAGGAATATATAAATATAAAATAAAAAGTACTTATCATAGAGTTGATTATTCGTTTAAAATACGCATCTTCATAAATAGATCGTATTAGAATAAGGCTGACGAAAGCCTCATCTCTCTACCCGATCAAGATTTCAAGAAAGCTAAAGCTCGCTAGTGACTGCTTAATTGGACAAACGCCTTTTCTTTCTTTAGAATTTATATTTCAATATTTCTTAACTTAAAACAAATTCTTTAGGAAAAAGAAGAAAATAAATATATTTCAATGAGCAAATAAATTATTGCTACTAAGTACTAATACTACTAATGGCAAAAGTGACGATGGCGTGATCCGTCTAAATTCCAAACATGCTTATTTTGGTTGTTCATATATGTAATATGTTGATTTAGAAAACCATAAATTTTAGACTGGATTTCAACTTTATAAAATCGGAACCTACCGCCTACGTTAAACCGGACATAAAAAACCCAGCTCAGCCAAAATCATATTGGATGGACCGGTTAAACCAGTCACAACATTTCTATTGAATATTAGTTTCAACAATGCGATATTTATCCAAGATAATTTGATATGTGTGGGTGGAATTATTTATGGTGAACTAGTGGAGTTTCAAAGAAAGATAAATATCATACATTAGGACTAGAGTCTAGAGAGAGTCGCATAATTAGCGGTGGAGAGGTTGCAGGATGTCGCTATAGACGAGTATATAATCTTATCTCTTAAACTAACCGAAAAAACAAATGAATGTTACTGTATTTAATTAGCCTAAAGGTGCTAGCATTATTTTATTGTTGATGTAATATTATTGCAATAGATGGATCATAACTTCATAAGTCATGGTGTTCGTAACGTTAAGAGAGAATGGTCAGGAGAATATCCAGATTACTCCTTAATGCTCTTTAACAAGTAGGCTTCTCCTCATTTACAGAGAAGCCATGCGCTGTTTCACATACGTACAAAAATACAAATATGTGTTGCATGTTATTTATATATGAATTAGAACAGATGCGTAGTTGCATAGATAAAAACATAAATTCCCACATTTGAAGTAAAATGAAACCATATACAATAAATAATACACTCACTGCTTATTGATTTTGTAATAACTAAAACCATAAATCTCGCCATAACACATGTGCATGTATGATTAAGCCATAAGCAGAATCAAGCATTAGGGCTAAACCACTTGGGTAACAAGTTTTTAATTATGCCAATGGAAGAACATGTTTAAGAAGATTAATTCCTTAGCAAATTGAGATGAAAGATAACCTCTACGGCTCAACTGCATGTAGATGTGTATGCATGGGAAATGTTTACATTTAGAGTGGAGACGCATGCAATGCAATCAAACAAAGTTGAACCAAGTACAGTACAGATCATAGGATTCTGAAGTTATTTATGATGAGGAAAGAAAGAAAGAAAAAAAGATAAAATTGTGGGACCAAAAAGGGTCTTATCTTAAAATTGTTAAGTGCGTATGCCTTCGCAAGTCATGAGCCAAAGGAATTGAAGGGGAAAAAAATCTGACTTAGTGGAGTGGCCATAGAGGAAGTGGTGGCGTCCACGTAACTCAGTCTTATATCTGTCTGCTTACTTCACTCTAATCTCTTGAGAATTTTTGGTTCCTCCATTACAGAGACACCTTAATAAAGTAGAGCCGATCCATGAAAATTTTGCAATTTTACACAATTAAACATTCGTGAGATTACTTTTTCTAGTATAATCTAAGAATAGATACGACGACCAAACCCAACTAACAAAAATAATAGTATTTACCTTTATTTAATGTAATCATCTACTATCTACTAATGGTATTATTCCAAATGTATCACTCTAACTGACCCTCCTTATCTACCGCATAATTTAAGTGATCAAATCCAACTACTAATTAATTACTCGATGGCTCAGATCCATATGCAGTATTAGCTTTCAGATTATGGTGTGAAGAATTTTACTATTATATAACTATAACTATATTGGACAGTGGGGACAATTCGAGAATCTGAAAGCAACAGGCAAAAACATTAGAACCCCGAATCTTTCCACACCATAATATTATTACAAGCACAACCACATAATCTTTGAGGGGGGGTTAAGTTACAAAACCAACTGTAGAAAACCATATTAACAAGTTTGTTTTCCTTTATTTTTCTTCTTTCGAATAAGCTAAATGTTAAGATTATAATTATCGGTACCTGTTATCGCCCATGTAAATTCCGTAGTGACCTAGTAGATGCAATTATTGAGAATCAATCCATAATGGCATGTAAGTTCCCTTTCTTGAAAAATAAAAAGAGAAGAGAATCAGTTCTTGCTCTCAAGTTTCTCTACCAAAAGAAATAAAATCGAAATATAATATTTGAAGAACCAAATAATTCATACTATACCATGATTATTTCAGTTTCAGTTGTCTAGACTGCAACGTTAAATGACCAGATCGTAATTTAGGAGTAGGTTTGAAATCAGTATAATTTTTTTTTTCACGGCCCTAAAAGTAGGATCAGCCCGAGACTTCAATAAGGTTGGACCGATCTGTCAATGGGTTTTAATTCCCATGTACATACCAAAACCGGATTTGTTGTTAGCGTTTCGGCATATTTTTGTTTAAACGTCAAGACAATGCAACATCAATCAAAGTATAATTCTCTCAGATTCCTGTAGGTCATTTTCGGAGTTTTCCACAGAACAAAACAATTTGAAGAATCTTGGGAACTCTTTGCCAATTAGAGATATATACAGAGAAAAGAAGAATATTTATTTATATACTCTTTATTCTCTGCTTCTATGGACCAGCACACCAGGTACTTTCACACACACACACAGAGTCAGAACCCTCTCTACTCTACAATTCATGCATCTCATCCTATGTTCAAGATTTCGCTAATCGCTAATCAGGCGGTCGGTCACCGATTAGCGATTTTTCAAAAATCGGTGATAAATCAGAGATTAATCGGGGTAGAATTTTTACTATATTTTAATATATTTTTAAAATTATATATATATAAAAAACATTAATACTAAAATCTTAAACTCATACAAAATATTATATTAAACATTTTTACCAATTCACGTATAATAAAAAAAAGTAAAAATAGTCTTGATCATATAGAGAACATACAAAAAAAATAACTAAAGAGTAACTTACTAATTCTTCAT
The DNA here is from genome assembly GCA_026724425.1 of Erythrophleum ivorense. NCBI lineage: Eukaryota > Viridiplantae > Streptophyta > Magnoliopsida > Fabales > Fabaceae > Erythrophleum > Erythrophleum ivorense. The sequence goes on along the minus strand of JAIUCV010000071.1, from coordinate 5,636,566 downwards.
CTTTATGTTCCTCAATGATCAAGTTGTCCATAAATGTATATTAAAAGATGGTAATTTACTAATTGTTCATCTTATTTTAGGTCAGTTTCATTTTTTTAAACACATGGCAAAGCAAAATAAAGTAAATGGGCTTTAATTTTTTAATCGAATAAAATGGCCCCAAAAAATTTCTGATTAATCGGCCGATTATTTGCAATTAATCGGTCAAACCAGTCAAACCACGGTTGATCGATTTGTGATAACGATTAGGGAAAATCGACTCGGTCAGCACCCGATTAGCGATTCAACAGCCGATTAATCGTCAAATCGGCCGATTTTTTGAACAGAGATCTCATCTATCTATGCCACATAAATTGCACACGTGAGCATATATGCAAGGTTAATGAAATTCCATGAAACCATATGGTAATAAAGATATGTATCTTAAGAACAAGTATTATATCATTAGATGTTCCTAGTTTCTTGAAAGATTATGGAGTAACAAGATCTAAACTTTCCTAGACATAAAAACAGAGCACCAAGAGGCAAATAACAAAGCCAAGCCAAATCAAACTGGCCTTTCTCATCTAAATAAATAATTTAGTTGGGTGTTTAAAACGAATCCAAAATCCTAGAAATAATATCTAAGTATCTGACTTTCGATCTCAAGTGCTGCTGCTAGAGATACAAAAGGCCACTTATCAGACACCCATAACAATTCGACCCCTTTTGCTATATGCTTTTTAATTTCCTCCTTTCTCCTTTTTTCTTCTTCTTTCTTTGCCTTTTGTAAGCTTCTACAGTGATATCTACATTAACCTTTAATAAAGTCAAGGGACAAACTGCAATCATAAACTCATAAAAATAGTAAAAAAGATTGTGTAGAGCCTTCTTTTACTCTAACAAAGATATATATAATTCTTCAATATATTGCTACAAACCTTGAGACTAAAGAAAACTAAAAAATTTGTATACTTATTTGTTTTTAGATAACAACTGGATCATATAATTCTCCACTGCTGCTTGATATTTTACTGACACGCGAGAGAGGTAGTGCAATTGAGACCTGCCAAAGAAAATATAAGAAAGTGTTCTTATTGCAACACACAAGAAGACAAAGAAAAGGCAGAATTAATGGCAGTGTTACATCAGTATACATCAATCTTCTATTGTCGATCATTTCCTCTTTCTTTTAAAAATAAATAAATATATGCTCTAATGGCTTGATGGCTTGATGGCATCATAAAAACAAGAGACCCCACATTATCATCAGCATAATCTCTCACCATATGGACGGTAACGATTAGAAAAACAAATCATTAGAGAATTTTAATAAATGTGAGTGTTATATCGCGTAGACACAACACAGTGTTCAAGATGGCTTATATAAATATTGGCCACAAGATGCCATACGTTCCCATAAACCAAGCTGAGAAAGTGAGAGTAACATTTCTATAATTCAGAGAGATAGAGAGTAAGAGAGAAGAAAGAGAGAGAGAGAGAGAGAGATGAAAACAGTGCTGCAAGAAGAGTACCGTAAAGGACCGTGGACAGAACAGGAGGACATCCTGTTGGTCAACTTTGTCCACTTGTTCGGAGATCGAAGATGGGATTTTGTAGCGAAAGTTTCAGGTTTGAAGGTGGAGGGAGAAACATAAGAATAGGTATAGGCTTGTTATTTAGGAAAAAAAAAATGGGTGGTCTTTGGAAAGGACCTTCCATTAAAGATATGACCTGGTTTTGGTTGTAGGTTTAAACAGAACAGGAAAGAGTTGCAGGTTAAGGTGGGTTAATTACCTTCATCCTGGTCTCAAACGTGGTAAGATGACTCCACAAGAAGAGCGTCTTGTCCTTGAGCTTCACGCCAAATGGGGAAACAGGTCAGCAAGAAACACACACAAAAAAAAACTGTTAATTTATATCTCTCTCTCTCTTTCTTTTTCTTATAAAGTATGAAACTCTGGAACTTTTTTTACGCATGCAGATGGTCGAAAATCGCTCGGAAAATGCCGGGAAGAACAGATAACGAGATCAAGAATTACTGGAGGACTCATATGAGGAAGAAGGCTCAAGAGAAGAAGCGTCCTCCTCCTATGTCTCCGACTTCCTCATCTTCAAACTGCTGCTCATCGTCTATGACCACTGCAACTACTCAAGACAGTGGAGGATCCAATGGGAAAATGAATCAAGAATGCGAAGACGAAGGATACTACTCGATGGACGACATATGGAGAGAGATTGATCAGTCTGGAGCAAACATTATCAAACCGGTGAAAGACATGTACTACTCAGAGCAGAGCTGTTACTTGAACTTCCCTCCTCTGGCTTCTCCGGCATGGGAAAGCTCCTTGGAGTCTGTATGGAACATGGATGCAGATGAAAGTAAGATTATGTCTTCTTTTGCTATTGATCAGTTTCCTATCAGTTTTGAACATGGTAGATCGTCGTGGTCGTCTTTAGTCTAGGATTTTGATTCATTTGGAATGTTTGTTTATATGTGCAGCATATCTATATAGTAGTTTTCCATGACTTACATCACCACCCAATGTACTAATCTCATGTGTAGTCATCATCATCATCCTATGCCTCTGTTTCCTTCAAATTAAATATGTTAGTTTGTAGAATAAGTGAAAAAAAGAAGAAGTCATATCCGTCTTTTCTTCCTTAGAGAAATGCTTTTTCATGGATACTATGTGTAATATATACAAGTCAGAACTTTACTTCCAAACTGAATAGACTTTTAAAGTTTCTGTGAAAGTTTGTATAGAAATTAATGTTGATCTGTCAGAAAGTCATGGGTGAGAGTATCCATTATTATAAAAGAAAACCCTGAGGAGTGAAGGAAGAAAAATGGAATTAAGCAAGTAGCATTATGCTGAACAAGGCATATACATCTGCTAAATAATCAAGAGAATGTGTTTGACTTGTAAAGATTAAGCCAACTTTGTAAGAAAAAAAAAAAGAATGTATTCTTCTGCTTTATCATCTTATTGAACAAATCGAGTATGTTTTTTTTGTTCTGTTTAAGTAATTGCTCCATGATAAAAGATCAGTTTCCCACTCTTTAGTCTTTATGGTAAGATATCCTTTTTTATTTCTTTAAAAGCCACTAAGAGATTGCAGCTTCAGCTTTTCCTTTATAAACTGTTTAAAAATTAAATGGAAAAAGGAAAAACAAAAGGAAGAAAAAGATGGCTGCTTAAAAGTATGCAAGCAACTATTATCAATTAAGAAAAAGGAGAAGTGAGCCTAGTTGATAATCAGCTCATTAATAAACAAAAGAAGTAAATGATAGAATAAGCAAATATGAAATGACTGGCTGATTTCCACCAAACAAGAAGTATTCTGAATCTTTCATAATGTGATTTTAATAGGCATATAATAACTTGGTGATTTGGAGATAACAATTAAGAATATATCTTTCATAATGTGATTTTACCTGCCTACTTTACCCCACCGAGAACAATAACAAATGGATAGATAAAATACGATCCACAGACTGAACATCTCAACTATTTTAAGTCGTAATCATACACAAATCATTCATAAATATTATAAGCAAATATCCAATAAGACCATCTCCTTCTTTTCACCCAAAGTTATTGGAAGATTATGTAAAAAGGGCAGGGGATATAAATCCAGGCATATATTGAATCAGCAGGAGATTATGAAAATAATTATTCATAACAGTGCAATCAACTTCAAAGAAACGAATAGAAACTTTATAACTAGCAAAAAAGTGTTTAACAATAACCTACTTCTAGCTCTAGGGCTGATTTTCAAGTTACCAAATCGACCTATATGAGATCGTCGCGATTCATGAATACCGGTCAATGTCAAATCCGTCAAATTTTGGTATAAGCTTGATTGATTTGGTGATTGAAGGCATAGAAAATCGAGTGGAGAAAAAGCGATTTTGTTGTTTTGTTGTGTAAAATATATTTAAATTTATCCACCATGAGCTAATAAAATAATAAAAGAAAAATTTAAAATTTAAACCAAATAGTAAAAAGAGTAAAGACTTAAAAACAAGGACTAAGTTGTAAATTATAATTAATTAGTATTATTCACTGAAGTGAGCAAGTCTGGGATTTGAGCTTCATTATAACAGGAAGATAAATATCTTCTATATAGTTTGAGGTTAAATCGAAACTAAAATAAGTACCTGAGGGGCTCTTCAGTGTAAAATATGTAAATATTTAATTCAGCGCCTAAGAGCATGCACATCAAAAAACATGATTTGGAACTCTTTAACATTATTAAATAATAAAAATATTATTAGTTTAATTGTAGAGGTTTAATAAGAATTTTAGAATTTGTAGCTTTGCATTGAAGAGTTCACGATGGGTTCTACAATAATTTTTTGAACAAGCAGAAAAACAAAATCAAGTTTTAGTTTCTGCATTCTGTCAAATCATGATTCATCATAAGTTTTCTTGATGTCATTACCTTGTTCGTATTCCAAAGCTTGTAGTATCATCTCAAGCTTATCAAAATCTTTAACAACTTTGGCTTCAGGTGAAGAGTTTGCTTCGTATTCTCTCCAAAGCTCAGCGATTTCATTAGCTGCAATGACTATATATATATATACATTGTCATGCAAAAGAACATCGAAGATAATAATGTCTTCAGAAAAAGAGAAGAGAACAAACCTCTTTCTCCTCCACCCAAGAGTTTGCACATGTGTTCAAGTGCTTCGCTTTCTCTTCGACTCTTCTCTTCCAGACTCCACAAGAAGGTGTAGTGTCTCCTACAACGGCTGCTCAACAACAATAATCGAATTCAACTATCAGCGCTAAAATACCTCCTGATGAAAAAAGAGTTGACGATTATACTCTCTATGAGTTAAAGAACTAACCTTCTGCAATGTCATGAACAATTGCCATTATCATGCATCTGAAGAAATCAGAGCCATAAGACCCATCTGATACATGTGATCAGCTATTGATTCTGGATTTTTAACATCCCTTTTAACCCATCCAGCTCTTGGAGTTGTCTATTTCAAGAAACAGGAAACAAAAACTCACTTAAGATCAACAGGACAAAAAAAACTTTCACATCTATAAGAATTTGAGTCATCACAGATCATCAAAGTAACCACATAGCTATAAATCGTTTCAATTTTAGAACGAACTGTAGATTCCAATACAATCCGTCAACAAGAACATCAACAATTGATTCACAGAAACCAATCGACTTATAATATATAGTAACAAACCTGAGAAATTTGCGGAGGAATCGATGGAGATCGAAGAAGAAGAAGTCACGGAAACGACGATACAGGACAGAGGAGAAGAAGAAGATTTCGATCGAATTAAACCAAGAGATCAGAGACAAAGGAGAGAAATCAATGGAGTTCGTAAAAGAAGAGGTTTCGGCTTTGGCCAAGAAGAAGAAGGAGAAGGAGAAGAAGAAGAAGAAGACCGTCGACCAAGGAGGAGCGGAGATCGAAGAAGAAGATTTTCGAGCAGAAATTCGGATCGACAAAGAAGACGGAGAAAACAAGAAACAGAGAAGTTTGAAGAGAAATAAAAAAAATAAAAACAACACAGGAAAAAAAAAAAGGCGGGGCATTTTCATGGCAACACGTGTAAAGTTGAGAGAGGTAGAGGCGTCTTTAGAAGGCCTTCCGGGAGAGGCGTCTCTTTCTTTTCTCTAGGCCACATGGATATGTTTTTATTTTTTATTTAAATTTGGGCTTCAGAGACGCTGTTGGGCTCTACGATGTGCTTGCTCTAACCGAAGTTACTGTACGAGTGACTCAGGGCCACACACTCACACAAACATGTGACGTCATTCGAATCTTAATCCGCCGTCAAAATGCTATTCAGACGAGCAAGCCGTCGTATTTCATATCGCCTATCGGCCAGATAAAGGGTGCTTTTTTTTTTTTCTCATCGGAGATGTCGCCGTTCGTGAAGTCTTATCTCTTTGCTTACAATTTTCTCCAAGCTTCAGCATGGTTCGTCTCTTTCTCTCTTTCTCTCCTTCTGTCTCAATTCTCGTTGTCACTCTCTTGCCATTTCCGTCGTTTATTCATGAGATTTGTGTTTTTCGGCAGGACGATTTCGCTTCTGAGTATCCTGAACAGCGCTATATCGAACAAGACAGTCAATGTCGCTTACTCTTCCGCTGGATATTTGATAAGTGAGAATAAACTTCTTCTTCTTCTTCTTCTTCTTCTTCTTCTGCTGTATCTCTTAATATCTTTTTTCGATATTTGGCGCTTACTCTTCTGCTGGATATTCGTTTTCCTCGATTGATGGGTTGATGATTTCTGAAAAATGATCTCTTTTGTGGGTTTTTGATTGGTTCAGATGTGATGCAAACTGCTTCTTTTCTTGAAGTTCTTCATGGAGCCATTGGTAAAATGCTATCGGAATGATTTGATGGTTTATTGATTTTTCCATTTTTGAATGATTATCGATTGAGAGACTGATTGATTCTCTCTGAATTTAAAAGGAATTGTCCCGAGTGGATTCTTGTCTCCACTGATGCAATGGAGTGGAAGAACACACTTCATATTGGCTATTGTTGGACAGATTAAAGAGGTTCGTTGTGGTATTTACTCCTAAGTCCTAACCAAAAAGAAACAAGTTTCAGCAATGTAATTCTGTTTTCACATTCATCTCTTTTTAGGTCCAGGATTCGCCATGGTTGTCAATAACACTTGTAGCTTGGTGTATCGGCGAGGTGAGTTTGATCTCTTCACATTAGTCTTATATCAATCTTTAAAGTTTGTGACAGTTGAAAAGATACATGTTTCCTCAAATGTTCTGGTCACTTTTGAACATACATTAGCAGTGATTAGAGTAGATTAAGAGAGAAATCTATTAGCAATGTCTAGGATGTTATTACATTCAAATAGTTGTGTTATCTTTTGAAAGATGTGTTTAGCTGAGTGATGGATTTGGATGCAGATGATCAGATATCCTCACTATGCTTTAACTTGCCTTGGTACATGTCCCTATTGGCTAACCTATCTCAGGTACTATATCGTGCTTTACGTAGTGTTTTCATCTGAAACATTTTTGGAGTTGAACAGAACAGATTGCAAATGTTTTTTTACCATCCAGGTACACAGGGTTCATCATGATCTATCCAACGGGGCTAATGGGTGAATGTGAGTGCTTTAAAGTGCATATTGTATTACTCTCTGAAGCCTGAGTTCTTCTTTCATTTCTCCTTGTTGATGTTGACTATGTTTTGTGCAGTGTTGATCATGTACAAAGCGCTTCCACTTGTCAAAGAAAGGAATCTTTATGCTAATTTCTTCTCTGTTTTCCCCTTCACTTACTACGGTTTCCTTTGGGTAATATTCATCCCTAACTTCTACTTCTTCTTCTTCTTCTCCTTCAACAAAACCTTTTTGGCTTATAAGTGTCGTTTATGGATTTGTATCTTAATGAAGCTGTGTGCACGTTATGTTTCAAGCAGCGTTTTCTAGATTGTGTTTCAGAAAACGTCCATTTTCCTTAATCTTCCTGGTCTCACACAATCTCATTTTATTAGATATCATCATTAGCTTTTCCAATAACCAACCATTTTGATCTGTCCATGGCATTGTTTTGTTCAGGCCGTCCTCTTGGTATACCCGTTCCTTTGGATGAAGCTTTATCTGCAGCTCTTCAAACAAAGAAAGTCCAAGCTTGGAAAAGCAGACAAGAGAAAGAGAAGGTGAAATGATTCAATCATGAATCTTCTCCTGATCAGGTATGTGTATCTGTGCACTAACTTGTCCCCAACAAGTCAGAAGAATTTAACAAACTTACGTTTTCAGTCTAAATAATTAAAAACCAGAAAGTTCGTCTTCAGTCAAAACTAATTTAATGATTTTAGTTTTTTGGTCGACGAACCAAATTATGTTCCTTGTATTTAATGGAACTATATGCTTTCCTCTGCTGCAGCTTTGATTACCGGTCAACAACTCGTGCAACTCAAGGTATGTGTTCGCAATTAATATTGAAAAAGGCGCTCCATCTTTAAATGTAATTTTTTAGAGAGAAACGACTCAAACCCTTGGACCGACTTTAATTCTTGAGTACGTTGTTATCAGAGAAAGTTCTTATTTATTGGCCGGAACCACCGATGATAATAACTAAAAGTTTGTGATTATTGTTGAAAAAGTAAATCATCTTAGACTATCGCCACGATGGTTCTTTTGATTCACATGTGTTTCCTTGTAACACTCTTCTTTAATCAATTGAAGAAAATATCGTGTACTTATTTGTCCAATTTATTATGGATCAAAATTAATGTATGGTGAAGAGAAAACTACTACATGCTAATCACAATTGTCATCTGCTGAACCGACTACAATAACTTTTTAAATTTCAGTTTCCGTGAAACGTCTTTTTAAAAAACGGAGTTGAGCATGTTATCGGTAGATAAAGTCCTTCTAATTGTCAATCAAATATGGTTGGAGCTGAACCATCCGACAGCAAAAATGGTTGAGACTGAAAAAAAAGCAAATTGTGCCAACTGTTTCTGGACCACGACCATTCTAAATATGGAACGATTGATCGTTGGGAGAGTCAGGAAATATATTTTATGACAAAACTTTTGAAGATAACTTCAAATTGATTGGATTTGTTAGTCAAAGCATTTAGTATCGTCAAGTCGACTTTTAGACGAATCAGTCAAAAGTGAAGACACGTGGAATAGGTTTGATTTTAAGGTCCAAGTCACGAAAGATGAGTGTTGTCCACATATGACTTGTACCACTGTTGCTATGTGGTATGTGCCGTCCAAGAAAATGCCAAAATCACGAGTTCCGCAAGCTTGATAGGCCAACTAAAAAAACTAATGTAAAAATAAGTATAGCTCACAGAAAATAGTAAAAACTACCACTATAGTTTATTTGTCGGGTTTGTATATAGAGTAGGATTTAGGAGTCTCAAGGTTGTTTCTCCTTGTCATTTTATGGTATGTGTTTTTATTCAGTTAACTACAGTTTTTGGTTAGGTTTCTCTCAAGTCTTTTTATTCATTGAATACTAGTGTCTATATGTCGTGCTGACCTGCTGTGCATATGGTCGGTCATATTATATGTTTTTACCATTAAAGTTTTCTTTCTGGTAATATATCATCATTTTTTGCTAACTCATACAAGGTATATATATACTAAGAGAACAGAACAGATAATTTTGTAATGTCCTAGGAATCCTTATAGGTCTGCATTGCTTTAAGAGGAAAAACGACATCAAGCAAATTGTGAGCCGAGAGGCGTTTAAGTGAAATTTATAATACTTGAAGTGGTGAAACATTGAAATTCTTTTATGAATTAAAGAAAACATTGAAAATCATACCACGAAGCTCGATCTAAATTAAAGCTAGCTAATGTAAGGAATAGTACCTAACTATTGTATATAATAAGTGAAGGTATACATTTATCGCAGGAAAGGCAAATGGCGCATTAATATATCAAATATATTTCTTGGGCAGTCAACAAGCCAATCTAGTACAATTATTTAATTAATGAGTTCACATACAAACAAAAATGCATATAGTACAATATACTGCGACCTATATTGGACCTGTCTGAATTTACATATCTTTTTGTAAGTTTGCTCACGAGAATCCGCTGCAGATATTTGGTAATTAAATGGAAATTACGTTTGTAGGAATCTGTAATAAGTCAATTCAGTTTACTATTCTCAAAGGCAAATTCTTATATACTTTTTACCCATTTCCAAGCCTTATGATGATCAAATTGAAATTTGTAACCGCTTTAACCCAAAACAAAAAACTTGTAACCATATTACTCGTCTAAAACTTTGAATAAAATAGTGACGTTTAATAAAAAAGACTTCCTTTGTGTCATGAAAAAAAAAAAAAAAAAAAAAAAAATATATATATATATATATATATATATACACTTATACCGGTCCGAAACAACCACAACAATCACTCTAAGGGGTCATTCTTAGTCTTAAATCAGAGTATAACAAAAACACAGACGACACTGATCAATGGACGAGTTATATTCTTCTATCTGGCTTCATCAAGAGGTATCATTACATTTTCTGTTTTGTGGTTCGTCCGTCGTGTTACTTTGATTTTTTTCCGTTATGAATTATTGCTTGAAATGCAGATCATTGATGAGATGAGGCAGAATCTTCAGAGCACTCTGTTTGAGCTAGAGACGTTGAAAATGGAAGCGAGTGAGAAATCAAGAACACACAGAGAAGAAGTCAACCACCTTCTCAATCTCCTCAAGTTCACTCAACAAGAACGAGACGAAGCTAAACAACAATTATCTCAATTTCTCATCCAAACACAAATCCCAAATTCAAGAAGCACCACCGAATCAGTCAGCTTCTCTCATGATGGATCTTCTTCTCCTTCATCCTCAGAACTCTCCAGCTTCCTCAGTATTCATCCTTCTCAGCCGTCCATGATCATCGAAGATCCAACGGCTCATAATCACCAGCTCGATCCTCTAGACGTTCTCGTGATGGGGAAAGCTTTTCCGGAGACGGGAAAGCTTTTGCAGGCGGTGGTGGAGGCTGGACCGCTTCTTCAAACGCTTCTCGTGGCGGGACCGCTTCCAAATTGGGTAAACCCACCGCCTCAAACGCAATCGCAGCGTTTTGATTTACCTCCTCCGACTCCTATCTCGTTCAAAGGGTCTGACTCTGATGTTAATAGTAGCGGCGCGTCGGGGCGATGTGATTCTCTGACGTGTTCTGGTTCGGTTATGAGATTTGGGTTCGGTTCGAGTTTGGTTATCGATCAATCAATGTTAATTGGAAAGAGACAGAGATTAGAGTAGCGCATGAATCGATCGTTTTACGAAATTTATCAGAGCAGTATTGTAAGTTGGGTGATTATTTTTGTCCCTTCTTTATGATTCTATCTCCGGTTCGACTAATTCGGTTATTGTGTCAAGTCACGGTTTCATAACCACTTTTATCACTTATTGGAATTGAAAAATGTGCTAGATTTTAGTCGGTTTGTTTTTAATTTCAAGAGTGAAAGAAATAAAATTTGTTTTCACTCATTTTTTTACACAAATATTTGTCTTCTCAAAATACATAAATTTGCTTCAGTCCTCTCAAATGTAAAATTTGTTCAAAATCAAAAGTCTTTGTTTACATCACTTGTGGCTAGATTTCGAGAGTTTGAAAACAAAAAAACTAGACTTAAACCAATGATAGGCTCTTGCTGCAAACCTTCAATACTTGGTATCTCCCAAATCTTCTTCGTTTTTATCAACAGCCTATTATGGCCAAGTCAAGCCAAAGGCTGATCGATATCAGAGATATAAACGTGACCCATCTTCTTGCGTTTGGTCTCCATGTATCTTCTGTTCTCCATGGTGATTGGTGTCACCACCGGCACACGACCAACTACGGCGAGTCCGTACCCTTTCAGTCCCGTGAACTTCGCCGGGTTATTCGTCATCAGCCTCATTGTTCTCACTCCTATGTCCCGAAGCATCTACGTTTAAGACCATATAACAATATATCCAATAAAATGAAGATAACGTGGACTTTACGTTTCTATCCAATAACCAAACCGAATAAAAATTTGATCTGGTAATATGGCTGACCCGAGCACCGATACCGTAATCACGAGCGTCAATGGATAGTCCGAGTTCAAGATTGGCCTGAACAGTGTCGTGTCCTTGGTCCTGTAAGTTATAAGCTCTAAGCTTGTGACCAAGACCAATGCCTCTTCCTTCGTGGCCACGAAGATACACAACAACTCCTCTTCCCTCTTTCTCGATTATCTCCATGGCTAACTCCAACTGTTCACCACAGTCACACCTTCCCGAACCAAAAATGTCTCCGGTTAAGCACTCCGAGTGTACTCGTACCCAGTGGCGGATCTACGTGGAGTGGGGGTGTGTCACATGCCCCATGCTAACTTTATTTCTGTTAGTTTGTATAATAATTTTTTAAAAGTAAATGTAGCATATTGGTTTGATTTCATCAATGTTGCTCCATATTCCCATGGTTCGAACCGTGCTCTATGTTTCATAGTTGATGTTTTGTCATAAAAAATTAAATCTAATTATTTATTTTCTAATCATTCTTTCAAATAATTTACTAAATAAGTTATATATTATTTTATATGTTCTTATTCATTCTTATATATAATTTACAATTTTTGCATGCACAATGTATATTATAATGAACATAATAATTTTTAAAGTATTTTAAATAAATAAATAAATATTTATATATTGTGCCCCATACAATATTTGTAGCATCCACAATCGTAATTTTTGGGTTTTTGGTCGTGGTGTCGATCGACACCAGGGCTGGTGTCGGTCGACACCGGCCCGAAATTGCGATTTCCGGTTTGATTTGAGTTGGTTTGTTCCGGTTTGGGCGATGTAGCCCTAGTTTTCGCGATAAAAAGTCGTGGCCGCCTGGTTTTTGTCGTTTTGCGACTTGGAGAAGAGGAAGAGGCGATTTTGGAGAAGTTGAGGGCTTTTGGTGAGTTTTGTGGAGTTTCTGGAGCTTTTGGGTGTTGATTCTTCCTTGTTCTTCATCTCTTTCTCCCTTTCAATCCAAATTCAAGGTGAGTGCGTGACTGTGGGCTCGTGGTTGCTAGATCTAGATTTCGAATTTGATAGATTGATGAGTTTTGTTGATGTTCTTGAGTTATGTGTTGATTTTCGTGTTGATAAGTGTGTTGAATCGTGTTCTGTGTTGATTGGGTTATGTTTCGGTGTTATGATGTTGATCTGGAAACTCGCTGTTGACCCCAGAAGAGGGTGTCGATCGACACCAAGTTTGGTGTCGGTCGACACCACCATCTGGTTTGGTCTGGTTTGGTGTAAAATTGAATTAAACTGGGAAAATTGGTTTAATATGGTATAAATCAATTTTAATTGGTTATTTTCGGTCAAAGGATTTAATTAAATTAATTGGTTAATTTAAATGGTTTAATTAATTATTTTCGGATTAATATTTAATTAATATTATTATTTAATTTTTGGAAATTATTTAATAATTATTTGGAGATGTTTATTTATGGAAAATGCTTAATAATTCGTGGAAATTACTTAAAAGGCTTTAATTGTCTAGAATCGCGTAATTGGCCTGTAGACGGGATGATCGTCTCACTGGGTATTTATGAAATACTCACGCATCTCTTTTAACCATGTGATGCAGGTAAAGAAAAAGTGTGATCGCGGAATCGAGCCCGGGGAAGAGGATGATAGGATCTACGGTTAATTGTTTTATTGAATTCATTTAAGTCGTTAGAATTATTTGTTTAATTTCTTTGCTTCCGCTGGATATTAGTTGTTGAATTGGTTTATTTAATTATTAAAAAAAAAAAGGGGGTTGGTTGTTTCATTTTGGTATCAGAGCCTAGACGGTTTTAGGACGTGCTAGGTTGATAGTGTAGTATCATCCTCTTCGGGCTTCAGGCGATTCCGCGGTGAGTTGTTTGTGTGGTTTTCGGTTTGTGTTTAGTATCTCACTTCTTTTCTGTTGTCAGTGAGATGGATGGCGTTGCCAGAGGTCGCGGTGCTAGAGGCCGTGGTGGTCGTGTTGGTGGCCGTGGTGACGGTCCAGCCGCTCGTGGGGGCAGAGGAGCCGCCCGGGGTGGCAGAGGTGTGGCCCGTGGGGGCAGAGTTGGGGGCCGTGGAGGCCGGGGTCGTGGTCGTGGAGAGCAGGCGGAGTCAGACGGGAGTGCAGTTCCGAGTGTGAACACTGCGTCAGTGACCCAGTCAGTTCCTTTGGCGGGTGATGCCAGTGTGAGTGTCAGTGGGAGCGCCGGTGGCGGTGCGGGAGCGGGAGCGGCTCCAGGTGGGGGCGCGGCTCCAGCTCCGGGTCTTGGTGACCAGTTTATGGGCATTTTGACGCAGATTCTTGCACGTCTTCCGCAGGCGGCTCCAGAGCAGGCGCCGGGTGTACCTCCGGTGGCCGGGGCACAGCAGGGTGCCGGGTTTGTTGGGCAGCAGCAGGCTGCGGTTTTTGCGGGGCAGCATGGCGCTGCAGTTGTTGGGCATCCACCTTATCTCGAGATGATGAGGGAGATGCAGAGGATTGGGACGCCTTTCTTTGAGGGCGGTGTTGGTCCGGAGCAGGCCGACGAGTGGAGGTCGAGAGTGGAGCGGAACTTCCAGTCGATTCGGTGTCCGGTGGAGTACCAGGTGGAGATAGCGGTCCACTATCTGAGTGGCGACGCGCATTTGTGGTGGCGGGCTATTGCGGGGAGGAGAGCGTTCTGGACTTGGGGCGACTTCGTGACGGAGTTTGACGGCCAGTACTTCCCGCAGGAGGCTCGGGATCGGTTTCGGTTGCGGTTTACGTCTTTGACTCAGGGTGACCGTTCTGTGCGCGATTACGCCGCGGAGTTTGGCAGACTGGTGGTGCATGCCGGTCTTGGCGCAGGTGGTGAGCGCGATGTGCTTCAGAGGTTCCTTCAGGGGCTTCGTCCGAGTATTCGGCAGCAGTGTCGGGGTCGGGAGTACGTCACGAGGGCGGACTTAGTGGAGTTGGCGTCTTCGATTGAGGAGATAGGATCCGCAGTTGTGCCGTCTGCAGTTGTGCCAGCTGCAGTTGCTCCTGCTATCCAGCCGCGGAGTCAGCAGCAGCAGCCGCAGCAGCGCCGAGGTTCGAGTTACGGTCCTGGCTTTGGCAGGGGCGGCAAGCCTGCGCAGGGCCAGAAGAGGAGTCGGGAGGAGGCTTCAGTAGTTAGCCGTTTCCCACGTGGTTCGTGTTTTGGGTGTGGGAGCATGGAGCACCGTCTTGCTAGTTGTCCCAAGAGGGAGGTGCCTCGGGAGGTGCCTCGGGATAGAGTGTGTTTCCAGTGTGGAGAGCCGGGGCATATCAGGCCGATGTGTCCCAAGTTGCAGAGTCTGACGGTTGCAGCATTTCAGCCAGTGGCGGCTCGACCAGTGAGGCAGATTGCGGGTGCGCAGACAGTGATGCAGAGTGGAGCTGCACCGCGTGTTTACTCTACGGTGGAGACGGGCCAGACGAGTCAGGCCGGTTCGATCACAGGTACACTTATCGACTCAGACTTCGTAATTACTTAAAGTTTTATTCATTGTTGTTGTTTGTTTGCGATAGTTGCCTGTGATAGGATTAGCAGGGTTCTCATAGTGTTAAATGTGTAGGGACCTTGTTAGTGGGTGGCGTTGAGTCACATGTTTTGTTCGACTCTGGAGCTTCTAACAGCTTCATTACTCCGGGGTGTGCCGCGAAGAGAGGCATACAGAGTAGCGCTTGTGAGCGCGCGAGTATGGTTATGGTGGCCGGTGGAGGTTTCCTTATTACTTCAGGCTGTGCTCGGGCAGTAGACGTGCAGATTGTGGGGCAGTCTATGCCAGCAGACTTAGTCATCAGTCCGGTGGAGCTGTATGATGTCATTTTGGGGATGGATTGGTTATCTTATTACCGAGTCCATCTGGATTGCTTCAGAGGCAGGGTGGTCTTTGAGCGTGATGGCGGGAGGTTAGTGTTTCAGGGAGTGAGACCGACTTCCGGCAGTATAGTGATTTCCGCGATTCAGGCAGAGCAGTTGATCGAGCGGGGCTGCGAGGCCTATCTGGCGACGATCACTATGATGGAGTCCAGTGGTGAGGTGGCCATTGGGGATATTCAGGTGGTTCGAGAGTTCCAGGATGTATTTCAGCCGTTGACGGAGTTGCCACCATCTCGGTCAGACCCTTTCACGATTGAGTTAGAGCCGGGGACAGCGCCGATATCCAAGACACCTTACAGGATGGCTCCAGCTGAGTTGGCAGAGCTGAAGAAACAGCTAGAGGACCTTTTGAGCAAAGGGTTCATTCGACCGAGTGTTTCACCGTGGGGAGCACCGGTGTTGTTTGTGAAGAAGAAGGATGGGAGTTTCCGGCTGTGTATCGATTACCGGGGACTTAACCGAGTCACTGTGAAGAACAGGTACCCTCTCCCGAGGATTGATGAGTTATTGGATCAGCTGAGGGGTGCTACCTGGTTCTCCAAGATTGATTTGGCATCGGGATATCATCAGATTCCGATAGACGATGCAGATGTTCGGAAGACGGCCTTCCGGACGAGGTATGGGCACTTCGAGTTTGTGGTCATGCCTTTTGGGTTGACTAATGCGCCAGCAGCATTTATGAGACTGATGAACGACGTATTCAGGGAGTATTTGGATGTGTTCGTTATCATCTTCATCGATGACATTTTGGTCTATTCGAGGAGTGCGGAGGAGCACGAGACTCATTTGAGGTTGGTCCTTGAGAAGCTTCGGGAGCAGAAGCTGTATGCTAAGTTGAGCAAGTGCAGTTTCTGGCAGCGAGAGATGGGTTTTCTCGGGCATATTGTTTCTGCAGAGGGAGTTTCTGTAGATCCGGCGAAGATCGAGGCTATCCGGGATTGGCCTAGACCACGTAGTGCTACCGAGATTAGGAGCTTTCTTGGTCTAGCGGGTTATTACAGGAGATTCGTCAAGGGCTTTGCTACTATGTCTCAGCCGATGACGAAGTTGACTGGGAAGGATGTTCCTTTTGTATGGTCGCCGGAGTGCGAGGAGAGCTTTGCTAAGCTCAAGGAGTTTTTGACGAGTACACCTGTGTTGGCGTTACCCGAGCCAGGGAAGCCTTATGCAGTGTACACTGATGCTTCAGGGATTGGTCTGGGTTGTGTGCTGATGCAGGAGGGCAGAGTGATTGCCTATGCTTCGAGGCAGTTGCAGGGTAGTGAGCGGAACCGTCCTACGCATGATCTTGAGTTGGGAGCGGTGGTCTTTGCACTCAAGATTTGGAGATCTTATCTTTTGGGTGAGTCTGTGAAGATCTTCACAGATCACAGGAGTTTACAGCACATCTTCACTCAGCCGTTGCTGAATGCGAGACAGTCACGTTGGGTTGAGTTTCTTGCAGATTTCGATTTGGATATTGTCTATCATCCAGGCAAGGCTAACCTAGTGGCAGATGCTTTGAGTCGACGGAGGTGTGATTCGGCTCTAGAGCAGGATGTGGAGTCTTTAGTGGGCGAGATTAGTACCTTGCGTCTTTGTGCTATTTCGCAGGAGCCTTTGGGTTTAGAGGCAGTTGATCAGGCAGATTTGTTGAGCAGGATCAGAGTGGCACAGCAGAGTGATCAGAGTTTGATTGATGCGTCACATGTGCCGAGTTCCGAGTATCAGATTTCTGAGAACGGGACTATCTTGGTTCGTGGTCGGGTTTGTGTACCCAAGGTTGAGGAGCTGCGACATCAGATTTTGAGAGAGGCTCATTCGAGCAAGTTTTCGATTCATCCAGGGGCGACCAAGATGTACCATGATCTCAAGAGGTACTATCATTGGGTCGGGATGAAGAGAGATGTGGCAGATTGGGTCGCTAGGTGCAACACTTGTTCCTTGGTGAAGGCTGAGCATCAGGTTCCGGGTGGTCTTTTGCAGAGCCTACCCATTCCAGAGTGGAAGTGGGATAGGATCACGATGGATTTCGTGGTTGGACTACCTATTTCGAGGACTCATGATGCGATTTGGGTCATCGTTGATCGGTTGACCAAGTCAGCACATTTTCTGGCCATTAAGAAGACAGATGGAGCTGCTGTTTTGGCTAAGAAGTTTGTGCGCGAGATTGTGAGGCTACATGGAGTGCCAGCCAGTATAGTGTCGGATAGAGATCCGAGGTTTGCCTCAGAGTTTTGGAGGGCATTCCAGAGAGAGATGGGCACTAGTGTGCATATGAGTACAGCATATCATCCGCAGACAGATGGGCAGTCAGAGAGGACTATCCAGACTTTGGAGGATCTGCTACGGATGTGTGTACTAGATTGGGGTGGCCATTGGGCAGATCATTTGAGCTTGGTTGAGTTTGCTTACAACAACAGCTTCCAAGCGAGTATTGGCATGGCTCCTTTCGAGGCTTTATATGGGAGGCCATGTAGGACACCCTTATGCTGGACCCAAGTGGGGGAGCGCAGCATTTATGGAGCTACTTATGTTCAGGAGACGACAGAGAAGGTTCGTGTTGTGCAACTGAACATGAAGGAAGCTCAGGATAGACAGAAGAGTTACGCAGATAGACGCAGACGAGAGCTTGAGTTTCAGGTTGGAGATAGAGTTTATCTCAAGATGGCTATGTTGAGGGGTCCTAACAGATCCATAGCAGAGAACAAGCTGAGTCCGCGGTTTATGGGTCCATTTCCAGTAGTCGAGCGAGTTGGACCATTGGCGTACAGGCTGGAGTTGCCTGAGATTATGAGAGCCTTTCACAAGGTTTTCCACGTGTCGATGCTGAGGAAGTGTCTTCACCCTTCAGAGGAGTTGGTGGCTAAGATTCCAGAGGACCTTCAGCCAGATTTGTCAGTTCCGGCAGTACCTGTGAGGATCCTTGGGAGGAGGGACAAGGTTCTGCGGAACAAGAGGATACCGATGTTGAGAGTTTTGTGGTCTTGCGGTGGCGCAGAGGAGGAGACTTGGGAGCCTGAGGCAAAGATGAAGTTGAAGTTCAGGAAGTGGTTCGACAAGCAGGTCGAAGAGTGAGCTTCTTTCGTCTTTGTGGCTTTAGTTTTGTTGGCTTTTGAGCTTTGGTGTTGTTGTATTTCGTTTTCGTTGTAACGATTTACATTTATGGAGATTTATGAGATGGAGTTTTTCCTCATTTTCCTGTGTGTTTATTTCGAGTTCGGATGTTACACCCATATTGTTGGCCATTTGGGCCGTGAGACAATTCAATCTTAATTATAGACATTTAAGAATTTTTCTCTAAGGGTTGCGGTCCTGTATAACTCATTACACTTTTAGAGATATGGTTCTCTGGCAGACTTATCTGATGCGTGGGCGTCAGTTTAAGTGACTTACATGATGCGTGGGCGTCATTGTGAGTGGCTTATCTGGGAGGCGTGGGCCCCAGTATAGTCATTGCCGACCCATCTGGGAGGCTTGGGCCCCAGTTTGGGTAGTTGCGTACTTGCTTTGGGAGGCTTGGGCCCCAACACAAGTGATGTGATTTTGACTTATTTTGGAGGCGTGGGCCCGAAATAAGTGTTTGGATAATAAGTTAAGAGAAAAATGTCTTGAATGGTGCGTATAACTTAGGATTGAATGAGAGTCTCGAGGGATCGGTTGAGGATTTCAGTGTTTGACCTTGCGAGGTCGGGTTTTTGGTCTTTGGGAGACACGTGTGTGTTTGGATTCGAGGACGAATCCAGTTTAGTGGGGGAGAGTTGTAGCATCCACAATCGTAATTTTTGGGTTTTTGGTCGTGGTGTCGATCGACACCAGGGCTGGTGTCGGTCGACACCGGCCCGAAATTGCGATTTCCGGTTTGATTTGAGTTGGTTTGTTCCGGTTTGGGCGATGTAGCCCTAGTTTTCGCGATAAAAAGTCGTGGCCGCCTGGTTTTTGTCGTTTTGCGACTTGGAGAAGAGGAAGAGGCGATTTTGGAGAAGTTGAGGGCTTTTGGTGAGTTTTGTGGAGTTTCTGGAGCTTTTGGGTGTTGATTCTTCCTTGTTCTTCATCTCTTTCTCCCTTTCAATCCAAATTCAAGGTGAGTGCGTGACTGTGGGCTCGTGGTTGCTAGATCTAGATTTCGAATTTGATAGATTGATGAGTTTTGTTGATGTTCTTGAGTTATGTGTTGATTTTCGTGTTGATAAGTGTGTTGAATCGTGTTCTGTGTTGATTGGGTTATGTTTCGGTGTTATGATGTTGATCTGGAAACTCGCTGTTGACCCCAGAAGAGGGTGTCGATCGACACCAAGTTTGGTGTCGGTCGACACCACCATCTGGTTTGGTCTGGTTTGGTGTAAAATTGAATTAAACTGGGAAAATTGGTTTAATATGGTATAAATCAATTTTAATTGGTTATTTTCGGTCAAAGGATTTAATTAAATTAATTGGTTAATTTAAATGGTTTAATTAATTATTTTCGGATTAATATTTAATTAATATTATTATTTAATTTTTGGAAATTATTTAATAATTATTTGGAGATGTTTATTTATGGAAAATGCTTAATAATTCGTGGAAATTACTTAAAAGGCTTTAATTGTCTAGAATCGCGTAATTGGCCTGTAGACGGGATGATCGTCTCACTGGGTATTTATGAAATACTCACGCATCTCTTTTAACCATGTGATGCAGGTAAAGAAAAAGTGTGATCGCGGAATCGAGCCCGGGGAAGAGGATGATAGGATCTACGGTTAATTGTTTTATTGAATTCATTTAAGTCGTTAGAATTATTTGTTTAATTTCTTTGCTTCCGCTGGATATTAGTTGTTGAATTGGTTTATTTAATTATTAAAAAAAAAAAGGGGGTTGGTTGTTTCAATATTTGTTTCTGGATCCGCCCCTGCAGTCGTACCAGAATGTCCTGACCATTCCCGATGTCTCCCTGCTTAAGATTCAGAACAAAAACCAAACGCAAGACTGGTCTTATTCCAAATTGGTCAAATCATGAATTAACAAGTGATGTTTAAATTTACCTTAACGAGGGCGATATTCTCGATTCCATCGAGTTTTGATCGGTAGCAGTAAGCTTGGAAAACACCCCATTTGGTAGGCAAACGAGCCGCCGTGATTCTCTCAACAAGCTTCTCTCGCTTTCTTCGATATCTACGAGTACGTGATCAAACCAGCCAAAGTTTACTTGTTTTTCAGAGTTACGTATCTTCGCAGTCACTTTTATTCTTATTCTCCTACCTGATTAGATCAGTCAAGGATACAATGGGAATGTCATGTTCCGAAGCAAGCTTTTTCATATACGGTAGTGAAGCCCTAGACCCATCTTGTTGATCAAGAATGGCTGTAAGAACAGAGACGGGGGACGTAAACCAGCCAATATCATAAGATCTACTCAAGCTTCGGTGTGACCGGCTCTTCTCAGAACTCCGCCGTCTCTGTACTTGAGAAGGAACGCATGGCCTGGCCTCTTGAAATCATCTGGTTTAGCTTCGAGAGACGAAAGCGTAAGAACCGTCATCGCCCTGTCTGAAGCTGATACTCCAGTTGATGTTCCTGATTTTGCATCCTGTAGATCATCAACTTTATCAAGAAGTCAGAAGCAATGAAACCCTATAGAGAATTTTTTTCAAATTGTTATACCACGGTGATGGTAAAAGTTGGTGCAGAGGAATCTTCATCATCTACCATTTCAGGTACTGTAAGGTTTAATCTGTCGAGGTCTTCTTTCTTCATCCCAACTGAGGACAATCCCGGAACCATTCTTCATCAGAAAGGCTATCTCTTTTGGACTAGTTAGATTTGCCGCCATGATCAGATTCCCTTGAACTTCCCCGTTTTCATCGTCGACAACAACGATCACAAACTGAAAAAAAAAAAAAAAAAAAAGAAATGTATCTGTACGTACAAGAAACTGAAAAACAGATAAATTATGAAAAATCCCAAGAACAAATAAACCTCGATAGAGGTATAACCTTGAGTAGGACAATCTGGATCACCCTCTGCGTCACAAACGAAGAAATCAACAGTGCTCTCAGGCGTGTTTTCCACGTTAACTGTCTTCTCGGATGAAGCAGAATCAAACAACGACGACTCATATCTATTCCTCTCATATTCTCATGACTAGCGTTGATCTCCCAAGAAGCGGTATTAGTATTACTATTAACCCATCTCCAGGAAGTAGCAGCAAACCTAAGAGGCGACCTATGCAAGCCAGAGAAACTTACATAACAAGGAGTGGGAAAATTATATAAAAGCTCATCAAACCTCGGATTAATCATGAAGTTGTGTGCTAATAATTAAGATGCGAGGAGATAAAAGAGATGCCATCTAACTGGATACGAAATACAGAGAGGATAAGGACATGAAAGAAACGTATACATTACAGTACAATACTACAATATAATATGTCTTTTATACGATCGACCCTCTCCTTTGGGTTGTTTTCGAAACCATATCTGCAACTTTGATACGATAACGATTATGACTTTATCTTCTTTATTTTTTATTTTTTTTTTCTGAGGGGGCCACACTTTTTTAGTTATAAAACTTTTGAAATGCCATGAAACGGAAACCCTCTAGCTTCTTTGGAAGGTTCTTTGACCTTTGACTTTGAGTCGTTCGTTATTTAAAACATGCACATTTTCGAGTGCTGACGTGGCGGATCCTTAGAAAACCCCCAACGAACTGAACTTAAAAAAGGGGTGAAGGAAAAGGAGAGGAGGAGGACGGTGGAGCAAATCGGATCGAGTCGCCGGAGAATTTGCATCCGGCTAATCTTTTTTTAAGAAGGAGATACATATCTCTTTTTCCGATCTTACCAGATCAACGCTTGTATACATGTAATTCGAAATCTTTGAGCTTAAAAGGTGAAACCACCCTAGTTTCGCACACTTACATTGCGAATCCGAGCTATATATATATTATCTGATTTTTTTTTTTTTTTTTGAGCTTTGTTTTATGTCCCGCAGAAAGAAGCGAAGTTACTGAGAGGTGAATGGGCCATGGCTGAGCCGGAGACAGTAAACGGAGTGAAGGAGAACAAATTATGGAAAGGCGTTTTCGCGGTTTCCGGCATTATGTCTACTCTTGTCATCTACGGTGTTCTTCAGGTCTATCTGTGATTTTCAATCACAAAATACAATTATGTCTTTGGAATTTAGCTAAAGATTTGTGTTTTTGTTTTGCTTGTAATTTGCAGGAGAAGATAATGAGAGTTCCTTACGGATTGAACAAGGAGTTCTTTAAGTACTCTTTGTTTCTGGTTTTCTGCAATCGGCTCACTACATCAGCTGTCTCTGCTGGTGCTTTACTGGTAAAATCAACAAAACCCACCCAAACTTGTGTTTGTTTTCATTTTTAAGAACTCTATTTGGGCTTCTCAATTTGTAGGCGAGTAAGAAAGTTTTGGATCCTGTAGCTCCGGTTTACAAATATTGTCTTATATCAGTCACTAACATCTTAACCACAACATGCCAATATGAGGTACGATTTTTGTGTTTCACCTCTACTCTTAATCTATGAACTTGCTATGTCTAGTTTTATAATTAGTGCTCACTTTTGCCTCCAGGCTCTCAAGTATGTGAGCTTCCCGGTCCAAACTCTTGCAAAATGTGCCAAAATGATACCAGTAATGGTAAGTTGTAACATAACATTCTTTTTTGGTAAGGAAATGGAAACTCATGGTCTTGAGTTTAGCATCACCATTTTTTGTAATCTCTGTGCTCTGTACAGGTATGGGGAACACTCATCATGCAGAAGAAGTACAAGGGATTTGACTATTTAGTGGCTTTTCTGGTGACCCTTGGCTGTTCTGTCTTTATTCTTTTTCCGGTATAAACCTAAATTAAAGGCTTCGGTTTAGTTATGAGTATCTCAATCACCATGAAACTGATGTTTGTTTATGTAAATCTGAGCTGTAGGCAGGAGATGATATTAGTCCGTACAATAAAGGAAGGGAAAATACTGTTTGGGGTGTTTCCCTTATGGCTGGTTATCTTGGGTATGTGTATGTAAATTATTCTGAGATTTTGTTGTCTGGTTTTAAGATAGGAATCTCAATACTTTGTTGCTACTACTCACACGAGTCATGAATCATGATTGTGTATTTGGTAACTGGCTATCTAACAGGTTGGATGGCTTTACGAGCACATTCCAAGATAAACTCTTTAAAGGATATAACATGGAGATACATAACCAAATATTCTACACAACACTTTGTTCCTGTGTTCTGAGTTTCACTGGTGAGACTCTTACTTGTTGCTGCAAATTTTACTGTAAAGTGACATCTTTTTCTGTCACTTTTTTTTTTTTTTTGTGGACGCTGGACCACTGGTTTTTTTTCCTTGCTGGTTTGTTTCGGATTGGCACAAAAAGATTCTATAGAAAGAAGACTTTACTCCTTGTCCTTTCTCTCTTTTTTTTTTTGGTTATAACTGAGCTCTATTTATTTTCACTGTTAGACCTCTGCAGCGACACCTGATATAAGTCTTAAGCTGTGTCATATGTTAGTGATATTAACATGTAATTTAGCTGCAACGTTTCCTAAGCTTCCTCTGTTTCTGATTGTGTTTTATGTTTGTCTTATTCATAATATTTTTCTTTAGCATAAACCTCAGTGCTATAGACCCTCAAAGAGAATATCACAATCTGGTCAAATCATGATCTTTGCTTATCATTCTGTAAATCTTATTTTTTGCAGGACTTGTATTGCAAGGCCATTTACTACTTGCTGTAGATTTTGTTTCTCGGCATAGAGATTGTTTACTCGACATCGCTCTGCTTTCCACAGTAAGTTATAAGTTTTCTCTGCTCTTCTACTTTGTCATTACATTACCATGTTGTTTCCTCTAATGACATCTCTTTATACAATTTCCTCTCTTGTCTATTTGATCCCCACTGAACTTACCAGAGAGTAATGTGCAGGTTGCAACAGCGAGCCAGTTCTTCATTTCTTACACCATTAGGACGTTCGGTGCTCTTACATTCGCTGCAATCATGACGACGAGACAGGTAATAAAAGACAAACTCGATCTCAATCAGACTAATCCGTCTTAAGAACCAACACAATCCAATTGCTAACACAAACAATCCGTCTTAATAAAAGCTTGCAAGCATCATGCTCTCATGCATTTGGTTCTCTCATCCTCTTAGCTGGGAGCAATGTATCGGATCGGTAATATCTTCCATTCTTTTTACATTTTTTTTAATTTTTGGAACGTGAACCATATGACCATCTGCAATTACTATACGTTAAAACTTTTGATTCTTTTGACTAACAAATTCATTCGATCAGGTCATCGTGTTCGGGTCTTTATACACGAAAAACTTAATGAACAACAACAAAAGATCACAAAATCAACCGCCCCCTCCAGAACTTCCGCAGTACGAAAAGGCTGAGGGCTCGTAAGAGGGAACCTTTGCATATATTTTTATAGTTTATATATACTACAGTATCTTTTTTGAATTTTATATATCATATTTGGAAGATTAAAAAGTGATTGTAGTTGGTCATAATTTCTTCTATATAGTGATTGAGACGTCGGACTGATTCCCAACAGCCAGGCTTTCCTCTTTTTTGTCACTCTTTTTTTACTTCTAAAATTACACATTTTGTATTTCTAGCTTTGGAAAATTTAGTACTATAGTTCAAGATAGTTAAATTATAAAGAGAGCACCGTAACAAAATCATTTGAAGAATGATTCAAATCCGAAGAAAGGGAGAAGCATTGATCTAGTAAACATAATACTTAATACATAATGAGGTCTTCTCTTTAAAGGCGAAGACGCTGATCGATGAGTATCCATCAGTCTGACTATATATATTACGTGGACTTATTCTTAAATTCTACAAATATATATTTGAATACTTCAAACGAAGAAATAAAATAATCCATATAAGTTAGCAATTTTGTTGTAAAAGGGCATGATCAGTGCTATGTTATAGCTGGTTAACTGTCTGTAAATTTATTCCAGGGATTGAAAAATAATGATCAAATGTGTGCACAAAATATTTAAAACTAGTTTATTAGATTTTTATAGGGTTTTGTGCAAAAAAACCCGTGAAGTAATTTTTTTTTGCAAATTAAACCCTCAGGTTTATAACGTGCAAGTCAATGCCCCGAACTCTCAAGTCACCCGCAAAACGGCCCTTGGGTATATCGGCGACGTGGCCTAATTTGGGCCTTCCCTTTTCCGCGAGACGCTGCGTTTTGGTCATAAAAACGGGACGGAGTGTGGCTTTCGATCCCGTTTTTCGGAGATAACTAAAAACCCGAAACGGGAATATTTGATAAAATCGAATTGGGGGAAATAAGAGATTAGGGTTCTTGGCGAATTGGGCGATTGCTTTTAGGTGTGAACTCGTGGAATCTCAGATCGAGACGGCCTTCCTGGTAAGCTTGTTGCTTATGGTTTGGTTTGTCTTTCGTATACCCACACTTAAGAAGAGTATTTGATTGATAATTTACAGGAAAAAGAAGCAAGATGACTTTCAGTAATCCAAGTTGGTGTTCTTCAGCGAGGACACATAAGGGATGCAGAGATTTTACTGATTGGAGAACAGGGATTCCGAAGAAGTGTATTTGCGGAGCTGAGGTTGAGATCCGCACCTCTGAGCTATCTCAAGGAAGAAGGTATTACATATGTAAGGGAAATACCATGGTAAGTATAGCCCTCTTCTCTTTATTTGTAGCTTTTTTACAAATATTGACTTATTATGAGAACTATACTTGGTGTAGGATGGAGAACCACATGTTAATCAGTGGTGGGATGAAGCAATTATGGAGGAGATTGCCCAGCTTAAGGGGAAACAGGATGACCACGACACACAGCTTTACTACATCGCGATGGACTGCGGACGTATGGACAAGCTTCTTGATGACATTGAGAAGCTGAAAGATTCAAGTAAAAAACGTGATAATAATGCGGGGTTGGAGTTCAAGATTGCTGTGGTGTTTGGTGTTGTGGTGATAATCATGGCTTTGATCATTGCCTTCTTAAAGTAGAGAATATGTATGTCTCAACACCCTTAATTTTTTGGAAAACATGATAAGGGTTTATGGTTATGTGTTTTGTAAGAAGTTTAGCTTGGTTTCTATGACTATGACTTATGTTCGGCTGTATGGGTTATTTTGTAAGAATATTAGTTATGTTCGGCTTTATGACTATGGTATTGTAAAACATATGTCTTGTATGAGATGATTTTGGAGTGTTAAACTCTTGTATGGTATTGAGCTTATATTAAAGAGGTACTTAGTTGTTATGATTTGAGAAGTAAAGTGTAGCTTGAAATTTGCATTGTAGATAGCATAACCTTAACAAAATATCATACATTAACATTGAAGTCTCAGAAATTTGACATTGAAGTCTTACATAGGGAGAAAAAACATGAGAAGCTTGAAAACACAAGTTTTTCTCAAGAAGCATAACCACAAGTCCATTACATAACAAAAGCACAACATGAGCATAAACAAGCTCAATTCAAAAGCAGAAGTCCATGAAACTGAAAACAGGAAATTACGGTTGAGAGAGCCAATTCTCCACGAATGTGCCTTTGCTTTTCTTAGCTCTCTGAGCGTCCCTCTTCTTGTACAGACTGCTTGGCAAGACTGTGTTATCTCGTGCATCGATCACAGACTTCCCAAGTTGAATGTAATCATCCCCTGAATCTGGACTTGTAAAAACACCAAACCCCTCCTGTAAAATAAAATCAGAATGAGGAACATAGATCATCACAACAAACCGCAGCATAAGACATGTCTGAGATGCTTACTCTTGGGATATGCCTTGGTCCTGTATCATATATCGGCTCATTACTGCGAGTAACAGGTTCTGGCTGAGAGTAGGATCTTGTCTCTGTTTCATTCTTGCGAGGTCTACCACGCTTCCTCTTTGGGAGTGCAGAGGAAAGGCTTGGTGCATTCTCCACTTCAGGTTGAGAGCTTTGTGGTGTCTGATTCTTGCGTGCTCTAGTATATGGCTTTTTGGAAGCTGCTCCTTGTTTCGCAGGCTGAGAAGAAGTTCCAGCTTCGTCTGCATTCCAGGGCGCCCAATCATCAACAAGCAGTAGTTGATCTTCTGTGCGGCCTTCATTCCAGCCTGGAGCATCTGGAATCGGTCTTGTCCGTGGTCTACCAGGTGGCTTCTTAGGAGGTTGTGGCTTAGGCGTCTTCTCGCAATTCGTCCGGTTATGCCCTGCTTCACCACAATTACCACAGTGCTACACCAAAGAGAAATAGTTATTTAGTTTGTTAACCATCAAAGATGTAAACAAAAGTAAAATGTCAAAAAACTTACAATTGTCGTTCCTAATCTTGGCAATTTTCCACTCTCTGATGGGGCTTTTTTCTCACCTTTCTCCCTTGTTCTGTTCTTTCCAGGAGGTCTCCCACCAGGACTTTTAAATGGAGGTCGAGTAACCCTTACATCAGTGGTCACTCTCCACAAATTCATTCCATTCACAGGACCTAAAGGTCTACTATAGCATGCCCTAAGCTTATCAACTGTCCACCATTGACTAATTTTAGTCTTAGGGTCTTGTTCTGCTCCTCTCTCATGCCTAAGCGCTGATGCGATGTGGCAGCAAGGTATACCGCTAATGAGATACAATCTACAGGAGCAACTAGTTTCGTTTCTCAAGTGCACTACAAACCTATCATTGAAGTGACTAACTTCATATTTACCTAAACCACAAGATAATGGCCTACAATCCTTAGCTAGTTCAATTTGTTGATCAAGAAGAGCAACTGCTCTAGGAGTGTAGATACCTTTAGCTTTATCAGCCTCTAACCGCTTCTTGTCATTAGAAACCAAAACCCTTCGCCTAATCTCCTCAAGCATCTCGACTATAGGTTTTGTTCTAGCTATCCTTATGGCCGCATTAAACGACTCACCCAAGTTATTCTCCACAGCATCACACTTTGAAAACTCCGAAAAAAAAGCCCTGCAAAAAAACATTCAAACACCCTAACTCAGTCAAACAATGAGACATATTTAAGTAAAATAAGGTCTATATAAACAACAATTCTTACCTAGACCAGGGACACCAAATATTAATCTTCAAGTCAGCATGTGCAACAGGATCATAATCTTTCAATGCTTTCATCTTCCTTTCAAATTCAAGCGGATAATAGCAATCAGCTGCACTCCAGAACAGATCCTCTAAGTCTGCGCCAGCGTGTCTTTTCTTCCAGTTTGAATACACATGACGAGCACACATTCGGTGTTCAGCGAAAGGTAAGATATCTTTCACGGCTGCAATCAAACCCTTTTGCTGGTCACTCGCCAAGGTCAGACCATTGCCTGAATCTAAGTCCAAATCACTAACTAAATGTTCTAAAAACCAAAGCCAATTTGGCTTATTCTCAACCTCCACTATTCCCCACGCTATGGGAAACATTTGATCATTTGGATCTCTCCCACAAGCTACTAGAAGCATACCATTCATTCTCCACTTCAAGAAAGTCCCATCAAGATGAATTATCTTCCTACACGCATCTTTCCATCCTGATTTCAATGCCCCAAAACAGACATAAAATTTATCAAACTCGGTTCCCTTCACCGTCAGTTCCACTGTCGACCCGCTATTAGCTCTTTTCAACTCAGCGACGTAGTCAAACAACCTTGCAAATTGCTCATTTTGCTCTCTGTCAAATTCCCTCAAGCACTTCAATCTGGTCCTCTCGCATTTAGTCCAAGGGACATTAATGTTTCTTGACAAGAGTTTCTCTTGTAGCTGACAGGCCGAGAAATTGGGATTCAGCCTGAATTCCCCCATGTAAATCTCACTTATTCTTGAGGAAGTTAGAAGTGAAACTTTACCTTGCCAAGTGCAGTTATGCAGTTCTTGTAGCGACCTGATAACTACCCTTGGGGAGCTGCTATTAATGGAGGCATATATTCTCCATGGACAGTTTCCATTTGAGCAAATAGCAACAACTCGTGTTCTATCAGACTTCTTGTACTTGATATCCCTCCTCTTTTTCACTGCATATTTGATAATAGCTCTCTTAAAGCTATCTATACTCAAATACTCCTGACCTATCTCAAATTTCTTATAACTCGCCTCATCCACGCTAGTTCTTCTGCCATCATTTTCGCTATCATCATCATCAGTCACGTTTCCGGCTTCATCATCTGAACTTTCACCACCGCTCTCAACATCTTCAGCAACATTAGCCTCATTTTCATCTACATCCCAAACAGCTTCATCGTCGTCCAATGAGTAGTTCCAACCTCTCCGGCGACCTATGTACGGATCGTCTTCACGAACTACATACATTTTCACAGCGCCAGCCCCAACACCATAGTGAGCAACTTTTTTCATTGTCTCATCATCCTCGATATCTACTTTCGTGTCTGGAGTCTCCGGTGGAAACCATGACAGTTTTTTCATGTTGTCCTCATACCCGAGCTGTTTCCCAAGTATCAGCAGAACTTTCCACAACTTAAACTCTTCCACGGTGAAGCTAGCCACGCGGAAGGACTCTCCACCATGATATCTATCATCTGGTGACCAGTAGCCGCCAATAAACACGAACAACTCGAAACTGGAGTGCAAAGATAGACAAATTAGAAACTTTCACAAAACAGTTGAAGGACTTTGGAAGAGTGGAAATTAGAGATATAATCTAGGAGAGAAAGAAGAAGATAGTGAGTTTGCACGAATTTACCTCATCTCCGGAGTTTACAAGGAAATCGGTCGGATTTGCCAAGTATAGCCGTCGATCTCGCCAACGAAAATCGCCAAGAACCCTAATCTCTTATTTCCCCCAATTCGATTTTATCAAATATTCCCGTTTCGGGTTTTTAGTTATCTCCGAAAAACGGGATCGAAAGCCACACTCCGTCCCGTTTTTATGACCAAAACGCAGCGTCTCGCGGAAAAGGGAAGGCCCAAATTAGGCCACGTCGCCGATATACCCAAGGGCCGTTTTGCGGGTGACTTGAGAGTTCGGGGCATTGACTTGCACGTTATAAACCTGAGGGTTTAATTTGCAAAAAAAATTTACTTCACGGGTTTTTTTGCACAAAACCCATTTTTATAATTAGTTTTCCGTTCTAGGTTTATGGTTCCTCCCTTGATTGTGTCAGTTTAGAGCCATCGAATATGGTAATATTATCTTATTTGATCGTAACCGAAAATGAAACAAAAACACTAAAAGAAAGGACCGACGACGATTTCTTGATGAAGCTATTATATAATTCGTAAACGTAAGACGACGTCAAAACGAAAGGTCCAAAATTCACACCTTGATCTAAATTAAATATTCTAAAATAATTTCATACTATCGTACGTCTATCATATTCATAAATTTTATATATGAAAGAGTTATATATATATTTGGTCTTAAAATATGAAATAATTCGAAGGAAAGTTTCTATAAGCAACATTTTGCGTGATGCCCCTTAGCAAAAAAAAAAACGAAACAAAAAACAATTTTGCGTGATAACTCACAATTGTTAAATCAAAGTCAAACGAGGCGTATATAAGGAAGGTCTACTTAACTATTACCTAAATGGCTACACCTGTGTTATTAATATTCATGTAGGATGTGTGCATACTGCATCTAGTCGCGATAAATGTAATTCAAAATTGTTATGAATAAATAGTGGGAGTAGATAACTAATATATACGTACGTACACGGGACTTTCCTTGATTATATTGTATATGTTGTCACGACGAAGGTGACAAATTGTCAAATTGATCTTAATAAAGGAAAAAACAATAACAGTGGGTTTATGGTTGACATATATGCATATTACATGATGCATGCCAAGAATCAGTTAAAAATAGGATCTATGGAATAAATGACTCTTCGAAAGTTGACCATGAAACATGTGGATTGGGGTAGACATAGAATCCATAAAAACTCGTTTTTGTTTCACAAATTCTTTAATAACTATTAAAAATGTCGATTCAGGCCAGCTTAAAGAGGAAAACTAAACACACAAGATTCACACATAACATTCACAATCGGTATACACGATCATGCGGCTAAATTCAATTTAGTCCCAGTCGAAACAAATTTTGGTCTTAAAGTGAGTATAAATGATAAACTTTACAAAAGTTGGAATCGGTATTAAATCAAAACTATGCAACATATATCGATCACTCTCTTAGTTCATGAGATAGAGCCAAAATTTTACAGATAATACCGATGATGATATCAAAAACTTTTGATAATATCAGTTCATGAGAGCTAGGCCAAAATCTCACAAATAAAACCGATTATGAACTAATTATTTGTTGCTAACGTTAGCAATGAACTAACGATCTCTTAAACAAACAGATAATGGAAAGATATACGGTATTATGTCTGTTAACAAATAGTCTTTGATGGACTATCTAGTAATAACTTCAACAGGTTATTTGGATAGACCCGTAAATAAGCGGTCAAACTTTGTTAGGTCAATTTTATATTATTAATCGGACACAAAAAAAAACTAAGTGCTCAAAAAAGAAAGAAAGCAAGTGGGTCGGCGCTTGTCTAATCCAAATCCGTAGGGCCATGGGAGAATGAGGACCATACACATACGTAAAATTTTGAATTGCATGAGAGCTTTATCCTCGTCGGTAAATAAGTTGTTCCACTTGATTCACGTGTTGCTTTTTCAACCATCTTTAGATTCTCTCTCTTTTTCTTGTTTTCGAATTATTCTACTTTCTCCACGACAGAAGAAAGCTAATTATTGTGTTTTTCATTTAGGTAACTAACTTCAGAACCAAATAGTGGAGTATAAAATAGTAGTAGTTTCAAATATTCTTCGAGCATATGATTATATTATTTACATCACGTTGAATTTTGTAACTTCCGTTTCATTTGATTATCGGTTGAATTTT
This sequence comes from Erythrophleum ivorense, assembly GCA_026724425.1. Lineage (NCBI taxonomy): Eukaryota > Viridiplantae > Streptophyta > Magnoliopsida > Fabales > Fabaceae > Erythrophleum > Erythrophleum ivorense. Next base: position 5,604,375 of record JAIUCV010000071.1, on the reverse strand, counting down.
GTTAACGACTGTCGGTTGATTAGTGCCGTCATTCTATATCATTTTACTTAATTAATTATATCTAGGTTGTATATAGAAAATTTTAAGACAGCTGATTCAACTACGTTAACAAAAATGTTTTCTTACAAAAAATACCGTGTCAAAGTCCATATTAATTTTCAGATCATGTAATATTTTTGAACAGTTAATGTCTCTTGAAAAGTTAATGATGACTAACCATAGACCATAGTGAAAATTACATTAAGAAGATTCGAACTTTGACATATATTTGAAAATGTCAAAATTTTAAGATTTTAATTATTAAATGTAAGATGTAAAAAAGAAAAAGAAATGTAAGATGTAGTTTTAAATTTTAAGTTTTATCTTTTGTTGAGAAAGGGGTAGTTCTATGTTTTTATTTGTGTGTATTTGTAGATAATCTTAGTTTCATATTAAATGTCTGATTGAGTATAACCTTTGGAGTATTAGACGCTTGATGACAAATTTTTTTTTCTTTTAAATAGTTTTAGATGGAAAATTTGTATTGTCTTCTCTCCTGGCCCCCCACATTATAGATAGATGGAGAAAACCATGAATTAGTAGTCGTATTATGGCAATTTAGCATCTTTGAACAATTTTTTAAAACTGTGGATTTCATTTATGTGGCGGCAGGTTGCAAAAACCTTTTTAGGCAGAGAACCTTCCTCACAGTCTTCGTTTCCCAAAATATCAAACTCATAGAAAGCTAACTAACCAAAAATATGTACTGTTAAAAGCTATTCAACAGATACATTTTATTTTAAAATAAATCGTTTTTCCCCTATAGATCTGAAAAAAGAGAGTTAATAATACATACGAAACATTCCGTAACACACGGACCAACATTAATATTATATTCAATTCGTATCATACGATGTTTTGCTGTCCTTTCTGATATGTGCACAAGAGTGCCCAATAATTTAAACTCATAACTTCCGATATTTTTGTTAAGGCTGGCAGTGTTAAATTCGACACCTAATTTTATTTACGTTTCATCTTTGTGTTCAACTACTGGTCTAACTAGCCCCCAAAAGAATTGTTATTGTTTTATAGAGATATTTGGTGACGTACTTACCAAAAAGGCCGAGGATTACAGTTGGTAAAATAATATAACTCACCAATTTTTGCAGTTTCGTGACATATGATGTAACTATTTAAGATTGATAGGCAACGTTAGTATATAAATAATATTTTTGGTTAATAATAATTGATAAAAAAAGCATTTTGGTGATCTTTGTGGTGCATTAAATACGATAAAATAACAACTATCGTAGTCCTATTTGAAACGGTAACTTTACAGAAAAATCACAGCTGCAGATGAAAGCCATAAATGTAAATAGTAAATACTTCGTCAGAATTGACTAAACTAACCCTTTGCTTTGACTTTATCAATGTCATGTCGTATTTGCCACCGCGTTTGACCAATGAACATTTCTCCTCCACATATCTATACGTACACAGAGACATATACATGTACATATGTCTACATTTCATTGACTATACATACTTTCTAACATATTTATAAATACATTGCTCTCTTCTTATTTGCCTCACTTGATTAGAAACCAACACACAAACCACAAGTTATTATTTTTGTTGAGTAACAAAAAAAGAAAGAAAGTAAAGTATCTTCTTCACAGATATAAAAGACTACAAAAGAGGAAAGAAAAAAACAGAGTTTGGAGAAAACTAAAATGGGGAAGCACTTGTTCCGACCATCTTCCCCGACGGAGAAACAGCCAGCTCACACGTCCCTCGCCGAAGCAGCTGTCCAGGAGTGTATGAGCAACATCACCACCGTCATATCCAAATGGACTTCTTCTTCTGACGAATTCCTCTTCTCCACCAACAGCCGCCGTGAGGCGGAGGAGTTTGCGAGCGCCGTAAAGCATTTGCAGAGCACCATGCACCGTTTGGTTTCAGTCAATCCTTCCTCGGAGAAGCTGATCTACGCACAGAATCTGATGCAATCGGCGATGAAGCTTCTCGAATCGGAGTTTAAACGTGTCTTGAACGAGAATCGAGAGTATCTGGATCCGGAATCCGTCTCTGTACGGTCTTGCAGATCTTCCAGATTCAGCACTTCGACTACCGTTAGTGTCTCCGATTCCGAAGACGAAAGCACTTACGAGGAGAACCCCGACGATCACAGATTCTCCGGCGGAGATTCCGACGCCATGGATGACCTGAAGATGATTGCGGATTGCATGATTTCCACGGGATACGCTAAGGAATGCGTTAGGGTGTACAAAACCGTACGGAGATCGATCGTGGACGAGACGCTGCATAATCTGTCGGTGGAGCGATTCACTCTGCATCAGATTCAGAAGATGGATTGGGAGATTCTGGATTCGAAGATCAGATCGTGGCTAAGAGCCGTGAAATTAGCGGTTCGGTCTCTGTTCTTCGGCGAGAGGATTCTCGCTGACCATGTCTTCTCCTCCTCCACTAACATAGTCGAATCCTCTTTCACCGATATCACGCAAGAAGGAGCTTTAACCCTCTTTGCTTTCCCGGAAAATGCGGCGAAGATCAAGAAATTATCCCCGGAGAAAATGTTCCGATACCTCGATATGTACGAAGCTCTAGCCAATCTCTACGTGGAGGTGGAATCGATTTTCTACTTCGACTCAGCCGCCGCCGTTAGGTCTCAGGTGATCAACTCTCTAGCCAGGCTCGGCGATGCCGTGAGGTCGATGATGACGGATTTCGAATTGGCGATTCAGAAGGAAACCTCCAAAACGCCGGTTATCGGCGGTGGCGTCCATCCTCTCACTCGTTACGTCATGAATTACCTCTCCTTCCTCGCCGATTACAGCGAATCGATCGCCGCCATCTTCGAAAACTGGAAGCTAAGCGAGTCGACTCCTTTGCCCTTGCCGGAATCCTTATCTGGCGACGAGGCTCATCCGCAGGACTTGTACTCATCCCCGGTGTCCGTACGAATCGCCTGGGTGATTCTCCTCACGCTCTGCAAAATCGACGGCAAAGCTCAGCCGTACAAAGACGTCGCTCTATCTTACCTCTTCCTCGCCAACAATCTCCAATACGTCGTCGCTAAAGTCGGATCGTCGAACCTGAGGCTCCTTCTCGGCGACGATTGGCTGGTGAGGCACGAGGCGAAGGTGAAACAGTACGCAGATAAGTTCGAGAAGCTCGCATGGGGGAAAGTGCTGACCTCATTACCGGGGAATCCGGCGGAGGAAATGTCGCCGGAGGAGGCTACAGAAATATACACCAGATTCAACGACGAGTTCGAGGCGTCGTACCGGAGACAGATATCGTGGGTCATACCCGACCCGAAACTTAGGGATCAGATCAAAATCTCGCTGGGTCAGAAACTGTTGCTGGTTTGCACCGAGTTCTACAAGAGAAACCGGGACACCGAGTTCTACAAGGTTGGAGACTCGGTTAATGGGTCTGTTGTCAGATATACCCCTGAAGACATCGGAAATTACCTCTCGGATCTTTACTTTGGAAGCAGAGGCTCAGGGACCGTCTCGACAAAAGGATCCGGGTCCGGATCCGGAACCGGTTCGTCGACTACGGGTATATCTCGGGGTGGACGTAGCCATTAGATGAGAATCTCGTGATATTTTGCTTAATGTTTAGCGATATTTTCTTTTATATTTTTTTTGTGGTGTGCGGTTAAGCAGCTGCTTACAGTGATTTATGATCGTATCGGTCCTATCTTTTTCAGTTACGTGTACATATATGTTAAATTATTAATTAAATTATCCCTTATTTTATAAGAATCATTCGATTTTTTTTTGGAACTTTGTGATAATAAAAACGACAAAAGAAAATACAATTATTCTTTCCGTCGCTTGAAGATTTAGTTAGCATAAAGACATATTACTACACAGTAGACAATTTACAAGTAGCTATCAGTCTATCACTCATGGCCAATTTTAATTTGGATCTATGTTAATGAGTCTTTTGACTAAATATGATTTTGGTGGTTTGTTACTCCAAGTGGATACGAGTTCACACAATTAAGGTACAATAACAATAAAAATAAGGACGCTTAATGCGCGTTATAGTAATAAATTTTATAACAAACAGAAAGGTTGACAAGGATAGCGAATCTTATCATGTACACTCTCATTAATGCTTTTGTTAGGCGACTGATACGCATTCTCACGTTATAATTCTAAGCAAACGTTAATCTCCTCATGGTGTGCCATTTTAAAACTATTTATCTTGTGATTATTATGGACCCATATCTTAAATTCTACCGACTCTTTTCTTTAGAAATGAACAGACGTTGTATTATGGAAAATTAGTAGGAGGCCCACGGAATTTTGTTGGGTCCTTTAGCCTTAGTAACCCAACAGCATACTCTACTTTACGAGCCCATATCTTAACTTAAGCTTGTTCCATAATCGTTTCTCTTGATTTATGAGATATCAAACTGAAATTGCATGAGAGTTCAAAGATCCGTGATTGGTTGTTTATAGAAACATTCGTTTATTCATTAATCATTATATTGAAATTGAAATCTTACTACATTCACGATTTTAGAAAAAGCGACAATTTCACAAACACACCAAACCAAGACACCACAAACTTAAGCACATAAGCTTTTTATTTTCACACACCAAACTTAATCTTCATCGACAATGACTTTAGCCGGAGATATCAATAGACTTGACTTCAGGCTTCTTCTCCGGCGCTTTTGGTACCATAACCGTTAGAACACCGTTCTCCATTGTTGCCTTCACTTCTTCCATCTTGGCATTCTCCGGCAACCTAAACCTCCTCACAAACTTACCACTGGCTCTCTCCACACGGTGCCACTTGTCGTCCTTCTCTTCGTTCTCCTTGCTCCTCTCTCCGCTGATCTGAAGTATGTTCTTGTCTTCAACCTCAACTTTCACTTCTTCCTTCTTCAGCCCCGGCAAATCCGCTTTGAACACGTGTGCCTCCGGCGTCTCCTTCCAATCCACTCTTGCGTTTGTGAACGCTGCCACGTCACGAGCGGTTGTAGCGGATGTATTTGCCAACGCGGAAGAGGGCGTGAAGAATCCTTCCAGTGGATCCCATGCGTCAAGTGAGAACGGATCGAAAACGTTTGATCTTCGTCCTCCGACAATGCTTGGAATTAGAGACATCGTTACACAGTGACAAACTTTGTTTCGCTTTGATTCTTGATTTTCTTGCTGCTTTGATCTGATTGTACAAGTCACAAGAGGTCCATATATATAAGGAAGTAGTGGGTGAAGGAGAGAACGTTCTTCCAGTTTCTTGAAAAGAAAAAGTGTATTTTTTTCTAAAACCTTCGTTTGTCGTCTAGAGTCTTTAGACTTTATTGATTACAGGTGCAGTGACCAGATTTTTCTTGGCATTTCAGGAAGTTTCGGTTATTGAAACAAGACGACGTGCAGTCCTCGGTTGACACATAAACGATGTGCTGTTTTTGTTGTTTGTTATAATCTTCCTTAAGAAAGGCCCATTTTGATGATTTTTCATCGATTTGCTTTATATATTTAGATCAGATTTGAAATGATGGTAACATATTAGGATTGGGCTACAAATAGCCAAATACAGATACCAATCACTGTATGACCCAATCAATCGGGCCTAATTTCAAGTTATTACCCCGCTCTTGACATGCTTGGACCAGAAGTAAAGATCATTTATCAAAAGAGAAAAATGACTGTAGATACATTTTATGAGGGGTATGAAATTTGGGGTTAAAAATTGAAAATGTGAGATGGTTTGGTTTCTAAACAATGGAACTTGCACGAAGAAAGAGAGAAACAAAAAGAAAAAGCTTTACACTGTAAAGATGCTACTAATTGAACAAACCTACATGTAGTCAATGCTGCAGCAAGCTTTGTCTCTTTTCCATGTGCTCGTACTGAACAAGAAAATTTTCCTGCAATAATAGTCCCAAAAAACATACAGTGAATTCAATTGTATCAAGGAATAAATCTATATATATATATTGCTGTAATAATCGTTGAATTACCTTTCGGACTGTTTTGAACAAGTTTGGATCGAGGCAGTCGTATGTTCCTCTTTCATATTCAGCTGTCCTGACCAAAGGTTCCCCAACTCTGAAGAACCATAATCTGAGTACCTTGTGGTAAAACCAACCTCTTTCGTAACTGCAAGATATCAAATCAAACTCTAAACCCTCAGCCCAAGAGGCCAGAATAAACAAATAATCAAAGATTTATGGCTCAGAATAATAAACATACAGCTCATCTGCTGCGTTTAGCTGTGCTTCGTCTTTTGGCATACTGGAACAATAATAAGAAGAGATTGTTAAAACTGGAAAAAAGATATTAGTCATGACTAGGCAAATCAGATGTTGAAATGCTCATCTCTTAACATACCTGTAAAATGTGTAGAACAATAACTCAAAGGAGAACCTTTTGTAACTTGCCCGCTGCAACCAACGGAAATGATAACACGTTTGTTAACAAAATCGAAAAAAAAAGGAATGAGAGAACACATTGTTGGTGCTACTCACAAGATCAGAGGAATACTTACAGTTAGAGGCGGAGGTGGTGTGGCGTAGTAACAATTTGGTACTGTGAACTCGACCTCGGTCTTTGCTGGTTCATTGGTCCAAGGGGAAGCAAATGTCTTGTAGAGATTTCCAGTTGAATTCAAATCTAATCCTAGCGTCGTCAAGTCGATGCCAAGAGCAAGAGAGGTCAATTCAGGGTTGCTTCTGTTTAGTACGTCTAACAAGCCAAGCAAGCAAAAAGGATCTGCTTCCGACTGTGACGATTTCAACTCAGAATCTCTAAATTGGTTGATCGATGACATTTGCTGCACAGGAAACTGGGACTGATTTTGATGTTGTTGATACTGCTGAACAAGCTGGTCATAACCGTTACTGGAAACTGTATTGGGCGAGCTTAGAGGTCTCAAGCCAAGACCCTGTAGTCCACCAGTCTGGTATCAAAATAAAAATTAATGATAGTTATACATCTCAGATATGCAAACTGAGGAAAGTCCTAAACTGAATTCAGATAAGGATATGAGAGACTGCCACTCACAGATGAAGTATGTGGTGGCTGTTGTTGTGGACGATGTGACGAATATGTTCCTCCCAAGTTGAAACCACCAGATCTAGCCATCTGCAAGTTTGCAATATCCAAACGTACATTACCCATCAGTAACCATATCAATAGAAGAAAATGGCACGAAAACATCTTCTTAGTTTCCGAACAGTCTAAAGCTTACAGAAAAATTTTGAGAGTGCATCATTGACATAGCATTGTCATGGAGTTGATCTTTCTGATGCAAATCCATCGGATAATCAGAATTACCACCTGCAAAAAATCTACTACGCTTGTGAATGATCCAGCAGGTTTAGCTTATAGCATTTAGAAACACATGTGGGAACATCTGATAATCTTTCTGATGCAATAAACTATGATATGAAGGCAGTTAAGAAGATTGTGAACATCTAGAAACGCAATTTCATGAGATTTTGGAGAAAGCATAAGGGGAAACATTTCATAATAGGTGGCACTAACGAAAATATTATTCACTCTCCGACTTAACATATGCAATAACCAATTTCATGCACAAGACAATACAAAGTTATAGACAATAAAGGACCAGCACCTTTATATCCAGGTAGGGCAGGAAAATCTTCATTTTGGATGCTGAACTCCTGGTTTTGTTGGACAATTGGGACTCCTAAACCTTGTTTCCTCAAAGAGCCTAGAAAGACCACCACAAGAGTACGAGGGAAAACAGATAAGGAAATATTTTTCCAAATACTACTTTTAAATTGAGTATATGAATTTCAAAAGATCTTAAGATAAACTGACTACCCAGTTGTCCTTGAGTGCCACCAGCAGAACCAGGACGGCTTGTCAGCTGGGGAAAATCGTTGTTGATGTCAAAAAGAGAGCTGTCGTTAGAGTGATCACTGAGCATCATATTGTTAACTGACTGAACATGGTTCTGTGAAAGTGGGCCGCCACCAGTATGATAGGAGTTCCCTAACATAGACATGACCTGAGATCCTGTACCATACAATTTTTCAATCAAATTTTTACTTCTACATCCACATACAGCAGCTGCTAACTTATTGCATGTTTACGCTAATAAGATTGTCAAGTATAAAGTAAACAAGCTCGTACTCCATAAAATCCCAGAGTATGTGAGCTGAAAACAAAGTCTGCTTTCTCTACCTTTTATCGTACTGACATGAGTCTGGAGATGTACAGACTACAACAGCAAAACAAGTTCAACTGTTGATAGAATTCCTTCCTTAACTAACTGCCTATTTTCAGTTGATATTGAGAAAAGTATTTTCCTTGCTTAATTCTAGAAGCATTTCTTAGTTACTATTCAAAAGTCCCATAATCATAAAATTCAAAAGGTTTCTTCCACGGAGCACACTTTATATTCTGTTTTGTTGACAACGATATAACAACAAGATAAACAAGGCTCATTTGTAACGACTTATGTGCAAAGGAACCAAAGACAGAAAATGGAAGGAACTAAATAAATCATATATACCTTGAGGAAGTACTCCACCCAGCATTCGGTTCTGCCCCTGAACATTTAATCCTGATCCGCTATTAGCTGCCAAATTTAGTCTCGAAGAAAGACCCGGAATAGACAATCCGCCTGAGCTAATATTCCTCCCCAAGTTACCTCCACCAACCATGTTTCCCATTGAATTTGTTATCCGAGGACCTGCATTGCCCAACAATTGGGATATTCCCATCCCTGGAACACTATTCCGATTACTGAGTCCTGCAGATGTGGAGAGAATTCCAGGAATAGAACCACCAACTCCATTTGAGTTACTACTAAACCCGGGGTTGCCGACAACATTAAGACCTCCTCTATTTGGGATTCCTGAATGCCCATGAGAGCTACCATGAGACAACTACAAAACAATCATCCTATGATATTAGACACAGATTAAGAACAAGAGCAGTTGTTTTAAAAAAAAAAATCAAAAAACACATGCACCTGAGAGAGAGCAACAGGTAGATTATTTGAAGCAAATCTTCCACTGGAAAAACTCCCATTAGCTTGTTGAACCCCAGCAGATGGTATACTATTCATACTTGAGTTTCTTGATGTAAGTGTACCTTGCATGTTCCCGACATTATAACTCCCATGAAGATTATGAAGTCCCTGAAGATTTCCTGCATGAAGAAAAACATAAATGCTGCATAAGCTGAGAACGGAGCAAACAATACAAGGGCGTCAAGATGAAGTATCACACCCACCAGTATGATGGAAAGCGGGAGAAGGTGCACCAGATTGTCCAGAATACGATGCGGCAAAAGATCTGCCCGACCCGTCTTGTAGATTCGAAGCTGAACCATTGAGAGATGACTGAAAAGGCAAGAACAGAAGAGTTGAAAGGCAAAAGAGATGGCACAGATAATTCAGCAAAAGATACTGACATATTCTTTACAAACAAATGGTAATGTTCAAAAACTATATAAATGATTAGGGGAGAAAAGAAGGTTACTATACATGAAGGTTTGACATTGCACGAACTGACAATCACGGAAGACAAAATATCATTCGGCGCCTGCGATCTGAGAGGAAATATAAAAAAAGCAAATGAGTTAATAACAAAGCTGATAGAAATCATACCTAAATAAACTAACTCAGGAAACAATACTTAGCATAAATCTTAATAAACATGGTCCAGCATCAGAAGAAGTTTGCTGTAAAAATACATAGTAAGACTGAGATTCTCGTTCTCTGAAAGATTATACCAAGTAAATTTTCCATCCAGAAAGAAGAAAATTGGCTATATACATGAATATAGATTCATATAAATACATCCCCGGGGAGATAATTAATCAGGAACCATGAACTAAACTTCTAGCAGGAAATCAAAAGTCCGGGAAAGGATTCAGAACAATAAACAATGTAAAACTATGAAAAATCTCGAGGATCCAAAAAGAAAATCAATCAACACCAAGCGAAATTTCCACTGTTGTAATCAAAGCTATTATGGTAAGACGACTGAGTAACACCAGACTCTGAATTCAACTACCGCGATGTAATTTCAATACTCAAATGACAAAATTGAACTCCGAAAACCCTAAAATCGCGAGTGTTTTTCTGTTCACACTCACAGTACAAGGAGAAAGGTGCGTACGGAGGAGGGAAGGGAAGAAGCACTACCCAATTCGTAAACACTGGAAGTAAATCAAGAGAAGGTTGAGAATCCGAAGGGGGACGATGAAGATTTCTGGGGATTCGATTGATTGGGAAAAGCGGAGATTTTGATTTTATCTTTTTCTTTCTCAGAAGATTGGTGCCCTAAATCGAAAACGGATATAGAAACGAGAAGAAGCAAGATTTAGAAAATGGGATCGAAAAAATATTTTATAAAATAAAAGGAAAAAAATAATATATTTTTGGCCGAATGATTGGTGACGGAGGGAAGGGAACTTTCAGAAGGTCATAATGGGCCCCACGAAACCTTCTAAATCAGTAAGAGTGTTATGGATTTTGCTTAAAGCCTCTTAATTGTGGATTAATATTTGGGCCCAATAGAAAAGGCTGTGTCATCATCTTGTTCGTTTTTGTTCTGCGTTTGGATTTATAATTTACGTTTGAACATAAAACCAATTGTATCTAAATTTAAGAGTGAATTTGCCAAATAACCATATTGGAATAGAGCAAATTAAGAATATGGCCATAGAGAAACCAATACAAATTGAGTAACCAAAATTAATTTTATTGGACGAAAATAACCTTGTTAAGAAAAACATAGATATCACATGTTCATATAGGATAAATACCAGTTCCGAGAAAAATAATAGAACACCAACATCTCACTGCATAATTTTCTTTTTATTCCAATTATACACTATGCAAATTAGACGAAGAAACATCAACCAATAGAAGTGATTGAAGTATCATTGTACAATCCCATTATAGACAATCTAAAACAAACTTCTAAAGATATAAACCCAAACATGGTAACGATTTGGTAAGCTAGAACAAAGTACAAAATTTAGAAAACCTAGAACTGGATTTGTGAAATTAAACCAAGGCCCAAAACCGCACAACACTCATATTGTTTGTCCTTTAAATCTGTTTTTCAAATACGATTTTGTGTTGTATTAAATTGGGAGAAGATGTAGAACGATGTAAACGATAGAGTGAGATGGGAGAAAAGAGATTAGGGGTATTTTTGCCATTAATACACAAAATACAACCAGTTCATATATATAGTAATATAGACCTGGTCGTATATATGGTGATGGACTGATGGTGTTTAATTAATTAAAAATTGTAGGTGAAGGATGTAACATTCCAAGTGGCTGAAGGAGACCCGTGACAAGTTCTATGCGATGCTGTCGACAAACATGTTGCCTCAATTCCCGTTATCGATACGGAGCTATTAAAAGGTCATTTACTCATTTTATTCTATCTTAGAATGTATATAACTCCATCTCTCATTTAATCTGATTCATTCATTACATTAACAATATTTAGTATGTTTGGTGATCTCTATTTGCAGGGCGGTTCTGGGGAGTGTGAGCGACTACTGTTCTTCTCATCGTACTCCGAGCGTGGAGACTGAGCGTCTTGGGCCGAGCGAGCTGTCCGACCGTGAATACCGAGCGAGGTGATCGAGCGTCTTTGGCCGAGCGAGCTGGAGATCATGAAGACCGAGGGAGCTGATCGAGCGTCATGGGCCGAGCGAGCTGTCCGAGCGTCTTGGGCCGAGCGAGCTGTCCAAGCGTCTTGGGCCGAGCGAGCTGTCCGAGCGACCTGTCCGATCGTGAAGACCGAGCGAGTAGACCGAGCGATGTGATTGAGCGAGCTGATCGAGCGTGGAGACCGAGCGAACTGATCGAGCTTACCAACTCTGTGTAGGCAAAGACAAAGAAGAAGAAGAAGCCTATGCACTTTCTTCCCCTGGTTGAGAGTTTCCGGGTATTTTGACCCGAGTTGTTACACAGAGTGACAGAGAGGATGAGAGAACCAATAGATAATACCCACCAAGACCAAAGATTGGTACCAAAGAAAAACAACTTCTTGAATTGCTAAAAATGAAAGCTCTTTCTCTTTGGGAAGACAATACAGGAGAGAGATAGTGTGACCCACCAGCTCTAGCTCAAATGCTGCAACGCTTAAGCCTCTTTACACTCCTACTGTCCCTTATTTTCTTTATCTATAAACAGTCCCAATCGAAATTTACAGAAATGTTAGCATTATCAAATTGGGAGTGTATATATATCTCTTGTTACCGTTTATGCACAGATAAGAAAGATAAAACCATTTCACAAATCACTTTGTTTAGCGAATCTATTAGATGCGATCTTTGTTTCATTAAAAACGGATTTGCCTTTTAATAACATGAGCATTTACGACATGTAAAGGAACTGTCCTCTTCACTGTTATATAAAGACAAAAGACGCAGAGAACAAGTGTGTGCGAACAAGTGTGTGCTCAGTAAGGAGAGTGTCTGTTTTTCTTGCGGTTCTTTGGCGTCTTAACGACCAATTCGCTTGAAGTCCAAGACTGGTTATTCTCGGCAGAGTTCTCATCGGACCTCCAGCAGCACAACCGCCCATCTTCACCGCCGGTCCATCCGAATAACCCAGCAGCTCCTCCATACTCACATGGCATCTGCAGAACGCTCCTTACTACATCTACATGACCTCCACCAAGAATAGCTTCAGCGGAACCCATTGATCCAGGCCGTTTATAGTCCACCGGGAAATACCCAATGGTACCTGCGCAGGTTCCACCAATCACCCATAAGTCTTCACCTCCTGGAGAATGGCAATCAACAAAATAATCAACCTGCACTAGAGCCATGGCAAAGATTTGAGTCTTTTAGTAACCATTAGGTTTCTCGTGAGTGTTGTCAATGCGGAAGGAGATTTTTACATTATCTTGACTCCAACTATCAGATGCGAGTTCCCGAGCATTCTCTAGGTTCACTTGACAGCTTCCATCTTGCCAATTCCAAATACTACAAAGGTGGAAACAAATTAGAGACAGCACTGCTGATGGATACAATACAAGTGCGTGAAAGAGTACCTTAGAGTTTCTATGTGTGTGAGACACCAGAGTTTCTGATAGCAGTCTCCAAGGAAGCCTATTTTCCCAATCGATGTTCCCACATTGATCACCTAAAGAGAGGTCAGGGGTTTAGTACTCTCCATCTAATTATCATTGCAGCGGGGGGTTGATGATCTAAAATATGGAACTCACAGATTCCAGATGATCATCATCACTGATAGCACCTTCAGTGTTGAATAAACAGATCAATCCATCCACAGAAGCTGACAGAAGTTTGTTCCGATTGTGAGGAGCAAAGTGTACCTGTGATTAACAACAGAGACGCAATTAGTTTGACCCTTGAGAGAGATATACAAGTCTGAGCAGAGACATCACACCTGAGTGACGTCGTCCATGTGGGATTCCTCTAAACAAGCAACTTGCTTTGAGTTTCTCCAGTCCCACAGAAGAACCTGCGCGCATACCATCACTTGAGATTGTAACAAGATGGTTCATAGAAAGAAATGCAACTCGGTAAGATGCCTAACCTGCTCATTGCAAGCACCAGCCAGAAGATGATCTCCAGCACCTCCATAGGAGAAGCTAAAAATCTTTTGGTCATTCTCAGCATCAATACACAAAATCTGAAACCAAAAAAAGCATGGATTCAATCAAATCAGATAAGCGTTATGAACCAAAAAGAAAAGAAAGGGAATCACCTGCTGGAAACAACGCGTGTCCCAAGATCTGATTGTGCCATCGGAGGAACAAGAGTGCAGAACGTTAGGAGACGCCGCCGAGTCTGAGGAAAACGCAATTTGATTGACTGTGTCGGAGTGACCTTTACACTCGCCGTAGTATTGACCAGTCACCGGCGAGTAAAGCTTGACGGTGTTGGTGGATAGCGACACCGCGATTGCTGTCCAATCGACTCTGTCACAAAAGCAGAGCTGGTTCTCTCTCAATAACCGAATTTGTTTGGTTAATCAGAGAGAAGAGAATCCTTACTTGGGAACAATCTGGAAGACGTAGTCAGAGCCGAAGTTGGTCGGAATAGAGTTTTTGAGGCCAAATTTCTTGACAGGTTGAGCCGAAGAAGAATCTGAAAGTTGACGATTTTGAACCTCCAATTCCATCTCGGACGCTCCTTCTTCCATGGTCCTTTTCTTTTCTTCTGAATGCCCATGAGAGCTACCATGAGACAACTACAAAAAAATCATCCTATGATATTAGACACAGATTAAGAACAAGAGCAGTTGTTTTAAAAAAAAAATCAAAAAGCACATGCACCTGAGAGAGAGCAACAGGTAGATTATTTGAAGCAAATCTTCCACTGGAAAAACTCCCATTAGCTTGTTGAACCCCAGCAGATGGTATACTATTCATACTTGAGTTTCTTGATGTAAGTGTACCTTGCATGTTCCCGACATTATAACTCCCATGAAGATTATGAAGTCCCTGAAGATTTCCTGAATGAAGAAAAACATAAAAGCTGCATAAGCTGAGAACGGAGCAAACAATACAAGGGCGTCAAGATGAAGTATCACACCCACCAGTATGATGGAAAGCGGGAGAAGGTGCACCAGATTGTCCAGAATACGAAGCGGCAAAAGATCTGCCCGACCCGTCTTGTAGATTCGAAGCTGAACCATTGAGAGATGACTGAAAAGGCAAGAACAGAAGAGTTGAAAGGCAAAAGAGATGGCACAGATAATTCAGCAAAAGATACTGACATATTCTTTACAAACAAATGGTAATGTTCAAAAACTATATAAATGATTAGGGGAGAAAAGAAGGTTACTATACATGAAGGTTTGACATTGCACGAACTGACAATCACGGAAGACAAAATATCATTCGGCGCCTGCGATCTGAGAGGGAATATAAAAAAAGCAAATGAGTGAATAACAAAGCTGATAGAAATCATACCTAAATAAACTAACTCAGGAAACAATACTTAGCATAAATCTTAATAAACATGGTCCAGCATCAGAAGAAGTTTGCTGTAAAAATACATAGTAAGACTGAGATTCTCGTTCTCTGAAAGATTATACATGAATATAGATTCATATGAATACATCCCCGGGGAGATAATTAATCAGGAACCATGAACTAAACTTCTAGCAGGAAATCAGAAGTCCGGGAAAGGATTCAGAACAATAAAAAAATGTAAAACTATGAAAAATCTCGAGGATCCAAAAAGAAAATCAATCAACACCAAGCGAAATTTCCACTGTTGTAATCAAAGCTATTATGGTAAGACGACTGAGTAACACGAGACTCTGAATTCAACTACCGCGATGTAATTTCAATACTCAAATGACAAAATTGAATTCCGAAAACCCTAAAATCGCGAGTGTTTTTCTGTTCACACTCACAGTACAAGGAGAAAGGTGCGTACGGAGGAGGGAAGGGAAGAAGCACTACCCAATTCGTAAACACTGGAAGTAAATCAAGAGAAGGTTGAGAATCCGAAGGGGGACGATGAAGATTTCTGGGGATTCGATTGATTGGGAAAAGCGGAGATTTTGATTTTATCTTTTTCTTTCTCAGAAGATTGGTGCCCTAAATCGAAAACGGATATAGAAACGAGAAGAAGCAAGATTTAGAAAATGGGATCGAAAAAATATTTTATAAAATAAAAGGAAAAAATAATATATTTTTGGCCGAATGATTGGTGACGGAGGGAAGGGAACTTTCAGAAGGTCATAATGGGCCCCACGAAACCTTCTAAATCAGTAAGAGTGTTATCGATTTTGCTTAAAGCCTCTTAATTGTGGATTAATATTTGGGCCCAATCGAAAAGGCTGTGTCATCATCTTGTTCGTTTTTGTTCTGCGTTTGGATTTATAATTTACGTTTGAACATAAAACCAATTGCATCTAAATTTAAGAGTGAATTTGCCAAATAACCATATTGGAATAGCAAATTAAGAATATGGCCATAGAGAAACCAATACAAATTGAGTAACCAAAATTAATTTTATTGGACGAAAATAACCTTGTTAAGAAAAACATAGATATCACATGTTCATATAAGGATAAATACCAGTTCTGAGAAAAATAATAGAACACCAACATCTCACTGCATAATTTTCTTTTTATTCCTATTATACACTATGCAAATTAGACGAAGAAACATCAACAAATAGAAGTGATTGAAGTATCATTGTACAATCCCATTATAGACAATCTAAAACAAATTTCTAAAGATATAAACCCAAACATGGTAACGATTTGCTAAGCTAGAACAAAGTACAAAATTTAGAAAACCTAGAACTGGATTTGTGAAATTAAACCAAGGCTCAAAACCACACAACACTCATATTGTTTGTCCTTTAAATCTGTTTTTCAAATACGATTTTGTGTTGTATTAAATTGGGAGAAGATGTAGAACGATGTTAACGATAGAGTGAGATGGGAGAAAAGAGATTGGGGTATTTTTGCCATTAATACACAAAATACAACTAAAATCACAGTCACGTCTTAAAATGATTACTTCCCTAATTTTAGGTTTTTTTATTGTCATTGATGTCAATTTCTCTAAATTTAATCCCCAACCAAAAAAAAAAAAAAAAAAATCGTTGAAACTTTTATGAGATCACATATCATACTTTTTCTAATGTGGATTCACGGATTTATTTTGACCTCATACAATAATAAAAAAAATCATTAAGATTTTGTGCTGTGAAATTATGATTTATGCTGGTGTTTTTTTTTATAAAGAGAAATTATGATGTTGGTGTTTCATATAATACAAAACGACAAGATGTGTGCTCTCCATTTTGCGATGGTTTTAATTAGGGCAAAGGAATTTAATACTAAGGATTGACGTTTATTAATACTACGATATGGCATACGTATTTAGTAGACTAGCCAAATCATCCAACTATATGAAATAGACGTTAGCTATTTTTGGATAATGAAAACTACGTCCACTAATGCATTTCACTCATATGAGACAGAAGCTTATGAAAGTTGGCAAAAGAGAATAAGAAAAGAGCATCTTTTTATTGGGATTTTGTCACTTATACTTAGTTAATTCATTTAGCGCTAAATGTAACTTAATTATGTTAAACTCGTAAAAACATATATAATTTAGTTCAAAAACGAATCACATATATAGCGACAAACACTTACTTTAATTATATGATCCTAGAAATATCTTCATAATCCATAGGTAAAAGCTACATTCAGCTTGTGTTTGTAGAGCGCATGGTTACATGAAAACGTAACCCAATACGGAAGAATATTACCGATTGATGGTTTTAGAGCCTAGATATCCAGTTATTCTGACAACTGTTTAGTTCCTAATAAAAAAAATTGACCATGTAACTCATTTTTACGAACGATTAGCAAACTAAAAAGCCATCAATTAGCCAGCCATTTCTAGTAGAATGAACAAATTTATAATATTGTTTTTCCAATTTCCAGTGTCGGATGTAAAGGTTTCTTTTTTCGTCGATAGAACAGGTCCACCACAGGTGTCTTTTTAGATTGTCCCGTTTAAGAAGTATTATATCATAAATTCGCAACTCGCAAGGACAATATAGTGTGATTATTATCGCTATTTCGATCAAACATAGTGGGATCATATCGTTCCTTTTTAATAAACTAATACTATATGTCATTTTCCTTATAGATGAATGGGTGGGGGTGGTTTCTACATTTGAAAAGTTCTATATATTTTGTCATATAAGTTTTTTGATCGAAATTCCAAATATATTTTTAATGCCATTTAACTTACGAAGATATAGAGATACAGTTTGAACATATGCTGATTGATATGCCATGTTTGCTATTTAATAGCTCAATTATTTTGTACCAAAAACTTGAGATTAACTTCCGACAGAACAAAAATGAAATAACATGTTCATGATTCATGGTAATCTATTACTAAAGCTTGAAGCCAAAACAAATCACGTGCTTCGGAACTTGGAAGTTTGGTATATTCTTGAGGAAATTCACTACACCCAAACTATACCGACTTTCATTCTTCAATCATCCACTACTATTAAGAAAAAACAAAAAATGTATATTCACGAACTTTATCATAAGGTGTGTTAGGACTTATGCAGACGTAAATGATTTGGTAATTAACAATAAAAATAAGAAAAATAAACAGTTTTACCGTATTGTTTTTTCTTGACACATTAAAAGCGGTGGTAACACACCAACTCATACGTTTCTGCAATTGTACTTCTGGTAAAATCTTTTTATGGAAAATTTTCTGTCTTCTTCCTAACTTTCTTAGCCATCAGAAAAATCAGACTGACAATTTCAATTCAATTCGTTCGTCTTTTTTTTTAGCCAACTTCAATTCCTTCGTATCTAGGGCCGTATCTATACAACTACTTACGTTAAATTAAATTTTTTTAAATATATATACAGTTCATGCTTGCAGAGTTCACAAAAAACCCACCTCTTGTTATCCCTCTGATCTCTACTAGAGCCTGAGTTAAGCTCCAAAGTCCAAACACACAGTTTTAAGAAAACAAAACCCAAAATCTAGATATCAATCCATCAACTTTTACCCTCAGATGGAACAATTACTTTTCCTGGATTTCTTGTCTTAAAGGTAAATCTTGTTGTTTTGCTTGCTTAATTTTTCCAGCCGTTACGAATGAACTTCATCCCTGCCGTTACTGATTTTAGAAAGCTGTTGTCATCTTTGCTTTTAAAAAAACCCCAGCTTTGTTCATCTCTATCTAGCTGATAGAACTCTTTGTCTATCTCCGCGGAATTGTTTAAAAATTTTCAGGTTTCGTGAAGATGGGTGGTGAAAAGTTTGGATTTTTGATTTGGGTTTCATCAATTTCTTGCCTAACCTGCCTCTGCCATGGATACGTACCTGTGAATAATTACCTCATCAACTGTGGATCACCCACTAATGTCACTGAAACCGGCCGAGTGTTCATCTCTGACAAGCTTGCCTCAAACCACCTAACCTCTCCCAGTCAAATCCTCGCCGCGAGCAATCGCAATTCCGTCTCAGACATTTACCAGACGGCGAGGATCTTCACCGGAATCTCCAAGTACACATTCTCCGTCGCTCGAGGTCGACACTGGATTCGTCTCCATTTCAGTCCTTTCCAATACCAAAACTTCCAAATGATGTCAGCTAAATTCTCTGTTTATTCACAAACACACGTCCTCTTGAGCGATTTCACCGCCAAATCCAGAGTTATGAAGGAATACTCTCTGAATGTAGCCACGGACCGTCTCGAGCTCACGTTTACTCCTTGGGCTAATTCGTTCGCCTTTGTGAACGCCCTCGAGGTTGTCTCCGTTCCTGATACACTGATCAAAGGTGATCCTTCCTTCGCAGGCCGTCCCGGGAGGTTTCAGGGCTTGTCTTGGCAAGCTATTGAGACGGTATACAGAGTGAACATGGGCGGTCCGCGAGTTACGCCTAACAACGACACTCTTTCGAGGATTTGGGAGCCCGATTCGGAGTATCTAGTCGAGAAGAATCTTGTCAAGATTGTGTCCAAGATTTCAAGTGTTGATTATGTTCCTGGTTATGCTACAGAGGAAACAGCTCCGAAAACTGTCTATGGTACTTGCACGGAGCTGAATAGCGGGGGAGATCCGGCTAGCAATTTCAATGCGACGTGGGATTTCGACGTTGAGGCCGGTTTTCAGTACTTCCTCCGGTTTCATTTCTGCGATATTGTGAGCAAAGCTCTGAACGAGCTCTACTTCAATCTTTATGTCGACTCGATGATGGTTGTTCAAGATCTTGATCTAAGCACTTATCTGTCCAACACTTTGTCCGGTGCCTACTTTATGGATTACGTGACGGAGTCAGCGAAACTGAGCAACAGAATCCAAGTGAGCATTGGTCCATCGACTGATCGCAGAATTTACCCGACCGCGATTTTGAACGGTTTAGAGATCATGAAGATGAACAACTCCAAAGGTCAGCTCAGTACCGGTACTTTCTTGCCAAGTGCTTCAAGCTCAACCGCCAAGAAGAAGAATGTCGGTATGATCGTTGGTGTGACGGTTGGTTCTTTGCTTGCTTTATTGGCTTTTGGAGGTTTCTTGATTCTGTTCAAGAAACGAGGACAAGGCAGAGGTGGTCACTCAAAGAGTTGGATTCCTTTGTCTACTGCTAACGGAACAACAACTCCAGACTCTAATGGGACTACAGTTGCAAGCATAGCTTCAAATTCGAGTTACCGGGTCCCTTTAGCAGCGATTAAAGAGGCTACGAACAGCTTCGACGAGAGCCGAGTTATCGGAGTCGGAGGTTTTGGTAAAGTGTACAAAGGAGCGCTTCAAGATGGCACTAAAGTAGCTGTTAAAAGAGGCAACCCTAAGTCTCAGCAAGGACTTGCAGAGTTCAGGACAGAGATCGAGATGCTGTCTCAGTTCCGTCATCGCCATTTGGTGTCTCTGATCGGATACTGCGACGAGAACAGCGAGATGATCCTGGTTTACGAGTATATGGAGAACGGAACGTTGAAGAGTCATCTCTACGGCTCTAATCTTCCTAGCTTGAGCTGGAAACAAAGGCTTGAGATATGTATTGGATCAGCTAGAGGATTGCATTACCTCCACACCGGTGACTCGAAGCCTGTGATCCACAGGGATGTGAAGTCCGCTAACATATTGCTTGACGAGAAACTCATGGCTAAAGTTGCAGACTTTGGACTGTCTAAGACCGGACCTGATCTTGATCAGACTCATGTGAGCACTGCGGTGAAAGGAAGCTTCGGTTATCTCGATCCGGAGTACTTTAGAAGACAGCAGCTTACAGAGAAATCAGATGTTTACTCTTTCGGAGTCGTTATGTTCGAGGTTCTATGCGCGAGGCCGGTTATAGACCCGACGCTTCCTAGAGAGATGGTGAATCTTGCGGAGTGGGCGATGAAATGGCAGAAGAAAGGAGAGCTTGAACAGGTCATTGATCAGTCGTTGAAGGGTAAGATCGTACCTGATTCGCTCAGGAAGTTTGGTGAGACAGGGGAGAAGTGTTTAGCTGATTATGGAGTGGATAGGCCATCGATGGGAGATGTGTTGTGGAATCTTGAGTACGCATTGCAGCTACAAGAACCTGTTGTTGATGGAGAAGATGATGATAACAGCACGAACATGATCGGTGAGTTACCTTTACGGTTCAACGATGACAACAACAATCACCATGGAGGAGACACGAGCGTTAACGTTTCTGTAGATAGGAAGGGACGGTTTGAAGAAGAGGATTCGAGTGTGGATGATGTTTCAGGTGTTTCCATGAGTCAAGTTTTCTCGCAACTGGTGAAATCTGAGGGACGATAAGAGATGACCAGTTTTCACAAAAACTACAAAAGATGACTAATCTACTAGAATCTTTGTTCTGCTCGAGCTTTTCTTTTTGTACATTATTAACTATTAGACTGGGATTTTCATTCAATAACAAATCGATGAAACTACGGAATCAAAAACTGGAAAAAGCTTCATACGGTTTGAGCCTAGAATCTGAAGTTAGTCTCAAACTTGCTTCTAAGTTAGAGATGAAATTGTAGATGTTTCAACATTTTTACTGGCAAAATCGAGCAAAAATCGCAAATCTTAAGCTGAGGAGCGATCTAAAATTAGGTCAGATGGGAGATAATCTGGACAAAGAAGGGCTCACAAGAAACAACATGATACTAGAAATAAGATTTGATTATATTTCTCCAGAAAGTTGTTCGTAATCGGAGATATCAGTGACATTGCAGCACTAAAGCAGAAGATGAGGCGTAATTACATATCACTAGAACGCTACCGAGAAACACAGAAGCAGTACCGAAACAGAATTCAAACGCAAACGCTGAGTAGAATATGATTTTGATTAGAAATTTCAAAGATTAAAAACGCCTATATAGGAAAACCCAGAAGTACAAACGCGAATCTGAAAAGCACCCTTAACCGCCGAATCCGTAGAGAGTTCTTCCTTGCCTCTTGAGCGCGTAAACGACGTCCATGGCGGTCACAGTCTTCCTCCTGGCGTGCTCGGTGTAGGTGACGGCGTCACGAATAACGTTCTCCAAAAAGATCTTGAGGACACCACGAGTCTCCTCGTAGATCAGACCGCTGATACGCTTGACTCCACCTCTACGAGCCAACCTCCGAATCGCCGGCTTGGTGATTCCCTGGATGTTGTCTCTCAGAACCTTTCTGTGACGCTTGGCTCCTCCTTTGCCCAAACCCTTTCCTCCCTTTCCACGGCCTGACATTTTTCCGGCTAAACTTTGATTAATTCTCAAGAAATTTGATGGTGAAGAATCTCTGTATTAGAGTTGTTCTCTGTTTTAGTGTGAGACGAGATGTGAAATTGATTTTATAGGGGAGACGGAGCCTTTTAATCTGAGCGATCATATCGCATAGTAAATCTAACGGCTGGGATATCGATCCGTGTAAACACCATAAAGATGTATTGACCGTAGATTTATTTTAATCAACGGTGCCTAATAGTGATCCGCCTGGTGCCAGTAATAGCCAATAAGAATCATTTGTTTTGGTTACATGTGGCGCCAATGCCACGTATAATTTCACTGAAGCGCCAATTTTTTGGAGCTCGTAAAATAAAATTCCGCATAAATTTTTTCATATTCGTTTTGCAAATTATTTTTGAAATTGTATAGTTTGACCTAATCTATACAAACGAGGCAAAATTGACAGGCTTATTTAGGCGCGAAGATAAAAAAGATGAAAATATTACACAAAACCGATTATGGTTTTTCTTTTTATGTTAATTGAAAATGGGATCCCAACATTTTCATTTCCCTTTTGAAAAACTATACATTATCACAAGAACACACTTCAATCGACACAGTAACTATTTTTCTTTTTACAGGTTTTACAACAACAATAAAAGAAAATACGTACCGGCACTCAAAATACAAACAGAGGACACGTCACAAGAAACAAAGCTCACAAGATCGTTGAGTGGTTACTTGCAGAACACACTATCTTGCTTTTGGAATCATCCCACTATCAAAGACCATGCTCACTTCAGGGGAATTCAGTGAATCCATGCCTTGGCTCATATTTCTCTTCGAGTTTTCAGACACAAGACACTCTTTTAGTTCGATAACAACATGAGACATGGTTGGTCGTTTCGCCGAAGTTGGATCCGCGCACGACATTGCCAGCTCGAGTGCTCGCCAAGCAGAGCGAGAATCATAGTCTCCGTTAAGCTTTGGATCCATGATCTTAGTAATATCTCCTCCGTTAAGCTCAGACCCAACCCACTGTGTTATGTGAGACTTTCTTCTGTTTAGATCAATCACTGGTTGGTTTGTAATCATTTCCAATAACACAATGCCGAAACTATACACATCGCTTTTCTCACCCAACCGGCTTGTTTGGTAGTATCTACAAGGCAAGAACATGGATGTATATGTACTCTTCAAGCATTGGAGAATAGGATCAAATATTTGCACATTGTAAAAGTTTAATAAGTATCAATACTTACTCAGGATCAAGATAACCAGGAGTACCAGCAACCACAGTCGAAACATGAGTTTCACCTCCAATTGGGAAAGACCTCGAGAGGCCGAAATCAGCAAGTTTGGCCTTATAATGTTCGTCCAACAATATGTTTGTAGTTTTGACATCTCTATGAACTATTGGTGGTGTGCATCCAATGTGTAAGTACTCCAAACCTAATGAAATATATTCATCCATGTTAATTGGTTATGGTCGAACGAATCAAATAAAATATAGCTCCATGGTTAAACTTAGCGCAGACCTTGTGCTGCCTCGGCAGATATTCTTAGCCGAGTACCCCAATTGACGACGGGTCTGCCTCCTTTCCCTGTGTAAAATAAGATCATTACATATTTTCTAAGTTTTAAGAACACCAACTGTTTCATGAGCTCATAATATATGCATGTTAATCCACTTACCTGATAGATGCTGTCTTAAGTCTCCATTGGGTACAAACTCGTAGATAAGGGCCAAATGGTCTCCTTCATCGCAATAACCAACAAGGCTAACCAAATTCGTATGGTGAACTCTTAGAAGAAGATCAACCTATTCCAAAGAAAAACAAGAAACCCATATATAAGCTTTGTGATGATTAAAAACATATACGAGTCAGAAAGATTGTACTAAAATCTACCTCTGCCTTGAACTCTTTATAGCCTTGAGTTGATGACTGAGATAGTAGTTTAACAGCTACTTGTTCAGAACCATTGACAGTACCGTGATAGACGACGCCAAATCCTCCTTCTCCTACGATTCTTTCGAAATTATTCGTCATTTTCATAACTTCTGAGTAAGTAAACTTTCTCTTTTTCATCTCGATTGATGGCTCCAGTGAATAAGTAACATTTGTTACATTCGTTTTTGGCCTACTCGGTGGCGGGTGAACAACTGTTGGATTTGAATTTAGGAGTTAGAAAAAAAACAATATTCATGAGACTTATTGGTTTTCTTATTTTGATGAGTTTCTCTTGCAAGTTACCATCAACAGTCGAGGGTTTTTTCTTTCTGAGAACAAGATAAAGAACCAATGCGGCAATAAGGATAGCTACAGAAGCAACCGATGCAACAATTGGCACTAGAATGCTCTTTTTAGTTGTGTTTGTGGGTGAACCAGGGAGAGCAAGCCCTGGGTTTCCTTGATAACTACAAGAAACCAAGTGTATATCTTAAGACATCTTATTGATCACAACAGATAAAAACTTCACAAAATATCTGGGAAGTTTCTCACTGTAGCTCGAGTCCTTTCCTCTGTAGAGATTGAGGAATTGAACCATTAAGATTGTTCCCGCTTAAGTTTCTGCATAAAAAAGAAGAAATCTTGATACTTACATGAATGTGATCCGAGGTGGAGAGTTTAGAAAATATGTTTGAGAGAAACTTACATGAACACCAACGTCTTTATGTTGCCTAGAAATTCCGGCACCTCTCCGGTCAATTTATTATTTGACAAGTCCCTAAAGTTAATCAACATTAAAAAAAAAAAAAAAAAAGAAGAAGTCCCTAAAGTTAATCACTTCTTATTCCTTTGCATACAAACAACAATCTTTTTCCTTTGATCAAACAGTAGACACACTTACAGTTTTACTAGCTGCGTAAGGTTTTGAATGGCAGCTGCTATGTCTCCAGCTAAACCACTTGAAGACAAGTTTCTGTTTGAAATTTACAAAACCACATTCGATAAATCATCATTTGATTAATTATGGAGCATGTGTACTAGTGAACGTATGTATGACTTACAAAGTAGTGATTCTTGGTGGCGTGAAGGTATCGGTGTTGCTGCAGTTTAAACCGCCCCATGTAAGATTTCGAGGGGCGCACGGATCGCCTTGCCAATCGATCCTACTCAATGCGTAGTTGGCTTCGATGGCTTTGACAGCAGCAACTGACATATAGATTGTAACGATGATGTTAGAACGCATAGAAAGCATAAACCTTTAGTCTGTTGAAACACACATATACATACCATCGTTTTCATCTGTCGCAGACTGCGGAAGCTGGACAACTTTGTAGACCTCTAAAGCGTTAAGTAGAGGTGGAAGAGTTGATCTGTCGGTTCGTATCAGCTGCAAACTGCATTCGCCTTCTTTGCAAGTATCCGAAGACGTACTCAAGATAGTAGTTATTCCTAGCTTCGGAGGAACCACAGCGCTAAAAAAAAGTTTCCCATCAAATACCATCTTGAATTCCCTGGTTTCGTTGGTCTGCAATTCTTGGATCTCAGCAAAGTGTGCGTACAAGTAATACTGGTCCTCAGGGGTCGTCGAACTCCACTCAACCGTCAACGGCTCACTGGCATTAGTAGGTATAGCAGCAACTTTGAGGGCGTCTTTTGGCGGCTCGTAATCGTTGGCATTGCCCACATCGCTCGTTGTGGATATTTGTGTCCATGCCGTCCGAAAGTATGGAACCCATTGGCGATCATAGACATCTTCCGGGTACCTGAGGAAACAATATCACTTTAAACCTTCTTAGCTTTTGTCATCTTATGAGATTGTTGTGTTTCATTGTTTTACCGACGAGAACAGAGGAAAACAGAGCAGAAAGAAGAGAGAAATGTTTCGGTTTGAAGTTGACACGTACCTGAGATAAGAAGTTGACTTGTTCATAAATACTCGAAAGAAAAGCCCGAGAGAACCAGACTTGGTCATATAAGAATTTTTTCCCATAGGCCGTATCTCCAAGGCTGAGATTAAGGGTGTAGTTTCACCAGTCTTGACAAGACAAATCTGCAACGAGTTTGACGTTGGGACGTGGATGATCTCTTTTCGTGTACCATTCACAAGCCTTTCCAAATCTATCGTGGTCCATAGATTAGGTCCAATATACAAATTAAACTTGGGGCTAATGTCACGACCATCATAGTTTCCATATACAAACCTAGCCCTGATCAGATGATTTCTTCCTTTCTCAACTTTTAGATTGTAACAGTTCCGTGTACCATCTGGAAAATATCTCAGCGTTATGGATGGCTTCAGGAAGTCTCCTTCTCGATTTGCTTGGATTTTACCAATTTTTCCAGTCTGGATGAATGTTGCGTCCGAAGTGAACTGTAATCCAGTTGACTCCTCTTTATAAGGAGACGGTTCATTCGCGGGTAGCCCGCAGTCCAAACTTATGAAACCTGTTAAGCGTTATGGAACAAAGTTCACCTTTAAAAGAGAACATATAGATTTTTCAAAGTACATAAATGATTAATTAAGATACAAAATGGTAATAAGGAGGAGAAGAAGAAGAATACACATGTATGTATAGATCTTAGTTAGGATGTGAATACCTTGTTGGCTCGGACTCTGAGCTTGAACAATATGAAAGATGGCCAAAGTTCCGATTAGCAGCAGCAAAAGTCCAAGAGACCCCTCCATTTTCTCTTAACTTACCAACGAATAATCAAGAAAAACATTGCCTAGGCTGGGAGAGGAGAAAAGGAGAATATATAAGCAAAACCCAAATTTGGAACTAAACCAAAAAAAAAGACTCTTTCAAGTCTATGTAAAGAATGAGTAAAATATTATGTTTTCTAGTGCAACTTCACCATGGGAAGAAGAATAATGATAAGAGGATAAAAACGTTCCATCATCACAATTTGTGGAATTAGACATCGGTTTATATTTTCTTGGTCAGACAAATGCCTTCTACTTGGAAAGAACCTGTTAATCACACAAATTATTTATTGGGTTTAATAGCTCACCACAGTGATGCATGGAGAAATGTTCTGAAAGAGTTGACATTTTCTAATGGTCGTTGACTTGTATATCTATTAGACCTGATTTTGTTTCAAACATGAATACAAGTTAATATACAGTATAATGCTCACAAGGGTACCAACAATGGTTAAAGTCAGCATGAAGAAACAAGGTTTATAAAAATTTACCCTGAGCTTAAAACAAGATAAAATAATGACAAAACTGTCCCGTATTCGCTTATTTCTAATGCTACTTTACCATGTAAGGAAGAATGATAATAATAATTAATGTTTCAACATCACTATCATGAAATGGTGTGCTTGAGTATGTAGTTTTAGTTTACTGGTCAGAGAATATGCAACTTGCTTTTAGTATTATTACATTTCTCATAGAATGTATCAACCACGCAACAAGATATTCATATTGGCTTTAATTAGCCACTACGTACGCTCAGCAGTCCAGGAAGCAATATCTAAGAAATAGTCAATGCTCGGTGACTTCTGACTGGTGAAGACAACCTCTCCCACTTTCATTCAAATGATTAGTAGGCCTAATATAATGCCCCGACCGCCCATCACGCCCTCTCTCGGCCCATGGGCCTCACCCCTGTCCGACGGTCAATGCACTATTTTTGGAAGGTTCTAGAGACTTGTTTACTGTCCCCGACTTTTCCTCGTATTTTGGCCTCACTTACACTGTTCCGCAGACCATTTCCCGGAAGGTCACCTATCCTTCCACTACTCCAGCCCAAACACGCTTAATTTATTTATGGGCCTTTGACCGAAAAGGTAAATGCACTTTGTTGACATAGGTAGCCAAATCAATTCTCTTAAGCCTCTCCTCATCTATCACAAATCGGGATGTTACACCTAATTTAATTTGTTGTTTCATCATTGTTTGGGAACGTGATGTCTTGCGTTTTTAACGCTTTCTAACCGTTGTTTTCACGAGTTTTCCGAGTCTTTCTAGTTTTTGTTGAGTCTTTTCAGGTTTAAAGACGTTCCAATGAGAGTTTCGGCAACAATGAGCAGCAAGAGGTGAAAGAAGGAAAAAGGAGTAAAAAGGACGTCATTCGGAACCGCTCACAACCGCACCACTCGACCGAGTGCATCATCCACCGCACCACTCGACCGAGTGCATACAAGACGTAGCCACTCGACCGAGTGCATACAAGACGTAGCCACTCGACCGAGTGCATACAATGCGTAGCCACTCGATCGAGTGCATACAAGACGTAGCCACTCGATCGAGTGCATACAAGGCGTAGCCACTCGATCGAGTGCACCCAAGACCTCAACGACGCCGTTCGGTCGAGTGCACCCAAGACCTCAACGACGCCGTTCGGTCGAGTGCTCTCAAGACGCTTACACACCGTTCGATCACGTGCCTCCATCTGAGCCGTCGGATCGAATACGCTCAACCCGAACTTACTTAGACCTATTTTCGAGCCATTGTGACGACTACGTTTTTCTTAGACGCTTTTTGGGAGTTTTTCATTGTTGATCTGAGGGAGAAGATCTCTGAATCCTTTGTGACAGTTTGGAGAAGATTTCTGAACCCTCTTGTTTACTATTCGTTATTTCAATGAAAACTGTTTCATCTTTTGTCGTTGCTTGCTTGATCATGTCTGAGTAGTCGATTAGCTAGATCTAGGTTTTTCAAAGGAGATCATGAGTTAGATAACTGAATGCAGATAGGACGTTTAATCTTTGAATCGAAAGATCAACTAGAGTGCGTCCATTAAGTTGGATACATACCTCAACAGGAACCCCAATCTTCGGATTGTGGCAACTTCGACCATCAGCTAAGGTTGTCGTATCTTGGGATCTTAGATGAAAAGAATCGTTTGTTTTCACCTCTGATAGTCTTAAAGCTAAAGTCGATTTGATCACTCGGTTTTAGATCCTTAGTTAATCTGTGCATCAAAAGTGTTATAGGTTGATAGAACATTCATTGGTGAGCGATTCGTCCTTAGCCTGCGAGAGTTGATGCTAAGGCGAATCGTGAACATATCGAACCTGTCTATATTGCTTGCTTTTAACTTCTAGATTCAAACGAGAGTTTAGACATCTAGGTTGATTAGCAAAGTTGTTAAGATCACGAGAGTGGATTAGCATACTTTCGTGTTCGAGTTCGAAACCTGTCCTAAATCATTGTCCTGAATAGTCGTTCGGTTACTTTTCATGTACTCCTGCGATTTGCCTTGGTCTAGTGCTTGTTCCATATTGAATTTATATTATTATTTGCTTTCGTTACTTGTCACTTAATCACACCCCAACCAATATCTTGTCTTAGCTCTATTTCTTGTCTCATAAGTTCACTGTGCAACGCTGGTCCTCTGGACTCGAATCTTTTATACCACAATAAGAACGTTTTATCAAACTGGCGCCGTTGCGACGGGGACCAACTCGTTGCCATTGAATTTTGATTGGAAATTTAGTCTAAGAATTTTACTAACTTGTTCTTTCTCTTGTCTCTCGTGTTTGTTTCAGGTGCATGACCACTAGATCTACAAGGAGCAACCGCACCGAAGATCTTGTTATCCTGTCCAACGCAGAACTCGCGAGAAGAGAACGAGAAAACAGACAGACCAGACCCGCTCAGATGGCTGGTCAAGGCAATGCAGACCTGACTGCTCAGATGGCTGCTCAGATGCAGCAGCTCCAGCAGCAGATCGAGCAAATGCGGAAGGCTCAACAAGATCGAGAACCGCATCCTCAAGCTTCTATTGGAGAGAGAGATAATCCGCATACCTTCTACCAAAACCGGTCTGCGATTGTTCCTCCTCCAATTCAGAGGCAAGACTTCAAGATAGACCCCAACATGATCTCACTGGTCAAGGCGCACCTCTTCAATGGCCTACCTGCTGAGAATCCGATGGACCACATCGAGAATTTTGAAGAGATATGCAGCACGACTAGCTCGAATGGGGTACCAGCCGATTTCCTGAAGTGCAAGCTGTTCCCATTCTCACTCGCCAATAAAGCTTCTCGCTGGCTGAAGTCATTACCACCAGGGTCTTTGACTTCGTGGGAACAATGCAGATCGGCGTTCTTGGACTACTTCTATACGAAGTCCAAAACAGCTTCTCTCCGTACCAAGATTGCATCATTCCACCAGTATGACGGAGAAGCTTTCTGCGAAGCATGGGAGAGGTACAAGGAGTACCGGAGAGATTGTCCTCATCACGGTTTCACTGATGAGCAGATACTAGGAATCTTCTATGATGGAGTCAACTGGGACTACAGAAACATCTTGAACTCAGCCAGCAATGGTGATTTCATGACGAAGTCCAAGGAAGGAGCATTTGAGCTTATCGAGAACCTGGCTGCAAGCTCGAGCAACAAGAGCGCTGAATATGACCGAACTGTGAGTAGTGTGTCCGCCAAGGGAAGCGGTATAGAAGCGCAGAAGATTGATGAGCTGACTGCCAAGGTGAATCTGCTGCTGAAAGCGTCGCAGAAGTCTGTCCACTTCGTTGATGAGAGCGATGATACACCTGTCTCTCAAGAGTTTGGAGTAGGCGAAGAAGAAGATGATCAGATGGAGGTTAACTACGTGAACGGGCAAGCCTTTGTCCAGAACCGTAGCTTCAACCAGAACTACCGGCAACATCCGAACTTGTCCTATCGGAGCACGAACGTCGAGAATCCGCAGGATCAAGTCTACCCGCCACGGTCGAGCCAAAACCAGCAGAAGAGTTACTCTAACACCTTCCAGGAGAAGACCTTTGTTCCGAACCAGAAGACATTTGGTCAGCAGAAGGTGCAGTTCAGTAGCCAGCAGCAAGCTTCAGGTTCATCAAACAATTCGAACGACGAGCTGAAAAGTATGATGCAGCAGATGTTGATGAACCAGCAGAAGTCCTCTGAAGAGATCAACCAGAAGATTGACACGATGTACAATGATCTGAACGGAAAGCATGAAGCCGTGTGGACTCATGTCAAGAAGCTTGATGTACAAGTTGCTCAGATGGCCGAAGCTGTTAAGAGGCCTCATGGAACACTTCCTGGGAAAGGAGAGACAAATCCCAGGAATGAGTATGTTGCCGTGGTAGAGACGCGAAGTGGGAAGAAGCTGACACCTACACCAGTTCATGCAAAGAGAACAGGGAAGGAGAAAGTTGACGAGGACCTGGTCTTTGAAACAGAAGGACAAGCGAGCGAAGACGATCAAGCTGATCCGACTAGAGTGGATCGAGCTGAAGACGAAGGTTCATCTTCTCAGGAACCTGTCCCTGTGTCCGACGAGTCTACACCTGTAGCTGCAGAGGCTGTACCTACACGGATCTACAAGCCGAAGGTGCCTTATCCAGTTCCACCGAAGAAGTCGAGGAAAAGTCTGGAGGAAGCGAAGTGTAAAGAGATGTTGAGGGACTTGACTGTGAAGTTGCCTCTATCTGATGCTGTACAGATGATTCCTGCGCTGAAGAGGTACATGAAGGAGCTGATTTCTGGGAAAGTAGCTGAGGAGGAAAATGTGATGCTGGTGTCTGAGGAGTGTAGTGCTGTGCTACAGAACAAGGTGGTGAAGAAGAGAAGCGATCCGGGCAGATTTGTTCTGTCAGTGAAGATTGGCAAGATGATATTCGCATGCTCTCTTTGCGACCTTGGTTCGAGTGTGAACCTGATGCCATACTCTGTGGCGAAGCGACTGGGATTCACGAAGTTCAAGCCCACAAAGATCTCCTTGGTCTTTGCTGATAGGTCGACGAAGTTCCCGGTTGGTATACTCGAGGATCTACATGTGCAGATAGGCGATACGCTCATTCCAGCAGACTTTGTAATCCTCGAGACTGATGAAGAGCCGAAGGACCCTCTCATCCTTGGGCGTTCTTTCTTATGCACAGCTGGTGCAATTATTGACGTAAGAGAAGGTATCATTGATCTCCAGCTGGGAGACATGGTCATGAGGTTCGAGATGAACAGACTCCTCAAGAGACCAATGTTAGACGGGCAGACGTTTGTCATAGAAGATGGCCCGCATTTGGTAGAAGAAGTGAGAGAAGAACTGCTTCTTGACGACCCTCTGGAGGTGGCATTGACTAGAGCTGAAGGAGAGTTCAGCTATCTGAATGAAGAAGCCAACGGTTTGGCAAAAATGATGGACGCGACGAAGAGGATGGAGAGATTGGTTGCCTCCATGAGTTTGGATGACGAAGAGGATTCGCCGAAGCAGAAAACCGACAAGGCACCCGTCCTCGAAACCACCATCAACAGCCCCTGGAGTGAGTTGAGAGCTCCCAAGCTCGAACTAAAAACACTTCCAGCGGGGCTCAGGTATGCATTTCTAGGACCTAATTCGACATATCCTGTGATAGTGAACTCTGATCTGAACAATGTTGAAACTGCTTTGCTTCTCTGTGAGCTTAGGAAGTATAGAAAAGCTATAGGGTATTCACTAGATGACATTCCTGGGATTTCGCCTGATCTATGCATGCATAGGATACATCTAGAAGATGAGTCGATGACTTCTGTAGAACATCAGAGGAGGTTAAACCCGAATCTAAAAGATGTTGTCAAGAAAGAGATAATGAAACTTCTGGAAGCTGGTGTAATTTATGCTATATCTGATAGTACTTGGGTTAGTCCAGTTCATGTAGTTCCTAAGAAGAGAGGTATTACTGTTGTTAAAAATGATAAGAATGAACTGATACCTACTAGGACTATCACTGGGCATCGCATGTGCATTGATTACCGCAAACTGAATGCTGCAACTCGCAAAGATCATTTTCCTCTTCCATTTATTGATCAAATGCTTGAGAGATTGGCTAACCATCCTTACTACTGTTTCTTAGATGGTTATTCAGGTTTCTTTCAGATCCCGATCCACCCTGATGACCAGGAGAAGACGACATTCACTTGTCCATATGGCACTTTTGCTTATCGCAGAATGCCGTTTGGCTTGTGCAATGCACCGGCGACCTTCCAGCGGTGCATGATGTCAATTTTTACTGACCTTATTGAGGACATAATGGAGGTTTTCATGGACGACTTCTCAGTCTATGGAAGCTCTTTCTCTGTTTGCTTGTCTAATCTGTGCAGGGTGTTGCAGCGGTGTGAGGACAGACATCTCGTGCTAAACTGGGAGAAATGCCACTTCATGGTGAGAGACGGAATTGTTCTGGGCCACAAAATTTCAGAGAAGGGAATTGAGGTTGACAGAGCGAAGATCGAAGTGATGATGAGTCTGCAGCCGCCTAAAACGGTGAAGGAGATCCGAAGTTTCCTAGGACATGCAGGATTCTACAGACGTTTCATAAAAGACTTCTCGAAGATCACCAGACCCTTGACGCAACTGTTGTGCAAAGAAGTCAAGTTCGACTTTGACAGTGCATGCCTGGAGGCCTTTCACACGATCAAGGGAGCTCTCGTGAGTGCTCCAATTGTTCAGCCTCCAGACTGGAATCTCCCCTTCGAGGTGATGACGGATGCTAGTGACTATGCTGTTGGAGCAGTTCTGGGACAGAGGAAAGAGAAGAAACTGCATGTCATCTACTATGCCAGCCGTACACTTGATGATGCTCAGTGCAAGTACGCCACGACTGAGAAGGAGCTACTTGCAGTTGTGTTTGCGTTTGAGAAGTTTCGGTCCTATCTCGTCGGATCGAAGGTGATTGTCCACACGGACCATGCTGCGCTGAAGTACCTATTAACAAAAAAGGATGCAAAGCCGAGACTGTTGAGGTGGATTCTTTTGCTTCAAGAGTTCGACCTGGAGATTAAAGATAAGAAAGGGATCGATAATGGCGTAGCAGATCATCTGTCCAGGCTGAAGGTTGACGAAGACGTCCCTCTCGATGACAGCCTACGTGAGGAGCAAGTATATGCAGTCGATGTGATCGACTATGGCAGAGCACCCGATCACGTAGTTAGCTGCGACTTTGTTGGCAGCATTGATGATGTCAACCGCCGGAGTTTTCCCTGGTTTGGAGAGATAGCAAACTATCTTGCTGCTGAGCAAGAACCGACGGGATTCGTGGGAAATAAGAAGAATAAGTTTCTGAAGGACATCAGGCATTACTTCTGGGACGAGCCGTACTTATACAAGCACTGCACTGATGGAGTCTTCAGGAGATGTGTAGCTGATGAGGAGATACCCGGGATCTTGTTTCATTGTCATGGTTCATCTTATGCAGGACACTTTGCGACGTACAAGACGGTTTCTAAGGCGCTACAGGCTGGTTACTGGTGGCCGACTATGTTCCGAGATGCGCACAGGTTTGTTTCGAGGTGTGATAGATGCCAGAGAGAGGGGAACATCAGTAAGAGAAACGAGATGCCGCAGAACTTCATCCTGGAGGTTGAAGTGTTCGATGTGTGGGGAGTTGATTTCATGGGACCCTTCCCATCGTCTTACAACAACCAGTACATATTGGTTGCTGTTGATTAAGTGTCTAAGTGGGTAGAGGCTTTGGCCAGTCCCACTAACGACGCAAAGGTGGTGATGAAGTTGTTCAAGTCTGTGATCTTCCCGCGTTTTGGTGTGCCGAGAGTTGTCATTAGTGATGGAGGCTCCCACTTCATCAATAAGACTTTTGACAATCTGCTGAAGCGGCATGGGGTGAAGCATAAGGTGGCGACTCCTTATCACCCTCAGACGAGTGGCCAAGTAGAGATATCAAACAGAGAGATTAAGAACATTCTGCGGAAGACATCAGGCACGAAAGGCAAGGACTGGGCTGCAAAGTTGGATGATGCTCTCTGGGCGTATCGCACTGCTTACAAAACGCCTCTGGGTACAACGCCGTTCAACCTTGTCTATGGCAAGGCTTGTCACCTTCCAGTGGAGCTGGAATACAAGGCTGCATGGGCAGTAAAGCAGATGAATTACGACATGAAGGATGCAGCTGAGAGAAGGAAGATGCAGTTGCTGGAGTTGGACGAGATTAGGCACCTGGCGTATGAGAACTCGAAGATCTACAAGGAGCGCACTAAGGCGTATCATGATAAGAAGCTCATAAAACGGGACTTTTCCCCAGGTGAACAAGTCTTGTTGTTCAACTCCAGACTGAAGCTATTCCCTGGAAAGCTGAGGTCACGATGGTCAGGGCCATTTGTCATCAAAGAAGTCAGACCCTATGGAGCTGTGGTGTTACTGGACACCAAAGGCGGAGAATTCGTTGTCAATGGCCAGAGGATCAAGCCTTACCTTGCCGATTCCGACATCACAGAGAGAGAATCCGTTTCTCTCTGTGATCCATCTCCAGCCTAACAGGCAATTCAAGTCAAGCTAGTGACTTAAACCAAGCGCTTGGTGGGAGGCAACCCACCGGTAAGAGTCCCTAACTTGAGTCTTCAATTTTTTTTTTTTATTACTAACTTTCGGTTTTGTTTTTCTGAAAAAAAAAAAAAAAAAAAAAAAAATTTTAAAAACGCTCGATCGAGTGCTAGACGGGAGCCGTTTGATCGAGTGCATCCTGGAGCCGTTCGATCGCATTGCGGGCCCACAGGTAAGTGCCTCTGTCTCTTTCACACACACATATCCCTCCACTCTCACACACAAATACCACGCACAACCAAATTTCCACTCTCTCTCTTCTTATCCACTCGCTCTCTCCCCCTCTCACCCACACAAAATACAAAGACCCTATCTTTTTTCCACTCGCCCACCACTCTTTTTCGAATCTCCATTCACTTCTTCATTCCATTTTTCCCCACAGCAGCCATGAGGAGGGGTTTAAGGTACGAATTGCGCTCTAACAACTTTGTTCGAGCTGTGCAGGTTTGGGTGTCGCCGACTTCCGTCGAGCGAACGAGCGGCTCTATTGCCGACCGAGCGTCTCGCTCGACCGCGTTATCTTCGGTCTCCGACCGAATGTCGTTCCGTCTCGTTCGTTCCGCCGACCGTGTTCTTCTTGTCATTATGCTGGATTTGTGCTATTATGCTTAATTGATGATTATTGTGTTATGCAGTTGATTTTTGCTGAAAATTCTGGGTTTGTGTCTTGAATATTTTTGAGCTAGGATTGCAATTAACTAGGCTGCTGTTGATAAACTTGGAAAATGTTCTACCGTCTAGTTCACCTTTTCTCATTGATCAAACGCTGGCGTGACTTTTGCTTGCTGATTGCACTTGATCTGTGTTCTTGGTTTTCTTAAGCTATATCCGCTTACGCAAAGACTTGATAGCAAAAGATGTTTATGGAGGATGTTGACTACACGCTCGACCACTCGCAATCGATCAATCGATCGAGCGCTTACGGGTTTGGTCGAGATGATGGCATTGCTAACTTGTTGTTTCCTATATGATTACAGGGACACAGGTCACGAGGGCGATTACTCAGGTCGGAGGGCAGAAATCTCGAGAGGAAAACGGGTTGTCCAGTCTGATAGCGATTTTGAGTTGGACGACGAGATGGAGGATGTTGAATCACCAAGCGATTTGGGAGGAGACGACGCTGTTGACACTTTGACAAACGCAGAGATGAGGATACTTCGCATACTCCTCGACATGAAACTTGGAGGGACGAAGTACCCAGACCGAGACACGATGGGAAGACTACGCATCACTGATGATGTGGATGAAATGTTCAACAATCTCGGCATCGGGGCGTTTATGTTC
The DNA here is from genome assembly GCA_026724425.1 of Erythrophleum ivorense. Classification (NCBI taxonomy): domain Eukaryota; kingdom Viridiplantae; phylum Streptophyta; class Magnoliopsida; order Fabales; family Fabaceae; genus Erythrophleum; species Erythrophleum ivorense. The sequence goes on along the minus strand of JAIUCV010000071.1, from coordinate 5,567,672 downwards.
AAAAGGCACGACTCCTACCGGAAAGCGTCCTGTCTGTTCTTAGCCACACTCGAACTACATCTCTGCGCCCCAGGCAAATACACACAAGACGGGAGTGACGGATACATCAGCTTTTGGGCGACAGGACGGAGTCACATTCTCTCCTTCCGGGAGATCGATCGGGCCCATTACCTTCCCCCCAGCAACCGTGACGGACTCGATGTAGACAAGACGGAGATTAAGGCTTTATGGGAGACTATCGCATCCGGAGAATACCAGTCCTCAAGCGCCAAATCTTCCAAGATTAGAAGCCCGCCGATTCGATATGTCCACAAAGCTCTCGCCAACGTACTTTACCCGAGGCACTCGACGGGAAACGTCAACTCCAACGAGATGTGCTTGATCGCTGTAGCACTCACAGGGATTCTTCCAAGGTTGAACAATGGTATGCAGTTGACAGGAAGTAAAACACGCGGAGGCATCACGCGCGCAATGATGGAGCAACTACGCTCCTTCCAAAGTTGGGCACTTTCGAACGAGGGCAATCGACACCAGTGTGAGCTACGGATGGGTGGACTTATTACCCCTCTCTTACTCGCCGTGGGATTCATTCCTGATATGACCGAAGATGTTGCGCCACCAGAAGAGCTCGACCTTGACTATTTGAAGAACTGCGGCTTCCTAAAGAAAACACCAGACGGTGGCGATATTCTCTATCCGTTCACTCACCTTCAGTTCGGGAAGGCTCGGATGTCGCTCCCTAACCCAGGATGGACAGCTATCAGGGGCGGATCCAATGTCGACTTCAACCCGCCTCAATCAGCACTTCAAACCCGCTCCAGCTCTGCCACTCGAAGTTACGAAACCACGCAAACACCCAGACACCTAGGCGATCAACCACTGGAAGAAGAGATCGCACCAATGTACGAGTTTGACCACTTCCACTTCCCGGATTACACTTCCACTTCGTCTAGGCAAGGCGCTGGGCTTAAGGCAGCTCACGAGCATATCAGCCTCCTCCAACGATGGAACAAAGCCCAAGACAGAATGGGCAGCAAATTGAGGCAGAAGGTCAAAAAGATGGCTGCTCAAATCCGTGCACTTCAGGATATTTTAAGCTGCACTTCTTCTGCAGGAGTACAGAGAGGACCGGCACCAATCACCGAACAGCTGATATCTTGCGTTTTAGCGCATTCTAACAACTGTTTTCACGTGTTTTATCGAGTCTTTTTAGTTGTTATCGAGTCTTTTCAGGTATAAAGGCATTCATAGGAGAATTTCCGTACAAAGAGGAGCAAGACGAACTAACGGAGCAAAAAGGAGTCGAAATGGCCAAAAACCCGGCGATCCGACCTGGCGACCGGCCCGACGATCGACCCCGACGATCGACCTGAGCCGGCGATCGAGCCGGCGGTCCAGCCGGCGACCCAGCCGGCGACCCATCCGTCGACCCCTCCGGCGATCACACCCGGCGACCTGAGCCGGCGATCGAGCCGGCGGTCCAGCCGGCGACCCAGCCGGCGACCCATCCGGCGACCCCACCGTCGATCACACCCGGCGACCCCTCCGGCGATCGCGCCCGGCGACCTGAGCCGGCGATCGCACCCGGCGACCTGAGCCGGCGATCGCACCCGGCGACCTGAGCCGGCGATCGCACCCGGCGATCACACCCGTCGATCGAGGCCCATGCACTTGACCCGGCGATCGAAGCCCATCGATCGACGTGTTCCCTGCACCGTTCGATCGTCTGCTCGATCCTCATCCGATCTCGACCGTTCGATCGCCCGCAGATCTCCTGACCTATTTTACTTCTGTTTTCGAGCCTTGGAGGGACACGTTTTTGTTTTACATTTTGTTCGGAGTTCTTTCGAGGATAGCCGCTTTTCATTGTCTTTCAAAGGAGAAGATTTCTGAACCATTGTGACAGATTGGAGAAGATTTCTGAACCTTTGTTTGCTTGTTTTATTTTCTATTCAATGAATTCTGTTTCTGCTATTGTTGTTTGCTCGAACATGTGTGAGTAGTCGATTAGCTAGATCTAGGTTTTTCAAAGGAGTTTCATGAGTTAGATAACTGAATGCAGATAGGGCGTTTAATCTTTGAGTCTAAGATCAATTAGAGTGCGTCCATTAAGTTGGATACATACCTCAACAAGAACCCTAATCTTCGGATTCAGGCACCTTCGACCCTCAACTAAGGTTGTCGTATCTTGGGATCTTAGATAAAAAGAATATATCGTCTTCGCCATTGTTGAGTTTAATGCTTTGATTGTTTTGATCACTCGATCTCTGATCTTAGGTTAATCTATTCATCAAAAGTGTAATAGGTTGCTAGAACGAACATTGGTGAGCGATCTGTCCTTAGCCTGCGAGAGTTGATGCTAAGGCGAATCGTGAACATATCGAACCCGTTCATATTGCTTGTCTTCAATTGCTAGATTCAAACGAGAGTTTAGACATCTAGGTTGATTAGCAAAGTTGTCAAGATCACGAGAGTGGATTGACATACTTTTACGTTTGAGTTCAAGACCTGTACTTAATCATTGCCCTGAATAGTCATTCGGTTACTTCCCTTGAGCTCCTGCGAATTGCCTTGATCTAGTGCTTTTTCCCTATTGAGTTTACATCGTCATTTACTTTCAGTTACTGTTACCGAATTACAAACCAAATCATCACCATTGTCTTAGCTCCATTTTAAGTCTCATAGTTCATAGTGCAACGCTGGTCCTCTGGATCTCGAATCTCTTATACTACACACAAACATCTTTTATCAAACTGGCGCCGTTGCGACGGGGACCAACTCGTTGCCATTGAATTTTGATTGGAAATTTAGTCTAAGAATTTTACTAACTTGTTCTTTCTCTTGTCTCTCGTGTGTGTTTCAGGTGCATGACCACTAGATCTACAAGGAGCAACCGCACCGAAGATCTTGTTATCCTGTCTAACGCAGAACTCGCGAGAAGAGAACGAGAAAACAGACAGACCAGACCCGCTCAGATGGCTGGTCAAGGCAATGCAGACCTGACTGCTCAGATGGCTGCTCAGATGCAGCAGCTCCAGCAGCAGATCGAGCAAATGCGGAAGGCTCAGCAAGATAGAGAACCGCATCCTCAAGCTTCTATTGGAGAGAGAGATAATCCGCATACCTTCTACCAAAACCGGTCTGCGATTGTTCCTCCTCCAATTCAGAGGCAAGACTACAAGATAGACCCCAACATGATCTCACTAGTCAAGGCGCACCTCTTCAATGGCCTACCCGCTGAGAATCCGATGGACCACATCGAGAATTTTGAAGAGATATGCAGCACGACTAGCTCGAATGGGGTACCAGCCGATTTCCTGAAGTGCAAGCTGTTCCCATTCTCACTCGCCAATAAAGCTTCTCGCTGGCTGAAGTCATTACCACCAGGGTCTTTGACTTCGTGGGAACAATGCAGATCAGCGTTCCTGGACTACTTCTATACGAAGTCTAAAACAGCTTCTCTCCGTACCAAGATTGCATCATTCCACCAGTATGACGGAGAAGCTTTCTGCGAAGCATGGGAGAGGTACAAGGAGTACCGGAGAGATTGTCCTCATCACGGCTTCACTGATGAGCAGATACTGGGAATCTTCTATGATGGAGTCAACTGGGACTACAGAAACATTTTGAACTCAGCCAGCAATGGTGATTTCATGACGAAGTCCAAGGAAGGAGCATTCGAGCTTATCGAGAACCTGGCTGCAAGCTCGAGCAACAAGAGCGCCGAATATGACCGAACTGTGAGTAGTGTGTCCGCCAAGGGAAGCGGTGTAGAAGCGCAGAAGATTGATGAGCTGACTGCCAAGGTGAATCTGCTGCTGAAGGCGTCGCAGAAGTCTGTCCACTTCGTTGATGAGAGCGATGATACACCTGTCTCTCAAGAGTTTGGAGTAGGCGAAGAAGAAGATGATCAGATGGAGGTTAACTACGTGAACGGGCAAGCCTTTGTCCAAAACCGCAGCTTCAACCAGAACTACCGGCAGCATCCGAACTTGTCCTATCGGAGCACGAACGTCGAGAATCCGCAAGATCAAGTCTACCCGCCACGGTCGAGCCAAAACCAGCAGAAGAGTTACTCTAACACCTTTCAGGAGAAGACCTTTGTTCCGAACCAGAAGACATTTGGTCAGCAGAAGGTGCAGTTCAGTAGCCAGCAGCAAGCTTCAGGTTCATCAAACAATTCGAACGACGAGCTGAAAAGTATGATGCAGCAGATGTTGATGAACCAGCAGAAGTCTTCTGAAGAGATCAACCAGAAGATTGACACGATGTACAATGATCTGAACGGAAAGCATGAAGCCGTATGGACTCATGTCAAGAAGCTTGATGTACAAGTTGCTCAGATGGCCGAAGCTGTTAAGAGGCCTCATGGAACACTTCCTGGGAAAGGAGAGACAAATCCCAGGAATGAGTATGTTGCCGTGGTAGAGACGCGAAGTGGGAAGAAGCTGACACCTACACCAGTTCCTGCAAAGAGAACAGGGAAGGAGAAAGCTGACGAGGACCTGGTCTTTGAAACAGAAGGACAAGCGAGCGAAGACGATCAAGCTGATCTGACTAGAGTGGATCGAGCTGAAGACGAAGGTTCATCTTCTCAGGAACCCGTCCCTGTGTCTGACGAGCCTACACCTGTAGCTGCAGAGGCTGTACCTGCACGGATCTACAAGCCGAAGGTGCCTTATCCAGTTCCACCGAAGAAGTCGAGGAAAAGTCTGGAGGAAGCGAAGTGTAAAGAGATGTTGAGGGACTTGACTGTGAAGTTGCCTCTATCTGATGCTGTACAGATGATTCCTGCGCTGAAGAGGTACATGAAGGAGCTGCTTTCTGGGAAAGTAGCTGAGGAGGAAAATGTGATGCTGGTGTCTGAGGAGTGTAGTGCTGTGCTACAGAACAAGGTGGTGAAGAAGAGAAGCGATCCGGGCAGATTTGTTTTGTCAGTGAAGATTGGCAAGATGATATTCGCATGCTCTCTTTGCGACCTTGGTTCGAGTGTGAACCTGATGCCATACTCTGTGGCGAAGCGACTGGGATTCACGAAGTTCAAGCCTACAAAGATCTCCTTGGTTTTTGCTGATAGGTCGACGAAGTTCCCGGTTGGTATACTCGAGGATCTACATGTGCAGATAGGCGATACGCTCATTCCAGCAGACTTTGTAGTCCTCGAGACTGATGAAGAGCCGAAGGACCCTCTCATCCTTGGGCGTTCTTTCTTATGCACAGCTGGTGCAATTATTGACGTAAGAGGAGGTATCATTGATCTCCAGCTGGGAGACATGGTCATGAGGTTCGAGATGAACAGACTCCTCAAGAGACCAATGTTAGACGGGCAGACGTTTGTCATAGAAGATGGCCCGCATTTGGTAGAAGAAGTGAGAGAAGAACTGCTTCTTGACGACCCTCTGGAGGTGGCATTGACTAGAGCTGAAGGAGAGTTCAGCTATCTGAATGAAGAAGCCAACGGTTTGGCAAAAATGATGGACGCGACGAAGAGGATGGAGAGATTGGTTGCCTACATGAGTTTAGATGACGAAGAGGATTCGCCGAAGCAGAAAACCGACAAGGCACCCGTCCTCGAAACCACCATCAACAGCCCCTGGAGTGAGTTGAAAGCTCCCAAGCTCGAACTAAAAACACTTCCAGCGGGGCTCAGGTATGCATTTCTAGGACCTAATTCGACATATCCTGTGATAGTGAACTCTGATCTGAACAATGTTGAAACTGCTTTGCTTCTCTGTGAGCTTAGGAAGTATAGAAAAGCTATAGGGTATTCACTAGATGACATTCCTGGGATTTCGCCTGATCTATGCATGCATAGGATACATCTAGAAGATGAGTCGATGACTTCTGTAGAACATCAGAGGAGGTTAAACCCGAATCTAAAAGATGTTGTCAAGAAAGAGATAATGAAACTACTTGAAGCTGGTGTCATTTATGCCATATCTGATAGTACTTGGGTTAGTCCAATCCATGTAGTTCCTAAGAAGGGAGGTATTACTGTTGTTAAAAATGATAAAAATGAACTGATACCTACTAGGACTATCACTGGGCATCGCATGTGCATTGATTACCGCAAACTGAATGCTGCAACTCGCAAAGATCATTTTCCTCTTCCATTTATTGATCAAATGCTTGAGAGATTGGCTAACCATCCTTACTACTGTTTCTTAGATGGTTATTCAGGTTTCTTTCAGATCCCGATCCACCCTGATGACCAGGAGAAGACGACATTCACTTGTCCATATGGCACTTTTGCTTATCGCAGAATGCCGTTTGGCCTGTGCAATGCACCGGCGACCTTCCAGCGGTGCATGATGTCAATTTTTACTGACCTTATTGAGGACATAATGGAGGTTTTCATGGACGACTTCTCAGTCTATGGAAGCTCTTTCTCTGTTTGTCTGTCTAATCTGTGCAGGGTGTTGCAGCGGTGTGAGGACAGACATCTCGTGCTAAACTGGGAGAAGTGCCATTTCATGGTGAGAGACGGAATTGTTCTGGGCCACAAAATTTCAGAGAAGGGAATTGAGGTTGACAGAGCGAAGATCGAAGTTATGATGAGTCTGCAGCCGCCTAAAACGGTCAAGGAGATCCGAAGTTTTCTGGGACATGCTGGATTCTACAGACGGTTCATAAAAGACTTTTCTAAGATCACCAGGCCTTTGACGCAGCTGTTGTGTAAAGAGGTGAAGTTTGACTTCGACAGTGCATGCCTAGAAGCCTTTCACACGATCAAGGGAGCTCTCGTGAGTGCTCCAATTGTTCAGCCTCCAGACTGGAATCTCCCCTTCGAGGTGATGACGGATGCCAGTGACTATGCTGTTGGAGCAGTTCTGGGACAGAGGAAAGAGAAGAAACTGCATGTCATCTACTACGCCAGCCGTACACTGGATGAAGCTCAGTGCAAGTATGCTACAACTGAGAAAGAGCTGCTTGCAGTAGTCTTTGCATTTGAGAAGTTTCGGTCCTACCTTGTTGGGTCGAAGGTGATTGTCCATACAGACCATGCTGCGCTGAAGTACCTGTTAACAAAGAAGGATGCAAAGCCGAGACTGTTGAGGTGGATTCTTCTGCTTCAAGAGTTCGACCTGGAGATTAAAGATAAGAAAGGGATCGATAATGGCGTAGCAGATCATCTGTCCAGGCTGAAGGTTGACGAAGACGTCCCTCTCGATGACAGCCTACGTGAAGAGCAAGTATACGCAGTCGATGTGATTGACTTTGGCGGAGCACCTGATCACGTAGTCAGCTGCGACTTTGTTGGCAGCATCGACGATGTCAACCGGCGAAGTTTTCCTTGGTTTGGAGAGATAGCGAACTACCTTGCTGCTGAGCAAGAACCGACAGGATTCGTGGGGAACAAGAGGAAGAAGTTCCTGAGGGACATCAGGCACTATTTTTGGGATGAACCGTATCTATACAAGCAATGCTCAGATGGAGTTTTCAGGAGATGTGTAGCTGATGAGGAGATACCAGGGATCTTGTTCCATTGCCATAGCTCTTCTTATGCTGGGCATTTCGCTACGTTCAAGACTGTCTCCAAGGTTCTGCAGGCTGGCTACTGGTGGCCTACCATGTTTCGGGATGCACAGAGGTTCGTGTCTAGGTGTGATTCATGCCAGAGGCAGGGGAACATCAGTAAGAGAAACGAGATGCCACAGAATTTCATTCTGGAAGTAGAAGTTTTTGACGTTTGGGGCATAGATTTCATGGGACCATTCCCATCTTCCTTTAAGAACCAATACATTTTGGTCGCTGTTGACTATGTATCTAAGTGGGTAGAGGCTTTGGCCAGTCCTACGAATGATGCAAAAGTAGTACTAAAGATGTTCAACTCGGTGATCTTTCCTCGATTTGGCGTGCCGAGAGTAGTCATCAGTGATGGAGGATCCCATTTCATCAACAGAACCTTTGAAACTCTGTTGAAGAAGAACGGTGTCAAGCACAAGGTCGCTACCCCTTATCATCCCCAGACGAGTGGTCAAGTGGAGGTGTCCAACAGAGAGATCAAGAGCATTCTGCAGAAAACCGTAAGCACTACAAGGAAGGATTGGTCAGCGAAGTTAGACGATGCACTATGGGCCTATCGGACGGCATACAAGACGCCTTTGGGAACGACTCCATTTCATTTGGTGTATGGTAAGGCATGTCACCTTCCAGTCGAATTAGAATACAAGGCTGCATGGGCAGTGAAGCAGATGAACTACGACATGAAGCCTGCAGCTGAGAGGAGAAAGATGCAAATGCTAGAATTGGATGAGATTCGTCACAATGCGTATGAGAGCTCCAAGATCTACAAGGAGAAGACGAAGGCTTATCATGACAAGAAAATTATTCCTCGGGATTTCAAGGTTGATGACAAAGTGTTACTCTTTAACTCTCGGTTGAAGCTTTTTCCTGGAAAGTTGAGATCTCGTTGGTCTGGGCCATTTACAATTAAAGAAGTCCGACCGTATGGAGCTGTTGAGCTATGGGACAAGTCAGGTGGACATTTTGTTGTAAATGGCCAACGCTTAAAGCCGTATCTTGCTGATTCTGACATCACGGAGAGTGAATCCGTTCCTCTCGGCGATCCATCTCCAGCCTAATAGGCGTCCAAGTCAAGCTAGTGACTTTAACCGAGCGCTTGGTGGGAGGCAACCCACCGGTAAGTGTCCCTAACTTGAGTCCTTTTCTTTTAGTTACTAACCTTTTAATTTTTGTGCCAACGCTTAAAGCCGTATCTTGCTGATTCTGACATCACGGAGAGTGAATCCGTTCCTCTCGGCGATCCATCTCCAGCCTAATAGGCGTCCAAGTCAAGCTAGTGACTTTAACCGAGCGCTTGGTGGGAGGCAACCCACCGGTAAGTGTCCCTAACTTGAGTCCTTTTCTTTTAGTTACTAACCTTTTAATTTTTGTTTTCAAAAAAAAAAAAAAAAAAAAATATAAAAAATAAAAAAAAATAAAGAAAAGAAAAAATAATAAACACAAGTCCTCCCATGCGTAGCTCGCACCTGGTTCTATTACTCTCATTCTTCAACGCCCAGCTTTGGTAGGAGATAAGCTGCTCTACCAGCGCTCGTGTGATCCCTCCGTTCGTTCGACTTCCCTGCAACCTCGTTCCATTGCTCAGACGAGGCTGAATTCCGGTAAGTGCAACATCTATCATGGTTATCTCGGTAAGATGGACGTTTCCAGTCGTTTGCCTCGGGTTGAGTACGTTTGCCAGTGCTTTGTGGATGTAGCGGATCGACGGGCTTCTAATTTGAGCCGATTTGCATCCCGAAGTAAACACTCCCGCAGCTATAGTGTCCCATAAGGCGTCAATCTCGCCTCTGTCTACGTCGAGGCCGAACTGGTTGCTAGGAGGAAGGAAATGCACTCTGTCAATCTCCTGGAAAGAGAGCATGCGTCTCGCGCCGCCGGTCCAGAAGGTGATATAGCCATCACTCCCGTCTTTGGTGAGCTGGTCAGGGGCGCAGAGATGAAGCTCAAGGGTGGCGAGAAAGAGACAAGTCGCTTTCTTGTAAGACTCATGCCTTCGGTACATAAAAGCCCCGATCCCCAGGTGGTGTAGCATGGCGTCTACATCCTCAGTGATGCCAAGCTTATCCATCGTCGCACGATCTGGGTATCTCGTTCCCGCTAGTTGCATGGAAAGGAGAATTCTAAGGCGCTTGACCTCCAGTTCTGTTAGACCGTCGACAGCTGGTTGGGCTCTCATCTCTATGGGTGACTCAACCTCTTCCATCTCGTCGTCTTGCGCGAAGTCACTATCAGACGAAGCACTGTCGGACTCAGCACGCTGCTTTCCTCTTGATATTTCTGCTCTCCTGCTCGAGTGCCCTTCCCTTCGACCTGTGTTCCTGAAATCCATAGAAGAGAACCAAATTAGAGCAGCGTAATTCGGATTTTAACAGTCTAACGGTGTTTAATTGCAAAATCAGCGAACAAATACAGGAACACAGATTAAGTGTTTAACGGTGTTTAATAACCAAGCAAGTAAGCTTGGGCTTAAACCAAGAACACAGATTAAGTGCAACCAGGAAGCAGATGTCACAACAGCGTTGATCACTGAGACAGAGGTGAAATAGACGGTAGAACATTTTCCGAGTTTATCAACAGCAGCCTAGATAATTGCAATCCTAGCTCAAAAATATTCAAGACACACCCAGGATTTTCAGCAAAAATCAATTGCTCAACACAATAAGCATCAATTAAGCACAATAGCACAAATTCAGCTCTATCTCAGCCTAGAAATTGACACAGCAAGCACTCATTCAACGCAAACAACACTCAATTAATTGAATGAATAAGGAGTTCCAGGCTCGATTGGATGACGAAATCGCTCGATGGAGGCACGAGAGTACAGCGCTCGACGGGCCGGAATGAGGCCACCCGACGGATGGAGAGCTCTGGTTGGTGGTGGCCGCTCGACGGGTGGAAAACACGCTCGACGGAAGATGGAGCCGTCGGTCGACGGCGCTCTGGCGGGTGGTGGCCGCTCGACGGGGGTTCTCGACGGAGATTCCCGACGGCTCGATTGACATCCGGCGATCGCTCGATTGAGCTCGTCCGTTTGCTTGAAGAAGGACCCTGCAAGCACACACAAACAAGAGAGAGGGAGAGAGATAGCAAGAAATGGCACCTCCTCATGGTGAATATCAAACAATCGATGGAGTGAAGATGGAGAGAGCTTGAGAGGTGAGATGGAGTGAAAGGGGGATAGGGTCTTTGTGGAGATGTGTGGTTGTAGTGAGATGAGAGAGTGAAGTGTGTGTGAGTGTGTGAGGCAGAGAGAGTCACTTACCTGGTGGGTCCCGCCGAACGAACGGATCGGATAGACGGATGAGCTCGACGGGTCGGATCGATCGAGCTATATTATTATTTTTATTTTTATTTTTTTTTTTTTTTTTTTTTTTTTTTTTTTTTTTTTTTTTTTGAAAACAAAAATTAAAAGGTTAGTAACTAAAAGAAAAGGACTCAAGTTAGGGACACTTACCGGTGGGTTGCCTCCCACCAAGCGCTCGGTTAAAGTCACTAGCTTGACTTGGACGCCTATTAGGCTGGAGATGGATCGCCGAGAGGAACGGATTCACTCTCCGTGATGTCAGAATCAGCAAGATACGGCTTTAAGCGTTGGCCAAGATACATCCACAAAGCACTGGCAAACGTACTCAACCCGAGGCAAACGACTGGAAACGTCCATCTTACCGAGATAACCATGATAGATGTTGCACTTACCGGAATTCAGCCTCGTCTGAGCAATGGAACGAGGTTGCAGGGAAGTCGAACGAACGGAGGGATCACACGAGCGCTGGTAGAGCAGCTTATCTCCTACCAAAGCTGGGCGTTGAAGAATGAGAGTAATAGAACCAGGTGCGAGCTACGCATGGGAGGACTTGTGACGCCTATCTTGGCCGCCGTCGGGTTTATACCTGATATGAATGAGATCGTCGCCATGCCAGAAGAGCTAGACATTCAGTATTTGCAGAACTGCCAGGTTTTGAAGAAAACGGCAGCCAGTGAAGAGAACGACCTGATATACCAATTTACCCATCGACTACTGGGAAGTTCACGTATTCGACTACCTAACCCGACCTACACTTCACTCCGAGGTGGGGCCAATGTCGACTTCAACCCGCCACCATCAGCACTTGTCATCCACCCGACCGCACGTGCACATCCAACCGCTTCAGACCCCTTGACTCCATTAGTTTACCAGAACCGCAGATCCAAGTCGCCGGAGGAAGCAGGCGACACGTTGTTTGACTTTGACCATTTCCACTTCGAGGAGACCACTGTGCCAAAGACTCAAAGCGCTGCACTCCGAGCCGCGCACGAGCATATCAACTCACTCCAACGCTGGCAGAAGTGCCAGGATAAAGCATCAAACACACTCGCCAGCAAACTACGGAGGAAGGTAAAGAAGCTAAGCGATCAGGTAAAGGCGTTGACTAACATGATGAGCTGCACATCTTCAGCGGCGGTCCGGAGAAGCACAGCACCCGTCCAAGCACATCCGCCGCTGGAAGTCTCCGAAGAAGAGCTCGAACACGACATCACAGAAGATCAGGATCCCCCCCCTCGCCAGCCACCTCCAGACGCACCGCGTCATTCATCATACGAATCCCGACTAGGGAAGAGACGCGATCGAGAGGACCATTCCTATCTGAGGCGATGTGCTACTACTTCCAGAGCGGCGAGGCCAGCGGATCATTCGACGCCGTATCCAAGCGGTCCGGCCGACCAGTACATGCACCAGACCACCGCCGGAGCAGACTCCTCTTCCATCCCACAGTACACTCGGGAGAGTATGGACGCGGAGATAGACGCCATAATTCGTGGCCACCGCTGAGCACCACAACAACTCTCATCACCACCACCACTGTAACATATCATTTCTTTCTTTTCTTTTCCTTTTATTTTATTTCATTGAGTCTGTTAACTCTTCCCTTGATTTATTTTCACACCGGGGACGGTGTGAAGTAAGTCTGGGGGAGGGTCTTTGTGTACTAATGCCATTTTCCTTTCTTTTGTTTTCTCTTATGTCTTGAGTCATTTTGATGTTCTTCTTGAGTCGTTGTTTTATTGAGTCAAACTTGTTGGGAATAAGGACCGAATCATATGATGATCTTCAACCATTTATGCTCTTGAATATTTTCGATCTAGTGACCAATTTTGCAGGGTTTGTTAGGTGCAAAAAGCTGAAATGCCCTTTTGGTCGGACTTCCCCCAGGAATTTTCATTTTGCAGAAATCTTTGGTGAAGCATTGGTTGACTCTATTTTATCTGGATTAAATTGAACATTAAATGCTTCTTGTTTTGGGCACTAGATAGTAGAGCGAGCTGCACCATACATGTTCAGGACTTCTTTCTCCTTTATTCCACTCTTGCTGATCCTGAATAGCCTAACCACCTCTCGACCCATGTTTTTATCTTTCTCTTATATGCAGATGTGTGCAAAAAGGTCGGAGAGAACAGGACTGACGCAACCTCTAACTCACTCTTGCTGAAGTCAATCGTGGTTAGAAGAGAAAAGAAATGTGGACAGAGCACCTGCACTCGCAACAGGAACATCCGCTCTTAGCGGACCATCAAGAAAATTCATGCGGTCCAGCTGTTTGGGGTACCATACTCTGTGTTTTAAGGGACATACATACGTATAGAGCCCCCTTCATCCAAAAAAAAAAAAAAAAAAAAAAAAAAAAAAAAAAAAAAAAAATATTTCGAAGGATGAAGGAAAGGGTCTCGAAAATCAAAGTACATGTGTCCCTTAGCACGAGACAAACCCCGAGGAAGAAGAAGTGAAGTCTGCAGGGTGATAGTCAATGAAAGAGGAGAGTGTTTAGAGGTTGCGGACATCAATAAGTCCATCCTCTCTTACCATTTTGTGCGACATCCTGCACCGCCCTACCAGAAAATGATGGTAACTCCCTGAACACCTCTCTCTAAACACTTCAGTCACTATTACACGAGATGGCCTACCCTTTTTCGAAAGCTCGTTCCATTTAGATTGTGCCCCAAATGAGAAGTTCACGCCAATCTTTAATGAATGTAGAGGGTTGACCAATGTGTAGCTAGAGTTTCTGCAGGGTGGAGTTCACGAAGGGATCAGGATTGCGAGACCCTGAGGGTACGACAGTGATTATGCGCTGACCAAGCGTTGTTTCTTAAAGTCTAATGCTTTTCCTTCAGAGTATGGTTGCTGATGATTTGCGAATTCCCGTGTTTTCAAACTTCTTCACCGTTCTTAGAAACTATGTTTGCTTGAGGGCAAGCAAAAGGCTAAGTCTGGGGGAGTTGATATCTTGCGTTTTAGCGCATTCTAACAACTGTTTTCACGTGTTTTATCGAGTCTTTTTAGTTGTTATCGAGTCTTTTCAGGTATAAAGGCATTCATAGGAGAATTTCCGTACAAAGAGGAGCAAGACGAACTAACGGAGCAAAAAGGAGTCGAAATGGCCAAAAACCCGGCGATCCGACCTGGCGACCGGCCCGACGATCGACCCCGACGATCGACCTGAGCCGGCGATCGAGCCGGCGGTCCAGCCGGCGACCCAGCCGGCGACCCATCCGTCGACCCCTCCGGCGATCACACCCGGCGACCTGAGCCGGCGATCGAGCCGGCGGTCCAGCCGGCGACCCAGCCGGCGACCCATCCGGCGACCCCACCGTCGATCACACCCGGCGACCTGAGCCGGCGACCCCTCCGGCGATCGCGCCCGGCGACCTGAGCCGGCGATCGCACCCGGCGACCTGAGCCGGCGATCGCATCCGGCGACCTGAGCCGGCGATCGCACCCGGCGATCACACCCGTCGATCGAGGCCCATGCACTTGATCCGGCGATCGAAGCCCATCGATCGACGTGTTCCCTGCACCGTTCGATCGTCTGCTCGATCCTCATCCGATCTCGACCGTTCGATCGCCCGCAGATCTCCTGACCTATTTTACTTCTGTTTTCGAGCCTTGGAGGGACACGTTTTTGTTTTACATTTTGTTCGGAGTTCTTTCGAGGATAGCCGCTTTTCATTGTCTTTCAAAGGAGAAGATTTCTGAACCATTGTGACAGATTGGAGAAGATTTCTGAACCTTTGTTTGCTTGTTTTATTTTCTATTCAATGAATTCTGTTTCTGCTATTGTTGTTTGCTCGAACATGTGTGAGTAGTCGATTAGCTAGATCTAGGTTTTTCAAAGGAGTTTCATGAGTTAGATAACTGAATGCAGATAGGGCGTTTAATCTTTGAGTCTAAGATCAATTAGAGTGCGTCCATTAAGTTGGATACATACCTCAACAAGAACCCTAATCTTCGGATTCAGGCACCTTCGACCCTCAACTAAGGTTGTCGTATCTTGGGATCTTAGATAAAAAGAATATATCGTCTTCGCCATTGTTGAGTTTAATGCTTTGATTGTTTTGATCACTCGATCTCTGATCTTAGGTTAATCTATTCATCAAAAGTGTAATAGGTTGCTAGAACGAACATTGGTGAGCGATCTGTCCTTAGCCTGCGAGAGTTGATGCTAAGGCGAATCGTGAACATATCGAACCCGTTCATATTGCTTGTCTTCAATTGCTAGATTCAAACGAGAGTTTAGACATCTAGGTTGATTAGCAAAGTTGTCAAGATCACGAGAGTGGATTGACATACTTTTACGTTTGAGTTCAAGACCTGTACTTAATCATTGCCCTGAATAGTCATTCGGTTACTTCCCTTGAGCTCCTGCGAATTGCCTTGATCTAGTGCTTTTTCCCTATTGAGTTTACATCGTCATTTACTTTCAGTTACTGTTACCGAATTACAAACCAAATCATCACCATTGTCTTAGCTCCATTTTAAGTCTCATAGTTCATAGTGCAACGCTGGTCCTCTGGATCTCGAATCTCTTATACTACACACAAACATCTTTTCACCAACAGCAAATGGAGCTCTCCGAAGACGACCTCGACGGCAACCCTGCCGTTGGTCAACAACCTCATCCTGACCAACCACGTCACTCCTCTTTCGAGCCAAGACAGAGGAAGAGACGCACCCGCGAGCACCATACAGCACGATCGTCAGAAGCACGTGCTGAGGTTGACCTGCCTTTCCGGCGTTGTTCCTCTGCTGCAAGAACGACGTCACCTTCTGCTCATCAAACACCACCGTCGAGTACTCCGACTGATCACTCTGTGCCACCGACCGCCGCACGAGCTGCATACACCACCATCCCTCCATACACTCAGGAGAGCATGAACGAGGAGATCGACGCGCTCATTCGTGGCCGCCGCTAGAGGTCCACCTCATTTCTCTTTCTCATTGTACTATACCATTTTCCATTTTTCTTTCTTTTGAGTCTGTTTAACTCTCTCTTTGGATGATTTTCACACCGGGGTCGGTGTGAAGTAAGTCCGGGGGAGGGTCTTTGTGTTTACTAACGTCATTTTCTTTCTTTTGTTTCAGTTTCCATCTTGAGTCATTTTGATGTTTTCCTTGAGTCTGAGCTTTATTGAGTCAAAACTTGTAGGGAATAATGAACGAATCATATGATGATCTTCAACCACTCTTGTTCTTGAATATTTTCGATCTTGTGACCAATTTTGCAGGGTTTGTTAGGTGCAAAAAACTGAAATGCCCTTTTGGTCGGACTTCCCCCAGGAACTTTTCATTTTGCAGGAACTTTTGGTGAAACATTTGGTTAACTCTATCTAATCCGGTTTAAACTGAATTTTAAAATACTTCTTGTTGTGGGCATTAGATAGGGGAACGAGTTTCACCACACATATTCAGGACTTCTTTTCCCCTTTTACCACTCTTGCTGATCCTGAATAGCCTAACCATTTCTCGACCTATGTTTTTCTCTCTCTTATGTGCAGATGTGTGCAAAACGGTCGGAGAGAACAGGACAGACGCAACCTCTAACTCACTCTTGCTGAAGAATTGATCGTGAGTAGAGCAGAAAATTGGACGGATCACCCGCTCCGAGCAGGACATCAAGAAAATTCATGCCGTCCAGTCATTTAGGGTATATCATCTATGTCTCATTCGTTGCGCTTTATGGGATATACATACGTATAGAGCCCCTACATACGAAAAAAAAAAAAAAAAAAAAAAAAAAAAAAAAAAACACTCATTCGAAGGATGTAGAAAAGGGCTTCAAAATCTCAAAAACGTATATCCCATAGCACGAGACAAACCCCGAGGAAGAAGAAGTGGAGTTTGGAGTTTGGTATTCAAGAAATGAGGAGAGTGATTAGAGGTTGTGGACATCAACATGTCCGTTTTCTCTTGCCATTTTGTGCGACATCCTGCGCCACTCTCCAGAAATAATGGTAACTCCCTAAACACTTAAACACTTAGTCACTTTCATATGAAATGGCCTACCCTTACCAAATTCGTTCCTTATAGATAGTGCCTTGAATAAGAAGTTCACGCCAACCTTTAATGAATGTAGAGAGTTGACCAATGTGTAGCTAGAGTTTCTGCAGGATGGAGATTCACGAAGGGATCAGGATTGCGAGACCTTGAGGGTAGGACAGTGATTATGCGCTGGTCAAGCGTTGTTCTTGAGGTCTAATGATTTTCCTTCGGGATATGGTTGCTGATGATTTGTGAGTTCCCGCGTTTTCAAACCTCTTCCCTACTCTTGGAATTTATGTTTGCTTGAGGGCAAGCAAAAGACTAAGTCCGGGGGAGTTGATGTCTTGCGTTTTTAACGCTTTCTAACCGTTGTTTTCACGAGTTTTCCGAGTCTTTCTAGTTTTTGTTGAGTCTTTTCAGGTTTAAAGACGTTCCAATGAGAGTTTCGGCAACAATGAGCAGCAAGAGGTGAAAGAAGGAAAAAGGAGTAAAAAGGACGTCATTCGGAACCGCTCACAACCGCACCACTCGACCGAGTGCATCATCCACCGCACCACTCGACCGAGTGCATACAAGACGTAGCCACTCGACCGAGTGCATACAAGACGTAGCCACTCGACCGAGTGCATACAATGCGTAGCCACTCGATCGAGTGCATACAAGACGTAGCCACTCGATCGAGTGCATACAAGGCGTAGCCACTCGATCGAGTGCATACAAGGCGTAGCCACTCGATCGAGTGCACCCAAGACCTCAACGACGCCGTTCGGTCGAGTGCACCCAAGACCTCAACGACGCCGTTCGGTCGAGTGCTCTCAAGACGCTTACACACCGTTCGATCACGTGCCTCCATCTGAGCCGTCGGATCGAATACGCTCAACCCGAACTTACTTAGACCTATTTTCGAGCCATTGTGACGACTACGTTTTTCTTAGACGCTTTTTGGGAGTTTTTCATTGTTGATCTGAGGGAGAAGATCTCTGAATCCTTTGTGACAGTTTGGAGAAGATTTCTGAACCCTCTTGTTTACTATTCGTTATTTCAATGAAAACTGTTTCATCTTTTGTCGTTGCTTGCTTGATCATGTCTGAGTAGTCGATTAGCTAGATCTAGGTTTTTCAAAGGAGATCATGAGTTAGATAACTGAATGCAGATAGGACGTTTAATCTTTGAATCGAAAGATCAACTAGAGTGCGTCCATTAAGTTGGATACATACCTCAACAGGAACCCCAATCTTCGGATTGTGGCAACTTCGACCATCAGCTAAGGTTGTCGTATCTTGGGATCTTAGATGAAAAGAATCGTTTGTTTTCACCTCTGATAGTCTTAAAGCTAAAGTCGATTTGATCACTCGGTTTTAGATCCTTAGTTAATCTGTGCATCAAAAGTGTTATAGGTTGATAGAACATTCATTGGTGAGCGATTCGTCCTTAGCCTGCGAGAGTTGATGCTAAGGCGAATCGTGAACATATCGAACCTGTCTATATTGCTTGCTTTTAACTTCTAGATTCAAACGAGAGTTTAGACATCTAGGTTGATTAGCAAAGTTGTTAAGATCACGAGAGTGGATTAGCATACTTTCGTGTTCGAGTTCGAAACCTGTCCTAAATCATTGTCCTGAATAGTCGTTCGGTTACTTTTCATGAACTCCTGCGATTTGCCTTGGTCTAGTGCTTGTTCCATATTGAATTTATATTATTATTTGCTTTCGTTACTTGTCACTTAATCACACCCCAACCAATATCTTGTCTTAGCTCTATTTCTTGTCTCATAAGTTCACTGTGCAACGCTGGTCCTCTGGACTCGAATCTTTTATACCACAATAAGAACGTTTTATCAGAACGCAATCGACAATTGAAGTGCTATGCAAAAAATGTTCCAACAAAGAACTTGGTAATAGACACTGGTGTGCAATATACTTGTACATCAGTTTCTTGGTCAGGCAATAGTTGCTTAAGTGTCACACAAAAGGACATTGGCATTATTAGCCACCAGACTTACCATTGTGACGTACATATGAAGAAACGTTCATAACTAGTTGACCTTCTAATGGTCGTTGACTAGGATTAAGATTTGAGAGACCTAGTTTTGTTTCATAGGCAGCAATTTTTAAAATGGCAAGTGGATGAAAGAAAATAGTTCCAGACAAGGAGCCAAAATTATCAAGTATGAAGACACCAAAAGAGCAGAATATGATCTTGATATGTCAATGATCAATGAAAAAACTGAAAATTGTCGACTTCGAATTCATATATTGGACAGGACCATACACACTTCAATAAAAACACAAAGAAAGGACACGACCGGTCAAAGCCACAAGTTCGTTGAGTGGTTTTATCATTGGTCGTATTACTTGCAGCGCACACTATCTTGCTCTGGGAATCATCCCACTATCAAAGACCATGCTCACTTCAGGGGAACTCAGTGAACCCATGCCTCGGCTCATATTTCTCCTCGAGTTTTCAGACACAAGACACTCTTTTAGCTCGATAACAACATGAGACATGGTTGGTCGTTTCGCCGAAGTTGGATCCGCGCACGACATTGCCAGCTCGAGTGCTCTCCAAGCAGAGCGAGAATCATAGTCTCCGTTAAGCTTTGGATCCATGATCTTAGTAATATCTCCTCCGTTAAGCTCAGACCCAACCCACTGTGTTATGTGAGACTTTCTTCGGTTTCGATCAATCACTGGTTGGTTTGTAATCATTTCCAATAACACAATGCCGAAACTATACACATCGCTTTTCTCACCCAACCGGCTTGTTTGGTAGTATCTACAAGGCAAGAACATGGATGTATATATACTCTTCAAGCATTGGAGAATAGGATCAAATATTTGCACATTGTAAAAGTTTAATAAGTATCAATACTCACTCAGGATCAAGATAACCAGGAGTACCAGCAACCACAGTCGAAACATGAGTTTCACCTCCAATTGGGAAAGACCTCGAGAGGCCGAAATCAGCGAGTTTGGCCTTATAATGTTCGTCCAACAATATGTTTGTAGTTTTGACATCTCTATGAACTATTGGTGGTGTGCATCCAGTGTGTAAGTACTCCAAACCTAATGCAAAATGGATTCATTCATATTAACTAATTACGGTCGAATAAATCGAGTAAACTATATTTCTATGGTTAAACTTAGTACAGACCTAGTGCAGCCTCCGCAGCTATTCTTATACGAGTACCCCAATTGACGACGGATCTGCCTCCTTTCCCTGGGTATAAGATCATTTAGATATTTTCTGAGTTAAACTTAGTACAGACCTAGTAGTACTGTTTCATGAGCTCATGATCGATACATGTAAAATATCCACTAGAAAAGATTTACCTGATAGATGTTGTCTTAAGTCTCCATTGGGTACAAACTCGTAGATGAGGGACAAGTGGTCTCCTTCATCGCAATATCCGACAAGGCTGACCAAATTTGTATGGTGAACTCTCAGAAGAAGATCAACCTAATGCACATTCAGGCAAATAAAAAGAAAAATGTTCTTATAACATCAATCCATATATAAGCTTTGTGATGTTATAAGAACATCTACTAGTTGGAAAAGATTATACTACACATACAATACCTCTGCTTTGAACTCTTTGTAGCCTTGAGTTGATGACTGAGATAGTAGTTTAACAGCTACTTGTTCAGTACCATTGACAGTACCATGACAGACAACACCGAATCCTCCTTCCCCTACGACTCTTTCCAAGTTATTCGTCATTTTCATTACCTCTGAGTAAGTATACTTTCTCTTTTTCATCTCGATTGATGGCTCCGGTGAATAAGTAACATTTGTAACATTCGTTTTTGGCCTACTCGGTGGCGGGTGAACAACTGTTGGATTTGAATTTAGGGGTTAGAGAAAACCATATTCATGAGATTTATTGGTTTTTTATTACTTTGATGAGTCTCTTTTGCAAGTTACCTTCAACAGTCGACGGCTTTTTCTTTCTGAGAACAAGATAAAGAACCAATGCGGCTATGAGGATAGCTACAGAAGCAACCGATGCAACAATTGGCACTAGAAAGCTCTTTTTAACTGTTTTTGTGGTTGAACCGGGGAGAGCAAGCCCTGGGTTTCCTTGATAACTACAAGAAAACAAGTGTATATTCTAAGACATCGTATGTGCATCCAAAATGGTTATGGATAATTACTGAGAAAAGTTCACAAAACATATGGGAATTTTCTTACTGTAGCTCGAGTCCTTTCCTCTGTAGAGATTGAGGAATTGAACCATTAAGATTGTTCCCGCTTAAGTTTCTGCATAAAAAGAGGAGAAATCTTGATACTTACATGAATGTGATCCGAGGTGGAGAGTTTAGAAAATATGTTTGAGAGAAACTTACATGAACACCAACGTCTTTATGTTGCCTAGAAATTCTGGCACCTCTCCGGTCAGGTTATTATTAGACAAGTCCCTAAAATTTGCAAGAGAGGATTAAATATGAAATCATTATTTATTAATTTCTTTGCATACATACAAGTATATAACAGTATTTTTCCTTTGATCAACAGTAGACATACTCACAGTTTTTCTAGTTGCGTAAGATTCTGAATGGCAGCTGCTATGTTTCCACTTAAACCACTTGAAGACAAGTTTCTGATGAAAAGTTCAAAAATATCACATTCCAAGTGTAAATTAATGAGCATGATTACTATCCGATATTGAAGAGTGAATGAGCCTACTAGCTAATGAACTTATGACTTACAAAGAAGTGATTCTTGGTGGTGTGGAGATAGCCGTGATGCTGCAGTTTAAAGCGTCCCACATAAACTCTCGAGGAACTCATGGATCACCTTGCCAATTGATTCTACTTAATACGTAGGTGGCTTCAATGTTTTTAATAGTAGCCACTGCATATAAAAAGGTTTCAAGTCTTGAATACTTCTAACATAAAAAGCATGGACCTTATTATATACAAAACCCTGATGAAAGATATAGAGATACCTTCGTTGTCATCTGTTTCGGCCTGTGGGAACTGAATAACTTTGAAGATCTCAAACGCGTTAAGCAGAGGAGGAAGAGTTGAAATGTTGCTTTTAATCAGCTGCAAACTGCACTTTCCTTCTCTGCAAGTCTCCGCTGATCGGCTTTGGATAGTATTTATTACTAGCTTTGTAGGAGTTAAAGGGCCATAATAAGGTTCTCTGTTCCAAAACATGTTGAATTCCCTGGTTTCATTGGACTGCAACTCTTGGATCTCAGCAAAGTGTGTGAACAAGTAATATTCGTCATCCTCAGGATTGTCTGTGCTCCATTCAATCGTCAGCGGCGCACTGGCATTAGTAGGCGTTGCAGCGGTACTGAGGGCGGATTTCGGTGGCTCGTAGTCGTTGTTATTGCGGACAACGCTAGTTGTGTTTTTCTGAGTCCATTTTGGCTGAAAGTATGCAATCCACTGGCGATCGTAAACATCGTCCGGGAACCTGAAGGGTGGGAGAAGAACAACATGAGAGCCACAAAAAAAGAAAAACAGAGGAAAGATTATGTTAAGCTACCTTATGTATGTAAGATTTTAGCAAAGAGAGATTTTAGATTTGAGAGTATGAGAGAAGATAAGAGAGTTTTGAGTTTCAGAGTTTGGGAGAGAGAGAGAGATTAAAACTCTACTTTCTTAATTTTTATTAAAGATGACAATTTACAATATATAGACAATCAGACGTTGTCTCTAACGGTCACTTTGACTTTTCCACTAATAGCTCTATTCTATATGACCATAGAATCAATACTCCCCCTCAAGCTTAACCACAAGAGCCTTCGAGGTTAAGCTTGAAAGCATAGATATCCACCTCATTAAAAACCTGAGCCTAGAAAACCTCATGGGACAAAACTAAACTCAGGGAAAAAGAGTGTGAAGATCACGGCTTAGAGAGGTCAATGAGTCCAAGCTTCCCGTGAATGAACTCACAAGTCTTTTGACTTGCAGCCTTGGTAAAGATGTCAGCTAGTTGTTCTGCACTTCTTGTATAACATGGCAGAATCACTCCAAGTTTCATCTGTTCTCGTACTTTGTGGCAGTCAACCTCTATGTGTTTAGTTCTCTCGTGAAACACCGAGTTAGATGCAATGTGAATAGCAGCCTGATTATCACAATGCATTGTAATCGGATTTGGTGTCTCTATCCCCAAGTCTTTAAGCAGCATCTTGAGCCACATGAGTTCTGTAGTCAGCTTCCTCATGGCTCTGTACTCAGCTTCTGCACTTGAGCAAGATACCACTTTTTGTTTCTTGCTCTTCCACGTGACTAAGTTTCCCCCAATGAAGGTGCAGTACCCGGTTGTTGATCTTCTATCTCCACGGTCACCAGCATAATCAGCATCACAATATCCGACTATTTCAGTGTTCCCGTTGCATCCCATCCAAATTCCTTGATCCGGTGTTCCCTTAATGTATCGCAAGATTCGATCCACCATTCTCCAATGTGACATCCTTGGCTCTTGCATATATTGGCTAACCTGATTCACAGCATAGCACAAGTCAGGCCTAGTGAGAGTAAGATATATAAGCTTACCAACCATCTTGCGGTATAGCTTTCGGTCTTCAAAGAAGACATCTTCTTTCTCCCCCTGTTGGTGAGCTTTATAGGCATCCTCAAGAGGAGTCTTAGCCAGTCCTCCTTCGAGCGGCCCTGCTGCATTCAAAAGATCATTGGTGTACTTCTTTTGAGAGAGAAACAGACCCTCATTAGTTCGACATACTTCAATACCAAGAAAATATTTGAGTATACCAAGATCTTTAATATCAAACATTGATTTCAAGTATTCTTTGGTAGCTTGAATCCCCACCTTGTCATTCCCAGAGATGATTATATCATCCACGTAGATGAGAATGACCACAATACCTGCCTGGCTCGTTAGAGTGAAGAGTGTATGGTCAGCTTCTGAGCGATTGAAGCCACGATCTAATAAAGTTAAGCTGAGTTTTTGATACCAAGCTCTAGGCGATTGTTTAAGACCATAGATAGCCTTCCTCAAGCGTAGTACTTTTCCCGGTGTGACTTTGTCCTCAAGGCCCGGTGGTGGTGTCATGTAGACTTCCTCTTCAAGCTCCCCCTGAAGAAATGCATTCTTTACATCCATCTGCCACAATTCCCATTCAAGATTGACGGCCAGAGAGAGTATAACTCGCACAGTATGAAGCTTAGCCACAGGAGCAAAGGTCTCTATGTAGTCATCACCATACGTTTGAGTGAAGCCTCTGGCCACTAGCCGGGCTTTGTGTCGCTCAATCTCACCACTACTGAAATACTTGATTGTGAAGACTGATATACTCCGCATTTGCATGCATCTAGCATATTAATTTACTCATGTTTATGTATAATCGAGTCTCATTTCATTGCACTTAGTGTGGATTTTATCCATTTAGGAGCATTTAGTTCTTAGGAAAGCATTTTGCATATCCATTGCATTTGGAGTATGTTTCGCAGGTTAAAGGAGCCTTAAGAAGCTCAGATGATGGGACGAGGTGACCGGAGACAGATGGGAAGCAGATCGGAGCTCAGGTGATTTCAAGAAGAGGGGCAGAAACAGAGGACTTGGGCAGAAGAAACAGAGGACTTGAGGAGCCAGACCAAGACCCGAAGGACAAGAAAGTCAAGGCACGCGGCGTTGACCAAGGGGCCCCTTCCCCACTTACTATATAAACTCTTAAGACCTAGTTTTAGGCATCTTATCTTATGTTATCTTTAATTTCATCTTTGTGAACCGACTTCTCTCTCTTAGAACAAAAACATCTTTGTTTCAAGAAGATCTTTGTTGAATCTTTCAAGTTTAAGAAGTATTTAAGTTTTTAATCTTGTTTTAGCTGGATTGAATCCTTTTTCTTCTTCTTTGCTTGCGGTTTTAGCATGAGAAGTGAGTAGTCTTCCTTGAGGTTTTAAGGGTGGGTTAGGATCGAGTTAGCTTTTGATCAAGAGATCATCCCTCGCTCAGTCCGGTTTTCCTCAACTAGGGTTCAAACAGCTTGACTCTTATCCGATCAATAAGAGTTAAGCCCCTAGGCTAGCACGCCCGGAAGGTGTTTGCGTTAAAGTCTAAGAGAACTAGTTGAGAAGGAAATGCTCCCAACCCAAGGGATTGGTTGCTTGGGGTGTTTTCATGCGCTCAAAGGCTAGAATCCTCAAAGCTTACTGCTTATAAGCTCACCAGCGGAAGTTGGCTTTGAGTTTGTCAAGTGGTAAAGCGACTAGACCACGGAAGTGGCTAGTTTACCAAGCCTTGCATAAACCGTGAACTTTGCTTGTTCTGTGAGAAATCTCTTGATCAGTTGCGACCTTTACCGATGATACTCACCCAAGACGCCTCTTTTACCATATCAACCTTCAAAGTTTGCATCTTTACACTTCCATTTAGCTTTACAATCACCAAAGTTTTTATCTTTAGTTTCTCTATACTTCAAAATCCCGATTTCACTTGAAGCTTAGCTTCTCTTTGAACTCCTTTTGCTCATCTTCCATTTGGTTCGATATCTCAAGTGCTACAGCGGTTAACTTAGTGGGCTTGAGTAGTTGACACACGCAAAAAGCCTGTTATCAACTTGGCGCCGTTGCCAATTGGAAAATTACGCATTAGGATTTAAGATTCGCTATCGATCAAGTTTTTATTGCTGTTTTGCATCAGCTTTTGCTCTCATACTTGCTTGTTGTCTGGGGTTTTTGACTTTGGTTGTAGGTTTATGCATACAAGGTCTCGCGGCAACGCCCACCTACACAGCATAAGTGATCTGCACAGAGTTGAGCAAGAGAAAAAGCTTCGTCGCGCTCAAAAGAAAGCCGCCCAGCCGCACAGAGCTGAACAGCAGCCTTTTGATACTGAGCAGCCGTTTGACGGTATGGAACAAGCCAATCCGCCGAATGCTGGTGGAAACCAGCAGCGAGCAAACCCGGCAGTCGCTGCGCAAGCCCCACCAGGACCAAACGCACAGGCGGGAGGAGTTGCTGTTCACCCTCCACGACCTGCGAGGCAAATAGGCGCCGGCGACACCCCGAACTCTCACCTAAACCGCCACGGAATAACCCCACCGCCAGTCCCAAACAACAATTTCGAGATCAAGACCAGCTTGATTTCTCTGGTGGAGAATTCTCAATTCCACGGCATGAAGGATGAGGATCCTCTTAAGCACCTGGACAAGTTCGACAGACTATGTGGCTTGCAAAAGATCAATGGAGTGTCTGAGGACGGGTTCAAGCTGCGATTGTTTCCTTTCTCTCTAGGAGGGAAAGCTCAGGCATGGGAATCATCTCTCCCTCAAGGAACAGTTACCACCTGGGAGCAATGCAAGCGAGCGTTCCTAGCTAAATTCTTTCCCACTTCAAGGACAGCTAAGTTGCGGAATGACATCTCCGGTTTCACTCAGTTGAACAGCGAGACGTTCAGTGAAGCCTACGAAAGATTCAAAGGCTACCAGATGCAGTGCCCGCACCATGGATTCTCCAAGGAAAACTTGTTGAGCACCCTGTACAGAGGAGTCCTACCCGAATACAGAAAGCTGTTGGACACAGCAAGCAATGGCCACTTCATGGGCCAAGATGTCGAGGATGGTTTGCTTTTGGTTGAGAATATCGCAACAAGTGATGGCAATTACAATGAAGTGTATGACCGTTCTGGCAGAGGGAACTCCATTCAAGAAGAGAAGCACAAGAAAGAGATCAAACTCCTCAATGACAAACTTGATAGGCTGCTTTCTGGTCAGCAAAAGCAGGTGCACTTCATTTGTGAGGATGAAACGGCTAATGAAGAGGAGGAAACACAAGTGGAGGAGGTGAACTATATCACGAACCAGGGTGGATACCAGAAAGGATTTATCAACTACAAGCACAATCCCAACCTCTCCTACCGGTCTCCAAATGTGGAGAACCCACAAGACCAGGTGTACCCTCCTCAACAAGCACAACAACAAGGCGGCCAGCAAGTTGTCTACTACAAGCGTGGTTTCCCACCAAAAACATTTGGGGCACCACAACAAGGTTCTACACAGGCTCAGGCAGGCAGCAGTTCAGGACAAGACTCAGACACGAACAAACTGCTGCAACAGATTCTTCAGGGACAAGCTACTGGAGCTAGCGATCTGCACATCAAGTTGGCTGAGATTCACAACAAAGTGGATGGTTCTCATCATGAACTCACTAAGAAAATCGAGGAACTTAGTTCCAAGGTCAGGTACTTGGAATCTCAAAGTAGTAGCAGCTCAAAAGGGATACTACCTGGAAAACCAATCCCCAACCCAAAGGAGTATGCCAAAGCTATCACGCTCAGAAGCGGCACAGAACTCCCACCACCAGCGTTACCGATACAACTCAATGAGGACATTGATGTTCAAGAAGGGGGGATTGCCAATGAAAAGGATACTCCAGAACCGCAACTTGAGGAAAGAGCCCAAGCTGAGCAGAAGAATCAGAAAGAAGCCGGCAAGAAGAAGGAGAACACCTTTGTTCCACCTCCATACAAACCGAAACTTCCTTTCCCTTCTCGTTTCAAGAAGCAGCAATTGGAGAAGTTCAGAGCATTGTTTGATGAGCAGTTGAAGGAGATCGAAGTGAAAATGCCCTTGCTCGACGCTTTTATGCTGATTCCTCCTTACCAAAAGTTCTTGAAGGATGCTGTTCTGGAAAGAACGAAGGAAGCGCAGAGCATGATTGTTCTGTCTCATGAGTGTAGTGCGATCATCCAGAGGAAAGTGGTCCAGAAGAAGTTGGGAGATCCGGGGAGTTTCACCCTGCCTTGTTCTCTAGGACCCCTTGCGTTCAACAGTTGCCTTTGTGATCTAGGTGCCAGCGTCTCGCTAATGCCTTTGACAGTGGCCAAGAAGCTCGGTTTCGTGAAATACAAAGAGTGCAAAATCTCCTTGGTCTTGGCAGATAGGTCAATCAGACTTCCAGTGGGTATGCTCGAGGACCTGCCTGTACGCATAGGAAACGTCGAGATACCGACAGATTTTGTGGTACTTGAGATGGACGAAGAGCCCAAGGACCCTCTGATCCTGGGAAGACCGTTTTTGGCAACAGCTGGGGCAGTGATAGACGTTAAGAAGGGCAAGATTGAGCTGAACCTTGGGAAGGATTTCAAGCTGAAATTTGACATCAAAGACGTCATGAAAAAGCCCACGATCGAAGGACAGATATTCTGGGTTGAGACACTAGACCAGCTTGCAGACGAATACCTTGAGGAACTAGCAGCAGAAGATCAGCTCCAGCTCACCTTGACCAGGGAACCAGAGGAGAAGAGCTACTCGAACACTGTTCAACTAGAGTACGCTAGGCACCTCGACTCACACCCCATCCAGACTGAGGAATCACCTGTCGAAGATATCAGAGAAGGTCATAACTTGGTAGTTGAGTTGAATCAGTTGGGAACTGTAGAGGAAAGAGCAGTTGAGCAACCGCTTGATAATGATTGGAGTGAGCTCAAAGCCCCAAAGGTGGACCTAAAGACTTTACCCCAAGGGCTAAGGTACGCCTTTCTGGGCCCCAATTCTACCTATCCAGTGATCGTAAACCAAAACCTCACCCATACCGAGTTAACATCTTTGCTGGCTGAGTTGCGAAAGTTCAGGAGAGCAATTGGTTACTCTCTCGAGGACATCAAAGGCCTATCTCCTGAGCTGTGCACTCACCGCATACATTTGGATAATGAATCTAAAGGGTCTATTGAGCATCAGAGGAGGTTAAACCCCAATCTGAAGGAAGTGGTGAAAAAGGAGGTGCTCAAGCTGTTGGATGCTGGGGTAATATACCCAATCAGTGACAGCACTTGGGTATCACCTGTTCACTGCGTCCCCAAGAAAGGTGGATTAACTGTCCTCAAGAATGATAAAAACGAATTAATCCCTACCAGAACTATTACCGGTCACCGCATGTGTATAGATTACCGGAAGCTCAACTCGGCAACGAGAAAGGATCATTTTCCGCTGCCTTTCATCGACCAGATGTTAGAGCGGTTGGCCAATCATCCTTTCTACTGTTTCCTTGATGGGTATTCTGGTTTCTTTCAAATACCCATACACCCAAATGACCAAGAAAAAACAACTTTCACCTGTCCATATGGAACCTTTGCTTATAAGAGAATGCCCTTTGGCTTGTGCAATGCACCAGCCACTTTTCAAAGATGCATGACTTCGATATTTTCTGATCTGATTGAGGATATTGTTGAAGTTTTCATGGATGATTTCTCTGTATACGGTTGTTCTTTTGGTTCTTGTTTGTCCAACTTGTGCAGGGTACTCAAGCGGTGCGAAGAAACCAACTTGGTCCTGAATTGGGAGAAATGCCATTTCATGGTGCAGGAAGGGATTGTACTAGGACACAAGATATCAGAGAGGGGAATAGAGGTTGATAAAGCCAAGATTGAGGTGATGGTTCAGCTAGCTCCGCCCAAGACAGTTAAAGATATACGAAGCTTCTTGGGGCATGCTGGGTTCTATAGGAGATTCATTAAGGACTTCTCCAAGATTGCTCGACCCTTAACCCGTCTGTTGTGCAAGGAAATAGAGTTCTTGTTCGATGATGAGTGCCTTAGAGCATTCAACCTGATCAAGGCGGCATTGGTGTCCGCTCCCATTGTGCAAGCGCCGGACTGGGACCACCCCTTCGAGATAATGTGTG
Organism: Erythrophleum ivorense; assembly: GCA_026724425.1. NCBI lineage: Eukaryota > Viridiplantae > Streptophyta > Magnoliopsida > Fabales > Fabaceae > Erythrophleum > Erythrophleum ivorense. The sequence continues at coordinate 5,538,251 of JAIUCV010000071.1, read as the reverse complement.
ACGCGAGTGATTATGCAGTCGGGGTTGTCCTTGGACAGAGGATCGACAAGAAATTGCACGTCATATACTATGCAAGCAGGACCTTGGACGATGCTCAGACGCGGTATGCAACAACAGAGAAGGAGCTTCTTGCTGTGGTCTTTGCCTTCGAGAAGTTCAGAAGCTATCTAGTGGGTTCAAAAGTTGTTGTCTACACAGACCACGCAGCCTTGAGGCACCTTCTGGCCAAGAAGGAGACTAAGCCAAGGCTCTTGAGGTGGATACTCCTACTCCAGGAGTTCGATTTGGAAATTCTAGACAAGAAAGGAGTAGAAAACGGTGTTGCCGACCACCTGTCAAGGCTCAGAGTGGATGAACCGATGCCCATAGATGACTCATTCCCCGAGGAACAGCTGTTGTTGGTCAAGACATTGGGTCATAGCGTGTACATTGCAAGGAAGCTTGAGGAGATCAAGGCAGTGGAGGAGAAAAGGACACCTTGGTATGCAGATTTTGCTAACTACTTGGTTTGTGGTGAATTGCCAACAGATCTAAGCCCCTATCAGAGGAAGAAATTTTTCCGAGACATATCCCACTACTTTTGGGATGAGCCATACTTGTTCAAGAGGGGGTCAGATAGTCTGTTCAGAAGATGTATTGCTGAGGAGGAAGTTGAGGGAATCCTACAACACTGTCATGGCTCCAGCTATGGAGGACATTTTGCAACCTTCAAGACCGCCCAAAAAGTTCTGCAAGCCGGTTTCTGGTGGCCTAGCTTGTTTAAGGATGTTCACCAATTTATCTTGCAATGTGATCGCTGCCAGCGAGAGGGCAACATCACCAGGAGGAATGAGATGCCCCAAAACCCGATTCTGGAAGTGGAAGTGTTTGATGTATGGGGTATTGACTTCATGGGACCCTTCAAGCCAGCCTCCTATGGGAATGAGTATATCCTAGTCGCTGTGGATTATGTCTCCAAATGGGTAGAGGCAGTAGCTTGTCCAACAAATGATGCCAAAGCAGTGATCAAGCTGTTCAAGAACATCATTTTCCCTAGGTATGGTGTGCCCAGAGTAGTGATAAGCGATGGAGGCAGTCATTTCATCAACAAGGCGTTTGAAAACCTGCTCTCAAAATATGGTGTGAAGCACAAGGTTGCTACACCATACCACCCTCAGACCAGCGGCCAAGTTGAAGTCTCGAACAAACAGATCAAGGGGATCCTCAGAACGATCGTTGGAGTGACCAAGAAGGACTGGGCAGCTAAGCTGGATGATGCACTTTGGGCCTACAGAACAGCATATAAGACACCCATAGGGAGAACACCCTTCTCTCTTTTGTATGGGAAGTCTTGCCATTTGCCAGTTGAACTTGAGTACAAGGCACTTTGGGCAGTCAAGTTGCTGAACTATGACATAAGGACAGCCCAAGAAAAGAGGGAGATGGATCTTCATGAGCTTGAAGAAATAAGACTGGACGCATATGAGAGCTCTAAGATCTACAAGGAGAGGTCCAAGGCGTTCCATGACAAAAAGATCCTTCCAAGGGTTTCCAGGGAAGCTCAAGTCAAGATGGTCTGGCCCGTTTAAGATCAAGGAGGTTCTGCCTTACGGAGCGGTGACGTTGCTCAACCAGAACGGGAACGAATTCACAGTAAACGGTCAGAGGCTGAAACACTACCTTGGCCATGAAACGCCAGGAGAGGGAGTTTCGACTCCACTCCATGACCCTCCCTTAGCCTGAAAGGTTTGAGAGGTCAAGCTATGAGACCTAAAACAAGCTCACTTGGGAGGAAGTCCCATGTCTATCAATGTACATATCTTGTTTAAATTTTATCTCTACTTGTTTTACTGTCTTGCCTACAGGTCGAGTAATTTCAGTGAGGACTTGGTCAATCAGCGACCATGCTTGGCGAGCTTGCCCAAGTTATACGAGAGCAACGGTTTTGGGAGACGGTTTTTACCAGTCCCTTAGCCGTTGCCAGGTGGGCCCATTTTTACTCTTATTTAAAGCCCATTAGTGATTTTCGCTTAAGTGTTTTGACCGGTTTTAATTAAGTAGATCGTGGGAGAGAGAGAGAGTAGCTGAGTAGGGGGGCGGTTTTCGAAGGATGGGACGGTTTTGATTGGACAGTTCCAGTTTAATCCTGGCCGTCCGATTTACTTCCCCTTCCCTCTCTCCTACTTTACTCTTTTTAAGCTTGCAAATTCCCTAATCTCTCTCTCTCACGACTTCCTATCTCCTTTTTCCAAAATTTCCTTTTGCATTCTTTTCTCTCTAAGTTCCCGCACCTTGCTCACCACTTTCATCTCGATCTCTCTTTTCCGATCCTCAACGGTAATTTTGCTTAGCTTTGAGAAGGGTTTTCGATTTGATTTTCGTTTCTTAGAGGAGTTTAGGGTGTAAAAATTTGTTGTTGCTCATGAGAGGGAGAGTTTAGGTTGTTCTCGAAAACAGTTTGCATGTGCCTTTTTGCTTGTTATTTCTCGAATTATTTGAGTAGAATCTGCGGTTTATAGGGTTATCTTTGCTTGAATTGATCTATTGCCCGTTTTTTTTTTTTAAGCCAAAATTTGATGAACTTTTCTCTTGATCAATTTGGATGTCTCGGATTTATCAAAATTCTAATTGGCTTGTGAGCTTTGAATTGTCTTGTAGGGAATGGCAAACACAAGAGGAAAACTCGCAAAGGCAGCCGCCGAGAAAGCTCAGGGCAAGAAGCCGGTGGTCGAGGACGGTGAGGGAAGCAACCGCAAAACTCCCGGCTCAACCCGCATCCGCGCGAAGGAGTATCGCGCGATGTTCCGACAGATGACCTTCGTTGGGACGAGATATCCGGACCCGGATACAATGGAGAGTTTGGGAATCCTTGAGGATTGCAAGGAGATGTTCGGCATGATGGAACTCGACAAGTTCATGTCGATGACCTATCCGACCTACAAGCAACACACAATTGACTTCCTCTCATCCCTGAAAGTCCACTACTACGAGCCTGACGAAGTGACGCCGGAAGGAGAAGGAAGCGGCTTCATCATTTTCATGCTCAAGAAGGAGAAGTACCGTCTCACCTTTACCGACCTCGAGGACATCTACGGCTTCCCCCACAAGGACGGGAGAACACTGACCACGACGATCACCAGAGAGGAGAATGATGGCCTCTGTGAAACAATAGCGAGCGGCAGGTTCAAGTCGAGCACAGCCAAGAGCGCGCAAATAAGGAATCCTGTCCTGCGCTATGTCCACAAGGCGTTATCCCACACCTTCTACGCGCGGAGAGACACGAGCAACGTTACCGAGAAGGAGCTGGAGTTGATCAACTCGGGCATTGAGTACTCTCTGGTTACCATGAGCAACGGCAAAGCAATGGTTGGGGACAATTCTAACTCCAGCTTGGTCACACACTTGATGAAGAGCTTCCTAGCATACAAAGATTGGGCAGTCACTTTGGACAAGATGGGGAAGGCACGAGTTGGGCAGGTTAGCGTTGGAGGGATCATCACTCCGATTCTAGTTCACTGCGGGGCCGAATTAGGAGAACCGGACTTCCCGCCTCTATCTATGAACCTTGCCTACCTGCGCAAGATCCACTTCCTCAGCGCCGAAGAGGTCGAAGGGAAGTATATCTACAACTATGCCCACCACGACTTCCCCATAGCCTACACACTCCTGCCCAACGAAGCTCTGACGGCCATTGAAGTGAAGGGCAACATCGAGTTCCTTCTTCCCTACGGAGCGCTCTATGATCCGACTCCTGGAGCACAACAGCCGACATACTCACATGATGAGCAGATGAACGCGGGAGAAGAAGCTGCCGACTCTGACCAAGACGAACTTCCCGATGAGTACCAGGCCGGCGAATACAACTTTGAGCCGTATCAAGCCACTGGGAAGAACGTTGCCTTGAACGCTGCCCACAAGCACATCAACTTGCTGCAGCAATGGAACAAGTGGCAGGACAAGACGATCAAGAAGCTGGTCAAGACGGTCAGGAAATTGTCAGCGCAGCTCAGGAACGTTGCCCCTTGCACTCCCCCACCGGAAGAAAGCTTCTCAGACTGCGAGATCATCCGCGACGCTCAAGATCCTCCACACGCAGTCCCCTCAGCCGGAGCCGCTCAGTCAGCTCCGAAAAAGAGGAAGGCCTCGCGTTCTCCATCTCTCGCACACTCCTCGGATGAGCTCATCTCATCCGACTCTCCTGAAATATAGTCGGTACATCTCCAAACTTTGTACATATTTTGCATATTTTGTTTTCGCATTCTTTTTGCATTTTGTTTCATTTTATCTGTTGCATTGAACTCTAACCCGCATCTCTTTCACACGGAGACCGTGTGATTTAAGTGTGGGGGAGGGGTCAATGGCACTTGTGTCTCATGCATTTGCATCATATAGAAAATCATGTAAAATTTTCTAAAAATTGCATCACAAAGCATATAGTTGCATTCATTTCATTTCGCGTTTTGAGCATTATCTGGTTAAGTTGAACAGTTGAATTGCGGGATTAGCTCAATGACCTAGTTCTAAGTTCTTTGGCGCTTGTGTTTGAGCATGAAGTTAAGATAGAACCGCATCATTTGAGCGCATCTTGATCATCTTGGCAAAACCGAATGCATTGTTGCGATTTGAATCCACTCCTTGCTTATTAGAACCTGAACTTGACTTTTAATTATCATTCTCATGCTTGTTGATGTTCGCTCATGGATTATACATACTTGGGTCATCTTTTGCATAATATTCATCCTTCTTTGTTGATCCAAGTAGCACTCCCACCCTGAACCGAACCCTTCCTTTGAGCCATCCATTATTCTTGTGTGATTGTGAGGTCTTTTTATATTGTGGAAGCTTGGCATAAAGTGTTAGGCTTAGACCGACAAGGATAGGTGATCATGTAGACTCTAGTCCACGCTTTTTGGACTAGACTAGGTTAGGTTGAGGTTTTGGAAATTCATGTCGGGTTGAGATTGTTGAAAAAGAAAAAGAGTCTTGAGCAAAAGAAAGAAGTCAGCTAGAGTAAGTTATTGTGTAAGAGCCTGGTCTTAGTGAGAAAAAGTTAGCCCCCATCATAAAAAAAAAAAAAACAAAAGAGAAAAGATGGGTTAGGGCAGAAGAAAAGAGAAAAATGTTAGACCAAGTCTCGAAACTTCAGGCAAAAGCCTTTGAAAATCTCTTAGCTGACCAAAGAAAGGGCTCTCGAGGAAAGTGAGTAAAAAGAAAGTCAAGGGGGAAAGGGTAGAAATAGGGAGGCCTTGAGTTGTCCTTAATTTGGGGTTTAGGATCCAGTTTAGGTGCAAAGGGTTAGATGATCATTCGTCCTTGTATGCATCAGTTGGTCCTAGCCTTTAGCATTATGCCGAAGCTCTTCCATGCTGTTTTGAGAGAACCCATTCCCTGTTTATCTTTGACTTGAGCGCATTTGCATCATCCTCGCTCATTCTCTTCCTAAACCAAATGAGCACATTTAACATACATGAGTTTTGATCCATGGTTACATGCTTTAACTAAATGTTAAAAGGAGTGGAGGATTTGAATGCATGTTTAGGTCGAGCTAGTTATCTATGATTGCAATTGAGTGGTGCGGCTAAGAGTTTTGAAAAAGAAAGCCTCACTTGCGCTTTAGACCTTGAAACTAGGTTGTTGATCTGATTTCTCTTATCGGCTTTCTCTTGACCAGTTTGCTCAGGTCAGCATTCTCGCCTTTGGTTTCCGCTTGCTTGAGGGCAAGCAAGGACTAAGTGTGGGGGTGTTGATATACTCCGCATTTGCATGCATCTAGCATATTAATTTACTCATGTTTATGTATAATCGAGTCTCATTTCATTGCACTTAGTGTGGATTTTATCCATTTAGGAGCATTTAGTTCTTAGGAAAGCATTTTGCATATCCATTGCATTTGGAGTATGTTTCGCAGGTTAAAGGAGCCTTAAGAAGCTCAGATGATGGGACGAGGTGACCGGAGACAGATGGGAAGCAGATCGGAGCTCAGGTGATTTCAAGAAGAGGGGCAGAAACAGAGGACTTGGGCAGAAGAAACAGAGGACTTGAGGAGCCAGACCAAGACCCGAAGGACAAGAAAGTCAAGGCACGCGGCGTTGACCAAGGGGCCCCTTCCCCACTTACTATATAAACTCTTAAGACCTAGTTTTAGGCATCTTATCTTATGTTATCTTTAATTTCATCTTTGTGAACCGACTTCTCTCTCTTAGAACAAAAACATCTTTGTTTCAAGAAGATCTTTGTTGAATCTTTCAAGTTTAAGAAGTATTTAAGTTTTTAATCTTGTTTTAGCTGGATTGAATCCTTTTTCTTCTTCTTTGCTTGCGGTTTTAGCATGAGAAGTGAGTAGTCTTCCTTGAGGTTTTAAGGGTGGGTTAGGATCGAGTTAGCTTTTGATCAAGAGATCATCCCTCGCTCAGTCCGGTTTTCCTCAACTAGAGTTCAAACAGCTTGACTCTTATCCGATCAATAAGAGTTAAGCCCCTAGGCTAGCACGCCCGGAAGGTGTTTGCGTTAAAGTCTAAGAGAACTAGTTGAGAAGGAAATGCTCCCAACCCAAGGGATTGGTTGCTTGGGGTGTTTTCATGCGCTCAAAGGCTAGAATCCTCAAAGCTTACTGCTTATAAGCTCACCAGCGGAAGTTGGCTTTGAGTTTGTCAAGTGGTAAAGCGACTAGACCACGGAAGTGGCTAGTTTACCAAGCCTTGCATAAACCGTGAACTTTGCTTGTTCTGTGAGAAATCTCTTGATCAGTTGCGACCTTTACCGATGATACTCACCCAAGACGCCTCTTTTACCATATTAACCTTCAAAGTTTGCATCTTTACACTTCCATTTAGCTTTACAATCACCAAAGTTTTTATCTTTAGTTTCTCTATACTTCAAAATCCCGATTTCACTTGAAGCTTAGCTTCTCTTTGAATTCCTTTTGCTCATCTTCCATTTGGTTCGATATCTCAAGTGCTACAGCGGTTAACTTAGTGGGCTTGAGTAGTTGACACACGCAAAAAGCCTGTTATCAAAGACCCACTTGGAGCTAACCGCTTTCTTTCCAGGGGGTAAATCGGCCTCATCCCACGTGTGGTTTCTCTCCATGGCTCCAGTTTCATCGCTAACAGCATCTCTCCAAACCTTAAGTTGCTGTGCCTCTTCATAAGATTTTGGAATCTCCTCCAAATCCAACTGACCAATGAACACATGATGTTCTAAAGGAAAATGAGCCAAGTTGCAGATAGCTTGAACCGGATGTGCAACTGCATTGTTGTTGTAGTAAATTTGAGGGTTGATGTACTTAGAAGGTTTACTTATCCTTTGACTCCTTCTTAGAACTGGTTGATCAGACTGTAACTCCTCAACTTCGTTGTTCTCACTACCATCCTCTTCTGTATTTTGCTCTGTCTGGTCTATCTCTTCATTGTCTTCCGAGTTTTCAACTGGAGCTTCTTCCATACCATTGGTTTCATTCGTCGTGACTGGTAGGGTTGTTGTTGTAGAGTCACTGGATAGGGGAATGTTTCCATTCCTAAGATCTTCCAAGAGAACTCGCAGAGTAGTAGCCCTATCATGAGTTGAGTGAGTGAGATCTCTTAAGCTTTCCCAGTCCTTCTTGTCATAGTAGCCTCTTTCTTCAATGAACTTAACATCTCGAGACACCATGATCCTTTTAGTTTCAGGAATGTAGCACTTGTAACCCTTTTGAGTGGGAGAATAGCCAACAAACATCCCTTTAATACTCTTAGCCTCAAGCTTGTTCCTCTGTTCTCCTGGAACTAACACAAAGCACACACAACCAAAAACACGTAAGTGTTCTATAACGGGTTTTGATTTATGTAGTACCTCAAATGGTGATATATCTTGAAGGATTTTGGTTGGAATCCTGTTGATCAGATAACACGCAGAGACAACTGCATCTCCCCAAAATTGTTTTGGAACATTGGTATGGAACATCATCGCCCTTGCTACTTCCATCAAATGTCGATTCTTTCTTTCAGCTACACCATTTTGTTGGGGTGTGTATGGACAGCTGGTTTGATGTAGGATTCCATGTTTGGCTATGTGTTGCTTGAACGCTAGGCTAGTGTACTCTCCTCCATTATCTGATCTCAAACACTTAATCTTGGCATTATAATGGTTAGTCACATAATTTTGAAACATTATGAAAGCCTCAAGGACACGATCTTTAGTTTGCAAAAGAGTTATCCAGGTATATTTAGACTTTTCATCAATAAAGGTCACAAAATATTTCTGATTTTCTCTAGACAAGCAAGGTGAGGTCCAAACATCAGTGTGAACCAAATCAAAACAGTTTTCATAAGTAGTAGAAGAAATAGGAAACACAGATCTGCAATGCTTTCCGAGAATACAAGCCTCACACTCATTGTTTTTAAACGAAACATTAGGCAATAATAATTCTAAAGCTCGAGAGTGAGGATGGCCTAGCCTAGCATGCCACAAAAGATTCTTTATAGTATACGAAACAGAACTAAAAGAACAAGATAAATCAGAGACGATCTTAGTGTCTTCAAGAACATAAAGATCATCCTTGGTTTTTCCTTTTCCAATCACCTTACTTGAGTCAATATCCTGAAAATAAACATCATTAGGCCCGAAAATAGCATAACAATTTAAGTCTGAAGTAGTTCTCTTAACTGATAACAGATTAGAGGTGAAAGATGGCATGTAAAATGCTTGAGATTTCTTGTTGAACAAATTTAAGTTCCCTATTCCTTTCACAGGAATTCTATCACCATTTGCAATAATCACATCTCCAACCGCAGGTTTTATATCACTCATCAATTTAACATCACTAATCATATGATGAGAAGCTCCAGAATCAACTATAAGAGATTTAGAGGTCTTAAGAGAGTTAAAAGCATTACCAGACTCTTTGAGGTGTTTGATAAGAGCATCAAGGTCTGCCTTCTTCACGTATTCTGTAGAAGAGGCGGCCATTGCTGTTCCTTCCTCAGAAGTCTTGAATGATGCTTCTCCCCTGACTTGAACGGAGCCTCCATCTAGTTCTGTTGATGAGCTAGCATCATATGAAAGATTAGCCCTTGGTTCCCTACGGTTTCTTTGATCTCTCCAGTCTCGTTGATCCATCCACCTGTTAGGTCCCGGGTTTGGTCTGAGGTGAGGATGTAGAAGATAACACCTACTTTTGAAGTGACCAATCATCTTGCAGTGATCACAAACTGGCGGCTTCCTTTCACTAGGCTTGAAGTAACTCTTGTTAGCAGTGGCAAGCTCTCCTTTGTTGGCAACCACCAACTCGTCTTTGCTTCCAAACAAGCCAAGAGATCCTTGTTCCTTTTGGATTTGAGCACAGACCTCATCAAGGCTTGGAAGTTTCTCAGCTCTAAGAAGATGCTTGATTAAGTCATTGTAGGCAGGATTTAGCACCATGAGTAGAGCAAAGACCTTGTCCTGCTCTCTTCTCTCATTAAGCACAGTCGCATCAGTTGTTGGTGGTCTAAGCATCTCAAGCTCTGCCCAAAGAGACCTAAACTTCCCAAAGAACTTGTTGAATTCCATATCTTCTTGAGAGAGATTGTTGATGGCTCTCCTTACTTCAAAGACCCTGGTCAAGTTAGATACATTCCCAAACACGTTTTTGAGTGTATCCCATAACTCTTTAGCATGCTCACAATATGAGTAAGCTTCTAACACTGAGAGATCAAGAGAACATTGCAAGATGGCAAGAACAGCTTGGTCTTCTTGTATATCCTTCTCGGTTGGAACGGCTAGAGCTGCTGCTTCTACGGGAAATGTCTCGGGTGGCTCGATTTGGTTCCAGAGTCCACGGCCACACAACACTGCTTTCGCCGTCCTTGACCACAAGAGATAGTTCTCTCCTCCTTTGAGCACCACCGGAAGAGCTACTGACTTTGAATTCTCCATGGCTGAGTAATTTTCTTCAGGGCAAGACAAGAACAGAGTTTAATTTGCAGAGTAAATCACAGAAGATCTACTGACCAGCAGGAGAATAGATGAAATGAACAAGAATCCTTTCCAAGAACAAGAACCCAGGCGAAGGCAGACAGATTAAGATGGAACAAATAGAAATCACTGATTTCCTTTCACCAGATCGAAGATTAGGGTTTCGTGAACAGTGCAGCTCGGAAACCAAGACAGCCACAAGAACAGAGGAAAGAGATATAGAACTCACAAATCAACACCACAATGAAACGGGATTAGCAAACAAAGCTCTGATACCATGTAAGATTTTAGCAAAGAGAGATTTTAGATTTGAGAGTATGAGAGAAGATAAGAGAGTTTTGAGTTTCAGAGTTTGGGAGAGAGAGAGAGAGATTAAAACTCTACTTTCTTAATTTTTATTAAAGATGACAATTTACAATATATAGACAATCAGACGTTGTCTCTAACGTCACTTTGACTTTTCCACTAATAGCTCTATTCTATATGACCATAGAATCAATAATGTAAGGCTCTGATTGGCTATTATATCTCCGGGAGAAAAGACTCAGGGAACCAGACTCAGTAATATATGTGTCATTATCCATTGGCCGTATTTCCAAAGCCGTTATTAGGGGTGTAGTTTCACCGGTCTTGACAAGACAAATCTGCAGTGAGTTTGATGTCGGGATGTGAAAGATCTCTCTCCGTGTACCATTCTCTAGTCTATGCAAATCTATCGTGTCCCATGGATTAGGTCCAAGATACAGATCGAACTTGGGGTAAATGTCCTTGCCATCGTAGTTTCCATAGAGAAACCTAGCTCTGATCAGATGAGTTCTTGCCTTCTCTACCCGTAGATTGTAGCAGTTCCGTTTTCCATCTGGAAAATATCTCAGCGATGTGTATGGCGTCAAGAACCTACTCTCCAGATTTGCTTGGATTTTACCGGTTTTTCCAGTCTGGATGAATGTTGCGTCTGAAGTGAACTGTAATCCAGTTGACTCCTCTTTGTAAGGAGACTGTTTATTCGTTGGTAGCCCACAGTCCAAACTGATGAACCCTGTTAAGAAAATATAGAACAAAGTTCACCTTTACAAGAGAGAAGATATATATTTTTCAAAAGTAGATGCATGATTAAGATACACATGTAATGTCTATATCTAAGTTTAGATGTGAATACCTTGTTGGCTCTGAGCTTGAACCATATGAATGATAGCCAAATTTCCGATTAGCAGCAGCAAAAGTACCATAGACCTCTCCATTTTCTCTTACATACGAACGAAAAACCAAGGAAAACATTGCCTACGCTAAGGAGGATAAAAGGAGAATAAATAAGCAAAACCCAAATGTGGAACTAAACAAAAAAAAGACTTTTTCAAGTCAATGAAAAGAATGAGTAAATATTGTGTGTTTCTAGTGCAACTTCACCATGGGAAGAGGAATAAGGATAAGAGTATAAGAGGATAACAATGTTCCATCATCATAATTTGTGGAATCAGACATCAGTTTATAGGTTCTTGGTCAGACAATATGCCTTCTACTTGGAAAAAACCTGTCAATCACACAATATATAAATTGAGATTAATAGCTCACCACAGTGATGCATGGAGAAACGTTCAGAAAGAGTTGACATTTTATAATGGTCGTTGACTTGTATATCTAGTAGACCTGATTTTGTTTCAATCCATATGAAATAGTAATACAAGTTAGAACCCACACCAATACACATTATAAGGCTCACAAGGGTACCAACAATGGTTAAGTCAGCATGTAGAAAGAAACAAGGTTTATAACAATATACCCTGAGCTTGAACAAGATGAATAATGACAAAACAAACTGTCCGTATTCGCTTATTTTTAATGCTACTTCACCTTGTGAAGAAGAATGATAATAATCAATGTTTCAACATCACTATCATGAAATGGTGTACATGAGTATGCAGTCTTAGTTTACTGGTCAGAGAATATGCAACTTGCTTTTAGTATTATTACATTTCTCATAGAATGTATCAATCACGCAACAAGATATTGATATTGGCTTTAATTAATAGCCACTACCTACACTCAGCAGTCAACACCATGACGCAGGAAGCAATTTCTGAGAAATATTCAGATGATTAATAGGCCTAATTTTTTTTGCTGGTTCATCATTGTTAACGAAATCGACCATTCAACTGCTACACTCTCGCGCTTGAAAAATATCATTCACAAAGAGTGGAATTAGGATTTGTACGGCTAATGAGGATGATTATCCAAATGCAAAAGAGCTATCAATCATCATCTAATGAATCTTCACTCAATTAAAGAGCCAAACACCAATATTACAACGAACCAAAAACTCAACCAAAGAACAGAGAAATGAAGTATGACAAGTCCAAGCAAAATGTGCAATATACTACATCAATTTCTTGGTCAGACAATAGTTGCTTAGTGTCACACAAAATGGTATTGGCATTAATAGCCACCAGACTCAACATTGTGAATTTGTGATGTATGAAGAAATGTTCATAAATAGTTGACTTTCTAATGGTCGTTGATGACTATGATTGGGAGGACCTAGTTTAGTTTCGGAGGTAACAATAACACTTAAAAAATGGCAATTGCATCAAAGTAAACAATTTCAGACAAGGAGTCATTGTTATCACGTATGAAGAAACCAAAAGAGCAGAGAATATGATCTGGATATGTTAATGATCAAAGAAAAGTGAAAATTGTTGACTTCGAGTTAACCATACACACTTAAATAAAAAATTTAGCCAAAAATGTAACTAAACACTGATTTGTTGATTGCATTATTGGTAACACAAGTAGACACAACACATAAAAACTTATCTTGCCATGGGAACCACCGAAGTGTCCAAGTTAGTGGTCGTTTCCAAGCCTGGATTCTTGGTCATCCCCTCAATGCACTCTTTTAGCTCGTGAATAACCTTAGACATGGATGGTCGTCTTGAGGAAGAAGGATTCGCGCATGACATTGCGAGCTCAAGAGCTTTCCAGGCAGAGTTAGAGTCATAATCCTTGCCAAGGTTTGGATCCATGATCTCAGTAATATCACCTCGGTTAATCTTAAAGCCAACCCATTGCGTTATGTGTATATTCTCAGAGACCTGAGAATTAATCACGGGTTGGTTTGTGATCATCTCCAACAAAACGATCCCGAAACTGTAGACATCACTCTTCTCAGACAAACGACTTGTACGGTAATACCTACAAGATGACAACAACAAGTCTTTAATTAACCACTGAACAAGGAAAATAAAGTTGTATATATATATATATATATGAAAACTAATAACACACACTTACTCGGGATCAAGGTATCCAAGAGTACCAACAACCGCCGTTGCACTTGCATCCTGAGTTTCGCCTCCACTTTGGAAAGATCGTGAGAGACCACAATCAGCGAGTTTGGCCTTGAAATTCTCGTCAAGCAATATGTTTGCAGATTTGACATCTCTATGAACCATCGGCGGTGTGCATCCAATATGTAAGTACTCCAATCCTATGCAATGTAGTAATCTATATCAACTGATTTGCAGTAAACCCGATTGAATCGTATATCTTTTCCTTTACAGTTTTTAACTCGGTACGAACCTAGTGCTGCCTCCAAAGCTATTCGTAGTCGAATACTCCAGTTGATGATGGATCCATCTTTTCCTGTATACTAGACCGTTAGATCCATTCGAGGTTTCTACATGAGCTAGTATTACACGTGAAATCACTATAAGAATATAACCTGACAAATGTTGTTTTAAGTCTCCATTGGGCAGATACTCGTAGATGAGGCCCAAGTGATCTTCTTCATAGCAATACCCGACGAGGCTAACCAAATTTGTATGGTGAACTCTCACAAGAAGATCAACCTAAAGGTAAGACTCATGCCAAGGAAGATATTGACATCCATCATAACCTTTAAGAAGTATGATTTATATGGCAGAAATATAAATACCTCAGCTCTGAATTGTTTATAGCCCTGAGTTGAAGATTGAGAGAGTACTTTAACAGCCACCTCTTGAGATCCATTTAGAGTAAACCCGTGATACACTGATACACCATGCCGAACCCTCCTTTCCCTAAAACTCTTTGGAAGTTATTTGTCATTTTGATGACCTCTGAATATGTGAACCTACTGCTTTTCTTATTAGCAAATGTATCATTCACGGTTGGCGTCCACGGTAGCAAGTGTACTAGACCTGTACATCAGAAATCAGAATAAGGTCTTTCAAATACCTTTCATCTCTTCTTTACATATGTATTTCGTATTTGATGTCTCTTGCAAATTACCTTGTAGATACGCTGACTTTTTATTTTTAAGTACAAGAAAAAGGATCAATACAGCAATGACAATGGTTGCTGCCGAAGCAACCGATGCAACAAGAACTTTCTTCTTTGACGGTTGTCTACATGAATCAGAGAGACAAAGCTTTTGATTTCCTTCAACACTACAGTAAGAAAAGGGTTTGTTCAGGACAGTAAATGGACGAAAGGGTTGTTGATAATAATTGTGAAAAGTTCAAACGATATGTACAAAGTTTCTTACAGAAGCTCGAGTCCTTTCCTCTGCAGAGACTGAGGAATTGAACCGTTAAGATCGTTCCCGCTTAAGTTTCTGAATAAAAAGAGCAATGAATCCGAGGTGGAATTCTAAAAAGCATTAAAAACTAATATGCTTGAGAGAAACTTACATGACCGACAACGTTTTCATGTTGCTTAGAAACTCCGGCACCTCTCCGGTCAAGTTATTATTCGACAAGTCCCTAATGTTTGCAAGAGAGAATAGCTTATCCAATATTTTCCCATCCATATTATAACAACTTTTTTCACCTTCAATTAACAATAATAGTCAATAGAAACACATACAGTTTTACTAGCTGCGTAAGATTTTGTATGGCAGGTGCTATGGTTCCAGTTAAACCACTTGAAGAGAAGTTTCTGGCGAAATTTTTAAAATCACATTCAAAGTTTTAATGATCACAAATTATTATCAGATATTGAACAGTTTTTACGTGTACTACTAAACTTAGGACTTACAAAGAAGTGATTCTTGGTGCCATGGAGATATCCGTGTTGCTGCAGTTTAAAGCATCCCACCTAAGCTGTTGAGGGACGCATGGGTCACCTTGCCAATTGATTCTATTCAGTCCAAAGGTGACTGTGATGTTTTTCAGAGCAACCACTAGCATAAAAAGTTTTTGACATATATGATTCATTTCTTTTAACTAATATAAGAAAGCATAGACCTGGAAAAAGAAAGTCACATTACCATCGCTTTCATCTGTTTCGGACTGCGGAGACTGAATAACTTTGTAGAACTCAAAAGCATTGAGGAGAGGCGGAAGAGTTGATCTGTTGGTTCTAATCAGCTGAAAACTACATTTCCCTCCACCGCAAGTTTTTGGTGCCTGGTGGAAGACAGTAATTAGATCTAACTTTTTAGGAGTGAAAGGGCCCCGATAACGTTGTCCATTCCAAAAAATGTTGAATTCCCTGGCTTCATTTGGCTGCAAGTCTTGGATCTCAGCAAAGTGTGCGTACAAGTAATACTGGTCATCAGGATTTCTGGCAGTCCATTGAATCGTCAATGGCGCACTCGCATTAGTAGCCCGCAATCCAAACTGATGAACCCTGTTGAGTGTTAATAGACGTGGTCAAGTAATGATTAACTATATATATAAACTATCAAGCAAGAAGTAATAACTAGTAAGAATGTATATAGAACAAACTGATGAACCCTGTTAATAATGCACATTGTAAAGATTAACCATTCAAACCAGTGCACTTCTGAGAACAAAAACGTTTTGTAAGAGAATTTGTCAAGAAAAAAAAAAGACGTATGTAGAAGGAGGAGGAAGGATGTATATAGAACAAATAAGATAATATGATACCTCGTTGGTCTTGAGTTTGAACAAGATGAATGATGGCCAAAGTTTCAATTAGCACCAACAAAAGCCCAAGAGAACTCTCCATACTCTCTTAACTCCCAAGGAAAAATCAAGAAACCGTTAATGGATATGCTGTTTAAAATAAACAGCAAATAAATAAGCAAACCCAAATCATACACTAGAAGAAAGACTTTGGCAAGTCAATGGTGAAAATGAGTAGTGTCAGATAAACCAAGGGAAGAGCAGAGCAGATACCGGTTAAGACGACAAGAATGTCCCAATATTAATGGAAAAAAAGGGAGTAGATTAAGAAAGGCACGTTAAGCAATAAATTGCCACATTAAAGGACAATCAATTATATAAGACGAATCCAACAAAAATGTCCTTTCTTTGTTTGAAAGTTCTAACTTAATTTCTGAGTCTCTTAAGTTCAGCTTAAGGTGCGTAGTAGCTTAATTATTTCGTATGAGAGTAGAGATAAGTGAACAAGAGGTCACAACCACACTCTTTTTTCTTTATTTTTTTATTGAGAAGTTGGTTTAGGACGATGTCACATTTGGTGCGATTACAATAGTAAGTTTCTTGGTCAGACAATATGCATCTTACTTCCAAAGAAACTATGAATCACACCAAAAGATAATTGAAAAACCTGTTTGGGATAACCCACAGGTAGCAAGTCGGAGAGAAATCTAGGTCTTTCATCTATCTCAGCCGGGGTAGGGCGAGTCGGCAAATATGAATGGTAATCTCCGGTGGTAAAAACCGTCTACAACGGCGAAACCTCCCGTCTCGAGAGAGAATGACAGCGTTTTGCAATCAACAGTTCCCGGCAGTGAGACATTTTGTCCAGCGATCAACGATCCAAAGGGTAGAGCGCTAGTCACAAAACAATGAAACGGTTGTTTGGCAATTGGGTTTAAATTCTTGCTAGACTTTAGTCGTCTCTCCATTTTAAGACCAATTCTAATGTTCATTTTACTGGTTTTTGTTGCTAACAGAAGCCTCCATGTCTTTCTTCTAGCACTAACAGAAGCGCAAGAGAATGCTCCATATTCTCTTAACTCCCAATAAAAGTGAGGAAAACAACTGGCCAAGCTGTGGAAGATAAAGAAGCCAAACCCAAATCGCACACTAAAAGAAAAGACTTTGACTGCTCTCACAACCTATATTCGTTTTCTAATGTTTTTTCTATAGAGAAATTGATATAGGATAGTGTCACATTTGACTCAACAGGACTTACTTGGGACAGACAAAATGCATCTTACGTGCAAAGAAGATATTGCAATACCATGATGCACGAAGAAATGCTGACAAGTAGTTGACTTGGATTGGTGAAGATAATCTCTCCGCCATCTACACATAGAAGAATAGTAAACTTAATGTTGTTTAATCCATGACTACAGCTTAGACGCTCATACATAGCATAACTATGTTGTTATAAGAAGATAAAAATTCCAGAAGGGAAAAGTATTTACAAGAGAAAACTCCTAAGTTTAAAGTTGAAATTGTCATTCACAAAACAGTGAAACAAAATCTAGCCTTCATCTTTCCTAATCAAATTTGTATGATTTTTACAAAGACGTAATTCTTGGAGGTGTAGGAATATCCGGAGTTGCTACAATTCAAGTTTTCAACCCACACATGATTCTGCTCATTCCTCAATCCATATGCAGCCACTGATGGAAAGTTCAATGATGCGAGGGTTAACATGCGAAATTAATTTTCTGATGCATTAAGAATTGACAACAGATCCTATCTGCAAAACAGTGAAAACAAGTGACATGCCGTCGTTTTCATTTGCTCCCGATTGTGGAATTTGAATAAACGTGTAGATCTCGAGAGCATTTAAGTAAAGGAGGAAGAGTTGATCTTGAGGTTTTTAATTAGCTGGTAGCTGCATTTCCCTCCTTGGCGAGTCCTCGGAGAAATAAGTCGCATAAGCTTCGGGAATTTCAAAGAAGCAAAGCCTCTTTAGATAACCCAGAAATCTGGGTCTCTCATCTATTCTATGTAATATCAGGCTGGCTTCGGCGATTCGAGAAACGAGAATCTCCGGCGAGGTCTCCGCTCGTGTTCATTCATTCGATTGCCATTCACAAACAGTGGGAGTGAGTGACAGAGAAATAGAAAGGCCAAGAGCCATGATTTAAAATTTCAAATTAACGTTGCTTGCCGGCGGTGTTGTGTTTATCGTTCGCGAATCTGTTGTTTTACCAGGTCGCCAACGCCGATCGCCGAGACTTCGAAAATAACGGGCCCAAAATAAATAACAGGCCCAATATCTCCTTTGGATTTATACAGGCCCATACATACATTAGGGGATTTTGGGACCCAATTCATTTTTTTTTTTTAAAGTTTTTTAATCAAGTAGCAATGAAAATACCAACTGTGACATGAAGAAGTGGTGTAGAATGTAGTCAAGGTTTAACTGAAACAAGCATACACATTTTTAATCAAAATACTGGTTTCAGTACTCTTACAAATTTTGTTACCAAAATCATTGATTTGTTTGATTTCCATACTGGTACCACCACAAGCACAAAAAAGACATATACAACTTCAAAACATAAGCGTAAGGAATGACCCGGTTTGGTGCACAAACTATCTTGGCCCAGGAACTACCGAAGTGTCCAAGCTCATCGTGCTCATCTCTTGAGATTCGAAGCCTCGAGTTCTCACAGGCAAGACACTCTTTTAGTTCGATAACAACATGGGACATGGTTGGTCGGTTTGCAGAATAAGGATCAGCGCATGACATGGCCAGCTCAAGAGCTCTCCACGCAGAGTTAGTGTCATAAACCCCGCCAAGGTTTGGATCAATTATCCCGTTAATATCACCTCAGTTAAGCTTAGAGCCAACCGACTGTGTTGTGTGAGAGTTTTCAGAGATCACACGTTGGTTTGTGATCATCTCCAATAACACCATACCGAAGCTAAAGACATCAGGCATTGTGAAATATTTATTTATATGATTTCAATTGTTTAACAAGGAAGGCAGTTTCAACTTTCAACCCAACACAATGTGAAACTGAAAGCTAATACTACTTACTCGGGATCAAGGTATCCATGAGTACCAGCGATCACCGTCCTTAAAAAGCAATAGAAACTGTTCTTGAAAGAAACTTACATGAACAAGAGTGATTTTATGTTGCCTAGAAACTCCGGCACCTTCCCGGTCAAGTTATTATTCGACAAGTCCCTAAAAATCTAAATCATAAAAATTTACCCTGAGCTTGAAGAAGATGGAGTAATGACCAAACTGTCCGTATTCGCTTATTTCTAATGCTACTTCACCATGTGAAGAATTGTGAAAATAATATTCCAACGTAACTATCATGAAATGGTGTACATGAGTATGTAGTTTTAGTTTACTGGTCAGAGAATAGCAACTTGCTTTGGAATGGTGAAGACAACCTCTCCTATTTTCATTCAGATGATTAGTAGGCCTAATTTTATTTGCTGTTTCATCATTGTTTGGGAACGCAATCGACAATTGAAATGGCATGAAAGAAAACAGTTCCAGACAAGGAGCCAAAATTATCACGTATGAAGACACCAAAAGAGCAGAGAATATGATCTGGATATGTTGTCAATGATCATAGAAAAAAAATGAAAATTGTCGCCTTCGAGTTCATACATAAGACCATATACTATACACACTTTAATAAAAATTTAGCTAAAAATATAAGTAATCATTGATTTGTTGATTCCATTATTGGTAACACAAGTAGACAACACATAAAACTTATCTTGCCCTTGGAACCACAGAAGTGTCCAAGCAAGTGGTCACTTCCTGGGATCCCAAGCCTGGATTCTTGCTTATCCCCTCAATGCACTCTTTTAGCTCGTTAACAACCTTAGACATGGATGGTCGTTTTGAGGAAGAAGGATTCGCGCATGACATTGCGAGTTCAAGAGCTCTCCATGTAGAGTTGGAGTCATAATTGTTGCAAAGGTTCGGATCCATAATCTCAGTAATATCACCTCGGTTAATCTTAAAGCCAGCCCATTGTGTTATGTGTAAGGTCTGATTAATGACGGGTTGGTTTGTGATCATCTCCAACAAAACGATCCCGAAACTGTAGACATCACTCTTCTCAGACAACCGCCTTTCATGGTAATATCTGCAAGACAAGAACAAGAACAACAGCATGGTAACATACTCTTCTCACCATTGAACAAGGAAATTAAAAACTAATATGAAAACTAATAACAGACACTTACTCGGGATCAAGGTATCCAAGAGTACCAACAACGGTTGCATCCTCACTTTCGCCACCAACTTGGAAAGATCTTGAGAGCCCAAAATCAGCGAGTTTGGCCTTGAGATTCTCGTCCAGCAATATGTTTGCAGTTTTGACATCTCTATGAACCATCGGTGGTGTGCATCCAGTATGTAGGTACTCCAATCCTATGTAATGGTGTCATCTATATCAACTGATTTGCAGTAAACCCGATTGAATCTTATATCTTGTCCTTTACGGTTTTTTTAGTACGAACCTTGTGCTGCCTCCAAAGCTATTCGTAGTCGAATACCCCAGTTGATGTTTGATTTGCCTCCTTTTCCTTTATATAAGATTGTTAGATCCTTTCGCATTTCCCACGTTCCAAGAGTTAGAAAGCAACCACTATCAAAATATAACCTGACAAATGTTGTTTTACGTCTCCATTGGGAAGAAACTCGTAGATGAGGCCCAAGTGATCTCCTTCATAGCAATACCCGACGAGGCTCACCAAATTTGTGTAGTGAACTCTCAGAAGAAGATCAACCTAAAGGTTATGAATCATGTCAAGAAACTATTGAAATCCATAACGAAACCTTTGGTGATATAAACACAGTGAGAAGTATCAATACCTCTGCTTTGAATTCTTTATAGCCTTGAGTTGAAGATTGAGAGAGTACTTTAACAGCCACCTCTTGAGATCCATTTAGAGTAGTACCGTGATACACCATGCCGAACCCTCCTCTGCCTAAAACTCTTTGGAAGTTACTAGTCATTTTGATGACCTCTGAATATGTGAACCTTCTGCTTTTCTTATTAGCAAATGTATCATTCACCGTTGACGTCCACGGTAGCAGTTGTACTAGACCTGTACATCAAAACAAGGTCTTTCAAATACTTGTGTCTCTTCTTTACATAGGTATTTCGTATTTGATGTCTCTTGCAAATTACCTTGTAGATACGTTGACTCTTTATTTTTATGTAGAAGAAAAAGAACCAATACAGCAATGACAATGGTTGCTGCAGAAGCAGCCGATGCAACAATTGGAACAAGAACGTTCTTCTTTTGCGGTTTTCTACATAAATCAGAGAGACAAAGCTTTGGGTTTCCTTCAACACTACAGTAAGCAAAGGCTTGTTCAAGACGACAGTAAATGCACAAAATGGTTGTAGATATTAATTGTGAAAAGCTCAAACGCTATATATGTAGAAGGTTTCTTACAGTAGCTCAAGTTCTCTCCTCTGTAGAGATTGAGGAATCGAGCCATTAAGATTGTTCCCGCTTATGTTTCTGCATAAAAAAGAGCATTAATGAATCCGAGTTGGAATTCTCAACAGCAATAGAAACTGTTCTTGAAAGAAACTTACATGAACACCAGTGATTCCATGTTGCCTAGAAACTCCGGCACCTCTCCGGCCAAGTTATTATTCGACAAGTCCCTAATGGTTTGCAAGAGAGAATAGCTTATCCAATATTTTCCCTTCCATATTATAACAACTTTTTCACCTTCAATTAACAATAATAATCGATAGACATACTTACAGTTTTTCAAGTTGCGTAAGATTTTGAATGGCAGCTGCTATGGTTCCAGTTAAACCACTTGAAGACAAGTTTCTAGTCAAACGTTCAAAATCACATTCAAGGTGTTAATGACCACAAATTACTATCAAATTCCGAAGAGTTTTTACGTGTACTACTTAACTTACAAAGAAGTGATTCTTGGTGGTGTGGAGATATTCGTGTTGCTGCAGTTTAAACCGTCCCACCTAAGCTGTTGAGGGAAGCACGGATCGCCTTGCCAGTTGATTCTACTCAATCCATATGTGCTTTCAATGTTTCTCATAGCAACCACTGACATACAAAGGTTTCAATGCCTTGAATACTCTATGATCTATTTATATAAGAAAGCATAGAACTGGAAAAAGAAAGTCACATTACCGTCGCTTCCATCTGTTTCGGACTGCGGAAAGTGAATAACTTTGTAGACCTCAAAAGCATTAAGTAGAGGCGGAAGAGTTGAGTTGTTGGTTCTATTCAGCTGAAAAATACACATCCCTTCATCGCAAGCATACGGTGACCGCGGGATGATACTCATTAATTTTAACTTTGGAGGAGTGAAAGGGCCATAATAAGGTTCTTCATTCCAAAGAATGTTGAATTCCCTGGTTTCATTTGGCTGCAAGTCTTGGATCTCAGCAAAGTGTGCGTACAAGTAATGTCGGTCCTGAGGGTTCTCGTAAGGCCATTCAATCGTCAATGGCGCACTGGCATTAGTAGGCGTGGCAGCAGTTTTTAACACATCTTCCGGTGGAGCATAACTGTTGGAATTGCTCACTTTGAGATCAGTGGAAATCTGTGTCCATTCCTTCTTAAAGTACGGTGTCCATATGCGATCATAGATATCGCTTGCATACCTGAGGGTCAAGGAACAACGATATAAATCCATACAAAAGAAAACATACAGAGACGCAGAAGAAAAAATAAAAATAAGAAGAGCCATTCTTGAGCTGAGGTCGACTCACCGTATCTGAGATGTTGACTTGCTAAGATAATTACTGTTCACTAGTTTCAGGGAGCCAGTGGTATAAGAATCATTCCCCACTGGCCGTAGTTCCAAGGCTGAGATCATCGGTGTAGTTTCACCAGTCTTGACAAGACAGATCTGCAGCGAGTTTGATGTTGGGTTGTGTAATATATCTTCCCGTGTACCATTCACTAGTGTTTCCAAATCTATCGTTGCCCATAGATTAGGTCCAAGATAAAGATCGAAGACCGGTTTAGTGTCACGACCATCGTAATTTCCGTATGTAAAAAATGCTCTGATCAGATATTTACGCCCCTTGTCCACATCCAGATTGTAGCAGTTCCGTATTCCATCTGGAAAATACCTCACCGTTGTGTATGGCTTCCGTATTATACTCACCGGATTTGGCTGGATTCGACCAGTTTTTCCGGTGTGGATGAATGTTGCGTCCGAGGAGAAGCGAAGCCCCGTTAAAGTCTCATTATAAGGGGACTGTTCGTTCGCATCTAGCCCGCAATCCAAACTGATGAACCCTGTTCAAGTGTTAACAGACGTGGCCAAGTAAAGGTTAACCATATAAACTTGTGCACTTCTCAAAAGTCAGAACCAAAATGTTTCAAGCAACAAGTAGGAACTAGCTAGCAAGGATGTATATATATGTAGAACAACTCAAAATATCTGATACCTTGTTGGTCTTGAGCTTGAACAATATGAGTAATGGGGGCTAAAGTTGCAGTTAGCAAGAACAAAAGCACAACATAACACTCCATATTCTCGCAATTCCCAAGAAAATCATTGGCTAAGCTATGGAAGATAAATAGAGGCACACCCAAGAAAGACTTTGACTAGTCAGTCAACGGCTCACAGATATTCTCAAAGTTATTTTCCACTAAAAACCAAAAAACTACTTTTTATTTTAAGAGGAACGTCGCTTTAACGTTAGGTGGCATGATTCATTCATCTTCGAAAGTCTTTCTAATATTGTTTTCTTATTTTTTTTCACAAATTAACGTGAATGTGAACACAAACTCATACTCAGACACGAGTGCAAAGTACAAACCGGGAACCGCTTAAGTATAAAAAATCATGCAATATCTTAAAGGTACGCTTTACAAAAGTTTATGATTCTCATTCTCTAATTTTAGTTCTATGATCATAGGACAAGCTTCTGTAAAATTTTAGAGCTATACATAAAGTAAAGACGGTGAGGGTTAAGAGGACAACATTGGTTCCAAGATTAATGGGAAAACAGGGAGCAGACACAGAGGCACACGTTAAGCAATCAATTTTGCACATGAATGAAGATATATAATATAAGACTAGACAAGTCAAACAAGAATGTGCTTTCTTTGTTTTGACAGCTAACACTAATTTGTGAGTCTGTTAAGTTTAGGCTAAGGTGTTTAGCCTAATTATTTTGTTTAAGAGCAGAGATGAGTCAATATGAGATCACAAGCATAACCCTTTTTATTTAGTTTTAATAGAGATGTTGATTTGAGACAATTATAATAATAAAAAAAAAGACTCACTTATCTGTGAGTCTACTACGTTTTAGCTAAGGTGATTAGCCTAACTCTAAATTTGAAGAAGGCAAGAAGCAGTTGACTTTCTCATGGTCCTTGACCTAAAATTTGCTTCATTCGTGAGTACACAGAGCTTACTACTCCACATGATAAAACAATTTCACTATGACCCACAAGTAAAAAGTTGAAATTATAGTGAAATGAGTAGCATAAGCTTCGGACATTTCAAAGAAGCAAACCTCTTTAGATAACTCAAGCGGCATCGAATTCGAGAGCAATCTGGGTCTTTCATCTATGTAATATCCGGCTGGCTTCGGCGATTTAAGGGCTGAGAATCGCCGGTGATAAAACGACCGTCTACAACGGCGAGACCTCCGCTCGTGTTCAATTGATTGGCATTCACAAACACTGAAACAAGGGGCGTGAGCGACAGGAAAAAGAGAAAGGCCACAAGCCACGTTGCTTGCCGTCATATTAATCACAGTGTCTTGCCGGTGTTGTGTTTATCGTTCGTGATAGTGTCTGTCTTTTTCCCGGTCGACGACGCCGCTGATCGCTTCGACTTCGAAGAAAAAGAAGAACAGGCCCAAGATCCCCTTTGGGTTTATAGGCCCATACATACATTTAGGGGATTTTGGTACCCAATTGGCCAATTCTAGTTTTTTTTTTCTTTTTCTTTTTGCAACGAAAAATTCAAACTCTGTGACATGAATTGGTGTAGAATATAGACAAGGTTTAACTCGAAAAGAAACATGCACATTTTAATCAATATACTCTCGTTTCAACTATTCCTACAAATTTGTAACCAAAATAATTGATTTGTTTGATTTCCATACTGGTACCACCACAAGCACAAGTAGACAGGACACAGCTTAAAAGCATAATAAGCGTAAGGAATGACCCGGTCGTGATCCGTTGCTGCATAAACTATCTTGGCCCAGGAGCTACCGAAGTATCCAAGCTCACTGTGTTCATCTCTTGAGATTCCAAGCCTCGATTCTCACTTATCCTCGAGTTCTCACAGGCAAGACACTCTTTTAGCTCGCTAATAACCTGAGACATGGTTGGTCGTTTTGAGGAAGAAGGATCAGCGCATGACATCGCCAGCTCAAGTGCTCTCCACGCAGAGTTAGAGTCATAAGCCGCGTCAAGGTTTGGATCCATCATCTCAGTTATATCACCTCGGTTAAGCTTAGAGCCAACCCATTCAGCTATGTGATACTTTCCAGAGATCACGGGTTGGTTTGTGATCATCTCCAATAACACGATCCCGTAACTATAGACATCACTCTTCTCAGCCAACCGACTTGTACGGTAATATCTAAAAGACAAGAACATGATTATACTCTTTAACCGTTGAAGAAGGAAAAGGAAGATTCAGAACAAGCATGTGTGTGAAAACTAAAAAAACTTACTCGGGATCAAGGTATCCAGCAGTACCAGCAATCACCGTTGAAGCAAGAGATTCACCTATAACTGGGAAAGATCTAGATAGCCCAAAATCAGCGAGTTTGGCTTTAAAATTATCGTCCAGCAATATGTTTGCAGTTTTGATATCTCTATGAACCATCGGCGGTGTGCATCCAATATGTAAGTACTCCAGTCCTATGCAATGGTGTCATCTTTAGCAACTGATTTCTCGTAAATCCAGTTGAATTATATTGTTTTTAACTTAGTACAAAGTTACAAACCTAGTGCAGCCTCCAAGGCTATTTGTAGTCGAGTACCCCAGTTATTGATGGATCTACCTCCTTTTCCTGTATTTTAGATATTTAGAGTTTTTTTAGTTTTATGAGCTAATGCTACACATGAAAGCACTAGAAAAGTTTTACCTGACAAATGTTGTTTTAAGTCTCCACAGGGCATAAACTCGTAAATAAGGGCCAAGTGTTCTCCTTCATAGCAATACCCGACGAGGCTCACCAAATTTGTATGGTGAACTCTGAGAAGAAGATCAACCTAGGGCAAGACCCATGTCAAGAAAAATATTGCAATCCATAAGTACCTTGATGGTAGACGACACAGATCACAGAGTTTAGCTGAGAAGGTTACAAAATTAATACCTCTGCTTTGAATTGTTTATAGCCCTGGGTTGAAGTTTGAGAGAGTACTTTAACAGCCACTTCGGAACCATTTACAGTAGTACCGTGATACACCATGCCGAACCCTCCTTTGCCTAAAACCTTATGGAAGTTATTTGTCATTGTGATGACCTCTGAATATGTGAACCTTTTACTTTTCTTATTAGCAAATGTATCATTCACCGTTGGTGTACTTGGTGGTAGATCTGTACATCAGAAAAATGACGTTATCATATCAGTAACGACATTCACAAGAGTCGATAGGTTTTCTTATTTGAAGTCTCTCTTGCAAGTACCTTTTACAGTTGTTGGATTTTTCTTTCTCAGTACAAGAAAAAGAACGAATACAGCAATGACCACGACTGCAGAAGCAAGTGATGCAACAATTGGCACAAGAACACTCTTCTTAGGTGGCTTTCTACATGAATCAGATAGACAAAGCCTTGGGTTTCCTTCAATACTACAAGAAGACAAGGGTTGGTCATACATCATATGCACAAAAGGATTGTGGATAATAACTGACAAAAGTTCAAAGGCTATGCGTTTCTTACTGTAGCTCTACTCCTTTCTTTTGAAGAGCTTGAGGAATTGAGCCAGTAAGGTTGTTCCCGCTTAAGTTTCTGTGTAATATGACCATGATCTGAAGTGGCATTCGAAAAGCATCAAAAAGTATGTTGAGAGAAACTTACATGACCAACAACGATTTCATGTTGCCAAGAAACTCTAGCACCTCTCCAGACAAGTTATTATTCGACAAGTCCCTAATGTTAGCAAGAGAGAATATTGAAAAGAAAGTTTATCTAATATATTTGTGAAGCTTACATTTTTTCGCATTTGATCAACAATAGACATACTTACAGTTTTTCTAGTAGCGTAAGATTTTGAATGGCAGCTGCTATGTTGCCAGTTAAACCACTTGAAGACAAGTTTCTAGTGAAATGTTCAAAATCATATACCAAGCGTTATAATCACAGTTACTAACAGATACTGAAGAGTGAGTGTGCACTAGTGAACTCATGACTTACAAAGAAGTGATTCTTGGTGCCGTGGAGATATTTGTGTGGCTACAGTTTAAACCGTTCCACATGAACTGTTGAGGGACGCATGGATCACCTTGCCAGTTAATTCTACTCAATCCATAGGTGGCTTCAATGTTTTTTATAGCAGCCACTGACGTAGAAAAGGTATCGATAACGTTAGATAGTAATATATATGAACTGTCACAGCTACTCTATCATGTTTATGATTTGTTTCCACGTACCCTCGTTTTCATTTGTTTCAGACTGTGGAAATTGGATGACTGCGTAGATTTCCAGAGCGTTAAGTAAAGGTGGAAGAGTTGATGTCTTGGTTCTTGTTAGCTGCAAACTGCATTCCCCTCCTTGACAAGTTGTCGGGGTCACACTTGGGACAGTAGTTACGCCAAGCTTTTTAGGAATGATAGTGTCAGAAAAAACTTCTCCGTTCAATAGGATGTTGAACTCTCTGGTATCATTTGCCTGCAAGTCTTGGATCTCAGCAAAGTGCGCGTACAAGTAATACTGGTCACGGGGACCTCCTGAAGGCCATTCAATCGTCAATGGCGCACTGGCATTAGTAGGCGTGGCAGCATTTATCAACGCATCTTTTGGTGGAACATATTTGTTGGAATTGTTCACTTCGAGAGCGGTGGAAATCTGGGTCCACTCCCTTGGAAATCTGGCTCCATATGATACCCATGTGCGATCATACACATCCTTCATGTACCTGTGATGGGAATAGTGTTGATTTAGCAGTAGAATACGTAAATAAGATGAACAATATCATATTTTCAGATGATAATATTTATCAGATCTTGAAACTTTATCTATGACAGTTTTCATTGTTTTTTTCTTATCTTGTGCTTCTTTTAGTGTCAATGAAACCACCTTTTGTGTTGGAAACAGAGCAAAAGAGAAAGCAGAACATACAGAAGCAAACCAGAGCCGCAAAGAAGAAAAGTCGTTCAGTTGAATTTGACTTACCGTATATTAGATCCTGACTTGCTAAAATATCTCCGGGAGTAAAGATTCAAGGAACCAGACTTGGTGATATAAGAATCATTCCCCATGGGCCGTAATTCCAAGGCTGAGATCATCGGTGTAGTTTCTCCAGTCTTAACAAGACAAATCTGTAACGAGTTTGATGTTGGGATGTGTAAGATCTCTTCCGCTGTACCATTCACCAGTGATTGCAAATCCACCGTGGCCCATGGATTAGGTCCAAGATACAGATCAAATTTCGGTTTAAGGTCAAAACCATCATAGTTTCCATATACAAACCTAGCCACGATCAAATGTGTCCTGCCCTTCTCGACGTTTAGACTGTAGCAGTTCCGTATCCCATCTGGAAAATATCTCAGCGTCTCGTATGGCTTCGCGTATCCCACAGGGTTCTCTCGGATCCGACCATTTTTCCCGCTACGTATGAACTTTTCGTCCGAAGAGAACTGCAGTCCAGTATAAGTCTCTTCATAAGGGGACCGTTCATTTGCGGGTAGCCCGCAATCCAAACTGATGAATCCTGTCAACAGACATTGTAAATGCACTTCTGAGAACCAAAAAAAAAAAAAAAGAAGTTGGAAGGAAGCGCATAGATATGTGATACCTTGTTGGTCTTGAGCTAGAACAATATGAATGATGGCGATTAGCGGCAACAATAGCCAAAGAAATTTCTTCATATTCTCTTACCTCACAAGGAAATATCAAGAAAACCATTAGCCAGGCAATGGAGGATAAAAGGAGCTAAAAGAAAGACTTTGTCAAGTCTATAGGAATGAGACAGCAATGTCCTTGCATAACCATCATGAACATATTAATGGAAAATATGGAGCAGACCCAGAAACACGTCAAGAAGATAAATTGCGACACCAAAATGATCTAGACAAAGTCTAAGAAGAAGAATATTATTTCTTTGTTTGACTGCTCTCACAACCTATATTCGTTTTCTAATGTTTTTTCTATAGAGAAATTGATTCAGGACAGTGTCACATTTGGCTCAACAGGACTTACAATATGCATCTTACGTGCAAAGAAGATATTGCAATACCATGATGCACGAAGAAATGCTGGCAAGTAGTTGACTTTCCGATGGTCATTGACTTGGATTGGAGAAGATAATCTCTCCGCCATCTACACACAGAAGAATAGTAAACATAATGTTGTTTAACCCGTGAATACAGCTTAGACGCTCATACATAACATAAGTATGTTGTTATACGAAGATAAAAATTCCAGAAGGGAAAACTATTTACAAGAGAAAACTCCTAAGTTTAAAGTTGAAATTGTCATTCGCAAAACAGTGAAACAAAATCTAGCCTTCATCTTTCCTAATCAAATTTGTATGATTTTTACGACTTACAAAGACGTAATTCTTGGAGGTGTAGGAATATCCGGTGTTGCTACATTTCAAGTTTTCAACCCACACATGATTCTGCTCAATCCATAAGCAGCCACTGATGTAAAATCCAATGATGTGAGGGTTAACATGCGAAATTGATTTTCTGTAGCATTGAGAACTGAGAAGAGATCCTATCTGCAAAACAGTGAAAACAAGTGACATACCGTCGTTTTCATTTGCTCCCGATTGTGGATTTTCATGTTTAGAGGAAGAGTCGATATTAAGGTATTTATTAGCTGGTAGCTGCATTTCCCTCCTTGGCAAGTCCTCGGAGAAATGAGTCGCATAAGCTTCGGGAATTTCAAAGAAGCAAGCCTCTTTAGATAACCCAGAGGCATTGAACTGTGGGTCTCTCACCTATTCTATGTAAGACCAGGCTGGCTTCGGCGATTCGAGGAACGAGAATCTCCGGCGAGGTCTCCGCTCGTGTTCAATTGATTGAACATTCATATATGACAGAAAACTAGAAAGGTCAAAAGCCATGATTTTAAATTAACGTTGCTTGCTTGCATATATTAGTTACAGTGTCTTACCGGCGGTGTTGTGTTTATCGTTCGTGTCGTGATACTGTCTTTTTTCCCGGTCGCCGACACCGATCACTGCGACTTTGAAAAGAACCGGCCCAAAATACCTATTGGGTTTATACCCATACATACATTCAGGGGATTTTGCCATTTTGGGACCCAATTACATATATATATATATATTTTTTTTTTGTATCAAGTTGCACAAAATGTATAGAAATGTGACATGAACTGGTGTATAGAATGTAGGCAATGTTTAACTGAAAAAAGCATAGACACTTTAACCAAAATACTCGTTTTAACTATTCTTACAAATTTGTAACCAAAATCATTGATTTGTTTGTTTTCAATATTGGTACTACCACAAGCACAAGTAGACACAAGTTAAACACATAAGCGCAAGGAATGACCCGGTTTGGTGCAGAAACTATCTTGGCCCAGGAACTACCGAAGTGTCCAAGCTCATCTCTTGAGATTCGAAGCCTCGACTCTCACTTATCCTCGAGTTCTCACAGGCAAGACACTCCTTTAGCTCGATAATAACATGGGACATGGTTGGTCGGTTTGCAGAATGAGGATCAGCGCATGACATGGCCAGCTCAAGAGCTCTCCACGCAGAGTTAGTGTCATAAACTCCGCCGAGGTTCGGATCCATTATCCCGTTAATATCACCTCGGTTAAGCTTAGAGCCAACCGACTGTGTTATGTGAGAGTTTTCAGAGATCACACGTTGGTTTGTGATTATCTCCAATAACACGATCCCGAAGCTAAAGACATCACTCTTCTCACCCAACCGACCTGAATTGTAATACCTGCAAGGCATTGTGAAATATTCATTTATATGATTTCAATTGTTTAAGAAGCTAATACTACTTAGTACTTACTCGGGATCAAGGTATCCATGAGTACCAGCGATGACCGTCGAATCATTAGTTTCGCCACCAACTTGGAAAGATCTTGAGAGCCCAAAATCAGCGAGTTTGGCCTTGAGATTCTCGTCCAGCAATATGTTTGCAGTTTTGACATCTCTATGAACCATCGGCGGTGTGCATCCAATATGTAAGTACTCCAATCCTATGCATGCAATGGTGTCATTTCATTTATATCAACTGATCTTGCAGTAAAGAGTAAACTCAATTGAATCGTATATGAAATGATCTTGTCCTACGGTTTTTGTTTTAACTCAATACGAACCTAGTGCTGCCTCCAAAGCTATACGTAGTCGAATACCCCAGTTGATGATGGATTTGCCTCCTTTCCCTGTATATTAGATTTGTTAGATCCTTTCGGCGTTGTCCAAATTCCAAGAGTTAGAAGGCAGTCACCATAAGAATATCACCTGACAGATGTTGTTTTAAATCTCCATTCGCCAGAAACTCGTAGATGAGGCCTAAGTGATCTCCTTCATAGCAATACCCAACGAGGCTAACCAAATTTGTATGGTGAACTCTCAGAAGAAGATCAACCTAAGGTTAACTCATCATGTCAAGAGATATTGAAATCCATAACCCTAGTGATGGTAGAAACAGATTGTAGTATATAAAATACCTCTGCTTTGAATTGTTTATAGCCCTGAGTTGAAGATTGAGAGAGTACTTTAACAGCCACCTCTTGAGATCCATTTACAGTAGTACCGTGATACACCATGCCGAACCCTCCTTTGCCTAAAATTCTTTGGAAGTTATTTGTCATTCTGATGATCTCTGAATATGTGAACCTTCTGCTTTTCATCTCAACTAATGGTTCATGTGAATCAGCACTTGTAACGTTAGCCATTGGTGGCAATTGTTGAGCTGTGGATAAGAGAAACACTAGGACTAGTAAACAAGAGCATTCGATATTACTTTTATCGATTAGGTGAGAGTTGCCTTGCAAATAACCTTCCAGAGTCGATAGCTTTTTCTTTCTGAAAACAAGAAAAAGAACCAAAACAGCAACGAGAATGGCCATACAAGCAACTGATGCAACAATTGCCACTGGAAATTTCTTGCTATGTGGTTTTGTGCATGAATCAGTAAGGTGACAAAGCCTTGGGTTTCCATGAAGACTACAAGAGTGTTTAGAGCTTAGGAATTAACTACTAGTGAAAATTATCTCATATTTTTTTTAAAAGGGTTGTGGATAATGTGAATAATTCTTACAGTAGCTCTACCCTCTTCCTCTGAAGAGCTTGAGGTATTGAACCATTGAGATCGTTCCCGCTTAAGTTTCTGTTGAAAATGAGAAAATCCTTATACATGCGCAAGCATGATTTGTGGTAACCACTAGCAAAAAGCAAGCACGTTGAGAGAAACTTACATGAACAACAACGTCTTTATGTTGCCTAGAAATTCCGGCACCTCTCCAGTCAAGTTATTATTCGACAAGTCCCTAACAAAAATAAACATAGATTCTTCCATTTTAATTATTACGGTAAATATAACTACAAGTTTTCGTCTTCGATATTACTTACAGTTTTTCAAGCTCCGTTAGGTTTTGGATGGCAGCTGCTATGGTTCCAGTTAAACCAATAGAAGACAAGTTTCTGGAGATAAGTTCAAAACAACATTCAGAGGGACGATAGTCATATGATTACCAAAACATATTTTGAGGAGTGTGAAGATAGGACTTACAAAGAAGTGATCCTTGGTGATGTGGAGATAATCGTGTCGCTGCAGTTTAAATCATCCCACATAAGGTGTTGAGGGACACATGGATCACCTTGCCAGTTGATTCTATTCAATTTATAGGTGTCTTGGATACTTTTTAAAGCAACGACTGATATAGAAATGAAAGAGTGTGTTAAAAGCTAATACATAAATTGTGTTTAATCAGAATTTGTTGAAACGTACCTTCGTTTTCATTTGTTTCGGGTTGCATAAATTGGATGACACTATAGATTTCATAAGCGTTAAGTAGAGGTGGAAGAGTAGATCCCCGGGTTCTTGACAGCTGCAAACTGCATTCCCCTCCTTGGCACGTCCTCGGGGCCAGACTTTCCATAGTTGTTATTTTTAACTTCTTAGGAGTTACAGGATAAGAAATATTTTTTTCCGTTCAATAACACGACGAATTCCCTGGTTTCATTGGCCTGCAAGTCTTGGATCTCAGCAAGGTGTTCATACATGTAATATTGGTCATCAGGATTTTCTGAAGGCCATGTAATTGTGATTGGCAAACTCGCATTAGTAGGCGTGGCACCATTTTGTCGCACGGCTTTTGGTAGATTGTAACCATTATCATTGGAAACATCGTTAGTGGTGGATATGTAGGTCAACCACGAAAGAGAACGCGGGATCCATATCCGATCATAAGCATCGTCCGGGTACCTAAGGGTGGGACAGATGAAATCTTATCAGATTGACTATCCCAAAACCTTAAATATCAGATATCAAATGTTTCACTATTTCTATGACAGAGGAGAAGAAAGCAATAAGAAACATAGCATAATAGAGGCACCTAAAAAGAAGAGAGCATTAAGAAGAGAAAAGTTTCAGTTGAAGTTAGGTTACCTTATGTAATTATCTGACTTGGTATAATATTTTCGACGTACAAGCTTCAGGGAGCTAGAAAGAGTGATATAAGAATTATTTCCCATCGGCCGTAATTCCAGTGCGGATATGAACGGTGTAGTTTTGTCAGTCTTAACAAGACAAACCTGCAACGAGTCCGATGTTGGGATGTGTAATATCTCTTCACTTGTATCATTGTTCCCTGGTTTTTGCATATCCACCGTGACCCATAGATTTGGTCCAAGATACAGATCAAATATTGGATTACTGTCACGACCATCATAATTTCCATATATAAACCATGCCCTGATCAAATATTTTGTGCCCTTCTCGACGGGTATATTGTAGCAGTTCCGTCTTCCATCTGGAAAATATCTCAACGTAGCGTATGGCTTCAGCAAGTTACCTGTTTTTACTCTACCAGTTTCTCCGCTTTGGATGAACTTTGCGTCTGATGAGAACTGTAATCCCGTATACGACTCACTGTAAGGAGACGGTTCATATACAGGTAGTCCGCAGTCCAAACTAATAAACCCTGTAAACAAACTTGACTGTTTAAAAAGACAAGTGACCAAGTACAAAAATGTTAACAACGAAGGTTAAGAAGAAGAAGAAGTATACCTGGCTGGCCCTGTACTTGAACAAGATGAATGATCGCCAAACTTGCAATTAGCACCAACAAAACAGCAAGAAATCCCTCCATAATCTCTTACTTCCCTAGGAAAAATAAGACACCATGGCGAAAATATATAAGCAAAAGCCCCAAAATAAATAAATAGACTTTGTCTAAGTCAACGTGTTTTCTAGTGCAACACGAACAAGAAGAAGAATAAGGGGATACTAGTAATCCAACATCATTATCGAGAACAATAGAGCAATGCACAACTTGCTTAGTATCACCTTCCAAGAATCTTCACGGAAGAAGATAGCCACGGGACGGTATATAACGTCCAAATGGGAATGTGTGATTCGAGTGCAGTCCAACAAAATCATTCATAACCCAAATCATACACTAGAAAGAAAGACTTTGTCAGGTCAATGGTGAAAATGAGTAAATGTGTTTTCTAGTGCCAAGTCTTCACTCGGGGAAGAAGATGCCGTGATAAAAGGACAATAAAATTCAAACATAACTTAGCTTGAACGTATTAGTGATAATAAGGAGCAGACTATAAAGGAAGAATCTGCTACTAACGACAAGTCCAAGAGGAAAATGATTAGCCTAATCACAACAACATTCTTATTATCTACTTCTCTAGTGAACTTGATTTGGGAAATTGTAGCACATATAGTGCAATCGCTTAGCTAACTTTGATGCTCGTTTACTTTGGATATGTTCATGAATAGAAGAAGTTTCCCCTACTCAATGTTATACGCTGATTTGAAGAAACAATTTTCCAGATTGAAATCAGTATTCGTAATCAAAAACAGCTTGAGAATTTCAAAGATTAAACCTGTTTCGATAACTCACAGGCAGCAAATCCGAGAGAAATCAAGGTCTTTCCATTTATCTCAGCCGGGGGATGAGAATCGCCGGTGGTAAAATGACCGTATACGACGGCGAAATCTCCCGCCGGAAGAAAGAGAAGAGCGCTTCGCCATCAGGATTCAGCAGTTCCCGGCAGTGAGAACTGTTTTCCCCAGCAATCGCAAACACTCTCCGGTCTCACCATTTTTCCTACACACGAGACCCAAACTACAGGTGTCCAATCTCATATTCACTTCTTCAAACCCAGAAATCACCAAAGAAACCAAAACGACTATGCTTGGTGTTGCCATTTCTTTACATGCTACTTGGAACAGCTCTCAAATTACGAAAACGACGACGATGAGCGATAGTACAAAATTACTAATTTTGAGAACGCGGCCGACGATTGGAATGCTGGAAACGCAGACAGAGGAAGCTCGCGTTTTTAAACGCAACGCTATTATATTATTACAAATTTATAAATATAGCGGGAAGGCTTATTTTGGGCTGGTTTTGGACGGCCCATTACATAAAACTTATCTTGCCAAGGGAAGCACCGAAGTGCCCAAGATAGTGGTCATTTCCAAGCTTGGGTTATTGGTCATCCCCTCAATACACTCTTTTAGCTCGTTAACAACCTTAGACATGGATGGTCGTTTCGAGGAAGAAGGATTCGCGCATGACATTGCGAGTTCAAGAGCTCTCCATGCAGAGTTAGAGTCATAATCATTGCAAAGGTTTGGATCCATAATCTCCGTAATATCACCTCGGTTAATCTTAAAACCAACCCATTGTGCTATGTGTATATCCGAGACCTGAGAGTTAATCACGGGTTGGTTTGTGATCATCTCCAACAAAACGATCCCGAAACTGTAGACATCACTCTTCTCAGACAACCGCCTTTCATGGTAATATCTGCAAGACAACAACAACATGGTTTAACCATTGAACAAGGAAACATTAAAGTTTCAGGAACAAGTGCATGTTGTGTATATGGAAACTAATAACACACACTTACTCGGGATCAAGGTATCCAAGAGTACCAGCAATGACCGTCGAATCATGAGATTCGCCGCCAACTGGGAAAGATCTTGAGAACCCAAAATCAGCAAGCTTGGCCTTGAGATTCTCGTCCAGCAATATGTTTGTAGTTTTGACATCTCTATGAACCATCGGCGGTGTGCATCCAATATGTAAGTACTCCAACCCTATGCATGCAATGGTGTCATCTATATCAAATGATCTTTGCAGTAAAGAGTAAAGACAATTGAATCGTAAATCTTGCTCTACGGGTATTAACTCAGTACGAACCTAGTGCTGCTTCCAAAGCTATTCGTAGACGAATACTCCAGTTGATGATGGATCCATCTCTTTTTCCTGTATATTAGACAGTTAGATCCATTCGATGTTTCTACATGAGCTAGTAGCACACGTGAAATCACTACAAAATATAACCTGACAAATGTTGTTTTAAGTCTCCATTGGGAAGAAACTCGTAGACGAGGCCCAAGTGATCTCCTTCATAGCAATACCCGACGAGGCTCACCAAATTTGTGTGGTGAACTCTCAGAAGAAGATCAACCTAAAGGTAAGACTCATCATGCCAAGGAAGATATTGAATTCCATCATAACCTTTAAGAAGTATGATTTAGTTGGCAGAAATATGAATACCTCAGCTCTGAATTCTTTATACCCCTGAGTTGAAGATTGAGAGAGTACTTTAACAGCCACCTCTTGAGATCCATCTAGAGTAGTACCGTGATACACCATGCCGAACCCTCCTTTCCCTAAAACTCTTTGGAAGTTATTTGTCATTGTGATGACCTCTGAATATGTGAACCTTCTGCTTTTCTTATTAGCAAATGTATCATTCACGGTTGGCGTCCACGGTAGCAAGTGTACTAGACCTGTACATCAGAATAAGGTCTTTCAGATACCTTGTATCAATTCTTTACATAGGTATTTCGTATTTGATGTCTCTTGGAAATACCTTGTAAATACGTTGATTTCTTCTTTTTAAGTACAAGAAAAAGAACCAATACAGCAACGACAATGGTTGCTGCAGAAGCAACCGATGCAACAATTAGAACAAGAACTTTCTTCTTTGGCGGTTGTCTACATGAATGAGAGAGACAAAGCTTTGGGTTTCCTTCAACACTACAGTAAGAAAAGGATTGTTCAGGACGACAGTAAATGCACAAAAGGGATGTGGATAGTATACCGAGACAAATTCAGGATCATATGTGGAAAGATTCTTACAGTAGCTCGACTCCTTTCCTCTGCAGAGATTGAGGAATTGAACCATTAAGATCGTTCCCGCTTAAGTTTCTGCATAATTAGAGCATTAATGCATCCGAGGTGGAATTATAAAAAGCATTAGAGAATATGCTTCAGAGAAACTTACATGAGCGACAACGATTTCATGTTGCTTAGAAACTCCGGCACTCCTCCAGTCAAGTTATTCTTCGACAAGTCCCTAATGTTAGCAAGAGAGAAATAGAGACACGAAAGTTTGTCTAATTTACTCCCAATCCATAATACTAAAGATTTTTTTTGCCTTCAATTAACAATGGTAATACTTACAGTCTTTCTAGTTGCGTAAGATTTTGAATGGCAGCTGCTATGGTTCCAGCTAAACGACTTGAAGACAAGTTTCTGGTGTAGTGTTCAAAAAATAGAATTCAAAGTGTAAATCATCATACATTATTAACAGATTTTGAAGTGTGTGTGTGCTCTTGTGTCCTACAAAACTTACGACTTACAATGAAATAATTCTTGGTGGCAAGGACATATCCGTGTTGCTGCAGTTTAAAGCATCCCACCTAAGCTGTTGAGGGAAGCATGGATCGCCTTGCCAATTGATTCTACTCAATCCATAGGTGGCTGTGATGTGTTTCATAGCAACCACTAACATAAATAGAAAGAAAAAAAGATTCTTGAGTACTCTATCGTGTTTGTGATTCAGATCATTACTAACATAAGAAAGCATAGACCTTATATCCATAAGCTTGAAAGGAACACAACATACCGTCGATTTCATCTGTTTCAGACTGTGGAAACTGAATAACTTTGTAGAGCTCATAAGCGTTGAGTAGAGGAGGAAGAGTTGATCTGTTGGTTCTTGTCAGCTGAAAACTACACTTCCCTTCATCGCAAGTTCTCGGTGACAAGCTTTCAATAGTAGTTATCTTTAACTTTGGGGGAATTACAGGGTCAGAGATAACTTTGCCGTTCCATTTGATGATGAATTCCCTGGTTTCGTTTGCCTGCAAGTCTTGGATCTCAGCAAAGTGTGCGTACAAGTAATACTGGTTATCAGGATTTCTTGCAGTCCATTCAATCGTCAATGGCGCAGTGGCATTACTAGGCGTGGCAGCATTTCTTAGCGCAGCTTTTGGTGGAACATACTTGTTGGAATTGCTCACTTCAAGAGTGGTGGAGATCTGAGTCCAATTCGTATCAAAGTACGAATCCCAAATACGATCGTAGACATCACCTGGGTACCTGGGGGTGTGAACAATGTTGCTTTAGTGGAATTAACAAACAAGATGGAAAAACAAAATTCACCATCTTGGAACCTCGTAATCTTGTCAGAATCTCAAAAATATAAGAAAATGTAAAAGACAAAGGAGCAAACATTGCCAGAACATATAGAAGCAACACAGAAACGCAGAAAAACAAAAAAAAAAACACAGAGCAGAAAGAAGTAACACTGTTCAAATTGAAGTAGACTTTACCGTATCTGAGATCTTGACTCGCTAAGATAATAGCAGTTGGAAAGTGACAGGGAGCCAGATTGAGTGATATAATAATCATTTCGCATCGGCCGTAATTCCAAGGAGGATATTAACGGTGTAGTTTCACGAGTCTTAACAAGACAAATCTGCAACGAGTTTGATGTTGGGATGTGTATGATATCTTCCCGTGTACCATTCACTTGTGTTTCCAAATCTATCGTGGCCCATGGATTAGGTCCAAGATAAAGATCGAACACAGGGTTTATGTCAAGACCATCATAGTTTCCATATACAAAGGAAGCTCTGATCAGATATTTACGCCCCTTGTCCACATTCAGATTGTAGCAGTTCCGTATTCCATCTGGAAAATATCTCAGCGTCTCGTATTGCTTCGTGTATCCTGCAGGAATATTCCGGACTCGAGCAGATTTTCCGCTCTGTATGAACTTTTCGTCCGAAGAGAACCAGATTCCACCCAAAGTGAGTTTATAAGGAGACTGTTCATTTGCGGGTAGCCCGCAATCCAAACTGATGAACCCTGTTGAGTATCAACAGACATAGTCAAGATTAACTGTTAAAACCATAAACGTTTTGTATAAAAAGTAGTAAGAAAGCACATGAATGTAGAATTATATAACAAACAAGATTTTCTGATTACCTTGTTGGTCCTGAGTTTGAGCAGTAAGTAAAGTTCCAATTAGCGGCAACAGCAACAGCACAAGAGAATTCACCATATTCTCTTACTCATCCAAGGAAACCAGGGGCTAGGCTGTGCAAGTTAACTAGCATATAAAAGAAGCAAACCCAAATCACACACTAAAAGAAAAACTTTGACTTGACAAGTAAGCAAAACGAAGAAGGATAAGAGTAGCGAATAAGTAAGCAAAACCAGATCGCACACTAAAATAAAGACTTTGTGGAGTCAATGGTAAAAATGAGTAAATGTGTTTTCTAGTGCAGGCTGCAACAAGGGAAGAAGAAGAGAGGGGATAAGAGGACAACAATTTTCCAACATCACTATCAAAGCAGACCCAGAAACACGTTAAGCAATACGTTATTACATCAAAGCAGACTCATTTATCTAAGAAATGAATGAGAAATCACAAATGTCTACTGTGGAATCTAAAGTTAAGCCTACTCATATGAAGTTAAACTAAACATACTAATCAATTAGGGATCTCAACATTTCCGAATGTTTTGTTAGTACTCGTAACAAATGAAATATAGTATTTGTGAAAAAAAATAGGTCTTATTTACGGCTGCAGAATCCTGTGAAATTTTGTTGATTTCGTGTTCATTTAATCTATTAATTAAAACCTTACACGCTTTAATCAAACTCTTCAACTAGTTTACAAATTTGTAGCTACTACACCATTCAGTTGTTAGTGGTGTAGACAGGCACCGGAAATAAAAAGAACTTAAAATCGTAAACACAAGACATAACCTGGTCGGTTGCTGCACATATTATCTTGCCCCAGGAACCAGTGCCACTGAAGCGTCCAAGTTCATATTCATATCTTGAGACTCCAAGCCTTGGTCCTTACTTATCCTCGAGTTTTCACACGCAAGACATTCTTTTAGCTCGATAATTACATGGGACATGGTTGGTCGGTTTGCAGACAAAGGATCTGCGCATGACATTGCCAGCTCAAGAGCCCTCCATGCAGAATTAGAGTCATAAATACCGCAAAGGTTTTGATCCATGATCCCATTAATATCACCTCCGTTAAGCTTATGGCTAACCCATTGTGTTATATGAGACTTCTCAGAGATCACAGGTTGATTTGTGGTCATCTCCAACAACACGATCCCGAAACTGTAGACATCACTCTTCGCACCCAACCGACCTGAATTGTAGTATCTGGAAGGCAAGTGAAATATTTATGTGGTTTCAGTTGTTGGAGAAGGAAAACAGTTTCAAGCACAATTAATGTGATGTGATGTTGAAAACTAATATTACTTACTCTGGATCAAGGTATCCAAGAGTACCAGCAATCACCGTTGAA
The DNA here is from genome assembly GCA_026724425.1 of Erythrophleum ivorense. Taxonomy (NCBI): domain Eukaryota; kingdom Viridiplantae; phylum Streptophyta; class Magnoliopsida; order Fabales; family Fabaceae; genus Erythrophleum; species Erythrophleum ivorense. Next base: position 5,497,483 of record JAIUCV010000071.1, on the reverse strand, counting down.
TCATGAGATTCGCCTCCCACTTGGAAAGATTTCGAGAGCCCAAAATCGCCGAGCTTGGCCTTGAAATGTTCGTCCAGCAATATGTTGGTCGTTTTGACATCTCTATGAACCATTGGCGGTGTGCATCCAACATGTAAATACTCCAATCCTATACAATCGAGTCATCTATATTTATCGTAAAACCAGTTGAATCAATTCTTTCCCTACGGGTTTTGACATGGTACAAACCTAGTGCGGCCTCCAAGGCTATTCGCAGTCGACTACCCCAGTTGATGACGGATCTACCTCCTTTTCCTGTATATTAGATAGTTAGATCTTTTCAAGATTTCCAAGTTCCATGAGCAATAAAGCAATCGCTAGAAATGTTATAACCTGCCAAATATTGTTTTAAGTTTCCGTTAGGCAGAAACTCGTAGACGAGGGCTAAGCGATCACCTTCATAGCAATACCCAACGAGACTCACCAAATTTGTATGGTGAACTCTAAGAAGAAGATCAACCTAGGGCACACAATTTAGGAAAACAAAGAATTCCATAACTTTTGTGATGTTACAGTTTAGTTCGGAAGGTTACTACAGTACTAAAAATACCTCTGCTTTGAATTGTTTATAACCTTGAGTAGAAAGTTGAGAGAGTATTTTAACGGCCACTCCCAAACCATTTACAGTACCATGATACACGAAGCCGAACGCTCCTTTACCTAGAACTCTTTGGAAGTTACTTGTCATTTCGATAACCTCTGAATATGTGAATTTTCTGCTTTTCTGATCAAATGAAGGTTCAGGTGAATTAGCAAATGTAACATTCACCATTGAAGTCCTTGGTGGCAGGCGTAGACCTGTACATCAGAACAAGGAAGTTATCATTTTATAGGTTTTGTTATTTGATGCCCTCTCTTGCAAATTACCTTCAATAGCTGTTGATTTCTTCTTTCTCGGTACAAGAAAAAGAACCAATACAGCAACGACAATGGTTGCTGCAGAAGCAACCGATGCAACAATTAGAACAAGAACTTTCTTCTTTAGCGGTTGTCTACATGAATGAGAGAGACAAAGCTTTGGGTTTCCTTCAACACTGCAGTAAGAAAAGGATTGTTCAGGACGACAGTAAATGCACAAAAGGGATGTGGATAGTATACCGAGACAAATTCAGAATCATATGTGGAAAGATTCTTACAGTAGCTCGACTCCTTTCCTCTGCAGAGATTGAGGAATTGAACCATTAAGATCGTTCCCGCTTAAGTTTCTGCATAATTAGAGCATTAATGCATCCGAGGTGGAATTATAAAAAGCATTAGAGAATATGCTTCAGAGAAACTTACATGAGCGACAACGATTTCATGTTGCTTAGAAACTCCGGCACTCCTCCAGTCAAGTTATTATTCGACAAGTCCCTAATGTTAGCAAGAGATAAATAGAGACACGAAAGTTTGTCTAATTTACTCCCAATCCATAATACTAAAGATTTTTTTTGCCTTCAATTAACAATGGTAATACTTACAGTCTTTCTAGTTGCGTAAGATTTTGAATGGCAGCTGCTATGGTTCCAGCTAAACGACTTGAAGACAAGTTTCTGGTGTAGTGTTCAAAAAATAGAATTCAAAGTGTAAATCATCATACATTATTAACAGATTTTGAAGTGTGTGTGTGCTCTTGTGTCCTACTAAACTTACGACTTACAATGAAATAATTCTTGGTGGCAAGGACATATCCGTGTTGCTGCAGTTTAAAGCATCCCACCTAAGCTGTTGAGGGAAGCATGGATCGCCTTGCCAATTGATTCTACTCAATCCATAGGTGGCTGTGATGTGTTTCATAGCAACCACTAACATAAATAGAAAGAAAAAAAGATTCTTGAGTACTCTATCGTGTTTGTGATTCAGATCATTACTAACATAAGAAAGCATAGACCTTATATCCATAAGCTTGAAAGGAACACAACATACCGTCGATTTCATCTGTTTCAGACTGTGGAAACTGAATAACTTTGTAGAGCTCATAAGCGTTGAGTAGAGGAGGAAGAGTTGATCTGTTGGTTCTTGTCAGCTGAAAACTACACTTCCCTTCATCGCAAGTTCTCGGTGACAAGCTTTCAATAGTAGTTATCTTTAACTTTGGGGGAATTACAGGGTCAGAGATAACTTTGCCGTTCCATTTGATGATGAATTCCCTGGTTTCGTTTGCCTGCAAGTCTTGGATCTCAGCAAAGTGTGCGTACAAGTAATACTGGTTATCAGGATTTCTTGCAGTCCATTCAATCGTCAATGGCGCAGTGGCATTACTAGGCGTGGCAGCATTTCTTAGCGCAGCTTTTGGTGGAACATACTTGTTGGAATTGCTCACTTCAAGAGTGGTGGAGATCTGAGTCCAATTCGTATCAAAGTACGAATCCCAAATACGATCGTAGACATCACCTGGGTACCTGGGGGTGTGAACAATGTTGCTTTAGTGGAATTAACAAACAAGATGGAAAAACAAAATTCACCATCTTGGAATCTCGTAATCTTGTCAGAATCTCAAAATATAAAAAAATGTAAAAGACAAAGGAGCAAACATTGCCAGAACATATAGAAGCAACACAGAAACGCAGAAAAACAAAAAAAAACACAGAGCAGAAAGAAGTAACACTGTTCAAATTGAAGTAGACTTTACCGTATCTGAGATCTTGCCTCGCTAATATAACGCCAGGAGAAAAATGACAGGGAGTTAGACTCGGTAATATAATAATCATTTCGCATCGGCCGTAATTCCAAGGAGGATATTAGCGGTGTAGTTTCACGAGTCTTAACAAGACAAATCTGCAGCGAGTTTGATGTTGGGATGTGTATGATATCTTCCCGTGTACCATTCACTTGTGTTTCCAAATCTATCGTGGCCCATGGATTAGGTCCAAGATAAAGATCGAACACAGGGTTTATGTCAAGACCATCATAGTTTCCATATACAAAGGAAGCTCTGATCAGATATTTACGCCCCTTGTCCACATTCAGATTGTAGCAGTTCCGTATTTCATCTGGAAAATATCTCAGCGTCGTGTACGGCCTCTGGAGGTTAGCCGCCTTATATGCCTGAATTCTACCAGTTTTTCCACTCTGGATGAATGTTGCGTCTGAAAAGAACTGTAATCCACTTACCTCCTCTTTATAAGGAGACATTTCATCTGCGGGTAGCCCACAATCCAAACTGATGAACCCTGTTCAGTGTTGACAGACATGGGAAACATTAACCTTTAAAACCAGTGCACTTCTGAGACCTAAAGCGTTTGTAGAAGAAGTAGGAAGGATGTCTACAGAAACAAATAAGATATTTGATACCTTGATGGTCTTGAGCTTGAACAATATGAACGATGGCCAAAGTTATTAGCACTAAGAGAAGCGCAGGAGAACTCTCCATATTCTCCTAACTCCCAAGAAAAGTGAGAAAAACAATTGGCTAAGCTGTGGAGGATAAACAGTGAGTATATAAGCGTCGAACCCAAATCGCACACTAAGAGAAAAGACTTTGACAAGTCAATGTGCTTTCGCCATGCAACAAGAAGAGTAGCGAGGAAATAAAAAAACCCAAATCATACAGTAAAAAGAAAGACTTTGTCAAGTCAATGGAAAAAGGTGAGGGTTAAGAGGAATACAATGCTCCAAACATCACCACTAGTGGAAAATAAGGAGCAGACCCACAAAGCACGTCACGGAATCAAAGGAGAATCAATTATCTAAGACAAGTCCAGGAAGAATTTTCGTTCTTTATTTGACAGCTCTCATTAACTTGTGTCTCTTGTAAGTTTAGCTAAGGTAATTAGCCTAATTATTTTGTTTTCAATGGTACACATAATTCTATTCTTTTTTCTAAGGTTTTGTAGAGTTCTTGATTTGTGACATGCTTATTTCCAAAGAAACTATCAATCACACAGAAAGATACCGAACCACCCATGAATTTATTTAATGATGCACGAAGAAGTAGTTGATTTTCTAATGGTCGTTTACTTAGATTGGCTTTAAAATCATAACCCCTAGATATAAAGTTGAAAGTTCTAGTGAATTTACATAGACTTTGAATTTTTGTCAAGTAAAATCGTCGTGCCCATATTACCTTCCGAGTTCTCCGACCATGAATGCCGGGTCTGTGAGAATGCTGGGTCCCATCTCTTTCAACCGGCGTCGCCGACGATGATGAAGAATAACCGGCGGTAAAACGGCCATATCCGGCAGCGGAATCTCCCGTCGTGAGAATGAGAATGCCTGTCTAGCAACATCCCCGGTGGTGAAATGACGGCGATGACGATGAAAACCTCTTCATCGGCGATAGATAACACACTAATTTGAGAACGCGGTCGACGATTGGAATGCTGGGAACGCAGCCAAATGAAGCTCGCGTTTTTAAACGCAAACGCTTATATTATAATTTACAAATATAGCGGGAAGGCTTATTTTGGGCCGGTTTTGGATGGCCCATTAAATAACTCTTTTACCCATAACGAAATTCGGATCCAATATCTATCATCATCTATCAGGAATCTGTCGTCGTCTTCGTTGTCTACGCGAAGCAGTCACCAGCAACCCAAGTTTAGAAAAAGAGAGAGAGATTTCCCCTGAAGACCCAAAGTGAGAGAGAGGAGAGATGAGGTTGTTCGATCCATGGCCAGTGTTCTTCAAGAGGGAGTGGAAACGATGCTGGCCGTTTCTCACTGGATTCGCCGTAACCGGCGCCATCATCACCAAGCTCACGGCTGGACTCACCGGTATGTTGCTCAGATCTGACCGATCTTCTATGGAAATGACAAAATTAATCCTCAATCGATCCGTATCTGTGGAATTAGATCTTATGTATTTGTGTCTCGTGGTTGATTGTTGGATCGATGGTTGTGGGAACCCTAACTTATGTAAATGTTTTTCTGATTAATTTGCAGAGGAAGACGCCAAGAAATCCAAGTTCGTCCAACAACACAGACGGTAACAATCTTACCCTTTCGATCGATCATTTGTATCACATTTCAGATTTTTGTGTGTTTTAGTGTTCATTTCACGATTTGAAGATTGATTTAGAAAACTGAAGGTGATTTCTCAGCATCTGTTTATTGAATCACATTTAGTCTCCCACTTCTTTCGGATTTCTTAGAATTGGTTGTCATATTGTAATCCTCATCAATGATTTGGTCCTATAAGAAAAATATGTCGTATGAAGTGACCTATGAACTGAAAGTGTTAAACTAGCATACACAGGTTTTGCTAAACACTAACCATCCTATGAACTGAAAGTGTTAAACTAGCATACAAAGTCTCAACGTGAATCCTTGATTGATATTTGGTTATAATATATACACAGGTTTTGCTAAACACTAACCATCCTATGCACTTGTTCATGATTGTTTCGAATTTCAGGTGATCTACTAATGTAGAAGCTGAGAAAGAGAAGGTCTTCATGAAAACTATTGCGAGTGCTTCAGCTTTCAAACCTATTCTAAGAACATAAAAGAGAGAATTCTAGATACTGTCCATCTCTCCTTTCCTTTTCATCTTTTTGTTTTTTCAAATTCTACTTTTGTTGATCCAATCTTTTTTGAAATAAACTGATTCCTCTCTTTCTTTGTTCTCATACATTAAAATACACAAACAAGCTATTTGGTTCCTAGCTACACATTCCTGATTGACTTGAAAATTTTGTGTTGAATCGAAAAGGGACAGTATATGAAGTAATGCAGAAACGCAATCAATTAAGAACTCGGTTTGGTTAAACAAAAGATTTCGGTTAAATGATGAGACTCCACGATTGTATCAAACTTACAATCAACTAGTGACGAATCTCATTACTAGCAAGAGTTAACTAGCAACCATAAAATCTTACAACTTTTCATCATATTGTACTGTATATCGTAGTAATATAGAATCAGGCATTAACTAGTTTGAGGCAAAGCTAACGAATCGACTCCAAGAAATGTGCAATGTTCCTGCTTTCACGCAAGAAATTGAGAAAAGGCATGAGCTTATGCACCAAACCCCAAAACAGATCAGCCCTAACCATAACCTCCTTCTGCGTGATTCTCAGTGCTTTTCCCACCACGAAATTCCCAAATTGACTCCTCGCCAGCCTCAACAACTCGTGACCTTCGCACCGCAAAAGCTCTTCCACCACCATAACCCTCGACGCCTCCGTCTTCAAAAGCTTCTCCACGATGAAGCTTCCCTGCTTCCGAAACGACAGCTCAACGAAATGGCCACGGAGCCTAACCGCAATGTCAGACGTGAGACGCAAGTCATTCAGATTAAGCAGGTGCTGGACCACAAAGTTCCCATAAGCATCGTGGCTTAGCAAGAGAGCGTTGAGCACGAGTATGCCAATGAGTTGGTTTCTGCAGTAACAATCTCCGGCGTCTTCTATGAGGAAGTTGATCGCGACGCAGCCGTTTCCTTGCGGGTCACGCGCCACTTGGACCGCGTGGTGGTGAATGCGTCTCCACATTGCCATTTTCTTCTCCTGGCTGAAACCTCGTATCCCTCCGATCACAACGAGGGACGCGTGCTTATCGGTCATGACGTCGACGAAGCGGCGCCTGATAGAGGCGAAGAAAAAGGTGTCGGCGTCTTCTGATTTTCCGAAGAGCTTGTTCAGGCGTTTGCTGCCGTTCTTGTTTACTGCGATCTGCATGAAGTAAAGATCGGAATATAACGTCAGCAACCAGGCCAGCTTTCCAAGATCGCTTCCGTGTAGCCTTGAGATCATATCTCTAAACGCAGCCGCTTCTTCTCCTTCTTCGCTGCTAGTCATAAAGTTGAAGATCGATTGCATACACGCGTCCGTTTCTTGACGAGTTAAGGGGGCTAAGGAGCGTAGTGAGTTGGTTAAAGATTGTATCTCTTGAGCAAGATTTATTGGTGCGTTGAAACGCGGAGGAGGACTTAAGGTGACGGCGGACGGAAATGAGTTGGTTAAAGATTCTATCTCTCCTGGTGCGGTGGATCGCGGAGGAGGAATGGCGATGGGAATTTGATGTAGAGGAGGAGGAGGAACCGCCGGATTCTCTTGTTCGACGGAGACTCTTGCGCCGCCAATGGGGATCTCACGTGGAGGAGGAGGAGGAACCGCCGGATTCTCTTGTGGGAGGGAGACTATTACGCTGCCGATGAGAATTTCACGTGGAGGAGGAGGAACCGCCGGATTCTCTTGTTCGATGGGAACTCTTACGCCGCCGTTTGCCATTGCAATACGTTAAGTCGTTAACTCTACGAAAATTGAATTCCTCTCTCTGGGAATTATAAAGGGTTTCTGTTATGTGATTGCAGAGAAACTGTGAGCATTGTGGAGTGAAAGTGATGATGCCTATTTATAGGAAAGTATATGAAATATATGGCGACGTCGCTACAGTTTACTTTTCTTTTTCGTTTTATAGAGTATATAGTCTATCATTATGAATTTATGATTAGCTTATATAGTATTGTTTTTTTAAGGTTAGCTCATATTTTACTCATTTCCCCTTTATAATTTACGCTAGGAGACATGCAGATGCACCACTAGTAATAGATTGATTATTATCAATAAATAAATTGTAACAGGTTTTCCATTAAAATTGCAATTTAGAACTGTGATTGTGATTTTTTATCAGTATATATATATTTATATATTCCCATTTCCTACCAATGATATCTCTCTTTGTCATTCACTTCAAGTTGGAGATATTCAGATTAATCTCTGTTTTTACGTTCTTAATTAATTTTGTTTTCTTGATTAAAATAATCATGACGAATACTCCGTTTTTTATTTCGCCTGCTTGTGAAACCATAATTTATGTGATTTCGCCGCATTTCATTTACGGTTTACCATCATCAGTGACAAATCGTATTACAAGTAGAATCTGACAACTTTCATCATCTATATACCGTAGCAAAATAGAATCAAGCATTAACTCAACAGCTAATCGACCCAAATAGACTCCACGATTTCTGCAATGTTCTTGCTTTCTCGATATCCACGCAAGAAAGGGAGAAAAGGCACGAGCTTACTCACCAGATCCCAAAACAGATCACCACAGAATCTGCGCGTGACTCTCAGTGCCTTGCTCACCACGAAATTCCCGTACCCACTCCTCGCCAGCCTCAACAACACGTGTCCAGAAGCTTCTCCACGATGTAGCTTCCGTACTTCTGAAACGACAGGTCAACGAAATAGCCCTGGAGGCTAACCGTAGTGTTAAACGTGAGAAGACGGTCATGGCTTCAGTTCATGGAAAGACTTGCGAAAATCATTGATCTTATTCTTTTAAAATGCATCTTTCATGTATGAGACCTGTAAAACCTACGTATATATGCTTAAAATGTTCTATCTCATGCGTAACTATTGAGAAGACGGTCATGGCTTTCTTTCCTTAAATATCATCCAAACCGTCTTATCATCCTCAAAACTGGAGGCAATGCAAGCAGATAGCAATTGTCAACCAAAACAACCAAGACCAAAGAGTTTCATCGGCGTCCGTCTACCATATTTTTATTTTCTTTTTTGGTTTTCATTTTTATCATTTTTGCTTATAATTTTAAAAACCAATGACCGACGAGATCTTTGGACCGCCGTTCGCGCTATGGTCCACAAAGACGACGGAAACGATCTCGCTGAAGACGGCGTTGAGCTCTTCGATTGAAGAAGACCTCAGGAAGGAGAGAATCTCCGTGGAGGCTAAAGAAGAACCGAATGGACCAGAGGCTGCCAAAGTGAGTGCGGCGTTGATCGATACCGGCGAGAAAACGGTGTTAGAGTGTTTGGCTTTAGTAGAGAAGAGATGCTGCTCATGGATCAACGCTACTTCGTTTTGATTCTTTATAGCTTTCTTGGTAGTTGACTTTGACCGGCTGCTAGAGAGATCGGTAAACATTGTGATCGCGGAAATCTTTTATTATTTTTTTTATCACAGTTTAAACATCCAGATAAAAACACCGTACTTTAAACATCCAGATTAAAACATGATACTTATTTTTAAGCTCTTACAAGTTGAAAACATACAAAGTTACGAGCACCAAAGAGCTTCTTCCGCTTGCGCTTGCTTTCTAATTTTTACTCCGTAGTCTTCTTCTTCTTATTCTTTTTGTTCTTCTTATTCTTCTTCCTAGAGGGGAGAGCGCTTTCTGCTCAGTGAACATTCAGCTTGCTGCTCCTGAGTCATGTACCTGTACTTGGAAAATAGGATAATAACGCCATGTTTCGTACGAGGGGGATTACAGCCAACCGAGGCGGCGTTGCCGTATGATCCTGGTTGCAGTGGCGGACAAACCTTAATAACAACAATGTTTAATCCTCTCACTTCACGTCCACTAAGTTTCAGCGCCTTCTCTGTTGCGTCACCTTCCTCCATATAAAGGGTCGCTCTACTGTAAAAATCAACAAAGACAAACAAGTCCTTTGGTTGGCATTCGAGTTGGGAAAGAAACAAAATTCAGGGAGGAAGAAGCCACGAACCTTTTGATACGACCAACGCTTCTGTCTTGACCAACAAAGACACTCACGACACCGTGATATATTCCTTAGAAATCGAAGTGTCATATCCCGTGACTCCCATCCTAAATAATTTGATCGCATGAGATAATATCATCAACATGACAATGACAAGAGCATATCTTACAAACAAGACTCAAAAAAAAAAAAAAAAAAAAAAAAACACATTACACGTGTTGTTGTCTGATCTCTGCCGCTATCATAGGAGCCAACTCAAGATCAAGGTATGTTTCATGAAACGGGTAAGCCTTAGTGACTACAATTCGTCCTCCTCCCATGTCGCTTCCACTAAGTCTCAACGCCTTCTCTTCTGCACCTTCTCCACGAACATAAATGAAGCCAAATCTGCACAGTAGAGCCAATACAAGAGTTTATATATAAGAAAAAAAGCTGGAGGAAGAAGCCACAAAACCTGTTGAGATTCTTGACAAGAAGCCGGCTTCCAACCTCTGTGGGAGTATAAACATGTACCACCTCTCCACAGGAAGCGAAGTGTTCTCTCAAAGCAAGATTGACATTATAGGCAGAGAGCCAAGTGTCGTATCCCTCAACGTAAATCCTCCTAATGCTACTGCTGCAATAGACTTCCAATATTAAGGTCTGTTTCACGAAACGGGTAAGCCATAGTGACTACAATCCGACCTCCCCCCATGTCACTTCCACTAAGTCCCAACGCCCTCTTTTCTCCACCTTCAATATGCCTTCCTTACTGGCTTCATGTACCTTTGGGGAGAAGGTGGAGAATTTTATGTGGTTTCTCCGCATTTGTCATAATGTAATTGCAATTCATGATCTGAAAGCTGGTTTTCTTCATGTTGTATAAAGTGAAAAAATCAACTTGATTATGTCTTGACTTGCAAGCATGTTTGCTTTGTCTCTGCATCTGTTACTTGAGCCATTAATTTTGGCCCTGTAGATTGTAATTAATTTCTTGATTCATTATGAGCCATACAAGAATCAAAGTTCCTTGACGCATCATTGCTTAGCCAGTTAGCCAGAGAGCAATGGATAGCTTATTCAGAAACGCAATTAATTAAAAATTTGTTTGGTTAATAGAAAAACCGAATGTGGCAATGTTGTGTTGAATCGAATGTGGATCGTTTACCATCATTAGGGACAAATCTCATATTACAATCAATAGTTAAATAAGCAACATAAAACCTGAGAACTTAATTTCGTCATATATCGTAGTATAATAGAATCGGGCATTACCTAGCTAGTTTTTGAGGCAAATCTACCAAATCGACTCCAAGATTTCTGCAATGTTCCTGCTTTCTTGAAATCCACGCAAGATATGGAGAGAAGGCATGAGCTTATGCACCAAACCCCAAAACAGATCAGCCCTAATCATCTGCGTAACTCTCAGTGCCTTTACCACCACGAAATTCCCGTGAAAAGCCCTCGTCAGCCTCAACAAGCTGTCTCTTTCGCACTCCAAAACCTCTGCTACGACCATACCACTCGAAACATGAGTATCCAAAAGCTTCTCCACGATGTAGCTTCCGTACTTCAGAAACGACAGCTCAACGAAATGGCCTTGGAGGCTAACCGCAATGTTATACGTGTGACGCAAGTCATTCAGATCAAGCACGTGCTGGACCACAAAGTGTGCGTTGAGCACGACTATGCCAATGAGGTAGTTTCTCCAGTAAGAATCGTCCGCGTTGGTCACACGCCAGGTCAATCGCGTGGTGGTGAATGTGGCTCCACATTTCAATTTCTCCTGGCTGAAGACTCGCATCCCTTGAACCACAACGCAGTACGCATGTTTATCGGTCATGACGTCGAAGAAGCGGCGCAAGATAGAGCCGACGAAACAGGTGTCTACGTCGTGTGATTTTCCGAGTAGCTCCTGTAGGCTTTTGTAACCGTTCTTGTTTCTTGCGATCTTCAAGAAGTAGGAATCGGAATATGACGTCATCAACGAGGCCATCTTTCGAAGCGCTCTTCGGTTTAACCTTGAGATCATTTCTTTAAACGGAGACGAACCATCTTCTTCTTCAACTTCGCTGCTAGTCATTAAGTTGAATAGCCATCGTAAACACGTCTCCCTTTCTTGACGAGTTAAGGCGTTGGCGGAGCGAAATGAGTTGATTAAAGATTGAAATTCTCTTGGTGCGGTAGTGAATCGCGGAGGAGGATTGGCGATGGCGATTTGACGTGGAGGATGAGGAGGAGGAACCGCCGGATTCTCTTGTGGGATGGAGACTCTTGCGCCGCCGTTTGCCATTGCAATACGTTAACTCTCTCTCTCTCTCTCTGTGGGAATTATAAAGTTTGTTTGTTGTTGTGTGATTGCATAGAGTAAGGTGGTGATTGGTTAACCCGCTACCACCCGTAAACGCAGCTTTTGCGGGTAGTAGTGGTTATTGGCGTTTGACAACAATCATCGCAAACGCTTTCAACCGCTTCAAACCGCTCCAGATCCCTCAAGATTCCTCAAAATCAAAAGCTCATTCCCAGCAGCGTTTGCGGTTGCGGATGGATAATTAAAAAAAAAAATCAAAAACACAAATTTATTTAAAATCGGAAAATAAATAATAATCTTTATTTAAAAATTAAGATTTAGATATTATAATCACAATAAAAATAAAAATATTTGATATTTGTTTGGTAAAATTCATTAAAAACATATTACAATTTTATATTTTTAAGTTCTACAAATTAAAGTTCTCTTCATAAATGTTCACATCATACTAATATATATATATATATCTAACAAAAAAATAAAATGGTAATCTAAATTTAATTTCCACACTAAATTTTAATAGAAATCACATTTTATCTAAATTATAGAAATTAAAAGATGAACATAAATATTATATACATATTATTTCTTATAAATTTTTATTATTAATTATGTTGAACTATAAATTTATAATTGTTCAATATAATATAGTTGTAATGTTTTATAATTATAAAATGTGTTTATATTGTTAATTTATTGTTAAACCGCTATTTTACCCGCTGGTCAACCAGTCAAAAATATTCCGCAAACGCATTAGCTCTCAATCGTTATACCAATTGTACAAACAACTTAATTACGCGTTTAACCGCAAACTCCTACTTCAACAAACTCCCGCAACCGCAACCGCAACCGCAGCGTTTAAACCAACTATTGCAATACGCTGACTCTACGGAACTGCTCTCTGTCTCTCTCTCTCTCAATTATAAAGTTTTTTGTTGTTGTGTGATTGCAGAGAATAAGAAACTGTTAGTGTTGACATCTGTGGAGTGATGATGATGCCTATTTATAGGCATGTAAATGGCGACGTCGCTGGAGTATATTTTTTCTTTTTCGTTTTATAGATTATATAATTCATCACTTTGAAATACTTCACTCAATTTCCCTTTATCGTTCACGTTAATTAGGAGACATGCAGATGCATCGCTAATAGATTGATTATTATAAATAAATATTTTTTTGTTAAAAAAAAAGAAATAAAATTTTGTGACAGGTTTTCAGTTAAAATTATTATTATTTTTTTTTGTCAAACAAATTATAATTTAGAACTGTAATTTTTTATTAGTAATTTCTTATGTAAATATATATTCCCATTTCCCACCAATCATATTTCTCTTTGTCATTCACTTCAAGTTGGAGATATTCTGTTTTTATGTTCTTGATCAAATTAATCGTGACGATGTTCCGTTCTTGATTCCGCCTGTGATAATCTGAAAATAGATTCCTTATTCTCTACTGCAAGTGTACAGTTATGAATGTGTAATATATAGGATTCGAAATCCAGAGGACCAGTGTTACACTATGAATCTAAGAGGTTCAAAAGAGAGCTAAGACAAGAACGATTATTTGTTGATTCAGTGACAAGTAACGAGAGCAAATGACAATGTAAATTCAATAAAAACAAGCACTAGATCAAGGCAATTCGCAGGAGCTCATAGAAGGGAACCAAATAACTATTCAGGACACGAATTAATGCAAGTCTCGAACTCAAACATAAAAGTGTGTCAATCCACTGTCGTGATCTTGACAACTTTGCTTAACAACCTAGATGTCTAAACTGTCGTTTGAATCTAGCAATTGAAAGCAAGCAATATGGACAGGTTCGATATGTTCACAATTCGCCTTAGCATCAACTCTCGCAGGCTAAGGACGAATTGCTCACCAATGTTCGTTCTAGCAACCTATTACACTTTTGATGAATAGATTAACCTAAAATCAGAGATTAAGTGATCAATTCAATCTAGGCATTAAACTCAACAATGGCGAAGACAATTTGATGAAGGTCCTATTCGTATTCAGTTTATCTATCACATGAACTCCTTTGAAAACCTAGATCTAGCTAAGGGATTACTCAGACATGGAGAAACAGATCACAACGATAGATGAAATGAAATCCATTGAATAGAAACAAGAAAATCCGAATAACAATGAACAACGTCTGACAAAAGTCGTAAACTCGAAAAAGAGGCGTAAAAGAAGTCTCTCCCGAAACAATGGCTCAAAGTAGGTCTAAGTAGTTCGGGGGTCGAGTTCGGTCCAATCCGGTTTGAGCGGGATCGATCGAACGGCTGCGATGGAAGCACGCGATCGAACGGTGTGGATGCATTGGTCAATCGATCGAATGGTGTGATGGCGTCTTCAAAGCACTCGACCGAACGGCGTCGTTGAGGTCTTGGATGCACTCGATCGAGTTATCACGTCTTTGATGCACTCGATCGAGTGGTTTTGGATGGAGGTCGAATGCACCAGGGGTCTGACATGTCTTCAAAAAAAACGTCATAACTCTTCAACCGCTTATCAGAATGACCTCAAACCGGTGCCAAATGAAAACTTTTCCTCTTTACATGTCTTTTCCTCTTTACATGTCTCCAATCGCCTTTTCCTCTTTACATGTCTCCAATCGAGCGGCTCGCATGGATGATGCACTCGACCGAACGAGACGTTTGATGCACTCGATCGAGTGAGGTTCTCCTTGATGTATTCGACCGAGCGAGCGGTTTGATGCACTTGATCGAATGCCATCTCGGCCTTTTCCTTTTTGCTGACTTCCTTGATAATGATGTGAGTCTCTATCCAGGACTTCGTCAAGTCTCATGTCGCAAGGTTCTTCCTGAGGATCGACACCAAGCATCTCTCTATTGACAATGCTGATACTGGAAGCGTGTTTGGTGGTTCCGGTAGTGTGGATGGCCTTATAGAAGACCTTCTCGTCGACTTTAGAGAAAGAGACTCTCTTATTAGGCAGATCAACAACTGCACCCACTGTGGCCAAAAAGGGTCTTCCGAGAATCAACGGCACGTCAGAATCCTTGCTCATCTCCACGACTTGAAAATCAGTTGGAACAAGACAATTTCCAACTTGAACAGATAAGTTCGGAATGGTCCCATATGGGCTCGTGGTAGAAGAGTTTGCAAATGTGAGAGTGAAATCAGAAGGGTTTATATCAGCAACTATCAACGTCTCTGCAATAGCTCTTGACATCAGATTCACGCTAGATCCAGAGTCACAGAGAGACTCTTCGAATCGAACTCCAGTAATGGAGCAAGGAACAGCAAACTTCCCAGGGTCTTCAACCTTGGGCAAATGCTTCAATGGTGGTGGTGAACTCTTCGTCTTGATAAACAGAGCCTTAATATCTTCCAGACTTTCTCTGCAGTTCACAAAGAAATGACACAATGGACGACTCTCTAAGGCTTCTTCGAACGAGATTGTAGGAGGAAGCCTTCTCACCATTTTGTAAAATCCAGTTAGCTTCTCTGCACTAATAGGCTTCATCATGTGTTTGGGAGGAACTGGATAGGGGACCTTAGGAACATACGGTGGTGGAGCTGTGTAAACGGGCCTCACGTCTAGGTTATCATCAACTGAACCTGCAACATCTTCAACTCTCATGCATTGCTCCTCAAAGTTCACAGCTTGTTTAACAACTTCCAAACATCGTTGGTCTGGTACAATCTCCATCTCACCATGAATCATAACCGCATGACAATGCTCTCTAGGGTTCGTCTCGCCCTTCCCAGGAAGGGTTCCATGAGGTCTCTTAACAGCCTCGGCCGTTTGAGCAACCTGAACATCCAGCTTCTTCACGTGAGCCCACACAGTCTCAATCTTCCCATTCAAATCGTTATACATGGCGTCTATCTTCAAATTGGTCTCTGCAGAGGACTTCTGCTGGTTCATCAACATCTGCTGCATCATACTCTTCAGCTCATCTTGTGAACTGTTTGATGAACTCGAAGGTTGTTGTTGATTTCCTCCTTGAAAACGGTTCTGGTTGGGAACAAAAGTTGTTGGAGTAGTTCTTCTGAAAACCTTGCTGGTTCTGGTTGAAGCCACGGTTCTGCACAAAGGCTTGCCCGTTCACGTAGTTAACCTCCATATGTTCTTCATCCTCTCTTCCCCCAAACTCCTGAGAGAGAGGCGCATCATCATTCTCATCAACAAAATGAACAGATTTCTGTGTTGCCTTCAGCAGTAGGTTAACCTTGGCCGTGAGCTCCTCAATTCTCTGCGCTTCCATGCTGCTTCCCTTGACAGATACATTGCTCACTGTTCTGTCATACTCAGCGTTCTTGTTGCTTGAACTCGCAGCAAGATTCTCAATCAGCTCAAATGCACCTTCTTTGGACTTAGTCATGAAATCACCATTGCTGGCTGAGTTCAAGGTATTCCTGTAGTCCCAGTTGACTCCATCATAGAAAATACCCAAGATCTGCTCATCAGAGAATCCGTGATGAGGACACTCTCTCCGGTACTCCTTATATCTCTCCCATGCTTCGCAGAAAGCTTCTCCGTCATGCTGGTGGAAAGATACGATCTTAGTCCTTAGAGCTGCAGTTTTAGACTTCGTGTAGAAGTGGTCCAGAAACGCCGCTCTGCATTGGTCCCATGAAGTCAAAGACCCAGGTGGTAGTGACTTCAGCCAGCGAGATGCTTTGTTGGCAAGTGAGAAGGGAAACAGCTTGCACTTCAGAAAGTCAGCTGGTACTCCATTCGAGCCAGTCGTACTACATATCTCCTCAAAATTCTCGATGTGGTCCATCGGAATCTCAGCAGGCAGTCCATGGAAAAGGTGCTCCTTGACTAGTGAAATCATCTGAGGTTTGATCTCAAAGTCTTGCCTCTGAAAGGCCGGAGGAACAATCGCAGCCCGGTTGTGATAGAAGGTATGGGAATTGTCCTTGTCTCCAATGGCATTACGAGGTTGCGGCTCTCTGTCTTGTTGAGCTTTTCGCATCTGCTCGATCTGCTGTTGGAGTTGCTGCAACTGAGCAGCCATATCTTGATTGCCTTGGTCGCCCATGTCGGCGGAATTAGGCATGTTTTGTCTGTTTGCTCGTTCTACTCTCGCGAGTTCTGAGTTTGATAGGATGAAGAGATCTTCGGTGCGGTTGCTCCTTGTAGATCTAGTGGTCATACACCTGAAACACACACAAGAAAGACGAGAAATAACAAGTTAGTAAATCTTAGACTAGGTTTCAAACCAAGATTCAAAGGTAACGAGTTGGTCCCCGTCGCAACGGCGCCAAGTTTGATAATCTGAAAATAGATTCCTTATTCTCTACTGCAAGTGTACAGTTATGAAGGTATAATATATAGGATTCGAAATCCAGAGGACCAGCGTTACACTATGAATCTAAGAGGTTCAAAAGAGAGGTAAGACAAGAACGATTATTTGTTGATTCAGTGACAAGTAACGAGAGCAAATGACAATGTAAATTCAATAAAAACAAGCACTAGATCAAGGCAATTCGCAGGAGCTCATGGAAGGGAACCGAATAACTATTCAGGGCACGAATTAATGCAAGTCTCGAACTCAAACATAAAAGTGTGTCAATCCACTGTCGTGATCTTGACAACTTTGCTTAAGAACCTAGATGTCTAAACTGTCGTTTGAATCTAGAAATTGAAAGCAAGCAATATGGACAGGTTCGATATGTTCACAATTCGCCTTAGCATCAACTCTCGCAGGCTAAGGACGAATTGCTCACCAATGTTCGTTCTAGCAACCTATTACACTTTTGATGAATAGATTAACCTAAAATCAGAGATTAAGTGATCAATTCAATCTAGGCATTAAACTCAACAATGGCGAAGACAATTTGATGAAGGCCCTATTCGTATTCAGTTTATCTATCACTTGAAATCCTTTGAAAACCTAGATCTAGCTAAGGGATTACTCAGACATGGAGAAACAGATCACAACGATAGATGAAATGAAATCCATTGAATAGAAACGAGAAAATCCGAATAACAATGAACAACGTCTGACAAAAGTCGAAAACTCGAAAAAGAGGCGTAAAAGAAGTCTCTCCCGAAACAATTGCTCAAAGTAGGTCTAAGTAGTTCGGGGGTCGAGTTCGGTCCAATCCGGTTTGAGCGGGATCGATCGAACGGCTGCGATGGAAGCACGCGATCGAACGGTGTGGATGCATTGGTCAATCGATCGAATGGTGTGATGGCGTCTTCAAAGCACTCGACCGAACGGCGTCGTTGAGGTCTTGGATGCACTCGATCGAGTTATCACGTCTTTGATGCACTTGATCGAGTTATCACGTCTTTGATGCACTCGATCGAGTGGTTTTGGATGGAGATCGAATGCACCAGGGGTCTGACATGTCTTCAAAAAAAACGTCATAACTCTTCAACCGCTTATCGGAATGACCTCAAACCGGTGCCAAATGAAAGCTAACTCAATTTCCTGTCTTGGAGGCGCTCGATCGAATGGTATCGTGGAGGAATTCGATCGAATGGTGTTGTGTAAGCATTCGATCGAGTGCTGTAGTGGCTGCTTGACATGTCTTCACAAAAACCGTCATAACTCTTCAACCGCTAATCGGAATGACCTCAAACCGGCGGCAAATGAAAGCTAACTCAATTTCCTTTTCAGATCGATCGAGTGTTGTTGAGGATGCACTCGACCGAGTGGTTTATGGAGCACTCAGTCAGGTGGCTGCAGTGGATGTGCTCGGTCGAGTGGTGCAATGAGGCGCTCGGTCGAGTGGTGCATGGCGTTGAATGGGCACTCGGGCGAGTGGTCGAGCGGTTGTGATCGAGCGGTTCCGAATGACGGCCTTTTTATTCTTTTTTCCTTCTTTCACCTCTTGCTGCTCCTTGTTGCCGAAACTCTCCTTGGAACGTCTTTAGACCTGAAAAGACTCGACAAAAACTAGAAAGACTCGGAAAACTCGTGAAAACAACGGTTAGAAAGCGTCAAAAACGCAAGACATCAGCCTGCTAGTGGAAAGCCTAATTTATGTGATTTCTCTGCATCTGTTAACTGAATCATATTAAGTATTCTCTTCTATAGCCTATTGAATGAGAGTGTTGACATATTTATTGGTTCGTAGATTAGTTTATACTACTTTAAGTTAGGGCTACTTTTGTTAACCTAGCATCTCCAGGAAGGAAATCTCTATCTAGCAACGTATATACTTGGCTATAGTTTCTTTTACTAATTTTACCCTTTTTTGGAAAAAACAGTTACTAAATGATTTGTGTAAACCATGATCTCGTCTATACAAACATAATTGCTTTCATGAAATAATATTCTATAAGAAATACACGTTCTCAACACTTCTAGAGACAAAATCTTTCATGGTTGAAACTTGAAAGGAAAGAAACATCAGAATATCAAAATATATATAAATATTATGTAAATTACAGTAAACCCAGTTTACATACCAACCCAATAATATTTCTGTTTAATTTTTAAATAAAAGTTTATAAAAATCTGTTTTATTTCGTTTTTCCTAGTTTCATGTATCTGTTTTTCTAAATACTTTTGTTCCTTTAAATTTAAATCCTGTTTAAAAGTTTTGTTTTTCCTTTCTTATTTGAAAAACTCGGTTTTAATATTTATCGTGTCGACAAAAATAAAAAAAACTATGATAAATCGAAAATAAGTTGACTGGGAATCGATTATAAGTTGACTATCAAGTTCACTGTCATAGCCGACATAACCAACAAAAGTTTTTTTTTCTAATAGTTTTGTTTTGTTTCCCTTTTTTAAAGAAAAATTCGTTTTCTTATTTCTTTTAATAAATCAAATAATATAATATATATTTTTATCTTGTCGACAAAAATAAAAAGCTAGTATTATAAATTGACGATAAGTTGACTAGGAGTTGAATATAAGTTGACTATTAAGTTCACTATCATAGGCGACATAACAAACAAAAGGAAACCTGAGATTGTTTCGTCACATATAATTCGCTAAGCCTATTCCTTATTAGGAATGAGTTCACTGTAATACCGATTATCATATAATATATCTTGCTTAATCATGCAGATCTAATCTGGATTTGCTGTCGCTAATAACAAGATTCACTGTGATATCGATTATCTAAAATAAAGATACACCTATATATATATATCTTAAATCTAGGTTGGTTACACAGATCTATATAAATTACCAAGCCTCCGAGAGCATTGTCCCCAAGAAACCTATTCCTTCTTAAGTCTTAACCATCATCCCCAAGGTCTTGTAAGCTTTTCTGTAAGCTACGTTAAGGTTTTGTAAGCTGAAGAAAACCCTACAAAACACAAACCATCGCCAAGGTTTTGTAAGCTGAGGAGAAACGACAAGATGTCAGAATACTACGACGTAGACTTTGGGATCCACTTCGATCCAACGGAGAACCAACTCATCAAAGATTTTCTTTATCCCAAGATAAACGAAGGCAAAGAGTTTGACTTTATACAGGACATGGACGTTTACGCCATGGAGCCATGGTTGCTTGAGCATAACATGAATCCTTTTTTCAAGAAGTACGAGTGGTACTACTTCGTGACAAGGACTCAAGTCTCTGAGTCTGAGAATAACATCGGTCGTGGTAAGAAGGCGAAGCGGAAGATCATCGGAGACAACGGGACGTGGAAGGCAAACGCGAAAGAAAAGATCCTGGACGAGGAGACAGGGAAAACCATTGGTGAAAAGCAAACCCTAACTTTCATTAAAAGCGGCAACAACAACAACAACAACAAGAAGCAGAAGAGAGAAGACGGCACTAGTGCTACTGTTCCCGGCAGCGACAGCAGCTGGACTATGACAGAGTATATGCTTGTGGAAGAAGATAAGTTTCAAGGAAGAGTCCTGTGCAAGATTCACGAGATCAAGAAGTCCAGGAACAACGAAGACGATCATCAAAAAGCTTCTGCTTCTACTTATTATCATAATCATTGGCCTTATTCTTCCTCGGGGAAGCAGCCGATCAATAATGATCGCGAGTCTGTTCTAGCTTCTTCCTTGGAGCAACAACAGCCACTATCGTGCAGTGTTAATGTTCCAGGGATTCCTGACACAGGATCTCTGAGTTCCTTAAACTGTTCTGTTGCGGAAACAGCAAGGAACGGAGAGCACAATGAAGAAGGAAACGCGATTAGTCAGGTAGAGGCGTCCTCGATGAACGAGGTAGTTCCAGAAAGATCACCAGAGAATGATGAAACCAAGGAGGTGACACAGGGTGCAGAAGAGGATTGGATTGAAGATTACATGAACAAATACACGACAAAGGGAATAGAAGCTTTTTCCAACA
Organism: Erythrophleum ivorense; assembly: GCA_026724425.1. Classification (NCBI taxonomy): domain Eukaryota; kingdom Viridiplantae; phylum Streptophyta; class Magnoliopsida; order Fabales; family Fabaceae; genus Erythrophleum; species Erythrophleum ivorense. The sequence continues at coordinate 5,476,511 of JAIUCV010000071.1, read as the reverse complement.
ACGTCACGGATCATCAAGAAGCACCAATATCCGCTCCTTCTCAAGTGAATGTTTCTCCTGCTCCTCTTGGAGATTGGCTTGGAGATTACCCGATCGATGCTGTTTCCGTCGACGTCAAGGATCAACAAGAAGCACCAATATCGGCTCCTTCTGACGTGAATGCTTCTTCTGCTCCTCTTGGAGACAGATCTCGACCAGTACAGCTGGATGAAGAGGAGGAAGAGTGGACCGAAGAGCTAGTTTCGGAATTGACACGAGAAGAAGAAGATGCCCCCAGTTTGCAATGGATGGAACAAGTTTAACTTCCTCTCTTCTCCACCAATAGCTTTTAACTTTGGTGGAGAAACAAACGAGCTAGTCTGAAGAAGAAGCATGTATTCAAGAAAGATACTTTTAATCTTGCTCTGTAATTATTATCGTAGTTTAATATTTCGACTCATGTACTCATTTTTATTTATATATATATCAAGGTTTTAGTCATATGCTTTTAAGTTCTTCTTCTCCTTTTTCTCAAAAAAAATAAATAATTTTATTACTTTTTTTCCCTGGTCCTTAAAGAAATTGATCTGAAACTGAGTTGCACACCAACACAAATCACTAAGCAGGGCTTTAAATTTATATAACAATGTTGGTCCAGGAAAAGAGTAATAAAATATCGACCAAGGTACCAAAGGTTCATAGACTTCAAGTTGTTTGGAACAGAAGCTACGGGTGCAATAATCTTACATTGGAAGGAGACAATATCTGATTGTAAATTCTGTACAACTGGCTCAACTGATTGATTGTACAAAAGTCTGATTAGCGAATGAGAGTGTTGGCATGAGCTCGTACTTGTCAATATTTATACGATTATACTAATTAAGTTAGAGTTACTCTTGTAAATATCTATCTATCTATATAATTAAAGGAACATACAGTAATTGCTTATATGAAATAATACTCTATACGATATTAACACATCCAGAACCAAACAAAAAAAAAAAAGAAATATTTTCTTGGTTGAAAGAAACGTTAGAATATAAAAAACAATTAAGAACAATTTCCTGCAACTTTAAAGTTTATTGCAAGCCAAGATCTTTCTTCAATTGAGCCAGAGTAGCTTCGATCTCATCAATATTATCTTCTATACTGTTCTTCGTGCTAATATCATTATTACTATTATTCGTTGAGGAGCTTTCGTCAAAATCGAACCTTTCTCCGTTTTTGCTTGACCCTTCATTGTCTTCATCGCTGATGTTAAGTTCTTTCTCAAGAAACTCCACAAATTCTTCCCCAATTTCCTGAGAACAAAACATTACAAGGAAACATGAGAATCAAATAGATAGAGCTAAGACTGGTTTTAGTCTATGTTCATCAGAGCAAATATTCCTGAAAATTCATTGACGGAAGAACAAAGTTCCCGGCTAAAACAATCTCACTTTAGACATTACTGTATCGAAAGAACTACAAAACCAAATCAGAGGATGCATGATACTATAGCCTTGAACAGAGGGAAGATCCAAGCTTTGATTAGCAACAAAATTTCAAAGTTCGAATTCATATTTGACACGCATTAAGGACTCTGGATCATCAGGCTTACCGCTAGTTCCTCCCAGAGACTTTTCGGTTTTCCTTGTGAGGACGAACTCGCTTCCCAGTTCCTGAACTCTTCTTGAAGATCTTTGAAGAAATCCCCTGTAAGTACCACAGAAAGTGAGCCTTTAAATGAACAATTTCACTACAACTATACAATGCCCTGTGCATACAATCTCTAAACGTGCAAAAAACAATCAAACGACAGAAAGAAAATATAATTTCACAGGTTGCCTCTACCGATTGTTATTTGAACATCCTTCACGAATTCACCTGCATAATAAAGTGTGCTGTGCATAAGATCACACTGACCTCAATCAACCTAAGTCCCCCAAAAGATGACAACACATGACAGACGACACCGCACCACACTTCTAACCACAGCCATTAATGGCATCAAATGGTGCTTAGTAGCATTCGAACTAAGTTTCCAAACACCATAAACATATCTCAAAAATCCTATTTAGCATTGGTGTTTGGAACCCTTTGCGAATGCTTCCACACAGAAATGCTCTTGGCACACAGAAGGACCCCTAAATGACCACATTCCATAACAACTTTATGGTATTTTTCAAGGGTTTAGGGTTGTACCAAGTCCATAGAAATCTTCCTCCACTTGACTGTCGCTTTTTCGGCTTGTTTGACCGGCGGAGTATGAATAACCAGACGCACGACTATCTGACCCGTTCTTACGCCGTGACTCAGAGTTTATCAGAGTGGTGTATGCATGCTTTATCCTCAGAAACTTCTCCTGCGCATTTGCCTTTACACCAAAAACAGCCAGGTTATTGGACAATGCATGGTTCGGCTATTAACTTTGGTTTAAAGTCTTGTAAATAAAAAAATCGTTGGAGTCTCTCCTTCTTCTTCATAACAAATCCTCCCAACTTCCATGGATATTCTCATTTGCTAAAACAGCTATAAAAAATCAGACTCTCTTTCATAAAGATACAGACTTCAACTAGTTTCAATCCATACAGACTTTAGCTACAAGTAAGTACAGGGATATACACATGAAAACACCATAAAAAGTCATAATTCCATGAATTTGTATGTATATAAAGGACATAAGCATCTATCCACATTCCCAACTAACTTGATTTCACAATGAATTTGATTCCATAGAAATAGCAACCATGATTACCTCTTTATTAACATCTGGGTGATACTTGAGAGCAAGTTTCCGGTAAGCCCTTTTTATATCTTGAGGAGTCGCCGACGGAGACACACCAAGAACCTCGTAAGGGGAGACTCTAGCTCTCGGCACTATGATTCGATTACTTCGTCTTTGATCACTACTCCGTCGTCTATAGAACGAAGCCCGACCAAAATCGCCGCCATAGCAGCACTTTGTCACGGGAAAAACCGGAAACTTTACCCTGTAGAAGAATGAAATTGGAGGAAGATGAGGAGAAAGGAAGAAACTTTGTGGTGTTGGTGACAGAATCGAAGATGTTGCATACATAATTTTCTCTGCCTCGTTGGATCGAATTTCGTCCTTTTTGGACAATCAATTGCGGTTTTTTTTAACCGCTCCTCTGGTTTCTGGTTAACTCTTAACCATAGCATTTATTCCGGTTCGTATCGTTCTCTGTTGTTCTTCTTCGTTCTCTGGCCGATAAAGTTGGGAACTTTTGCTTCCTTAACTTAAAATGTGTTAGGCTTTTACCTCCAAGCTCAGTGGAATCTACCATCATAATGCGGTTTTTGATGAAATTTGAAGCTTTGATTTTCACCCATGAACAAATTTTCCATCGTTTCTTCTTCTTTTCGGTTATTGTCAATCGGTTCTTATGTTGAACTCATCGAAACCAACGGTCGAGATCGACTGCTTTGCGGAGGAAGAAAGCTTCATGGTCATCTGGTGACATCTGGGATTGCTCGCTTGACGCGAATTGCAGCTAAGCTTGTGACATTTTATGTCGATTGTGGGAAAGTTCCAGATGCTAGGAAGGTGTTCGATGAAATGCCCAAGAGAGACATTAGCAGATGGGTCGTCATGATTGGGGCTTGTGCTCGAAACGGTTATTATCAGGAGTCTTTAGATATCTTCAGAGAAATGAGTAAAGAAGGTTTAAAGCTTGACGCTTTCATCGTTCCTAATCTTCTTAAAGCCAGTCGCAATCTGCTTGATCAAGAATTTGGGAAGATGATACATTGTCTGGTGCTGAAGTGTTCGTTTGAGTCTGATGCTTTTATAGTCAGCTCGCTCATTGATATGTACTCGAAGTTTGGTGAGGTAGAGAATGCGAGGAAAGTGTTCGATGATTTGGTTGAACAAGATTTGGTCGTGTTCAATGCTATGATCTCTGGTTATGCTAACAATAGCCAATCAGATGAGGCATTGAGCTTGGTGAAAGATATGAAACTACTTGGGATAAGACCTGATATTATCACTTGGAATGCTTTAATTGCAGGATTCTCGCATATTGGAAATGAAGAAAAAGTATCTGAGATTCTTGAGATGATGTGTTTGGATGGTCACAAGCCTGACGTTGTGTCCTGGACTTCTATTATATCAGGCCTTGTACATAATCTCCAGAATGAGAAAGCTTTGAATGCTTTTAAACAGATGTTAACTCATGGTCCGTATCCAAACTCAGCTACGATCACTACTCTTTTGCCTGCTTGTACCACAGTCGCGAATGTGAAGCACGGGAAGGAGATTCACGGTTACTCGGTAGTCACTGGACTAGAAGATCACGGTTTCGTTAGAAGCGCCTTGCTCGATATGTACGGGAAATGTGGATTCATATCAGAAGCAATGATCTTGTTCAGCAAAATTCGCAAGAAGACAACGGTTACTTTCAACTCGATGATCTTCTGTTACGCAAATCACGGTCTCGCAGACGAAGCAGTTGACCTATTCAATCAGATGGAAGCCACGGGAGAGAAACTCGACCACTTGACATTCACAGCCATCCTCACAGCCTGCAGCCACAGCGGGTTAACTGATGTTGGACAAAAATTGTTCCTTTTGATGCAAAACAAGTATAGAATCGATCCGAGGTTAGAGCATTACGCTTGTATAGTGGATCTTCTCGGCCGAGCAGGGAAGCTTGTTGAGGCTTATGAGATGATCAAGGCTATGCCAATGGAGGCAGATTTGTTTGTGTGGGGTGCTTTGTTAGGTGCGTGTAGGAATCACGGGAGCATGGAGCTGGCAAGGATTGCTGCAGAGAGACTGGCAGAGCTCGAACCAGAGAACTCAGGGAATGTTTTGCTTATGTCGAGTTTGTATGCCAATGCTGGTAGTTGGGAAAGTGTTGTGAGAATGAAGAAGATGATAAAGAAGAAGAAGAAGTTGAGAAAGTTTACAGGCAGTAGCTGGGTAGATACTGTTTGATGCTAAAGAGGCCATTCTGATTTTTCTTTCTTTCTTGAATTAAATCAAAGTCAAGAGAAAGAGGGGATAATTGCGTGCAAGTCCTTGACAAACAAACAAAAAGCAATCTATGTTTAGAAAGAAGAAAAAGGAAAATTCATTACCGACTTATTAGACAACGACAAAACAAGCTTTTAATGTGCCTTGTTCTGGATCAAAACTCAAAAGCTATCGTGTCTTCTGTTTTCTTTCGCTAGTTTATCAACTCCACGTGCTTGTGTTTGTCATTTTCCTTCCAGCACACAATGACGAGAACCGAGAGCTTACCCCAACCACAAATCATCAGATCTGGCATTTTCCACCAAGAGATAAAAACATAATCTTGAGAACCAATGAACAGTTTCCTCACGTGTCTATATAGTCTATGTGATAGTATTCCAACGTTCAGAGAGAAGAAATAAGAGAGAAGAGAGATTAGCAATGGAGGAAAAGAGAGTGAAGAGAAGGATAGTGTTAGTTCCAGTTCCAGCACAAGGTCATGTTACTCCGATGATGCAACTCGGGAAAGCTCTTCACTCGAATGGCTTCTCCATCACTGTTGTTCAGACACAGTATAATCGCGTTAGCTCTTCCAAGGACTTCTCTGATTTCCACTTTCTCACCATCCCAGGTTGTTTAACTGAGTCTGATCTCAAAAACCTCGGGCCACACCATTTTCTAACGAAGCTCAATCAAATCTGCGAGCCAAGCTTCAAGCATTGCATAGGTCAACTATTGCAAGAACAAGGTAACGAGGATGGCATTGCATGTGTCGTCTACGATGAGTACATGTACTTCACAAAAGCTGCATCAAAGGAGTTTCATCTTCCCAGTGTCATCTTTAGCACTACAAGTGCCACTGCCTTTGTTTGTCGTTCTGTTATTGCTAAAGTCAACGCAGAGCGTTTCTTGATCAACATGAAAGGTACTCAAGATTCCACCTTTTTAGATAACTACAAAACCCATTATTTACATAATTTCCTTCGGTTTGCAGATCCTGAAGTGCAAGACAAGGTGTTTCCAGGGCTGCATCCTCTAAGGTACAAGGACCTACCAACTTCAGAATTTGGGCCATTAGAGAGTGTTCTCAAGCTCTACAGTGAAGCTGTTAACATTCGAACAGCTTCCGCTGTTATCATCAACTCAGCGAGCTATCTAGAGAGCTCCTCTTTGGCATGGTTGCAAGAAGAACTAAAAGTTCCGGTTTACTCTATAGGCCCACTCCACATTGCAGCCTCTGCGTCTTCTAGTTTAGTAGAAGAGGACAGAAGCTGCATCGAGTGGTTGAACAAGCAGAAACGGAGATCAGTGATATACGTAAGCTTGGGAAGCTTAGCTCTAATGGAAACCAAAGACGTATTGGAGATGGCTTGGGGACTGAGTAACAGCAACCAACCTTTCTTGTGGGTGATACGTCCTGGTTCTATTCCTGCCTCAGAATGGACAGAGTCCTTACCAGAGGAATTCAGTAAGTTGGTTTCAGAGAGAGGCTACATTGTGAAATGGGCTCCACAGATGGAAGTTCTTAGACATCCTGCAGTTGGAGGGTTTTGGAGTCACTGTGGATGGAACTCAACGCTTGAGAGCATTGGGGAAGGAGTTCCGATGATCTGCAGACCTTTTACCGGCGATCAGAGAGTCAATGCGAGGTACTTGGAGAATGTTTGGAGAGTTGGTGTTCAAATGGAGGGAGAGATGGAGAAAGGAACTGTGGAGAGAGCTGTGAAGAGGTTGATTGCAGATGAAGAAGGAGCAGAAATGAGGAAGAGAGCCATGAAACTGAAAGAGAAGCTCGAAGCCTCTGTGAGAAGTGGAGGTTCCTCATGCAGCTCACTAGAGGACTTTGTCAGTTCCTTGAAAATGAAGAATTCTATGTAATCTCTGTCCAAAGTCATAATTGTATCAGAAGAGATTCATTTAATGAATCAAATGTGAAGGAGCTTTGTTCTTCTACCTTTAGTGCAACTTTTTAAGCAGTTGTCTTTAAATAAATGAGTTTCTGCATTTGGAGACGAGCAAAATTTTTCTTCATTACAGTTACGTCTGGACATCTGGTGATTGCTAGATACAGAGCAGTTTATGATCTCTATATCCGGCCAGCATTGTTTTCTCCGCCCGATTTCACCGTTTTCTTTCTGTGTGGATCCATTCTTGATAAAGAAATATATATATATATATAAGAAAAAGAAAAAAGGAAACTTTTGATATTTAGCCAATTCTGAATTAGAATCATTATCTGGTATCGTCTGTTTTTTTTTTTTTTTTTTGTGTGTCTAATTTATTAGACAAACTCCAGCCAGCCTTCCCCTCGTGCTTGTCAATTGTCATTGTCCTTCCACTCCCCAACCACAAATCATCTGATCTTAAACTAAAATCATGAGACCAACGAACTGTAAATGAATAGTTTACGACCAGATATGTCTCTCTGAGCTTCATGCCTTCATTCATTCCTACACTGTGAGAGAGAGAGAGAGAGAACAAGCGAGAAGAGAGAAGAAAGAAGAGAGAAGAGAGATTAGCAATGGAGGAAGAGAGAGATTGAAGAGAAGGATAGTGCTAGTTCCAGTTCCAGCTCAAGGTCATGTAACACCAATGATGCAACTCGGGAAGGCTCTTCACTTGAAGGGCTTCTCCATCACTGTTGTTCAGACACAGTACAATCGAGTTAGCTCTTCCGAGGACTTCTCTGATTTTAACTTTCAGCATTATGAATCAAATGTCACAAATCGAGCTTTGGCTTTTTATTTCATCACCCAACTCTAACAGTGTCTGGTGATTACTAGATACATATTATCTTGACAAAAGAAATAAATATATTAGTATTATCTTGAAAGGAGAAACAAGGATAAGATTAGCCTTATACGAAAAAGGAAAAAAACTAGAAAAGGAAACCTTTTGATATTTAGCCAATTCTGAATCAAAATCTCTGGTATCCAAGTCCAGCCAGCCCTTCCCACGTGCCTGTCATTGTCCTTCCACACACAAATGAAGAAATTTGAGAACTTTCCCATTGAGACCACCTAACTGTAAATGTAGAGTTTACGTGTCTTTCTAGCAGACCAGATATGTGTCTCTGAGATTTATGTCTACATTTATGTCTACATTCATTTCCTACACTGTGAAAAATAGAGAGAAAGAGAGAGAACAAGAGAGAGAACAAGAGAGAAGAGAAAGGAAAGATTAGCAATGGAGGAAAAGCGGGCGAAGAGAAGGATAGTATTAGTTCCAGTTCCAGCACAAGGTCATGTTACTCCGATGATGCAACTCGGGAAGGCTCTTCACTTGGTGGGCTTCTCCATCACTGTTGTTCAGACACAGTATAATCGAGTTAGCTCTTCTGAGGACTTCTCTGATTTCCACTTTCTCACCATCCCAGGTAGTTTAACCGATTCTGATCTCAAAAACCTCGGAGCACTCCACTTTCTCATCAAGCTCAATCAAATCTGCGAGGCAAGCTTCAAGCAGTGTTTAGGTCAACTGTTGCAGGAAGCTGATGACATTGCATGTGTCGTCTACGATGAGTATATGTACTTCACAAAAGCTGCATCAAAGGAGTTTCAACTTCCCAGTGTCATCTTTAGCACTACAAGTGCTACTGCCTTTGTTTGTCGCTCTGTTTTGGACAAAGTCAACCCAGACAAGTTCTTGATCGACATGAAAGGTACTCAAGATTTCAAAAGCCCATTTAGTTAGATTTAGATAACCAATGTAAATCCTGTTGGGTTTGTGAAACTTTGCAGATCCTGAAGTGCAAGACAAGGTGTTTCCAGGGTTGGATCCTCTGAGGTACAAGGACCTGCCAACTTCAGCATTTGGGACAATAGAGAGTATTCTCGAGGTCTACAGTGAAGTTGTTAACATCCAAACAGCTTCCGCTGTTATTATCAACTCAGCTAGCATTCTAGAGAGCTCCTCTTTGGCATGGTTGCAACAAGAACTACAAGTTCCAGTTTACTCTATAGGCCCACTCCACCTTGCAGCTTCTGCGTTTTCTAGTTTGCTTGAAGAGGACAGGAGCTGCATCGAGTGGTTGAACAAGCAGATACCAAGATCAGTAATATACATAAGCTTAGGAAGCTTAGCTCTAATGGAAACCAAAGACGTATTGGAGATGGCTTGGGGATTGAGTAACAGCAACCAACCTTTCTTGTGGGTGATACGTCCTGGTTCTATTCCTGCCTCAGAATGGACAGAGTCCTTACCAGAGGAATTCAGTAAGTTGGTTTCAGAGAGAGGCTACATTGTGAAATGGGCTCCACAGATGGAAGTTCTTAGACATCCTGCAGTTGGAGGGTTTTGGAGTCACTGTGGATGGAACTCAACGCTTGAGAGCATTGGGGAAGGAGTTCCGATGATCTGCAGACCTTTTACCGGCGATCAGAGAGTCAATGCGAGGTACTTAGAGACTGTTTGGAGAATTGGTGTTCAGTTGGAGGGAGAGCTAGAGAAAGGGACTGTGGAGAGAGCTGTGCAGAGGTTGATTGCAGATGAAGAAGGAGCAGAAATGAGGAAGAGAGCCATGAAACTGAAAGAGAAGCTCGAAGCCTCTGTGGGAAGTGGAGGTTCCTCGTGTAAATCATTGGCTGATTTTGCCAATTCACTGAAAATGAAAAATTCCATGCAGCAGCAATCAGATAGTCCCTGATCAAAGAGACAAAGACAAATGAGTGAATTTATGTCAACTTGGATTCTTAATAGAAGTAATATGAAGAAAAGTTAGTATAAAAAGATCAGTTAAAAGTGATCTCTTAGTGGAGGTTTCACACTGCTCACATAAATATTCTATGGATTTTGATGTATATTGCAGATCTGAAAATGAAACCTTAATGGCTAAATCTACGTACCAACTCTGTGTAGGCAAAGACAAAGAAGAAGAAGAAGCCTATGCACTTTCTTCCCCTGGTTGAGAGTTTCCGGGTATTTTGACCCGAGTTGTTACACAGAGAGGACGAGAGAACCAATAGATAATACCCACCAAGACCAAAGATTGGTACCAAAGAGAAACAACTTCTTGAATTGCTAAAAATGAAAGCTCTTTCTCTTTGGGAAGACAATACAGGAGAGAGATAGTGTGACCCACCAGCTCTAGCTCAAATGCTGCAACGCTTAAGCCTTATTTTCTTTATCTATAAACAGTCCCAATCGAAATTTACAGAAATGTTAGCATTATCAAATTGGGAGTGTAGAGTGAGAAATTAGATTGATTGAATGAATATAAAACCTGATGAAACTTGACGGTCATTGAAGCAATGACGAGGATTGAACCGAGCAGCTTCGAAATGAGAAGAAGAAGACATTCTTTCGCCGGAAACTCGCCGTTCCGGAAAGACTCCGTCGCGCAGCGAATATCGATTCCTAGATATTCCATCGTTTTGTCCTCCCCTAATTTAGTCGGAGAAAATGAGCTGACTTGCTTCAACTTCTTAAAGAATTTCAAATACCCAAAAAACTAAACCAAAATAATTTCGGTTTGGTAATCAGTTATCCGGTTTGAAATTGTTAGGTTTAAATTAGTGTTGTCAATTTGGACAGAGCTTCAAATCGGGAATTAAAACCTAAAAGACGAAAACGCTCGAGTTACTCCTTCCTCCGGTACCGGAAATCTGTTTCTTCAAATCGGAAATTAAACCTTAAAAACGAAAACACTCGAGTTGCTCCTTCTCTCCGGTACCGGAAATCTCGCGTTGGGGGAAATCATTGGAAATCTGAGAAAATCTCCGGTGGCGAAGAGAGAGAGATAAGTAGCACTCTGAGAAATCTAAAGGTACGTGTGTTGTCTTTCGAAGTAGCTTTATCCACCATACACTGACATGATTTCGTTTTACCTTCTAATCTTCACGAATTTGAAGTAATTGGAGTTGGTTTTGGTCTTTATTTTGTAAATTCAAGTTTCGAACTTTCTTTGAGTTCTTCTCTGTTTTGCTGGATTTTGATTTTTTGGAGGAATTAATAGTCCCTTCAAAATTGATTCACCTTGGGGCCTGTGTTGCTTTGTTCTATAGTTCGAAAATATAAATCTTTAGAGATATGGAAGCAATGATTCGATATTAGTTATAGCACTGAGAGCTACAGCATCGGTTTGGGGCTAAAAAATTGCAACTTTCACTAAAGAAATTGCATTATCAATCATGTAGCTCTTAGTTGATAATTGATTCGACATTTTACTGTGATGTTCAGGTAAATTTTCTCCAATAGATGAGTAATTAGATAAGAGAAACCAGTTTCTTATGGAAGCTTCAATTGCAGCAACGGTTAAAAAATCAAGTAGTGATGGTGAGTGGACAGTGGTCTTACCTAGTAGAAGAAGACATGGAAGAAGGAAACCGAAACCTAAGGTTCAAGAAGAAGAAGAAGAAGAAGAAGAGAAACCATGGAAATCGGATGATCTTGAAATTGATCCCCAGAGGCAAGCAAGACTAAAGCAAAAGATGGAAATCTCTGTGAACAAAATCGAAAGCTCAAAGTTCTACACATCATTCTTAGAGCAGCTCAAGTCTCAAGAGGTTTCTGACCAGTTTCGACTCGTGTTAGCCTCTGAAACACACCTTCAGGTGGTGATGTACGGTATAGGCAGCATCGAGTCCTATGAATCTCCGAGGCTTCAGCTGAGCATTGCAATCTTGATGAAGAGAGAGTTTGATTGGGTTGGTAACATTGAAGTGTTCGATCCAATCCTCTCTGCAACTGAATCTAGTGTCTTAGAATCTTTGGGATGCACTGTTCTATCTGTGAACGAGCAAGCTCGCAGGGAAGCTTTAAAGCCTACTCTTTTCTTCATGCCTCACTGTGAGGCCAATCTGTACAGCAACCTATTGCAGGCAAACTGGAGAACGGATCGATTGTCTAGAATCGCATTGTTTGGGAACAGCTTTCAGATGTATGAGGAGCAGGTGACGTTAGACCCTGAAGTCATTCGTGCCACCAAACGAATCGTAGCTGCACGAAGGATCACAAGCGAGTTTGCTATTGAGACGGTATCAGATGATTATTTTGCAGCTTTCCATGATTCAAGCTGGCATTTTTTCAGCCCTGGTGGTGTTGATTCAGAGCTGCCATTGTTGGTTTCAGAGGGATTTTAGATCATTTTTGTGTTTCTGTCATTTTTTTTTCCTGCATAATCTTTTAGCCATCAAGGGAGGGGACAAAAAGTTGTTGAGTTATCATTGCAGTCAATAAAGTTTAATGCTTTATTAGTCATAATGAAGATGTTGCAGCCTTCCGTTCATTTCTATCTCAATCAATTCGATTTTATTCAATATTCAATAAAAAAAAAGATGAATATATTATCACAAATTAAGATGTTTCAATCTATAAGTGTGCATAGCAAACTGTTAGTTTTCAAAGCTAAGTTGATATCCTCGGTTTACAGTTGTGTTTGTTGTCACTAAGTTGTGGTAATCAGTTGCTACAATTGCGATTTGCCTGTTTTCATTGGTTGCAATCAAATGAGAGAGAAACACACAAACAAATGTTAGTTGAGCAACTTTTCTTTCATTCTAAATTATAAAATGACAACTACGAAAGTTAATACTAATAGATGCGACTTGGTTTCTTGCGTATTTTATCAACTTGACATCTATATTAATTTTGTTTTGCTCAACTAATTAGTAAATAGTCAAATACATTCTAGATAGATACGAGTTGGTTGATATAATGTATTTTTATCAATTTGACACCTACAATTTATTTTGCCATCAACGTGTAAGAAATCTTAATTTCTAAACATTCCACCTTCCACCTCATTGCTAAAGATAATAACATATGTCACAAAAAAATGTAAGAACAAAATCATTTAATTATTTTAGCAGTCAGCAGACTCAGCACACTTTTGCTTCTGGCATGATTCACAGATCGAAACGATGTCGTTTAGTGTATTTCCCAGAAAAAACGGAGATCAAATGGGTCCCACATAGGTCCACAACCAGCAGCACACGGCGCTTCTTTTGAATTTTCTTCAGAACCTCAGCGTTTCAACTTTCCGCGTTTGGTCAGAACAGCTTGCAGACGCCTCGAACGCTCCTTCTCGGTACATAACGAACGTTAATGCGTCCGCTATCTGCTACCCAGTCAAACACTTACCACGTGGCCTTTTACCGTCTAATCCGACGCCGTTAATTCCGCTCCTACGACCGCCTTAAAAACCACGTTTTCATTTTCTCAACTCAATCCATTTCATTAACTGTGGTCAGCGATTCCTCCTCTTTCTTCTTCTTTCAGATCCTCTTACCGGATCAGAAGGTTTAAAGATGCCGTCAACGCCGACGCCGACAACGCCGATTACAGCGTCGTATTGGTGTTATAGCTGCACGCGATTCGTCAGCGTCTGGGCTGAACAAGGCACAACCGTTAGCGTCGCTTGTCCGCACTGCGACGGCGGTTTCATTGAAGAGATTACCGATTCCTCATCCGCTGCTACCGAATTAGCAACCCCAGCTTCCGCTGAAGTTAGATCGATCAACAACAACCGTAGATCCGTGATTAGACGTCGGAGATCCGGTCGTCGTCCATCGTTTAACCCAGTCATCGTCCTCCAGGGAGGCGCCGGCGAGAGAGACGAGGGAGAAGACGGAGACGGGGCTAGGGATCGACGCGCGTTTGAGTTTTATTACGATGACGGATCCGGATCGGGTCTAAGGCCGCTTCCGGATTCTGTATCTGAGATTCTGATGGGATCGGGATTTGAGCGGTTGCTCGAACAGCTGAGTCAGATCGAAGCGTCGGGCACCGGAATCGGTAGATCCGGAAACCCTCCGGCGTCGAAATCGGCGATCGAGTCTTTGCCGAGAGTTGAAATCTCAGATTGCCACATAGGAGCGGAGGCCAATTGCGCTGTGTGCACGGAGGTTTTCGAGCCGGAGACGGAGGCGCGTGAGATGCCGTGTAAGCACATTTTCCACGACGACTGCATCGTGCCTTGGCTATCGATCCGGAACTCTTGCCCCGTCTGCCGATTCGAGCTACCTTCAGAGCCTAATCGACGGAGCAGCAACAACGAGGAGGAGAACGCCGTGGGAATGACGATTTGGAGACTCCCCGGAGGTGGATTCGCCGTGGGGAGGTTTAACGCCGCAATGAGAGACGGAGAGAGAGTATTGCCTGTGGTGTTGACTGAAATGGACGGTGGTGGGATTGGTCACAGCGACGGTCCTAGACGGATCTCATGGGTTAGAGCACACGGTACACTGGAATCAGATAGCAACAACGGTGCTGGGTCCGGCTCGGGAGGGAGATTGAGACGGATGGTTCGTGGTATGGTTTCGTTGATGAGGAGAGTGAGGCCAAACCGTGGCTCTTCTTCTCCTTCTTCTTCTGCTGCTATTTCATCTTCTTCCAGTGATCTGGATTTGAACATTGAGGTAGAAACTAGGGTTTTGGATCGGTCGAATTCTGTGCTGAGATACTTCAGGCGAAACAGAAGTAACAGAGAATCTTCAGTTCTACATTGAGAATATATGTATATTTTTTTTGGTTTGTTTGTTTGTTCATTCAACAATGTAAATATGGAATATTCAGAAGCAAGATTGGAACTACATTTTATTTTAAATTCGATTGATTCTTCGTATGTTACTACATTCCATCAAATGTCTAATGCTCATTCAAGTGTTCATCATGATCAATTTTTTGCTTTTGTCTTGGACCCAGATCCTCGAAACTTTTCCCGAGATTTTGGCTGTTTGGTTTCCGAGAAAATCCGAGAAAGCAAAAGAATGTGTGTTCCCACTTTAACCTTTTTTCCTCGGATGCTGAGAGTAGTAGGCCTAGCCGAGAAAGTGATGCACAGGAAAAGAAAAGAAGAAAGTACAGTGAGAATTGATGGTTAAGTTGCCAAATTTGAGGATTCAAATTCAACTGCAAGTCTTCTAATTAATTCATACCTTGACGGTACCGTTAGCTTAAGGTTCGGATTTCGGAATAGCTGACCCGGTCAAATACCGTCTAGTTAAAATACTGATCGTTGAGTTTACACATTTACTCTTTTTACGCTCAAAATTTTCTCCTCGATTTCAGCGCTTAACTTTCGGTAATTTAGTCCTTAATAAAACAAAAAAGCAGAGAAGCAAAATTCAACTACGACAAGTCACTAAAGTGATGAGTGTCAGAGAAAGAGAGAGACAGCATTCATGTAATCATCAGCAACAGTCAGAAAAAACGGACATAATCGGTCCCACACACCAACAACCAAACTCCTACCGTTGATTCTTAATCGTCTTTCCTTTTTTGTCTTCATTTTGCTATTTCTTCTTCTAAGCAGATAAACAAAAAAAAAAGGAAACAACAAAAATGGTGACCAAAAACTCGATCGAATTCGATCCTTATATTGAGCGCAAAGCTTTCGACGAGACCAAGGAAGGAGTAAAGCTACCCTCTGTCTCTGTTACAAACCTAGAGATCCCTACCATCGACTTTGCAAGCGTCCACGTGGACACAGCCTCGCGTGAAGCCGTCGTGGAGAAAGTCAGATACGCCGCCGAGAAGTGGGGATTCTTCCAGGTGATCAATCACGGTGTTCCTTTAAAGGTTCTTGAAGATATTCAAGATGGAGGTCGTAGGTTTCACGAGGACGATCCTGAGGTCAAGAAATCATACTTCTCTCGCGATTTCAGCAAGAACAAATTTGTTTACAACAGTAATTTCGATCTGTACAGTGCTTCTCCGTCTGTTAATTGGAGAGATGCTTTCTCTTGTTACATGGCTCCAGATCCTCCAGCACCGGAGGAGCTCCCGGTGACTTGCAGGTAACGGAAACCGAATTTTTATCTAGGTTTGGATAGCGAATTTATTTGTCTTTGTTTTGAAGGATTTTCAAAGAGGTTGAAGTTAGTCTGTTAATTGTTTATGGATTGGACACTCCTGGATGCGTCTAGCAAAAATTGACCATTGACTCAGACTAATGACTAGTAGTTAATTATCATCAGTCTATTGAAAAGTCTACAGACTTTGTTTTAGTTAACTAGAGTAATTGATTTCTAATGTAACATCATTGAGTGGCTCAGGGATGCTATGATCGAATACTCAAAGCATGTGATGAGTTTAGGTGGTTTGCTCTTTGAGCTTCTCTCAGAAGCACTCGGTTTGAAATCTGACTTCCTTAAGAGCATGGATTGCTTGAAGACAACGCTTATGATCTGCAATTATTACCCACCTTGTCCACAACCTGACCCAACTTTAGGAATAAGTAAACACTCAGACAACTCTTTCCTCACGGTTCTTCTTCAAGACAACACCGGTGGTCTTCAAATTCTTCATCAAGACTCTTGGGTTGATGTCCATCCTCTTCCTGGAGCTCTCGTCATCAACATCGGAGATTTCTTGCAGGTAAAGTAAAAAAAATTGAAGAACAAAAACGGATACTGTAAAATGAAATGTCTTTTCGTTTATATATAAATATAAATATAAATATAATGATGGGTTTGATTTTGCAGTTGATAACAAACGATAAGTTTGTAAGCGTGGAGCATAGAGCTCTTGCGAATAGAGAAAGAACAAGGATTTCAATAGCGAACTTTTTCAGCTCAAGTGCACTTCCCAATTCCACAGTTTATGGACCAATAAAAGAGCTTTTGTCTGAAGAAAACCCTCCAAAATACAGAGACATAACCCTAACAGAATACACCATGGGATATTTTGAGAAAGGTCTCGGTGGAACATCGCATCTGTCGAATTTTAGGATATGAATCAAGAAGATCAGCTACTCTATCTGTTCTTGGCTATGCAATAATTAAACCAGTGTATGTATCAAAAAAGAATAATGTGTTTATGTGTATGTGTGTTGAGCTTCTCTGTATTTGGATACTTCTACTTCTTCTACTTTTTTTTTGTTTTTGATTTAATTCTACTTAACTTTCTTAACAATTAACTTCTACTTCTACTTTGCATTAATTTCATCTAAATATTCAAAACTTTTTCCCTTCAGTTCATGTTTCAAACAAAAATTGATGTACTTTTTCATCCACATCAAGAGACAAGAGTATACCACACCAGTTGTATACTTGCATATTTATATATATATATTTGTCGACTGCTACTTTCATACTATCTCACAGGCCATGGGCCACACCCAAATCACATTATATACGTGGATAATTGTTTCAATAATTTCGAAGAAGTAACGAGTCTCGATAGCTAAATGTATAGTGCAATGCAGAATTTTTTTTTTTTTTTTTTTTTTTTTTTTTTTTTTTTTTTTTTTTTTTTTAACATGTTTTAGTTTTAGTGTTAGTTTAAGAGTTGTATGTTTTTTTTTTATGTTTTTTTCTGTTAAAATTGTTAAGTATATTGTTAATTTGAATCTGAATTTTTGTATTAAGTGATTCAAATTTTGCATTATTGACTATTGATTATACTGTCTTTATTTATTAATAATTAAAAAAAAATACAATAATCAAACATATGTCTAAACAATATAAATATTACATCATAGTTATGTTATAACTGTTATCCCTAATATACTAAAAGAAAAACATTTTTAAAAATTAACATTTCTCTCATGTGGTATTAACAACTTTGCCATGCTGAGGTGTCATCACCAGGTTCATTTTCAAGACAAATCTAAAAAAATAATAACAATTTAAATGTAGTCATTTGATTTGTTATTTTATTATACTATAGTCATTTGATTTTTATATTTTTCACTCAATTTTATCATATGTAATTTAGGACTATGATTAATATTTTTTTTGTTTTTAACCTTTTAAAAAAATATTTAAAATATTTAATTTTCACACTGTAAAACGAAGATAATAACCAAACCATCAAATTAATATGTCGCATAAGATTTCAGGTTATAGAAATAGACATCTTTAAGTTAAAAAACATTAGAGTAAAATATCACCCCGTGCAGGGCGTGTGTCCAACCCTAATACCAACTAATCCAGAATCTGAATAGCTCCAAACTTTTATATACTCTTGAATAAAATATGTTTGTGGTTCCAGTTTAATAAAAAATGAAAAAAATACATTTATGGATAGATTTCAAAATCATGTAATGACATTATGTAGAACCCTAAACAAAGAAGTGTGTTGTGTTGTCGCAGATCATATTTGCAATATTTACAAATTGATTTTTAAAATTTTTTCTATATCATCATCTAAGATTAGATTCTTTTCTAAATTTTAGATTTGGAATATCGATAGATATAAGAAAAACATGTATAAGTTTTTAGAACACCAAAAATCTACTTAGAATTTATATTAGGAAAATTTCTTAATTTAAGATAATAGTTTAAATTATATAAATTATAAATAATTATCTTTTATTGAGTATCAAAGTTCCTTTGATTTGGTATTATCGCTAGTTTTTTAAATTTTTTTACGTTTTTGCAGATTCTAATTGATAATGCATAAAACAGAAATCTTTGATTATAGTATTATCTACTCTAGTTTTAGTATTATCATCTATAATTGAAATATATATTGTTAGAGTTTTGGAGGGTGGTACATGAACCGCGAAATTAAAAGAATCCATTGTTGGTTTAAGTGAACCAAATATTGGTTTGATTTAAATGATATTTTAGATTATTAAATTAACTTTCACAATAGCTGTTTCTGTTGGTTTTTTTGTAAAAAAAAAATGTACTTCTCAATTTATAATAAAGAGATATACAGTAGTGTTTCTCAATTTATAATAAAGAGATATACAGTAGTGTTTTATTGATTAAAGATATATTGATATATGTATATAGCTGTCTTTATTGATTAAAGATATATTGATATATTTATATAGCTGTCATTAAAGATATATTGATGTATGTATATAGCTGTTCGGATTCGTCATGCCTTCCATCACCAAGTAATTATTTGAATACTTTTGTGCTGATAATCAAAGGACGGCACGGGATAAAATATAATAACCTTTTTTTTCTTTTTCAATTTCTTACGCAAGATGTGTTGGTTTTGTGGACATAACCCTCCGACGCTAGGTACCATAAAATCCAATATCAGAACTTGGATGATTGGTAACTTTTTTTTTTTTTTTTTTTTTGTCATCAGGATGATTTGGAGCTAAATGTGTTGAAGTTTTTGTATTTTTTAAATTAATAAACAGCACACACCATGTGATTGCCTATGATCACAGATATTAATCATAACAAATCAAATTATACAAGCCATCGGTCAAAAAAAAAAAATCAAATTATACGAGAGGACTGTAAAGTGTAAACCGATTTCTCTCTCGTTAGAGACTAAATATTTAATATTTTGTATCAAAGTTAGATAATTAACTGAAATATAAGAGACTGTAAATTATAGTAGCTGTTTAATTGTCTTAGCCTGAAGGTTTATAGATCTTTAACGTACAATATATATATATGCTGATAGAAAAAGAATTACAACATATGCACTTTGCCTATTACATAGTCATGGGAATCGAAATGGAGATATCCAAGATTCTTGTAATAACGGCAAATTTATTATGAAAACAGGTTGATATATTCTCCCGGAATTTGAAATTTCTCTTTGGCCAAAAGTGAACATTCATTCGGCAAAGTTTTTTATTTCTGTCATTTTTCAAAAATATTTATCAATTTTTCTGTTTTCGTCTTTGGTGAAAAATGTTGGTAATGGTAATTGATATCATCAACAAACAGTCAAGTCTGAAAAATATAGATGTAATTAAGCTCTATATAACTAACCAGGTAAATATAAAAACTAATTAGTTATTTATTAATCATTTTAGTATTACTAATTTTTAATGTCAACGTTCTGATTCCAATAATTACACAATGATTGTATCCGTTACAGACCGTTTTACAAGGAACGACCTCTTTGGTCGCCGGTGATATTAGTTATTACAGTAACTTATTATTATGTACTTTTGGTAGTACAACTTCCGACTGACTTTTACCGTTGTACTAGTCACAGCAGATCTCCAACAATAAAGTCAACACTGTACTACAAAGACCAACATATATAAACACGTACAATCGTACATAAGCTTATGAAGTGAAAAAGGCACAACACAAACGACAATGGCTGTCTCTTCCAAAACCCTAAAGTCAACTCTCTTCTTGCTTTCTATTCTCTTCCTTTGTTTCTCCTTAATTCTAGCTCATGGCGGCTCAGACGACTATGACGAAGAGGAGGGGGCTGCGGAGGCCAACCAACCACCTCCGGCCACCGGAACAGTTGTAGTGGATCTCCGGTCGAAAAGCTTGGTGCTTGTGAAGATCTACTGTCTTATAATTGTCTTCTTTAGCACATTCTTGGCCGGGATTTCACCTTATTTTTTCCGGTGGAACGAGTCGTTTCTCCTCCTCGGAACTCAATTCTCCGGCGGTCTATTCCTAGCGACCGCTTTAATCCATTTCCTCAGCGACGCCAACAAGACTTTCCGAAGCTTAAAACACAAAGAGTATCCTTACGCTTTCATGCTAGCTGCCGGTGGATATTGCCTTACGATGCTAGCAGACGTGGCGGTTGCGTTTGTGGCGGTTGGGATTAGTAAAAATCACCGCGGAGCTGGCGCCGGAGAGTCGAGGTTGGATGATGATGAGGCAGTGAAAGAGGAAGGCCGTCGTGAGATTGGAAGTGGTGTGGATGCGAATCAAGCGATTGTACGGACCAGTGGTTTTGGAGATACAGCTTTGCTGATTCTTGCACTTTGCTTTCATTCCATCTTTGAGGGTATCGCCATTGGTGTCTCAGGTAATAAATAGTAAAAACCCTAATTACCTCTTTGTTGAATAACGAAGTAGAGATATGAAGGTTAATGGAGATGGATTGGCATATTTAAAATTGTTTTAGGCGAACCTAAGCTAATGTTCCATTCTTTGTAAGTGATTGCGGTAATGTCCTCATACTATTTAGGTTTTGGTCCATGGTTGAAAAAAAGTCTTAATCGACAGTACGTGTAAATCACTTTAGAATTTAGCAGTGTTAAAAAAAGCGGTAGGCGCTAAGCGGGCGGTGACCCTTAGCCTAGTGCCTAGAACGCCTAATCGGGGCCTAGGCGATTTTGTAGGCGGTTTAGGCGTTTTTTAATATTAATAAAATATATAAATATTAAATATATATCATAAAATAATTTCAATAAAATGAGCCAACTATAAATAGAAAAGTTAAATTAAACATTTTTTAAAAAAATAAAATCCGCCTAACCCGCTTAAACCGCCTAGATCCGCCTAATAACCGCTTTAAACCGCCTAGATCCGCCTAATAACCGCTTTAAACCGCCTATATCCGACATCCGCTTAATCAGGGCGATTTACATGAAATCCAATCGGGTAAGCTCCGCCTAGCGCCTAGGCGCCGCCTAGGCGGCCGCCTAGCCCGCTTTTTTGAACACTGGAATTTAGTGGTTTTGGATTATATTGTTAGCCGAAACCTCGCATAGCTCAACTTATGCTAGAAAAATCTAGTTAGATATTAAAATTTACATGAGTGTTAAAAAATCTCCAAAACTAACATAAACTTGGACCGAAGTCATGATCCATTGTGTGTGAGTGTGAGATACAAATGTTAATGCTTAATAACGTTCTCTTATGAATATATTGGGCAGATAATAAAAGTGACGCTTGGAGAAACCTATGGACAATATCGATGCACAAGATCTTCGCGGCAGTAGCAATGGGAATTGCTCTTCTCAAGCTAATCCCTAAACGACCATTCTTCCTCACTGTAGTCTACTCCTTCGCCTTTGGGATTTCGAGTCCCATAGGCGTCGGGATTGGCATTGCCATCAACTCTACGAGCCAAGGAGCCGTCAGTGACTGGATTTATGCGATCACGATGAGCCTCGCGTGTGGAGTCTTTGTCTACGTTGCGGTCAACCACCTTATCTCAAAAGGGTATAAGCCTCGTGAGGAGTGTTACTTCGACAAGCCAATCTACAAGTGTCTTGCTGTCTTTCTTGGCGTTGCGTTGTTCTCTATTGTTATGATTTGGGATTGATTTTGTTGACACTTTATAGTTTCATTCATTATAATTGTTTTTTACATTTCTATGTCTTTAAGTTCTTCTTTAATACTTAACTACTCAATGTAAATCGTCGGAAAAAAAATATAAATGTAAACAGTCAACATATGTGATGAACTGATGATAACGAGCTACATATATAGGCCAGTGGAAATCGAAATCCTCTGCTATATATATATGCGTCACATCGACGTTAGATAATTATCCCATGCGCTTTCATATTAAGGGTCCATTACAGATTAAATTCAGCCTATGTGAAGCCCAACAATGTGACGATTCAAACCAATATTGCTTGCACGGATGTTTAGTGGGAAGGGATCGTACTATTATTTATCTTATTTGTGATATGGACCGACATATATAATTGCGAACGGTGGAGCTGAAAACACTGGTACAGTTTTGTTTATGTCTTTTAAATTCCCAATGTTTCACAGGGAATCTCTCTCACTTCAATACAACAATACAAATACAACCATTTTGAATTTGAAGAAACTAATTAGAAAAATACTATTCTAGTTTGTGAAATATAGTCTCATCATACTAATCTTTGGAATTTGTATTACGATTACATCATGAGTCGGTACAAATGTGATTCAATAAAAGACCCTTGTTTTCTTTTGTTAAAATATATATAAAAGACTCTTGATACAAATGCTTACTGTTTCTCTTTCTTTCTCTTTTTCTGAAGTACGACAGTGTAATTTTAAACAGAATATTTTGTAAAGTGAAAACAAAATACGTTTAAAACAAAATGGATGGCTTAGATCATTACTAAGAAATAAAAACAAAAGGACTAATGGATCGGTGGAAAAAAAATGAAAAGAAAAATGGAGTAAACTCTGTGATCAATTAACCTAATCGTCTTTCTTCACAACTATACTGTATCTCAGGCGTGTTTGTGCCAACAAACGAGCATGGAAACGCAGCGTTTCATGATGTAAAACCGAGACTTGTGCTCCTTAGCCATGTTACGACATTTTCGGGTCACCGAAGCTCCTTTCTGAGACAAGCTCCGAGAGATGGAACACTTGGAAGCAGAAGTTGTAGAAGATGTATCAGTACTTGAGCACTTCGTGGAACCGCTTCTAGACAGAACTAAAGATTTCGAAGGAGTGGGCTTCGCAGAGAAACTCCGTCTAAAGATGGGTTCCGATGCAGAATACGAAGTGGGTTTTGTTGAGAAACTTCGTGTGAAAATGGGTTTTGAAGAAGAAGAAGAAGTAGATTTTGTTGAGAAGCTTCGTGTGAAAACTGGGTTTGAAGAGAAATGAGTCGTTTCGAAGATGGAATCTTTCTTGGAAACTCTCCACAACTTTTCATCATCCATGAATCAAGAGTAGATTTTCTCAGCTCTTTTGATCCAACTTTGTATATAAAATGTAGAACATCAATGTAGAATACGTGTGTGTGTTTGTGTTTGCTTGATGTTTTGAATTGAAGACGGAGGTAGGAAGTAATAGAGTGTGGAATGAAATAGGTCAAAGCTTTTAAGACACATCTTATACTAATCTTTACATATGTCGGCTTTAAATAATAATAAAGTTTTGAATGACATAGGCCAAATTTAAACTACAAAAAGCTAAGTGTCTTTTTTTTTTTTTTCTAACAATTTACATTTTACATACTATCGGATATTAATTTGAGCGTGAAACAACAATAACATTATAACAAAATCATTAGATTACACGTCTTTTTTTTTTTTTTTTTGGCAACCATTAGATTACATATGTCTTGTTGCAGATTATCGATAAATAGTGTGGGTACTACTCAGACATTATATGTTCATTTCCCACAATTAACATTGAATAAGAGAGATTATGGTTTATCGGGTTAGATCTTCATTTTAAAAAAATCAAACAGACAGGCTTATTTAAGTATTTTTTTATCTACGTCACTACTTGCTTTTTCTCTTTGTCGTCGTTAAAAACTTATTCAAAAGCTTACAAATGTCGGATAAAATAATTTTTTAGGCGTTGGGACCATAAGGGTACGATTTAGCCAAAGAAAACTCATCATGAAAATGTTATATAGAAATTTATAACATCAAGTGAAATTTGAATTTATTTTCACATTCTTTTATTGCACGATTGACCCATCAAATTATGAAAACTTTGAATATTTAATAATAATTATTTTTTTCAAACAAACTTTGAATACTATTTATTACTTCCATTTCTTCTCTATGCAAGATTCTCCCCCTATGCAAGATTTTTTTTTAACAAGGAAAATGTGCCTCGAGATTCATATGATCCATGTGGAAAAACTGTTTTATTTTTTTTTATCGGGTCAAAGAAACTATATAAACACACAATAAACCAAACACAATGAATTGACCAAAGAACACTTATGGACCATTCTCACATGTGACCATGTGATTTCATAACCAGAAGAGACTTCTCACTTCTCAATTCCACTGTTCACATTCATCTAAGCAACTTATCAACGTCTATTTATTAAAATACGATTGTCGCAATTGTCTGGGATATTAAAACATACATGTGGGATCCTTTCAAAGCTCTACATGTGAATGGTTTTGCCAATAACAAAAGCAAGAAAGAAACAAGTCAAACAACATAAACTTAAGGATATTTCACAGCATGTGCATGATCAAGAAACTGTCAAGCGTCATAAACAATAAGAGATACTCTTTACCTTCTGTTTTTGAGTCCTTGTAAGATCTCCGAGACATAAAAAGAAGTAGCCATGTATTTGCTGATGCAGCATCATCAAGATTCCCATTCGAAAGGAACCCTTTTCTTCACCTCGAGAGGCGAAAACAAAGGAAACCACATCTTTTGTGAATCTTAATGATGCTGCATCTGCAAATACCGGCAGGTAACAACTATCAAAGGCTATAGATCTTTTGCCTTTTCATCAATAACTCAGCTAATTCAACCGCAGATGAAAGATTGTTATCGGCTCTAGAGTTGGGAACTTTCATTGTCTCTTAACCAACAAATGAACAAGGAAAAAGGAAAGCAAGAGGATTCAGAAAGAAAATCAATAAGCAAGATGATTTTGGTGAGAATGGATTGAGAGAGATAGGTACTTGAATATATAGACGAATATGAAGAAAGCTAGTTGGTCGATGTAAAATCACTTGGAAAGAGACATAACTAACATCAGGAGAAAACATATCTGTAATTGACTAAAGAATAGAGAGAGAGAGAGAGAGAGATCACATCGATATAACAGAAGCCCACTTGACTGTACAAGTGTCAGGAACAGAGGCCAAAGCTAGAGATGTTACCATATGAAATATCTGAAAATCTCAAGTGTCTTTATACACAAACCTCAAAACCTTTTGTTCTCCAAAGTACCATGAAGAAGCCATTAAAGAAACAATTCCAGGTGGAGACAGTTAATGGGTTGCAAATGCGAAGGACGATAAAATAAAGGTTTATCAGGATGGAAGAATTTTATTAAACTAATCATAATTGATTAGTATCAAACAAGTGGGATTAGGAAGATAATTAGAATAAAAATGCTACTTTATCAAACAAATCATGGTTAAGATTGTTCCCTGTGCGGTTCCTTACGTGTAAAGGAGAAAACACTCAGAAAGCAAGCAGCTTTAGTTTTTAACTGGAGGTGTTCATATACTTTTAAGTCAGGGAATCAGCCAAGATCAGGAGATTTAGAAAAATTAGGGTCACATGTACCCAATTGAATGGATCAAGAAAAAAAGAAGAAAAAAAATGGATGCAGCAAATCAGGGTTGAATATGCAACAGCACAAATGGATCGTCATCAAAGGACAGAAGATAAGGCACTAATACTATAAAGCATGTGTTAGAAAATAACTTAACACTCATAAGCTACAGCTACAAGCAATCAAGATGATGTGAATGGTAGTTTGGTTTTCTTAAGAGCCAATCAACTTTCAGCTTCGTGCTAACACAAAGTGTTAAACTTTAAACTAATATTACTAGTTAAAACTTAAAACTAATGAGAAATATCTTGATCTGGAGATCAAGGGAACCCCACGTATAGCATAAAAACATATCCTTTTTTCACAAGCCTAACATTCCAAATAAAAATGGAAAAATCCAACTCACCTTCATTCATACATTTTTGACTGATAGGTACCAGATAATTAGACACAAGTCACACAACACAGGGTTCCTCTAATAGCACTAGTACACAAATGGAATGAACTTGTGCCTAACCTTATCAGCATAATCCGGATAGCTTTGCCCAAAACTCTCCACCATTAATTCTTCCTCCAGCTTGGCCTTCTTGTTGTAGTAAACCAAACAAACCGCTACAAGAAACAACAGGCTCAAAGGCGCACGCAGAGCGGTGCAGTATGCAGCGAAAAGAAGCATCGTAGAAGCATATATCGGATGTCTGACCCATCTATAAGGACCAAATTGCACAATAGCCGTTGGAACAACAACCTTCTCGGAATATCTAGCAAGATATAGCGTTGAATCGTAATGCATAAGCATTGTAACCACAATCAAAATCCATATCCCTACATTGGCCCAACCGCCTGGTAAACGGTGAAGCTCAGGCCCTTCGAACGCCGCAAGCCAGTGTCCAACCATGATGCCAACACCGAACAAAACCCGAGACCATAAAGGCGTGTTCACATCCCATTTGGGGTCATGCGTGCGAGCGTAGTGATCTCCATAGAGGCGTTTCCTCACGCTTACGTTGAAGAAAAAGAAGTAATGATAAGCCAAGAAGAACACAAAAGGCCAGCCTTCAAGATAACCATTGAAATAAGCAGGAGGCACAAGTGTAAGCCATGTGAAGACTGAAGTTACAACACCAAGCTGCTCAAAGGCATTGGCTTCGCCGAGCCAATGCTTACGGAGACAGTAAATTCCGTAACCCGCGAGACCCAAAGCGATAAGCCAAGGCCAGAACAGCCATGTCCAGCTGAAATACATCCAGAAGAATGGGTTCAAGACCAAATTCACAATCTTTTTTGCAGCCACAGTCAAAATCGATAGCACGAGAGTTAATTTCACAACATCCACGGGCTTCACTTTCAACTGACGAACTTTCTCCACCAGTGAACCAAGCGAGAGAAACCGGAATTGGCTAAGGAAAGGATTCTCGGAATCGGAAACAGCCGAGCTAGAAATTGAGCATTTGGGTGGAACCCACGACCCTTTTCTCACTGGGAACGGAGCACATCTCCAGCTAGGTGATCTCCCAGTCGCTTCAAAGCTGCGTAGTAACGGAGTGTTTCTGGAATCAGCACGAAGCGAATGGCACTTAAGGTGTTTGTTCAAATGCCTGAACGAAAACTTTCGGTTGCCATCCATCGTCGTCGCTCGAGGAACAACATTCGAGCAGAGAAGCACAGCTTCCATGGCGGATAGAGTTTGAAAAACGGATACGAAGACAAGATTAGGAAAAATCTTCCAGCTTCATATTTGTTTCGAGTCGAAACCGGAAAAAACAGATAAACAACATCACACAGAGAGAAGTGAACTTCTTTTACATTCTGTGTTCGATAATTAACGATGGGCCTATGGGCTATAGTAAGTGGGCCAGTTATGTTAAATATTTTAAGGTCTTTGAAAAAAGTAATGGGCTTTGACAAATCATGTAGGGGCAAACTGTAAAATTCTCTATTAATTGCAGTGTTCTAAAAGGCGGTCTAGGCGGCCGCCTAGGCAGTGCCTAGGCGCTAGGCGGTCATAAACTGTAGCGATTACCTTCTTGGCGCCTAGGCATTTATAAACCATGATTTGATCTAAACTTTTATTTATAGTTTAACAAAATTCATTTTTTTTATGGATATTTTATCTATTATGAAAATATTATACTTTTTACAGTTTAGTTTTAGTACTTTTTTAATTTTTTAGTGTATTTTGAACTTAATATATTTAAAATATGTATAATATATAAGTTTATTTAGTAAATTTTAAAAACGTCTAAAATTCGCCTAGGCTCCGATTAGGCGTTCTAGGCGCTAGGCACTGACCCACCGCCCGCTTAGCGCCTAGCGCTTTCTTGAACACTGATTAATTGTGGTTGACAACTTATTTTAATAATTTTATCATTTTTTATAATACTATAGTTTACAACAAATGAAAAAAACAATGAGGTAAAGAATAAATCTAGTTTTTTTTTTTTTTTTTTTTTTTTTTTTTTTTAACAATTGCGCCTTTATTTGTTTGAGGTCTAAAAAGAATGTAAATTCAACTCTTTCACTGTTGATTATGTCTTCATTCCTTTGTCTAACGATGGAAGCAACAATCCAATAACAAACTTTTGAGCATTTCTCGATTCAAAAGGTCATGCTTCTTCCTAATTTCCGCGAAAATCTGCCCTCGCTCGTAGAATCTTCTGTCCCATGTACCTGCGCATTGGTTCCAACAATTTCTTTAGTAAATCTTTAACATGTGATGATAAATCATTTGATCATTTGGTTTTCGCGGTTACCTTCCGAGCATCATAACCGTAGCTTGAGGATTAGTTCCGGGAGACTTGAGAAACGTGGATCCATCTATAACCCTCAAAGCATCAATACCTTTAACTTTGTAATTCTTGTCAACCACTTTTCCAACTTGACAACCTCCATGGTAATGATACATAGTCATCACGGTGTCGATGCAATACTGCTTCAAGTCGAACGTTGAGGACACGTGCCTGGGCCTCAGATTACCGGGAAGGCTCAGCATGAGGTTAAGCAGCTCACGTGCGGTCACACCTGGGGGCTTGTACTTAGAGAAGGCCTTGGAGTTTATCACATTAATAACAATGTTAAGTCCTTCAACACACTTGTTCAGATCCTCTGGTTCTTGATAGTAGTTGAACGTCACAGATGGGATATCGTCGGGATTCGTGTTCCTGAGCTCCATGTGACCTCTTGAGGCCGGTCCCGCGACTTTTTGGACAATCCCATTCGTACTTATCTTCACTTTAAATCCAAGATCCATGGATTTTAGAAAGTTTATAATGGATTGGGTGATGATTTTCCTAGATGTGGTACGGCTTGTCTGCATATATAATGCGTCATAGTTGAATAACATATAGTATCGTAAGAACATAAAATATAATAACGTATAAATGTATTTATGTTTGATTATTATACCTCGTTGAAAAGATTCAAAACACCATCGAAAAACGTACGGGTCAAATCATAAGAGAGAGTCACGCCACTTCCTCCTTCTATGTAATTACCAAACTTTGTGATCCCAACAGATTGTACGAGGGACATTTCAACGGGCTCAAGAGAAGGAACAAAGACAGGATTCATGGGATTATCGCCCATGCCTTGCCCAACCATTGGGTGGTCTAAGACTATTGGTTTAACCCCGTGAGCCGCAAGATGAGCCATAGGACCAACGCCGCTCAGCATTAAGAGATGGGGGCTACCCATGGCTCCAGCTGACAAGATTACTTCATTCATTGGGTTATCCGCTAGGTTTACCTTGTGGAGCACTCCATTCGCATCTTGATATATCACTTTGTACGCTTTTGGTCTCTGGCTACCTGTTTTTGTTTTTTTGTTTTTAAATGGAAATTAAATTATATTCTAATTCAATTTAAAATATAAAAAATTGTATAAAATGGAGGAAAACAGTCGTAAATAAAACAAGCTAACAAAAACTTTAATATGAAAATTTTGAAACTAGTTATACATAATCAAACAGAGTCATTGAATGGGGTTGTCGACCGGTCGTTGGACAATAAGTCAATGGCCCACAGACCCAAGCAATTGGATTCCATTTTTGCAAGGTTGATCCATATATAAAATATGATATACACAATATTATTGCCAAAACATCAGATTGCAAATTTTATATATTTCTGTTTTCAAAATATATCAAAGTTTTTCGTTAAAAAAAAAGTAATAATATGAAACGATCTTAAAATTTTCATACAAATGATTTCGAACACTTTCCTAAATGCCTTTTTAATAACTTTGTAGTCTTTTTACAAAAAAATAATAAGATTTCATATACGTTAAAAAGTCAAAACACTAAAAATGGTATTTTTTTAAGAATGCTCTTGAGAAAGTTTGACCTGTTGTGGTGAAGAGGATCTTATGGACAGAAGCATGCAAGTAAACAACAATGTTGTCCGGATTCGCATACTCTAACAGATTTGCGGCCGAGTGCCTATGACCGGCGTCGTCAAAGATCGTACCGCCGATCTTCGTCCCGTAAGTATGATCGTACGTAAAACCGTTGTACGGATTCACACCACCACTCTCCAGAAGCCCGTCTATAAACGCCAATTGCCATCCCATCACATGTGGCTCGAACACAAGTTTCCTCTCGACCCACTCGTAAGCAGCTTTCACTTCCTCGATCTCCAACTCAGCTTCCTCCACGTAATCATTACTCGCACGTGTGTAGAATCCGGCGTTTAGCACCGTGCCTCCACCGAGTACGCGTGGAAGTGTGTTGTAAACGCCGTCTTCGGAGATGAAAAGCTGCGACCATGAGTTCGGTGTGATGTTAAAGACTGTGTTGCCGAAGTTGCCGATGTCCGTGGCCGTTGGATCGTCATATGGAGAGCCGCCGCGTTCGAGGACCAAAACGCTGGCGTTTTGAGAGAGCGTTGCGGCTAATGCACAACCTGAGGTTCCTCCTCCGATGATTATGTAGTCGAAGCTAGCATAAGTTGGTGCTAATGTTGCATCTTTCATAAATGTATAATGCCCAGCTTCACAAAAAAAAAATTATTAAATTTACAAATATGGAAGTCGACATATCATCACACATTTAATGGTACCGTTATCAGAATAGCACGAGCCATGGAAGAGGATAGTTGCGACGAGAATAATACGGAATATTCGGAAAATATGAAAGCCCATTCCAGTGTAAGATTGTATTTGCTTTGTTGTTTTATTTTTGGAAGGAAAAGAAAAGACTTGGTTTCATGCATTTTATACAAGAAGACGAAGTATGATTCACGTGCTCAGCAGATCTGCGTAGTTTCAATTTTAATAGGATTTTGTTGTATATTACTATTTGATATAGGATTTTATAGGTTCTGTTGCTATCGTTCACTTCACGTTGACGGGCGATTGTATTTGAAATTTTGAATGCGTTTCATTATTGCTAATAAAATAGTGAAAAAATAATCTTCATAGTCAATGTGATTCTATTAGTTCGGTTAGTTGTTGAAGAGCAATAGCTGGCCATGTTTAATTGCGAACTTATGAATCTATTTACTCCCTCCATTATATAATTTTTTAAAAAAGAATTACGATAAATATAATATAGTTTGATGTCGTGTCACTATTTGTCCAATATATGAGTTTCTATAAAGCTACTTCATAATTAAGATCACCTCAAATGGGTCTGATCATATTTTCAGTAGGCTTTATATAAAGTTGGATTTCATCTGCGAGATCCAATACCAATTATATAGTTACTATTTCATTTTTTAAGTGAATTTTAAGGAGATTTTGTTTTTCCTTCAAATTAAGAGATTTTTTTTTTTTAATTCTATACAAAATTAACTGATTTATTACTATTTTCCTGTTTAAACTCTGCATATTATTTCTTTAATTTGGTTGGAAATTGATAATTATTTATGTTTTTATAGGGCATATATGTCTGGCTGTGCTGGACTAACCAGAGTCTTTAGTGGTTCCTCTTAAACAGATGCAAGGTACCAGCTTTACCCAACAATGTAACTTCACACCATATGAAGAAGAAACAATATTTTCTTCCATTCCTCCAAAAAAAAAAACGAGTTAAGAAGATAACTATTAATGCAACAAATGAACAAAACAATCTAGTTAAGAAGATAACTATCTCGCACTTATTGTTTGAGGTCTAAAAAGAATACAAATCCAACTTTTTCCATTAGCAATTCACTATTGATTATGTCTTCACGAGTTTCCTTTCATTGGACGATGCAAACAACAATCAAATAACAAAAGTTCTGAGCATATCTTCATTTGAGATGTCATTCTTCTTCTTAAGTTCCACGAAAAGCCGCCCTATCTTGAAGAATCTTCTGTCCCATGTACCTACACATAGGACACCAACAATATCTCTAGTAAATCTTTAACATGTTATAAACCATTTGATCATTCGGTTTTTTCGGTTACCTTCCAAGCATCATAACAGTAGCTTGAGGATTAGTTCCAGGAGACTTGAGAAACGTGGATCCATCAATAATCCTCAAAGAATCAATACCTAAAACTTTGTAATTCTTGTCAACCACCCTTCCAACTTGACAACCGGCCTCCATGGTAATGATAAATAGTCATCACTGTGTCAATGCAATACTGCTTCAAGTTGAACGTTGAGGTCACGTGCCTCGGCCTCAGATTAGTTGGTAAACCCAGCATGAGATTAAGCAAATCACGTCCGGTCACACCTGGGAATTTGTATTTGGCGAAGGCCTTGGAGTTTATCACTTTAATAACGGTTTCAAGTCCTTCAACACACTTGTCCAAATCTTCTGGTTCTTGATAATAGTTGAATGTCACAGAAGGGTTAACGTTTGGGTTCGCATTTCGGAGCTCCATGTGACCTCTTGAGGCCGGTTCTCCTACTTTTTGGGTGATCCCACCCAAATTTATCGTCGCGTTGAATCCAAGATCCATAGACTTTATAAACTTTTCGATGGACTGGGTCAGAATTTTTCTAGAAGTAGTACGGCTTGTCTGCATAACAGATAGTATCATAGAAAATAAGTTGCTATAATAACATATAAATGGATTTATGTTTAATTATTATACCTCCTTGAAAAGATTCAAAACACCATCGAAAAACGCACGAGTCAAATCAATTGAGAGACTTAAGCCACTTAGACCTTCAATGTAACCATCAAACTTTGTGATCCCAACAACTTGTACGAGGGACACTTCAACGGGCTCAGGAGAAAGAACAAAGACGGGGTTCATGGGATTGTCGGCCAGCCCTTGCCCAACCATTGGGTGATCTAAGACCACCGGTTTAACCCCGTGAGCCTCAAGATGAGCCTTAGGACCCACGCCGCTCAACATTAATAGTTGCGGGCTACCCATGGCTCCAGCTGATAAGATTACTTCATTCATTGGGTTATCTGCTAGTTCTACCTCGTGAAACATTCCATTCGCATCTTGAAATGTTATTCCGTACGCTTTTGATCTCCCGCTACCTGTTTTTCAAGTTAATGTCATTTTATAATTTTTGCCATAGATTTACTTTTAGAAAGAAAAAAAAATGGAACATAACAATTGTAAATCTATAAACTTTAAAAATATGAGAATGTTCCACATTTAAAAGATTTTTCAACGCTCGTATCGTATATAAGAAATATGAATAATCTCTCTATTTATAATCAATTGTTTTTTAGATGGAAGCTCATAATCCCATATGATATCAAAGCTTAATAAGTTCAAAGGGGGTGTAATCGATTAAACAAAAATAAGATTTGATCCGTGATAATTAGTCAAAAGAATTATGGATATTCTAACAAAAATAAGATTTGATCCGTGATACTTTTTTTGTTTTTTTTTTTTATAATTACATTGTGGTTACCACGACGTGTATGTTTTGATTGCAAAAGATTAATGTTAGAAAATCAAAACATTAAAAAAAAAGTTTAGAATGCTCGTTAGAAAGTTATGACTTATGAATGTGCATCTACCTGTGGTGGTGAAGAGGATCTTATGGACAGAAGCATGCAAGTAAACAACAATATTGTTCGGATTCGCATACTCTAACAGATTCGCCGCCGAATGTCTATGACCGGCACGGTCAAATATCGTACCGCCGATCTTCGTCCCGTAGATATGATTAAACGTGAAACCGTTGTAGGGATTCACTTGTGCCTCCAAAAGCCCATCCCTAAACGCCGATTGCCATCCCAATATATGTGGCTCGAACACAAGTTTCTCCTCAACCCACTCGTAAGCAGCTTCCACTTCCTCGCTCTCCCACTCAGCTTCCTCCACGTAGTCATCGCTCGCACGTGTGTAGAATCCGGCGTTTATCACCGAGCCTCCACCGAGGACACGTGGCCGTATGTTGTAAACGCCATCCTCGGATATGAAAAGCTGCGACCACGAGTTCGGTGTGTTGTCTGTTGCTGTGCTGGCAAAGTTTCCGACGTCAGTGGCCGCTGGGTTGTCATAGGGAGAGCCGCCGCGTTCGAGAACCAAAACGCTGGCGTTTTGCGAAAGCGTTGCGGCTAATGCACACCCTGAGGTTCCTCCTCCGATGATTATGTAGTCGAAACGAGCCAGCTTTGGTGCCAGCGTTGCATCGTTCATAAATGTATAGTGCCCAGCTTCACACATACACACAAAAATCAAAGTTTATGAATACCATCACACAATGAAATGATACATATATATAGGAATATAGTAGTGTACCTTTATCGGAATAACACGAGCCACATAAGATGAAAACTGCGACGAGAATATTACGGAATATATGAAAACCCATTATAGTGTAAGATGTTTTTGTTTGCTTTGTTGTTTATATTTGGAGTAAAAGAAAAGACTACTGGTTTCATGCGTTTTATACAATAAGACGAAGTATGAGCCTCGTCTTCAGATCATCGGCTTGGTTTTCAAGTTTTCTGCGTTCTGTGGTATATTATTGTTTTATAGAGTTTGATTAGTTCTCTTGCAATCATTCGTAAAAGTATATTTTATTAGGTCTAATATATTAACTTGGTTTAAAATTCACATAAGTTCAATATGATTTAAAAAAAAAAAAATACAGCATTATAAATTATTTATCTTTATACTACCATATAATTATATAACAAATTATAAAAGAAAAAAAACCAGAGTTTCAACTCTTATTCTACGATTAGAAATTCTACAGAGTAGCAAACACATTGACAAATAAATCTCACGGTAAACTTGGTGACTTTTGTTGAAATGTTTTTACCGTGAGATTGGTGTTTTTCTAATTCTTTTTATAAAAAACACCAGTTTCACGGGAAAAAAAAATCAACAAAAGTCAATATCTATACATCATTTATCTCCACATCCTCCCACATTTTTTTTGTTTTTTTACCAAAAACATCCTCCCACATTTCATATCTTTGCAAAGCTTTTTTGGGATAATGGGGTTGTAATTGGTTATATAACTATATGGTATTATATAGATAAATAAAATTTATAATTTTGGGATTTTTTCAAATAATAATATCTCGTTTTTATTTGACATATTATTTATTTGAAAAACGAAATCATAACATACTATTTTAACAGTCCAAAACTTACTCTCAACCTCAAATCTGTCATTTTTACCGCCATTGTTTCCAACGGTAGCATTATCGTCTTCAACCTCAAATCAGCTATCTACAACCATATAAAATTATGCTTTCTTCGTTTTCCTTCGTGTTGGGATCAATGAATGCATTTTCATCGGTAAATTTTAGGTAATTCATCAATTTTTTTTTTTAAAAGATCATAATTTAGGATACGGCCAGAGAATATAATTCTGTTGAATGATGATGAGAGAGAGATGTGCGTATGTAAACAGAGGATAGAAGTATTTTCATCGATCCCTTATTAAATATTTTAGAACATTTTATATTAAACATTGGGGTTAATTATTTCTTAAATATTTGGTCGATATTGCATTCTTTATCAAAAAACTTGGAGATCGAATCAAATCGATAAATTGATTTGTTTATTACACACGCTCTATGTTATGTCTAGCTCTTACATTTTTTTAGTATTTAGTAACTTATTCTTGAAAATTAGTTACAGCAAGTCAAGTTCATGTTCATAAGCATGTACTGGTGTTATCTTAAATACAGATTGCAATTAGCTGGACTTTCAATTATTTTTACTTACTGGCTTTACGTTACATAACAAAATAATGAGGAAAAACTTCATTATCAATGTAATTAGCTGTTTGACCAGCTGCAAGGAGCTTCATGGTTTTCAAAAATAGATTTAGCATCATATTATCACCACATTCAAATAGGCAGTAAGGATGTGAAGAAATGCCATTCGAGGCGTATACTAAGAGGTTTGTATTAATGCACTTTGGATTGACTAAACGTTTATAAAGTAACGTATTTCAAGAATACTTGGACTAGTTTGTAATAGTGTTCATGGATGAATTTTTATATCAAGTCAACTACAATAGCAACTTTGGTAATTGACGTGAAATTTATTGTTGTTCTACAAATTTTGATGGGCAAATCCCTTATAGGAAAAAAAGTGGATGTCGAGAAAAATAGAATGTTTTCCGATGAATTTATGATGTTAAAAAACCTAGTATAAACAATATTATAATTTGATCATTTACACTGTATAATGTTATCATTTATACTTTATAATAACGTTATAAATTAAATAATCGAAGCTTATGGGGTAGGGTCGATACCAACAGAAAATCGGTGTTATTTTGTTTTTTTAATTTGTGTAGCATTATTTGATAGCTGATTTTGATATATACAAAGCAAAACTAGAGTTAATTGTACTCAGTACTAAACGAATTAGTATATTTATATCACGCCTTTCATCATTAGCAAGATATATTTAACATGAGAAGATATTGGCTGTTTTTGTTTACACAAATGAAGATGCATAGTGGTATATCTTAGCATGCAAGCATCGTAAATAGCTAAGGAAACAAAAGGGAAAAAGAAAACACTTTCTTGACCACTAAAAACTACGCGTTCTAAAAAGAAAACTTGGGGAAACAATACAAAGCGAGCACTTTTCAGTCTTTTCTTGATAGTAATCATTATGCTCGGCTAATTTGCTTCTGCTTTTCTTTTTCTCTTATAGTTGCTGTAATTATTAGAGAAATTCATTCATCATTCACACCATATTTTAATTGTAGTACCACCGTAATTATCTCATATAATTATGTAAGTATGTAACACCACCACAATCAAAATTTAACCATAGCTCAACAAACTTTGTCGTTGCTTTGAGACGTTTTATACTATAAAAGAATGAATATAACACCAAATTATCTGCAAACAAAGAAAATGCACTCTAACCGTTTTATCAACCACATATGAGTACACTTGCACACCCTGTCTTATATTATTATTAGTGTTCTGATATCTAAAACTTGAACAATTCAGTATAAATTTTGGCATTTTCCAATGTATCTAACCTTTTCTCATTTGTAATATAGAAAAATATAGAAACATGATTTTACTCTATAATATGTTAAAAGACAAAAGAAACAAGCTTTTGTCTTAGGTGCGCCACTTTAGGAACTTTAGACTTTAGCATTATTTAACACAAGCTTGAGGCTCATGACACTTACAAAACAAAACAATCTTTTGCACCCAAAGAAAAAGAAATGCACCGACTATCTCTCGGAGATTCACCACCACCAAACTGTCTTCACGGCTGCTTCTCATCGTCACCATTTCACGGTGCTGCGGACTCAGAGCATCCTCCAGATTCAACCCCCACCGTCACTTCCGCCACTCTCCGCCGTAATTTCGCTCAAACCACCGCCTCCACCATTTTCCCGGACACTCATTTCGCCGACCCAAATTCTCTTCCTTCCCTCCAAGAATCTTTCTCCGATTTCATCCAAGCTTATCCCAATTACACCGACACTTACAAGATTGACCGCATCAGATCCGACCACTACTTTCACTTGGATTTATCACATCACACGTGTCTTGATTACATTGGGATTGGTTTATATTCATACTCACAGTTACTTAACTACGCCCCTTCCACTTACCAGATCTCCTCTTCCTTGTCTGAAAGTCCTTTCTTCAGTGTTTCTCCCAAGATCGGTAACCTCAAGGAGAAGCTTCTCAACGACGGAGGTCAAGAAACAGAGTTTGAGTACTCAATGAAAAGAAGAATCATGGCTTTTCTTAAAATCTCCGAGGAAGATTACTCGATGGTCTTCACCGCAAATAGAACTTCTGCTTTCAGGCTTGTCGCTGAGTCTTATCCATTTACCTCAAAACGAAAGCTTTTGACGGTTTACGACTACGAGAGCGAGGCGGTGGATGAAATTCACAGAGTCTCTGAGAAACGTGGAGCCAAAGTAGCTGCAGCTGAATTCTCATGGCCAAGACTGAGAATATGTTCGTCGAAGCTGAGGAAGATGGTCACTTCCGGGAAAAAGGGAAGCAACAAGAAGAAGAAAGGTATTTTTGTCTTTCCGCTTCATTCTAGGGTTACGGGATCTCGGTATCCATATCTATGGATGAGTGTGGCGCAAGAAAAGGGGTGGCATGTGATGATCGATGCTTGCGGTTTAGGGCCTAAAGATATGGACAGCTTCGGTCTTTCGATATATAATCCAGATTTCATGGTGTGCTCGTTCTACAAGGTGTTTGGAGAAAACCCTTCCGGATTCGGTTGCTTGTTCGTCAAGAAATCCACCATTTCGATTCTTGAATCTTCCTCTGGTTCAGGTATGGTTAACCTCGTACCAACCGACGATCCAGTTTCATTACACGCGTTGGAAATCAACCGGACACAAACAGAATCGGAAGAAACAGATAGCTTTAGTTGCGGAATCGAATGCAGAGGTTTAGATCATGTGGACTCACTTGGGTTGGTATCGACAGGGAACAGATCAAGATGTTTGATCAATTGGTTGGTAAGTGCTCTCTACAAACTCAAACATTCTACAAGTAGTCGTCTAGTAAAAATATACGGTCCAAAAGTTAATTTCAATCGAGGACCAGCGATTGCATTCAATTTGTTCGACCAAAAGGGAGAGAGAATCGAGCCTTTCGTTGTGCAGAAGCTAGCCGATTGCAGCAATGTCTCACTCGGACAAGGGCTCTTAAAGAAGATCTTGTTCGAAGAGGAGTACGCTGAGGTGAGAGACAGAGTTCTTGAGAAGAGAAAGAACGAACTTGGGATTTCTGTTCTCACTGCTGCGTTGGGTTTTCTTGCGAATTTCGAAGATGTTTATAAGCTTTGGATTTTCGTTGCTAGGTTTTTGGACTCAGAGTTTGTGGACAAGGAGAGTGTGAGATGTGGGGTTCATGTTTTTGAATACAAGAACCGTGAAGTAGTGTAGTTTGTGTAACCTACTTTTGGCTCGGTACCGTGAAGTAGTGTAGTTTGTGTAACCTACTTTTGGCTCGGTTTTGACCGGTTCGGTTTGGTTAATGAAATTCCATGTAAATTTTTTCTCGCTTTTTTCGCTAGAAACTCGTAGTCCTACAAATCAAATTATGTAAACGACGACAAAAGTAAAAGTAATAAGAGATTTTGGTTGGGTCTTTTTAAAATGCCACGCGGTTCGTCCATCAATGTTCTTAAACAGAAGGGGAAAAGTATTCTTCTTGGTCAAGAATATCTCACAAGTCTTTCTTATTTATTTAAGTCTTAGATCAAAATGAAAAACGTTTTTAACAAAAAAGAAAGAAAAAAAAAAATGAAAAGCATGACATGTTCAAGAGAACGATGTGTAATTATTGACGCGTAGACTTTATGCATATTAAATAATGAATACAATAACCTCATTTCATTAGTTTTTTGAATAGCAGATCGACGGGAATCATGAGAACAATATAATTATCGTAAATTTTGATTAGTTTACGATTACAATAATGGATACGATTAAACAAAGAAGATATACAGTACTCGTCGTCTATATTATTAATCAATAAAAAGGCCGGTCATGATTAGGACTTTGTTTTCACACACATTTTATTGTTTCCTATATAAACACACCTGCATTCTCTTCTTGTCTACATCAAATATTTTCTCTTCAATCGACCTTCTCTCACGCCTTTTATAATCTCTCTTCTTTTAATTTGAGGTAATATTGCTTCTTCTAAACCCACCGGATTGTTATGCATATATCTTGAAATGTTTTTTTCCTTTCTTTTGTTTTCATTTTAAAATTTGTTTTCGATTTTTTTAACCCACCACAATTTGCAGTTACCGGAGAAATGGAGTTTGTGAACAGCTCTACACCAAGATACGAATGTCTCCTCTTCGGTAAGAAATGATGTCCAGTATTTTTTTGTTCTAAGAAAAATTTGGTAGCAAATAATGAATTTTATTGATATATATATATCTCTATGTTTGTTTCCAATAGATTTGGATGATACACTTTATCCTTTGAGCTCTGGTTTATCAGAGGCATGCGCCAACAACATCATAGGTATGATATAGTTTTTTCTTAGGAGTTTTATTTTGATTAATATGTTTAATATTTCATATGGAGAAAAAAAAAATCCCTGAAAATCACCAAATTACCTACACTTATGCAGAATTCATGATTGAGAAGCTTGGAATAGATGAAGACGGAGTTGTTGAACTAAACCAAACTCTCTACAAAAAATATGGAACTTCAATGGCTGGTCTAAAGGTAATTTACCTTGATATATATGTTGGTCAAACCCGAAAATTTGATGATCACTGGATCGGAATCATATTATTCACTTGAGCACCATAAATAATTTATATGGTTAATCAAATTTTAATTAAGATGATGACTAATGCAGGCTGTAGGTTATGAATTCGACAATGATGTGTACCACAGCTTTGTTCATGGGAGATTACCCTATGAAAACCTTAAACCGGATCCGGTTCTGAGAAATCTCCTCCATAGCCTACCTTTTCGAAAATTGGTATTACATTCTTTATAAATTTTCCATAAATTTTAGTTTAAACAATATTTATATGTATTAGTAATAAAATATGGGAATCCTATTTTCTTTGTTAAGGTTTTCTCGAATGGAGATGAAGTCCACGTGAGGAAAGCTCTAAAAAGACTCGACATCGAAGATTGTTTTGAGAAAATAATAAGTTTCGAGACCTTGAACCCTAAGATCGACGATTCTTGCGACGCCGATTACCTTCCCGAGATTCCGGTTGTCTGTAAACCAACTGAGATTGCTTTCGAGAAAGCCTTCGAAATTGCACAGCTCAATCCTCACACTACCGTAAACTTCAAGAACTTAATAACTAAATCTAAATAGACGTTTTCTGTTTAGATTTTCTTAATTAATCCAGAGTTTATCTTATAGTTAATAATGTTAGCATGTTTCTTTTGCAGTTGTTCTTCGACGACAGTGTCCGGAACATCCAAACCGGAAAAGCCGTGGGTCTCCATACAGTCCTGGTAAGAACCGGTTCACATCTTACACCAAACCAACTAAAACCGATTTCTATTATCTATATATGTGTGTTAAATCAGACGTGTGTATGGGATAAACTTTTGTAAAAGTTAATACTAATTCAAATAAATATAGGTTGGTAAATCAGAAAAAGTGGAAGGAAGCGATTACGCGTTAAAAAGCATTCACAACATGAAAGAAGCATTTCCGGAGCTATGGTCGGAATCCAACAACAACAAGGAATCTGAAAGGATTGCCTACACCACACAGATCTCGATTGAAACTTCTGTTGAAGCTTAGTTAATTTAACTAATGTTTATTACTATAAAATAATAAATATACACCGTTTTATTGTTGATGCAACGGTTGATATTTATATGGTCTATGTATTTGTGATTTTTAAGTGTATTTTTTTCATACATATATATGGTATGCATGCTCTTTTTGTACATATTAAATAATTATGTTATATATACAGATATTCTATTTTATATCCACATAACTTTCATGAAGAATAAAAATGTAATTTTTGCCAGTAAGACGAACAAAAAACGAATAACTTAATTGATTATATTCGATTTTGAATAAGAAATTTTCCATGTTGCCGATTGCTGAAAATAGCAGTAGACCGGACTGGTACACCACCATCTTTTAAAGTAAACCCGAATAAATTAATGCGCACGATAAAAAGCGTTTGGTCGGCACATAAATTACGCGTGCCGTCCGATTATTCGCTGTGCAAGTAAAAGAAAAAGCGTAATTACCACGTGGAGAAATCTTGGATGTCGACGTGAGTGATTGCTTTCTTCTCCAGATTTAACGACAACCAATGGATTGAGAGTCATGAGACCCCACATTTGAGACGTTTGGCTGACATTTCCTCTCCTATTTATAACTAAAAGTCTTTTCTCCTTCACACCTTTTTTCTCTCTCTCTCTAGAAGTTTCATTGTTGAGTTGAGAAAAGGTAATCACTCGCTTTCCTCCTTCTTCATTGATTATATTATTATTGGTTTCGATTTCTTCTCCTTTTCTGTACTGTTTCAATTCGGACATTCTGATTATTTTATTGGTGATTGAGATCTCTTTTCACTCTTATAGTCATGGTTACATTTAGCATTTATTTTTCCAGTTTTTATTTATCCGTCGATGATTTCGATTCGTGAGTGTTCCGTAATGTCATGATCTCTAGAGATATGTGTATGTTGTCGGTGATGGCTTAATGGGATTGAATTAGATTTATTTTTCTGTGGATCTGATTGAAACTTCTGTTGAGATTTAGTTCATTAGAATTTGTTTCAGGGTGTGATTTGGAATCAAAATGGCGTACGAGGAAAACTTCCAGCAAAAATACGAACCCAAGTACGACTGTCTTTTGTTTGGTAAGGAAACTGATTACTTTTGTTCGAATAGTATTTAACATCCAATGGCATTTGTTTATTGGGAATTGTTTTTTTGCTGATTAAAACAATTGTTTGTCGTGATTTAAAATAGACATAGATGATACTCTTTACCCTCAAAGTTCTGGTTTGGCTACGCTAGTGAAAAACAACATCCAAGGTAAAATTTCCGATCGCATTCACTTGTTGTTCTTCTCTGGAAAGGATTGGTTGTTGTTCATGTTATAGCTGAACTTGTCTTTGTTTTGGTTGTTGCCATTTAAGAGTATATGACTCAGAAACTTGGTGTTGAAGAAGATAAAGTCCAAGAGCTGTGCCTTTCGCTTTATAAAATCTATGGCACAACCATGGCTGGTCTCAAGGTTTCTTCTTTTTTTCAGTCTTGTTCATACACACATGCCCTTCGTTTTTTGACTTATGATTTTTCCAGGCTGTGGGTTATGACTTTGACTATGACGATTTCCATCGGTACTAAACTTGACTTGTCTTTCATATATGCTTATGTTTTCTTTAAATTATAAATATGTTTGGGACTTGACATTTCTCCTTTTGATCTTACAGTTTTGTTCATGGGAGATTGCCATATGATACACTGAAGCCTGACCCAATTTTGAGGAATATTATTCTTAGCTTGCCTATTCGTAAAGTTGTATGTGTTTCAACTCCTTGTTGCTAAACTTTTAAATTTGGTTTCCAATCAGTTTATTATTCTCTCTGATTGCCCACAGGTGTTCACGAATGCAGACAAGGCTCATGGAGCCAAGATTATTGCCAGGCTAGGCCTAGAGGACTGCTTTGAAAGAATCATATCTTTCGAGACTCTTAACCCCAACACCAAGACTAAATCTCCTGTTGATACTGCAACCACAGAGATCTTCGACATAAGCAGTTACATTGCAAATCCTGACCCAAGCATTGAACTCCCAAAGACTCCGGTTATATGCAAACCATCTGAAGGAGCATTCGAACAGGTTTTCAAGATGGCCAACATCAATCCTCGCAAGACAGTAAGAAGAAGAACACATGACAAATTTACTGCTTTTGTTTTTTCTACCTAAACCAATTCATCACTGAAGCTTAATAAATTGCTAATTCCTTGGGGTGTTTTCAGTTGTTCTTCGATGACAGCATCCGCAACATCCAAACCGGGAAACGTGTGGGTCTCCACACCGTATGGGTAAGTAAAAGAAGCAGAGAAACTCTTTAAGTGTCAAACAAAACTAAATCAAATCTCAAAGCTCTTTTATTGTATATTTAGGTTGGGACCTCACACAAAGTGGAAGGAGTAGATCTTGCATTGGAGCATATTCACAACATACGTGAAGCACTTCCTCAACTATGGGAAGCTGTTGATGACAAAGCCGAGGAGATCAGATCCAGGCAGAAGCACGCCATTGAAACCATTGCCTAAACAAAACATTCACTCACTTCTCGCAGCTGATATAAGCTCAGAAATGTGAGATGGAAATGGAATGAAACAAGAAGACTTTATTCAATAGACAATATATATAACAAAATGTGTTACAACTTACAACAACATTGTTTAGTCCCTTTTAACTTAAACCAGCCGCACGAGTGTCTCATGACATCTTTTTATCTTTGACTTGCTTTTCTTCTTCTTCGCCTTTTGTACGATAAAAGAGAATCTGACTCATGATGATTCCATTGGTGGAGACCGCAAGAAGAAGACCCAAAAGC
Organism: Erythrophleum ivorense; assembly: GCA_026724425.1. NCBI lineage: Eukaryota > Viridiplantae > Streptophyta > Magnoliopsida > Fabales > Fabaceae > Erythrophleum > Erythrophleum ivorense. Next base: position 5,432,605 of record JAIUCV010000071.1, on the reverse strand, counting down.
ATACTAAACGGAGCATTCACCTGAATGGTGGTGAAAATCCTCGCCATGCATCCACCAAAGTTCATCACACAAGTCAAGAAACTAAGCTGTCCGGTGCTTTTGTTTCTGAAATTCTTCCAAATCTGAGGGAGCCTCGCAGAGAGGAATATCAAATGCTTTGAAGTATAAAGAGCTTCGAAAAGCAGAGGATCGATCTTCCCAGTGAACAGAGTCGGTGCCAAAGCAAAGTAAAGAATCGCTCTGGCCCAAGTTGTTACAGAGAGAGGCCGAGAGAAGTAATAGATACAAGCCACCAAGATCAAAGCTTGGATCCAGAGAAAAGCAAGTTCACCAAAAGCTGAAAACGGGAGCTCTTTGTGGAGACAGTACGCGAGAGAGATGGTAATACCAACCACTTCTAGCTCAAACGCTGCAACGCTTAAGCCTTTCACGCTCTTACTGTCCACGATTTTCATAATCTACAAACAGACCCAATCGAAATTTACATTGAATTAGAGTGAGAATTACAATGATTGAATTGGATTGGTTTAATTAAAACCTGAGGAAGCTTGACGGTCATTGAAGCAGCGACGAGGAAGTAACCGAGCAGCTTTGAAATGAGAGGAAGAAGACAATCCTTCGCCGGAAACTCGCCGTTACTGAGAGACTCCGTCGCGCAGCGGATATCAATTCCTAGATAATCCATCGTTTTCAGTTTTCACCTACCAATGTCGAATTCAGTCAAAGATAAACGAGCGGACGTACGTTGCTGTGCTGTGACTTGTGTCAGCAGATTCGGGTTCGGGTTTAGATTATTTGTCCAACTCACAAATATGATAATAGTATTTTTCAAATTATTTTTATTTTGTAAATTCTTATCTTCAATTTTGTTAACCATCATATATTTCATCAATATAATATTTAATAATTTAATGCATTTTAATTTATTTTTATTTTTTTAGTTTAAGAATTTTTATGTCAAACTTTATTTTATATTTGAATTTAACAAAATATCAAAATATAATTTTGTATTTGTTTTATGTGTCCATGAACCTGTTAAGTTTTCAAAATATCTCAAAAATCGGTTTTTACGTTTTTCATTTATTCAATCAATAATTTTGAATGATTTGTCTCTATTATGTTATTTAAACATAAATTTTGTAAAATGATAATGAACCTGTGATTTTTAAAAAGGGAAAATAACATAAAAAAACATTCAAAGTGACAGACACTTACAGTTTAAACTTTGAGACTTTTTAACTAGTACTTTAAACCTTCAAACTGTAAATCTTAACATATATAACCTTCAATCTAACATTTGTGTTCATACTGATCTTTTTTTTACAATGTTTTAACTTTGATGACAAAAAAATATTCTCTGACAACAATACATTGGTCTTCGAACAAAATTTGTTTGATTTTATGCGATTAAAACCATCAAACTGAAAACTTAACACCTATAACAAGATGTATCATATAACATAGATAGTGATTAAAAGTGGAAAAAAAAATGATAAATAAGTTTGGTTTGTGTCTTAGAACCAATGTACTTGTCGGAGAGTACTATTATGTTATCAAAGTTCAATATATCATCAAAAAAAATATTGGTGCGAACACAAATGTTAAATTGAAGGTTATATGTGTTAAAGTTTTTAGTTTGATGGTTTAAATTGCTAGTTTAAAACTCTCGAGGTTTAAAATGTAAGTGGTTGCCACTTTGAAGGTTTTTTATGCGATTTTCCCTTTTCAAAAATACTATAAAATATATTGTTATTTGAATTATTATAAACAAATGATTTTATGAGATATCTCGTGATTTTTAAGTGTTTTGATGCATTTTCTTAGATAAAAATATAAAAATCTAAAATCTCATGATTTTATATAAAATTTCATGTTGATTTTTTTAAAATCACATTAATTTTTTATTTTACCCAAAATCATCTAATAATTTATTATTAAAAATGAAATCATTTCAAATCATCTTAAATTCTTGAATGAATACACCACTAAATTTGAATATTTGAATATTTTATTGTTTTTATTTGTGAAATGATATATATTCAATAAAAAAATTCAGTTTAGAGGTGTCATTACCTATGGATTAATGGGTTTGGATTGAATTTTTTTATCCATATAAATAAATGGATTTTAGTGAATTGATCATAATAGTTTATGGGTCTAATGTATAAATTCATTAAGGTTATAAGTTATCTATGGGTTTATCATAAATAAAAAAAAAAAAAAAAAAACCGTATGGTTAGATCGGGTTACCCATTTTAACACCTACTTCAATTACCCAAAAGCTAAACCAATATATTTTGGTTTGGTAATCAATTTTCCAATTTGGTACGGTTTGAATCGGTTAGGTTTGAGCGTCGTCGATTTGGAAAATATCTGTTTTTGGACAGAGCTTTCAAATCGGAAATTAAAACCTAGAAAAACGAAAACACTCGAGTTGCTCCTCCTCTCCGGTGCCGGAAATCTCGTAAAGTGGAATTAATTTGTAATCTTAGAGAAGCTACAATGGCGAAGAGAGAGATTAGTAGCACTCTAAGAAATCTAAAGGTACGTGTTGTCTTTCGGCGAATTAAATAATATTTCTGGAATGGCTAAAACTATCTTTCTTCTAATTTTTCTCTCTTTTGCTGGATTTTGATTTATAATCCCTTCGAATTTGAATATGCCTTGGGGCCTGAGCTCGAAATATTGAACCTTTAGAGATATGGAACCAACGATTCAATATTTAGTTATAGAACTGAGCAACAGCATTGATTTAGGGCTAAAAAATTGCAAACTTTCACTGAACAAATTTCATGTAGCTCTTAGTTGATAATTGATTTGCATAATCTGGTTTTGTGGGTGAGAAAGACAAGAACATCTTATTTCTTCATTCCCATATGATAATCAAGCTGGTTCATGAAGTCATAATGATTGATATTCTTTGTCTATAGTTTATGCAAAGGTCTGCTTTAAAAGAGGAGAAGAAGAAGGATGTTGACGAGCCTAATGGGAATTTTCCTTCCCTCGGAAATGTTGCAAAGAAGTGGTACAACTTCTTTTGTTTTACTTGATGTTAATCTTTTAGTAGCCGTCGTTGTTTCATCAAATTACTAGAGAAGTTAGGGACATTGTGTATGTGTTGTCTGCCCTTTGTTCTTGTTGTTTTTGGGCTCTTGATTGATTACTTTCAGTTTCCAGACTCTAGCCAACTTCAGTTACTCTGACTTCCATGTGTTTATGAATCATAATAAACAGTTTTTATTGCTTGATTATTCGTTGGTATGGCAGTGTGGTCATAACAGACTGGGATCCTCAGCCAGGAGCATTGTTAGGACGCATGTCGTTTCAGTCTTTCAATCCTTCTATCGAGGTTAGTGTGTGTGTGGCGCTGTGGCCTGAAATAGTTTGCGGTTGAGTGTTCTTCCCTTTCAGCTTTCTGAAACAAAACTGTTTTCTCCTTAGAAACTGAATGAAGAAGCGATAAACGGTCGAAAAACAGACGCTTCTCCCTCAAGCTCAAGCAGTAATGGAGAAAGAATGTCTTTTAGGTCTGTCCCTCCGCTTTTATATTCCCTTTTGGTTCTCAACACATTCAACAGAATAATGCTGTAGATCCTTTGTCCAACCGACCATATAATTTTGAGACAAGTGAAGGAATTTTAAGCTGTAACTAGTCAAAATGTATGCTCTTTCAGTGAACCGAAGGTGGAGACAAGTCGGGAAACAAATGGCGACTTGAAAAGGAAACAGTCTGAGGTAGTCTCTGAGGAACAGAGCCATCCAAACAAGTCCCCTAAGAGCAGTGACAAACCATCACCGAGCTATAAAAAAGGCGATGGTTTCAAGAAACCAAAGAGCAAGAAAGTGAACTGGAGCGTTTTGAAGCCACCAAAACCTCAATCCAAATAGGGTTTTATTATATTAGATATCAATTTGCAATTAGTTCACATTGGTTGATATGTGCTAATAGAACCTTCATTGCGCTGTCTGTATCATCATCATTCACGTGGTGTTGCCAAATTATAGCCAAAAAAGTTTTGAACTTTCTATTTGGATGTTGTATGCTTTGTGTTAGCTCCAAGATCTATGATGAAACAATTTGTCTTTTCAATAAGTTTTTTGAATCCAATATGTACTTGCAGGAAAGAAAGAGATATCCCATCAAACAGATTCTACAAGCAACAAAAAATGAAGAAATCAAGAAGTGAACATGACTCAAATGACTACTACATGATTGTCTGTTAACTTCTCTGCAGGTTTCCAGCAAGAAAAAGAATAGATGACTCTTCCTTTCCATCCCTGAAGCATCCACTGATTATCACTATCGATCAAAAAGTCTTTATGGTAACGTTTCCTCACGATCTCTCTAGCTTCCTTCATGATCTGTTTGCTTATCGCTGCTTGCTTAAACCCGGCTCTCAAAATCCTAACCCGCCATTGCTTGTAGGTCTCAGGCCTTGCAAACCTCTCAGCGCCTTCGCTGGAGATCACGCTCATCGCGTCTCTCACAAGCAACTCTCTCTCCAGCAGTGCCCTGTTCTTGTACTCATCCACTCCTTGTATTGTGGTGTCAAACATGTCGAAGAGCGAAGAGTAATGGAACAGTGCTTCACGGAACCTCGTCATGAAGAAAGGAGAGTTGTACATTCCGTTGATCTCTGCGAACACAAAGAGGTCAGGATTGATATCTCTGAACAGTTTCAGAACCGTGTCTCTCGGAGAGTCGAGCGACACAGTCTCGTCCGGAGTGTATTGTAACCGGTGGATGCAGTTTACGACCGTTGTCTCTCCTGGATTGATCTTGATCTCGTCAAGAGTGATGCTTTCCCATTTCTTGGCTATGAAGTTGAACTCAAACGGGACATTGAACTTATCGCAGAACCTTTTCAGTCTCCGGCCAGTCTCTTCCACCCTGTCTGAAGGACGGAAACCCGACTGTGGCAGCTCGATTCCAGTCACTCGGAGCATTGGTGGTCCTCCCGGTCGTTTCGACAGGGCTAGTAAGAGACAAGGCCACTGAAAGCCGTAGAGAACACCGAAATCGATTATGTGAAGCTTAGTTGATTTCAGTGAAAGTTCGTAGATTGATTTGTTTGCAGCGAAGTAATCCATCACGTAGATGGGACAAGTGTGAACGAAGAGCTTGTAGGCCTGCAAGATGTCGACCATCGACGTCGTGCTAGAAGGAAACGCGGTGGAAACCGGCGGCGAGATGATTCCGGTGATACGTGCCTCGAGGGCCTCTGCGAAGTAGAAAGCCAGTCTTTGAATTCCATCGCCGTTGCTAGAAGAGTTTGATCTTATCTCCTTGAGTTTCTCGGAAGCTCTTCTCTGGTCAAAGCTCGCTACAGCTTGTGCGCATTGCGTCAAGAGACTCCGTAGATCAACGGCGTTGGATTTTTGGGGCTTGGATCTGTTTGATGAACCTTTTGCTCGTCCTGTTCTGTTTGGTGGGGTCTGGTTCGTTATTGCTGTTGCTGAGTCTTTGCCATCTTCTTCTTCTTCTTGGTTCGCTTTGCATACCAACAACACATCCTCGAACTTTGCTGCGAGCTCTTCCATCTCCGAGATGAATATTGCAGGTTGTTTGTTTCGCCGACCGTTCTCGAGATCGTCTTCTTCGTCGTTCCGATGACGGTACTTTCTTTGCGATTCTCCGTTGGAAACGAGCGATGCTGAATCTGTTGATAAAGTCGTCGTTGTGCTCAAGTTTCCGGGAAGAGTGAAGAAATCTTGGTCACCGGAGTTTTGATCGGAGGAGCTTGTGTTGTGATCAGAATCAGGGGATTGTTGCTGGAGAATCTCGTAGAAGGATCTCTCTGCGGCTTGTAAAGCCAAATTGTCTTGCTGCAGGAAGCGAGATTGGACTGCGAAATCTTCTTCTTCGTCCATCAACATGTCATTGATGTACTTAAGAACAGGAGAGTTATCCAAACACACCGACGGAGGAGAATCGTTGGGTGAGGAGGACTGGTTTTGAGTCTCCGGTTCGTCGATATTGGGTAATAGGTTGTTACCAGATTCGAGATTGTTTCTGGGTTTGCAGCAAGATCGAGATCCAGATCCGTTTTCAAATCTAAACCCATCAACGGAAACTTGAAGGAGAGCGTCCATGGTTATGACAGAAGATGATGAAGAAGAAGAAAAGAGTTTGAAAATTAAAAAGAAGCTTTTTTTTTTTTGGTTTCAACGAGCAGAAGAAGAAGACGATAAAGCGGTGGGAAAGGTAATGTGAACACAGAGCATATAAATTTATATTTGAGGGATTATGTTTGGTTATTTACATTTGCAGGGGAGAAAATGGAACTTTCGAGGAAACAGAAGCCGCCACAAAACAGTGGATTAAGTTTATTTAAAACAAAATGATCAAAAGGTTATTTAATTTGTGTCGGATCTATCTGCAACTACCTTATATGGTTTTGTTGTTTTTCTGGTTAACTTTTCTCTGATCACTTCCACTTGCTTTGCTTGGTCACATGTACAAGTCAAATTACCTTTAATACTCAATTTTGCGAATAAATAAGAAAATTTAATCCATCCATACTTTTCAAAGTTTAGATATGCCGATGATTTGATGTGTGTTTTTGTTTCTGGCCATTTGTGAGATTTATGTAACCTCTGAATCTCTGATGTCCATACGCATCATTAAAGCAGCAACTGCCGTAATTTTAACCAAATCTATCGAAAAAAATCGATTAAACAACAGAAAAACTTCACCATTTTTTTATTTAACATATGTCTACGTAGTTTAGACAGCTAGCTTTTAAGAGTTAAGACTACCGCGATAATCGTCCCGGAGTATATAGCAAAAGAAAATAGGATATTAGACAATCGTCTCATGGTATTCGAAAATCGATTAGTGCTTAATAATTCTGTGAACGTTGGTATTCTCAACCAAACTCAATTTTTAAAATGCTATTTTGTCTATTTATAATAATATACTCATACATATTATTAAATCAAGTTAATCAACCATAAAGATAAATCGTGAAGTCCAAGGAATATTTTGAGTGAAGGGAACGTGGATACCAAACCTAATTGTTTCTTATTTATCAATTCATCATTTAGAAATTCATTTCATATCTTTGACTCTGTCTATATTTTCTTGAATAGTCAAAAGTTCAAAAGACGACGCGAGGTTCCTTATATCTCGACATATATAGAATTAGTTTTTATATTACAAAACGATTAATTATTAATCTCTAATTTAATTGGCTCAGTATACAGTAGTCAGTTGCGGAGCCACGTTATACAACATGGGGGCTGTTGCCCCCAATGCTTTTTAAACATTCCATGTTAATTTGTTGATAAATTTAACAATGCCTCTAAAGTTCTTTGCAATTCTATCACTATTTCTTTAAACAATTTTAGTCATGCCCCCCATAAATATAATTTCTGCCTCCGCCACTGACAGTAGTCATGGCAAAGAGAAAGAGAAATACTCAAAGATAATTGTGACTTGTTTACCTAAATACTATCTTTTTGTTTTTTAATATCATATGCTCAAGTTCTAATTAAAGTGTATATTTTCTTAATAATTTCGTTGTCCCATAATAACCTCGAAAGTCTTCTCTCAGAAAGAATCCTAGAATATTATTAGTCCTATTGGGGAATATTATTTATTAGTCCTATTGGGGAATCTAACGGCCGAGAGCGCGTAGCTAAGTTTTCTTTACACCCTCTCACATTGTATGTTGCGTTGCTTTTATTTGTAGATATCAATAGTGATTAATTACTGATAGTATAGTTAATTACCGATTATTATTCAACATGGGTTTAGTTTAACCTGATTCAGTATCGTTTAATGATTTGTCCTTTCTTTAATGTCGCTAAACTATTTTATTCGAAAACAATTGCTTTAAGATGTCATGAGTGACGACAGAAAATAAGATATGGGCCTGTTAAAGAGCTTATACGGCCCATAATGATATATCATTCATTCTGACACTTGACTCTTTTGTTTCTTCAATATGGTTTCCATCATTCAATCCCAAACATGAGAATATTTGATTAAAAATCATCAAGATGACCAGAGGAGCGAAAGAGGCTTTCCTATTGCACACTCTTTGACTTTATCAAGCACCACTTGCTGAATCTTCTTCTCTACGTCCTCCACGGCTTCACTTGCGTTGATTATCTGCAATCACCACAAACATTTCAATGTTCAGTTTTCTCATTCTGTGTTTAATCTAATCTTAACTTTGGAGAGTCTTGATTCCATCCACCTTCCAAGAAGAATCACGTAGAGTTTGGTAAAAGTCTGCAACTTTTCTCTGAAACTCCACTCGCTCGTACCTCTCATCTCCATATCCACCTCTCTCAGCAGCTCTTTCAGGTGAAATGTCAAGGTAAAGCACAGAATCTGGAGCCAGCAACCCGATTTCAGGCGCCTTGCACCAATCAATACCGAGACCTTTAGCTGAGGAGAAAGCTACACCAGAATATGAATAACGATCGACGATAAGCGTAGTTCCTGTTTTAAGCTTCTCCTGCATCAATGACCTGCATAAATGTTCAAGTCTTGTTACTTGTTACTAAGAAGCAGAGGAATCAAGAAGAGATAGGTAAAGAGAGAGAGAAGAAACCTTTTCTCCCAACGATTGGCGCTGAAAAGGAGATGGATTGTGTGATCATCTAACTGTGACTTGTTAGAGAGATATGAGGAAATCATCTGACCGACACTTGTCTCTCTATCGGGGAATCTCCAGAGCTCGGTGGGATGTCCTGAAGCTTTCAAGAAAGAGAGTAGCTTAGCGCACTGCGTTGATTTCCCGCTGCGGTCAAGACCTTCAACAACTATCAATGCTCCTCTTGGATTGGCACTAGTAGTACCAGTAGAAGAAAAGTTGACATTCTTCTCCATCCGAACTGATGATACAGGACGCTTGAGTGATTGCGAGGGATAGTTCAGAGATTGTGGCACTGCTAAAGATCTGAAACTTGTAGAAACTAATGAACACGTATTTAGAAGATTAGAGTAACTCAAAACTGTAATCGAATCGGAAATTTAGAAACTTGGGAACAATTCATTAGTCTGTTAATCAATCTCCAAATTGAAAGAAATGGTCAATTTTCACTTTTTCAACTTCACAATTCAGTCAAGAGCAAAAGGATATACAAGGAAGTGTGAGTTTACTGCTTGCTACTTACAGAGTTTAACACCTGAAGACGAGCAGATCCGTTTCATGCCCTTCCCAGCTCAAATCTGCGCGTGGAAACCGTCGGAAATACAAAAAAGTTGATGAATGAATAGCGAAAGTAAAGGCGTTGCGTGGTATTGGACTTACGTCGAACCAATTCTCGTCCAAAACATTAACAAGAAGAAGCTAGCCCAAGGTGGTGAAACGTCGCCGGATTGGCTGTTGGGTACGGAGGAGGAGGAGGAGAAGAAGAAGTCGACAAAAAAAAGTCAAGAGAGAAGAAGGGTTAGGTTTCTGACTCTTTTTCTCGACACAGTTCAAAACCCTTCAAGTCATTCAGCGGGTTTGCTGCTTATACGGTTGGTAGAGACTGGTTTCTTATCAACTTAAACCAGATTTTCAAAATGATTCAAGGATCGACCGAGCAGACCAAGCCGGTCCGACTTATGTTGAAAATCGAAACATTGTATCAAGCAACGTTAACATTTCTGGTTGGATTAATATGATAAATATTGGTTTTTGGCCACATATATTAAATTCTCTGATTGAGTTTCTTGATTGTTGATTTAACTACGGCACATCATTCTTCGGAAAAAATTATACACTGAAATGTTTTCTCTATACTTTCCCTCAATAATTTATTTATTTGGATCCTATGTTCAAGATCTCGCTAATCGTTAATCGTTCGGTCAGGCATAAAATCGCTAATAATTTGGGGATTAATCGAGATGAAATTTTTGTTTTTTTTAAATAAAATATTTTTTAAATTATATATAAAACATCAATAAAAAAAATCATATATTCGTACAAAATATTATATTAAACATTTTTCTCAGTTCATAGATGATGTGTAACAAAATTTCGACAAAAATGGCAAAGTGAAACAAAGAAAATGGGTCTGGGTTTGACAAACAAAACTTGGGCCAAACAATTTTCAAATTTACCGGACTATTTTTACAATTTGGCGGTTTTAATCGGTCAAAACCACAGTTAAGTTAACCGATTTTTTATGGCGATTAGGAATCGTATCGGTTGGCATCCGTTAACGATTTATTTAGAACATAGGTTGGACCTAATCATTCCATGCACACTCTGCTTTTCACGATAAAAGCCTATAAAAGCCTTTGGATTCAGATAAGTAGCACAATTTAAAATCAACAATATCTCGTAAATTGTTTGGTACTAAATTCCCTACTGATTGGATCGGAAGATTCGTGTATTGCACTGTTGTGCAAACCTATATTCGTTTTCACATAAAATGATATGAAGCAGAAGAGACCAAAACAAAAGTCTAAAAAGAAATATAGAGAGAATAAGAATGTGACAAAAGATGTACAAAAAAATCCTCTAAAAGCGTCAAGAACAAACCTTATTCCAACTAAAACTTTACAATGAGAAAGTAAAAAAAGAAAGAAAAAACCAAGAAACAAGTAAAAGACCAAATATCTGCATCTATGTCAGATTCTTACATATCATCATGAATAATACACAAAGGAGAAGAGCGACCCGCAGCAGATTTCCATTAGACAAGCAGCGGAGCCCCCAGTGTCTGACTCTCTTGCTGCTGCTGCTGCTGCTGCTGCTGCTGCTCATTGTTGTTGATAGTCTGTAGCACCTGCACATGTTGCTGTGACCAGTAGCCATGAGCGTTCAAGACTCTGTTTAGAAGTTCCTGTGGCACCGGCTCTCCTCTCCTCTGCTGTGGAGATATCTTAGCCGTGTGGACCAGTGTTTTCCATTTATCCTGCACACAAACCATACGCTTGGACTCAGATCTAAGCATGCGATTTCTGTTCAGTTCATTGTAAACAGATTAGATGCAAACCTTGAGATCAACGTAAGTGCGGTGGTCTGCATCCTCAAAAGCACTAACCTTTACATCTCGCCACCTGCAGATTTCGCAAAAACTTCAATCATCTTTCTTCTTCTTTCTACTTCACAATCACAAATTATGCATAATATGCTATATGATCTGTAAATGTCTTTTACCTTCCAGTACCGAGTTTCTCAACTGCTAGAACAAGTGCTTCTACTTCGGCCACTGAGAAAGGTCGACGGATTCTGCGACGTGCAGCCTGCTGGTGCTGCTGCTGCTCACTCCTTTTAGATTTACGACTTGGCGGCTGAGAAGACAATTCAGTGAGCGCCAAAGGAGCCAAACTTTTAGAATCTTCTGTCGCAGTTTTCTTGCCAAATGAGTCAGATGGGAACAGTGCTGAGTCATGGTCAGATTCGAACACATTGTCCATTTTAGAAGTATGGCACATAGGCAGATCCTCGCAGATACGTCCCAATGGGTTACTGGAAAGCAAAACAAGAACTTAAGCCGCAAAAGATTTGAGCTTTTAAACACTGTGTGGGGGATTAAACTTGTGAATAGAAGTGTGAACCTTGTTAACAATTGATGAGGCGTTTCTGAGCTAGGCTCAAGGCTGAAATCAAGAGAGTCCAAGTGGGTGTTATCCTGAGAGATCCCAGTCTGATGAAGGGTTTTGTTATCGTCTCTGACTTTCTTCCCCTGAACCATCAGACCAACTCGGTGTCCATCACTCAATAAAGTGCTCACTGCTTCCATCACCATTCTCTGTACAAGCAAAAGGACCATCATAACGTAAAAAGTGAGTCAGATAGAAGGGAAAAGAGGAGAAATTGAAGAGCTTGATAGATGATGTTACCTTCAAGGAGCCAACAGTAGCAGTTTCTGGAATCTCTACGAAAAGCTCAGGTACCCTGAACGACTTGATCCGCAATCTCACTGAGATACAAAAATAACAGCAAATATACAAGTAAGCTTCTTCATTCTCATAAACAAGTAGAGCCAACAAAATATTTCAAACGAGACTCCTTTGTTACCATGAGAGTCGCTTGACACAAACGATGCACCTTGCCCTTTGATCGAAGAAACCGCTCTGCTGCCTGCAAAATTCTTTTTGTTAGAATTGCAGAATCTCACTACAAACAAAAAGAAAGCTACAAGATGTTTACCTCTTTGCATCTTAGTGCGCAAACGATAATCATCAGCAACTGAATCAGAAATGTGGTCAAAGTATTTCTTTTTCTTGATAGGATAGCTCCTCTGATGGTGCAAGTAATGATTTCTCCACGGTTTCGCATCTGCAACCACCAAACGCAAAAGTCTTCAAAACAAAACCCATCAGCGTACTTAAGAATGTGAAAAAGAAAGACAAAGAACCCTTAAGCGGGCTACTAACCTGCATGCCTTGAGCCTCCTTTCCAATGTCTAGAAGCCAATATCTTCCTGATTCTTCTGTCCCCAATACGCGGCACAGTCCTAGGCGGTTTTTTGGTCACACGAGGGCATATATACCCAGAAAAGTTTTCATCATCATCTCTACTAAACAAATTTACATCACCCCGAACGCCATGGGAAGAACCACTCCCCATTGATGGCACTTGGGTTCTACTACTACTACTACCTAAACTAACTACAGCATTAGGTCTCCCATCCACAGCTACTGCGTCGCCATTGATAACCGGTTTTAAATCCACGACTTGACAAGAATCACCACCAACAGAGTTACTAAACCCCTCTGCGTCAGTCTCCACTTTGCCATTAATCACCGAACTGAATCCAAAGGGGCTGAAAGATGGATTGTCCTCGGATAAAGTAACTGGCTTCAGGGGCTTTTCTTCTTCCACCGGGCACTCCTCCTTTACAGTAGTTTGCGTAAATAGACAATTATCTTCATTAACCGGTTTGTCGATAGACATGAGCGAACTTCCGTTCTCGAAGAGCAAGTTTTCAGCTACGGTGGCCAATAAATCAATTGCACACATTTGATCATCTTCGTTGTTTATCTTGTCGAAACTGCGCTTCTTCTGGCATAAGAAAATGAAAAGTGAGTAATCATATAAACTGATAACCAAAGATGCGAATGGTAAGGCCATCATTACCCGCGCTGATCTGGGAGCTCTTGCATTGGGAGGTAACTGGTAGCCTTTGTATCCAAATTCTTCTACACACTTATGCGACACCATTTCTCAGAATGCATAACACTGACTATGTGATTGCCACACGAAAGAGGCTTCTGTTTCGATGCTGTCTGTATCACACGAATCTAGCGAAATCCTGTAAAGCAAATCAACAGAGCAATCGAAATTACTGCATCAAGTCAGAAAAGGAAGGATTTTAAACGTTAAATGGGTCAAGCCCAGCAAAACTAGCTAAAACCACCCTAAAACCCTAGTCAACATGAGATCCATAATCGGGTTTCCAAAGATTTATGAACCGAAAAACCCTAAACCCTGACAAAAATTAAATATAAAAGTTTGACCATTAGACCCAAAAATTCGATCTCAGGATCGAATTGCCGACAGATCACGAATTTATAAGGAGACCCAGTTCTAAATCTCAGATCGGATTTCGCAGATCGAAATACAAAATCAACGAACCAAAAAAATATGCTAAATACGAAAGAGGAAATGACGTTTCAGGTCGAGGAAAAATTAAAAATTACCCAGGAATTTTCAGGTCGAAATTCTCTTGAAAACGAAAATTCACGAAGTTTCTCGTCTGCCCAACAGAAATGAAAGAATCAAGAAGAAAAAACAATAGAAAAAAACTCACCTTTAAAACCCACCCCCATTCTTCAGTTTCTAGACGATTATTACCGTAAAATGACCGGCGAATAAACCGGCAATTGCGAGATCGGAGAGAAACAAAAGACAAACGGAAACGAAGGACTCACACCAAAACCCCTTCTTCTTAACAAATGTTTTTCCCGAGAAAGTGACAGAAACTTTTTTATTTTTTTACTTGTTTGAAACGCTACCCACACGATGCGATCTTCTCTCACCACAAGCAAGATCAATCTCTTTTCTCTTTCTCTCTCTCTGAAACGCCCAAAAACAAAAACCCTTACGAAAGACGACCACGTTTTTTGCTTAAACCCTTTTTAGCCTATATTGACCTTTTCCACCGGACCAACCGGTAATACCCATTGTTTTCACCGGCTATTATCTGTGGACACCTTCACCTAAAGACCAGGTTCCCCGCCACGCTCGTCATGCTTGTAATCCCTCAGATCTCAACACGTGGCGAAGATATACCATCACATGAGTCTCGAATCCAGCCAATCAGAATATTACATGTCAAAACCACATCGTTATCCTCATTAAATTTAATAAGATGCACTAAGAAAAACATTATTCAACAAAATATGACTTTGCATATTCAGTTTTAGTTAAGGATTTACTAAAAATTAATGAAATTCCAATTTTATTTCCTGACTAAATCTAAGGACTAAAATGGAATATTGTAATTATAAAAACAAATTATACTTAAAATATAATGATTATATCTTATAAAATAAAGTTTAATACTTATGTTAGTGGAGATTACCTGTAAACTATAAGCTGTAACTATACGACATTCCGTCACGTGGCAGGTGGATCATCTACCTCTAGACTATAGCTTAAGATTTTATTCATATTTTATATACCTCTAATTTTATTTTTTCGCCAGTTTAGCCAATTTATTACATCAGTTTGAAGATCGTTCCCAAAGTTTTTCTTATCACTTTGATCTACAGACTACAGTTTACTGTTTTTCCTTGTTTTATTTTACGGTTTCAGATCGAAAGACAGAGATTCTCTCAAAAGTAAGGACAGACGTTTATATATGAAGTCAATTTTCAAAAAGAACAAACAAAAGCAATGTTAATATATGATGTATCCTACACCCGACGTGGATATTCTAAACCAATCTCTGTTGCACTCTTCAGTCATTTTTTTTGCACTTCTAACACCGTCAAAATTTAACGTCGTGGGAAGGATAAACTCCGTCGGATTCACGGTGTGCGTGTATGTTGCCATGTTGGAAGAAGGAAATGTAACAGGGGGGATAAGAAAGTTTGGGTTCCTGGTCAGGCCCACAGACCTAACTGGTGGGCCCCATTTTATGACAGTGATAATTATCGGGAGTGGCAAGCATAATAGCATATAATTAAAAAATAATATTTTAACATAACTATTCGTTATAGTCTTATAGATAGCATAAACACAGTTTTCAAATGTCAATTGGTCCATGTTAAAGATTTTTTTATTTTTATTTTTGATAAAGATGTTAAAGTTTGTTTAAGTAAGACATAAGACAATCATTGTTGGTGAGCGAGTTAATTAAATTTATGAAATGCTTAATTTACTTTTTTTGGATTAATACTACATGTTTATTTTAAGCATATACAAACCACAAAATGTATACGAATATACAGCACCCTTTTGTAAATAGTGCAATTTTATAATTTTAGAAATTGTATGTTTTGGTTATTGTTTTTGTTTTTACATTTGTATATAAAAAAAAATATTATATTATATATTCTTTCGCTGAATAGTGATGTTTGTTTGATAAAATTTCGAAACCATCCACTCTTTATCCTTAGAAAGGATAAGATGAAATCAGCTGTATTTATTGTTTTTTTTGAATAAAAGTTGAAATAAGTCAATAACTAAGTGCTTTATCATGATCAATGGAATCCATTGGCCCCTCTGTTTAAATAATTATTTCATGGTTGTTTGCAAGGATAAATACAATATTTTGATTGGTTCTGATCTAAACCGTTATATTGAAATTCAATACGAGGAATGTAATTTGGTTCTATGTAGTTAGATCCGGATTTTCTTGATATTTTTGATATTGAAATGAAATATATCTAACATTTTTACCAAATAATGAAAATAGAGATTGCTATTGAAACTACCTAAAAAACCAAACTCTGTGGGTTACAAAAACGTATATCATAAAGTTTGCATGGCGTCTTGAAATTTAAGACTTGCTGAAACACACGAGACTCTCAAGAATCTTGTCATTGTTCCTAACTTCCTACCATCATATATATTACCTATTTCTTACAGAAATCTAATTTGTTTTTTTTTTTTTGGATAACTCAGAAATCTAATTTGTATTGTTTTTTAATTATGTAGCTGGAATTCTAAGCTTTCACCGATGATACCGGTAACAAAAATATTACATTTAGCTTATGACTAAAAAGGTAAAAACAAAAAGGTGATAAAACGAGAGATGTCATGGAGGACATATTATAAAAGGTTGGAGGAAACTTTAGGAGACATGGTTGACGTAGAAGAGATGATTCGCAACAATTTGAACTCTATTTTCGTTACGTAATTTGACTATCAAAGATGGTATGCTACGTATACGTCTATACGATGCTTCATAAGGCGGCTCATAATAATATACTTTATTGTTTTTCCAATTAAATAGACATGACCAGTGTCATAAATGAAAACATTATTATTGTTATCAGTACTAATGTACTAGTATATTTTTGTGCGATAACGAACGCGGAACATGATGTAATCGATGTTAATTAGGTATGTATTCTTTGTATTTTTGTCTTTCAATGCAAAAAAAGGGAATGAATCACATTTTTTTTTAATAAGTGTACTTTAATGCGCTATAGTACAAATATTTCGTCTAATGTTTCATAGAATTCTGCCCAAAGTAGAAACTAAAAATGATAAATGAAGACCACATCTAAAAACATAAAACATAACGAGCTCTCATCGAAATGGAACAAAAATGAAAGATACAATAAGACTTAAACACAATCTTAGGTTTCATCATTCAAACTATATAATCTTCACCTTAGAACAAAGTTAAAAACTGGAACTCATTTTCAAGAGTCCATAAATCACAAGATTGGTACGTAGAGAACTAAATTTATGGAAAGCAACCTCATTCGGTTGATATATTACCATATTGCCAAGGATTAAACTCGATCGATTTGAGGTCCGCTTCACCAGAGGCACTGCTCGAGCTCGCTGCTGTATCTCGGTGTTCCATGTACTTCCCGTTGAATTGGTATATTTCAATATCTCCCCATGGCGTAGATGTGACCTCATCCGTTAGATCGAACCATCTTGGAGTGAACTTCTGGCCCTTCGTCTCTCGGGTCCTCTTTTCGGCCCTTTGTCTCTCCTCAAGGCTGAGATAAAAAATAAAATAAAAAGACACCACAAAGAATCTCGTGAGCATAACAGTGTTGCTTTGTGTGGTCTAACAAGTAATCATTATTGATGATATTCAATCAAAGACCTATTCTCAAAGTATGTTTCCTAGTTCGAAAAACATGATCGGTTGTGGCCAATGCAAGTGTTTAGCATCGTGGATCATATGGGAATAACGGGAAGTTCCAACAGACTTGAACTTTGTAAAATAACAAGTGAGTAAGAAGGAAGAAAAGATGAAGAACCTGTGCTTCTCGGCACCAGCTTTAGAAAGGTCACCCTGCTCAAGAGCATATCTATCAGGACGGAGACGTGAGTCTGAAGCCAAGAGCTTAGCAGGAGCTGTGTCGAAGCTGTTTATCTTGTGAGCAAAGTGCGTGTACTGAAATTTGTCGTTTTTGGGGACGTCAGCCAAATGCCACACCTGAAGGAAGCAACACAAAAGAAAACAAAAGAAAAGGGCATAAACAAACACTAAAGAGCAAAACAATGTGGTGTAAAAGTGTAACAGGGAAACAAACGGCATACCTCTTTAAGCTCTGTGCCTGGAAGAGGTTCTCCTTCGGCATCACAAGGTTGGTAGCTTAATTTCTCATTCCATTTTCCTGTCATCATGATTTTAGGTTCTTCGGCTGCGCTGTAAACGTATCCATCCACTTCATAGCGACCCGAACTGAGATCAAGGAAATATACTTGTTTCAGTAAGCATGTCGGGATCACATGACAAAGACTAAATCTTGGAAGCAGGAAAAATGAACCAAGACAAGAAGATAAAGAAATGTGTCGTCAGTTACCCGAACCAACCACATGGCTGGAAATAAAGGACAACTTTGTCTCCAGTGGTTAAATTTGTCATGACCATTTCCCCTGGTGAGTCAACCCACGTTCGTCCAAAGATTAGATTGTGAATCTTAGTGGGAGGCGGCACCAAATCCAGAACCACGCCATCTTTCTTGAGGGTTACACGCGTTCTGTAATCCAATAGACAGGCTGCTGCATGAGCTTAAATGATAAACAGAAACAGAATAGATAATAGCACAGTAGTTACATCTCACTCTGTTGTGTTTCTGACGTAAAAGCATAATACATGAGAATGGTTTGGTTCCTTAGAAAACTATTGAAAGGAAAGAGTAGATGCAGCAAGAAGTTTCGTCCTTAGTTAAAAAGAGCCTCTAACAAAGTGAGAGTGAAGCGGATCATGAATAAGAACAAATTACCTCCCAACAGGGTAAACATCAACAGAGTTACCCAAAAGCTTAGTTTTCAACTTTGACGTGATGTCGTAAGTGAAGTGCTCGTTCTCGGCGTGACCAGCACTCATTGGGGGATGATGGCTAACCTGAAATAAAACAAGACAAGTCAAAAAGAGACAACTTATTGCAAACAAGCTCCTGGTATCATCCACTATATGCTCATGGCGATATTGAAGTGTATAGGTGTACCTGCTCAGAAAGGAATGAAATGCCACCATGGTTGGCCATCTCATACGTCTCTCCAAGAATAGGATTGAAAGGCTTCCAAGTTCGTTGGTAGGCGAAGTAAACAGATATAGCCCATGACGCTGAACAAACATTCACATTCAACCTCAGTGAATAAGAACTCTAACAAAGTCGGGAAGTCAATTATCTACTTACAAGCATATACTAAACGCATGTATGGATCCTCGCATTCATCTGCTTGATCCAACAAGTGGGAATATTCCATTAACTGTGAGAAATGTTGCAAAATGTTATTAAACCAACAAATTTACAAACACACGAAAATAAGATATTAACACTAACCTCCGCCATCTTCTGGAGCATAGTCATTGGCTCAAATATAACAACAGGAAGAGTCACCATCGACGTGATATCCGAACCTATATATTTCTGCATCATCTTCCAGTAACTATCTCGTTCCTATTACGCACACAAATCATAAGTTTCTTGCGGGTAAGTACGTAATCAACAACACACAAAAAACGCAAAATAGGAGATCTAAACCAACACAGAGTAAAGTTATTAAGATGATGTATATCGTTACCTCGTCCTTCCACCTTCCTCTCTGAGCTTCCTCTTCGGCATCTTCCTTGCCACCTTCTGGATTTATGACCTCAACGCCTTCATAACTTAGCAACCTGAAATAAATTTTATCGAAGAGCCATTAACGAAATTTTACATGAATTGAACACCAAATCAAGAAGACCTCCAGTACCATACAACACAACTCAGTTTATTAGATTGAAAAACGACTAGATCAAGATGATTTTGAGACCAAATGAAATAAATGATCTGTTTATTGACCTGTGAAGAATTAATAATAGAATTATCCATGTTTCTAATATAAAATTCAACAAAAATGGAAACACCTGAAGAATCAATATAGTTTTAGCAGAGAATAAGCATTAGCCATCACAACAAAGATTCGATTACATAAGATCATGATGATAACAAAATAAACAATATCACTTTGTAAACGAAAGATAATAAACAACGATCACAGAGTTTCAGGGCGTTAAAAGCTTCATCTCGAGTGTCTATACACACACGAACATAGCTGATATGTAAAATTACGATAGATAGGAAACAAGAGCTGTTCAGGAGACTGACCCGTTGACGGATCTCGACATGGCGCTGCCGAACATGGAGAAGCCGGAAGTCATGGCGGCGAAGAAGCCTTTGTTCTCGTTCTTCTTTGGACTCCCCATTTTTGGTGAAAACCGATCTCAGTGTGATCTCCACCTTTCTGTAAAACCCTTATTGAGAAATCTATAGAATTCCAGAGAATTCGATCAAACGCGTCTTCAATTGTAGAGACGAGAAGCTTTGGAAAGTTGGGCGCTTTACAGGGAGGGAGACTGAAAAAAAGGAACGAGAAATGGGTTCGATCTGTAGTTTATATAAATATGGAGGACTTAAAACTGTAAATTATTCGAGTAAGTAACCTCTTGGCGTAATTAAGCTTTTAATCAGGGAGCAAATGATAATTTTGTTTTTTTAAGCTTAGCCAAAACCTTTTTACACAAAAATTATTAATACTAAAATCATTAATTCAAATCAGAATTCTTAACTGGTGCAGTTTTAAATTTAATTATTATTAGAAGAGAAATTCGATTTTACAATAGCTTTGAATTTTCTATGTACAAATTTTGTAAAACATAATATTATGAGACATCAGATCCAAAATGTCCAGAAGCTCGTTCCAAAATTATAAATAACTTTGACCAAGGTAGGGAGGAGAATTTTGAATATTCTATGTTTATAGAACACAATTGAGGCATCAGATCCAAAAATGTCTTAAAAACTCGTTCCAAAATTATAAACAAGGGACTATTTTATTATCAACAAATAGCCAATGGATGTTTATCAAAGTCATAAAACGAGGAACTATTTTATTATGGGTTAATTTAGCTAATATACCCATTGATCTGACAATTCAATATGTGGAGCTGATAATGGGAAATTAGACGTGTGTCATTCACAGTTGAAAGAGCGATAAAAATATGGACGGATTTGTCCCTATCATCTATTTTGTAAAATCTATTGGAAATAAGAGTAGGAGAAATCATTACGTGTTAACATTTAACCATTACTTGGTAACATTATCCATTAACCAAACTAGTGAAATCAATTTAACATTCAAACCATTACATGCTAACATTCAAACTATTACTTGCTAACAAATTCATTAACAGGCGAAATGCAAAATAATATGTCATAATTTTTGTTAACAAGGTAACATAATCTTTGTTAACAAGATAATGTGATGTTTGTTAGCAAAGGAAGTGGTGTTTATTAGCAAGGTGATGTCATCACACTAACATTCAACCTATTACTTGCTAATAAATTTATTAACAGGCGAAATGCAAAATAATATGTCATGATTTTTGTTAACAACTAACTGGGCATCTTACTAACAAGTAACCCAACACCGTGCTATCAATATCACGACAATCTTTGTTAACAAATCTAAAACTAAAACAAAATTGGTAAAGTTGAAGTAGGGCTATAAAAGTCTTCTACATTTGCACAGAGTCTCTGAAAAGTTATAGAATTGTGTCAGTTAATTTCAGAATTAAATTTTGCAATTTCTATTTTATTATCTCTAACTAAATTATTATTTTTATTTAATTAATTATTATTTTTATTTAATTAAAAAACTAAAAAAAAAAAAAATTCTGGAAATCACACAGTCAGAATCTCTTGGATCGAAAAACATGAAGGGCAGTCAGAGTTTAATAATCTCACGACTCGGCCACTATTTCTTCAGTAGCTGCTACTGAATCTCGCAACCATCGAATCTTCCTCTCTACAAGGCTTGAGATTCTCGATATCCAAGTTTCGGGTTTCCAAATCGAGGATGAAAGAATCGAAATCGGCCAAGTTGAATCTTCAGCAACAACAACAATATAATCACCAGAACGTTCACTTGTCTCCATCGAAACTGGCGAATTTGTTCGATCCCGATGCTTCTTGGGACAAGGTACTCAGTTCTCACTCACTCTCTCTTCTTTCTCCGTCGTTTTCGGCAATTTGGAAGCTCATTGGAGATTTGATTCCGAGAAAGTTATTCGTAGTAGCTGATTAAGAGCTGTAGTCGATTTTACTGAATCAAATCGAATTTGAAAAGTGCTCCGATCAAGTTGTTCTCTAAAGTTCGATTTTTTTGAAATTGCATCTAGAGGACGAATTTGAGTTGCTAGGTATGAATTGGGATTATGTTTGATGATGCAGGATCAATTGGGAGACGTGTTGCATTGGATCCGACAAGTTGTGGGATTGATCTGTGGATTGTTATGGGGCTCAATTCCACTTGTTGGAGGCATTTGGATCATTGCGTAAGTTCACTTACTTAAGGCCAACAATGGTTTCTTTGCGTTTGCCTTTCGATATAATACAAAGAAACAATCTTAGTCTAAATTATGTTCTAGCTTAGTTCCTAACTTCCTATGAGTTCTTTGGTGTTTTTTTGTTTCATCTTCTTGAATCACATTAGAAGTCTATTTGACATATCTTCATGTCGTTAGAAACACAGTTTCGATTAGAGCATATGGAAAGGAGAAATTTTGATCACATTGCTTTAGAGCCTCCACAATTAGCAAACTTTTGTGAAGTTAATGATTGGATTTTGCAGGTTTTTGGCGATTTCTTCGGGGATAGTTTATGGTTACTACGCAATGATTCTCAAGGTTGATGAAGAAGATTTTGGAGGGCATGCAGCTTTACTCCAAGAGGGTCTCTTCGCTTCAGTTACTCTCTTTTTGGTAACTTTGTTTTTCATCTCAACAAACCAAACTCTTACCTTAACACTACTAGTTAAGGTTTTAACAAAACCTTCTGTTTCATGTCTTGTCTTCAGCTCGCGTGGATTCTTGTCTATAGCTTGGCACACTTCTGAAAAAAAAGATGAGCTCACATTCTTTCTCCTCAGCAGCAAATGCTTCGTTGGCTCTAATTTTATCTTTTTCTTTTCGCTTTGTAAAACTGTTTGAAGAAAAGGGGCTACAAGAGACAAAACGTTATACTGTAGTAACAATGTTATGAACTTTTGAATGTTACAAAAGCTTTCTAGTATCCTTTTCTTTTAATATACAGTTGAGTAGAACTAGAAACCATCATCCCCAAAAATCTTGCTTCTTTTGTCAGAATTATGAAAACTTTGAACGCCGATCTCTCCTTGGCCGTGAAACAAGGTATATCCTGCCGTATACCCATTTTCTACCCAATGGTGACGCAGATTTCTGAAGCAGAAAGACAAAACAAAACAATCACTGTTGTTAGAAAAGCCACAGAGGACTACTTAAGGCAGTGACTGGTTCACTTTTTAACCACAGCAATCGGCGTTCTAAATGCAAATGCAAAAGCAGTGGCGATGAAGCAAAGTAAAGGAAAATGGGAAACAGTCTTCTTTTTACCTCTACTTTGGTACGGAACTCCAAGGTGCATTCACAGACATGACAGTCAGCTTTGTGAGCTGATCGATTTGATTGATCGGATCTCACAAACGCGAAAACCTACACATAAGTTCATCAAACTCAAATGTGAGACAACTGAGAAAAAGGATTACAAGCAAAGATTTTGTATTCTGTAGCTGCAAAAGGTTACAAGCAAAGATTTTGACCTCTTCCCCACAATGTGGGCAGTTTCCTTTTAGAGCCGTCAAGTCATTTCTCCACAACCCTTTAAGCACTCTTACTACAAAACATCATTCTTTATCTGAGTACAAGTAAATGATAGCTTTTACCAGAATCGTGTTAGCATTTTGGTTACCTGCAGAAGATGCAATCGGATATCCAAAAGCAGGTCCTAGCAGTGTGAGGAGGATGCCATTGAACTTTGACAATAGAGGCACAGAAGTTGTCAATTGGCCACTATAGACAAGCCCCGAGTCAAACGCATCTCCTCCATAGACTAACCCGAGGCCATAGATCGTGGGCAAAACGCATGCAGAGGTACCAAATAAGAGTATCAAGATCCATATGGTAGCTAACAGAAGAACTTGGGATGCATCATCCTGTCCTACAAGGATTTAACTCAATATCAACCCTTGACAAAACATTGTTCACAAGAATCACAACAGCAAAACAATGATTATCATATACTAATCTAGGAAGCAGCCAAATTTGTACCTCCGCATCAGCATACGTTGACTGTCGCAGGAGGCTGCACCGAGGGTACTTGACCACGGATTTTGAACCATACCAACGAAGCTTCAGCTGCAGCAGAAACGATGATAACAATTACAGAAAAGCAGAATCCAACATTATAAATCATATCTTGCTAGAAACTGTATTAAGAAGCTTATACACTAACATTTATCTTACCTCAACTCTGTCAAACATGTCATCAACTATCAAAGGCTTCCCATTGTAATACGCATCCCTCGCCTACACAATTATATCACAAAGTATCAAAGTCATATCCCAAATTCCATAAATAGACTTCAATCTCCAGAAACTTAAGCCAAAGTCACCAAACTCAATGATTTCACTAGAATTCACTAGAAATTGCTGAGTAATATACACACTCCACAACCATAGAGACGAATTTAAAAAAAAAAAAACAAATTTATTACTTGGCGATAAAGAGCTTCTAGAGTTTCTTTGCGCGCGGAATCAATAGGACCGACAAAGATGCAAGAAGGACCTTCCTCACGTGAAGTCGGCGCGGTGAAACCACCACCGTGGCCTTGGGTTCTGGACTTTCTGGTGGAGATACGTACAGAGAAAGGAACTCCGGCTCGATTAATCAACCTGGAAAGCTCAACAATCGACGAAGAGCCAATTAGGCGAGGCCTAATCGAGGTGCAAGAGCCCGCCATGAATCAATATATCTAATCCTTTCTGATTTTCCTCTTTCAGTCGCCGGAACAATTGAAAGAGAAGAGGAAGCGTGTGGTGGTGGCGGTTTGGTCGAGAAATGGTGACCACACGATACGATTCGGCGCGTGCACGCAACATGTGCGTTTCGTTATATATGTTAGTATTAATACGATGTATAAAATATCTGATTGGACGAGAATGCCTTTACAAGCGGTGATTCGATTTTGGCGGGTTATGTTAATAATACCGGTACCTTAATTGAAATCTAACCACTGAAACGATACCGTTTTTAATTGTTTGGTATAAATAAAAGTAAATGATGGTTTGCTTAAAACAATTGCGTCTGCCGGGAGTCGAACCCGGGTCTATTGCTTGGAAGGCAATTATCCTAACCGTTGGACTACAGACGCTACTTTGATCCTTAAAGAGTCAACTTGACATTGTTAGCCGGAATGTGAATTTACCAAATATTCTTAGCCGGAAAACAGAGTCGAAAAATTAACAAAGAAAACAAGATTAGTTTTTTGGAGAGATAAAAAAAAAGAAAGAAACTGACAAAAGCATTCACAGTAGTAGCAAATTAATTTAAAGTATTAAACTGGTCCGTAAAACGAGAACAATTTCTAAAGCCAAAAAACTCAAATTTAAATTCTCTTTTGAGTAGATGTCTCAAAGCCTCTGACGTTTGTTCATCTTAGCAGTAAGATCGTTCCTTATCTTCAGCATCACATCCACTGCTTCCTCCATTGTCGCCTTTCTCTTCTCCTCGTAGTTCCAAAGCTCCGAAATCACATAGCCACCACTCGCATTGTAATCCTCTATCTCCAGCTTTGTTCTCACCACTTCATTATAAACTTCCTCACCATAGTCATTCTTCAGCTTACGCAGCTTCCCGTCTTTTTTATCCACTACTCTCTGCAATTTTCACATTTGGAAAACTTGAGATACTAAATGAAAAATGGGAAACGTTCCATTTCAAAGTAGAGTTCCTAAAGTCCAAACCTTTGCTGTTCCATCAGATTCATCGATTTTAAATGGCATCCAATGCACATCTCCAATTTGTCCTCCCCAGAATGAACACAACTCCATAGCTTTCATCTCTGCTCTTGGTTTTGTGCATTTATGTTTCCTCATCACTGCTGGCAAAAACGGCTCCGGGTCTAACTGCCCCATTACCTTCACTCTAATCTTCTCTTCTTTCACCAAAGCTTCGTTCACCTTCCAGAACTGCTCATCAAAGTAGGATCACAAGTTTAGAGGACATAGCTTTTCTTAAATCTCAAACCAAAAGAGTTTGAAACAGATGCATTCACAAGGGTTTCTTTTGTACCTGGATCAACTCTTTACGAGCGTCTTGATACTCGTCGTTGGTCATACGCTCTTTTTGTGACAGAGCCATCATTTTGTCTTGTAGAGCTGTTTCTCTAGCCTCAAGCTCTCTCTCACTCTTGGCCATCTCCTCCAGAATCTCTGCATCTACATCACTCCCCACCATGTGTTTCATTACATTGGTGTTGCCTTTCAGCTTCTCTATCTCCAACTCCAGATCTTGCCTTTCATTTAGCTTCGCTTCCATTTCCATTATCTTTGCATGAAGCTTCTCCTTCTCTTTCTGCAAAACTTTTCTTGTTTCAGAAACTTGACAATTTGAAAACATGGAAGCTTTGATTTTGGATTTGTTCTACTTGCCTGGTGCTTTTCTGCAAGCATCATAGCTTCCTTATTGGCTTCATTCTGCTCCCACATAGCCTTTTGATTCTGCAACAACAAAAAGTTAACAGATTTTATTTGTCTTCTGATCTTTTTCTCTGTGCTAAATAACTTCTAAGGAAAGCATAAACACCATTTCTCTTTCAAGTCTGGATTTTTGCATCTCAGCTTCGTTTATGTCAATCTGTCTTTCTCGCTCCTCCATCATCTCCCTCTGTCTTTCCAGGTCCGACATAGATTCCGCATGTCCTTTCAGGATTTGCTGGTACAGCTCTTGCACGTTCTTCTGCATCTTCTCAGCCTCTAAGACATACAAAACAGACCAAAGAACTATGTCAACATGTGCAAGAACACAAAAACTTGAATCAAGGTTGCATCCTTTTACCTTCTTTGTAGGTTTTGTTTAGCATATCGTTATGAATTTGCAAACTCTCCAAACAAAGAGAATTCTCATTGACTTTGTTCTCCAGCTCTTGCTTGCATATCTTCTTCATCGCAATCGACTGAGACATGTTTTGGACAAGCTGAGTCATTCTCCTCTCGTCTTCTTCTTGAATCTGCGATACGGTTTTCAAATCTCTCTTCTTCTTCGCATTCTTGCCAACAATTCCACTCCGATTATAATCAGCCTCTCGTGCAACCCAACCATAAGGCTTATCATCTCTCAAATGAAAACCTTTTTCAAACCAAGAAAAATTTCCAAATGTCAAGAAAACAAAATGACCTTTAAATCGAAATGCTTAACAAAAAAAACTCAAAAACAGACCTTTCTCCCAATCTCTCTTCCCATGACGGTCTGATTCATAACTCCTTTCAAATTTCATGGCGTTTTCGAATCCTTGAAAGTCTTTGCTGAATTCAACCAAAGCAAAACCAGAATGTCCCTTGAAATCCCAAATGGGTTGGACTCTTGTTGGATTAAACCCTTTCATGATTAGCTCGTCTCGTAACGTTGAGCCGCTTTTGCCAACTCTCCGACCAGATTTTTCAACCTCCGTTGGTATGTTAGCTACGAGACCAACCCATGGCCACACAAACTTTTCTTCAGAACATTCGTCTTGCTCCATCTCTGAAGTCTCTGCCGGCGAATCTTCGACTGGATGTTTCTGCTTCTGTTGTTTCTCCATCTTCGAGCTTCAAAGGAAATGAGATTCATAAATGAGCTTTCTTTTCAACAAACGCTGGAAACAGGGCAATATAACAAGAAGAAACCTTTTGAGGATAATTTATGGATCTATCTAGTCAAAAAACACATTTTTTAAAAAAAAAACCATACAAAAAAAAGACGACCTTTTTCGTGATCCTGATAAAATAACAAGAAGAAACCTTTTGGATTTCATTATGAAAAAAAGTTGGAGAAACATATGATTTATGGATCTAGGCATCTAGCTAGTCAAAAATCACATTTTTAGAACAACCCAGACAAAAAAAAGACAGCCCTTTTCGGATTCTAGCAAAAACTAAAACAAATAACATGGAGAAATCAGAAATGTATGATTCACAGTTTCTCAGGTGAATATAATCAAGTTTCTGTAACATCTATAAACTTTAAACCGAAGTAGAAAACAAAAAGGATTCACTTTTTGTGAAGAACTTCTCTTCTCTCTGCTTCTTCAGAGAACCAAGGAAACTTCTTTTGGATTTGGATTTGGATTTTGTTACATACACAGCTAAATAGTTGCAGAGGAGAGAAGTCGAAAAACAAATTGGTTTGGATTTTGCTACCCTACAGCTGAAGAATCGACCAAAAAAAAAAGTGCTCTCGTTTAAATAAGACTTGACTCGACCATACATAATCCAAAAAAAGAGAGAGTACAAGGCATACCAAATTAAAAGCAAAGACCTTTTTCCCCGATAGTCATTTGCTGGAGGAGAGTCATAGAAATAGCGTGTTTTTTGAAAACACAGTCCACAGAGCAAGCAACCTCAGTGGCAATTCTGTAGATTTAGTCAAACAGAGTGGGCAAAAAATAACCGATACCCAACAAAACGTAATAACCTTTTGCTATTATGCTTGGGGCACAAGACTAAAACGGAAGCCTCTGGCGTATAGAGAAGGTTACACTTTCTAAAGAATTACTAAATGGGGAAATTAACGGTCTTTGTAAAAATCAATCACAGCTTTTAAAGTCCAAAAGAATAGGTTGACCAGGAAAAGAAAAAGAAAATTTCAAATTAATTCCTACATTACCAAATTATTTTGCTTACACGGTTACACCTCACAAAATCATAATCCGATTGCTTCAATTTTTGCTAGTAAATCATTGACAGGTCGGAAAATGAAAATTTCAGTTGATTTTTAGGGATTCCTTATCGGAAAATTGTCAAAGAACAAAAACAAATTCTTCAGTTCAGGTTTATGCTTTCTGTCGATCGTAGACCCTCGATCAATCAGAAGGACTAATGTCAAAAACGTTGTCTTTGGATAATGAAACAAAATCAAGCAAAGAAAGAGATGATCGATCCAACATAAGAAAATATTGCTAGAAACTCCATAAGCAATTATTTACCTTTAAGTTTTAACGTATCCCTCACCATCTAGAAAAATATGTATAGACTAGTTAAGGGTCTAAATGGTAACTGCTGAATATTGCTGAATGCGGAATCTAGCTGAATTAAATGAAGACTTTTTGCGGAATTTGGCTGATTAGTTAGTAATATGAATGGTAACAGCTGAATGTTGCTGAATGCGGAATAAATACCTGAGAAATTATTTGCGTAACATGATGATAAAATATTTACCTAGTTAAATTAATAAATAAAAACTTATTCTTGTGAAATATCTAAAAACAGATTAATAAAAGAAATTATTTAAAATTTAGGAATTTGGATTCATAATAATTTATTAAACATCAAAGTTAAAATAAAAATAAAAATAGACATTTGAAAAATATAATATTTTTGTTATTACTAATTCATTAATGAAAATCATCTCATGTTTGCTGCATAAATTCCCTCCCCTATTGTATGCTTATAGCACCATATGTTGTTCTCTCTTATTCTTGCATAAAGTTTATTGCTATAATAATTTAAAAATCTATATTAAATTAAGTATATTTTAGACTAAAATATATTTTAGGCTAAAATGAAATTTTTATTAATATTCACACCATATCCGGATATGCTCCTATAAACATTTTATTATATTGATCCATATCAGTATATTTATTTTTCGGATCCATAACTTTATTATTAAGATTTGATATCAGACACCTCAAAACCCCAAATATTCGAAGCCGGTCTGATCGGGTGCTGGATAATTTGTCCACTCAAACAAATTTATTTTTATTTTTATTTTTATTTTTCTGGTGATATTCCACAATTCCCCAATTATTGAAATTGGTGTTGTTAAAAAAAAATCATCCATATTCTTCAATATTACTCAAGAGAATACATTAAAGTAAGTAAAAAAAAGAATTAAAAAGAAGCATTCTACAATTCCTCAACATTCTACAAATTTGTCAACTGGTGTATTAAAGAAAACATTCCTCAAGATTCCTCACAATTCAGCAACATGTATGTTACCAGTTAGGGCCTAAATGTCATTTATGGTTATGGAGTATGGGCCTAAGTTATTTTTTGTCGTGGACCTTTGGTTTTTCTTTATCCGTCAGATAACAAAAAAAACGAATCCTCGATGTGAACAATAAAACTGATTGGTTTGGTTAAAAAGTTATGCGTCTGCCGGGAGTCGAACCCGGGTCTATTGCTTGGAAGGCAATTATCCTAACCGTTGGACTACAGACGCTTCATGTCTTGTGGTATTATATTAGACTAATGGTCTTAGAGAACAATGACGCTGGTTGCATACTATGTTCCAAAATGTTAACACTTAGGATCAAATTCTCTCTTCTCTGTTAACAAGACCAAGAAGGACGATTCTTGCACATTTCGAAGAAGAAAAAACAAACATAACTACTGCTTGAAAGTTCCTTATCCAAGAAGAAAAGCTTTGTCGCTCCACACTGTCTTCATTTTTATCAGTCAAAAAGGGATGTTCATTACACTCCGAATGCAAACGCAGATACGTATTCCCCATTATCACATTACTCCAAGTAAGAGCTCATAACTTAAATCAGATGAAGAATGAATACTAAGATCTCCCAGTTAAATAACTCTATCATCCGTGTTTATCTTACAATAGATTCCCCGACCCAAAAATAGCGACCGTGTCATCATCATCGTCTTCACGACGACAGTTTACTTGGGTTTTGGGTCGTGACAGCGGTAAACGCAGAGCACCAGTCTCGTCTCACCGAATCTTGAACCTTGTCGTCCCCGATAAAAGGTGTCCAAGCTTCTTCTCCCGCGTTTGCCATAGACCAGCTTACCTTCTCTGGTGGATTCTCAAAATCAAAGTTCAATGGCGGTGGTGGAGGCGGCGGTGGCTCTCTAGCTTTTCTGCTGGCTTTATTGCTGCTTCCTTGGCCGTCAAAATGCTGCAAATACAATGGTTTTGAAAACAGTGTTTAAAAGTTGAAACTTCAAGCATGTTAAACAACTCACGTCTGAATTCTTGCTGCCTTTCTTAGCGGTTCCATGTTCCAAGTAGTACAGTACCTCCGTCCTGGACCGAAACTTACGGCCTGTAACTGGTTCGTGATAATACTGCAAAAACCGGAAAAAGACTATGTTATAAGTCTACATATCAATCTCTCTGCACATGAATGTGCATGATCGAGCCAAATCCAAGTAATGCTTATTTTCCAATGCCGTGGCGCATAAACATCATTAACATATATCTAAAAATCATACTAATCCATGGTTAAGCTTTAACTAAGCAGAACCAACCAAGAAGTCCCATGACATTCACCAGCTCTTTTGTCTTCCTTGTAGCAATTCGTATTCTTTCTACTAAAAACATCCCAATTCACATTACTTAAAAAGCAAGATTGTTCTTCATAGTCTTCAATAACAAAGTCGTTTCCTTAGGATATTGTAGCAGCAGAGAATCAAAATTCTAAACCAAAGAACACAACAGCAGCAATCAAATAATCAAACTTTAACGAACTGAAGCTGAGATTTGTATACCTTATCGACTGAACCAGCTGTAGCACCGGAGGTTCGAACCTTATCTTCAACTGTCCAACCAGGAGGCAGCCAATTGTCCCCTGGCGCCGCACGCTTACGCGACTTCGATTCCGCTTGCGCTTGATCCTTACCGTTCGACGACATTCCGAAGCGAACGCTCTCTCCCGAACCAATTACTCCGCTTCCTTCCTTAACTGGTCGCCGCTTCGCACTGCTGTCTAGGGCTCCGTCACCGGCGTTGGTCGTCGAGGAGATGAAGGAACCGGTGGAGAGAAGCGGATCGGGTGGAAAATCGCCGGGGACGGATCCGGGTTGAGTTGCGTTATCCGACGGTGAGGAAGTTGACATACGACTTAGGGATTCTCGTCACCCAGATTTTATCGGCAGCGATCTCGGGGAAGTATCTTTGAGATTTGTGCTTCCAAAATTATTAGTTTCTTGGTTTCTCGGTTTACGTTTAACCGAAATCGGAGTATCAAATTAAAATTTAGTTAACCATTCAACTTAAGATGTGACATTTACTGAAATCAGTGTTTTTGCAGGAAAACTCATTCCATCCGAAATTAATTCTATTGCATTCTTTGGAGTTGGATCTTGCATCCATATGTATGCTTATGAGAAAAATAAATAGAGTGAGACTATCCAAAAAAATGATAAGAAGCAAGAATTTGTGTTGATATACCAATAGGAGTCAATAATATTAATAACTCATTTTGTGCGCTTTTTCTAGTTCAATTGTTTCAAATTAAAAATTACAAAGAACAATTTGGGTGTAGAAATGTGATTTTTAAAAGGTGACAATCGGTAGTAAAGCTGTAGAAAAAAAAACAAACAAAAAACTCATGTTGTTTAACCGTTTATGTTTTACTTTTACTTCTGTTTCCCTTTGGAGATTTCATGAAATGTGATCAGAAGCACTTCCTATGCACAATTGACGGTCCAGATTCATCGTACTCTGCTTTCGCAATCCACATCTGTCAAATTTTCAGACACAACAATATTTATATGAAAGACAAAATGTTATGTTAAGAACTTAAGATTAAAGAAAAAATGTTTATAATATGTTTTCACCTGTTGGAAAGTGCTGAGTGAAGCCAATATAGAGCCACCGATCCAAACACTGTACTTCCTCTCCGGTGGAGCCACGACCTTAATCTTCATACTACTCGGAGCCAAAGCCGTAATCTCTTTGCTCATTCTGTCACCAATCCCACCAAACATTGTGGTTCCACCACTTAGCACAATGTTCCCATACAAATCTTTCCTAATATCGACATCACATTTCATGATTGAGTTATATGTGGTTTCATGGATTCCCGGATTTTCCATTCCGATCATCGACGGCTGGAACAGAACTTCCGGGCAACGGAACCGCTCTGCTCCGATGGTTATCACTTGTCCGTCGGGAAGCTCGAAGCTTTTCTCAACCGATGAGCTTGTGTTGGAAGTCTCTAGCTCTTGCTCGTAGTCGAGA
Organism: Erythrophleum ivorense; assembly: GCA_026724425.1. Taxonomy (NCBI): domain Eukaryota; kingdom Viridiplantae; phylum Streptophyta; class Magnoliopsida; order Fabales; family Fabaceae; genus Erythrophleum; species Erythrophleum ivorense. Next base: position 5,399,985 of record JAIUCV010000071.1, on the reverse strand, counting down.
GCAATGTAGGAGAGTTTCTCTTTCATGTCTCTAACGATTTCACGTTCAGCAGTTGTGGTGAAGGAGTAACCACGCTCTGTCAAGATTTTCATGAGGTGGTCCGTGAGGTCACGACCCGCTAGGTCAAGACGTAGGATTGCATGGGGAAGAGCGTAACCCTCGTAGATTGGAACCGTGTGGCTTACACCATCTCCAGAGTCCAAAACAATACCTAACCATCATTTACCAATAAGACCAGTTAGAGTTGTCCATAGAATCATAACCAAACTAAACTGAAATTCTTGGAATATAAAATATCCTAATAGTACATTTAGTTATGTTTAAAGAAATCTTAAAAATAGATAATAATCAAAATCGCCCATAACAAGAAATATTTTGGTTCTAGATTAATAAAAAGAGAGTCTAAAAAACAAAACCTAATAAACTAATGCTAGGGCCTAGATCAATCGATAGAAAATTCATCGAGCACAAAGCTAATGAACCACTGCATGTGCATGTTCGAAAATAGAATGAAGTGTGTGTTACTGACCAGTTGTACGGCCACTAGCATAGAGTGAGAGCACAGCTTGAATGGCAACATACATAGCAGGAGTATTGAACGTCTCGAACATGATCTGAGTCATCTTCTCACGGTTAGCTTTAGGATTGAGAGGAGCTTCGGTTAAGAGAACCGGATGTTCTTCAGGGGCTACACGAAGCTCGTTATAGAAAGTGTGATGCCAAATCTTCTCCATGTCATCCCAATTATTGACAATTCCATGCTCAATTGGGTACTTAAGAGTCAAAATACCACGTTTTGACTGAGCCTCGTCTCCAACGTAAGCATCTTTTTGTCCCATCCCAACCATCACACCCGTGTGGCGTGGACGGCCTACAATGCTCGGGAAAACCGCTCTTGGTGCATCGTCACCCGCAAATCCGGCCTAAACCATATAGAGATTTTATTCAATATAGTTGAATTAATATATATATATTTTCTGGCATATATCTTAAATATAATGTGATATAGTATTAAGATTAAACTTTACCTTAACCATTCCAGTTCCATTATCACAAACTAGGGGTTGAATGTCTTCACCGTCCGCCATTCTTCGATCTTTATCTGAATATGAATCAAGATCCGTGACAAAACACAACCCCAAATAGAAACAGTATAACAAACATTTGTCCTAGCTAGCATTTTCGATGTAAAATGTAAATAAACCAAAGTCGTACACTATTAAAACAAATGATAATAGGGACAGTCACCTGGTGAATTTAAGGAAGAACAAAAACGAGAGCTCGGATCCTGAAACGCCCTGAATGGGTTCAAAATTTCTGAAAAAACAGAAGGAGCTTTCCTTTATATCGATCGACTTTAAACAGATCTTGACCGTTAGTTTTTCGCTGGAGCCTATATCTAAGAGTGTGACGACACGTGTCCTTCTATATTTGGGTGGTGAAGAATATGCAGCCCAAACCTGACCGAAAATTACGGGTTTTTGTCCTGGTTCACCGGAAGAATCGGGTCAGTGAAATCTCGTTATTGAATCTTGGGCTATTAAAGCCCGACCTGAGTATTTTGTAATCGAAACTCTTTAACCCAACTCCAGAATTTGTTTTCGGTTCTTTGGGGTATTAATTAGTGACTTAAATACTTGAGATAGATAAAAAAGTAAGATTAAAAGAATTTGTATCTAAATAAAACTAATAATTTAGGGTGGGCGATATGGGTATTTGCTGAAAAAGGTTGGGGGAGATTGAGAACATGGGGTAATGATGAAAGGATGTGGGGAAGCAATATAATTAAGCATGAGCATGAGATGTAATTATTTGGTATGAGAATGTGTCTTCTGTTTTTCGTATTAATATATTTGGTAAATAAAGTATACTAATATTTTATTAAAATAACTTTTGATTACCATGCATACTCCCGTTCAATCGTATTTTTTTAGTTGGTATCACCATCTTTGTACTACTATCTATGAATCTATGACGATTGGTTACAAAAGAGCAGTATACCTTTTTTTTTGTATTTTCAATAAGATACCAGACAGAATTTATACTGTTTGCATCTAGTATCAAATGGTAGCACTTTGCTTGAAAATTGTCTTTTAGTTAATTAACAACAGCCAAAAAAGTGTTATAGTAATAGTTTAACTGTGTTTTTAACTTTTTATTATGATATTTAAAAAAATGTTTTCGCGTCATATAACGAAAAATAAGAGTTCTGGAACAAACATCAAACTCAAGAATAAGAAACTTAGGATGCGGTGAAACCCAAGCAATCTCAAAAGGGCCCCGTACACCCCATCGTGGAGACATATTGTCATCTTTCGAATTATGATTTCCATAACCACAATATTTACATATTTTGGTTTACAACAAACATAATTCCAAGATTCTCCACTTTTCATTACAAAAATTTCGTTGGATGTTCATGAATTTCTATATCCAAAGCCAAATGATCAACGGGGAATGGTTTTTGTTTTTTTTTTTATAAACCTTATCGGCTAATCCTTTAATGGTTTAACAGAATCAAGCCATGAAATCCATGAGATCTAAATTTGGGCTATTACATTGCCTGTTCCGAATTTGGAATGCCTTCCAATTAGTGCTAAAAAGTAATGAGGCTGCCTGCATTTCTGATTACCAGGTAAACCAATTGGGCATATAGATTTCTCACATAAATATGATTTTTGTTTCCGAGAAGGATCGAAATAGTTCACCACTGGATCACAGAAGCGCAGGCAACAGTGAATGGTTAATATATATTTTTTTTAAGTACAATATTATGAAAGATGACTAAGTGCCAAAAAGACGTACCAAATCTACAACCTCTTCGAAACCATATCGGTGTCAACGAAGGAATCCTAGGAATCTGTCTTACGATTAAACCTCACTACGCCAGATCAATGCTTGTCTTCTTTTTTTTTAATTAACATGCATGTGATCGATATATGCTTGTTAAAATTTGAGTTCGAGTAGTGCATAACATATGATTTGTAAATTTGATTTAATTTTTATAATTGCAAAGAAAGATATCACGATCACATGAAGGCTTACTAATTTAATTAATAAGATCAGGGATGAAAAAGTGGTTATATAAAGCTAAAAAGAGAGAAGATTCCACAGAAATGCAGCAGATTTTAGTTATATAACCACGTGACTTGATTTTGAAGAATCGAAAGTACTGTAAGTCTACGAGTCACATGAGTGTTATTAAGAAAAATTACAACCAAACTATATGTTGCGTATATATAGCAATTTGCTATTAATTATTATATTCAAATGTAACTAGGTTAATTGCAATTAGGTTTATATTTTGTTTTCTCGAATTCGAGTAGAACTAATTTTTTTTTTTTTTGGGCAAATGTGTACATAAATATATTATTGTATCAAAAATTACTTAGTTATATTCTAAATGTTTTGGTCTATTAAGATGATGATGTGACATGCATTCTCTTTTGGAAATTATAATTTACGTCGATTAGTCCACCACGATTCAACAAGCAAACTGGTAAATACATAAAAATCGGTTGAACAAAAAAAAAACAAATAGTGCTAAAACAATCTTTTTTTTTGTCAACTACTATAACAATTGTTCAAATCTAAAAGAAATGATTTAGAAATATTGATTTTGAATATTCGCTACATTTTATTTTATTTATAAAGACGATAAAAAGTGAAAAAGACATGAACATGAGTATGGAGAAAGAAGGTTTTCTTTATGGCTAGAGTTTCGAAAAATAATTATATAAGTAGAGAAGAGCAGGTAACAGTATTATAAAAAGATAACTAATTCTAAGTGTGTGGTTTGTATGTGATGACTTCCAAAAAAATAAATAATAGTTTGTCTGTAAATACATAAATGCAGAAAGATATGCAAGCTGTATGTTTTTGCATTGGATCCCTCGCACAAAGTGGGTTTTTATTTCAATTTCACTGTGTTCAGGAGTCAGGACCCACATAATCTTGTATAAATTCAAATGCTTATTATTATATCATGTATACATATTTTATCAATGTCGAATACATTGAACTTTGCTTGCTTAAAATGAAGTAATCAGACCCTTAAATAAGATTTTTTCTTCTTCTTTTTTTTCATGTCTGTTAATGGTAAACTTAGTCTTTCCAAACAGAAAACCTGGTTATTTATAAGCGTTCGTTCAAATGATTCGAACCTGGATGCATTTCAAATTAATTAGGCCTTTCCAAATTCGTTTTCTGTTTTTTCTACTTACACTGATCAGCAGTTCGCTCGAAGCCTCGAACTATAAGATTTTAGATTCTGATCCTATAATCCATCCAATGCTATACTAAGACGCTACACTCTTTCATATTTATCTGTACCAAATTAATAACTGATAAAACAAGGTTAAATTAGTGGAAATTTATATATTGCTTAAGTAAATGGATTTTTCCTGGACAGGGCTTTATCATTCTAAATTAGTCGGGAGAGCTGGTTTAAAAACAATTGTACATACTAGAAAATCAACCCGCGTGTTGCACGGGATTAAAAATATCAAAATTTTAATTTATAATAAAATTTTGATATTTGTAGTTAATTTAATATTTAATATTTACATATAACAACTCAATTTTGAGTTATTTTATATATAAGTAGAGGAAGAAAATATAGACCTAAATTCATAATTTTTAGAACAAACTTTGTAAAGAGATTTCATGGAAACTTAGTTACTATCGTTTTTCTTTCAATCTCCTAAACACTCTTTTTCTTCATTTATTCTCGGCTATATATAGTCAATATTAATCTCTATATTTTATTTTTTATTTACTGTTATTTATCCATACTATTATTATTTACTCTTAATTATGTACTCATTTACATATTTTAACTTTTAAATTTTATCTTATAAATTATTTTATATTTTTAACTCTCACATGATGTAAATCAGATATACATTTTTTTACTTTTGTGTTTCATAATACATTAGTGCAAATACATTAAACATTTTAAATAGAATAAATAGAAATACAATTATTGAGTTAAAAATAACTATACTATTCTTTCATAAAAATTAGGTTATTTTTATCTAATTAATATTATAATTGTAACACATAGGTTTTTCTATTTATTTAGTGAGACTGATTGTATTTGATTAAAATTTTAATTTATATATAAAATTATAGTTAATATAAATTTATGAGATGTATTAAACGAATATTTTATAATAATTTAATGTTGACAGCTTAGATATAGAGAAAACTCTTCTATTATATATAAATTATGTATATACACGATAATATGACTAGCGTGAAGTAGGTGTGGATTTTTTATAAAAAAATATTATTATAATTAACAGAAGTCCTCCCCTTTTTACGGTCTGCATGCCTCGCACCCTTGTCGATTTAGGGGTGTCGCTCTTTGTTATATATCAAGCGCACACACAAAAAGATCTCACTTTCAATTTATTTGCTCCTTCATCCTTATTTACAACATATATACAATAATACAAACACACGTATACACACGTATATATATATCGGTTTCTGTTGCTGTTTCTGATTTCAAAGCTGTTAATTTTCCTTTTAATTTTACTGCTATTTTTTCGGTTTCTCTCCCTGTTCATGATAAGATGCCAAACATCAAAGTCTTTCCAGTTATTGCCTGATCACAAAGATATCGCAGCAGCCATGCAACAACCCGAGAGTCTCCTAGTACCATCAAAACTCGACTCTCCAGATTCATCATTATCTCCACGTCATCAAGAAAATCAATCTAAAAGTCATCGAAACCACCGACAACAAGAACAAGGACAAGAACAAGAACAAGAACAAGTAAAACTCCAAGATGTATCAAGAAGGAAACGAAAATGGGAATGTAATGATGAAACTTCTCGTGTAGAGATCTTAGAGACGCCGAGGAATTCAGACATTAGGTGTTATTGTCCTCCTCGACCGCCGAGAAAGCCCAAAGCTACTCCGGCGATGAAAGGGAGAGCTATGCAGTTAAAGAGAGAGGTGGTTTTCTTGGATGTAGCTAGAGAGGTCGAATCCATGTTTCCACCGTCTGTTCTTCAAGATTTTGGTAAAAAGATTAAGAAAGCTAGATCTTGATCAGTTTTCTATTCATATATATATATCCATACGTTTGATTTTGTTTTTTTTTTTTTTTTTTTTTTTTTTTTTTCTGTTTTCGGAACCTTAAGTTTTACGCTACTTTATTGTGTTTATATTAAAAAGAAAAAGAAAATAAAATTTTAGTGTTTAAATGAACCATATAGGAAATCAAATTCTGTTCGCTTTTGAAGATTTCGGTAAGAATATTGAGAGAGCTTGCTAGCTCTTGATCGATGTTCTATACGACTATACGCATCTAAATGTACATTTTTTGTTAAAGGATTTTCAACATCTATATATACGTACTAATTATGAAGAGAGAAAAAGAATATTAGAATACAGTTACATGTTACTATAGTTTGTTTTCTTTCCAAAGAATCCATAAATTATGACGTTGAAAATATGCTTAACCCAACGCAAAGTGGAAGAAAAAAAAACTATTTGCATTTACATTTTGCAAAATATTTTATGAAACTTGTTTAAGTTTTAAGTTATATAAAATAGATTTCACATGTAAATGCAACGTAAACGCCAAGTTTACACAATTATGAAAACTAAAAAATAATCTATAAAACTTATAATGTCGTTGACAAAAATAAAATTATGAATGTCAATTAACATCAAACGGAAGGAGTAAGATTTATGTTGATCCCTCCAAGTTTTCTACTTCTTTCTTTTTTTAGAAAAAGAAGTAATTAGAGAGGATCCTAAGCTAAATGTCCACAAAACCCATGGATATGGTTAATCTATGACTATCTCAACCAAGAAGTTGACTATTTGAATGTCTTGGGGGTTAGGGAACTTCAAGATTGAATCTTGAAATATTCAGTGTAATTTGACTTTTGTCCCCCCACAAAAGCAAACATGCGTCCATGTTGATCATCCCCACACTTATCTTATTCTTCCGAAAATATTCCCCTCTCGAGGTAAATCACACTTTATAGTTCATATAAAATTATTACTTTATCTATAAAGTAATATATATAATCTATTACTTTAAGTTGTTTATCCTAAACCTATTTTACATTATATGTATATATGTATTACAACAAGCTTAACCTGAAGATACATTGAATTTGGTACGTTAGAGGTGAGATACAGAACTGCTGCTGAAACTAGCAAACATCAATATCTAAGAATATTCTGCACATTCAAATGCTACCATTGGGTAGGAGGCCGATATGTTTCTTGCTCACCAAACCAGTAATTTCGGTCTCTACTATTAACTAGTACATTTCTCACCTCATTTTTTCTTCTTATCTTTGGCATATAGAGACTAGAAAAGAGAATATATTGTGCGTCCGGATGAGTTTATAAATTTTCAAGTTGCTAACAATTTCTAGACAGAAAAATATTTAAGGATGTCTCAGTTAGAATCTTAGGATTGTAGGTAGGTGGTGTTCTGCCTAAAATCTGTTGCTTCCAGTCCACAACCTGTTATTTTAGAGATTTTTTTGTGTCAAGAAAATAATTAATGTTTTCGTTGCAGTAATATTACAATTATATATTGCAGCTTAATTAGATGACTACGATTTTAAATCTACAACTAACAACAACGATTAATGAAAGACTAAAGTACAAGTAGGCCTGAGCACAAGTACCCGTTATTTGCTCAAAACCCGTGACCCGCTCTTTACCCGCCTTGTCAAGGCAAGTACCGTTTATAACAAGTCGGGTAACAAGTCGGAAAATGTTATTATTAAGTGAGGGGCAAATATCAAGTCATAATTTTCATTCTTATATTTGCCCCGTTTTGACCCGCCCTGTTTAATATTGTTTAAAACCCAAATATATAACCCAAATGTTTATTAAACCCAAGCCCATAATAATTGTTATCAAATTTTCTAACCTTAATTTTTCTAAGCCCACCAGATCCAGCCCAACAACACAACAAATATAACGGGGTGAGGCGGGGCGGGGCGGGTTATTTGCAAATAGTTAAGTTTTTACTTACAAGTACTTGTACGGGGCGGGACGGATCACGGGTCGGTTTTAAGAAAAATTGAGAGGAGCAAAGCGGGTCGCAAATATAGCAAATATCGCAACTACTTGCCCTGCGCCCATGCCTAAGTACAAGGCTTTATCCAAAACCTAAAGTCTATTTTAAACTCAGCTGAGAGAATCGATGTGAAGCTATCCGAACAGCATCTTGATAACTCAGCTTTCATGTAAGTATCAAAATACTTTTCCTAAATGGACTGTGCGTCTAAGAAGATCCGTGACTTCAAAACTGGAAAGATAGATTAAGCCCAGGCCCAATAAAATAAGATAAATCCATTATAGGAAAACGGCAAGTCCGCAAGTGTTTCGAGTGGCTTAGAAGTAAGAATCTATACTATATAAAAGTTGAGGCTAAATGCCTCTAAGGGTGTCCACATCAGCTTTTTAAGTTTTTTAAAACCAATTAAATTATGCCAAATCAACATCTCTAAAATTAAGAAATTTTCCAAATTTTAAACAACCAATAATATTTTTCTATATCATCATCTAAGATTAAGAAATTTTCCAAATTTTAGATTTGAAATATCAATAGATATAAGAAAAACATGTATAAGTTTTAGTAAAAAATCTACTTAGATTTATATTAGGAAAATTTCTTAATTTAAGATAATGGTTTTAATTACATAAATAATCACTGAAATTGTTTAACAAATAAGAAAGAACAAATTTATAAAGCATATATATATTTTATATGTGGACACTCTAAATAACTTATGGATCGATATCAAACTAAAAAAACTTATGTTAAAATTATTTTACAAATTTCAACATAAAATTAATATTTTACAAGAGAAATGGAGCCATGTAAAATTTTAATGGTGAAGAATAACTTATACAAATAAGAAAGAAAAAAAAGTTGAAGATCAAAACAGACACAAAGAAGAAGAGTAAGAACATACAACCGAAGAAAAGCGAAAAACGAATATATTGAATTGCGAAGACAAAATAGAAACCAAAGAAGGCAAAGATGAATAAGAAAAAACCTGATAAAAAATTGCAAAGAAAAAATTGAAAAGGAAATCGAATAAGAACGAAGGAGAAGAAACTAAACAAAAACAAAAAACTTGCCAATCTAAAGAGGAAAGCGAATAAGAACGAAGGAGACGAAAAAAAAAAAAGAATAAAAAAGAAGCGCAAAGACGAAGAAAAATAAATGCAAAGATGAGTGAAAATGAAGAAAAAACCATATAAGAAAAAAGACAAAGAATAAATCAAAATAGAAGAGATCGACTGAATAAGAATGAATCAAAGAAAATTAAAAACATAAAAACAAGAACGAAGAAGAAAATAAAAAACAATGATATATGTCGATTAGCTTCTCTTCATTTAGGTTTTATAACCGTAGAAAACCTACCAAAATATTAGCTTATCTTCTAGCTTTAATTTGTTTATACGTACATTTTATTTTTTAAGTTTGATTTGGTGTATCAGATAATGAAAATATATTCTACATAGGATTAAAGAGATTTATGCTAAAATATGTACCAGAAGAACAAAAAGAAAAGAAGTAAATGAAGAAAATGGAGGACGAAGATAGCAAAAAACAATGCCATAAAAGAAACCAAAAAGATAAGGCTAAAGAAGGAAACCAAATAAAAGATGAAACCGAAAAATAAGAAATTGAAAGCTATGCGTAACTATATCTCTATGATCGCATAAATTAAATTAGTTATATATATTGTTATTAGACATTGCTTATTACATGTGTGAATATGTAATTGTACCATCTCTAGCTTAATTTTGTTTTCGTGAATCTTTTTCATTTTTAAGTTTGGTTGGGTGTATCAGATAATTGAATTTTTACTCTACATCAGATTAAATTTAAAGAGAACTACAATAAAACTATTTATAAAAGGGATCAAGTTCTCGAGAATAATCAAGAAAAATAAAGAGAAGAAGCTAAACAAAAAAAATATAGCAAACTCTTAGCAACTTCGACCGCATGAACTAATCATAGAAAAAAATATGAACAAGAACTAAGACGATGACAAAAATAAGAAGAAACATTTAAAAAAAACGAAGACAATGATATCAAAGAATGAGCACAAAAGATAAACAAACAAATAACAAAGATGAAGAAGGAGACCGAATAAGAAATTGTAAGGACAAAGAACTGAAAAGGAAGGAAGACGAGGAATAATAAAGATGAAGAACAAAAAAAAGAAAAAACAGTCAAATAAAGAGCGAAAATAAAGGAAAAAAAACTAAAAAACGAAACAAAATAAGAGAAATAAGAACATTGATTCACTACAATCAATCATGCTACCAATGAAAAAAGCTTATGAATAAAAATATTTAATCAAATTATTAATACAGACCCGCGCGTAGCGCGGGTGAAAAACCTAGTGAAAAGAAAACTCGGCAAGCAGTTTCGAAAAGGATGAATTAGGTAAATCATAATAATAATAATAAAAAGAGGTGTGGATCAAAAAAAAATTGAAATGAAATTTAGCTTGCTATTTTCTAGAATGTACCTATAGATATATGTTATTTTGGTATTTTTGTGAAAGCATATGCCAACATGCATTTAACGCACTAAATATACATAAACTCAGAATAATGTTATCTTCTGATCCAACTATTCCGCTGCAACTATATAAATAGTGTAGTGGAGCTTAAAGATACATGCACGACGGAGATTTAGACTTAAGTAGACTGATAACTTGTTACAAATACCACTATTATATTCACTTTGGGTTATCTTAGGACCATTTGGGTTAAATTATATGGCTCATCAATCAATCACTTCCAGTTTTCTTTGGCTTCTATACAATTACACGAAAATTCTAAACTAATTATTTTTTATTTTCTCAACAACATCCATATTCTACCATGTTGAAATTCTAAATAAGTCTGTTTAGTTTATACGGAAAATAAATCGAACATCTTATGGCTGACAAAAAAAAAAGAATTTTTTTTTACATCTCATGATTGAAAAGTACTCTCTGATCATTCTTTTCTTTCGAGTCTTTTTGTTTCCGTTTGTTATTTTGTTTCAAGCAAAGCCGATATATTTCAACCTGGCCCATTTAAGGAAATTGCCTCTCTTTTTTGAATTCGTAAATACACTAGAATCGACGTCGCTTAAGATGCTAAAGTCAACTCGGTTTTTTTCAAGCAAACGAAACTTATACTATATAACATTGTGCTACGTACACTGGGAAGTAAATATTTTTCTGTTCCTCTCCGAAAATTGTACTAAACTAAATTTTTTTTCTAAAACTTGATTAGAAAAGAGGCCTTAGACAAGAAACAAAAGACGGTACTGGAAAGCCACTGTATACTAGAGAAGATAATGCCTATCTTGGATCGAGACTAGACTACAATGGCCAAATAAGTTATGCCAACTGAATGTAGACGAAACAGCAAAACTACAATTGTTTAGTTCGGTAGTCTGTTCATACGCTGATTCAGCGAGATACATGATACTAGCATATATAGAGTTGTTACTTATAAACTAACTAGTAATTAACGGCAGTTCAATTGGTCATTTTTTTTGTTTGTCGGCAACAATTGGTCATTTAAGAATGCTTAATTAACATTAAAATACTTTTCACTAACTACTGCAGCTAATAATGTTATAATCATATGTCATGTCTTATACTACATACTTTAAAGAGATTAAGTTTATGGATCAATAAATTTCTAATTATTAAAAAAAAAAATGATATGCAGAACTCAAGGATCAGTTTCACAATACAAATTTAACCATGAGGCCACTATTGATGAGTAAAGCAAGAAAAGAAGAAGCTTTAGAGATTTTCCGATTATGCAAGTTTGAGTTCTACAACAGCAACAACAAAAGAAGAAAAAGAAAACAGAGTAGTTTCACAATTTAAGTCTTGATTCTGAATGGTAGTGTATATTTCAGGTTGGATGCGACCAATGGAGGGGGCTATTTGATTTATTGTGTCTAAATGATTTGTTCTATAAACTTGCACTAAGTTTCAATCTGGATATATCCTTGATTGTTTGAAAATACGATGATACGGTTAACTTGTGATAAGTTGAAATTTTTGTCTCCAAGTGTCAACGGTGGAGATTAATCTTGGTCACTGTCACACTGAGATCAATGGTTTGGAACTTGTATTGGATGTATTTTGCATTGGCATCTTTGTATTAATTTTGTTTGTCTACATGTATTTAATTATTTATTATGACAGAACACTGGAAAATTAGAAGATGTTTTAGTAAACATGATATATATTTGCTATAATGATTTTTTTTTCCTGGTCGACTACAGTTTGATAATTTTACAATTTTAATCAAACAAATCATAATTATTCAAAGGATTAACAAACAAATCATAGTTAATTATGAATCTTTTGCGAAAGTTGGGTTGGGCTCCAGTGTCCAAACTCCAAAGCGAGATTTTGAAATTACAATTAAGGTGGGCCCCACGATGTTAACGTGTGTTCTCGGACCCTTTGCCTTTATCTGTCTCTTTGAGTTTGGTTCTTTCACGTGCCGCCATGTTCACATTTGGCATCTAATACGTACAATATATACGTATATATACGTATGACAGTATGTGTAATGGATTAGACGTATATTAACATATAAAGGCATGCACAGTTGCACACACATATAGCTTTTGATTTTTTTTTGTTTTGCAAATGCTGTTTCTTACCGGGTTTACATTTATAGAATTTATGCTGATTGTCTGATTCAAATTCATTGCCGATTAAAAAAGTAGTGATTTTAAACTCTGTTTTCGATCGTACTGTACCAAACTATTTCAGTATACTTTAGTTTTCAGTCGTTATTTGAAACACCTAAAAAATATGTAAAGTAAAGATAATAGATTCTCAACATATCCCATAAGCTTAAAGTACTTTACTGCGTAGATTTGAATTACTACGTGTACATTTTCAAACTTAAGGAATAGCCTTTCTATATGAATACTAAAAGTCTAAAACAGTTGTGACCCTAACATCCGTTTTCCCTAGTGATTGAAATAATTAGATTTTCTGACGAGAAAAATGTTGCTAACTCACCACTAATAAAGTCTGCTGATCAAAAGTTTAGTGGTCCATAAGACTTTTCCCATAGGCCATAGATATATTACAACTTAAACTATTCCAAGTTCAGATTGTGATATTGATAAAAAAAATTATGCTCATTCGTTTCTTTTTTGGTGCTGTTCGATTTGATAATGAATTTTATAAAGAAATTACAGATAGTTGAATTAGATTATCTTGATTTTCTTGGTTGCTTTGAAATGGAACCAAACACACTTTGGTGAGAGTGGGTATTATTCCTAAAAGGAAACTGTGGAAAAAGGCAAGTGAAATAAAAACAGACCTTTCGGCGATACATCGCGTGATGCCATGAATTTTTCTAGTTCAGACAACACAAAAGGTATATTTTCGTCTTACATTTTTTTTTATAATTCAAATAGTCTAAATATATATATATATACGAAGTTATGTTTTTGTTTTACACTGAAAATATACAGAATCAAATCAAGTAATAATCACAATTGTGTGAAGAAAAATCACATATATTCATGCAATAGTGTGCCATAATCTGCGCATAAAAGTACTCATATCAATAAGTATCAAAGAACATTGCACTTTTTATCGTTTATTTAAAATAGTAATATTTTATTCTGACTGGTAGGTTAAAAAAACTTTAGGAGGCTGAAAAATTCAACTTGTGGCGCCGTAAAGATTTGAATTATTAACCCCAACTTCCAAACCTAACACAATTTTAATTTAAGTTATTTTCCAAAAGCTTTTATACAAGATATTTTGTTTTTTAGTTAAAGGACAAAATACAATATTTAGTAGCCATTTTATAGCTTAAAATCTTTCTCAAACAAAACTAAAACAAGCATTTGCAAATTTTCCAGATTGATACGTACAGAAGAAATCATCCCAACTAATAAGAATGGGAAGAAAAAAAAAGACAGATAACTGATAATTCACACAATAAAATTGAAATTCTTTTAACAATTTCAACCAAAAAATAAAAATTAACGAGTAGAGCAAGAGAGCAAGAGAGATCTAATACTAAACAACCAGTGTGGATTTGTGGTCTAACGTTTCTAAGATTTTGTACCTGATGAAGAAGAATGAGAAAACGTCACTGTTTCATCAGATTCTTGAATACTCTGTTTCTTCTCTCTGTTCACCGAAGGATTCATGAACTTCAGAAACGAACCTTCTGACACAACCGAAAGGTCCGGTTTTAAGTCTCTCCTCTTGGCTTCTTCAATCAGTCTCCTCCTCAGCTTCTCTTCAGCGTCTCTCAAGAACTTGAATTTCGGTGGAGGCGAAGAAGACGACCTGGAAAACTTGTTAAACTCAAGCTCGCCGTCTGATTCGAACAGAGGATTGAATCCATGGTGTGAGTAAGACTCCAAAGGTGACGACTTAAGTGTGGTAGGAGACGCCAATGGAGTGAATCCAGGGGTATTACAGTCAATCGGAAGATCGCTCAAGCTTCTTGTTCTCGATCTCGAACCTAATCTCGACTTCCCATCTTCAGATTCCAAATCCGCTTTTGTCTCTTCCATGATTGTGAAGAGAAACCTCTGGTTGTGAAGCTTCATGAGCTCTGCTTCAAACCCTAGATCTCCTCCACCCAAATGTTTCATCAGCCCAAGCTCTAAATCTTGAGTCCCGTCTGGATTCATGGAGATATCTCCTTCTCCTCCGCCATTGTTGGACTGTAAAGATTGAGGCTTTTTGAAGCAGAAGAGCTGGATTAGTTCCTTGGCGTAGCCAATTTGTTGCTCTTCTTCTTTCTCTTCTTCGCTCTCTTGGCTTGTGATTCTCTTCTTGTGTTTCTTCCACCTCAGAAGATAATAGACTTCTGCAACGAGTGCTAACAGAAGAAACCCAAACACCAAACTCAAACCAATCCCTAACCCACTAATAGTCTTCATCTTTCTCAACCAAAATTCTCACATTACATGAAAAGATAAATACCCTAATTTTGGGTATGAAATTACAGAGGAATAATGAAGCAATATTTGGTTACCCTTTTTCAACGATTGAGGAAACCCTTTCAATGTGTGATAACTTTTGGAAATAAGAGAGATTTTAGCAGCAAATGATATTGTTTGAGGAGCAAAAGATGGAAACTTGCCTTGATGGTGAGCAGAAATTAAAGACTGAAAGAGAAAGATAGATTTTTTTTTTTTTTGGTTTGCTCTTCTTCTAAGTGATATAAAAGATAGAAAAACTTCTCTTTCACAGCATTTTAGGTTCACAAGTTGGATTCCTTGTTTATACTTGCCACAAAGGGCCAAAGTCTTTGGTGCCTTTAACTCAACATATTGAATAAGAGAAAAATTAGGGTACACTTTTTAAACTAATATACTTAAAACCAGTATTTTAATCTAATTATTTGGTTAAGTAAAAGTATTTGTTTGTATAGTGTGCAGGTAGTATAACTAGTAACTACTACTGACCAGGAGCTGATTATAGTTATAATCTAAAATAAAAAATTCATTGTACTAAATTATTTTGCTTATTCAGTTATAATATGGATAAAGTTTTGCAACCGAGTCTAAAATTTGACCTCATGAGAATATGCTTATTTTCAGGTTACAAACTTACAATGATTACAAATTTTTTTGTTAACAAATGAATAGACAAGAATTGAACGGTCATTATTACTATTATTTTTTTCCAAATCCACAAGATTTTATGACAAAAAGCATTTATGAAATATATATGTGTATTTTCTGATTTTTGCTTCCCGTCGAAATATACATTTTTTTTGGTAAGTGGATATAAAATATATATCTTCTTTTTTTGGTTAATGGGTTAATATGCTAAAAAATATTTGGCAGCAAATACATACTCCGTAACTCCACTAAAACATTTACCAGTTTTTTCAAAAACTTGACTTTGCGCCATTGCCCACATTTGGGAGTGAGTACGAAAACTTTGATTAAGAGTTGAATGTTGTTGGTGGAATAAATTGGCAAACAAAATTATAAAAAAAATAAAAATGGAAGGGTTTGCAAGGAATAATAATTGTTTGGAGAAGCCACGAGGGGAACCCAGAAAATATGATTGGATAAGATAATAAATAGACAGAGCCAAAGCTTAGACAACCGTCGCCCACAAACTCATCATCGCTGTTTGTTTTCCCTTCTTGTTTCGATTCCATTATCATCGGTGGTTTTTAAATTATTATAAGACACAAAGTGTGTTTCTATATTTGCTCTTTACGAATTGTTTCTTGTTTCTTTTCGTTTTTCCTACAAGACCGTTAGAAGAAGTTTTGACTCTTAACGTCTTTTTGGATAAAAATTTGAAATAGTGTACACTATAGGCAAGGACACACACAAAACAAAAATTTATAAAAACGAAAAACAGAATGCAAAATTGTATTTTATATCGCAAAATATATTTACCTGAGATTTGGTTTTATATAATACATACAAAATATCAGTTCTGAGAAAAATTAATTATAATGGGTTTTCAAAGACTAATTTGTAAAATGAACATTATGTAACAGACAAATGTTTTACGAATAGAATCTCTATGGCTTACATGCTGCAAGGTTTTTGTATGATTAATCGATTTTTAGTATTCACTATTCAGTTTGTTTGTTATACAACAACAAGTAGATGACACAACTAATCGAAAAAGGAAATGGCTAAATTTTGTTTGTTGCATGTTTAAATTGATAACATTATTGGAACCAAATTTTTAAACCAAATGGGTTGAATAAAATTGTGGACAAATGTGAAAAGAAATGGGTTTTGGCTCATGAATGAGAAATTGAGTTAAATGAAGGAGCACTTCATTTTGTCCCACATTGGAAAGAATGAACTTTTTCCTCTTGTTTAAATATAGACATTTCCAAACTAGGTTCAATAGCCTTTAGTGGGAGACTATAGAGGTTGGGAGAAAGGGGGCCATTATGCAAAAACACACACGCGTGCCGCCGGGCCGGGTCTGGGCCTGGGCCTGGTCTTGGGGGCTTCGCCCACAAAAGACTATTCTTTTTGGGCCAAATTCCTATCAACGGTTTTTGTTAAAGCCCAAAACGAAATCGCATAATGTCAAGAATAAATCTTCCAAAAACTTCTAGAAGATTGAGTTCGGATTTTCGGTTTGATAAACACGAAAATAAATATGGAATATATCTATATCCCTTCGCTTCCACGCCAAGTAAAAAAAAAGATATTCTCCGAATATTTTTTCATTGCGTAGAGTATATCCCTTGCCGATCAAGCCTCTCTCAGCTATAAATAAAGGGCCTCACCTCTCTCATTATTCATTCACTCGAAAATCTTATCTCCAGCAAATCTCCTACATCTCTTCTCTTCTTCTCTAAACGTAAGTCTCGAGAGTATAGCGTACATATTTAGTTCGCAGATTCTATAGTCGAGTGTCGCGACTATAGTCTCACGTAGTTGTATCTTGGGACTCTCAATCTCGTCAAACCGCCACACTGCGGGAGATTTATTGATTTAAGGAAAGAGATCAAATCTCGCCTCTACGTATTCGTCTCTTTTCTTAAAGGTTTTTCAATCGTTTTATTACTATTTAATATCTATACTATAAGATTTTTATTCGTATTTTCCAATCTGGATTTTCGCGGTATTTCTCTGGTGAAGAATCATTTGGTGAAGAATACTTAGTGGTATTTCTCTGTGAGAATGAGCCAAGGACATATTTTGAAGCCATGTCTACACCAGACGCAGACCTCTGGAAAGAAGCTGTTAACAGTGAAATGGATTCTATTCTGCAGAACAATACATACATAATCACTGATTTACCTCCAGGGTTTAAAGCACTAGGGTGTAGATGGATCTTCAAAACGAATATCAAAACTGATGGAGCTATTGATAAGTATAAGGCAAGACTTGTGGTGCAAGGATTCAGACAAGTTGAAGGTCTAGATTTCTTTGACACTTATTCTCCAGTGACGAGAATAACTTCAATCAGAATATTGATAGCAATTGCTTCTTTAAGAGACCTGGAAATCCATCAGATGGATGTTAAAACAGCTTTCCTTAATGGTGATTTAGAAGAGGAAATCTACATGAAACAACCTGAAGGTTTTGTGGTACCAGGTCAAGAACACAAAGTTTGTAAACTTGTGAAATCGCTGTATGGACTGAAACAAGCTCCAAAGCAATGGCATGAAAAATTTGACCATGTGATGATGTCAAATGGATTCAGCATCAATGAGTGTGACAAATGCATCTACGTCAAGAATACTCCCAGCGGGTACATTCTGTTGTGTTTGTATGTTGACGACATGCTCATCATGGGCAGTAACAAGGATATAATTCAACAGACCAAGAACATGCTTAGTGGACAGTTTGACATGAAAGACATGGGTCTTGCGGATGTTATTCTTGGTATTAAGATCACAAGAAATTCTGAGTGAATCACCTTATCTCAGGAGCATTATGCTGATAAGATACTTGAGCGGTTCAAACATTATTCGAATGGAACTGTGAAAACTCCAGTGGATACACAACTGCACTTGACTAAAAACTCTGGTGAAGCAGTGTCACAAGTTGAGTATGCAAGGGTAATTGGAAGTTTGATGTACTTAACCAATTGTACCAGGCCTGGCTTAGCGCATGCAGTGAATGTATTAAGTCGTTACACAAGCAATCCTGGTCATACACACTGGAAAGCCATAACAAGAGTGTTGAATTATGTGAGATACACTAAAAGTTATGGATTGCACTATGGTAAAGAGCCTGCAGTTTTGGAAGGATACAGTGACGCAAACTGGATATCGGACTCAAAGAACTCAAAATCCACAAGTGGATATGTCTTTACATTAGGAGGTGCAGCAATATCTTGGAAATCTTTCAAACAAACTCTACTGGCCAGATCTACAATGGAATCTGAGTTCATTGCTTTAGAAAAAGCGGCAGAGGAAGCAGAGTGGCTTCGAAATTTCTTGGAAGATATTCCAATGTGGGAGAAACCAGTACTGGCACTGCGTGTACACTGTGATAGCCAGTCGGCTATAGCCCGGGCACTGAATACTCTCTATAATGGTAAGTCTCGTCACATCAGGAGACGACATAAAATCATTAGACACTTGATCACAACCGGTGTAATCTCGGTCGATTACATTAAGTCAGCTGATAACCTAGCGGATCCATTTACAAAAGGTTTGACAAGAGATCAAGTTTTGAAATCATCAAAGGGAATGGGTCTTTTGCCTATGACTTAAGAGGATGTTTGATGGACACCCAACCTTCGCGATTGGAGATCCCAAGAGGCTGGTTCAAAGGGACAACTAAATCAAACAGAATCTGTTTACAGCACTGCAAGACAACATGTCTGAGCCCAGCTCCCAAAATGATGCACAGTGCTTCCTGTAAGTTTAAAGGATAAGCGTTGCTTTTAATGATATGAGTAGCTTTCATATATATACAGAGTATTAACAGGATACTTTTCTTATATGACAGGAGCTCAACAAAATCACCTAGTGAGTGTGAAATGCGGCCGTTTCTAGGAGGATGAAGTCCAGGCTATATTCTCTAAGTTCACTCATGATCAACCAAGAAAAGTTCAAGGCCACAACGAACGCAATAGAGAACTAAGTTCTACGAGGAAATGAAGTTGGGTTATAGCTGTTGTCTCGGTTTACATAAACATCCGGGTGGTTCAAGACATCATGTTCACCTCCTGGCTAAGTAAACCCGACAGATATTAACAATGAGTGGTTCAAGGCTGAAATATGCCACTACCTCATACACAGTTAATTTTCGCCTATACTCTCGAAAGTCCTTCTGTCGAGTCTGTAGAGTCTGCATAGTCTTTCGAGTTAGTAGAGTCTGCATATGTTTAGAGTCATTTCTATTCATGTGGGGGATTGTTGGAACCAAATTTTTAAACCAAATGCGTTGAATAAAATTGTGGACAAATGTGAAAAGAAATGGGCTTTGGCTCATGAATGAGAAAGTGAGTTAAATGAAGGAGCACTTCATTTTGTCCCACATTGGAAAGAAGGAACTTTTTCCTCTTGTTTAAATATAGACATTTCCAAACAAGGTTCAATAGCCTTTAGTGGGAGATTATAGAGGTTGAGAGAAAGGGGGCCATTATGCAAAAACACACACGCGCGCCGCCGGGTTGGGCCGGGTCTGGGCCTGGGCCTGGGCCTGGTCTTGGGGGCTTCGCCCACAAAAGACTATTCTTTTTGGGCCAAATTCCTATCAACGGTTTTTGTTAAAGCCCAAAACGAAATCGCATAATGTCAAGAATAAATCTTCCAGAAACTTCTAGAAGATTGAGTTCGGATTTTCGGTTTGATAAACACGAAAATAAATATGGAATATATCCATATCCCTTCGCTTCCACGCCAAGTAAAAAAAAAGATATTCTCCGAATATTTTTTCATTGCATAGAGTATATCCCTTGCGGATCAAGCCTCTCTCAGCTATAAATAAAGGGCCTCACCTCTCTCATTATTCATTCACTCGAAAATCTTATCTCCAGCAAATCTCCTACATCTCTTCTCTTCTTCTCTAAACGTAAGTCTCGAGAGTATAGCGTACATATTTAGTTTGCAGATTCTATAGTCGAGTGTCGCGACTATAGTCTCACGTAGTTGTATCTTGGGACTCTCAATCTCGTCAAACCGCCACACTGCGGGAGATTTATTGAGTTAAGGAAAGAGATCAAATCTCGCCTCTACGTATTCGTCTCTTTTCTTAAAGGTTTTTCAATCGTTTTATTACTCTTTAATATTTATACTATAAGATTTTTATTCGTATTTTTCAATCTGGATTTTCGCGGTCCTACAAACATATGATCATTCAATGAGTAGTTGATTTGTACTAATAAATTTACTTAGATGTTTACAACCATTTCTTATAATGTGTATAGAAATCGAAATCTCTCATTAAACACACTTCT
Organism: Erythrophleum ivorense; assembly: GCA_026724425.1. Classification (NCBI taxonomy): domain Eukaryota; kingdom Viridiplantae; phylum Streptophyta; class Magnoliopsida; order Fabales; family Fabaceae; genus Erythrophleum; species Erythrophleum ivorense. The sequence continues at coordinate 5,379,058 of JAIUCV010000071.1, read as the reverse complement.
TTTAAACACACTAGAAGTTTACAACCATTTTTTGTAATGTCTATAGAAATCGAAATCGAAATCGAAATCGAAATCTCTCGTTTACAACCATTTCTGATATAGAAGTTTACAACCATTTTTATAATGTGTACAGAAATCGAAATCTCTCATTAAAGGCTTTTGGATATCTGTACAGTGGCTGAAAAAAGAAGCACATAACGAGTTTGGCCCATTAAAACTATTATTTTCAAATGGGCCATAACAACACGTTGAATAAAAAGGCTTTTGGATACACAGTTTGTATGAACTTACTCAACAAAGCAAATTAATAAGCGAACTTAAAGAATTAAAATTCTCTAGAAAATCTTGTTAGCTTTCGGACCTCCTAAATCGTAGGAACGGCTCTGTCTCTTCCAAAAGTCTAATCGTACCTTTTCAGTACTATATCGTTTTAATACTATCTGATTTTCTATTCCTATTTTAGAGTTTAGATAAATACCTTCGGAAGATAAAGGAAGTAAGACCACGGAAAGTGCAAACAGGTTACAAGAGTACTTTGGCTGAATGCTAAAAAATAGTAAACATCGCACATGAAGAAAACAACATGTACGTATATTATATAGAAGAAATGTATACAACACGTGTATAAATGTAGAATGTGAACTCCTACGTACGTGTAAATTTTTGGCTACAAGTGTCTATCTCCACCTAACGACACATGACGAAGGAGACAAAATTGCCTTTTTACGGCAGTTATACATATGTATGTCTTTTGTACATGAATCCAGTCACACGTACCGTATTTCAGAGGAATCCGCTTTCAGAAGTTTTATCCAAAACTACGAGAGATATTTTTGTGTTAGAGGACTATGTAGACTAAAAGAATGTCAACAAAAACATCCATAATTATAATATTTTTTTTTACAATTATGCGTTAACTTTTTTATTTGTGAAAGAGAAAAAAAAGGTGATATTTCTAAAAAATATAAATAAATTAAACTATTTTAAAGTTTTGATCAGATGTACTGTATAATTACGGAATGTTAAAAAATAAAATTAATCTACAGAGTAAACCTGCGACTTTGGGTGATCAGGTCAGATTTAGGTAGCACAATCGGGTCCGGTATAGATTCGGATTTATTCGGGTTCGGATAAGTTCGGGTCTATATCTATAATATTCGAAATATTTCGGTTATCATTCGGTTCAGGTGATATCGGGTTCATACCCAAATTTACCCGAATTGTACTCAAAAACCCGAAATTGATATCAAATAAACCGAAATGTATATGTTAGACCGAACGAGAATTTTCATAAAATGCCAAATAATTGAAAAAAGAATAAAATTATATTCAATAATATGTTTTTATCTTTCTCTCTCTCTCCATTGTCATCGACTCATCGTCTTCTTCTCCTCCATCGTCTTCATCTGCTACTCCTTCATCTTTTTGATGGATCTTCACAAAACCGAAGAGCATCTGTTCCACCATCATGATTTTGGCATGACAAACATAATCGTTCAATTACACACCACCACCACCGCTTTTGCTCTTCTGGAATTCATTCCCTTCTCTTCCTTTAATCCTGAATTCCTGATATTCTTCTGGTCAATCCTCCGACGAACAAGACTGCATCTCCTCCTGCGGAATTAATCCCCAAAATTTATGCTTTGTCAAACCCTAGGATTTCGATTGCAGGAAGAGATGAAGTTTTAAACCGAAGGGGGTAAACCAAGCATGGACATTGTAAACCGAAGGTAATTAATGTCGGGTGAACCAAGTTACCCGATCGGGTATCGGGTTCTACCCATCGGGTAAATTGCCATATACCGAAACCGAACCGAACCAGGATTTTTGGGTAGATTCGGTTCGGTTTTTCGGTTATGGGTGAAAAGTCTAAGCAGGAGTAAACGAACGACAAACAGAAGTAAATGGCTCAAATTTAATTAAAACATGGAAATCAATGAAGAGATTGGGTCTCACTCTCACTCTCACTCTTTCTCGAGGCAAATCTCTGCTCCTATAGATTCGTAGGTGCCTAAAAGACTCAAATTGATGCCATGCATGTCTTTTGCTTTCACGATTTGTCATTCCCCATGCACTTCTTACAAAATCTTATACTCCAATCAATATACATATTTTCATAACATAATATATCAAAAGTTCTTGGCCTAACATAATGGATTTTTAACTAATTGATAGTCGTACAATGGCATACCCCTGTTAGTCAGAAGACTCTGAACTGTGGAAAACTTAATCCTGACTTCCATTTTTGACTAGTCCAGATTTCAGTTTTGAAGCTATATGAAAAAAGATGTAAGTATAATATTTTTCTATATGCAGCCGTGATTGTGGTGTAAAACATGTGATCGTAAATTTAAATAATTAATTAACCACCAGTGATATTTAACAAACTCTGTTTCGCTAATGCTACTTTAAAATCTGCACATTTTTATTAGTGTAAATTTGTAAAGTAGGCACTTTTCAAGTTTTTTATTTGGGAAATGGTCAACTTCAAGTTTTTATTAAAGAAAGAGGCAAATAAACAAATTTTAAATACCCATTTGACCTTGTGTCTATGAGAGAAATATAGACATTTTAATTGGAAGAAAAGAGAATAGGCCAACTTTTCTGAACTTTTAATTGGAAAGTAGATTTTCGTCGGGGAGAGAATGAGCTGAAAAAATAGGTATTTTCTCATACTTTTGCTTTGTCACCAAAATTTGTGATCAACAAAATAGAATATAATAAGAGAGAAAAATGTGAGATTTGTTATCATTCTAACTTTAAGTAATAATAATATTCTCTTTCTTACTTTTTCTTTAGATTTTTGATTCAAATATCTACTTCAGAAATGTGTATCTTATGATATACATATTAAAAGAAAACTATTTTTTTTCTGAACATTTTAAATTTTGAATTTTTGAAGATGGACAATATTAATATGAAGTACATACAAGATATTTTGAGTATCCATTCGGATATCAATTCGGGATCGGACCAGTTTTAAATTTTTTTGAATATTTTTGAAATTAAAAATTTAAGATTTTGGTAATCTTTTTTCTTCGAGTCGGATATAGTTCAGTTTCATTCGGATTGAGATATCCGAAATTAATAAAAATAAACAGAAAAAAAAAAATAATAATTGTTCAATTTAAATAAAAACTGGTTTAGTTTGGCAAAAAAAAATATCTTTTAACAAATATAATTAAAGAATTCAGTTATTTTGTTTTAAACATAACTAATATACTCAGTTTATAATTTGTAATTTTAGATATTTTAGTTATTTTAGTTCTGACTATAATTAATATTTTTGGATATATAATTGTATTTTGAATACCTATGTTGTTCACGGTTTTAATATATTAAGTAACCAAAAAATATAAACCCTAACATGTTAGTGTAATACAAAAAAAAAAGGAATCACATTGTCATTAGTTTTAATTATCTTTTAGAAAAAAAACTATTAAAAAATGCTATTATGTTTTTCCATTTTTATTCACATCCTTATGTCTTAAATCTTAAACCCTGTTACCCAATTAATTCAAAGAACTTAAACCTTAGTACCTCACTTTTATATCCTAAACCAAAACACTACTTTTTAACCCAAAAACTCTAAATAGAATTTTAAGAATTCTAAACTCTAAACCCAAAATTTAAACTTTAAATCTAAACTGTAAATCTTAAATCCTAAATCCTAATACTTCACTTTTAATCCATGTTCCCTAACTGTAACTACTACTTTACTTTCAAACCATAGCCCCTTAATTATATAAGAACAAATATACTCTATAATATTTTAATCAAAGCTTAATATTAGTGCGGATCTATGTCATTTTAAATAGATATGGTGTACGTATATATACCAACATAAGGTATACGTCAGCTGGTGTACGCGTCAATATGTATATGGTGTAGTGTACGTATCAATACGTATATGATGTACGCGCCAATAAGTATAAAGTGTATGCGCCAATATGTATATGGTGTACGTGCCAATAACTTGAAAATTGTATACTTTGCAAATTTCCCCTTTTTATTACAATAAAAGTTTATCACTAGAATTTTGCATTAATCATTTCGCAAATTTTTTCTTGTCGTATCAAATTTTTGTTTTTGTATATTCTTCTTCAGCAATTTCGTCACTGCACAATATAATCAGACTAGCTAGTCATAATCTATTTATTTTTAGCATTTACTAGCGGTCTAATGTACTTAATAACAACCATATATATACTAGTATATACTTATATGTATTTTTTTAATAATATGTATCAAGCGCTGAGTATCGATTATCTCGTATACGATGATCCATCAATATGTTCTCTGAAAAAAACAAAAATCATATGAGCTATATGAGCCATATGTCCATATCTCATTTTTCGTATTATTTTAAATTTCTAGTACCCCATCATTGATATTATTCTTAGTATTAAATTTGTTTTACGCACATATATGCATATATTAATAAGTTTTGTGTATTTTACAAAAATAGTTCTAAATAAACATCCATGCATACGTGTAGGCTCACTTGCGTCCTCAAAATACATTTAAATATAACACAATTTTAAAAATCCTTTAAAAAAAAGTATTCCTTCCATTTTTTATTAGAGATTTATTTAACTGATAACACATCCATATACAATTCTAGAAAATAACTAATAAAAATTAGAGGAAGTATATGTTTAGGCTATTGTAATATTCTAGAACAGTAGGTTTTAAGATGAATTTTGTGAAAATGTGTGATACATTTTTACAAAAGAAACAAAAAATGTGGGATACATATATATCAGTGATATCACGTACGTATATCAGTCACATTCCATCTGCAAAGAAAATGACAGGTATATATTTGAACTCGCCGTTTCGTCTTCACCTATATAGTAAGCAAAATAAGATCGACATCGGACTTCAGAAATGAGTCCACGAGGCAAAACAACTAAGGCACTAGAGTTTTCTATTTTGACAGTTTACTAAATATAATTAAGATTTTGTTTCGTTGCTCGAACTATTGACAAAAAAGAAAGAAAATTGATCGTTAAGAAATCGAAGAGCCAAGCGCCTCAAGTCCTCAACTACAAATTGTCGTGTTATTATTATATAAATATAAATAATATGTAGAAAGATGAATAAAAGAAAGTATTAAAAAAATATATAATAATATGTAGAAAATATGGTATAATATAAGACATGTCAATTTCCGAAGCAAACTAGATATATAGGCTTCTCAAGACCTACAAAGAACACAATCCAACCAGCTATCTTTTGCCGCCCTATTATATTAACGTTCGTATTTATCCTTACTGTCTCTTTCATTTCCAAGACTTAATTATGGCTCTCCTTCATTAAAACACTTTCAAAACAAAACATCCGTAATTCCCAGAAAAAAATAAGAACAAAAAATCACATAATCCTACAATTATATCCACTTTATAATACTACTAAGTTTTACGTGCTAGAAATATATAAGATGCAGTTACAGACAATTTGACATTGACAAGTACTGTGTTATCTTTTTCTATTAGCCGCGGTTTAGTATAAAATAATTAATTAAAAACATCTTTTAATCTTTTAACTTTTTTTTTGATAAACTTTTAATCTTTAAACTAATGATTGAATTTACTAAAAAAATCAAGAATAGATCCAATTGTTTAATTTTCGCCCTATTTTGTCTTCACATAAATAGTAGCCTCTTTTTTACCATCTCAGCCGCTCCACGCCATGTTTTCAGAGTCTCCAGCACAATAAACGACACGCATGTCACTCTCTCTCTCTTCATTACATTCGACTCTCTGTTCCACTCCCTCACTAAACCGCTATATAAATTTAAGAGCCTCCCCATGAATTTCATGCATCAATCAAACCCCAAAAACTCACATGCAAAAGTCCCGTTTATAAACCCTATCCTCCACAAACCTTTAGCTACAGATAAATGGAAAACGAAGGGAGCGCAGGAGCGGGAAGCAGTTCCCGGTGGAACCCAACGAAGGATCAGATAACGCTGCTTGAGAATCTTTACAAGCAAGGCATACGAACCCCGAGCGCCGATCAGATACAGCAGATCACCGGTAGGCTCCGCGCTTACGGGCATATCGAGGGTAAGAACGTCTTTTATTGGTTCCAGAATCACAAGGCTAGACAGCGCCAAAAGCAGAAACAGGAGCGCATCGCTTACTTCAATCGTCTCCTCCACAAAACCTCCCGTTTCTTCCACCCTCCTCCTTGCTCAAACGGCACGTAGTTCTCCTCTCCTATTCTTACCTATACGTTTCGTCTTTCTTTATCACATATTCACATAAAATATATACTATTTTTTTTTAATCTAGTACATAAACCTATATCGGTTTCTTTTGTTATATCGGTTTCTTTTGTTATATCGGTTCCTTGTTTATTACGTTTATTTTTTTTCCTCCTATAAACGATTTTGATAATATATAAATCCTGCGAAATATTCAACACATACATCTCTAGAAAACCGAAAAACTTACAAAACATGTCTCTGGATACAGAAGGGTTATCATTGAATGACTATGAGATGTCTAATAGCAATTTCTGGCTTTCAAATAGCAGATTTCTTCTATTTTCTTGTTTATTTTTAACGTTATAAAAGGTACTAAATGTTATTTTAATATTTTGTTTTTGTTGCGAAGTGGGTTGTGTTAGTCCGTACTATTTACAGCAAGTAGGTGATCATCATAACCAACATGGAAGTGTATACAGAAAAGATCTTCTTCACAGTAACAATGGAGTGACCATTCCGAATGGTGGCTACGAGAAACGAACAATCACAGATCATACGAAACAACTAGCAGACATGACATCAACATCATCAGCTAGAATGTCAATGTCTTCGAGTTCACTCAGATATGACCGATTTGCCCTTCGTGATCACGGTTATTACGGCGAGGGCATAAACGTCAATTCCCATGGACTGAAGACGCTTCCACTTTTTCCACTTCAGCCATTGGATGCCGCAAGTGACGACGGTGTTGGAAATTCCAGTTGTGTTCCTTGTCATGATTCTCCGGTGACTTGTTACGGCGATGGCGGTGGACGGGAGCAGCCGTTCATTGATTTCTTTTCTGGTGGTTCTGCTAGGTTCGGATAGTGTGGAAATGCGTTGTAATAATGAGTGGGTTAAATGAAAATAAATATTTTCTTTTACCAGGAACATTTAAAATGAGATGCAATTTCACTAGTTTGGTCGAATCTTTTAAACTTTAAATTTACTTTGTTCTTTTTTTTTGTAAAAGTACTTTGCTCTTTTTTCCTCTCAAAAAGGCAAAATGTTAATTCAAAATGACAAAAACTGAATAGAAAATTTGGTTCAAATTCACTAATATTCATAGAATTTTTAAATATCAAAATAGAAAATGCACAGGGAGAAATGGAAAATTTAAACGAGGCCATATAAATAATTTAAGTATTTAACAATTTTTTAAAATTAATTGGTAGTAAGGATCTTAAGTTAAATTTACAATTCTAAATAATGTTGTATTGCTTTTAGTCTGATAAATATCTTATCCTTAGGTTAAGTTTACTAAATCCCTTAGTGTATTGACATTTAGCAATAACGAATCGAGTTTATACAGAATTTGATCCATTTTAACAAAATTGGAAAATGATATTGTTTGTGGGTATAAACTAATAAAAGAGTTTTGTGAACCTTGGGACATCATTCATATATGGTTTAAGGTGATATTGTTGTATATTTAAAGCCGGCTTTAAAGTGGTCTGCTAACAGTCACATCGTACTCTCCAGGAAGACTAGAGGCAAAGCATTACGTGACGCCAACATAGATCTTAATTTGCAATCGTCTGTATGCATCGACATGCATGCTGGCGATTAGATGTGGTTCTAGTCGCACTGTTCAATTTTTTCAAGTATGCGCAGCACGACGAAGGAACCATCCTACCTTTCTCGGTAGTTGACAAATAGCGTAACGCAACGAGCCATGATGTTTCGTGTGATTGCTGCACCTACTGATGCTGTGATGCAACTATGCAAACCGTCGAAAGAAGGCAGGTGAGGATGAACCTGAGAGCCGAGACCAATATTGGTTTCGTCTTTTTTTTTTTGTGTGTGTGTGTGGTGAATGCAAAATATGAATTTGTTTTTGTAGTATAGTTGTTTCTAAGATATCACTCTTTTGTTTTGGTTAGTTTAAGATATCGTGTTTGTTTTGGTTAATTTAAGCTATCGTGTTTTGTGGTACTATTTTGATTAAATAGCAATACAGTTTAGCACCGACAAAAATCAAAATCAACAAATGCTCCTCATTGTGTACATGGACTCTGTTAGAAGTCAGGAGATTGTAGTTGGTACTCAATCAGTTATCGGCTATATATTGGTACTACGTAACTGTACGAACGAACACATTATATTCTCGTTTGTTAATACTATTGTATAGATTGTTGTGGCTGTATAAAAATGTAGGTTTGTTATATATTTAAGAGTTATAGCCAATTTTAGAAACCGAACTATTAGTTGTTGATTTAATTGATTGTTCCACCACTAAATGCATGGGAATGTATAATTGTACATAAACCTTGATGGCGAATCAAATAATTTATAGTTGATCAAATTCATAAAAGCAATGTTATTAGTTGTTGTTAGTTAATTACTTGGTGATCATTAAGCCAATGTGTTTTTTTGTATATAGTATAGTAGTAAATTACGATATAGGTAGCATTATCATATCTTAACCAAATTAAGATACAACAGAAGAAAGCAAAAGATTACAAAGTAACAAGACAAACTAGGGCATGCTGAGATAAAGCGTACATAGACGCCTTTTTACTTATTTTACTTATGCTAAACCATACTCCGTATATAAGTGCTGATATAAGCTCCAACTTCACTTGACGCTGCGAGAATACAAACAATTAAGAAACAATATGTTACGACATTTAATCATGGTGTCTATAGATCCAGTAATTAGCCAAGTAAAAATAGCGAATAAGAAAGAATACAAGCATTGCACAGAATAATATATTAAAAAGAAACTTACTTGTTGCAGTTGGTGCTCATGGAGATTGGGTAGGGAATGCTAACACCGCACTTTCCAGGAAGGCTAGATGCTAGACTTGGGTTGATGCCTTTGGCAGCAGACTTTAGGCATTGGCATGCTGCTTGGCGGTCCGGTGTGGTTTGAGCCATACTGTTCAAAGTTTTGACTCCATCACAGCACGGTTTCGGTACCGCCCCGCCAGATGATAGGTAGCCACCACATGGAGCCAATTTAGTTGCCACTGTGCCACATGAGATTGCTGCATCTACTGATGCAACTATGCACACCGTCAAAACAAGGCATGTGAAGAACCTGAGAGCCAAAGCCATTGTGTTTGTTTTTCTCTTTGGGTGATAGCGAAGATTAAGTTGAGTTTTGTTTGCTAAGCTTGTGTTTCGTTGTTGGATGTGAGAAAAGAGGGAGGTCACGATGAGTTTAAATAGGGATTTTAGATGAGAAAAAAATATTAGAGTTTGTTAGTAGTTGGATTTGCATTTACTTCTTTCATTATACTTCTAGTTCCTTCTACTAACGAGAAGAATTAATTTGTTTGATGAAACAATAGTATCACTAAAAAAAAAAATTGGTAAAAAAATAACAATAGTATCACAATATTACTATGTACAAGTATATGTTAGAGATTACAAATATATCTAAGTTAAAATTATTAGAATTTATTAGTCTTTTAATAATTTGGTTATTTAAGATATAGTTTAGAGCGATGTTTCAAGATTTAGTAATAATATCGCTTGGCATTTTTTATAAAAAAAATGTCGCTTAGCATTGACAAAAAACTAAAAAGAAGAAGCAAAATAGTAAAAAATAATATTTATTTTGGTTTCGTACATAATCATAAATTCAGCTATTAGTCGTACTATGTGAATTTAATTTGATTACCGTCTAATTTAATGCAATGTGTAACTGAGGGACACGTGTATCCAACATCAAACATCAGAACTCTCCCAACTAGCCCCATCACATTCTACAATTCCATTGGACCACCTGTTTGTTTTGCTATTATTAACTATGGCCCGGCCATTAAATGCCCAATAAGATTTGCACAAATAATTAAATATACTTCGTCTTTAACAAAATAAAATAAAATATGTTTAGTTTTTGCCAATATTCAAAATTTTGTTAAACGGTAGCCAGATATTTAGAATGGGTTTAGCACCTAATAAGAACGTTAAAGATTAGATATAACCAATTATTTCACAAAAATGATGGGTCTAAAAATTGTATTTTTTTGCGTCTGATTTAAACAAATAATGTGATATGATATAGTGTAAATAATTAATGTATCAAATATTAATATGGTAAAACATAGACTAAAATCTATGTTAGTTAAACTAACTTATTTTCTTTTTTACAAATAAGAAAGTAGAGTTTGGCTATCTAGGTAGCGCATGTATTAAATAATTGTTTTATATAGCATGTGAGAGTTTAACGAAACCACATCAATTCAATGCATATCTGTGATCTACAGAAGATCTTAAGTTATGTTAGTATAATATATAGAAAATGCTACGGAGAAAATTATAGTCTTTAAACCATGAAGCAAAATTTAGTCTCACACGAGATATACACCAAGACGAGTTTGCCCTATATGTACATAGAATATATATATATATGCAATCAATTTATAGCAAGGAAAAAACACTATCGCTATGTCATAAAACTCTAATCACTCTCATGCGTTGCTAATAATTAGACCTATATATTACATGGTGTTGTTTCGGATCTAGAAGAATTACATGCTTCCACCTTAAATCTTCTTGTTATTTAAATTGAAAGCCTTTGTTCAATTTTTTTTTTAAGACATAATAACAATAGTTACACATACACATGCACAATTCCTTGCATTTGTTTTTTTTTTTCGGAGTTCCTTTTCTACGCATGTGATGATGCTTCTCCGATGTCTAACAGAGCTTTGGGTGTGAAAGGTTGATGTATGGTGTTGGATACTATCGGCCAAGAACCGTCAAGGGACATAGTACATATCTCCCCATGCCCATGTGTACGTCATGAAAGCCACCATTTCGTTACAGAAACCTCTGCCGACACTAGTGTAATAATTATATCATCACGTTATTACATTCCTAAGGTTTATACATCAACATTAATTTTTGTCAAGCTCATTCCAATCAATTACGTATGAAACATAACTTTTTTATGAGGCAATTACATAAAAAAAAACTATTACAAATTTGATCTGTATATTAAATGACGAAAACGCTCGGCGTTTCCAAAAATTACAAAATTAGTGGATTTGTAATCTAGTGGTTATAAGTTTTCTAAATAATAATAACTGTGTATATATGCAACACGTAAAAGTGTAAATGATTTAATATCAATTGACTAGTTACATTAAAAAGTTCTAATAAAAATGTTCAATTAATTTTAAGAAAAACAAAAATGTTAATTTAGAAAACTAGAAAATAAACAAATAAACAAATAAGTACTCTGTGAATGTAAGAGCTGTTTCTACTTTTCATACTTTTGTTTTTTCTGTTTACGTGAGATATTGTTTTACCTCAATATGGTTTTTGTGATTCTTCCACTTATGATACAAAACATATATTAAAATCAGTATTTAATAACCCATTTATATAATAAAATATGTTAAGTAAACAAATTATGAACAACCGAGAGCAATGAAAAAATATAGAATTTTAGAATGCAAACGGTTGTGCAATTGATAACTTCTTTGATTATCTGTTCAGAAATTCTGCCGACTACGTTTTTTAGATTTCAAGAAGAGTAAAAAAAATCAAGAAAACGGCAAGTCACCGACTTCTTCATTGTCTCTTTCGGACGAACAACTACCAACTGTAAACTACTTCAACATTTCAAAATTAAATTAATCCACTAATTGATCACTCCTAATTTAAATGTTCATGATATTTCCTTTCAGTACATTTCCAGAATTGACTTAACTAAATTTCGAAAATTTTTGCTTCCTTCCTAAGGCTAATAATTTTAGTTGGGGAACAAATCGATGTTCTTAATAAATAGTCCATGAGAAACTGTTAAAATCACTGAATTTGTATTCCATCTTAAACAATGCCAAATTAAGTTACTGGAAATTAAGCATTTCATTCACAGGCTAAGAGAAGCTATCAGTTTTATTACAACTTTAGTCGCAAATCGATCAACCTAAAAGTTGAACGTCATATTTTTGTTTTAGTTCATTTAGGCATTTCTAATGTTATCTATATTGCCATTACGATCTATACATCAATAATGTTAGTAGAACAACGTGGATAATGCGTACGTTAATTGTATAAAAAAAATGTGGTCCAATGGAATCGGAGAATGTGTGATTAAGCTAGTTCGGACTTGGGAGAGTTGTGATTTTTATATTTGTTATTAATATACACGTGTCTCTCAATTACAAAATGCATTAATTGGACGGTATTGAAATTAATCAGCATAGTTATAGAATGCAAATCCAACTACTAACGAATTCTACTTAATTAGTCATCATTTTCTACATCTAAAATCCGACCCTATAAAAACCCATCGTCCCATCCCACTTTTCTCACATCCAACAACGAAACACAACCTTAGAAAACAAAACTCAATCTTAATCTTCGCTATTACCCAAAAAGAAAAACAAACACAATGGCTTTGGCTCTCAGGTTCTTCACATGCCTTGTTTTGACGGTGTGCATAGTTGCATCAGTAGATGCAGCAATCTCATGTGGCACAGTGGTATCTAAATTGGCTCCATGTGGTGGCTACCTATCAAAAGGCGGGGCTGTACCGAAACCGTGCTGTGATGGAGTCAAAAGTTTGAACAGTTTGGCTCAAACCACACCGGACCGCCAAGCAGCATGCCAATGCCTAAAGTCTGCTGCCAAAGGCATCAACCCAAGTCTAGCATCTAGCCTTCCTGGAAAGTGCGGTGTTAGCATTCCCTACCCAATCTCCATGAGCACCAACTGCAACAAGTAAGTTTCTTTCTAATATATTATTCTGTGCAATGCTAGTATTCTTTCTTATTTGCTTTTTTTTACTTGGCTACTTACTGGATCTAGCCACCATATAATGTCGTAACTTATTGTCTCCTAATTATTTGTATTGTCGCAGCGTCAAGTGAAGTTGGAGCTTAAATCAGCACTTGCATACGGAGTATGGTTTAGCATATGTAAAATAAAAAGACGTCTATGTACGCTTTGTCGCAGCATACCCTAGTTTGTCTTGTTACTTTGTAATCTTTTGCTTTCTTATGTTGTATCTTGATTTGGTTGAGATATGATATATAATACTACCGTAATCGTAATTTACTATATATAATGTTTCTCCAACGCCTTCCTACGTATTATCATATCGTGACGTGTTAATGACGGGACACTTTATATATGTATAGTATTTTTTAGTTTTGATGTGAAAATACAAACCAAGATTAAATGGTAAAAAGAAACGGTAAAAATATTAATTATTAAAATATACAAAGACACACATTGGCTTAACGATCACCGATATAATATATCAACAACACCTAACACTGGTGGAGCTAGGATTATTTCTAAAAGGGTCAAAAAAATAAATTAAAATTGTAAGTTGCCAAATGAAAAAAAAATTTCTATAAATGCATATCAATTTCACTCATATTTTGAATATTCTTACAATTTTTTTTTTTTTTTACATTGTCAAATAGTTTTTTTTATATAGACAATCATTTCTACAATCAAATGCGATTTTGTAGTGTGATATTTGCTCGTTTAAATCATATACAATCATATACGTACTATTTTATGTGTTCTTATAGATATGTAGTGAAATATCTAATTTTACAAAAACAAAAACAGAAAAGTATATAATCTAAGCAAATGAAACTATACTATATTTTATGCAAGAAACATTATCTGAAATTGAATTTAAAATTGATAGGTTGTACTTGAAATTTTTCTTGTTTTTCAAAAGAACTAGACGAATTTATATTATGTTACTTTTTTTTCCATATTTTACAAATATAAACTTAGATTTAGTTAACAATTAATAAGGTAGATCATATATAATTTAATTGAATCTCAGTTTTTATATATAAGTCCACCTAATTATCTTAAGTCCAACTAAATATTTTAATTTTCTTAGATTAATATTTTAATGGGGTCAATTTTCTTTTTTTAAATAGAGTTATTTTAATTTTGATTAAAGAAATAGCAAAAAAAAAAATTAATTAGTGGGGGTCATCTGACCCCGTTCCCCTTACTGCCTCCGCCCCTAACACCTAACAACACTGCTTTTCTGGATTTGATATAAATTAATATAACATCATGATGAGCTCGCAGTGTTTCGTTGTCCGTGTATTGGGCTTGCGTTTAATAGTTTAGAACATAATTACTGTAATCTTAAACTGGAAAGCATGTAGCCTCTCATGATATAGATAAGAAAAATATCTGTTATCCTCGATCACTCTTTTATTGTATATATATATTTTCATTGGAATTGATATTAATCAGAGAACATAAGTTTCACAAGCACACATTGGATTTGTAACTTTAATTACTCCATCTTATAGGCTGCTTCAGTCCTTAATACATCCTATAATAAGATATATCAGACATTAACTTATAAGATTCGTTTCATTGCAACAGTTGTGCTGTTATAGACTCAGGGTTTAGCCGGTGGGTGGCGATTTCCTGATGGGTTAGGTCCGGATAGGTGCTTATGCCACCTTGTCTCTTCGACCTATTTCCATTAGATAAATGTATAAATGATGCACTGTGTTCTTTAATGGACTACAGGCAAAATTTGATCCCCTTACCGAAATTGGCATCACTCTTTCGTAATTCGGTTTTGTGCTGATCTTTGCTGGTCCAATCTTGAAATGAACTGATACAGAAAAAAAGGCAGAACTTAGTATGTAAGTGTGCCAAAGAATCATGCCCTCAATCTCAACGCATTATAATTATCATCTCTCTGCGGTAATTCATGCAAACCAAACATATACACAGAATGAGAAATGAGATTACCTTCTTGGCATTGGCGAGGCATGATCCTGCCGAGAAAGAGGCAGATGAGAAGGAGAAGCTTGATGATAACATGTCTTCTCATGGTTTTAGGTAGAGAAAGCTTATTATTTTCATATAGGATCATCAAATATATATATTGTATAACAAAGGTACGCTACAACTATTTTTTTTATTTTTTATTTTTTTGAAATGAATTACAACTATTTTGTCACATCTAGTTGGTAATCTCCTTGGAGAACCGTAATGATTACATATCTTGAAGAAACGAGGCAAGATTCTCTGGTTAAATGTCATTTCCTGGAATCCTATGCGATCACGTTTTCAACTTAGAAATTAAAATGTTTGTGGAAATGTTTTTTTTTTCTTGAATTTGAAGTAGCACGTGTTTTATGACGAGATAGTAGAGATGTGAGACTTGGAAAAACATGACTTTATTAACTCGAAGAAGTTCAAGGATTACAATATGGTTTGACGACGAGACGGAATGCGAAATATAAGAGAAAGATAACAAAAAGAGTAGCGAATGCTCTTAGTGATTCTCGAGATTTTCGGATGATCTTCAAGAAATGAGGATCTTTTCTTATATAGTTGTAGAATAGCGGCTCTCGCTGAATATTCTCCTCTTGATCGAATTGGAAAACTTCCTCTTATCTTTTATTTATTTCCTTTCTTCAAGTCGGCGAATGTTGCTCTTTCCATTTTTCCAAGGATTTGTCTTTCTCCTCAAAATTTTCCATTTCTTTTGAGAAGGTTAAGGCTGAAGACGGGCCGGGCTTTTGCGTTGTTACTCATCGCGACGGGCTCAAGGAAATGTGCTCATTTCACCTCTAACACTTGTTATATTCTATTAAGACCAGCTTGTATGCTTCGTTCTTTTGACAATTTGATATATGGTTCACGTATGTTTCCAACCCGAAATACCAATATTCCTTGGCTCGTGTAAGTGTAGAAAACCTAACAACCTGCAACTTAAGCAATACGAAAAAAAAAACGCAAAGACAATTTTTGAAGTGCTAGATTCTTAAAAGTTAATCATCCGATTACACTATGTTTGGTGTACACCACTCTAACTGACTCTTAGATTGTCCCCAAAACGAATCCTAGCTACTCGGTCCTAACCTGGACTCAACCACCCGTGATTCAACGGAGCCACAACCTAGTTTACCCATGATTCGACAAAACCACCTGCCCAACACTCTTTTCTCTCGCCTTTTGTATTTTTGCAAAACTTTAAGTCTTTCTTGCGGCTTAAAAGTTGGCCTACAAAAAAGACTTATATACTCGACCCTAAACCTAGAAGCTTTCCTTTCTTGGATCGTCGCGTTGATCCTTTCCCGAAGTGAACATCCTTGTGTTCCTTGCAAATGTTCATTTCCTTGATCTACAAGCAGTTCCGATCCGCGTGACCAACCGATTACCTTCAGAACACACATGACACATCTTCACCTTGGTCCGGATTGAATAAAACTTAATTCTTGATCCACACTTTCTTGGTATCTCTAGAATCTACCGCTGCATGAATCTCAATATTTCATATTATTCGGAAATATATTTCACATTGGAAGTTGGAAAAGATTTAAAGTAATATATAAGGGCTATGGGCCACTCCAGCCAATTGGTTTTGAGTTAGAAGTCCATGTAAATTAATATGGTATCAAAGTCCTGATTCACGCAATCCAATCCGATCCGACCCAAAGTTAGTCCAATTATCGACGAAGCCCAAAACTGATGCCGTCGATCCACGTCCGAACATATTGTGATCGATCGCCAACAAACCATTATCTCGAAAGGGCGTATTAGAGAATATAAAGTTGGAAAATAATATATAACAGAAGTCCATATAACTTAACACATACCATCACGATGTGGACCAACAGAAACCGAACCAAACCCAACAATTAAACTTGGTTTAATCATATGTCATGGGTAGTAGTATTGTAGCTACGAACTTGAGAACATTCACAGTTACTGTAGTAATATATGTCGGCCAAATAATATTGCGGCCTTCATTTCAACTGCAGTTTTTTTTTTTTTTTTTTGTCATCATTCATTTAGGTTTCATCATTACAAGTTTACAACCACCACGATATCCGAAAATTAGAGGGTAACAAAGCCACCATGATATATCTTTTTTTGTTTTTGTTCTTTTTTTCTTTTGAACATTTCCACCATGATATATCTTTTTGATAAAGCGCCACTAGTTCGTCTAAAAAATGTTTATGAAATTCATGTAAATCTGGTAATCGTATGTCAGGAATGTTTATTTGTTAATCTTAATTTGTGTAATGTTTATTAGTTAATTTTAATACTGACAAACAGAAAAGCTCGCCGGTCTCGTTTACTGGTCCGGGAACTACCGTTACATTGGCTTGTTTGTAAGTATTGCTCGGATTATAAACCATTTAAGTAAAGTTCTTATCTCAATCAATAAAATAAAGTTCTTGGTTTAGTTTTTTTTGGGTTATGATGATGATTGATAATGGACCCTTATACAGAAAGTCTGGATCATTTCATGATGGCAACTTGATTTGGCTTTATGATAAGAAAAAGGGAATCCAAATCTTAATTCTATCCAAATTTAGATAAATGGAAATGATCCCGATTCATGTATAAATTAGGGGTAGACATTCGAATTTGAAATATGCAGCCAATCAGAACACATCCCGATTCATGTATAAATTAGGGGTAGACATTCGAATTTGAAATAAGCAGCCAATCAGAACACAGTCTATTTTGGTTTGGTTTAATTCGATTTGATATTATTTTATATTCTAACGAGGTTGAATTATAAATATACGCAATCAGCTTTAATAAATCCTATGATCTCATACAACAAAGAAAAGAGAAACAAAGGGTGTGATTGGTAACATGAGTTACCATGTGGTATGGTTGATTTATGAGTTTAACTCAAAAATGTTACCAATCATAATTTATTTTTAACTTTTTGCATTAGAGTTTGAGTTAGAATATGGTATGGTTGAATTAGAATTTTGATGTATGTCCTTTGTAAAATAGTTAACTCAAATCAAATTCCTACCACATGGAAAATGGGATGTATTAGGATGTAGTAGAGTTTGATTTAGCAATTTTTTTTTGTTTTTCTTTCTTCCCACGTTTTTAAATTATTATTTAAAATTTTTTTTTTTTCTTTTTGTTAATTCTGTTCTAATTTTATACTTTAAATAAATTATATATTATATTAATGTTTTTGACTAATATCATTGCTAAAAATATGTATAATAAAAAAAATATCTATGCCATAGTTTTTTTCTAATTATAATAAATATATATAAAGTTATAAATTGATATATATTTAGTTATAACTTGATATATATAGGTACAATTATATAAATAGTTATAAATTAATACAAATATATGACCTAAATCAATTATTAATGTTATATTATATATATATATAAATATATATTTTTTAAAAGCAAACATATATAAATATATATTTGCTATGCTAATGTTATGTTAGTGTTGAAATATGTTATTTATTTTTTATAGTTAAATTTATGATAAATGTCTAAGTATTTTTAATAATACATACTGTAATGTATACCGCATAAAAATTACCAGTCAGTCATTTTGAAAAGAATAGTAACTTATATTTCTACAGCAAATCTACCACAAAAATATACCGTTTCTACCACATGATTTCTACTGCAACTTACATCAAATTATACTATTTTTTCTAACTCAACTGTAATACCACATGTCACCAATCGGAGCAAAGGCAGGTGCATTTTTTATATTTGCTGCATTAATTTGGTAAGTTTCCGAACCGAGAATCTATCCAACCAAATCAAAACCGGTTAAACCAAAATCTAGACCCTATTGGTTAGAATGGTAAAGTATAGAATGGTATGTTCCGTAGCCGATCACAGCTCCTTTAATGTGTTCTCAACTTCTCATGATGGAACATCGATTTCCCGAAAATACCAAGTTCGATTTTCAGAACCTTCTATCGACTTAAAACCTCAATTTCAATTCTCTCTCTCTCTCTCTCTCTCTCTCTCTCTCTTTCTCTCTCTCTCTGGAGTTTCCAGCACGATTCTCTATCATCAGCCATGGCGGCTTCGCAAGCTAGCCTCCTCCTCCAGAAACAACTCAAAGGCATACAAAAATCCCTCGAATCGTCCCTTTGGCAAAATCAATCTTCTTACGGTTCTCTGGTTACTTATTATTTTGTCTCTTGTTTCAGATCTCTGTAAGCATCCTGTTGATGGATTCTCAGCTGGACTCGTTGATGAGAAGAATATATTCGAATGGGGTGTTACCATCATCGGACCTCCAGATACTCTCTAGTACGCTCGCTCCCTTTAATCCCCCTTACCTTTTGATTACATGATTTTGTTGAGATTTTAGCTGTTTTCATTGATTCTTATGTAATAGTGCCTTTTCCGCCTAATTTCGCTTTGTTATTGCTTGAGATTGAACATTTTAGGATCACAGAAAGTTGTTTGTGAAGTTTTCGTATCTGGATTCGATTCTTATTTAGGTCTGTTCGAACAATGAATTCGAATCGCTCTCACTGATTCTTATGGAATCGTGCTTTTGCCGCCTGAATTTGCGTTGATACTGCTTGAGATTGAACATTGTAGATCAAATGATTGTTTGCCAAGTGTTCAAATCTGGAATTGGTTCATAATTCAATAGATTACATCGGAACGGATTCTCTTTGAACTCTCTTTCGTTAGAAGTGAATGAAAAAAGTCCTTGTTTCAATGCTCTTAGTTGCCAAAGATTCTTTGTGCATACGGTTTAAAACTTTGGTGAATACAATGCAGTGAAGGAGGATTCTTTAACGCCATCATGACCTTCCCGCAAAATTACCCCAATAGCCCACCAACCGTGAGGTTTACTTCAGATATGTGGCATCCTAACGGTTAGTCTAAAGGGATCCAAAGGAATATATATGAATATAAGACGTTTCTCCATCTTTTCTTAGTCATTTGCTGCTTTGGTTTTCGTGCAGTTTATTCCGATGGCCGTGTTTGCATATCTATTCTTCATCCTCCTGGTGATGATCCAAGTGGTTATGAGCTTGCAAGCGAACGCTGGACCCCTGTTCATACTGTATGTTGACATGATTTGAGTTTTTTAATCGTGTTTTTGCTTCAGAGTATACGTAGAGCATCCATACTTCACACTCTCTAGTTAGATCTCCAAGTGATTTTTCATGTCTCTCGTTGTTTCAGGTTGAAAGTATTATGTTGAGTATCATATCGATGCTTTCTGGTCCCAACGATGAGTCTCCAGCAAATGTTGAAGCTGCTGTGAGTATTTCAGTTGATTAGCTCTCGGCATATAGCTTGGCATTTAAAGAGCAGATCTTGCTCATGAGTTTTTTTTTTGTGTGTGTGTTTTTTCTCTCATGCGTAGAAAGAATGGCGAGAGAAGAGAGACGAGTTCAAGAAGAAAGTGAGCCGCTGTGTCAGAAAGTCTCAAGAAATGTCGTGATTAACTTCATACTTTCACACCTCTGAGATCTCTGGAGTTTCATCAAAGTTCTTCATATTCCTATCTGAAACTCTTCAAAACTGCACAAACACAAACTTGTTATAACCTGGTTTATATCCTTTTTTGTGTTCGCATTGGAGAATCAGAGGGTTCTGAAAAGTGTTTGGTTGAGAAAAATTGTTGTTCTTGAGAAAATGTTTCTTTAAAACGATAAATTTCATTCGTTAAGCAATGCTTCTTTGCTCAGAACCCTTAATTTCATGAATAATTTGCTCTCTGACTTTGCACTGTTTGCAATTCACAGTTTTTGGTTCCAAACGGTTGAACTACGAGCCATTAACATCACACGCCGTCCCGGTTTAGCCTATAAAACCGGCGTGCAATTCCGATTTCAGGGATATAAACCGCGGTATGTCCTCCACTTGAGGTCATTTGATGATTTGAATGGGTTTAAGCCAAATTTCTTTGGGGAAAGAAACGGAACATTCTGTTTGTAGAACTAAAGCTACGAAACAATTTCTTGTTTCTTATATATAAGAGAAACAATTTAATCAGAAGGGTTTAGTCAATAGAGCCATTGTTGTTGATAATTAACCCATTGTGGGATGTAAAACAGAAATCACGTGGTTTGTGTTGATAAAACGTAAGTCATACTCTAGTTTGGTTGGTGTTAACCAGAAGTAAGTCTTACTCAATTCGAAAAAGAATTTGTTGAGGATATTTCTTAATATTATTTGATGTCTTCAATCAAGTTTCATGAGTATTACAACTTATTAGATCATTACTGTGTTTCTTTCAAGATTGCCCATTATTCTGACTTTTTTCATAATGAAATAACCAGACACTAAAACGTTCTATTCTGAAGATAAACACTATATTGACATATAGAGTTATAGACATAGATCATAGATGTGAGAGTAAACCCAAACGAAAACCAATAAAGAGTTAAAGGTTTAGTTAGTTTTACACGTTTGCATAATACATAGTTTTCTATCCATATAATAGGGTCAATTAATGACTCAACTATGTGAAGGTGACTCCACGTCACATAATTAATTATCTATTACAATCCTTTGGGATATATAAGAAGATAGGTGGTGACAAAGGAAAGAACAAAATTAGCTGGAAGCTGTAGACTGTTAAACGCTAAAACTGGAACAAAAAAGCTGCAAAAGTGTAAAAGAGAAAAGAAAAATATTTCTCGAATCTGCATAATGCAAAAAAATGCGTCGCCAGATTTCTGTTAGGTCAAACGTTGTCGTGATTTAGTAGTTGACGTAATTTTTTTATTGGTTAATTCCGCATTTCGTGTTTCTGAAGTCTCTGCGCTTTCTAAACATTAATATTAAAATTATTAATCATTCTAACTAAAATTATATTTGGAATATAATTAATAAATTTTGGAAATGCGATATTTGGTAGATGAAGTTGAGACATCTGGGAGAGTATAAAAAGACGATCTCTGGGTGTCTCTTCTTCTCAATCAGATCAGAACATTTGGTTTAGGTTTGTGTTCCAAAACCTGTTTCTTCATTTCCGAAGCTTCTGGTAAATCCTCTTGTCTCTGATCGAAATTCCTAAATTTCAATTTTTCTGTTTTGTCAATTTCAATCCCATTTAATTTGATGCGTTTTCTAAAAATCCAGGATTGAGATCTCAGCAATGGCGGCTACAAGTGAGACACAGAACGGCACGAAGGCTCCACCTTTGCCTTCTCCTCTCCGCAATTCCAAGTTTTTACAGGTAAATTTCTTTCAAGATTTTCACTTGTATTCGATTCGATTCGATTTTGGTGCTACTCATTTGCGATCGTGATTGTTGATGCCCTCAAAATCTCTTTTTCTCATTTGAAAATCTCCCGTTAGTAGTGTAGTTACACCTAGAATCCCGTGTTCTCGATCTGGTGTGTCACGAGGATGTTATGTAATCACCTGATCTCGTTGGCATTGTAATCACCTGATCTTATCTATCGACACTTTAAGGAATCAGATCTTGGGGTTTATTCGTTTGATCTGATTGGGTGTGAATGCGATTGATATGAGTTTAAAATGTGCTTGCTTTTTGCTTTTTGCTGTTTGTGTAGTCCAATATGAGGATCTTGATTTCTGGAGGAGCTGGTTTCATCGGCTCTCACTTGGTTGATAGGCTGATGGAAAATGAGAAGAATGAGGTTTGTATATGTCTATTCTCAACACAAACAGATTTTAGATGTGTTTATGTTGTCAAATTTTGTTTCTCCAAGGTGGTTGTTGCTGATAACTACTTCACTGGATCAAAAGAAAACCTCAAGAAGTGGATCGGCCACCCGAGATTTGAGCTTATTCGTCACGGTATGCTCACTCTCTCAAGACTCTCTCTTTGCTTCATCTTTTTTTATGTCAAACAAGATCCAACATCGTCATTTCTGTTTGGTTTTTGGGGGTTGAAATGTAGATGTTACGGAGCCTTTGTTGATCGAGGTTGATCGGATTTACCATCTCGCTTGTCCTGCCTCTCCTATCTTCTACAAGTACAACCCCGTCAAGGTTTGTGCGGAAACATATCATCTTAAACATCATCAGAAGCATTAGTTTCTGATGATCTGAAATATCTGTTTCTGCAGACGATCAAGACCAATGTGATTGGGACTCTGAACATGCTCGGTCTTGCCAAGCGTGTTGGAGCAAGGTCCGTGACATGCTCCTCTCTCTCTCTCTCTCTCTCTCTCTATTTCTTGATACCATCAGCTTTGAAACTAACATCTGTTCCTTGTCTAAACAGAATTTTGCTCACCTCGACCTCGGAAGTGTATGGAGATCCTCTCATCCACCCTCAACCTGAGAGCTACTGGGGAAATGTCAACCCAATTGGTATGTCCACACATCTTCTTCACCAAAAACCTTTCTTGCATTTGTAAACCCTAACCTGTTTACTATTACAAAAGGGGTTCGAAGTTGCTATGATGAAGGCAAGCGTGTAGCTGAGACCTTGATGTTTGACTACCACAGGCAACACGGCATTGGTCAGTTTTGCGTTTCTCTCAACGCACATCGTTACTTTTTCTTTTAAGATTCTCATTTGGTCCATTCGCTGTTTGTAGAGATCCGCATTGCTAGGATCTTTAACACGTACGGTCCACGAATGAACATTGACGATGGACGTGTGGTGAGTAACTTCATAGCTCAAGCACTCAGAGGTGAGGCACTGACGGTTCAGAAACCGGGGACGCAGACACGCAGTTTCTGTTACGTCTCGGACATGGTGGATGGGCTAATCCGTCTCATGGAAGGCGATGATACTGGCCCTATCAACATCGGTAACCCAGGTCCGGTCCGCCTTTTTCATTCACAACATTTTTTACCTTGAAAACACAATTATATCATCATCATTTAGGGTTTCTGTTCTGAAAATCCTCTGTTTTCTCTCAGGTGAATTCACAATGGTGGAGCTGGCTGAGACGGTTAAGGAGCTTATTAACCCGAGCATAGAGATAAAGATGGTGGAGAACACACCGGACGATCCAAGACAGAGGAAGCCAGACATTAGCAAGGCTAAAGAGGTTTTGGGTTGGGAGCCTAAAGTGAAGCTCAGAGAAGGACTTCCTCTCATGGAACAAGATTTCAGGCTAAGGCTTAACGTTCCCAAAAAGTAAAACGCTAAACGCAGACGCGTTTTTTGGGTTTACTGAGTTGTGTCGGCTGTTGAGGTGTTATATGGTGCTACAAAATGGTGGTGGTTTGGTTGGTTTCATGTGTTATTGAAATTGCTTTTGTTCGTAGAAAAATAAGCTGGGAAAGGTTTTTTTTTTTTTGCTGTTGTTGTGAGGAACGACTCTTTTTTATTTTCAATATATTTGTGGTATGGTTATTGTTTCGCGGCTTTAATGAAAATTTTTTTTTCAGTGATATAATATTTGAAGAAATTATGATGTTTAAATTGTTCTACAATGAGCAGAGCAGTATAGCTAAATCGTTTGTGCCACTGCCCTAGATGTGTCATTATGTGAGTTAAAATTCGCATATTACATAATGTGATCGTAAGGAACAACTAGATCAAGTAATGGTCTTAACTCTTAAGACTCTTAGCGATTTATATTTTAAGTGTACTTGTAAATTTTAACATGTGAACTCGTACGATAATTCTTACAACAAGAAACTTTACATCCAAAATCGTAACAACTAATGTGATTATATTTTGTCTTACTCAGATTGATGAATAAATGTGTATTTGCAAAATATTAATAAAATCATAAAAATATAATGAAGAGTTCATCTGCCGGAAAAGAAAATCCTAATTATAATCCATGGTTAACATGAATAAGGAAACATGGTGGTAATATTATAGATTTTCATTAACTGGTTAAAGAATATAAAAAGGGAAACTCCGGGGAAATGTCGGCAGGTAAATATCCTTTTCCGAAAGGTATTATTAACCTGAGTGATGTCAATAACAAGTAGGAAAAACAAAGCCCTATAAATACGCATATCATTACTCTCATTCATTCTCCACAATCTTATAAGGGATCACAGAGTTTAATCTCATTCTGTAGAATCATCTGTAGCATAAGTTGAGCATAACAATGGCAAATTCCGATCCCTTTTCACTGTCGTCGATGCTCAATGCTTTACCCAACCTCCGTCTTCCCGCCGCAAGAGAAACCATGATGGATGAGATTCCGGTGGTTCCTCCTCCTCCACGTGGCATTCCCGTCTCCATTCCTCCTCCGAGATTCGCCCCACCGATAGAAATAAATCTTCCTAACCATCCATGCTTCTGCGGAATATGCTCCGCCTTCACTCCTCAAGAGCTTGAGATGCGTTTGCAATGGATGTTCCACTTTATGACTAATAGCAAAGAAGATGATGTGGCTCCGTTTAGAGATATGATCTCAATGTTAGACCGAAGAGAGTTTCTGAGGATGGCGTCTTTTCTGACGTCAGATTCCGATTACTTCATGGCGATCGCGAGAAACAAGAACGGCTCCAAACGCCTACAGAAGCTTCTCGGAAAATCTGATGACGCGGACAGCTTCTTCGCCGACGCTATCTTGCACCGTTTTCTCCACGTCACGACAGACAAGTACGCGTCCCACGTGGCGATACGGGGGATGCGAGTTTTCGAGAAGGACAAGAAAGAAGCAATGTACGATCGCACGCTCCACTTCGCGCTTGACTTGGCGCGTGACCAAAACGGCTGCGTCGCGCTCAACGAGATCATAATCGACTTGGACCATCCTTACTACAGGAATCAGATACTAGACTTGGTCGCGGAGAGCGCTCTATCGCTAAACAACGATGTGTATGGGAACTTTGTGATCCAACACGTACTAAAACTGAGAGACTTGCGTTGCACGCGTAACATCGCGGTCAGTCTCCGTGGTCACTGCGTTGATCTCTCTTTTAAGAAGTATGGAAGCTACATCGTGGAGCGGCTTTTGGAGGTTGAAGAGTCAATGGTTGTGGTAATGTCGGAGCTTTTGAAGTGCGAAGGAGACAGATTGATGAGGCTGGCGAGGAGTGAGTTTGGGAATTTCGTGGTGGCCAAGGCACTGAGAGTCTTGCAGGAGAATACGTCGAGGGCTTTTCTGTTATGGCGTTTGGTGGATAAGCTCATGCCTTTTCTCCATCTCTTGCGTAGGTCTCGTGGAAGCAACATTGCAGCGATCTTGGAGTCGTATTGTAAGCCTGCCTCAAACTAGTTAATGTTGGTTTTGTCCATTAACTAGCTAGTTTGATGAGATGAAACTAGGTTAAATGTTAGTTAATGTTGGTTAACGTTGGTCTCAAACAAATTTAATGTTAGTTAATGTCGGTTTTCTCCATCTTTTTATGAGATGCCTTCTCCATACTACCGTACGATATACTGAAAGTTATCGTTTTCCTAAACAATGTAATTAGGTTAGTTATTATTTCAATATTTTCTTTAGTCATTGACTCGAATTTCTTCTTGTCCATCTCAACAACTTCGTTTGCAATAACATTGAAGAATAAACTTCCAAAATCTTTACCTAAAAAGGGCATTAGAGAAACTACAGTAACTAATTCCAAGTCGCATAAAAAAAACTTAATTAACAAAGATATACCTTCAACTAAAAATAAGAAAAGAATACACCTAAAAATGAGGGTGAAGGATATGAGTTTTATTTAGGCTTATGCTATTTTCCTCAAACTTTAATTTCATGCTTACAATTTTTTTCATTTCAATTCAAATGAGAGACTTATCGGTAAAAAAACGAGCTTGAACCCTTTTTTCTAAAATCGACAAGGCCTCAGAAGATTTGATGAAACTGGACGTTTTGTATTGAGTTGAAGAACCACCTCGAGTTATAAAAGACTCCATGAGAGCATCGAAAGTTCCTTGTTGCACTACCCTTATCTCTAGAGCTCCAATTGATCCGTCTTTACTCCTATGTTCTTTATAAAGATTGTTCAATGATTCCTCCACCATGTAGCAACATTCTGCTAAAACCTTGCTATCAATTTCAGCAATGTCATTGTTGTATTTGCCTTTAAGCTCCCAGTAAAGAACATAGTGACCTGGAGTACTAGAAATATCAGCATAGCTTGTGAAGTCCACCAAAATCAGATTTGATGATTCAAGAACCATCTTCGCATGTGTCACCGCATTTAGAAGTTCGTCATCCGTTGTTATCTCCAAATGAACACTTAGAACCATATTTCCTCTACGCACAAATCTAAATTGAGGTGCATTATTGTAAAATCCAATGACCTCTAAAATGTCACCCATCCTGTATCTGTGTAGGCCTAACATTAGTTGAAAATATTTATAACGCTAAATATTATTAATATATATATATATAACATACTGTATATTTATATTCAATTTTATAACATACACATCTTTTTGTAAGGTAAATAACTCACCAGAATAACTTGTGACCAAGGGCTCGTAATAGCACCCTAACTTGACATCCACAAGATCAACAATTTCGACTTTGTCACCCACGTCAACAAGCAGGAACTCAAAATATGACAAGTTGGGCATAAACGTGTATGACACATCTTGTGGTTTGCATAGAGGGTTCATATTAATTCCAAACATTGTTTCAGAAGAAACATAACTCGGCGAAATCAAAGGCAGCTTGTTAGAGTAAAACTCCAACGTTGGAACGTGTTGTGCCATTTGACCAGTTGCCACGCATTCAATGAATTTGGTTTTAGGCCAAATTCTTGGGATTATACCTTCCCATGATCTCTGTTTGCATTCGGTTTCTATGAGACCAGCCAATTCAGGATTAGGTTCTCCAAGGATCTTTGAAACAGATCCTCTACAACTAATATCAGTGAGCCAGTCGCTAAGACGACCATAACGGATATTAGTGCAAATTTCTCTCCAATAATTTTCAAGAAAAATGATTGCTCGGACCAAAGAAGAAACAAATTAAGGAGGCCCCAACCTTCACAACCTCTGTTTTTTTTTCTCTGTTTTTTGTTTTTTGGTTGAAATGTCTTATCTAAACGCAAAAAAAAAAAAAAAAAAATGTTGGATTATCTTCACAAAGTTCTCTTTGTTTCTTCTCCAAACCAAGAAGAATATTTTGAGATCGATTAATAATGGATTCGGTGTTTTTGACTAGAGTTTCAGATTTAGATCCGGGTCTTGTTCTGGTGAGTAAATCTTTAAATCATTGCACCTTCCCATTTCAAATGAGTCTTTGGATTTATTTGGACAAGTTTTAATGTTGAGCTGAGTACAATGTTGACCGGTTCAGTGTCTTTCCAATTGTTTTTGGGAAAACCGATACTAGATCTAGATTGGCCTCGTTAGAAGCATTCTCATGGTATATCAAACTTGATATATTGACCAATGATTCATTTCAGGTGAATTAATTGATATTCGTAGTCATCCACATGATTGTCGGGCCAAGTTCCTTTATATTGAAACCTTTTTCAAGTTGGTAGTTATTGTTTCTCTAGTATTAGTAATTAAACAATACGTTACAAAACTTCGACAATTTACTTAGTAATTAAATGGGTTATTAAAATCTAGTTAAAGTCTCGCTTGTTTCGCTAACAATCAATTTGTTTTCAATATTTTCTTCAATCATTGAGTCTATTTCTATTTCTTATTGTGCATCTCAACAAGTTGGTTTGCAAAGACATTGAACAAGAAACTGCATCCACCATTACCTTAAAGGGGCATTACAGAAACTACAGTAGCAAAATAAGTCGAATATTAAGTGTTGACAAAGATACCTTTAACAAAAGAAATAAAGATAACATAACAAAGAGATACACCTATAACCCTCTTCTAAAAAAAAAAAACAAAGAGATACACCTACAAATGAGGGTGAAGGACACATGACTTTTGTTTAGGCTCATGTTATTTTCCGCAATATTTATTTAATGCATACAAAATATAAATTTTTATATTTCATGGTACCATTTTAGTTTACATGAAGGGCTTATCGGTAGAAAACCGAGCTTCAACCTTTTATTATAAAATCGCTAAGGCCTTGGAAGATTTGATGCAAACGGGTGTCTTGTATTGAGTTTGAGACCTTGAGTGATCAAAAACTCCATGAGACCATCGAAAGTTCCTTGTTGCACCACCCTTATCTCCAGAGCTCCAATTGATCCGTCTTTACTCCTAAATTCTCCATAAAAATTGTTCAATGATTTCCAGTGGCGGATCCAGAAGCTTTTTTAGTATGGGCACCAATTGTAACATATATTTATCCTAGGGACATCTAAATAAATTTTATATAACTTACTTAAAGAAAAACAAAAACTAGTGGGGCACTTGCCACACCCTCACTCTACGTGCGTCCTCCACCACAAAACAACATTCTACTAAAACCTTGTTATCACTTTCAGCAGTATTCGTCATGATTTAATCAACAAAAATAAACAAGATTAATCTAAATCTCCAAGACACCAACTTGAAGTCACATGATCGAAGGGAATATATATTTACATCAAAAAGTAATAAAAAAAGATAATTAATTAACGAGATTCCCTTAACTATAACTCGAACTAATTAACGAGAAAATTCTAAATTATAATCCATCTAGACTCGAATTAATTAACGAGATTAAGGAAAACTCAGTGATGCATATGTCTCCTAACGTTAACTACAGAGGGAAGGGAGTAATGGATATATTTCAAAGCACTAATTATTGTAATCATACCGATGAATTAAAGACTTAAATTAATCTTTAATAAATTGTTACAGAAAACAATCGGAATAAGGAAACTCGATCATGGTCAAAAGGATACTCCAGCGAAACGTCGGCAGATAAATTTCCTTTTCCGAAACGTATTAACCTGACTTATGTTTGTATCAACTAGGAATCACGAAACCCTATAAATACGCATATCATTACTCCACAAATCTCAAATCTTTACCCCACAATCACACAACAACACCTTTTATTAATCTCCGAGAGTAATTTTCATTCTGTAGAATCAACGTCGTCATGAAGACAATGGCAAACATCGATTCTCTCTCAATGTCGACGATGATCAATGCTTTACCACAATTCCGTTTTGCCGCCGCGAGAGAACCCATCGAAGTGGAGAATCTGGCTATTCCTCCTCCTCTTCCACGTGGCATCCCCATCGCCGGCGTTCGTCCTGCCAGAGACGATAATTCTCTAATCAATTCATTCCCCGGCGGTTTCTTCCCCATCGTAACTTCTGATCAAGAACGTGAGATGCGTTTGCAATGGATGTTTAACTTTATGACTAGCAGCGAACAAGAAGACGCGGTTTCTTTCAAAGAGATGATCTCATCCTCCAGGTTAGACCGAAGAGTGCTCCAGACGATGGCGTCTCTGCTGACGTCGGACTCCGATTACTTCTTGGAGATCGCAAGAAACAAGAACGGCTCGAGCCGCCTACGGAAGCTTCTCGGGAAATCAGATGACGTGGACACCTTCTTGGCCGCCGCTATCATGCGCCGCTTCCTCCAAGTCATGACCGAGAATCATGCGCCCTACGTTGTGGTTCGAGGGATGCAAGTTTTCGACAAAGCGAAGAAAGAAGTCATTTACGAGCACCTTCTCCAGCACGCGTTCGACATCGCGCGTGCCCAACACGGCTGCATCGCGCTCAACGAGATCATAACCGACTCGGACCACCCTTACTACAGAAACCAGCTCTTAGACGTAGTCGCGCAAAACGCTCTTTGGCTAAGCAGCGATGTTTATGGGAACTTTGTGATCCAACACGTGCTTAATGATGTCTTGCGTTTTAGCGCATTCTAACAAGTGTTTTCACGTGTTTTATCGAGTCTTTTTAGTTCTTATTGAGTCTTTTCAGGTATAAAGGCGTTCAAAGGAGAATTTCCGTACAAAGAGGAGCAAGATGAGCTAACGGAGCAAAAAGGAGTCGAAATGGCCAAAAACCCGGCGATCCGACCAGGCGATCCGACCCGGCGATCCGACCCGGCGATCCGACCCGGCGATCAAACCCGACGATCGAAGGCCGGCGATCAAACCCGGCGATCCAACCCGGCGATCGAAGGCCGGCGATCAAACCCGTCGATCGCACCTGGCGATCTGACCCGGCGATCGAAGGCCGGCGATCCAACGCCGTCGATCGCACCTGGCGAGGCAACGCTGGTCCTCTGGATCGAATTGTTTACTACACTGCAAAGATCTTTCAACTGCTAGATTCAAACGATAGTTTAGACATCTAGGTTGTTTAGCAAAGTCGTTAATACCGCGACAGTGGATTAACGTACTTTCATGTTTGAGTTCGAAACCCGTTTGCCTTCATTTTCCTGAATAGTCGTTTGGTTACTTTTCGTGAGCTCCTGCGAATTATCTCGGTCTAGTGCTTTTTCCCTATTGAATTTACATCGTTATTTGCTTTCGTTACTTGTCACTCAATCACACCCAACCAATATCTTGTCTTAGCTCTATTTCTTGTCTCATAAGTCCACTGTGCAACGCTGGTCCTCTGGATCGAATTGTTTACTACACTGCAAAGATCTTTTATCAAACTGGCGCCGTTGCGACGGGGACCAACTCGTTGCCATTGAATTTTGATTGGAAATTTAGTCTAAGAATTTTACTAACTTGTTCTTTCTCTTGTCTCTCGTGTGTGTTTCAGGTGCATGACCACTAGATCTACAAGGAGCAACCACACCGAAGATCTTGTTATCCTGTCTAACGCAGAACTCGCGAGAAGAGAACGAGAAAACAGACAGACCAGACCCGCTCAGATGGCTGGTCAAGGCAATGCAGACCTGACTGCTCAGATGGCTGCTCAGATGCAGCAGCTCCAGCAGCAGATCGAGCAAATGCGGAAGGCTCAGCAAGATAGAGAACCGCATCCTCAAGCTTCTATTGGAGAGAGAGATAATCCGCATACCTTCTACCAAAACCGGTCTGCGATTGTTCCTCCTCCAATTCAGAGGCAAGACTACAAGATAGACCCCAACATGATCTCACTAGTCAAGGCGCACCTCTTCAATGGCCTACCTGCTGAGAATCCGATGGACCACATCGAGAATTTTGAAGAGATATGCAGCACGACTAGCTCGAATGGGGTACCAGCCGATTTCCTGAAGTGCAAGCTGTTCCCATTCTCACTCGCCAATAAAGCTTCTCGCTGGCTGAAGTCATTACCACCAGGGTCTTTGACTTCGTGGGAACAATGCAGATCAGCGTTCCTGGACTACTTCTATACGAAGTCTAAAACAGCTTCTCTCCGTACCAAGATTGCATCATTCCACCAGTATGACGGAGAAGCTTTCTGCGAAGCATGGGAGAGGTACAAGGAGTACCGGAGAGATTGTCCTCATCACGGCTTCACTGATGAGCAGATACTGGGAATCTTCTATGATGGAGTCAACTGGGACTACAGAAACATTTTGAACTCAGCCAGCAATGGTGATTTCATGACGAAGTCCAAGGAAGGAGCATTCGAGCTTATCGAGAACCTGGCTGCAAGCTCGAGCAACAAGAGCGCCGAATATGACCGAACTGTGAGTAGTGTGTCCGCCAAGGGAAGCGGTGTAGAAGCGCAGAAGATTGATGAGCTGACTGCCAAGGTGAATCTGCTGCTGAAGGCGTCGCAGAAGTCTGTCCACTTCGTTGATGAGAGCGATGATACACCTGTCTCTCAAGAGTTTGGAGTAGGCGAAGAAGAAGATGATCAGATGGAGGTTAACTACGTGAACGGGCAAGCCTTTGTCCAAAACCGTAGCTTCAACCAGAACTACCGGCAGCATCCGAACTTGTCCTATCGGAGCACGAACGTCGAGAATCCGCAAGATCAAGTCTACCCGCCACGGTCGAGCCAAAACCAGCAGAAGAGTTACTCTAACACCTTTCAGGAGAAGACCTTTGTTCCGAACCAGAAGACATTTGGTCAGCAGAAGGTGCAGTTCAGTAGCCAGCAGCAAGCTTCAGGTTCATCAAACAATTCGAACGACGAGCTGAAGAGTATGATGCAGCAGATGTTGATGAACCAGCAGAAATCTTCTGAAGAGATCAACCAGAAGATTGACACGATGTACAATGATCTGAACGGAAAGCATGAAGCCGTGTGGACTCATGTCAAGAAGCTTGATGTACAAGTTGCTCAGATGGCCGAAGCTGTTAAGAGGCCTCATGGAACACTTCCTGGGAAAGGAGAGACAAATCCCAGGAATGAGTATGTTGCCGTGGTCGAGACGCGAAGTGGGAAGAAGCTGACACCTACACCAGTTCCTGCAAAGAGAACAGGGAAGGAGAAAGTTGACGAGGACCTGGTCCTTGAGACAGAAGGACAAGCGAGTGAAGACGATCAAGCTTCTCCGAGTAGAGTGGATCGAGCTGAAGACGAGGGTTCATCTTCTCAGGAACCCGTCCCTGGGTCTGACGAGCCTACATCTGTGGCTGCGGAGGCTGTACCTACACGGATCTACAAGCCGAAGGTGCCTTATCCAGTTCCACCGAAGAAGTCGAGGAAAAGTCTGGAGGAAGCGAAGTGTAAAGAGATGTTGAGGGACTTGACTGTGAAGTTGCCTCTATCTGATGCTGTACAGATGATTCCTGCGCTGAAGAGGTACATGAAGGAGCTGATTTCTGGGAAAGTAGCTGAGGAGGAAAATGTGATGCTGGTCTCTGAGGAGTGTAGTGCTGTGCTACAGAACAAGCTGGTGAAGAAGAGAAGCGATCCGGGCAGATTTGTTTTGTCAGTGAAGATTGGACAGATGATATTCGCTTGCTCTCTCTGTGATCTTGGGTCGAGTGTGAACCTGATGCCATACTCTGTGGCGAAGCGGCTGGGATTCACAAAGTTCAAACCCACGAAGATATCTTTGGTCTTCGCTGATAGGTCGACTAAGTTTCCAGTTGGAATACTTGAGGATCTGCATGTGCAGATAGGCAATACGCTCATTCCAGCGGACTTTGTTGTTCTCGAGACTGACGAAGAGCCGAAGGACCCTCTCATCCTGGGGCGTTCTTTCCTATGCACAGCAGGTGCTATTATCGATGTCAGAGGAGGAATAATTGATCTCCAGCTGGGAGACATGGTTATGAGGTTCGAGATGAACAGACTCCTCAAGAGACCAATGTTAGACGGGCAGACGTTTGTCATAGAAGATGGCCCGCATTTGGTAGAAGAAGTGAGAGAAGAACTGCTTCTCGACGACCCTCTGGAGGTCGCATTGACTAGAGCTGAAGGAGAGTTCAGCTATCTGAATGAGGAAGCCAACTGTTTGGCAAAGATGATGAATGCGAGCAAAAAGATGGAGAGACTGGTTGCCTACATGAGTTTGGACGACGAAGAGGATTCGCCGAAGCAGAACACCGACAAGGCACCTGTTCTTGAAACCACCATCAACAGCCCCTGGAGTGAGTTGAGAGCTCCCAAGCTCGAACTGAAAACACTTCCAGCAGGGCTCAGGTATGCATTTCTGGGACCTAACTCGACATATCCTGTGATAGTGAACTCTGATCTGAACAATGTTGAAACTGCTTTGCTTCTCTGTGAGCTTAGGAAGTATAGAAAAGCCATAGGGTATTCACTAGATGACATACCTGGAATTTCGCCTGATCTTTGCATGCATAGGATACATCTAGAAGATGAGTCGATGACTTCTGTTGAACATCAGAGGAGGTTAAACCCGAATCTAAAAGATGTTGTGAAGAAAGAGATAATGAAACTTCTAGAGGCTGGTGTGATTTATGCTATATCTGATAGTACCTGGGTTAGTCCCGTTCATGTAGTTCCTAAGAAAGGTGGTATTACTGTTGTTAAAAACGATAGGAATGAACTGATACCAACTAGGACTATCACTGGGCATCGCATGTGCATTGATTACCGCAAACTGAATGCTGCAACTCGCAAAGATCATTTTCCTCTTCCATTCATTGATCAAATGCTTGAGAGATTGGCTAACCATCCTTACTACTGTTTTTTAGATGGTTACTCAGGTTTCTTTCAGATACCGATCCACCCAGACGACCAGGAGAAGACGACATTCACTTGTCCATATGGCACTTTTGCTTATCGCAGAATGCCGTTTGGCTTGTGCAATGCACCGGCGACCTTCCAGCGGTGCATGATGTCTATTTTCACTGACCTTATTGAGGACATAATGGAGGTTTTCATGGACGATTTCTCTGTCTATGGAAGCTCTTTCTCTGTTTGTTTGTCTAATCTGTGCAGGGTGTTGCAGCGGTGTGAGGACAGACATCTCGTGCTGAACTGGGAGAAATGCCACTTCATGGTGAGAGACGGAATTGTTCTGGGCCACAAAGTTTCAGAGAAGGGAATTGAGGTTGACAGAGCGAAGATCGAAGTGATGATGAGTCTGCAGCCGCCTAAAACTGTTAAGGAGATCCGAAGTTTCCTGGGACATGCCGGCTTCTACAGACGTTTTATCAAGGATTTTTCCAAGATCACCAGGCCTTTGACGCAGCTGTTGTGCAAAGAAGTCAGATTCGACTTTGACAATGCATGCCTGGACGCCTTTCACACGATCAAGGGAGCTTTAGTGAGTGCTCCGATTGTTCAGCCTCCAGACTGGAATCTCCCCTTCGAGGTGATGACAGATGCCAGTGACTATGCCGTGGGAGCAGTCCTTGGCCAGAGGAAGGATAAGAAGCTGCACGTGATCTATTACGCCAGCCGAACCCTTGACGAGGCGCAGTGCAAGTACGCTACAACAGAGAAAGAATTGCTGGCGGTTGTCTTTGCATTTGAGAAGTTTCGATCTTACCTTGTTGGATCGAAGGTGATTGTCCACACAGACCATGCGGCATTGAAGTACTTGCTCACGAAGAAGGATGCAAAGCCGAGACTGTTAAGGTGGATTCTATTGCTGCAAGAGTTCGACCTGGAGATTAAAGACAAAAAGGGGATTGATAATGGCGTAGCAGACCACCTATCAAGACTGAAGGTAGACGAAGAAGTTCCTCTTGATGATAGTTTACGTGAAGAGCAAGTATATGCAGTCGATGCGATCGACTATGGCGGAGCACCTGATCAAGTAGTTCGCTGCGACTTTGTCGGCAGTATTGATGATGTCAACCGTCGGAGTTTTCCTTGGTTTGGGGAGATAGCCAACTACCTCGCTGCTGAGCAAGAACCGACGGGGTTCGTGGGAAACAAGAAGAAGAAGTTTCTGAAGGACATCAGGCATTACTTCTGGGACGAGCCGTACTTATATAAGCACTGTACTGACGGAGTTTTCAGGAGATGTGTAGCTGATGAGGAGATACCTGGGATCTTGTTCCACTGTCACGGTTCTTCCTATGCAGGGCATTTTGCTACGTATAAGACGGTTTCCAAGGCGTTACAAGCCGGCTACTGGTGGCCGACCATGTTCCGCGATGCGCAGACATTCGTTTCGAAGTGTGATAGATGCCAGAGAGAAGGGAACATCAATAAGAGAAATGAGATGCCACAGAACTTCATCCTGGAGGTTGAAGTGTTCGATGTGTGGGGAGTAGACTTTATGGGACCATTTCCGTCTTCCTACAACAACCAATACATTCTGGTAGCGGTTGATTATGTGTCTAAGTGGGTAGAGGCTTTGGCCAGTCCCACTAATGACGCAAAGGTGGTGATGAAGTTGTTCAAGTCTGTGATCTTCCCGCGTTTTGGTGTGCCGAGAGTTGTCATTAGTGATGGAGGCTCCCACTTCATCAATAAGACTTTTGACAATCTGCTGAAGCGGCATGGGGTGAAACATAAGGTGGCGACTCCTTATCACCCTCAGACGAGTGGCCAAGTAGAGATATCAAACAGAGAGATTAAGAACATTCTGCGGAAGACATCAGGCACGAAAGGCAAGGACTGGGCTGCAAAGTTGGATGATGCTCTCTGGGCGTATCGCACTGCCTACAAAACGCCTCTGGGTACAACGCCGTTCAACCTTGTCTATGGCAAGGCTTGTCACCTTCCAGTGGAGCTGGAATACAAGGCTGCATGGGCAGTAAAGCAGATGAATTACGACATGAAGGATGCAGCTGAGAGAAGAAAGATGCAGTTGCTGGAGTTGGACGAGATTAGGCACCTGGCCTATGAGAACTCGAAGATCTACAAGGAGCGCACTAAGGCGTATCATGATAAGAAGCTCTTAAAACGGGACTTTTCCCCAGGTGAGCAAGTCTTGCTGTTCAACTCCAGACTGAAGCTATTCCCTGGAAAGCTGAGGTCACGGTGGTCAGGACCATTTGTCATCAAGGAAGTCAGACCCTATGGAGCTGTGGTGTTACTGGACACCAAAGGCGGAGAGTTTGTTGTCAATGGCCAGAGGATCAAGCCATACCTTGCTGATTCTGACATCACGGAGAGAGAATCCGTTCCTCTCAGTGATCCATCTCCAGCCTAATCGGCTTACAAGTCAAGCTAGTGACTCAAACCAAGCGCTTGGTGGGAGGCAACCCACCGGTAAGTGTACTATACTCTGTTCAATTTTATTTGTGTACTAATTTTCGGTTTTGTTTTCTTGAAAAAAAAAAAAAAAAAAAAAAAAAAAAAAAAAAAAACAGCTCCACTCGCCTCTACCCGGCCCCACACCCCCAGGTAAGTCATCCCACGCCTCAACACTCCACTCACTTCTATCTCTCCCTTCTTATCACCCTCATCACCACACATCTCTCCACTCTCTCACACACATTTTATCCTAACTTCCATATCTCTCTCTGAAATCACCTCTCATCTTCACCATAAACCATGAGGAGGTAGAAATATCTCTCTCTTTTTCTCGTTTTGGTCCGTCTTTTGCAGGTTTGTGCGGAGGTCAAGCGAATCTCCTTTCCACCCAAGCGACGAGCTATCTCCAGCCGTCGAGCAACTGCCTACTCAAGCTCCGTCGAGCCAACCCGTGGAGCGACTGCCCTTTCCATATCCGTCGATCGACGGTTTACTCCAAGCCGCGGCGTCGAGGGTTACTCCTTCCCGGACCGAACAACTGTTCTTCCTCATTCCATCCTGCAGCAACTCGATCGACTGGTTGTCTTGATTCGTTCGGGCGACTGGTTTAACTCGTTTGACTCGGTTGCGTACATGATTTGTTCTGGATGTGTTCCGCGTGATCTCATTTGGTTGACTGAAATTTCGTGACATTTTGGGCTGAGTTGGCTTGAGCTGAAATGTTGCTGTTGTGTTGAGATGACAATTACTGCTGATTGATGATGATTGACTGCTGTCTCGGCCAAGAACATAACTTGTTGTTTCTTGTATGCTTCTCAGGAACACAGGTCACGGTGACGACGACTACTTGAGACGAAGAGCCCAGATATCGCGAGGCAAACGCAGGAACGTAGAACCCGATAGTGACATCGAAATTGACGATGAGATAGAAGATGTCGCGCCACCTAGAAGTGTGAGAGAGGAAGGAGCCGCTAATAGTTTCACAAATGCAGAAGTTGAGCTCCTTCAAATCCTCCTCGGGTTTGCAATGGCGGGAACGAGGTACCCAGACCGCCAAACGATGGATATGCTCGGCATCACGGCTGATATCGACGCGATGTTAAACAATCTGGGACTCTTGGCGTTTCTTTTCCGCAAGCAAACATCTTACAAGTACGCGACATGCCTTTTCCTCGCGACACTGGAGCTCCACCGTTGCCCTTCTGGCCAAGTTACAAGCGACGGAAGTGACGGATACATCAGCATCTGGGCAAGTGGCCAGCGACGCCTGCTCTCCTTCCACGACATTGATAGAGCACTTTACTTGCCTCCCAGCAACAAGGACGGAATCATGGTAGACAGGACCGAGATGAAAGCGTTGTGGAAGACCATCGCATCAGGAGAGTACCAATCAGGCGCCAAATCTGCACTGATAAGAAGTCCATCAATCCGTTACCTGCACAAGTCGCTCGCCAACGTGTTGTATCCGAGACACAGGACAGGGAATGTCAATGTACACGAGAGGGCGATGATTAATGTTGCCCTTACAGGGATTCTCCCATGGCTGAGTGGAAGTCCAATGAATGGAGGAATCACGGTAGCGATGATTGAGCAGCTTGTTTATTACCAAAGCTGGGCTCGCACGAACGCAGGAGGCAAGTTTGACTTGCGTATGGGAGGACTTATCACACCTCTCCTGTTGCTCATCGGGTTTACTCCGGATGTGAAAGAGACCGCTGCACCACCGGAAGCGCTCGACCTTACCTATCTGAAGAACTGTCATTTCCTGAAGAAAACTCCCGACGGTGGCCCCATTATCTATCAGTTCGATCATTTGCAGTTTGGAGAGTCTCAGGTGTTGCTGCCCAACACTGTTTGGACCGCGATCGCAGGAGGGTCCAACGTCAACTTCAACCCGCCTCAGTCCGCACTCCTCGATCACTCAGCCGCTGGGGAAAATTTTTCCACTCCACTGACAAACCGTAACCCCGACGAGCAATCGCAGCCACATGATGACGAGTTTGACCTCAATCCGGAGTTTGAAAATTTCCACTTCCCGGATTTTGTTCCAGCAAGGTCCCAAAGCGCTGGACTCAAGATCGCTCACGAACACATCAACCAGTTGCAACGATGGAACAAAAGCCAGGACAGTTATAGCAAAGGGCAATTCAACAAGTTCAAGAGGAAGATCAAGAGGTTGGGTGATCATGTCAAAGCATTGACAAACATGATGAGCACAATGGGAGTACGGAGAAGCAGAGTGCCCAGTGCAGCACCTGAACCAGAACTCTCGGAAGATGAGTCCGAGCAAGACATTGCAGAAGATCTCCAGCCCCCTGCTCGCCAGCCTCCTCCAGATCTAGCACGTCATTCCTCCGTTGAGGGGCGACAAACACGGAGGCGCACAGGCGATCAACACGATGACCCCATCCGCTCCCTTCGGCGATGCTCCTCAGCTAGGAGACAGGCGACACCACCCGATCAGACGACACCGCAGCCGAGCGATCATTATCCGCCACACCCCACCGGACGACCTAGCTCATCTTCCGTCCCTCAGTACACGCAGGAGAGCATGAACTCGGACCTCGACGCGATTATCTACGGCCGCCGCTGATCTCCACTCCACTCCACTCCACTCCATTCCACTCCACTACCACTGTAACATGTCATTTCTTTCTTTTCTTTTTCTTTTATTTTATTTCATTGAGTCTGTTAACTCTTCCCTTGATTTATTTTCACACCGGGGACGGTGTGAAGTAAGTCTGGGGGAGGGTCTTTGTGTACTAATGCCATTTTCTTTCTTTTGTTTTCTTTTATGTCTTGAGTCATTTTGATGTTTTTCTTGAGTCGTTGTTTTATTGAGTCAAACTTGTTGGGAATAAGGACCGAATCACATGATGATCTTCAACCATCTATGCTCTTGAATATTTTCGATCCAGTTACCAATTTTGCAGGGTTTGTTAGGTGCAAAAAGCTGAAATGCCCTTTTGGTCGGACTTCCCCCAGGGATTTTCATTTTGCAGGAACTTTTGGTGAAACATTTGGTTGACTCTATCTAATCCGGTTTAAACTGAATTTTAAAATACTTCTTGTTTTGGGCATTAGATAGGGGAACGAGTTTCACCACACATATTCAGGACTTCTTTTCCCCTTTTACCACTCTTGCTGATCCTGAATAGCCTAACCATTTCTCGACCTATGTTTTTCTCTCTCTCATGTGCAGATGTGTGCAAAACGGTCGGAGAGAACAGGACAGACGCAACCTCTAACTCACTCTTGCTGAAGAATTGATCGTGAGTGAAGCAGAAAATTGGACGGATCACCCGCTCTCAAATCAGGAGCACCCGCTCCGAGCAGGACATCAAGAAAATTCATGCCGTCCAGTCATTTAGGGTATATCATCTATGTCTCATTCGTTGCGCTTTATGGGATATACATACGTATAGAGCCCCTACATTCAAAAAAAAAAAAAAAAAAAAAAAAAAAAAAAAAAAATCATTCGAAGGATGTAGAAAAGGGTTTCAAAATCTCAAAACGTATATCCCATAGCACGAGACAAACCCCGAGGAAGAAGAAGTGGAGTTTGGAGTTTGGTATTCAAGAAATAAGGAGAGTGATTAGAGGTTGTGGACATCAACATGTCCGTTTTCTCTTGCCATTTTGTGCGACATCCTGCGCCACTCTCCAGAAATAATGGTAACTCCCTAAACACTTAAACACTTAGTCACTTTCATATGAGATAGCCTACCCTTACCAAATTCGTTCCTTATAGATAGTGCCTTGAATAAGAAGCTCACGCCAACCTTTAATGAATGTAGAGAGTTGACCAATGTGTAGCTAGAGTTTCTGCAGGGTGGAGTTCACGAAGGGATCAGGATTGCGAGACCCTGAGGGTACGACAGTGATTATGCGCTGATGAAGCGTTGTTTCTTAAATTATTTTCCTTCAGGGTATGGTTGCTGATGATTTGCGAGTTCCCGTGTTTTCAAACCTCTTCACCGTTCTTAGAAACTAAGTTTGCTTGAGGGCAAGCAAAAGACTAAGTCTGGGGGAGTTGATGTCTTGTGTTTTAGCGCATTCTAACAAGTGTTTTCACGTGTTTTATCGAGTCTTTTTAGTTCTTATTGAGTCTTTTCAGGTATAAAGGCGTTCAAAGGAGAATTTCCGTACAAAGAGGAGCAAGATGAGCTAACGGAGCAAAAAGGAGTCGAAATGTCCAAAAACCCGGCGATCCGACCAGGCGATCCGACCCGGCGATCCGACCCGGCGATCCGACCCGGCGATCCGACCCGGCGATCAAACCCGACGATCGAAGGCCGGCGATCAAACCCGGCGATCCGACCCGGCGATCGAAGGCCGGCGATCAAACCCGTCGATCGCACCTGGCGATCTGACCCGGCGATCGAAGGCCGGCGATCCAACGCCGTCGATCGCACCTGGCGATCCAACGCCGTCGATCGCACCTGGCGATCCCACACCGTCGATCGAGGCCCAGCGATCCAACACCGTCGATCGCACCTGGCGATCCCGCACCCGTCGATCGAGGCCCATGCACCTTACCCGTCGATCGAGGCCCATGCATTTGACCCGGCGATCGAAGCCCATCGATCGGCGTGATCCGTGCACCGTTCGATCGTCTACTCGATCCTCATCCGATCTCGACCGTTGGATCGCCCAAAGAACTCCCGACCTATTTTACTTCTGTTTTTCGAGTCCTGGAGACACGTTTTGTTTTTACACTTTGTTCTGAGAGTTTTTCGAGGGAGATAGCCGCTTTTCATTGTTTTCGAGGGGAAGATCTCTGAATCCTAAGTGACAGTATTGGAGAAGATTTCTAAACCTTTATCTCTTATTTTTATTCAATGAATTTCGTTTCTTCAATCGTTGTTGTTTGCTCGAACATGTGTGAGTAGTCGCCTCGCTAGATCTAGGTTTTTCAAAGGAGTTTCATGACTTAGATAACTGAATGCAGATAGGATACCTTGTCTTTGAATCAAGGATCATTTAGAGTGCGTCTTCGGATACATACCTCAACGAGAATCCCAATCTTCGGATTGTGGCAACTTCGACCATCAGCTAAGGTCGTCGTATCTCGGGATCCTTGATGAAAAGAGTCTCTTTGTTTTCGCCTTTGATAGTCTTAATGCTAAGATTGATTTGATCGCTCAGTTTTAGATCCTAGGCTTCCTATTCATCAAAAGTGTTATAGGGTGCTAGATAAATCATTGGTGAGCGATCCGTCCTTAGCCTGCGAGAGTTGATGCTAAGGCGGATCGTGAACATATCGAACCTGATTTTATTGCTTGCTTTCAACTGCTAGATTCAAACGATAGTTTAGACATCTAGGTTGTTTAGCAAAGTCGTTAATACCGCGACAGTGGATTAACGTACTTTCTTGTTTGAGTTCGAAACCCGTTTGCCTTCATTTTCCTGAATAGTCGTTTGGTTACTTTTCGTGAGCTCCTGCGAATTATCTCGGTCTAGTGCTTTTTCCCTATTGAATTTACATCGTTATTTGCTTTCGTTACTTGTCACTCAATCACACCCAACCAATATCTTGTCTTAGCTCTATTTCTTGTCTCATAAGTCCACTGTGCAACGCTGGTCCTCTGGATCGAATTGTTTACTACACTGCAAAGATCTTTTATCACTTAAACTG
Organism: Erythrophleum ivorense; assembly: GCA_026724425.1. Classification (NCBI taxonomy): domain Eukaryota; kingdom Viridiplantae; phylum Streptophyta; class Magnoliopsida; order Fabales; family Fabaceae; genus Erythrophleum; species Erythrophleum ivorense. The sequence goes on along the minus strand of JAIUCV010000071.1, from coordinate 5,336,163 downwards.
AATTACTTGCGTTGCACGCGTAACATCGCGGTTAGCCTCCGTGGTCACTGCGTTGATCTGTCGTTTAAGAAGTATGGAAGCTACATCGTGGAGCGGCTTTTGGAGGCGAAGGAGTCAGTGGTTGTCTTTGTGGTGTTGGAGGAGCTTTTGGAGTGCGAAGGACACATGTTGTTGAGGCTGGCGAGGAGCGACTGTGGCAATTTCGTGGTGAGCAAGGCACTGAGAGTCACACAGAATGATAAGGTTTTGGTTGATATGTTTCGGGGTTTGGTGAATAAGCTCATGCCTTTTCTCCAGTTTTTGCGTGGATCTCGAGGAAGCAAGAACATTGCAGACATCTTGGAGTCGATTTGTTAGCTGGTCTCAAACTATAGTTGTTTAATGGTCTAAGTGTTCGGTAATCTTGGAGTTGATTCGTTAGCAGCTGGTCTCAAACTATAGTCGTTTAATGGTCTAAGTGTTGGGTTTTTGGTTGATGAATTAGTGAAGTCTAGTAGAAGAAGTTTTAACAATTGATTTTTTTGTATGATGATCTAAACCCAATTCAAACAAGAAATCAAACTCAAATTTTTTGCACATCCATAAATCCGATCTTTCTATTGATTTTGTCTGTTACAAGGTAATGAAACAAAAATTATCTCAATTTTATGCAATGTGTAAATCAGAGCATGTTTTTCAAAGAAATTTTAAAACATTCCAGATAAAATCCCAAGCATATGTGGAATTAACAATCACGAAATTTTCTATTCATTGTATAATTTACATAACCAATTATATAAAGCAACGTAAACAGAAGGAGCCATAATTAATTTACTTTTTGAGTTTCACCTTAATATCTCTCTCCAAACCGGAGAAACAGAGCACCGGTTCCACAGTTATGGTCCATAGCATATTCAGGTCGTACCCGACCACGTTTCACACCCAAACCATACGCAGAGCCATGTCCCATTCTCCTGTAAACCGCCGTTGGATTCCCTTTCACATCCTTTGAATGCTCGGCAAAGGCATACACATGCGTGTTCTTCACAGGTATTCTAATCTCAGCGCCAAGCTCGAGAATGTTTCTAGCTGCACCGAGTCCTCCCATGTTGAAGCGGAGTTCGCGAGAAGAAGAAAGGGTAGAATATTTACGGCGAGTGGAGAGATGAGAGGCGGTGGAGAAAACTGCCGGCGCCGCGATAAGCTGCCCGTTGATGGCGAATGTGACCATGGCGGAGAGGAAGAAGGTTTTGACTTGCGGGGAAAGCTTTAATACTTTATTCCGTGTAACCGGAAAGAAATAGTTGATTATTATCTGAGATTGATTTTATTTTCCCGATCAAGCATAAAGTAATTTAGGCCAAATGGGCCTGGATTGTACTCTCTTTCGAATTTTGTATTAAGACGTGTTTGATTTTAAAGACAGATTTTGCTGCAGCTCTCTCTCTCTCTCTGCTCTACAAAAAGTTTTGGTCCCAGTTTTCATGAGTAAATAAAAGTTCTTGTTGACAGAACAAACTGAGAGAAATTGTATTGTAATTTCCAGTTCAGCATATTGTTCATTAATAAAAAGAGAATACACATACCTTCTTAAGAAGCCAGAACAATGGAGACGTTGTAGGCTTTTTTACCGTTTTAAATATCTTATATTATAAAGAAGATACAGTTTTGACATCGTCTTAAATCGTCAAAGCTAGTAAGTAGTAACAATGGATGCTTGGGAATGAATCGGAATGGATATCAGATAAGACGTTCTCTGTTTCATAAAGTTGTATGTTTTAGACTTTGCCCACATATTAAGCTTGAGCACTTATTGAAGAAGATCTTGTTAATCTTGCTCAATATTACTGTAGTTAAAGTTCTTTGTTCACAATGGTTGGTACTTAGTAAAATTACGTTTTCCATTTTCATCGAATAAAAATTAACACTCTTTCTTATACAAAGAAAAACAGAGTTTTGTCATATAATTTGTGTAATAAGTTTACAGAAAAATCAAACTATACAATTCGTAGGGTTTGCTATACAATTCGTAAGTCTGATGTGTGTTATAATTTTTCTGTTGACTGATAGTTTAAGAGGTCCGAGACCACACTTCTTTAACTCCTTCAAACCCATCAAAGGTTGGTAGTAGTCCGAGACCATACTTCTCTAACTCCTTCAAACCCATCAAAGGGTTGGTAGTGACACTGAAAATTTAGCCACGAGGCCTATCAGATTTGGTCGAATAGTACGTGACTAATCAAATTAGTAATTACAGTATACCAATTCTGAGATCTGAGATCTAACCATTATAAATTATATATGCATGTACTAAAGTTACTGTAACCAAAGAAATCAAGAAATTAAAAATGGCCTCGCTTCAGCATGTAGTCTACATGTGTATTCGTGTCGGCGAGGTCACGGGACAGTTAGTGAAAAAGGGATAATTTCATAACATATCTTGAATTTGGGTGTATTACAAACATATATATCGATAGGTAGATATATTACTCTGAGCCTCTGAACGGAAAAAGTGGGGGCGGAAAAAATGTGTATCTTCGTTCAAATTTTATGGAAAAATTATATTATTTTAATATAGAGAATTTGGTGTTAATTCAAAAGAATTTTTAAAATAGTGTTTTCTATAGATACGAAAGTTGTATAAGAAATGAGAAATCTATGAAAAAAAACACAAATTGGTGTCCAAATGTAGTATTTGATACATTCAGCATTTCAGCTTTTGCCACCCTTTAATCATATTAACCAGAAGAAAATAAACATCAAAGCAATATTTAAAAAAAAAAAATCAAATATCAAAATATTCCTCCTCCTCACATACAAGTGAACCTCAAGAACAATCCACAAAATAAAACTACAACCCGTAGATCTTCGATTAAAAACACAAGGATGGATCAATCTATATATATATATATATATATATATATATAACACAATAGTAAATTTATCAACAAGCGCAACCTGATAGAGGAAGAGCGTCAGTTTTCCGGTCACCGGGGGGTTTCCGGAAAGTTATGCTTCCGAACAACATGAAACCGATGGCATGACCGGCGAGGGCGGCTATAAACACGCCGGCGTTAAATGACATAACCGCGAGCATGACTAAATAGGCGAGGCCGGTACGGAGGGTGTACACGGCTGTTTGGACGAGTCCGGCGACGGGATTAGCCGAATCTCCGGTGGTTCCACGGAGGAGAGAGGAGTGAGCAAGCCACTCGGTGAGGACGGAGAGGAAGAAGACGAAGATGAGACAAAGAGCATACATGCCGGAGCTTGTTCCCGGCCAACCGGAGAAGAGAACCTCCGTGTTCGTGCCCCAAAAGAAAGTCATGTGCATCATCATCATCTGGTGCTGTCCTCCTGCTCCTCCGCTCATGGATCCATTGTTCATCATGGAAGATGATGATGATGATGGTGGTGGAGGCATGTCATGCATGTTATCATGATCCATCCTTTCTTTGTTCTTGGGTCTTGTGTGTGATTTGGGAGGAGAGGAAATTGTAAGAAGAAATTGGTTGTTTGGTATTAATTCGCATTTATTTGAGATTTCTTTCTTTTTGAAATGTTTTGGGTTTGTGTGGAGGAGATAAGAGTATCGATATTATTGAAGACTTGAAGTACTGCACAACTTGTGTTTTGACTTGTCAAAGTCTGTGTCGTACAAAAAGGGTAATATTTAGAAAATACAAAGGAGAGATTTATGTACCCTTGAATTTGTAATTTTTAATAATATACTATATTAGGTTCTTGATTTACAATTACTGTAACTTAGTTTTTTAAGAAAAAGGAAAAAAAAATCACAAAAAATCACCATTCATTGAATTCTCGAAATTTGCTAAATCAGTTTTACGACTCAGATAGTATAGTGTGCATTGTGCAAGTAAACCCTCCTTAAAAAAGAAAATAGAATGATGCGAGATAACATAAAGGAGACCCGTATAATTATGGACTTTCCATTAATTCATTGTTAATATTACGTTGACGGAACTCACTTGAGGCCAACGATGACGTCTAATTACCGTTTCGGGGTTTATTTGCATTTTTCGAGAAAGCTACTTTTGGAGCCTACGAAATTATATATTGGATATTTTGAACGAGAAGTGGGCCGAGAGAATAATCAATACTTAACTATAAATAAATGATTGATATAAAAAAAAAACTATAAATACATGATTTTTATATTCATCAATTTATATAACTCTGAACAATGCAAAATTAACAAATTAAACAATATTATTGAATTTCTTATTATTATTTATTAATAAATATAGAAAACCTAAAAATCTATCTTTATATCTTTATGAAACAAAAAAGTTAAAAAATCTTACTTTTAAAAATTGGAGGAAATAATTAACATGTAAATAATTAAAAAGCTATCTCCATCTACAAAGTGTGTCCGTAAGGAATGAAATAAAAAAAAATTATGTAAAAAAGTGTGAATATGATTACAAGAAATCCAGGTTATTGTTTAACAAGAAAAAAAAAAAATCCAGGTTATTCTCGTGTCATTTTTCTATTTACACTTTTACAGCTAACTTTTTACATCTTTGCATCAATGCATCACTTAGGACCATTTTCAATGGGCTTATCTTAAAAGAATTGTCAATTCAGTCCTCTTGTAGGAGTTGATTCCTTTTGTCTCAGCCCATAACATACATACCCAATATTTCTAAGAAAATCAAAGCCTATATACAGTATAAATATAAGCCTGAAGAGATTTAACTTTGTTTTAAAATATAACCTCTCAAGACAATCGAGGTTATAAATTATTATTTTTTTTTTTTTTTGAGGTTAAAGGTTAGAAATTATATCTTTTAAAAAAGGGAAAATTGGCAATTTACCCTAAAAAAGCTCTTCTTGTCCCTTTACCACTTTTTTGACTTTTGCTATTTTGTGCCAACATTGCCCTTCAATATAGTTAATAACTCATATAAACTTTTTTTGAAAGTGAACAAAATTTCTAAAATTCTTAAAAATGATGTTAAAACTGTGTAGAATGTTTGAGATTTTTTAGATTTTTTTTTCATGTTTATAAAATTAATTAAAGGTTGAGTCTACGAACTTCGATTTTCAAAGTAGAATACGTTTTCTACTGTTTACGTAGACGTCTAGCGAGCGTAGAAGATGAAATCTACAAGTTGTTTATACTTCTACCGTTTCGTAGAATTTGCTCCAAATATATTCTACGTAATACACTATCTTCTGCTAATTGTAGATTTCAAGTTCTACGGTAAACACTGACATCTACCGGTCGTAGAGTCTGTGTTCTACGTATTACATTATATTCTACCATTCGCAGAATTTGTGTTCTACAAAAAACATATTGGCTACAATTTCGTAGAATGCATATTTTCGTTACATGTTCTACCAAAATAACTAACATCTACCATTCGTAGAATTCGTCTTCTACGAGAATCCATAAAATATTGCAAGTGAATATTTTTCAAATCTTTACTTATTTTTTTCTCTCAAGGCACGAAAATATTCTTCCACAACGCCTCTCTGTCGATTTTCAGCAACCTCATCTTCCTCTTTGATACCCTAACTCTCTTTTTCTTCTGCTAAAGTAATATGTTGCATATCTATGTAGCTTGTGGTTTATGGAAAAGGTGTGCAACCAATGGGTGGATATTTGTTGCTGATGAGAATAAAGGAGGAAGCTCTGTTTTCCAAGTCGTTTCTCCTATACATGTGAAATTGGTTTGGTTTTGTAAAACCGACCGAAATGGCGCTGGTTTTTGACAATAACAACACTTGGGTGTGTGATTGATGTCTTCCTTTTTTTAAGAGTCAGAGAAAAATATGAACATACGAAGTTGTAAGAGTCATAGAAAAATAGGAACATACGAAAGTTATAAGAGTTAGAGAAAAAAGAAGCATATAATAGAAAAATAACGAACATAAACCGCTCGGTCTATAGTCTCACATGAAGAAAAATAACGAGAAAGTTGAACACAATGGAACAATAATGAAAATTTGGTCTAATATTTGGTGAACACATTCAGCTAAGGTCTATAGTCTCACATGAAGAAAACTCTGGAGCTACATACTTTGACATGCGCTGAAGCAGAACCTCATACCTTCCCGCTTGAAGTAGATCACATACTATCTTGTACCTAGCCTCTTTCATGTTTTTATTCTACCTCATGTTTTCGAGGTCGTAGTTGCCTTCGTCTATGCACTTGAGCCCCGTAACAACATGGAATTCTTGGATAGAGAATCGCAATGGCCTCCTAGCAAACACAAACCATAGCTCATGTTTTTTTGCGGTAACAAGCTGCCTAGTCATGAGACTGTGTACCATTTTTGCTGAAAAATGAAGCCGGTTTTCGTGGATGGCTATGATATGAGCAAACAACGGGTCTTTCTTCACTTCGTTGTACTCTGATTCAACACCGCTAGCCAGAAGCTTCAATATCGATAGTCTTGCACACTTGTTTATTTTATCACCTAGTGGTTCGGATCCTTCCGCATATAATCTCTTGGGGAACTCGAGATCCATACCTGCAATTAACGAAAACAACATAAATTAATTCAATTCAAAAACGAGAACTGAAAAAAATGTAATGCATCTTTAATACAATGTGAATCACAAAACAAACGAAGTGCATCTTAAATTTTTTTGCATCCTAACCATCATAAACGAAGTACAAAAAACAAGTTTTGCTACACTGAAAACCATAGAAACTCCAAATCGGTTTTCATGTGAGACTCCAAACCTTAGAGACACCATGACATACGCAAGAAGAATCACAAGGTATAAAAAACAAGCTTCGAAAACAAAACAATCACCTATCATGTGCATTTGTAATAGGAAGTCTTGCAAATATCTATATTGAACTTGTGATCTATCTCTTTGTAAATTTTTGCATCACAACCACCAAGAGAATATTTCTCCAACAAAGTTAATGAACACAAAAGAGACTAACATTTTTCCGACATATGCAGCTAATGAGCAATAAAAGCATCGCTTATGACAAAGTCAAGGAAAACTTTGGCAAAATAATCTTGCGGCATTCCACAAACATGAGCTGAGACTGATGCAAGGAGAATAATTAACCAACTGATAAGAGAGCAATCTAAGAGAGTAAAACAGATTCTTTTCCAGGAAAGTGCTCAAAACGAATTAAGAGAGATAGCAAGTAATGGCAATCTAATATAATAGAGGAAACCATAGCTCACATTACGGACATTCCTTTCACATAAAAAATAAATAAACTCTTTATGGCGTTGCAATTTTCAATCAAACCGAAAAGCCACCACAAGGAAAGCATTTGAAACCAAATTTTGATCTTACAATCAATGGTATTTGACTCCAAAGTATCAAAAAATCAAAACTTCCTAATGTGAACGCCATTACAAAGAGCTGATGATGAATAATAACCACGCTAGTAGACCAAGAAAATAAACAGAAGGATTTACTACCCCATAGATCAATGAACACATTTTCAGTTTCCACATAAACACACAAATCCAAAGCAAAAGTAGCTTAGATTCAAGAAAAAGCTACTGTAACCTCTCGAAAAAGCTAAAGTAACGAAACCCCAAATCCTTTTTCATGTAACGAAATCCCTAATTGCATGTAACCAAATCTTCAATTGAGGTTTAATTTTCAATCTTCAATCCCTAATCCCTAATTGCATGTAACCCCAAATCAATTTTCATGTAACCAAATCCCAAATTTAACAATCTATCAACACACTTAATCAGACAAATATTGAACTCTACCTGGCGGAAAACTCGACAATCTATCAACACACTTAATCAAACAATTTGCCACGCGGTTTGAGGAATTAGTGATAGCTTAGTTGGATGTGGAAACAATTAAACAAAAAACTACACACGATTTAATAAGGTATAGATCGGTTCTTTCCAACCAAGCACTAAACTTCGATTGCAAAAAAGAGTTTATTAATCATCTTCAAGAAGACGAAACAAAATAAATAAAACTTTTACACAAGTTATATAGCACATCTGACTAAATAGTGTATGAAAACCAAAATCGCACGTTCATATTATCAACGCATATATTCTATTGAGAATAGCACAAACAAAACATTTGGTGGTGACCACTGACTATTAAGATCTAAACACCAACTGTGTTTAAAGACATAAGCTTCGGATACAAAGATGATCTGATGGTTTCTCTGCATCAAATCCTCATTATATGGAAGTCTTTTTCCATATACAATTTTCTCAAACAATAAAGATACAAATACAGATGATCGATACCACAATTCTCACCTATTTCTTATAATATTGTGTTTCCCACCAACAAGTAGTTTGCTTTAACATATACATGTAAATCAATCCTCCTATAGCTTCTGGATAAAGGAAAGAACAAGATATGTATGTACAGAGAAGAGTTGTGTATCCATGAATAGCTGTTCCCAATTATAAAGCCATACAATTAGGCCAAAGGTCAAGTCTTAATCAAACTATAACGAATATGATCAATGAATACATTTTCAGTTTCCACATAAACACACAAATCCAAAGCAAAAGTAGCTTAGATTCAAGAAAAAGCTACTGTAACCTCTCGAAAAAGCTAAATTAACGAAACCCCAAATCCTTTTTCATGTAACGAAATCCCTAATTGCATGTAACCAAATCTTCAATTGAGGTTTAATTTTCAATCTTCAATCCCTAATCCCTAATTGCATGTAACCCCAAATCAATTTTCATGTAACCAAATCCCGAATTTAACAATCTATCAACACACTTAATCAGACAAATATTGAACTCTACCTGGCGGAAAACTCGAGGACGTTAATGGTGAAGGAGCAGAGGAGAAAACCAGCACACGGAGGAGGAGAACGGCGGACTTCCTCACGAAATTAAGGAGGAGAACAGAGGATGTAGGAAGACACAGCGAATGGAGGATGTAGGAGGAGGAGAACGGAGGCGACACGACGAGAACGACGAAGAAGAGAAAAAATGTCGGGGTCTCCCGATTTTCAGAAGTTTAACTTTTGTTTCTTATTTTTTTTTCTTTGTTATTAAAACAAAATCATATAAACGAAAAAATAAGAAACAAAAGTTTAATTTATAAGTTTAATTTATTAATCCAATTTGTGGGGTAAAAGAGGATTAATGTCTAAAAAAAGGTGTAAGGGGACAAAGACACTTTGAGTAAGTGTAAGTGGACAAAAGAAGGTTTTATTTGGGGTAAATTGCCAATTTTCCCTTTAAAAAATATGATTAAGCCAATAAACATACATAAGTTACAAAAACCACATTTTTTGTTAACAGGGAGAATCTTATAATTAAGCTCAGGCTAATATTTTTGTCTTGAGTTTTGGTACGAGTAGCCAAGAACAAATGAATGGTGCATAAATATTAAGAAAAATATAGAATTATATAATTTTACGGTTTGTATTATTTAAAAATTTAGCACACTTTAAATTTTGTAAACATATTATCTGCTTTAACGGTAAAGCTAGAAACCAGACGAACAATCAAAGATTCTAGATTTTCCAATCTTTGGATTTTACTTTTTCAATTTTTAAACTTCGAAAAAGAAGAATATAATCTGAACTAAATATCTTTAAAGCACAGTTTTAGTACTCAAATAAAAACACAATTATCGCATTATTGTTGTAACAATGTACATTGTACTACACACCAAACTCCAACCCAAACACAAAACCCTTATAATTACCCCCACACATACATTCACAACAACAGCAAAATCTTCACATCACACGTTAAAAAAATTCTCTAAACAATGAACGGCATGAGCGGATCTTCTCCGGCAGCTCAAGCACCTTCACCGTCGGCGTTCTTCCATCATCGCCGTCATCACGGTGGAATGATGCACATGACTTTCTTTTGGGGGAAAAACACGGAGGTTCTATTCGATGGCTGGCCAGGGACCAGTCTGACCAAATATTGGGTCTGCCTCGCCGCCATTTTCGTCGTATCAGCTGCCTCGGAGTGGCTTTCTCGCTGTGGAGCTATGAAAGCCGGTCCGGCTAGCTTTGGCGGCGGGCTAGTCCAGACGGTAGTATATACCGTGAGGGCTGGCTTGTCTTATTTGGTTATGTTGGCTGTGATGTCGTTCAATGGAGGAGTCTTCTTGGCTGCAATGGCTGGTTTTGGATTAGGGTTTATGATCTTTGGAAGTAGGAGTTTTAAGAACACTAGTAATAACAATCATACCGAGGTTCAGTCACATTGTTGATTTTTGTTTTTCAACATCAGTTGTGGTCTTTATCGTTTTATTTTGTTTCCCATTGACACAATAATTCAGAAATAAAATCTCTAAGGATTTTCGGGTTTGTTTTGTTCTCATTTTACTTTTTCTTGTTTTTATCTTTAAGATAATTGATTAATTGTGTACGGTCAGGTCAATTTAACAAATTACTGAACAAACGCTAATCCACATAATTATCTCTCTTTGGTGAATCCGCAAAAGTCCTATTATTTTCTGGATATATATGATTTTTTTTTAGATTGATGAATTCAGAGTTTGAGGAAGAAGTTGTGATTTGTTGTAAGGACTCAGGCTTGACGCCACTATTTGAATGAAAAATTTAAAATTGCTTCCACTTTATTATCGGTTTATAAGATTTGTTATTTTGATTTGATCCGATCCAATATATCAAAATATATAGGGTATCAGCAGATATTTAGGGGAAACTGGTTTGGATATAAGCCAGAAATATATCGTTGGGCCTACAGGAATGTGTATAATTGGTTTTGACTTTGAGTCGTCTCTTATAAGTAAGAGTTTTTTGTAAGTTTGTATTGGTTGGTTAAATTTCTATTACTTTTCGTTTTTTTCCTTATGAGGTTGCATGCACATGTAACACGAATAAGTTCTTTAATGGGAGATTTGTTAATATAGGATCAAACAACTATCCATTTGTTCCAATACACCTTTTCTGAAATTTACCATTTTTTTATTTCAATACCCCTATAAAATATATATAAATATGAAATAAATGTTTTTAAATGCCATTTTTGAAAAACAAATTCATAACAATGGAAGGAAAAACATGGAGAATGTTATGACATTTTTTTTTTTTTAAGATGTCTTAAATATATATTTTTTTAAATTTCTACCTTTTCCAAATATTCAAAGTAGAATTCATATTCTACTTGTTGTTCTCTTTTCTACTGGCAGTAGAATATGATTTCTACGGTGTGTTCAGTATTCTACGACTCGTAGAACATGAGATCTAATCTATGTTCACATTTCTACTAATGGTAGAAAATGTTTTCTGACTTGCGTTCACATTTCTACCACCCGTATAAAAGACAATCTACAGTTATTGTATTTTCCACTATTCCGTAGAAAACGTTATCTGGTACTTTCACCTTATTCTACCATCCGTAGAAATCACTTTCTAGAAATCGCACAAAATTCTACCGACCGTATAAATTATTTTTTTGCGAGAATCTAGGAGAATCTAAACTAATATAGTAAGTAAATCTTTAAAAAATATTTTCCAGAAAAGAAAAATAATACCCTCAATATTTTTAGACTTAAAAATTGTTTTAAAATTCGTTTATGTTATTTTAAAATTATTTCAGTTGAAAACATTATTTTTCTGTTATTCTAAAGATAATTCTAAATAGTTTTTATTTTATAACAAAAAAAAAGAAAAAAAACAAGTAAAATGTTATTTATAGAGTTTGATTGATATTGATGATAAACATTAGTATATTTTGAAAATAATATGTATTTCCAAGTATAAATATCTATTGAAATATCTTTTCTTGTTTTTCAAATATATTTCTTTCTGATATATCTCAAATTTAAACTATTATTTAAAATAAATTCAAGATTTTTCTCTAAATTTTATTTTTTTTTAAATTATTTTTCTCATTATTAATTCCAAAAACTAATAATGATTTTTTTTTTCATTTATTAAACCAATTCTCTTTTTTTTTTCTTTGTTATTCTTCTAAAAAAAAATACTATTTTTGTATATTGTTAATCTTTATCTTAAAAATATATTAATCTCTATTTTGAAGGGTAAATTTGGCAAATTTAGCATTATAAAGTGTAATAGGACAAAATATGGTGAAAAAGTTTATGTGGACAAGAGGAGAGTTTTTTGAGCCTATTTTGCCAAATTTCCGCACAATTAAAATCATTTAAGAAATAGTGCTTAGACAAGATAGTCTTTTAAAGCGAGTGGTCGAATAATTTTGATCGATGATAAGCTATTTAAACAAGTCTGCATCTTTGTCCAGGAAATAATAATAAACGTCCAATTAACCTTTAACCGTAACTTAAGTAGCCTCCAATTACCTCCCTAACCAACTTCGATAACCAGCTGACAACCAAGATTCTGAAAATCATTAAACTAACAAGATTATAACACGGTAACAACAGTAGCAGGTTAAGGTCCAAAAAAAAAAAAAACAAAACAAAACAAAAAAAACAACATTTAATATTCATAATTTTCGATGATAGTCGATTCTGTTAACTACAGCGATATTGTTTTAGTTTTTTAGTATAGTGTAGTTCAAATATATATATGCATATGCACAAAAAAACTATGTGCGCAGTTGTAAGAATTATTGTGAGAGTTTTTCTGTAACACGAAGATATTTGTTTTTATCAAAAAAAAAAAAAGACGAAGATATTTGTACCCATAATTCGTCGGTGTACGTATACAAACAAATAAAAATAAAAAACGAAAGAAAAGAAAGTCACATGAGAGAGTGGAGCAATGTACTATGTACACCGTCACTGGACAAAACGTGAGTGCACATGAACAGTCAAAAACATTTTAGCACTGTACAAGAAGTCGGCGGGTTTAAGACCACCCACGAGGCCACGAACATGTCCTATCTTTTGACATTTACATTCATTCAAAGGGTTTTAATATAATAATATGTATACAGAGACCACAGAACAGTACCGACACTGAAACACGACTATATAGTTACGGCGAATTGTGATGATATTGGGGTATTATACATATGCTACTACTAATCGAATGTAAAATACAATACTAATCAAAACCGTAATCGTATTTAGTCCTTTTCGATCATTTTTATTCAAACAAAACCAATATACATCAATGTCGAGAAGAGGGCTGTACTATGATTCTTTAGATGAAAATTGAAAACTTCTTCACCGTGTAATGATCATTCGCAATCGGGAATACCATGACTAAAATTCTGTAATCCTAATTTGTATATAATATACTAGGGGAAATCTTCGCGGAGATAATTTTTTATTAGTTTATTAAAAAAATATTCATTGTTATTAATATCTTATACTTGTGTAAATTATATGTTTTTAATTTAATTTGATCTCATTTATTTAAATAGTAGATGTCAATTATATATCATCAAAAATTAAAAATGTTATGGTAAAATTTACTCAATTTTTAATGTGGGCTATCTTATAATTTTTTGGTGATTTGAACGAAATTTTTTTGTACTTGGTGAAGTAGAATAAACTTGAAAATAGAATTACTATGATATTTATAGTTAAAATAATTGTAGTTGTAATTTTTTTTAAGTAGATGATGTGTAATTTGAAAATACCAAAAAGGAGAAGAAGTAACGTATAAGAATCATGCAATAATAATTCAGAAAACACATAAAGTAGTAAATTAGGCTGATCTAAATATTATTTGGAGTATTTAATATTCATATAAATTAAGATAGATATGAATGCTATAATATATTGCTTAAGTTTCATGAACTCACCAATGAATATGACTTCGGAAGTAGTACCAAAACTATTAATATAAACATAATGTAATGATATATTAAAAAATAAAAATAAAAATTGTATCGGTATATTGATTGTTCTTCCATTTAAATAAAATATTTACATATTGCATAAATTGAATGTTGTTTAATTTGACAGTTTATATGAAACAAATATTTACATTCTATTATTTTGTGTGAATTGAATGTGGTTTAATTGTGTAGTTTATATGAAATAAATATTTGCTTGACCAAAAAACTTAATATGAAACAAATGGATGTTAAATTTCAAAAGAATACATGTGTCAAAAAATAAGGGTGACACATGACAGCTTCTAAATATGGTAACCATAATATTATAATAGATAGAGTTACGAATACTAAGGGCCTGATTGGTTGCTGCTGTAGCTTTTAATTTTTGCTGTAGAATTTAGACTGTAAGATTTATTGCTGTGGCTGTAGACTTTACTGCTGTAAGTTTTTTTTTTTGTATATTGTGTCATTAAATATAGCATTAAAACAAAGAAATAAGATATAGAAATCAAAGATTAAATAAAGAAAGTGGACAAAACAATAAGGAAAGAGAAGATAAAGAATTTTGAGAGCACTAAATTTAGTGCTCTAGAAAAATTGCTCTCTACAACCACGAAATTTCCATAAATAAAAAAAGTTGCTGAAAGTTGCTGTGTGTTTCAAAAATGGAAAGAGATGAAAGAAAAGCTTGATTGGTAACTTTTGATTGCTGTAGAGAGAAATATAGCTGTGGAGAGCAACCACAGCTCCCACTAATCACCCCCAAAGTAGCTATAGACGTAGTAATCAAATAATTTGCTTTTTTTTATTACAGTACATGCTTAATGCTTTTATTACAAGGAATCTTACATAAAACAACCCTTTTATTACAATAGACATGCAATATATATGCATATTTTATTGTTCTTTTATCACAAGAATTACTGATTTTATTTTAACCAGCTTATGGAACTAACAATAATAAAATAACAAATTCTCCAACTTTTAAAATCTATTTTAACAAACAAAAAAACTTTGAAAATCTACATATTTCCAATGAAAAATATGGTTTTTGAAATCTTTTTTTCCTTCTTTATATTATGACCCCACTATAAGATATTCAATCCGAAAAGACACCACTTTTGAAATCTATAGCTTCAGCAACCAAGAGCATGTGCCAATGTTTGATCAGTACGTCCATTCATGTGGCAAATCCGCCGGTGGTTCTTGGTGGCTCTCGGCCGACGTCTCCACCATGTATGATGGTCCACTTTTAGCCCGAGTTGATGAGCTACTTTTCTTACTTCTGTTGTTTTTGTTCTTCATGGACACCAACAAAGCATCTATATGATATATAATTTAAAGAATCATCAATGTAAAAAAAAACCTTCAGGTTGGTTAAAGAAAACAAAAACGTCAAGAGTCATGTCAAAGATACACGTGTAATATTAGTTAATTGGTGCACCCAGAGACAAAACTTTTTTAAAATACCTCAAAACCATGTTTTATTATTAGTTAATCCTATCTTTTAGTCTAAAATACGGTGTAATATTTCAGAATTAGCAGACCTTTCGGTAATGAGTTTTTCGCAATTAACACTTCAATTTATCACATGGCTGAAATACAAAATCTAAGTTATTCAAGGTATATAGTTTCAATAATAATAAAATACATAATTAATTCATATTACCGCGAAAAATTAAGAGGTTATTCTTTATAGTTGTAAAACTAATTCTTGTAAATCGTAACTTTACTCAAAAGTATATTTGTTTTTAAGAAAACGGGAAATTTGAGAAGGAAAAAGATAGGTGGGGTTGGTAGTTGGTACCATGAAAAGGAGGGATATCAGAAGAGAATGTAGAAGGAACACCCAATTTGTCAAAGTGAACTTTCAAGGCTTCAACTACTCTTGCTGGTATTATAACTGTTGAACATCCTGCAACCAATATTTTTGTCAGAAACAAAAATCAAAACCAAACTAAACCGGTCTGGTACTTGAGAGTAATAACTTGAGAGAATTGTTTGGTTGAGGCATCAGTTTCGTAGAACGACAACAAATCTTAACACCAGCAGTACAATAAATTATAGTCACCACCACCACCAACCAATATCTAAGCCACATCAAATCATAAGATGCCAAAAAATAAACCACCGACTTCTAGATTGGGCAACGGTTAAGAGTTGAAAATGAAATATGCAGAAAGTCTTAGCGTTGAGATGTTATGTATAATCATTTGTGTCAATATAACATGAGAAAAAAATCTTAGTTAGTGTTACATGTGGGTATGATATTTTTAAGTGTTTCTAATTCCGAATTGGAGTATAATACTATATTTAGAAAGAAAGAAAGTTTACACTATGTGATTCGATTATAGCCTGTCAATGATCGAACGGTGACAAGAGAAAGAATCACGAGATGAATAAATATCAAGGTTATCTTAGATTATAATCCACTTATTGAGTGAAACAAGTGGGGTCTTATGAAAAAGAAAACTAATGATAATGATTTTTGAACCTAAATGGTTTTATTTTTGTTGAAAGGAAAAGGGTGTGCAAATGGGGACCAACGAGTTGAGGTAAGATTCTAATTATGGAGCCAATATCTGTCAAACCTACAGCCACTCAAAATCTTTAAAAGAAAAAATAAAGAAAAAGAGATTAATTGGTGAGAAGGAATCTTTGGAATCTACTCAGTCAAACAATGTAATAATGTAAGCAAGATTCTTATTATATAGTATTTGTCCAAAATGATTGAGTTTTGAGCTTGAGATGATTGATACTCAATCTAAACTAACCCAACCTAATCTTAACCCAACTAGTAACCATTCCCAAATTTAAAAGTATTCATGTCGCAACTCCATAATTATTCTAACACTTTAAGTTTAGTTATAATCGAGGAAAAACAAAACCGTATCTGGTAAATAATAAGAAGATAAATCACAGCCAGAAAGAATGGAATTTGTACAGTGTATCAAAAGTCGATTCTTACACTAAGCAAGTGTATATGGCATGGATACGAAAAATCTTATCCATCTTGTCGAACACAGAAAACAAATAATTACACACTATAACATTTACGTCGAGGTCGAACAACTTAATCAGAATGATGAACTCCAAATCTAACATTTTCAGTGGTTTAATTGTTATCTTTAATATACAATCATATCGGTCGACATAACTTAACATATGCAAGATTCCTACTTTGTCAACCCCCAAAAAAGAACAAAGTGGAATCTCTCGAGTATATTTATTGATAACATGTTAGAAGACGTCATCCTATCTTATTTTAAAGCCTTTGTCTTTTATAATACGTAACCTTTGTGAAAACCACTAATTTATTTCCAAATCCCCAAAAAACAAAGATTCATAAAAAAAAAAAAAAAAAAAAGTTAATCATAACGGAAGAAAGAAGAGAAAGAGAAAAGAGTAATAATGATAAAATAATTACTCTACTTATTGGGGGGGGTATTGGCTCGAACCTGATTTTTTGCGTGACTCCTCAACAGTCCCATGGCCACGTGGCAAGAACACTCCGGTTCCACCCGATCCGGTTCTCGAACCCGACCCGTCGACGAACACCGCCTTAACCCCCGACCTGGGTCTCTGGTGGTGGTGGTGGTAGTTCCTTGCTTTGTGTCCCGATACGTCATCATTTTGTTGCTTCACTTTCTCCCTTTTGATCTTATGGAACTACATGTATAAAAACCAGCATGAAAGTTTTTATTTATCCGACGGTGGAAACAAGACTGTTTTCATCAAGTATTTTAATCTGGACCTTCCGTTTTATAACCGAGTAAACTAATAAATAATAAAACATTGAGCTCACGTTAGCTTGAACAGATCGGATCTGGTCATCGATGAGAGCTTGTTTTGATTGAAAAGGGATCATAACAGGTTTCGTCTCCACCGCTGTCGCCGGAGTTAGAGGCGGCGATGGCTCACGGGAAGGGCCTATTGGGCTACTGTAACCGGAAGCGAAAGGTGACCAAAGAGTCGACTGCGGCGAGCCAGAGCCACCACCATACGACTGAATTTTTTTTTATAGATTGTTAAGAAATTAAGAGTGAAAAAGGAGATAGAGAATCGAATCTGGTCAAGTTTAAAAAAAGTTTGTACCTTCTGATGCTTTTCATCGTCGTGAAGCATATAGTTAGTCATCCGGCGAGTCAACTCGGCGACGTACTCGTTTTCTTCGTCCAAGTTCTGTGCCTTTGGTGAATCCGTGTCTTCGGATACGGAGTCGGGTCGGAGTGAGCTTGTGGTTGGAGTGAAGAAAGTTGGGTTTGTGTACTCGGAAAAGGAGCTAAAAAAATCTATGTCATGTAGTTCAGTAGATTCCATTTGATGATTTGGTAATTATTTGTCTAGAAAACCAGAGAAAAAAACAAACTAAACACGAGAGAGAGAGAGAGAGAGCGCAAATCAAGGACAGAGAGAAACAGAGGAAATCAAGCACAGAGAGAAGAGGGAGAGAGAGAGAGAAGTTTGTGTGAAGATATATATAAAGAAGGGAGAAGAAGATCGTACAGATGGGCAGCTTTAGTGCGTTACGACAATTTCACCTGCCAATTGTTGCGAGTTGCGACTCACGAGTCACGAGAGAGATTAAGGATTAAGGAAGCCTTAATATTAAAAAAGACACATATGTATATTTCCGTTTTTTATTTTTGTATAGATGAATGCATTTCTTTAAGATGACCTTTTTTAGGTGAATTTTCTTAAATTTTTGTTTCTTAAAACAATGCATTCAGCCTAAGTTTTGATTCATCTACTATTTATAGTGTAAATAATTATTATATTACAACTGTTAAAATACATATGTTCTACTTTTCTATAAATTTTAAATTTTTGTAACAATGTTTTGAAGTCACATTATTTTCGTTCTTCTACGATTTAACTACGATAAAAAATAATACATATCGATAAAATAATAATATTTGTAATAAACTTAAGTAAATATATGGTTTTATTAATACCATAACTTAATAATAGAGATAAAAAAAATTATACAAAAGTATATTTTTGATAATATATTAAAATATATTTTTTGTTGTTTTATTAAAATTGAAATGTTCTTTTAGATTTTATCACATATAGAATGCAAAATTTAAAATATTATAAATTATGTAATTTTTAATCAAATATTAATAATATTTTTTATTTTATTCAAAACCAGATTGTAGTCATGATCTGTAAAAATAAACTCTTATGTTAATTTAAATGTTTCTATAACAATGTTTTGAAGTCACATTATTTTCGTTTTTCTACGGTTTAAGTGTTTAACTATTGTGTTTGGGAATTCTATCTTGCCAAGATCATTTTGTTTGATAGAAGCTTATGTACAAAATATGGTATGTAGAAAATCCAGACTTAATAACAACGGTAAAATAGAAAAGTTATAATAAAACCATGAATATAATATTGACATTCATAAGACACTTAAAAACTTTTCAATAAATTGACTAAAAATAGATTAAGATCATCGTACCCATTTCCAAATAAAATAAAATATTTCATCTATTTGTTGTTTTCAGAAAATATATCGGAAATATATTGGATGTATTTAACTCAAAATATATTCAGTTACATCAAATATATTTCAGATACATTTTCTGAAAACAACATAGGCTCGAGTATTAGAGAAGGATATCAAATTTTATTTCTCAATATAACTTCTAATATAAGTTATGTGCATGCCACTGTGCTCTATGGCTCTAATTCTGGTAGCTAATGTATAAATATAGGCTCCTTCTCCTAACTTATAATTAATGAAAAGGTGCTAACCATAACCAGATCAAAACCAAATTATAAGATTCCACTGTCAACAATTACAAATACATATATTTTGTTTCTTATAGCTGGAAAGTCTAAACCTTCACCTTATACACGACGATACCATAAATTCCCCTCACGAAAAAAGATTTGAACACGAACAGAAACTCGATTTATAAATACATCTTATGAGCTATCCGTGTAGCCGTGCGGGGATACATCTAATCATTGGTTTAGGTGGTTATTTGGGATTAATGTGGATTAAGTCAACAAATACAGCTTGAGACGAGTGATTCGGAGACCAACATATATGTGACTTCTTCATAATTTTTGCTTTTGTTTTTTTTTTTGGGTCAAAATTTATTCTTCTTCTCCTTTTTGTGCGACGTTTTGAAGTAACAAATGTTAGAGGGAAGGTAGGTTTACCTTTTTAAGTTCTGACCAAACATTAATTAGTATGCACAACCTTTTCTTGGTATAACCGTATAAAATACTACAAATAGTTCCTACCACTAATTGCTTTAGCATTCACAAGTTCACATTCTAATGAGGAAAACAAATATTGATTTCTTTTTTGAATTTGCAACGTTTTACTCGTCACTACTTGTTTTTATTACAGAAAGTAGGTCTAATATATCCCTTTATGCTAAAGCATTTATCTAACAACCATTAACCATACATATATATTGGACTTTTGAGTATGGGATAATCAAACTTCTAACGCTGACATATTTTCATTGATAAAAAATATAGGCACAAACGCACAGGCGTAGAAGACTACATTCTACATTTGTACATAGATATAATTCGAGATTGAGATTTTGTCTGTGAAGTTCAATCTGATGTTTACGATAGTACTTATATTATCTACTATTTTACAACAATGTCGTTGTAGTATAGTGGTAAGTATTCCCGCCTGTCACGCGGGTGACCCGGGTTCGATCCCCGGCAACGGCGAGTTCTTTTTGTTTTCCTTCGGTTTCCAAAAGACGTCGTCGTTTGAATCTCACAAAGTCAACATCTGGTCGTTTTTCCTCGGTCGGGACGGCACGCAATCCAAATTTCTTTAAACTAGCAGGTACGATGGTAACCAATTTTGCCTGCTAATTTATAATCCCAGTTTCTCAGGGGCAATACTTTATTGCGATAATTTAGAGCATGTGCATATATGACTTAAAGAACACGATTTTAATCTAATCTAATCTAATCTAAATCAAGAGCCTTGGTCAACTTTTTTTCCAGATTCAATCCACTGACAATTACTTCTTCTTTTTGTTTTAACAGATTAAATTTGAGTTTCCAGATTCAATCTAGTTATCAGTTTCCATGGCCAGAGAAAACCCATTGATGCGTCTCTCCTTCTGTTTCAGATATCTCTATCACTTTACTCTCCTCCTCTCTCTCCTCTCCTTCGTTTCTTTTCTCTTCAGACACAACACAACACTCTGTTCTTGTCCTTACGATCACAATCCCGACGCTCACACATTCGATCACCACCGTAACAACGAAACCATCGATCTTCTTAGATTCTCTTCCGCTTGGAACCATCTCACTTTCTTCCCTACTAAACCGAGGAGGACTCTCAAGATCGCTGTGGTGGTCAAGAAATGGCCTAAGAAATCGCAAGCTGGTGGGCTCGAGAGACACGCGCTTACGCTGCACCTTGCTCTAGCCAATCGTGGCCACGAGGTTCATGTTTTCACCGCCGATTCTCCGTCGTTCCCTGAATATCGACTGAAAACTCTCCGGTTCCATCTCTCTCCGCCGACCTCTGCTGGATATCTCGATCAAGCTACCGTCTCGCAACAGCTTCAGGTAAAACGGGAATTTAAATGTTGCTGTGATTGCTGGTTTGGACGTGGCTACTTTTCGTTTTCTCCGGTTTGCGTTTAAGTGCAAATGCGGAAAGTTTTTTTTTTTAAATCGCAAACTGCCTATACTCAATAATCATTTCAGATTTAACTTAAAAATCTAATTACAAAATGTGAATAATCATTTCAAGACTATTTTTATTAGATTTTACTTAGTGACATTTAAAATTCAGTTTTATTAAGGGAGAATTGTGAATATACCCTAAAAAAAAAAGAAAAAATTGGTGAAGTAGGCACATTTTAAGTTTCTAATTGGGAAAAGTAGGCACATTATAAATTTCTAAAATTCATAAAAATGATCTAAAGACTGTTTAAAAAATTTGAACATTTTTAAAAGTGTTTTTCATGTTTCAGAAAATTATTTGAAGTTTAATTCTACCGATCTCTAAACTCAAAGTATAATACGTTTTCTACTAGTTACTCGGATGTTTAACGACTATAGAATACAGAATCTACAGCTAGGTCATACTTCTACCACAATCAGAATTCGATATCTACCAAATACTATAGGCTCTACCATTTGGTAGAATTTTCTCCCAATATATTCTACATAATATACTATCTTCTGCTAATCGTGGATTTCAAGTTCTACTATAAACACTGACATCTACCTTCCGTAGTTTTCGTATCCTACTTACTACAGTTCATTCTACCTCCCGCAAAATTAGTGTTCTACTAAAAGCAAGTTTTCTACTATCCGTAGTATTCGTGTTTGTACAAGATAATAAGTATCATCTACCTTTTGTAGAAATCATCTTCTACCAAAATCGGGAAAATATTTCAACTGAAAATATTTATTAAATACCATTTTCACTTTTAAAATCTGCAATACTTTTTGTTAGTTCCCTTCGTAATTATATAATTAATGATTACAGTCAAATTTAATTAATGTTAAAGAATAGAAATTTAACTGACTGAAATATTTTCCTGAAATCGCAGACGCAGAACGCGAGTGGTAGACCATTTGACGTGGTTCACACAGAGAGCGTCGGGCTTCTCCACACAAGAGCCAAGAACCTCCAAAACGTGGTCGCGTCTTGGCACGGAATCGCTTACGAGACTTTTCACTCCGACATCATTCAAGAACTCCTCCGTCAAGCAGAAGCCGCCGCCGCCGCCGTAGCCGACGAAGAACAACCACCGCCTTCCTCTCCTGCTCTGACAGAGCGAGCAAAACGAGTGGTGGAAGAAGTCAAATTCTTCCAACGCTACGCTTACCACGTGGCAACTAGCGATCACTGCGGCGACGTACTCAAGAGGATCTACATGATTCCTGAGGAACGCGTCCACATCATTCTAAACGGCGTCGACGAGAGCGTTTTCAAACCGGACGTTTCCAAACGCGAGATCTTCAGAGAGAAATTCGGCGTTAGAAGCGGCAAGAACGAGAAAGCTCCTCTGGTTCTTGGAATCGCAGGGAGGTTAGTGAAAGATAAAGGTCATCCTCTGATGTTCGCAGCTTTGAAACGAGTGTTCGAAGAGAACAAGACGGCACGCGAGAACGTCGTCGTTTTAGTAGCTGGAGATGGTCCATGGGGAAACAGATATAGAGACCTTGGGTCTAACAATGTGATCGTTCTTGGACCGTTGGATCAAGAAATGTTAGCGGGATTCTACAACGCGATCGATGTGTTTGTGAACCCGACTCTTCGAGCTCAAGGGCTCGATCATACTCTCTTGGAAGCCATGGTTTCAGGCAAACCGGTCTTAGCCACGAAGCTAGCGAGCATCACTGGGTCAGTGGTCGTCGGTCCACATTTGGGATATACATTCTCACCGAATGTTGAGTCTCTAACGGAAGCGATTTCGAAGGTTGTTAGCGACGGAACAGAGGAATTGCAGAGGAAAGGCAAGGAGGCGCGTGAACGCTCGTTGAGGCTTTTCACGGCGTCGAAAATGGCTGATGCGTATGAAAGGTTGTTTCTTTGCATTTCGGATAAGAGATATTGTACATTACAAACTTCCTCAGCTTAAGATTCGGAAGTTTGAATCTAGTTTAATCTGTTTTGATCCAACAGGTTATAGACGAAAGAACATAAACTTCTTAGCAGTCTCTGTAAAGAATAAATAATATAAGGGTTTGATTCCTCTGTATAGATCTCTTGTTTGGTCATCAACATTTTGCGGTTGGTAAAACGCTGAAGATTTCATATTTTTGTTGAACATGAGAGAAAAACAGAGTAGATATTGATACAGTTGATTAGAACAAGTACCAGAGAAATCTATTCAAGACATTTTTACTAGGAGATCTCTTTGATATTATCTCTTAATCATCGAAATCTCCTAATAACTTGTTTTCTTCTGCACAAACTTATTTATACAAAGTCTTGGTTCAATAGATATAAGTAGTACTTGGCTTGAGCTTTCATGGGGTTTTGGAGAGACTTACATAGAAACTAAAGGGGTAGTGGTTTTTCTAGTAATAAAGAGAACCTTGCCACCAGTTTCCTCTTGAAACATCTTGTGAGTTCTGTTCATTAGCATCGTGTTCTCCGCTTCTTTGATGCTCATTTTTTACCTGAAAGTTGGTTTCTCTTATCAGTCAAGTCCTGTGATTTTATTTTGAATGTAGGAAGCAAAGTTATACATAAATTAAGAAGACTCACTGTAGGGTAAGTTTGGTTGGTGGTGGATCGAGAGTATACGTCTTGACCACCGTAGTAAAGAGAAGAGCTTAGATGACACGGATCGACTCTGTCTTCTTGCGCAGTTAAAGATTCTTTACGTTGAACTGTGTAAGAAAATATCTTCATTAAGAGAAATAGAGCCATTTTTGGTTCAAGAAAAGCAGAGTATTTTGAGACTAAAGTGAGCGAAGAAGAAGAAGAAGAAGAAGAAGGAAGTTGCTTTCTCACTGACCTTGTGAGCCATGTTTGGAGCTTGGACCATCTCTTGCAACGCCCTGAGAAATCAAATCAAGAAACCGAAGATTAAGCCTAAAGAATCAATCAGATCCTTAAGAAACAAAGTTTGAAGAACAGGAAGGTCATAGAACCTTGGATGGATGAGGGAAAATGGAAGAGAAGATTCCGGAGGAAGAAGATGGCGGCGAAGGATCTTTGGATCCAAAGAGTTCGGTGGTAAAAGAAGAAGAAGATGATGTTCCAACTCGTCTTTTACTCTCCATTATTCGAGGCTTACACTCTAATCTCTTTGAACAGATTCTCTTTGTGATTCTTCTTATGTAAGAGAACTAGGATGAAGAAGAGGACAGTTCTGTAAGGTTTGTGTAATTACAAGATCTCAATAGGGGCTATATATACATAATGCTACAAGGGATTAAGTTATGGAGATAGTGGAGTTATCATCATCATTATCACCATTCATATCCTCATGGTCATCCGTCAAGTAAAAGAGGGCTTATTATGTGTATGTGTTCTCTCTTCTTGATGTTGAAAAGACTATTGCTTCTTTTCCTATTAAAAAAAAAAAAAATCTCAATTATTTTTTATGTTATTTTCTTTGTTAGTGAAATTAGAAGCTTCGCCATCTTTTCTTTGCCATTCCTTTCTTTTTGGGGATAAACTGAGAAAGTTTCCAGCCTTTTAATCTCTAATATCTCTGGTGCATAGGGATAATCACTAATAATACCATATTTAAGGCATAAACCAATTTCGTAAGTGAAGTTGAAATATGGACTTTCAATTTGTTATTTCAATTTTTGCACTAATTTTTTGTTTTTTTTGTAGTAAGCTCATACACAAACTTGGATTCTTTTCGGGTGATTGGTAAGAGTTATGGTTGCTCTCCATAGCTTTATATCTCTATACAGCAATATAAAATTACCAATCAAGCTTTTCTTCTATCTCTTTTCATTTTTAAAACTTACAACAATTTTCTTTATTTATAGAAATTTCGTGGTTGTGGAAAACAATTTTTCTAGAGCACTAAATTTAGTGCTCCAAAATAATTTTCTCATTCTCTTTTCCTATTGTTTTGTCCACTTTCTTTATTTAATATATTATTTCTATATTTTATTTTTTTGATTTAATACTATATTTAATGATATAATATACAAAAAAAAATCTTACAGTACTAAACCCGTAGCACAACACTAAAACGCACTAAACCCGTAGCACAACACTAAAACCTATAATCTAAATTCTACAGCAAAAAATTAAAAAGTTATACCCACAACCAATCAAGCCTTTTATCTCTTTTGGACAAAGACATAAACAGTGAGATTCTTCAAAGACTTAATGTTCAATGTTTCTCTAGTAATATCCAAAAGAGATATCTTAAAGAGATAAGTCCGGCGCCGGGTCTCAGGTCGGGCAAATGATATATTGCCACGTGTCATTCCGAGGATTAAATTGGCGACCTTTCTTGATCACATAGAGCCAAAGTGGAAAAGAGAACTGAAGAAGAACAGAGGAGTTCTTTAAATCGCACGCATATATTCATATGATCCGTTTTTAGATCTGAATTAGGTGCCCTCTTTTTTGAAAAAAGTATTAAAAAACAATATGCCCAGAAATAATACTACTATTTTGGTTAAATATAACTTTATCTATAACTATTTTTTTTTTGTTGCTTTTAAGAAAGAATATATGATCAAAGACGAGAAGTTGAGGTCCACAAAAATTCTCCACTTGATGAAGTCTACTCGTTTTCTTCTTCTTTATCTTCAAGGTTCACAAATCAATCATCAATTTTTGTGAAAAAATATCTTCAAAGCTTTTAAACAATAAAAATAGTTTATAAAATTTTAGTTATCGTCTTTACTAGATCAACTCAGAGCCACTAGATAAACTCAGAGCCAAGGACAGAGCGAAACGTTAAATTCAAAAGTTTAGATAAACTTAAGTTTTTAGATAGATTTTTGAATTCTGATAAACAAAAAATGACTTAAACGTAACTAACCGAAACAAAGCCAGACTTATAAACTATTTCAGCTTTTATGTGGTTCAGCTGATTATAACTTTGTATATTAATATATATAAATACTATGGACTAGTACAATTGATTTTGAGCTACAGTTTATGAAATTTCACTACAAAATAACATTTTTGGGTGAATGAAAGTTATATACCCCTGGGTAAATTAAGAAACAAACATGTAATAATTCTAAATTAGTTTGATATAGAGTATAGTTTTATATTTGGACAATTATATCCCTTTTGAAGAGAAATAGAATTATCAAGTTATCATGTCTAATTAAATTAGCACATTGTCAAATTACAGAGTTAATCAAGTTCTCATATAATAAAATATTAAATTGTTATGTTAATATAGTTATCATATCATCAAATTATCGTGTTAATTTTTTTATTATTTCATGAATTAGTTTGATAACAATTTAATTAACAATTATTGTTACTGTTAACAATTTAATTAACCGTTAACATCATTATTGTTACTAACGTTATTGTTACCAATGTCTATACCGGTGTTACTGTCGCCACTATCATCGATTACCACCGTTGTCTTTTCTTCTTCTTCGTTCTTCTCCTTCTATCTTCTTCTATCTTCTTCTTCTCCTCCTTCTTCCTTCTCCCTTTTTTCTTATTCTTTCTTTTTGTTTTTCGTTTGTTTTGGAGAAAGAGAAAAAAACCTATCGAAGAAATGAAAGAAGGGGCAAAATAGTCTTTTTAATATATACAATATAAATGAAAATGTGTCAGTTTCTGTTTTTAATTTCGACATTATTGGAGTACATAGTACATATGATGCAATTTCCCAACATTTTTATCAATAAATATTTATAGCATATAATGTGAAGACTTGATAACTATGAGATAGAAAAATAGCCGAATAGCATTTTAAAAATTCAGTTAAAAACTGATAGTATTTTATCAACAGAAACATTGGTTACTTACCAACTATCTATAGCTTAGTAGATTAATATCTAATACATATTGAGCATTCGAAAAATTCCGTTGTTCACACGTTGTTGGGAAGATCTAGTTCTGAAACATAAAAAGATAATATGATTTTAACAATTTCATCTATATATGGAATTATGGATGCCTTAATCGCAAAGTATCACACGTGACGATGATAAACGTTGTTTACTCGTTGTTGGGAAGCGAGATTCGGTTCCGGGGAATACATAAAAGTTTTATGATAAAACTCAAAACGTTATATCTCATCATATAATATCTCAAGTTGGAGACAAAAAAATTCTAGCTGCCTTGAAAAACTGGTACATATATGGTCCGGTCCATTCGCGTATATCTCAAAAGCATCAGGAAAATGCCAATATTTATGAAAAATATACAAGTACTTACCCAAATCTTCGGGTATGTATTATTTATATACACGCAAATAAGTATTGGCATATTGTAATTCGTAAACATATACATTCGCAGAATGTGAACACCTACAAGCATGTAAAAACTGAGAACTGTTGTCCATTTTGGATAAGAGATAGATTCTCTCGTGTAACAGATTCTTCTCACTGGTCCCTGTTTTACTTCTGAACATAAGTCAATACAATATATATATATATATATATATATATATATATATAGTTATGTATGTGTACGTAATATGTATATGTGTAGTGTATCATGGGTAAGTTCATATGTATGTATGTGTGTGTTTTGCCGACCTATATATGTATGTGTAAAGGTAAAATATGCCTTTGACTTTTTGATGTATTTTCCAGGGCGAAAAGTAAAATAACAAACATACAAGTTTACCCGTGTGTACACTAAAAATGTAGTCCTTGACCGGGTTTATATCAATTAGTTGCAGAAAGATTTTAAATTGAGATTCTTATATCAGTAGTTTATGTTTATGGGGTTCCAAATGACCCTTATGTTTCTGCTCATTACAAATTACAATCAATATCTTTCTTTTTCAACCTTAATGTCCACAAAAAGAAAACTATCCAAATAGTGGATATCCAACAAAGAGTACGTGCCTTAATAGTTGCATATATATTCTGTAGTCCGAAACTACATGTAAAACCTCCTATAACCTAAAATTAAACACTACAATATATGTTTTATGTTAAATGACCCTTTCATGGTGTAGAGAAATACAGTATATAGTTTGAAATCTTTGGATTTACTACTACGCTATGTCGCTATATATCAATCACTTGTTCCCGATATCAATAAAAACCTCATAATCACATTTTCGTTGTAAATTATTTCTCAGAATTATTCGAGAATAGTGATTGGATCAATGAAAGATACTACAATTTGATGCTTGATTGGGATTACACATTAAGCGTTAGGGATAAGTTCTTATCATAGTACTATTTAGTTAAGAGGTTGAAGAAGAAAGGAATGATATCTTCTGTTTTGGTTAATAAAGGAATAGATATCTTAATGAATAGACTGGAAAATATTCTCTTAACTTTAATTTTCAGAATTTTTTTACTACTTTATCACTAAGCATATTATATTATTATGACATCCAAACGTAAAGTCGCTGAGAGAAACGCAAACAAACAATCGATCCAAGCAAACACAAACAACAAAATCTATCTTTATTTCGCCACCGCAGATCAGCTCATAGCATAAACAACTATGGGGCTTCTCACATTATTACTACCATCAGACCAAATTAGATTTGCTGACACAGGTTGTTTTGTTCCAAGACTATTGCCTGAGACAGTTACCGTAAAAGACTGCTTCTCATAGGCGGACTTCATAGACAGAACACTAGGAGTCACTTTGATGGAGAGTTTAGATCCAGGACTAGTGACTACCTTCGCTTTGTATGTAGAGTTTGGCTTACCAACATTTGTGACAGTTCTTTGGAAAGTTACTTTGAACGATCCTGTTCCGGACACTTTAGCAGACATCGTTGGATAGTTGAGGTTTCTTGGTAATGTATTGGAAAGTTTTTGCGTGCAAATGCTGTTGTCTCCAGATATGATTCTTAATTTCTCACTCGTGTAATTTAAACCGCAGAGAAAGGCGATGTGATCAGCTTTGGTAGATTCATAGACAAGTCCAGGATTAATGGCAGCTATTGGGTCCACATGGCCAGCTCCATAAGCAAACTCGGTCGTTCCAAAGCCAGGACCAGAAGCATTCATCGGCGAAGCTACAAAATTAGAAAGATTATCATGGGTTCTTTAATTTTGTCTAATAAAATTGGATCTAAGTTTTTTTTTTTTTTTTTTTTTGGTTTCTTACCGGTTGTCATTATGGCAGATTGGATCATGGAAGGAGACCATTGAGGATTAAAAGTCTTGACGTAGGCGGCCACGCCTGCAATGTGGGGACAAGCCATTGAAGTTCCAGACATAACAGAGTACTTTACACGTCTAGTGTCAAACTCGGTTTCAGTTGGTGAACTGTCTGGTGAATAGGCAGCGAGTATCTCCACTCCGGGTGCTGTTATATCGGGCTGCATTTTCAATCAATTATTGTCTCTCAGTGCTTTGAAGCAAAACTGCAAAAGAGACTAATAAACAGCACTAGAAAAACAAACTAATTACCTTGAGAATATCTGAAACGATGGTGCTTGGACCGCGAGAAGAGAAAGATACAACAAGAGGAGCTCTCTGAGAGGTTTCCACACTTCTCAGAACAGTCGCTTCTGGATATCTACACACACGCACACACAAAACAGCCAATAAAGATGGAGAATTTGAAGTATTCAGCGTATTACAAATAAATAAAAGGAAGACAAAATCGTTACTTTGTGGATTTTATGTAAGAGACGAGCGATTTGTAGTCATCATCGGATAAAAAAGAGACAGGGAAAGAGCGGACAAAGGCGCGGTCTGGTTCAGGGTTCTTAACGATGGATCCAATAGCTCCCAATTTTTGAGCTTCTATGGGACCTTCAGACGATTCACATAGCACAATCTTTCCTTTCACGACTTTTCCGTCTAAACACTTTGCCTCGCATAACCTGCAAGAAAAGACAAGAAAACACAAAAAAAAAAACTCATCGCAGATTAGTAATGTAAAACAAGTTTCCGCAAAAGGACAAAAAACGATGGTTTCTCGGACAGGAAGTCACCTAGCCTTATCCTCGTTACATGTACTCAAAGCAGCAGATTTTCCGTAGACCAGAGGATACTTGGTTCCATTAAGATCGTACGTATTCACTGATCTTCCCTGTTTCATAAGAAAATAAGAGTTAAATTGGTTAAACCGAACAAAGGTTCTTTGATGGTAAAGATAAAGTGTTTCTTGTTACGCACGACAAGTATCTTGCCGTTTCCAAGAACAACATCGGCCATAAACGCACGGTTCGTGATGCTGGCTGCAACGCTAAAAACCCACGGTGCGGAGCTCGTGACCGTGCTGATTTTTGGACCGTCGTTGCCGGCTGAGTTCACAGTGAGAATTCCTTTAGCCAGAGCGTGAAAAGCCCCAATCGCTATAGGATCCCGCTGAAACGGTGGAATGTCATTGAGCACGATGGAGATAGTTATAACGTCCACACCGTCAGCGATTGCGTCGTCGAACGCAGACATAATTGCCTCTCCGTCGCAACCTGCAGCGTCACAGACTTTGTAAACGGCGATTCGGGCGGCTGGAACGCCACCTCTCGCGGTTCCATTTCCTAGCCCGTAGAAGTTTGTTCCTGCGACAGCGTTGCCGGCAGCCGTGGACGCAGTATGCGTGCCGTGTCCTGTGTAATCCCTCGCCGACTCTTTGCCTTTAGACTTGGCTGTGTAGTCTCTTGCCCCAATGATTTTGCTGCAAAATTGATAATTTAGGGTTTGAAGCTTAAAAGTGTGTATAAGTTGCTGAAGGTAAAGTGTGTTTTACTTGTTGCAGGTGAAGTTTTTGCCGCCTGCACAAGTGCCCTTCCATTTCTTAGGAAAAGGACCAAAACCTCGGTTTGAAAAGCTGTCTGATTCGGGCCAGATTCCACTGTCGATGACTCCGATGATTATATCACTCTCAGTGCTAGGGTTCCGCTTTGTCTTGCTGCCTTCTTTGAGACCAATGAAGTTCCAAGATGAAGTCGTTTGGAGTTTCATTTTTGGGCTTGGGAACACAGACACAACTCTCTCCATTCCTAAGAAAAACAACATTACATAATGTAAGAAGAGAAGAAATATCATAACAATAGAGAAAACAATTATACATGAACAATATAGAACAATGACAATAACTTTATTTTGATACACAACTTAGACTATTTGCATAATTTCCCTATCATTGTTGTGATGGAAAACCAAACGCATACCGATGTAGTCTTTTATTCCCGTTTTATGATTGTTGGATAGGATTGGGTTTAGATGCCTCAAAAAATTTCAGGATCATTTCTTGTCTCACCCAACCATCTAAGCCTAAATTCTTCAAGATCGGATCGTGTTGGACTAACCCTATCATTTTTTTAATTGCAGCTTGTTCAAATAAGAATTGGATTAACCTATTGCAGCATCCCTATTTATATGAAAAAGCAAATAATATTTTGCAAGAAAAAAAACACGGACAATTTACAAAAATTATTATCAATTTTTTTTCTTTAACTTTTAAGGTTTGTTGTAAAAAAAAAAAACTTTTAAGGTTTCTGTCAATTAAATATTTGTGAACTCGTTTTGTGATTGATTAAAACCATCTTTATTTTTATAATATTAATTGAGAAGTAATGTTTTGATACAAAGATAAGAGAGAAAAACTATTTAAATACAAGAATAAACTGTTTGGATACAAGAATAATAACTTAAAACAAACCGATGAATGGTTCAGTCAAACCAAAAGTCAAATCTATCAATTAATTGGTCGGTCGGAAACTTAAAAAAAGGTAAATAGTTTAATCAAAGCAGAAATCAAATCTGTTAATTAATGGGGTCGGTTACCAAACCAAAACTAAACTGAAAATATATAAATGTAACTACGCACATTTAAATCGGAAATTGAATCTGTTAATTGATCGGGTCGAGTAACAAAACAAAACTAAACTCAAAGATAAAAAAACATAACTCCACACTACTGCGCGGGTTGGCTATTAGTATATATGAAAGCACTCACCGGCTAATCTTTCTCGTTCGGATTCGGTGAGTCGTGCTGCAAACCCGTTGAAACTCCTTTTGTAGCTTCTCACCAAGCGCTTCTCGACCGAACTACACAGAATATAAAAATTACTTTTTAGAACTATCATAACGTTTTATCTATATCTAACTAGGTATCTATATGTAATATGAGAAAAAAAAACAATTAATAAGACCTCTCTCCGGTAACTTCTTGGAGAATACCAATGTGATCGGTCGACATTGGTGTGTAATTCTCTCGAGACGGAAGTGCTCCCAAGTATACGATATATACCTTTATAGATAGATTATCATCACCATTAGTGTCATCATGAATGATAGAATATGGATGGTCATATAAAGACTCATAGTGAAAAACAAGAGATCATAAAAAAAAAATTTATATTGATTTTGTTATAAATTAAATGAAAATAATTATGAATTTTGTTTTGATAAACAATAGCTACTATAGTAATACCTGTTGATTTTCATCATCAGCATCCTTGATTGCTGAGACTGAACTCAAAAACAAGACGAAGAGACATGAGAAGAGGCAATAGAATGTTGTACCTTTCGCCATTTCGAAAAAATTAAATTAAAATAACTCTGAATTTTTCAATAGGAAATTTACAGGAGATGAATATATATATATGAGATGTCCGGGATTTGAATTAAAGAAACTCAATCAATCTCCTCTGATTGTTAATATATTATTTTGAACAAAAAAAAAAAAAAATCTACTATTAATTAGTCTATCACCTTATTTTAAAAGAAAGTAACATGCAATGTATTAGCTTATTATGCCAATAAATTTTTGGGCTACCTTTGATAGATAACATTAAATTCAATCTGATAACGTTTTAAAATCATCATCAAGATTTTTTATTTTATTTTTTCCCCTTTATTTGGTCTTTTGCACAAACTTAGTAGAGAGAATCTGTTATTTATTTATTTATTTATTATTATTTATTGAAACTGGAAAAAAAAATCAATTTCTTAACACTTATCAAATCCTTGTTCGCTGAAAAACGTGATTAGTATCTGGTGAACCCGGCTATATATGGACGTTGATCTCGAGATGTGATTGTGATTTTATTGTATCCAGGTTATAGAAAAATAAATATTTATTAAATAAAACGTAATTTTATTAGTTCCGTTGATTTTTTTTTTTTTTTTTACGTGATGTCTAAACTGTGCATGTGATTAAAGTTCTTATGTAACCGTATAATTTAGTCATTTGTAAATCTGTCAAAATATATATGAGACGTGCCAGATAAGTCTTCCAGCACATTCTCACTCACTTTTATAAACAACAATTGGGCTTCTCACATTGTGCGTGTAGGACCGCAAAAACGGAACTGAGAATACGGAATGTAAAAATAAGAACGAATTAAGAAAGATTGATAAAACCTGATTCTTAAAACACGTATGAAAAACGGAGTCGAGATTTCTCTCTTTCCTTATAATTCGAAAAATCGCCCGTAGTGTGACGGTTCGATACGATTACGAATCCTAGGATAAAACCGTATATGAAAACGATATGCAACACCCAAATCGTAGTCTGGCGAACGCGAGATTCTATGAATACTCTCGAGACTTACTTGCAGGAAGATGTAGAACTTTACGTTGTTTTCTGTTTTTTGAAAATTTCAGAGTAAATCGGAGAAGACGATGGAGTTCGGTTTTTAATAAACCGGAAGGGCGCGAATTGAACCGGCACAATGTTTCGCTGAACCAAAACGAAATGCCCCAAAAAGAACTAACTTATGGACCGAAGGTCCAATTGCCCAAGCCCAAGCCCAAGCCCAAGCCCAAGCCCAAGCCCAAGCCCAAGCCCACGACGCGGCGCGGCGCGGCGCGGCTCGGTTCGGTTCGGTGGTGGTGGTGGTGCGCGCGTGGTCGGTCCATCTTCCACTCCATGTATGTTGTTGATCATCAACCATGATGTGTCTTATTATATAGTAGAGAGAAAATCTCTCCACTTCCAATGTGGGACAAAACTTGTTATGTCTCCCACATCATACTTTGACCAAACAATTTCTCATTCACCAATTCTTCAAATTTATCATATGAGCATTCAAAGTTGTAGTCCATATTACAACCTTTCTAATGAGCTCATAATCCGGTAATTCCGGGCAATGACCTTGCCGGAAAAGACACCGGAAAAGTGACTCAACCTCACTTATTATTTTAAGTTCCAACAATCCCCCACATGAATAGAAATTACCTCTAAACATATGACTCGATATACTCTAAGACTCTACTGAATAGACTAACTTAGTTAACTAGACAGACAGACGGACTTTTCGAGAGTATTACGAAAAATTACTGTATCTGAGTTGGTAGCAATTTTTCAGCTTTGAACCACTCGTAGTTAGTAGCTGTCGGAATTACTGGGCCAGAAGGTGGACATGATGCCTTGAACCTCCCGGAGTTTGATGTAAAACTAGACAACAGCTATAACACAGCTTCATTTTCTCGTAGAACCTTGTTCTCTATTGTGTTCATTTTGGCCCTGAACTTGCCTGGTTATCATGAGTGAACTTGGAGAATATAGCCTTTCCTTCATTCTCCTAGAAACGGCCGCATTTCACACTCACTAGGTGATCTGCTATTAACTTAATTTTGGAAGTATCCTGCACTACTCCATTGTATTAAGCTATAAAATCATTAAAAGCAATATGCTTATCCGTATTTACTTACAGGTTTAACACTGTTTCAACATTCCAGGAACTGGGTAGAGAAACTAATCTCACAGTGTCCATCGATTTAACTTGAAGTTGTTCTCCCTTTGAACCTATGTCTTGGGATCTCCAGTCATGTAGGTGGGGTTACCATCAAGTCGCATCTTTTCTATAGGCTTGTAAACCCATTCCTCTAGATGATTTAATTACTTGATCTCTTGCCAAACCTTTAGTGAATGGATCTGCTAGGTTATCGGCAGATTTGATATAATCTATCATGAGTACTCCAGTAGAGGTCAAGTTTCTAATGGTTTTATGACGTCGTCGAATGTGTCGAGACTTACCATTATAATTATTATTCAGTGCCCGAGAGATAGCTGATTGACTATCACAGTGTACACGTAATGCTGGCACTGGTTTCTCCCACATGGGGATATTTTCCAAAAAATTGCGAAGCCACTCTGCTTCTTGAGCACATTTATCAAGGGCGATAAATTCAGATTCCATTGTGGAAGTGGCTATCACGGTTTGTTTTGTTGATTTCCAGGACACTGCTGCACCTCCAAGTGTAAAGACATATCCACTTGTGGATTTTGAGTTTTTGGAGTCCGCAATCCAGTTTGCGTCGCTGTATCCTTCCATAACTCCGGGTTCTTTACCATAGTGTAGACTATAATCTTTGGAATAACGTAGGTAATCCAATACTCTCGTGATAGCTTTCCAATGTTTATGTCCTGGGTTACTTGTATAACGACTTAGTATGTTTACTGCATGTGCTAGATCGGGTCTAGTACAATTCGTTAAGTACATTAGACTTCCAATTACTCGTGCATATTCCAGCTGAGAGACTCCAGCTCCTGAGTTTTTAGTCAGATGAATATGAGGGTCAATTGGAGTTTTTGCAGTTCCACTTGAATAGTTTTTAAACCGATCAAGTATCTTTTGAGCATAATGTGATTGTGATAAGATTATTCCTCCGGCATGTCGGTGAATCTGAATACCGAGAATAACATCAGCTAAACCCAGATCTTTCATTTCAAAGTTACGATTAAGTAAACTTTTAGTTTGATTAATCATGTCTTTATTGCTGCCAATAATGAGCATGTCATCAACATACAAACACAACAAAACATATCCGTAGGGAGTATCTTTGATGTATATGCATTTATCACATTCGTTAATGGTGAAACCATTTGACATCATCACATTATCAAATTTTTCATGCCATTGTTTTGGAGCTTGCTTGAGCCCATACAATGATTTGATAAGTCGACAAACTTTGTGTTCTTGTCCAGGAATCACAAAACCTTCAGGTTGTTTCATGTAAATCTCTTCTTCGAGATCTCCATGTAGAAATGCAGTTTTGACATCCATTTGATATATTTCCAGGCCTCTTAACGCTGCAATACTAACCAAAATTCTAATTGAGGTTATACGCGTTACTGGAGAATATGTGTCAAAGAAGTCCAGACCTTCTTTTTGTCTGTAACCTTGAACCACAAGCCTAGCCTTATATACATTTATAAGACCTTCGATTGTCATTTTCGTTGTGAAAATCCATCTACATCCTAGTGCTTTACACCCTTCGGGTAAATCACAAATCTCATATGTATGATGTTGCAAAAGTGAATCAATCTCACTATTCACAGCTTCCTTCCAATAAGGTGCGTCAGGTATAGACATAGCTTCTGCGTAGGTTCTTGGTGCATTCTCTATAAGAAAAACCAGAAAATCATCACCAAATGATTTTTCCTTACGAGCTCGTTTGCTACGTCGAGGTTCATCTTCTATGTATTCTCCATCATGTGTGGAAATTATAGAAGTACTAGTCTGATCTGTTGGGAAGCTCGTTTCCCGTTGTTCAAGTGTCATTTTCTGAAATTTCTTATCATCCCAAGGAAAAATATTTTCAAAGAACGATGCATTCCGTGATTCCATTACTGTGTTTACATGGATATCAGATATATCAGATTTGTGAACCAGAAACCGATAGGCACTACTGTTATGTGCATATCCTATGAATACACAGTCAACTGTTTTAGGTCCAATCGTGACCTTTTTCGGAGGTGGTACTGCGACTTTTGCAAGGCACCCCCACACTTTGAGGTATTTGTACGAAGGTAACATACCTTTCCAAAGTTCATATGTCGTCTTGCCAGTAACTTTATGTGGAATTCTGTTGAGGATATAGTTCGTAGTAAGCAAAGCTTCCCCCCACATTGACCGGGGTGATCCCGATTCCTGCAGCATTGCATTCATCATTTCTTTGAGAGTTCGGTTTTTTCGTTCCGCAACTCCGTTAGATTCTGGGGAATAGGGAGCTGTGGTTTGATGTATGATGCCATTTTGTTGGCAAAAGTCATTAAATGGACCATCATACTCACCTCCTCTATCACTTCGAACTATTTTAATAGTTTTACCTAGTTGGTTTTCAACTTCAAGTTTATACTCCTTGAATTTAGACAAAGCTTCATCTTTGCTACGTAACAAGTATACATAACAATATTTTGTATGATCATCAATGAATGACACAAAATACTTTTTACCACCTCTAGTTTGTATAAATTTCAGATCGCAGAGATCTGTGTGTATTAAACCAAGAGGTTCTGTTTCTCTATGTACTTGAGACGATGGGGTTTTTGTGAGTTTAGATTGTACACAAACTTCACATTTATCTTTTGGTGCTTTCACTTTTGGAATAAGGTTCAAATTCATTAACCTTTGTATGGATTTATAATTCACGTGGCCTAATCTTTCATGCCAAACATTAAAAGACTCAACCAAATAAACAACAGAATTATTATTAATAGCATTGTCAGCAATTACACCATTAAGGTTTGTAACTTTATCAGTACGGAGGACTGTCGTAACACACAACTTGACAAGTCCTCCTTTTTCAAAACCCCTTCCCAAAGAAACCCCATTCTTCCTAAGGATTAATTTGTCAGCTTCGAGGGTGACGCTGAATCCTGCCTTGCTCAAGAGAGTTCCTGAAACTAGGTTCTTCCTCATGTCCGGCACGTGCTTGACGTTGGTGAGTGACAGCTCACGTCCTGAAGTCAGCTTCAGAACCACCTTGCCGCGACCTTCGATCTTCGAGAAGGCTGTGTTTCCCATGAACAGCTGCTCCTCTGTTTTGCTTTTCTGATAAGTTGTGAACATCGACCTATCAGTGCAGATGTGAGTGGTTGCTCCAGTGTCATACCACCATTCCTTGGGATTGTCATCGACCATGTTTACTTCGTTCACAACCGCACACATCTCTTCTTTAGTGATGTTAGCTTCAGCCTTTTTGTTACCCTTGGGTTTGCTCCTGCAGACATCAGACTTGTGACCCAGTTTGCCACAATTGTGACATTTCCCTTTAAACTTCTGTCCTGGTTTTGCAACCTTCTTGAAGTTTGTTGAGGATGTCGGTTTTAGGGACTGTTGAGAAGAGCTCCTCTTCCTTTTCCCGTTATTGTTGTGCTCAGCCACATTAACATTGTGTTGATCCGGGGGAGAGAAACTAGCACGGTTTCTGTCCTCCATTTGGAGCCTTGTGATGACATCAGAGAGAGACATCGGCTTCTTCTTGTGCTTAAGGTAGTTCTTAAAACTTTGCCAGCTTGGGGGAAGCTTCTCAATGAAGCAATTGACAGTAAAAATCTCACAGATTTTCATTCCCTCAGCCGCTATCTCATGGCACAGCAAAGTCAAAGCATCGACTTGTTCCATGATAGGCTTGGAGTCCACCATCTTGAATTCCAGGAACTTCGCAACGGCAAACTTCTGACAACCAGCATCGTCAGATTTGTACTTCTTCTCCAAGGCCAACCAGAGTTCCTTTGAAGTTCGTACTTGACTGTATACTTGATACAGTGGATCAATGAGGCGGCCTAAGATCCAACCTCTACACACAAAATCTGCATGTTTCCATGCATCAACAGAAGCAAGAACGTGAGAGTCTTTGTTTCCGAGTGGAACTATCGGTGGATCCTCCTTCAGAAACTTCTCGCAGTTCAAGTTACTCATGTAGAAGAGCATCTTATTCTGCCACGTTTTGAAGCCTTTGCCGTCGAATTTTTCAGGCATTAACCCTTGTGCCATCGCAGCGGGCAACTGAGACATCCCATAGTTGTCTTGGGAAACAGACGGTGTTTGCAGACGAACTCCGGTCAGATCTCTGGCTACGGAGTCAACATTCGTCTGAGTAACAGGGTTGTCATTCCCACTCATATTGACATCATCATCCACCATTCTGATCGCAAACTCCGTTTTTGTTTTTAACAGAAAGAAGTGATAAATAACATTCAGAAATTCTCAATCCGATGAAGCGGTAATCGTTGAACGGATTTTTCGAATTAAGATTGTAGGACCGCAAAAACGGAACTGAGAATACCGAATGTAAAAATAAGAACGAATTAAGAAAGATTGATAAAACCTGATTCTTAAAACACGTATGGAAAACGGAGTCGAGATTTCTCTCTTTCCTTAATTCGAAAAATCGCCCGTAGTGTGACGGTTCGATACGATTACGAATCCCAGGATAAAACCGTATATGAAAACGATATGCAACACCCAAATCGTAGTCTGACGAACGCGAGATTCTATGAATACTCTCTGAAAAATTTCAGAGTAATCGGAGAAGACGATGGAGTTCGGTTTTTAATAAACCGGAAGGGCGCGAATTGAACCGGCACAATGTTTCGCTGAACCAAAACCCAAGCCCAAGCCCAAGCCCACGACGCCGACGCCGCGCGGTTCGGTGGTGGTGGTGGTGCGCGCGTGGTCGGTCCATCTTCCACTCCATGTATGTTGTTGATCATCAACCATGATGTGTCTTATTATATAGTAGAGAGAAAATCTCTCCACTTCCAATGTGGGACAAAACTTGTTATGTCTCCCACATCATACTTTGACCAAACAATTTCTCATTCACCAATTCTTCAAATTTATCATATGAGCATTCAAAGTTGTAGTCCATATTACAACCTTTCTAATGAGCTCATAATCCGGTAATTCCGGGCAATGACCTTGCCGGAAAAGACACCGGAAAAGTGACTCAACCTCACTTATTATTTTAAGTTCCAACAGTGCGTGCCATCATACCAGATTAGGTTTGCAGACGACGGCAGTTGTGAGTCAAGATCGTTGCCTGAAACAGTCACAGTAAAAGACTGCTTCTCGTTCACCTTCTTAAAAAACAAGACACGAGGCGAGACTTTGACGTTGAGCTTAGATCCGTTATTTAATACAACTTTTGATTTATATATAGAGATCCGGGTACCCACGTTGGTGACGGTTCTGTTGAAAATCACGGTGAAGAATCTATTAAATCCCGACATTTGAGCCGACATTGAAGGATAGTTTAGGTTTCTTGGTAAGGTTTCTCCAGTGCAAGTGACGGCTTCACCGGATATGAGTTTCACGGTAGCTTCATTGTAGCTCATGCCGCAGAGGAAGGCGATGTAGTTTGCTTTAGCCGAGTCATATACGAGTCCAGGATTAGTAGCAGCTATTGGGTCTACATGTCCAGCTCCATAAGCAAACTCAGTTGATGCATAGCCGGTTTCAGAAGCATGCATCGGCCAAGCTGCGAGATTATTTAGAAGACCAAAAGAAGAACAGAGTGTCAAACAAAAGTTCATGGGTTGCTTGGGGAACAAGAAAACACGCATGCTTATAATTTTTGGTTACCGGTTGTGATAATGGCAGATTTAATCATGGAAGGAGACCAATCAGGATGAAACGTCTTGACGTAAGCTGCCACGCCTGCCACGTGTGGACAAGACATTGAAGTTCCAGATAAAACAGAGTACTTCACACGTCTTGTGTCCAAATACATTGAGGACGGTGAAGTCTCAGGTGAAAAAGCAGCGAGGATCTCAACTCCTGGTGCTGTTACATCCGGCTGCAAGTCATCCACCATTGTCTCTCAGAACATGAAAAAATAGAGTAATAAGCATAAATTGAGATCCTAGCAAAACAAATAATATATATATATAGACCTTGAGAATAGCAGTTGCGATGATGTTTGGACCACGAGAAGAGAAGGAAGCGACGACAGGAGCTCTCTGATTAAAGATTGTCTCGGTTTTCAGAATAGTAGCTGTCGGAGAACTAAGAAAACAAATGCCAAGTTATAGATATCATGGTAAGACTTCTATTGTTTGTTTGCGTTTAACTTTAAATATATACTGTACATTTAGGGAGAAGTCTTGTGATTCGGGTCAAAATTGAGAACAGAAAAAACAGCGTTACCTTTCGGTCTTAATATAAGAGATGAGAGAGTTAAAGTCTTCTTGTGATAAAGTAGAGAGTGGCAAAGGAGTGACAAAGGCAGCGTCCGTTACTGTAGGGTCGATTGTAATGGCTGCAACAGCTCCATTTACTTGAGCATCGTTTGAATCCATAGAATTGCACACCACCATTTTTCCTTTCACGAGGGATTCCTGAAGACACCCTTCTTCACATCGCCTGAACATAAGAAAACAAAAATCTCAATCATCATCAATTTAGATTATATGAAACTATTTCTAGGTCATATGCATGAACATGATGTTTCTTGTGAAGGAAGTTACTCTGCTGATTCCATGCTGCAAGCTAAAGAATTAGCAGCGGATTTCCCGTACACCAGAGAATACATTGTTCCATTCAAATCGAACGTATTCACTGATTTCCCCTGTTTCATATTAATAAAATGAAAAGAAGTGACATATAAGAAAAAAAAGGAAAAAAAAAATAGTTTGCTTGATACGTACGACAAGTGTTTTGCCGTCACCCAAAACAACTTTGGTGAAAAATGCACGGTTGGTGTTGCTGGCGGCAACGGTGAAGATCCACGGAGCAACGCTCTCTACCGTTCCCGCTTCCGGACCGCTGTTACCGGCTGAGTTCACAGTGAGAACCCCTTTGGCTATAGCGTGAAAAGCACCGATAGCGATGGGGTCCTCATCAAAAGGGGAGGCGTATCCTAATCCGGCGGAGATGCTGATGATGTCTACACCATCTGCAATCGCATCATCAAACGCTGACAATATAATGTCGGAGCTACACCCTAAGAAGGTGCAAACTTTGTAAGTGACAATTCTTGAGGCCGGAACGCCACCTCTCACGGTTCCATTGCCAAGTCCATAAAAGCTTGTGTCAGCGACAGCGTTTCCAGCAACCGTGGACGCTGTATGTGTACCATGTCCATCAACGTCCCTAGATCCTTCGCCTGTGTAGTCCCTTGCACCAATAAACTTGCTGCAGTATAATAAAAAAGAAAGGGGAATCTAGAGCGAGGTAGTTAATCAATCGTTGGTTCATGTTTCATAATCTTTGAAGAGAGTAATAATGTAAGAAATTAATTACTTGTTGCAGGTGAAATTTTGGCCGCCGGAGCAAATACCTTTCCATTTATTTGGAGGAGGACCAAAGCCTTTGTCGGAGAAGCTTTCGGATTCAGGCGTGATCCCACTGTCGATGATCCCGATAATGGTATCACTTTCCACGGTCGGGTTCCTCTTAGTCCTCGTTCCTTCCTTTAAACCCATGAAGTCCCATGAGGTCGTCGTTCGGAGCTGTAGATTCTTGTTAGGAAATACAGACACAACCCCTTCCATATCTACGAACCCCTTCCATATCTACGAAGAACATAAATGGTTTTAATGAACCTTCGAAAATAAATCATTGTATGTCTTTTAACTACTAGAAATTAAAAACGAATCATTTGCTGCAATTTTTGTATCTTTAGAACAATGTCACTAAAACCGGAACATAAGGCGAACCGGAATATCGTTAGGATCATATATATGTTTTACTATTTTATTAAAAGGACATCAAAAAGGTAGCAGATTTCTATTATTTTAACTTATATCTTAAATTTATAACTAAATTCTTAAACATTTTGGAAATAATATAAATGATAGGAAAAGAAAGCAAATTCAAAATTTGTTTAAGCTAACAGCTGTTAAAAATATATTTTTTGACCAGAACAAAACTAAAGTTAAAATTATTAAAATTAAAAGGAATTAACCAAATTGAACTTTCTTTAGAGTTTATTTTATCTTGAAGAACACTCACTGGCTATCCTTTCTCGTTCTGACTGAGTGAGCCGAGCCGCAAACCCGTTGAAACTCCTCTTGTAACTTCTAACCAAACGACCTTCGTTCGAACTAGAGATGTATCACTACTTGTTAGAGTTTTGATCATACAAAATAACTCTATTTGATCTCAACTATGACTAGAGAATGATGTAAATACTTAATTCACACCTCTCTCCGGAGATTCCTTGATGAAGAATATTCATGTGATCGGACATTGGTATGTAGACCTCGCTAGACGGAAGTGCACCCAAGTAGACGACATATACCTTCATGGATTATCATCATCATCATCATCATCATCATCATCATCATCATTATCATCATGGATGATGAATAATCATGGCGAGAGACAAAATATGATGATAAGAACTGTAATAATACTTGTAGGTCTTGATTATCATCTATGACTGCTGAGACTGAACACGAGAACAAGACAATGAGACTGGAGAAGATGCAAAAGAAAGCTGGTAGTCTCGCCATTTTCTAGAAAAGCAATTAAAAGTCAATGTAAGTCATCCTGGAAGAACAACACGAAAATGTATATATAGTAGATATCATGCATTAAAAAATTTGAACCAAGAAGAAAAAAAAAAAATCTGTTAAGCTTATGCAAGCAAAAATGGAATTTAACGATGGGACCATTAAATTAATCTTATCAAGAAACCACTTGCTCATCCTCTTTCATCCAAAAAATAAATAATCATCATTGATATCACGTTCCAAGACATATTACAGAA
Organism: Erythrophleum ivorense; assembly: GCA_026724425.1. NCBI lineage: Eukaryota > Viridiplantae > Streptophyta > Magnoliopsida > Fabales > Fabaceae > Erythrophleum > Erythrophleum ivorense. The sequence goes on along the minus strand of JAIUCV010000071.1, from coordinate 5,292,459 downwards.
AAATTGTGCCACTAGCACTACCCCACACGATGAGCAACAATGTAAAATTATTATTCTGTTATGATTTGTGTAAAATTCTATTAGTTCAACTAGGTAGCTAATCAAGTTTTAGCAATCCATGAAATCCACCCTAAAATCTAACAATAGATTTACTCACACATAGTTGCATAGAACAAGTAAATATATATAAGAGAAATCATAATGAAATTGCAATAATATAAAAAAGATTCAGAAAACTTCTCCAAAATTGCCAAAAAAAGGTTCAGAAATCTTCTCCCAAAGAGATGAAAAGTGTCTAAAAAAAAAATAAAGCTTAGCCTCCAAAGTGATTGAAAATAGGTTTAAAATAGTTCTGGTGTCGGATCGGGTCGAGTTTTGTTGATTTCGGGTCGAAATAAGAAAAATCAAAATTTCTAAACCGGGTCTGGATCGATCGATCTGTTGGCTCTCGGGTAAATTTCTGCATCTGCTTCTTCTACTCGCCAGACTGGATTGTCTTCACGAAAAGTGGAATAAAATAGTTCTAGAGTCGGATCGGGTCGAGTTCAGTCGATTTCGGGTTGAAATAGGAAAAATTGTACCTCCCCGTGGATCTGCATATGGAGATTTCGTACATACTCGTGGTATTCGCCAAGGTGATCCTCTCTCACCATATTTGTTTCTTCTTTGTGCTGAAGTTTTAAGTCAGATGTTATGCACGGCAGAACAACAAAGGAAGTTTCAGGGTATGAAATGAGCTAGAGCCTGTCCTACTATATCCCATTTGTTATTTGCTGATGATTCACTCTTCTTCTGTAGAGCTATAAAGAATGATTGTTATGCGATTGCCAAGATTCTACAAGATTATGAAGCAATCTCTGGTCAAAAGGTAAATTTCGCTAAATCTTCCATCATTTTTGGTATGATGATTCCATAATATTGATAGGACAGGTTTTAACCCAAATATTATACTGCAAGTGCACAGACAATCACAGTAGTATAGAAGGGATCGAATCCACAGAGACCAAGGTTACACTACAAATCTTTGAGAGTAAAGTAGAGCTAAGACAATGTATGGTTTTGTTTGTGACTAAATGGCATTCAAAGCAATAGTAAAACGATGTATATAAATTCAAGTGGAGAAAAGCGCTAGACTTCAGGGAGATTCGCAGGGAAATCAAGAAATGCATAGATTGATAAACGAGCAAGGGAAATCATTAAGCAACGTTCTAGAACTCAAGTCACGATTATATAATCAACCTACTGTCGTAGCGCCAATTACTATGTCTAACAACCTAAGATTCTAAACTGTCGTTTGAATTCAGGAGGTTAAACATGCATTAAGATCAAGCTTAATATGTTCACAAAACGCCATAACATCAACTTTCGCAGGCTATGGACGTTTTGCTCATCTAAGTTCTTTCAGGCGTTTAAATCAAACACTTTTGGTGCGCTAAACAACCTATGATCAGAAACTAGGTAGCTAATCAAGTTTCAGCAATAAGAACAACAATAGATGAAGAACCAGGGGATAAATCCCTGTCAAACAATCTCTATTTTAGCAATTCATGAAATCCCTTTGAAAAACCCTAAAATCTAACTAAGAGACTACTCAGACATGGTGAAAGAGAAATCACAAAGAGATGAAGAGAATTGCATAATGATATTAAGAAAATAAGGGTTTAGAATTCTTCTCCAAAAACTCCAAGTGTAAATCTCAAAATCTCCAAAACTATAAAAGTGAAAGTGTTTTTCTCCAAACTGGGCGTGGGGGCTGTCTCCCTTTTTGTTCAGAGGGCGGCTCTCCTTTTATTCCTTTGCGTTCCAACTAGGTAAAATAGCTTTCCTTATTTTGCTTCGGGTAGTTGGAGCAGGTGCTCCCGTCGCGGAGCGGGTGCTCCCGGATGAGAAGTGGTACTTCTCCGTAAGTTGGGCTCTTTTGTTCAGTTTCATCTCCTTTTTGCTCCGAACGCTCTAGCTGCTCCAATCCTCGCCTATTGCCTCCTAGTTACCTGAAATATCCTGACAAAGACTCAAAAGACTCTAGAAAACATTAGTAAACAAGGGTTAGAATGAGCCAAAATCTCCACTTATCAATTCCCCCAGACTTAAACCTTTGTTTGTCCTCAAACAAAACTCAGTCTCAGTCCTAAGAAAGAAGGTGGAAACTCGCAAGATCTCAGAAACCGTGATATAATCTGCAGACCACATACTTTAGGACCAGAGCAACACATTCTCACCAAAACCTCTCCAACATTCATCACCCACTCCAATCCATACTTGAAGTTCAGACCCTGTGAGGTTTATCTATCAAACAATAGACTCTCTACATTTATTAAAGGTGGCGTGAACTTCTTATGAAGGACACTATCTAGAAAACGAGATTTGGTGTATTTTATGGTGAGGTTTAAAGTGTTTGGAAGGTTAGAGTGTTTAAAGGGTAAAAGTGTTTGAAGTATTTAGAGAGTAGTGTTTAGAGGGTTACCATTTTTTTTTTCGATGGTAGATGCAAGATGTTGCACAAAATGGCAAGAGAGAATGGACTTGTTGATGTCCACAACCTCTAATCACTCTCCTTCTTTCTTGATTAACAAACTCCAAACTCCAATTCTTCTTCCACGGGGCTTGTCACGTGCTAAGGGACATATGTCTTCGAGTTTTTGAGACCCTTTCCTTCATCCTTCAAATTATATATATATATATATATATATTTTGTTTTTGTTTTTTTTTTTTTTAAGATGAAAGATGGAAGGATGAAGGGGGTCTATACATATGCATGTCCCTTAAGACACAAAGAATGAGACAGTAGATATCGTACCCCAAACAACTGGACGACTTGAATTTTCTTCATGGTCTCCTCGGAGCCGGTGCTCCAAAGTTAAGAGCAGGTGCTCGGTCCATTTTTCTCCTACACTCACGATTCTTCAGCAAGAGTGAGTTAGAGGTTGCGTCAGTCCTGTTCTCTCCGACCCTTTTGCACACATCTGCATATAAGAGAGAGATAAAAACACAAGAGTACATATGGGTTGAAAAGTGGTTAGGCTTTTTGGTGGGTACTAGCTAAAGATGAGCTAGCTATTCAGGATCAGCAAGAGCGGTACAAAGGGAAAAGAAGTCCTGAATATGTATGGTGTAACTCTCTTCACTATCTAGTGCCCAAAACAAGAAGTATTTAAAGTTCAGTTTAATCCAGATAAAATAGAGTCTATGTCATTCTGATGAAACCTCGATGGGAGGGAAAATATTCTGGACGGAGTAGGATCCGATTGTGCAGAAGCTTCAGCTCGTCCTTGTACTCTAATTCTGCAGCAATAGTCACTAGAGAGATGGTAAAATCGAGGTATCAGCTCGCTAATGGTTTAAGACTCATCATAGATCTTGGTCCTAGTTCCCACATAAGTTTTGACTTGACTCATACGACAAACTGACTCAATGAAACAAAAACAAAAGAAGAAAATAAAGAAGTGCAGAAAGCGACCCTCCCTCTGACTTACTCCACATCGTCCCCGATGTGAGAATAAATCATATGAAGTGTCTAAAATAAAGAGAAATAAAAAGAATATGAAAAAGTGATGGAGGAAAAATGTTACTGGGAATCACCGAGTGGTGTGTTCCTCCGGACTCTGACTTTCGTTGCTGTCGGTGCGGCGCCTACGACGTGAGAGTCGCTCAGAAGGGGCCGCCGCTGCTGTGGTGGTGGAGGAGCATCCTCGGGCTAACATCTGCAAGATCCTCTGCATGAGGCTATTGTTCTTCTTCTGGGATGCAACCATCCAGCGTCTGTACTCAGCGATATCATATTCGTCTGAGATGGGTGGAAGGTCAAACTCGCTGTCGTAGGCGGGGGTGGTGAATGGTGCATCAGCGGATCGCTCCGATGTCTCCATGTCCTCCAGGTGAGGTGGTGGTGCTCGTGAAGAGCTAGGGCATGCCAGTGCAGGAGCATCTCTGTGTGGAGCGGATGTAGTCTGGAGTGGGGCGTGCAGGAAGCGAAGATCATCCAGGGTGTTCAGCTGAGTGATGGACGGGTCGGGAAGGGAGACGTATTGCAGTACTCCATGCTCGTTCTTGAAACGGTAGGTGTCTGCGTCTCGGAGGATCTGGGAGTTGACCAAATGCGCTGTGTCCATCAAGTTTAGCTTATCATAGCGCTTCGCAGAATTTAGGGGAACTCTGGCGATCTCAAAGAGAGTGGTGAGCAGGCTACCGATGCGCTCTGTTTTTCCTGAAGCGCCGCTCCGCACTTTGTCCTTGACCGCGCAGATGGTCATCGCAAACTGAGTGCCAAGGCTGATGGAGTGTTCCACGGCAAACTCTCTACCAAATGGCTCGCGCACGATCTCTCTGCAGCCATAGTATAGCAACATCAGTTCATCCATGTGGACTTTGTTGCCGGCGTATCGGTTGAAAAACATCTGGCTGATGATTCTTGCGCAAATGCGCACAGCAGGGTGGCGGATAAGAGACTGGCTGGCGGAGTTGGACCGGTAAGGTCCGTCGGCGATGGTCTGCCAGAAGCGAGACGCGATGCCGAATTTCTTCGGGAAGGTAAGGTCTGCGTCTTCTGAATGGAACCCGTAGAGATCGCAGAAGTGCTCCATGGGTATGCTGTACTTCTTTCCTCCAGCAAAGAAAGAGAGTGTGGCTTCCTTGACCAGTGGTGTCTCCGGATTCGCATAGGTGATGCGTACGGTGGCGAGGCACTGTCTAGCCAGGTCGGGGTAAAGAGGTGAGGTCTCTAAGGCAAGCCCCATGAGCTTGGCGTGAAGGAGGATACTCTGCACTTGGTCATGGATGCCAAGTCTCTTGAGTGTCTCAGCGCACATCAGACGTGTGGGCTCCATCTCGACATTGAGCAGCTTGTTGTAGTAGAAACAATCTACTTGGTCCCAGCGGCTGTCGGAATTCTCAGGAATGGTATCGTCGGGAAGGTTAAAGGGCACGCCATCAGGTCGCGGCCAAGGGTAAGTCGACGAAGTGACGTCGCTTGGGCCGGCTACGTGCTTGTCCTTCCGCGTAGAGAATCTCTGCCTAGGAGCCATATCCTGTAGAATAGGCAAACACGTAAGAGAATGAGATACAAGTGCTTGGCGAAACCAAGTACAATGATGAAGGACAAAATCTACTCGGTTCCAAATTTGAGAGCTTCAGTGATTAAGTAGTTCATAGATGCAGCAATCAGCTCAACACAAGAGTAAACCGACGCAAATCACACAACCAGAATCTCGCTAGCACAATATACCCACTTTTTCCATATTTCTACATATTTTTCATGTGTTAAATCTGCAACAAAAGCTCTCACAATCAAGTCGAAATCAATCATTATACCATCTAGAACATATGTGAGCAAGCAAATCAAGTAGTATATCACCCAAAAGTTCACATTACCCATCAAAATCGCGACTGTAAAAGGGGGTTTCAGAGAGATACCTTGCTTGGTTTGCGAAATTGATGAGAGATACAGAGAGAGGAGAGAAATCCGACCGGTTTAGACTCAAAAATCGCTCGAAACGGTTGAGAATCCAGAGAGTTAGAGTTTGAGAAAAATCGAGAGGGAGGGGAAGAAGAAGAAGGAAACCGTCGTTTAAGGAGAGAAAAGTAAGCGACGAGGGGGGTTTTAAAAAAACGAAATCGATCCGGTTTTCGGAAAACCCGAGGGTTTAAAGCAATCTATTGTGAAATCTAACCGGATTTGAATCGATTTCGGGTTTAAGAAAACTTACCTGGTTCGCGCATGGCGAGCACCCTAGCGGAGCAGGTGCTCCGGATCAGAATAGGGTGCTCCGACGATTTTTCCGCGTTATCTTCTTTCCTTGGTGAGTCTGCTGGAGATTTCCATAGGGCACTCCCATCGACCTTCCACTCCTTGGCCTTTTTTTTTTTTTTTTTTTTTTTTTTTTTTTTTGAAACAGAAAAACAAAACTAAAAATTAGTTGTTAGAAATTAAAAGGACTCAAAGTTAGAGACTCTTACCGGTGGGTTGCCTCCCACCAAGCGCTTGTTTTAAGTCATTAGCTTGACTTCGTTGCACATATGTTAATCATAAGAATCAAAAGGTTGGGCCAATGCATCTTTTGTCCTTCTCCTGTTATTGCAAAAAACAACATGTGCCAAACAACATCCAACTATCCATGCCAAAGAGGCCAACTTTACATCAAACAACTCTACCACGAATAGAGCATATAACTTGAAATTTTCTTTGATGCTTAGATGTTCATGAGGATCAAATGTATTTGATGGAAAAATAAAGTCAACTTCAGGTTTAAAAGAGTTCATTACAAAATAGTCAACTTCATCTCCATCAATCATGTAAAACACTATATCCTCTTCTCTAAAATCTATCTCAACCTTAGAACCTTCTGCCTCATTCAAGATTTTATCTACATCAAGCACATCTCATAGGTAAGATTCTTCAAGAATAGATTTAGATTCCTCAAGCACTGGAAACTTAAACTCGAGATCATGAGCATTCAAAGCACTGAGATGATTAATATCAAAACATATTTCATGGTAATCTCTAGTAAGCTTTTCTACTCTAAGAGTGTCTAGTCTATGCGTCTCACATATCAAATCATGACATTCATCAATGAGAATGGGAGTGTATACACTAGAAGCTACAACATCAATGCATGGTATGTGACTGTCCTCATAATCATGGGTTTCCACGGTTGAATCGCATGTACCTTCTAGTGGGCATGGTGGAACCCAATAAATTACCTCTTCAAGCGCTTGAGCTATCCCTATCTCATAAAATGTGAGCTCTCTTCCTTCAAGTGCTGCTCGATGCGACACGATGTTCAGTCGGATCATGATCGCAAGATCACTCCTTGTCAACATTGTATTTTCTTTGCAAAGCTTATCCAACTCCACTTTTTGTTCCGGCGTGAGCACATTTTCATCAAGTGGTGGCTCCTCATATGTTTCATCTTGAATGTTCTCATCAGACATGGTATCCTCTTCTCGTGGCCAATCATTGTAGTCCATAGCCATCACCTGTAAGAAACAAAAATGATTAAAAGAAAAAGTTAGTAAAAGTCAGGGTCTTAGACTAAACTCTAGTCCTAGACTCGTAGGTAACGCAATTGGTCCCCGGCAACGGCGCCAAAAACTTGATAGGACAGGTTTTAACCCAAATATTATACTGCAAGTGCACAGACAATCACAGTAGTATAGAAGAGATCGAATCCACAGAGACCAAGGTTACACTACAAATCTTTGAGAGTAAAGTAGAGCTAAGACAATGTATGGTTTTGTTTGTGACTAAATGGCATTCAAAGCAATAGTAAAACGATGTATATAAATTCAAGTGGAGAAAAGCGCTAGACTTCAGGGAGATTCGCAGGGAAATCAAGAAATGCATAGATTGATAAACGAGCAAGGGAAATCATTAAGCAACGTTCTAGAACTCAAGTCACGATTATATAATCAACCTACTGTCGTAGCGCCAATTACTATGTCTAACAACCTAAGATTCTAAACTGTCGTTTGAATTCAGGAGGTTAAACATGCATTAAGATCAAGCTTAATATGTTCACAAAACGCCATAACATCAACTTTCGCAGGCTATGGACGTTTTGCTCATCTAAGTTCTTTCAGGCGTTTAAATCAAACACTTTTGGTGCGCTAAACAACCTATGATCAGAAACTAGGTAGCTAATCAAGTTTCAGCAATAAGAACAACAACAGATGAAGAACCAGGGGATAAATCCCTGTCAAACAATCTCTATTTTAGCAATTCATGAAATCCCTTTGAAAAACCCTAAAATCTAACTAAGAGACTACTCAGACATGGTGAAAGAGAAATCACAAAGAGATGAAGAGAATTGCATAATGATATTAAGAAAATAAGGGTTTAGAATTCTTCTCCAAAAACTCCAAGTGTAAATCTCAAAATCTCCAAAACTATAAAAGTGAAAGTGTTTTTCTCCAAACTGGGCGTGGGGGCTGTCTCCCTTTTTGTTCAGAGGGCGGCTCTCCTTTTATTCCTTTGCGTTCCAACTAGGTAAAATAGCTTTCCTTATTTTGCTTCGGGTAGTTGGAGCAGGTGCTCCCGTCGCGGAGCGGGTGCTCCCGGATGAGAAGTGGTACTTCTCCGTAAGTTGGGCTCTTTTGTTCAGTTTCATCTCCTTTTTGCTCCGAACGCTCTAGCTGCTCCAATCCTCGCCTATTGCCTCCTAGTTACCTGAAATATCCTGACAAAGACTCAAAAGACTCTAGAAAACATTAGTAAACAAGGGTTAGAATGAGCCAAAATCTCCACTTATCAAATATAGAAGAGTACAGCTCAAGGAATACTCGGTATTACAACTATTGGTAGGTGGTGGAAAATACTTGGGATTACCTCAACAGATTGGTAGAAACAAAGTTGATCAATTTGAATATGTTGTTACTCGTATTCGTGAGAAACTAAATACGTCATATCGTCAACTTTTGTCTCCCGCAGGAAAATAAGTTTTAATCAAATCTGTGATTCAAGCTAAACCTATCTACCCTATGCATTTTTTTTTTGCTACCTAAGACAACTTGTGACGAGATTAATGGTCTTCTATCTGAGTTCTGGTGGGGTAAAGATAAAGGCCAACGAAAAATTCCATGGGTTGCATGGAAAATGTTATCTCTACCTAAGAGTGAAGGAGGGCTTGGTTTCAAGGACTTATATACATTTAATCTTGCCTTACTAGCAAAAAAATCTTGGCATATCCTGCAAAATCCAACTAGTCATCTTGCTAGACTATATAAAGGCAGGTATTTTCACACCTCGACATTTCTACAGCCCAAGTGTGGGAATCAACCGTCATATGGTTGGCGTTCAATTCAAGCAAGAAAATCCCTGCTATTAGAAGGTTTACGGGTTCAACTTGGGAATGGATCGAACACAAATGTTTGGACTGGCAAATGGCTTCCTACAGTGCCACCAAGATATGCTTCAAGTACGGTTTCTGATCCACAACTTAAGGTTTCAGATCTTTGGTTGTCAGGTTAGAGAGTCTGGAATATCACAAAGCTCAATGAAGTCCTTAAGCATGAAGATGAAAAATTGGCTCAACAAGTTACCCTCTCGCAATACGCAGGTAATGATCACTATATCTGGCCATTTACTAAAAATTCCCAAAATACTCAGTGAAAAGAGGATATTGGGTTGGTATTCATATGTTAGATGATAATGGTGAATCGGTGATATTGAAATTACCCCAGGATCAGTGGAGTTAAAACAAGATTTCTAGAAGCTTCAAATACCACCAAAGCTGCAACACTATTTTTAAAGAAATGTTAGTATCCAGAACGATCAACATGGATCCTACTTGTCAACGGTGTTGTAATGGTTTAGAGACGATTAACCATGTTTTATTTGAGTGCATACATGCGAAGGCAGTTTGGCGGTGTGCACATTTTCAACAGTTTAATAACCCGGCAGCAGATTTGGAGGATAATTTGAATATTACTCTAGATATAATGAAGTCTCCAGTTCTTCTACCACACACATGTGCGTTTCTTTCCTTGTTGGATAATGGGGTATTTGTGGAAATCTAGGAATGAATTAATATTTGATAAATGAAGTGAGCATCTATATGATTGTTCGATGAGAGCAAAAAATGCATTGGCTGAATGGTTAGCAGTTTTCCCATATATGGAGATAAATGGGACAACGAGACATCAAATACATGCAAATAAATCATCAGAATGTTAACCTCCACCGGATGGTTGGTTGAAGTATAATTTTGATAGCAGTTTTCGGATGGAAGCAAGCTATACAGACGTTGGATGGATAGTTAGGGACTCTTCTGGTGCACACATTTCCTCCGGATATACTAAATTGAGAAAGGTACAATCAGCATTTCAAGCAGAAGCTTTGGGATTCCTATATGTTTTACAATTCATCTGATCTCAAGGATGGAGAAATGTTTGGTTCGAAGGTGATAACCAAAAATCTGGTTAATATCATTAATCACAAGGATGAACATGTCAAGATTGGTACAATATTGGTCGATATCCGTTATTGGATGATGAAGCTTCCCGAATGTTCTCTTGGCCATGTTAACAAAGAAATAAACCAAGCTGCTGATACTCTATGTAAACAAGTATATACTACTTCTCTTGTTTCTTTTCTTAGTTGTTCAAGGCCACCTGTTTGGCTTTTTAAATATTTGTATTACAATATAATTTTAATAATATAAGTTGTTACAAAAAAAGACATCATTGTTAAAAAATACGACTGTTTATAAAGTTAGACGGTTATAAGCGAAAAAATACGTTACAAAAATATACATCTCTATAAATAAGCGGTTATATGCAAAAATACATATAACGAAAAGATACAACCGTAAAAGAATGCATTTTTTCAGACTGCTATTATGTAGATAGATATTTTTTAACTACTAAAATAAATACTCCATCTGTTCTCCAATAAGTGGCTTTTTAGAGAAAAAAATTTGTTCATAAATAAATGGTGTTTTCAATAATCAATGCAGAAATTAAATATATTTTTGTTGTTTTGACTGTTTAAATATATTTTTGAGTGTTTTCTTATTGGTTGAATTGTGTTGAAGTTGATGACAAAACATGTTTTGTTTTGAAAAATGAAAAAGTTTAATTATTTCTTAATCTCTGTATAAGCCTAAAATGCCACTTACTGAAGAATATAGAGAGTATAAAAATTTGCGTTCGTTTAGGGAAAGTAATGATAGTCAATGTAAATTTAATGAAGGGACTCTTTCATCTTTTATGTAGCATTATTAGTCAGTGTAATATATTTTTTAATATGTGGTCTGAAAGGGAAAACATTGGCAAACAAATGGAGTCCTACATATTTCAGACCATAAAAAAATAGTAAATTGACTAAGTTCTTAGATTACATTTTCCCTCTTTGAAATTAATGAAGGGAGTCTTTCTCCCCGATTGCAGAACATTAAAAACATTGGCAAAAAAATGGAAAATTCCAAAGAGTTGCAATTTTGGAAAAGGGGTTTGTATTCCTCATAATTTATCGACCATCCAAAATATTTTTTTTTTGTTAAAGACTTCCAAAATATTTAGATCACATGAGACTTATTTATAACCACAGACTCTTACTAATTTCTTCGTCATGAACAATCTCTTATCGCCTAGGACGCAAGAAGACGAGACCTTCTTGGGAAAGCAACATGCACATGAACGGTAGGTTCTTTTGTGTTTTTCTAATTTCAAAAAATCAAATCGTATTCAGTGATAGTTGGTTGGTTTATTTGTCGAGTCATTTGATTTTCTTACATGAAAATTGACTGTCTGTTGCCAGAAAACTAGATTAACCAGAAGTGGGTAATGGAGATGTTCTTTTTTTTTTTTTTTTTTTTTTTTTTTTTTTTTTTTTTGGTTTTAAATGGAGATGTTCTTAATTACTCTATTGTTAAAAGTTTCTTCAATTTTATTAATTTCTAGCCTTATATATATATATATAAGTCGGAACTCGGACTTACTAAATTTAAATATCAGTAAGTGTCGAGATTTCTTCAAGTTTAATTTTGAACGAAACTGTTGTTGTTTTAAACGTTAAATATCATATTTGTTTTAAATTTATCCTCTGTGATTAATCTCTGGTTTGACTCTCCATCGAGCTTAGGAATGTCACTGGTACGGACGGCGATGATGGGTCTTTTTCTAATCGCGTTTCTTCAAAATGCTGCGGCTCAAGAAAGAAACAACAGTATTGTTGCGTATCACGGTGCGGTTGCGACGGACGATGGAAGGTGTTCTAACATCGGGATGAACGTTCTTCGTCAAGGTGGAAACGCGATTGATGCGTCGGTCGCTGCTGCTCTGTGTTTGGGCGTTGTGAGTCCAGCATCTAGCGGTATAGGCGGTGGAGCGTTTATAGTGGTTAAGAGAGCTAATGGGAAGGAAATAGTTTATGATTCTAGAGAAACCGCTCCTCTCCGCGCCACAGAGGTACGTAACACGTTTTCGTAATATGCGTTTTGTATTAAATGTTTTTGGAATCATATACAACAATATTTGCTTTCTCTCTTGGTAATAGAGAGAAAACAAAAAAAATTGAATGCGACGCTCAATAGAGTTTTGCTTATAGATTGAGTATTTTTTAGATTTTAGTTTTTGGTTGTTGGCTTTTGGTTTTTGATTTTCAGATTTTGGTTTCTCAGTTTTTGGTTTTTGATTTTGCAGTGGATATACCTAAAAAACTTGAATGGTTCTCAGTTTTTGGTTTTTGTCTTTATTCTTTCAAAAAACATCTTGACTTATTAGATACTAGATAAAACCCCGCGTATACGCGGAATTTATTTGAAATTTTTTGAAAAAAATTACAAAAAATATTAAACAAAATATGATTATTTTAAAAAATAAGTAAAATAAATATGATTATTCTTATGTTATTTCTGAATAACATAAGATGCACAAAAACTTAAATTGTAATTCTTGTTTAAAATAAAATAAAATTGTGTTTATATCTATATTATACCTTATTATATAGAGCTTGGTAAGACATATAAATTTTTTTTTTTCGTTAGAATATTGAACATTTATATCTTAGAATATAAGGCATGTAAAAATATTTTTTTTACCTTTTCCGTTAGAATATAGAACCCTTTTCAGTTAGAATATGATAAATATACTTTTTCCATTTTTTTATCTTAGAATATGAAACATGCAAAAATACTTTTTCCTTCTTCCGTTATAATATGAAACATTTTTTCCGTTAGAATATTGCAAATATACGTTTTCCTTTTCTAACATCTTTTTAAATTAGTTTTTTACCCTTTTTCTGTACCAAGACACATGTCAAGATCCAAATAGGAGTAAAAATAAAAGTGACACATGTCGTGATCCTGTGAATTATAAAAATTATACGTGTCACAAACACGTCGCGCGCATCCAACTTTATATAATATAAGATTTTTTTTTTTTTTTCTTTTTCTTTTTTCAATGTTTGAAATTGCTAAATAAGTATATAAAAATTATTAATAAATAATAAAATAAATATATTTAAAAAAAGAAATTGTAATTAACACACTTTTGTATATTCATTAAATATTTTAAACGTAATCATTAACTTAAATATATAGCATTAGCAACACATATTCATTTTTAAAAGCGTTTTTCCTAACATCTTTTTGATTTATAGATAGTTCTTAATTGTTTTGTTTTTTTTAAGTAAGTTTTAAATTGTTTCTCTCTAGATTTGGAAGTCTATATGCAGATTAATAGAATTTCCTAACATTTCTTAAATATGTGTTTGAACATCACTATTGAGCCTAAATATTGTTTTAGTTTCCTGATTAACGCTCTTGATGTAGGATATGTATGGTGGTAATCGTGAGCTTAAGTTTAAAGGACCCTTATCAGTAGCCGTTCCCGGGGAGGTCGCGGGTCTATTCACGGCTTGGACACAAAACGGGAAGCTACCGTGGAAGCAGTTAGTGAATCCCGCACAAAAACTTGCAGCTCAAGGCTTCAGGATTTCAAAGTATCTCTATACGCAGATGAACGCGACTAAAGCCGATATCTTAGCAAACAAAGGTCTCTCTGAGCTATTTGTCTCAAATGGAGAGCTCAAGAAACCAGGGACGATCGTCCGTAACCCAAAATTGGCTCTTTCGCTGAGTCAAATCGCGGAATACGGTCCAAAAGCATTTTACAATGGCACGGTTGGGGCTAACCTAGTGAGTGATTTACAAAAATCCGGAGGGATAGTAACTTTGAAAGATTTGGAGAGTTACAAAGTTAATGTTAAAGAACCATTATCTGCGAATATTTTAGGATACCGATTACTCGGTATGCCTCCTCCTTCATCCGGTGGTCCTGGAATGATTCTTGTAAGTCTTTTTTTGGTTCTTCTTTGCTAAAATTTTCACGTTTCATCAAACCTAGGTTTATTTTTGGGAGTTTCTTGCGTTGCAGATGTTGAATATTCTTTCTCAGTATGAGATTCCATCGGGTGTTTCGGGTCCCCTTGGTGTTCATCGACTAGTGGAGGCTCTCAAACACGTATTCGCAGTTCGAATGAACCTCGGAGATCCTGATTTCGTCGATGTTACTAAACTCGTTTCGGATATGTTGTCTCCAGAGTTTGCAAAAGACCTGAAGAAAAAGATAAACGATGAGAAAACCTTTGATCCAAAATATTACGGTGGCAAGTAAGTCTGATGTTGTATCTATAAAAATCCGTAGGTTTCATCTTCGGTTCTTGATTTATAAATCTTTCTTTTCCCTAATTCGTGTAGATGGAATCAGATCAATGAACACGGGACAAGCCATTTGTCGATCATAGATAGCGAGAGGAATGCTGTTTCGATGACCAGTACAGTAAACAGTTACTTTGGGGCACTGATGCTGTCTCCGAGCACCGGAATCGTTCTGAACAACGAAATGGACGATTTCTCGATCCCGATGAAGTCTAACGGTGACCCAGATGTGCCACCGCCGGCACCAGCTAACTTCATCCGTCCCGGGAAAAGACCTTTGTCCTCAATGGCTCCCACTATTGTACTAAAGGTAAAAAACTAAAAACCTGTTACTTGCGTTACACGAAACTCTGAATTAGGGCTCTGAACAACGCACGGTCTTTTCGTCTTCTGTGGTTTATGCAGGACGGTAAAGTGAAAGCAGCGGTGGGTGCGAGCGGAGGAATGTATATCATTGCTGGAGCAACTGAAGTTTTCTTGAACCTTTTTTTCCTCAACATGGATCCTCTCTCTTCCGTCTTGGCTCCGAAAGTCTACCACCAGGTTTTTTTTTTGCTTATACCCAAAATGGAAACTTTCTTGTTCTTTGTTCAGGTTCATAACTAAAATTTGTTTCTCTGATTTCATTTTGCAGCTGATACCAAACCAAATTTTGTATGAGAAATGGACGACAGCTTACAATGATCATTTCGAGATTCCCAAAGAGACAAGAGATGTGTTGGAAAAGAAAGGTCATCTCCTGAAGCCGTTTGCCGGTGGGACGAGTTCTCAGTTGATAGTTGAAGAATCCGGTGGAAATTCCAGCGGAATGAGTAAACTTGTGGCAGTCAGTGATCCTAGAAAAGGAGGGTTCCCTTCAGGATATTGAGATTGGATTTTCTTGTTTTCCATTAAGTATTGCACCGAGCTTGTGATGGTTATATTAAACTTTAATCGATGAATAAAAAACAAAATGAACCCTTTAGTTTAAATTAGCTTCTTGCTTAAGAGATTTCGCGCGAACCGAACGGCTAGAAAGATAATTTATTTCCCGGTTTAGGGTCATTTTAATCGTATATAAAGTTAAAAGATGTGACTGTTCATAAAGTTAGACGGTTATAAGCGAAAATATGTATTACGAAAAGACACAAATCTATAGATAAGCGGTTATATGCGAAAAAATATATAAGAAAAAGACAGCAAAAGTCAAAAGATATTTATTCAGATTGCTATTATTTGTAGATATATGGAACAATTAATGTTTTTGTTTGGTCAACAAAACGGCATTAGAATCATATATTGAAAATATGGTTCATAATCTAACTGTATATAATGACCACTTGACCGAGACACGCAGCATAGTGATTTGTATTAGCGTCATGTTATGTCATTTTTCGAATCCAAATCAATCTGCATAGTGTATGTTGTTACAAATAACATGAAAATAATAGGAATATATATCATGAGTATTATAATAACATTTGATTATTCAAACATGTGCGTATAATATATATCGTAAAATGTATAAAATGTTAACGAAGACCTCTCTCTCGTAAGCTAATAACGAATAATCATGTGCCCGACATAGTAAAATATATATGCTGGTGCGCCAGAATCCGCAGAGTTAACATACGTATATTATGTAGTGTTTATTTTTCCGTTTCTGCTCTAGCTTTCTCTCTCTCTTCCGTTATTTGTAGTTTGTTAGGCACACTTCACCGTTGTAACAAACGTTATCCAAGCACACCATATAGATACGGCGGCGTCAGCATAGATTTGGAGCTTCTCTCCATGGGCCTCGCCCGCGTGATATTTCTACCAGTGCGTTTCTTGCTTCAACCAGCTCAGCCCAAATATCCCATATTTCCAAACCATAATCGCATCAAAAAACATTTTTAGTACTTAGGTTGGCATGAGACTTAATTTGCAAAAAAAAAAAGAGTTGACAGGTATTTTTTGCACAAAACACTTTTCAATAATAGTGATTTTTAAAAAATATATATATAAATAAAGAAAAGAACACAAGATCCGGATTATCCCATGTGCAAATCCAAAGTTATCAACATAAATAAAGGAAGCCGAGACATCATATGCTAGAGTAATAAGATAACTATAACACAGAATGAAGAAACATAAACATAAAATTCAACAGCAATTAAAGATTTATTTATGATAAAGATGGTGACTTGATGTTGCCTCTTCAGTATCCATTAGTATAACTATAAACGACAATGGGACTTCTCACGTTATGAGTACCGTCAGACCAGATTAGATTCACTGACGAAGGCAGTTCTGAGTCGAGTTCGCTCCCTGTAACAGTCACCGTGAAAGATTTCTTCTCGCTCACCGTCTCAAAAGACAGAACACTAGGCGTGACCTTGACGCTGAGCTTAGATCCGTGACCCGCGAGTACCTTTGATTTGTATGTAGACTTTGGCGTACCTACATTGGTGACAGTTCTGTTGAAAGTGACGGTGAAGGAGCTGTTATTAGAATTCGACAATTGAGCCGACATTGAAGGATAGTTGAGGTTTCTTGGTAAGATTTTGTTTTCTTTGGAGCAAGTGACTGCTTCACCGGAGATTATTTGAAGAGAAGAAGAAGTGTAGTTCATGCCGCAGAGAAAGGCTATGTGGTCTGCTATGTTCAGTTCATAGACAAGTCCAGGATTTAGAGCGGCTATTGGGTCCACATGTCCAGATCCATAAGCAAACTCGGTCGATGCGATGCCAGTTCCAGTAGCATTTACCGGCCAGGCTGCAAATATTAGTTAAGAGACCCAGGGACCAAATAAGAACAGAACGTCAACAACGATTACTTGTGGAACAAGAAAAAAAAAAAAAAAAAAAAAAAAAAAAAAAAAAAAAAAACAGATATAGTTTTTGCTTACCGGTTGTCATGATGGCAGATTGAATCATGGAAGGAGACCATTTAGGATAAAACGTTTTGACATACGCAGCGACACCTGCAACGTGCGGACAAGACATGGAAGTTCCTGAGAGAACAGAGTACTTCACATGTCTATCGTCATTTTGAGACGGTTCACCATCAGGTGAATATGCAGCGAGGATCTCTACTCCTGGTGCTGTTATATCCGGCTGCAATTCATCCACCATTGTCTCTCAAATTGGAGAAATAAAAAGAAACAAGATCATAAATGTTTTGTTTATTTTATGTTTTGTTTATTTTACCTTAAGAATATCAACAGCGATGGTGTTCGGACCGCGAGAAGAGAAGGAACCAATAACAGGAGATGTCTGATTGAAAATTGATTCAGTTTTTAGAACGGCCGCTTGTGGAGAACTGAGAAAAAAAAAAAAGAAGCACAAGAGATTTCAGAATAAAGATGGAGAATCTTGAGCAGATGTATATATGAAGGATAGAGAAGATGGTTGTTTACTCTGCGGACTCAATGTAAGAGACTAGAGATTCAAAGTCTTTTTCAGATAAACCAGAGGCAGGTACAGGGTGAACGAAGGCTACGTCTGGTTTAGGGTTTTTAAAAATGAGTGCAATAGCTCCAGTTGATTTAACTATTTTCAAAATTTTCGGACTAGCACACACTAAGATCTTTCCCTTCACACGAGATTTATCTAGACACTCTGGCTCGCAAAGCCTGAAAAATAATTGATCTCATCAGTCATCATATTAAAAATATGAAAGAAAAAGAAAAAACAAATTATAGGTCATCATCACGATGAAGCTAGTGTTTCTTGAGGAAAAAGTTACCCTGCGGTTTCCGCATCGCAAGCAGACAAAGCAGCAAATTTTCCGTATGCCAGCGGGTACTTCTTTCCTTTCATATCGAAAGCATTCACTGACTTCCCCTGTTAAGGTATTAAAAGAGAGCAGACGAGTCATACATAAAGGTTCGTATGATCGATATTAGATATGAGAAGGTTTTTCTTGATGCTTACGACTAGTGTCTTGTTGTTTCCGAGAACAACTTTGGTGAAAAAACCACGGTTCGTGGTACTGGCTGCAACGGTTAATACCCATGGCGCTACAGCCGAGACTGAGCTATCTATCGGACCGCCATTACCAGCCGAAACAACAGTGAGAATCCCTTTGGCCATAGCGTGAAAAGCCCCGATCGCGATCGGGTCGTGTTGAAACATTTGCGCGCTTTTACCTCCGATAGAGATAGTGATAAGGTCTACACCGTCAGCAACCGCGTCATCGAACGCAGACAATAAAGCATCCGAAGTACACCCTTTCTCGGTGCAGACTTTGTAAGCGGCGATTCTAGATGCCGGAACGGCTCCTCTTACAGTTCCATTGCCGATTCCAAAGAAGCTTGTGTCCGCGACTGCGTTTCCAGCTGCTGTTGACGCCGTGTGTGTACCGTGGCCTTCAGTGTCCCTAGCACCTTCGCTTGTGTAGTCTCTTGCCCCAATCAACTTGCTGAAAAATAACAAACAGATCAACAATATCAACTTGTAGTTTATAATCAGAAGATTGTGTTCCTCGACCAACAATATATACTAAATTCTTTGCAGAGAGAAATTAGTTTAAAGAGATTTACTTGTTGCATGTGAAGTTTTGGCCGCCGGCGCAAACACCTTTCCATGTCTTCGGAGGAGGGCCAAAGCCTGTGCCGGAAAAGCTCTGAGATTCCGGCGTGATCCCACTGTCGATGACTCCGATAATGATATCACTTTCCACGGTTGGGTTCCTCTTGGTCCTCTTTTCTTCCTTTAAACCCATGAAGTTCCAAGACGTCGTCGTTTGGAGTTGCAACTTCTTGTTTGGGAACACAGACACGACTCCCTCCATTTCTAAGCAAAACAAAAAAATTCAAAAGGGTTTTCATTATCTAACCTTTTAAAATAATTTCAACAATCGAAAGAACACTTACCGGCTACTCGTTCTCGTTCTGACTCAGTGAGTCGGGCAGCAAAACCGTTGAAACTCCTCTTGTAACTTCTCACCAAACGACCTTCGATCGAACTAGAGTATATATATACACTTATTAGAATTTTCATAACTGTATGTATCCTAACTTATTTATAAGTAATCATATGATTAGAGAAATTAATTAATTGTACGACACCTTTCTCCAGTGATCTCTTGAAGAATACTAATGTGATTGGACATTGGTGTGTAGTCCGCTCGTGAAGGAAGTGAACCCATGTAGACAATATACACCTTCATCGATAATCATCAAATTCATCATTATCATCATATGGAGAAACAAGAGGTCATAATAGTAAAACCAATAAATGTTTTTACCAAAACAAATCAATAATATTATAATGATGATACCTGTTTATCTTGAAGAGAATCTGTGGTTGCTGAAACTGAACTCAAGAACAAGAGAAAGAGACAGGAAAGGAGACAGAAGGAAGCTGCTCGTAATTTCCCCATGTTCTTACAAAATGAATTACAGGTTACTGCAAATTTCTTTTAATTTCTATGGAGATTAACATGAAAGATGTTTATATATATACGAGATATCAAACATGCACCGTGACAAATCAAAAGAATCCAAATTCAATTACTCTGATTTTCTGCCTTTAATTATTAAAAAGGAAATCAAGCCTACTTACATAATTAATTTACTGGAATTCTGTACCAATTAAACTGTCATATTGTGTTCACATTTTTTTAGGACTCATATCTATGAATTATCAGCTTAATTGAATAAAATTAGTGAAAAGGTAAAATTTGAACTAAATTTCTCCTTGGTTTTGGATTTCTTACTGAAAACTGAAAAGCAAGATTAGATTTAAAAAAAAAGAACTAAAGATATTACAGATTCATTTCCTTTGTTCTCGTTCATTTAAATTACTAAACATCAATGAGAATCAGAAAAGATAGAAAAAATACAGTTTAATTAGCGGATATGGTGATATATTAAATTTTATCCCAGTCAAATATCCAATGTATTTAACCTTGTTTGAGGGGGTAAATAACAGCAACGAATCTGCCCATCAAATGAGAGTAATTAATAACTGTGAGAAATGTGCACTCCCGGTCCCGGAGGTTACACTAAACGATTCGAAGAACATCTCAAGCCCAACCATCATCTAAAGCAGGTAGGTCACGTCACCGATAGAAAGAGATGGTCAGATGGACAACACCGTCGGTTGACTCACGGAGATTTCCACTTATATACTAGTCATTATCAAAAGGATCCAGCATTCGTGCAAAATACAGTTGGAATCAAGTAATCCTATAAATATTCTACTATTTCGCACAATAAATAGGTTAATTACATTTTCTTAGCTTATACAGTTACAAAACTAAGATATCCTCTAAAGCTTTTGGATCGTCCATAAATACTTGTTGATTCGTCTTGTTGGCTCACCAAATAAGCAGAGTACGTTGTGGATTCCTCTATAATTCGTCTTTTTGTTTTACGACTTTCTGAACAGTCACCTGGTCTAGTTTTCAGACTTAAGCATGGAAGTGTCATAATAAAATAATAAAAAATAAGAGAGAAACAAAATTTTTTTTTTAATTTTCTTATTTCAGATTTCATGCTTAACTTTTAAACAATTTATTTAATAGTTGGCAGATTGATTTAAATTTTGGGAAAATTGGCAATTTACCCCAAAAAAAAGCTCTTCTTGTCCCTTTACCCCTTTTTTGACTTTTGCTATTTTGTGCCAACATTGCCCTTCAATATAGTTAATAACTCATACAAACTTTTTTTGAAAGTGAACAAAATTTCTAAAATTCTTAAAAATGATGTTAAAACTGTGTAGAATGTTTGAGATTTTTTAGATTTTTTTTTCATGTTTATAAAATTAATTAAAGGTTGAGTCTACGAACTTCGATTTTCAAAGTAGAATACGTTTTCTACTATTTACGTAGACGTCTAGCGAGCGTAGAAGATGAAATCTACAAGTTGTTCATACTTCTACCGTTTCGTAGAATTTGCTCCAAACATATTCTACGTAATACACTATCTTCTGCTAATTGTAGATTTCAAGTTCTACGGTAAACACTGACATCTACCGGTCGTAGAGTCTGTGTTCTACGTATTACATTATATTCTACCATTCGCAGAATTTGTGTTCTACAAAAAACATATTGGCTACAATTTCGTAGAATGCATATTTTCGTTACATGTTCTACCAAAATAACTAACATCTACCATTCGTAGAATTCGTCTTCTACGAGAATCCAGAAAATATTGCAACTGAATATTTTTCAAATTTTTACATATTTTTTTCTCTCAAGGCACGAAAATATTCTTCCACAACGCCTCTCTGTCGATTTTCAGCCACCTCATCTTCCTCTTTGATACCCTAACTCTCTTTTTCTTCTGCTAAAGTAATATGTTGCATATCTATGTAGCTTGTGGTTCATGGAAAAGGTGTGCAACCAATGGGTGGATATTTGTTGCTGATGAGAATAAAGGAGGAAGATTAGTTTCTCTGGAATCTACTACTAGTTTTGAGGAGTTAAAAACGATTGTTTTGGAGGACTTCTCAATCGAGAGGGGGATTGACGTTGAGTTTAGCTATTTGCCACGCGGTTTGATCAATGACGCTATGTCTCCCCGAATTGTCGATGTTCTTCCTCCTCACATCTTCCTCTCTCTATACCCTAACTCTCTTTTTCTTCATCTAAATTAATATGTTGCATATCTATGTCACTTGTGGTTCATGGAAAATGTGTGCAACCAATGGGTGGATATTTGTTGCTGATGAGGAAAAAGGAAGAAGACTAGTTGCTTTGGAATCTACTACTAGTTTCGAGGAGTTAAAAACGATTGTTTTGGAGGACTTCTCAATCGAGAGGGGCGTTGACTTTGAGTTTAGCTATTTGCCACGCGGTTTGATCAATAACGCTATGTCTCCCCGATAATGATTCATATGGCAAACCTTATCTTGTTCGTGTGATGATTATAAAGACAAGAGTTCTCAATTTTTTTTTTTCTGTCAACATGTTTATCATTGCCAAATAATTCTCTTTATTATTTTTTCTCTAAAACTTTTTACAGTGTCAATTTTGTAAAACAAAACAGAGGAAATTACACATGAACTCATGAACATCACAGCAAGAAACACAACACACGAGCATAATGCTTCACCTTCTTCAATCTTCATCTTCCATATATTTGCTTTTAATAACTCTCTAATCAATCACAAGCCGTTTGAAACACTGAAGCTGAGCTAAAAACTAGGAAAAAGGAAGAAAATCTGTAGCTTTTTCCCTTTAAACAGATTGAATCCATCAAAAAAAAATGTTTGCCACTTTGGTCTTCTTCTTCTTCTTCTTTCTTCTGTTATCAATCCTTTTGTTCTTGTTCAGTTGTTAATGAAGAAGAAGAAGTGGGAACTGGTCTTGGAATGCTGGAACCTGTTACAGGTTTCTCTAACCGCTTTAGACAAGCCATTATATATCTCTGCAAACTTGGCCTTAACTTTGAATCCCTACCAAACACACACACACACACACAAAAACCACAAGATATATCAGCCAAACCATAAGAACAAGATAGCTTATAAGCCCCATTGTCAAGGCTTGTTACAGAGCTATAAACCGTAAAAGATTCAAGAAACTGTTTAACTCACGTTTGCCAGCATTTACTGATGAGATCTGCGATAGCTGGATCGACAAAGTCGGGAATGTCAAGACGCCGATGCTGAAAACCAACTGCACCAACAACTTGCATCGGATTCATCTTTCCCTACGGTTGCTGTAACGTAAATAGTTCCCATAGAATCACACCGTAGCTGTAAACATCGCACCTGTTTCACATATCGTTTTTCATCTAACCTCAGCGAACAATTGAAACATAATCAAATCCAAATGAAAACCTTAGAAACTCCAAATCAGTTTTCATGTCACCAAATCCCCAATTGCATGTCCCAAATCTTCAATTACAACTCTATCTCGAAATATTCTCAGGCAAAAATCGATTAATCAAGGAACCACTATTGCAAACATAATCAAACCCATAATCAAACCTTAGAAACCCCAAATCAGTTTTCATGTCTTAAAATCCCCAATTGCATGTCTCCTCTCTTCAATTGCAAACTCTATCTCGAAACTTCTTAGGGGAAAGTAGATTAATCAAGAAACCAGCATACTACTAACCTTGTGAGTTACTAGAGGAGGTGATTGACGGATAACAAGGACGATGGGAGCAGAGGACCACTGATGACACGGCGAAGAGAACGGAGAGCAAACACGGCGAGCGCGGACGAGAACGGAGAAGAGAAAAAGAAATCGGGGAGGAGAGAAGAGAAAAAGTAACCGGAGAGGAAGAAATCGGCGAAGAAAGGAGATGAGGGGAAGAGGAAAAAAATCGCCGTTGTCCGCTATGTGAGAGGAGAGAAAATGAGGGGAAGAAGAAAAATAAAACTATATCTAATCAATTTTCCTATTTTAATTATGATTTTAATCAAAACTTTATCTAATCAATTTCAAGGTTAAAATTGGATTAATTGTCCAAAAAAAGAGTAAGGGGACAAAGTGGATTTGTGAAAGTGTATATAGACAAGAAGAGGTTTTTTTTGGGGTATTTAGCCAATTTTTGTGATTTAAAAATTAATATATTGTTTTTCAAAGAAACTTTACAAACAACTTAGACATGTTTGTTCCAAAGTGTTTTGTGTGAAACTTTTTTAAAGAGTTTTGAGTATTTTTTAACTCAAGCTTAGGTCCATTAACTAAATTGATTTTTTTTTTGTCGGCAAAGAGTTGACTAAATTATAAATGTAAAGTTTCCCTCACCATAATATGACATTTCTCTTTTCCAATTCATGACATGTGTTATGTTTGAAATCAAGGTAAACGTTTATCTATACTATTAAAATTGAAGCACAAAGGGTATTCCAGTCAGAAAATTTTCAGAGGAAAAATGACTAAATTACCAAAAAACCAATCAGTTAACAAAGAAAAGTTGTTTGGAAATAGGTGTAACCGGGGCTATTTTTGGGAGAAAAAACGGAGTCCACTGAGTTAACTCAGTAATTCGAGTTACCCGACCCGAGATCCATCTTAAAAAAAGCGCGGATCCTTTCATTTAAATTGGACCAGAATACTTAACCGGATGGTATAACAAATTGAAAACAAATGCGGAAGAAATCGGAAGACAATTTTCATACGGTTTTCCGAAAGATATTTCTACTAAATTGGACTCAATTACGCAATACAAAGAGCGAAGCCCATAATTATTAAGGAAAACACGATCCATTCATTTGATAAATAGATGCAATCGTGAGATTACGTTTTACGTTTTTTGCTTTATTTGATTACCTCTTACTCTATTGTGGCTGTTTTCAATTGAATGTAGGGTGTGATGGTATATGCTTCATGTTTTCCTTTTGGGCGAAGATTTGGTGAACAAGTTCTTTAATATGTATAAGAAGAAGGTGAAGATTTGCACAAAAAAAAAAAAAAGAAGAAGGTGAAGGAATTGTTATATGCTTGGTTAACTTTGCAAAAAACAATCTTTATAAAAGTAAGCAATATACATTTTCTCGCAGTATTTCCTACGTAAAAAATTCCTAACTTAAAAAATATTAGACAAACATACCTATGATGTCTTTGTTAATTATGCAGGAGATTTGGAAGTAACCAGTGCTAATTCTTATAGATAATTTATTCAATGAAAGATATATGTCGGAAATTTGAGTCTGGCATATGTAATGAAATTAGGATTTTTTTGGTTAACCATTCGCTTAACATTAAAATGCTTATTAATAATATAATTTAAAGAATTTCAAAAAATCTACTTCATATAAACTTTGAAACCAGAATCTTAGCATATAGTACGCGAAAAGAAATAGTGAATAGAATTGGTTTCCACTCTAAGTTGAGAAGAATAATAAGAACAATGGTAACTAACCAAAATTTGCGGAAAAAAAAAATTGAATTACCTTGTGAAATCGCTATTACTTATATTCATCAAGAAGACGGATCCACTGGAAATAGCAACATAAACATAATTTTTATGATAGAGTTTCCCAATTAGATTGTTATAATACAACATAAAACAGTAAATATCGGTGAATTAATTACTAATCAATTATATCAATACAATTAACAATACTCATTATAGGTAGGATCCACCATTATTCATTTTTCAGCTACAAATAAGGGTAAAATTATTATTATTGTTTTAAGCGTAAGACTTTGGTTTCGGTTTGATTTGGTTTGCTCGGTTGGTTAAAAATACCAGGTTAGACAAATTTTATGTTTTGGCGTTGCAAATATGATTACATAAATATCAAATCATTATTACTATAATCTTGGGAGGCTATACCAAACAAATAAATTAAACTGAAGGACATGTGAAGTATATAAGATGACTGTGTGGCTCGGGGATATGATCCGGTATTGATCTCACGGTCAAGTTTAAACTAATCGCTGAAAGAAAAGAAGAAAAAAGAAACAAATATCAATATTGACATCAAATATGCGATAAATAAGGAAGCTGGAACATACTTTCCGGAAACTAATTAGATGACAAACATTTTCTGTTTCAGAAACATGGCAAAAAATTTTAAAAATCTCATAACAACAAAATAGGAATAAACATACATTTTTTAATGAATAAAAAGATATTGTATAATCAATATTGTTTTTAAATCAATATTGTTTTAAAAAAAATATATATAACTTCCGAGTTATCGACAGGGCAGATACAGAAAAACACACCAATAGTTAACAGTATTCCATGCTGATCACGATTAACTTCAAGTTAAAAAAATTTGATTCGCTCAAAGTTAACAATATGTCCGGCTTTCGACAACACGAGTCAAAATCTAATGAAATGATCGAGAAAATTTGATTCTCTCAAAGTTAACAATATCGACACAATCAATAATTATCAATCTCATTGACGGAAAAAAAATACTTATTTTTCTTCAAAAGAAACAACAACCCGTGCTGTCGGCAGCACGGGTCAAGATCTAGTAAACAATTATTTCAATATATAATAATCAAGAGAAAAGTATTACAACATCGTAGTATCTCACCAAATTACACTGTTACACGATATAACATTAAAAGAAAATCTATCAGTAATTTATTTTGCGTTAATATGGATATTACAGTTTCTTGTGATCGTTATGGATTATTTACTTTTAAACAATGAGATATACTAGAGTTTTAAAAAATTGATTTTAAAAACGAATGAAAATAAAGTTAGTTACCAGCGGTTTCCCCAACTCTTAAAAAAGTCGTCCTAACTCTTATCGAATTCGACTATCATCTCTTTTAGGTCCCGATTGGCAAGTACACCTTGAGGACTTTTAGGAAAATAACAGTTTTTAAAGTCTATTTTTTGCCAATCAAACTTTTAAGATTTTAATATTTTCTAAAGTTTTTAAAGCCTCTAATA
Source organism: Erythrophleum ivorense (assembly GCA_026724425.1). NCBI lineage: Eukaryota > Viridiplantae > Streptophyta > Magnoliopsida > Fabales > Fabaceae > Erythrophleum > Erythrophleum ivorense. Next base: position 5,266,020 of record JAIUCV010000071.1, on the reverse strand, counting down.
ACTGTTTTGCTCTTGTCGATACTTTTTTTTTAAAAGCCACTTTTTCAGACTTTTAAAAGTTTCTCTCTCTTACTTTTCACTTTTTATTTTCATATTTTTTTTTGTTTTGTGCTATATGACCTCATTCATTGAGAATAATAAATTGTAGAAACAAAAATAAATAAATGGCTGATTTGAATTATTCAACGATTTGAAAATAAATAAAAATAGTAAAGTTTTGATGAATGATTCATCGAGAATATTTTTAATTCCCATATCGTTGAAGAATTATTCAAATAAAATAATCAAATACTATTTTTGGTAAATCATTGAAAGCACTATAAATACAACGAGTAAATAGATTTTAGAACTTGCAAATCCATCAGGTACTGCAATCCTCTTGTGTTATTCTTCATGCGTTTCTGTTTATTATTTATTTCCATGTTAATAAATAGTTATAATATTTGTATGTATACGTTCTATTGATTTAAAAACTTTTGTTTTTACACAGATGGCATCAGCATGTTCTTCTCGTAAGGTTAGGTATAAATATTATATTATTCTTTTCAAAATTATATTGTATTAATATATAGTGATATCTAAATTTTACGAGACAACAGGGTACAAATTAGAATGGACAAAATTTAAACATCGCTACGACAGTCTGAGAGGATTGTATAATGTATACAGAAGATTATGCAACTTTGTCGGAGTTGTGGTCGATACAAGTACTGGAAAAATCGAGATGGACGATGAATGGTGGGATGATCGATGCATGGTAAATCTCATTTAACAAATTTAAATGATAGATTATTTATGTTATGATATAATAATCAGTTGGTAATGGAAAAATATTATTTCGTTTCAGGAAATTAGTGGGGCAATTCACATAAGGAAAATGCCACTGCAAGACCTTGATTTGCTAGATGAAATTTTTCTTCATTTATTATAGCCGAATAATAACTATATGAAGAAATAATAGTTTTTTTTGTTTTTGTTTTATTTTTTTTTAATTAATTTTGTATTGATTATTTGTGCTAATAATTTGTGTTTATTTTTTAATAGTAAATTTATTTAAATATTATGCTTATTTTGACGATATGCAATATAATTTATGAATTAGATATAATAATATTATTAAAAGTAACAGTTACCGTTTCTACAGCTTTTTTTACCAAATGTTTGTAACAGTTACAGTAACTGTAACAGTTACAGTAACTTAGTCGCAAAGAGACAATCCACATTACCGACAATCAAATGTTTGTAACCGAATTAACTTTCTTTATAAATAAAAAGGGTACATTAAGCAGTATAACTAAGACGTGAACAAGGCTACAAGAAGGAGAAAATCAGTCTTGGACCTCTTGGTGACATTACTTTATCTTCCGTGCTATCTGCTCTACATTAAATTGTAATTTGTTTATATATTTATTTTTTGATTATATGTTGCTCGATTATTAACAGAGAAGCCAATTATTATGGTATTCAGTAAGTTTTACGTACGAGAACTTTAATTTAAGCGAATAATGAGTGTAATGGAATTTATTAATTTAAAGAACTTTTGGAATTCGTGTCAATGCTATGGATCATCTCATTAAGGCATATATATCATTTGGATCAATTTGGAATTGTTTTGCGTGCAATTTATCTATGTTTTTGATGCATAATACAGTGAAAGATTCTAATGATTTTTGCATTAGGATAAGTTATCACAACACACATAGGAGGTCGAGAACATAGAATGTCAAACCATATATATATGAAAATAAAGAGAAGAACACAATATCTGGATTGTCCCATTTGCAAATCCTAAGACCTTAACATAGATTGGAGAAACATAAACATAAAACAACAGCTATTAAAGCTTTATTTATGATAAAAGATAGTGACTATTGAGTTGATGTTGCCTCTTCAGTGTCCATTAGTATAACTATAAACAACAATGGGACTTCTCACGTTATGAGTACCGTCAGACCAGATTAGATTCACTGACGAAGGCAGTTCTGAGTCGAGTTCGCTGCCTGTAACAGTCACCTTGAAAGATTTCTTCTCGTTCACGTTCTCAAAAGGCAGAACACTAGGCGTGACCTCGACGCTGAGCTTAGATCCTTGACCCGCTACTACCTTGGACTTGTATGTAGAGTTTGGCGTACCTACATTGGTGACGGTTCTGTCGAAAGTAATGGTGAAGGAGCTGTTGTTAGACAATTTAGCCGACATTGAAGGATAGTTGAGGTTTCTTGGTAAGATATCGTTTTCTTTGGAGCAATTGACGGCTTCACCGGCAATGAGTTTCAAGGTAGTCACATTGTAGTTCATGCCGCAGAGAAAGGCGATGTGGTCTGCTTTGTCAAATTCATAGACAAGTCCAGGATTTAGAGCGGCTATTGGGTCGACATGTCCAGATCCATATGCAAACTCGGTCGATGTGAAGCCGTTTCCAGTAGCATTCATCGGCCAAGCTGCGAGATTGATTTAGAGAAGACCGTAAAACAAGATAGTAATTAGCAAAAAGATTACTTGCGGTACAAGAAAGTGATTACTGGTTGTCATGATGGCAGATTGGAGCATGGAGGGAGACCAATCAGGATGAAACGTCTTTACGTAAGCTGCCACGCCTGCAACGTGTGGACAAGCCATTGAAGTTCCGGACAGGATAGAGTATTTCACACGTCTTGTGTCGCTCGATGTAGAAGATGGTGAACGCAAAGGTGAATAGGCAGCGAGAATCTCAACTCCTGGTGCTGTTACATCCGGCTGCAATTCAATCAACCATTAATTGTGTCTCAAACCAGAGAAACAAAAGAGAAGCATGCAAGATCATACAAACCTTTAGAAGATCAACTGCGATAAAGTTTGGACCGCGAGAAGAGAATTTAGCAATTTTAGGAGCTGTCTGGTTAAATACTGCCTCAGTTTTTAGAACAGTGCCTTGCGGGACCCTGAGAAAACAAACACAGAGATATCAAGACAAAGGAGGATAAATCTAAAGCAAATGCAAAGACTGTGAAATACGAGATGGTTTGTTACTTTGTGGAGTTAATGTAAGAGACGAGAGCGGCAAAGTCATCTTCTGCTAGAGAAGAGAGAGGCTTAGGCTTAACAAAGGAAACGCCTTCGTTGTCTATATTTATGGTTGCAACAGCATTTTCTGAGCCAGCTATATATCCGCTCACCAAGATTTTTCCACTCACCAGAGATCTATTACTAACGTCATCGAGAGAATCAAGGTGCACAAGAGGGTAATTTTTTCCTTTCATATCAAATGAATTTACTGATTTCCCCTGTTAAGACAAAAAACAAAAGAATTAGAAGGGACAAAGATTACTATGATAATAGGAATGAGAGTGTTACTTGACACTTACGACAAGTGTCTTGCCGTTTTCGAGAACAACTTTTGTGACAAGTTCACGGTTCGTTGTGCTGGCTGCAACGGATAAGATCCACGGCGCTACGCTCGAGATTGATCTTGGAGTCGGTCCAGAATTACCGGCTGCCTGCACAGTGAGAATTCCCTTGACCATAGCGTGAAAAGCCCCGATCGCTATTGTGTTTTGCTCGTAAGGACGTGGAGTTAGCGACCCTATAGAGATGCTGATGAGGTCGACACCGTCTGCAATCGCGTCATCAAACGCAGACAGTACAGATGCCGATGCACACGCTGTGATGGTGCAGACTTTGTAAGCGGCGATTCTAGAGGCTGGAACGCCTCCTCTTGCCGTTCCATTGCCGATTCCAAAGAATTTTGTGTTCGCAACTGCATTTCCAGCAGCAATGGACGCTGTGTGTGTACCGTGGCCGTCGTTGTCCCTAGTACCTTCGCTTGTGTAGTCTCTTGCTCCAATCAGCTTGCTAAAACATTGTAATATTTTAGTAACCAAGATTAGTTCCCGGATTGGTCCTATATTTGAATTAATTTGTGTTAAAATGAAAAATGTTATGTTATTCAATCATTAATTTTAAATGAAAAAAAAAACATTAGTAAATATCTTTTAAATTTTGATTTGAAAAAGTACTTTCAAATATATTATTCTGTTATTGAAAACGAAAAGATAATATTTTCTACTAAAATATAGTAAACATAATTACTTGTTAAAGTTCAAAAAATAAAAAAAATAATAATAATAATAATTACTTGTTGCACGTAAAATTTGCGCCGCCGGCACAAACACCTTTCCATTTCTTAGGAGGAGGACCAAAGCCTTCGTCGGAAAAGCTTTGGGATTCCGGCCAAATTCCAGAGTCAATGAAGCCGATAATAGTATCACTCTCTACGGCCAACTTTCGTTTTGTATTCTTTCCTTCCTTGAGCCCCATGAAGTCCCAAGACACCGTCGTTTGAAGTTTGTAGTTTTCGTTCGGGAACACAGAAACAACTCCTTCCATTTCTAACAACACAGAAGGGTTTTTTTTTTCAACCAAAAATAACTATTGAAGAACGTATCACTTATAATGTCTTGTTAAAAAATAGCTCGGTTTATAAAACACCCTCACCGGCTACTCGTTCTCGTTCTGACTCAGTGAGTCGTGCAGCGAAGCCGTTGAAACTCCTCTTGTAACTTCTCACCAAACGACCTTCGATCGAGCTAGAGTATATAAACATATACTTGTTAGAATCTTCCTAACAATATTTCAAATTATTTATGACTAATCATTTATGATTAGAGAAATTAATTAATTATACCACACCTTTCTCCAGTGATCTCTTGAAGAATACTTATGTGATTGGACATTGGTGTGTAGTCCGCTCGTGAAGGAAGTGAACCCATGTAGACGATATACACCTTCATCGATAATCATCAAATTCATAATTATCATCATATGGAGAGACAAGAGATCATAATAACAAATCAATAAATATTTAGCCAAAAAAAAGGTCAATAATATCATAATGATCATACCTGTTTCTCTTGAAGATCATCTGTGATTGCTGAAACTGAACCCAAAAACAAGAGAAAGAGACAGGAGAGGAGACATGAGGAAGTTGCTTCTAATTTCGCCATTTTCTTTCAAAACGAATTAGAGGTTACTCCAATTTTCTTTTTACTTCTTGGAGATTAGCATATGAAAAGATGTTCTTATATACACGATACCATACATGCATTCTTTAACAAAATCAAAGAAGAAAAAAATATAATAAGATATCATACATGCACCGTACTTTCAATTTTAAGGAATTCAGATTCAATTTTTCTGATTTTCTATAATTGTTAGTGAGAAGAAAAAGAATTAAACACATGGAAAGAATATATTGGAGTTTTATTAGGACAGATTAATTAGCAGATATGGTGAATTAGCGTTATCCCCCCCCAGTCAATGTATTTAGCCTTGTTTAAGGTTATTCCCTAGTCAATGGTTTAAGGTTATTCCCTCAGTCAAATTCATCAAGTAATAAATTTTATTCCCTAGTCAATGGTTTAAGGTTATTCCCCCAGTCAAATTCATCAAGTTATAAATTTTATTCCCCCAGTCAATGTATTTTAACAGTTCTGAAAATTATTAAAAGTACACCTTGTTTAAGAACTGTTACTTGATAAATTTCAATTTCTCTGATTTTCTATAATTGTTATTGAGAATAAAAAGGATAAAACACGTGGTAAGGATATATTGGAGTTCTACTAGGACAGTTTAATTAGCAAATATGGGGAATTAGCGTTATCCCCCAAGTCAATCCCCACTCAGATTCATCATGTAAGAATCCAGATTCAATTTCTCTGATTTTCTATAATTGTTACTGAAAATAAAAAGGATAAAAACACGTGGTAAGAATCTATTGGAGTTTTATTAAGAAGTTTTATTAGACCAGTGGGGCGTGGCCATGGGATTATGAATTTTTAAATTTTGTAAAGAAAAATACCTAAATTTGTTCTTTTTAAATAAAAAAATCCTAATACAAAAAGGCCCAAAATTTGTTTTTTTGCCAAAAGCTTTAAAATACTGAGACGGGACTAAAAATTTAATTCAGTAGGATAAATCGGTTATGTCAAACCGTATAATTAAGAGTAGAATAAATCGCCATCTTTTCTAACGAAAAGAACACAATGCTTGGATTGTTCCATTTGCAAATTCTAGGACATCAACATAGATTGGAGAAACAGAAACATAAAACAACAGCTATTAATTAAGTTTTATTTATGACAAAGATATATAGTGACTAGTAAGTTGATGTTGCCGATCTTCAGTATCAATTAGTCCAGACAACAATGGGACTTCTCACGTTATGAGTACCGTCAGACCAGATTAGATTCACTGACGAAGGCAATTTTGAGTCGAGTTCGCTGCCTGTAACAGTCACCTTGAAAGATTTCTTCTCGTTCACGTTCTCAAAAGACAGAACACTAGGCGTAACCTTGACGCTGAGCTTAGATCCGTGACCAGCGGCTATCTTTGACTTGTACGTAGAGTTTGGCGTACCTACATTGGTGACGGTTCTGTCGAAAGTAATGGTGAAGGAGCTGTTGTTAGACAATTTAGCCGACATTGAAGGATAGTTGAGGTTTCTTGGTAAGATATCGTTTTCTTTGGAGCAATTGACGGCTTCACCGGCAATGAGTTTCAAGGTAGTCACATTGTAGTTCAAGCCGCAGAGAAAGGCGATGTGGTCTGCTTTTTCCAATCCATAGACAAGTCCAGGATTTATAGCGGCTATTGGGTTGACATGTCCAGATCCATATGCAAACTCGGTCGATGTGAAGCCGTTTGCAGTAGCATTTACCGGCCAGGCTGCAAAGGTTAGTTAAGAGACCAGATTAGAACATAGAGTTCCTTGTGGAACAAGAAAGGGAAAAAAAAAATCAGAACATAAAAGGGTTTTCGCTTACCGGTTGTCATGATGGCAGATTGAATCATGGAAGGAGACCATTTAGGGTAAAACGTTTTGACATATGCAGCTACGCCTGCAACGTGCGGACAAGACATGGAAGTTCCAGAGATAACAGAGTACTTCACATGTCTTGTATCGCCCCCTGTAGAAGATGGTGAACCCAAAGGTGAATATGCAGCAAGGATCTCCACTCCTGGTGCAGTTACATCCGGCTGCAATATTCATCCACCATCGTCTCTCAAATTGGAGGAACAAAAAGAACCGATATCATAAATGTTTTGTATATTTTACCTTAAGAATATCAACAGCGATGTTGTTTGGACCGCGAGAAGAGAAGGAACCAATAACAGGAGATGCCTGATTGAAAATTGATTCAGTTTTTAGCACGGCCGCAAGAGGAGAACTGAGAAAACAAACACAAGTATATTTTAGGATAATAAGATGGAGAATCTTGAGCAGATGTGTATATGAAGGACAGAGAAGATGGTTGTTTACTCTGTGGACTTAATGTAAGAGAGTAGAGAGTTATGGTCTTTTTCTTGTAAAGCAGAGGAAGGGAAAGGCTGAAGGAAGGCGACGTCTGGTATAGCGGTTTGATAAATGATTGCAATAGCTGCCAATTTTATCGATGGCTGTAACAGCATTAAAGTTTCCGGACTGTCACAGACTAAGATCTTTCCCTTCACTCGGGAAATATCTAGACACCCTGGCAAACAAAGCCTGAAAAACATAATTGATCTCATCAGTCATCACAATAAAGAAATATAGTGTTTCTTGGGAAGAAAGTTACCCAGCTAACTCCTCATTGCAAGTAGACAAAGCAGCAGATTTTCCGTAAACTAGAGGGTACTTCTTTCCTTTCAAATCAAAAGCATTCACTGTCTTCCCCTGTTAAGGAAAAAACAAATAGGAGAAGAGTCATCGGTAACAAACGAGATAGAGGTTTGTATGATATTAGAAATGAGAAGGTTTCTTGATGCTTACGACAAGTGTCTTGTTGTTTCCGAGAACAACTTTGGTGACAAACCCACGGTTCGTGGTACTAGCTGCAACGCTTAGTAGCCATGGCGCTACAGCCGTGACTGATCTATCTTTTGGACCTCGATTACCAGCCGAAACAACAGTGAGAATCCCTTTGGTCATAGCGTGAAAAGCCCCGATCGCGATTGGGTCCTGGTGAAACATTTGCGCGGTTTTTTTCCCCATAGAGATGCTGATGAGGTCGACGCCGTCTGCTATCGCGTCATCGAACGCAGACAATATAGCTTCCGAAGTACACCCTCCCTTGCTGCAGACTTTGTAGGCGGCGATTCTAGAGCCTGGAACGCCGCCTCTTGCCGTTCCATTGCCGATTCCATAGAAGCTTGTGTCCGCGACTACGTTTCCAGCCGCGGTGGATGCTGTGTGTGTACCGTGGCCGTTAGTGTCCCTAGTGCCTTCGCTTGTGTAGTCTCTTGCCCCAATCAACTTGCTGAAAATACAATTAACAGATCAACAATAAAGTGTGTTCTTCAACCAGCAATACTTTTTTTTTTAATTACCAATTCTTTACAGTGAGAACATATTTAGTTCAAGAGATTTACTTTTTTTTTTTTTAGTAAAGAAGAGAGACTTACTTGTTGCATGTGAAGTTTTGACCGCCGGAGCAAGCACCTTTCCATTTCTTTGGAGGAGGACCAAAGCCTTTGTCGGAGAAGCTTTCAGATTCCGGCCAAATCCCAATGTCGATTACTCCGATAATGGTATCACTTTCCACCGTCGGATTCCTCTTTGTCCCTTTTCCTTCCTTTAACCCCATGAAATCCCAAGACCTCGTCGTTTGGAGTTGTAACATCTTGTTTGGGAACACAGACACAACTCCCTCCATTTCTAATCAAAACATATTATGGAACCTTTCTCTAATTAATTAAAACCATTTTAACAAAAAAAGTGTCACGAATCAAGATCAAAGAACACTAATCACCTGCTACTCGTTCTCGTTCTGATTCAGTGAGCATGGCCGCGAAGCCGTTGAAACTCCTCTTGTAACTTCTCACCAAACGACCTTCGATCGAACTAGAGTATATAAACATATACTTGTTAGAATCTTCATAACAAAATTTTAAATTATTTATAACTAATCATTTATGATTAGAGAAAGGAATATTTTGACCACACCTTTCTCCAGTGATCTCTTGAAGAATACTAATGTGATTGGACATTGGTGTGTAGTCAGCTCGTGAAGGAAGTGAACCCATGTAGACGATATACACCTTCATCGTTACCATTATCATCATATGGATAAACAAGAGATCATAATAACAAATCAGTATATGTTTACCAAAAAAAAAAAAAATCAATAATATTATGATGGTAATACCTGTTTATCTTGAAGATCATCTGTGATTGCTGAAACTGAACCCAAAAACAAGAGAAATAGACAGGAGGAAGTTGCTCCTAATTTCGCCATTTTCTTACAAAACGAAATTACAGGTTACTGCAGTTTTCTTTTTACTTCTTGGAGATTAGCATGAAAAGATGTCCCTATATACACGATATGATACATGCATTCTTTAACAAATTAAAAAAGAAAGAAAAATAATAAGATATCATACATGCACCCTACTGTCAATTCTAAAGAATCCAGATTCAATTTCTCTGATTTCCAATAATTATCAATGAGAATAAAAAGGATAAAAACACGTGGTTAGAATATATTGGAGCTTTATCAGGACAGTTTAATTAGCTGATATGGTGAGTTAGCCTTACCCCTCCAGTCAATGAATTTAACCTTCTTCAAGGTTATTCAGTCAAATTCATCAAGTATTAAAGTTTAACCCCACAGTCAATCAGTCAATGTATTTTTATTTTATTTGTTACTGCACAAAACTCCATTAAAGCTAGGATGGTTCAAGGTAGAGAGCATCAGATGCAATCCAGCTTGGTACGGAGTTGCTTACAAGGGAAAACGGGAAACCTCGTGCTCTAGCCACTTTAGATAGGAGATGGGCACGGACATTCGATACTCGTGGTATAAAACTAAGTGAAAAAAAGAATTCAAAGAAGATCGTATAAAACTAAACTCTTCCAATTCAGATGCCAAAGAAGATCGTGTAAGACGTGACAACACTACTTAACAAACAAATGTTTATATATATTTTTTGGATACCAATGTTAACAGAAAAGCCAATAAGTTTTACGAGGACTTAGATTTGAGCGAATAATGAGTGTATTATGAAATCCATTAGTTTACAGAACTTTTGGAATTCGTGTCAATGCTACGGATCATCTCACTAATTAGAAACTATGGCATTTCATTTGGATCACTTTGCAGAGCCTATTTTTTGCAGTTTATCTCATCATACTGAAATATTTCTTATGGTGTTTGCATAAGGATGAATTATCTTGGATGTCCTAAAACATCAACACACATAGGAAGTCGAGAAAAATTCGAGCAATAACCAAAACATAGAATGTCAGAACAACAATAACAATGATTTAATGATGGACATGGTGAAGATGACGGACGGCTATGGTGATAGTGATGGGAAGATACCAGCATAAACAACAATGGGGCTTCTCACATTATGAGTCCCATCAGACCATATTAGATTTGCAGATGAAGGCAGTTTTGAGTCGAGATCGCTGCCTGAAACAGTAACCGTGAAAGACTGCTTCTCGTTCAACGACTTCATAGATAGAACACTTGGAGAGACCTTGACGTTGAGCTTAGAACCATGATTTAAGACAACTTTTGATTTGTATGTAGAGTTTGGGGTACCGACGTTGGTGACGGTTCTGCTGAAAGTGACGGAGAAAGAGCTATAAGATCTTGACAATTTAGTGGACATCGAAGGGTAGTTAAGGTTTCTTGGTAGGCTTTTTTCAGTGCAAGTGACGGCTTCACCGGAGATGAGTTTCATGGTAGTCGCATTGTAGTTCATGCCGCAGAGGAAGGCAATGTAGTCTGCTTTGGCCGAATCATAAACGAGTCCAGGATTAGTAGCAGCTATTGGATCTACATGTCCAGCTCCATAAGCAAACTCGGTTGATGCATAGCGAGTTTCAGAAGCATTCATCGACCAAGCTGCAAGATTAATTAAAAAAACAAACAAGAACAGAGCATGAACAAAAAGTTAATGGTTTTCTTGCGACACAAGAAAGTTAAATTTTCCCTAAAAATATAACTTTTCTATACCTGTTGTCATAATAGCAGATTTGATCATAGAAGGGGACCATTTAGGATGAAACGTCTTGACGTAGGCGGCTACGCCTGCAACGTGTGGACAAGACATTGAAGTTCCGGATTCAACAGTGTATTTCACATGCGTATTGTCATAAAACGGTAATGCCTTGTGTGAATTTGCAGCCAAAATCTCTAGTCCTGGTGCTGTCACATCCGGCTGCATTTTCATACACCACTGTCTCAGATCGGTAAAAAAAGAAAAGTTTAATCGGAGCACCAATATCTATACCTTGAGAATATCAGCAGCGATGATGTTTGGACCGCGAGAAGAGAAGGAAAGAATTTTAGGAGCTGGCTGATTAAAGACTGTCTCGCTTTTTAGAACAGCCGCTTTTGGGGAACTAAAGAACAAACACACAAAAAAATGAGGATAAAGAGAAGCATATATATATATATATATATATATATACACAACAAAGCGTATGATTCAACAAGAGAGAAGATGACTATTTACTTTGTGGACTTGATGTAAGAGAGGAGAGACTCAAAATCATCTTCTTGTAAGCCAGATACAGGTATACCCTCGATTTGGGCCCAGTCTGAGCCATCTTTAAAAATGCATGCAACAGCTCCAGTTGTATAGGCTACGTATGGAAGAAATATATTGCACACCAAGATATTTCCCTTCACCAGAGATGCGTCAAGACAATTTGGTGTGCAATCCCTAGAAAAAAAACAAAATCTCATCATCATCTATCAGAAATTTGAAAATATTTCTAGGTCTCACATAGTGTTTCTTGTTGAGGAAGTTACTCTGCGCATTTCACTTCGGAGGCAGAGGAAGCAGCAGATTTTCCGTACACCAATGGGAACTTCTCTCCTTTCAGATCGAAAGTATTCAGTGAGTTTCCCTGTTACGAATAAAAAAAGAGTCATTGGTAATTTCAAGGACAAAGATACTACGATGACAGAAATGAGAGTGTTACGTGTTACGTACGACAAGTGTCTTGCCGTCGCCGAGAACCACTTTGTTGACAAACACACGGTTCGTGGTGCTTGCTGCAACGGTTAACATCCACGGTGCTAAGCTCGCGATCGACGCCGTATACGGACCAGTGTTACCAGCCGCGTTCACAGTGAGGATACCTTTGGACATAGCGTGAAAAGCTCCAATTGCGATCGGGTCTTTCTCGAACGGGTACACATTAATATCACCTATAGAGATGGTGATTATGTCAACACCATCGGCAATGGCGTCATCGAACGCAGACAGTATATAATCATCTTTACATTCTCCGTCGCATACTTTGTAAGCAGCGATTCTAGACGCTGGAACGGCACCTCTCACCGTTCCATAGCCGAGCCCAAAGAAGCTGGTTTTCGCGACTGCGTTTCCAGCCGCGATAGACGCCGTGTGTGTGCCGTGGCCACTAGAGTCTGTAGCGTTTCCGGGTGCATAGTGTCTTGCCCCAATCAGCTTGCTGCAAAATGATTAATATGGATCAATCTCTGCCCAAAACCCCTGAAGTCAAAGCTTCTGGCTCACGTAGAGTCTTACCTAAACTAACTTAAGCCTCTGGTTGTTTCAAACGTAATTACCCTAATTTTAAAATTTACGTACAAACTTATTTTTTACATTTACGTACAAAAAAAAAAAAAAACTTTTACGCAAAAACTTAAAGCAAGCCAAACACACATTTTTGTTAAACCTTTTCTAAACTCTTGTTAAAATCCTACATCGGAGTAAGCAAGAACCTAAACTAATGTATCACGAACATGGATCATTACCATTTAGTTTTGACTTTTGAGTTGGAAATTCATGAAACTTAACAACTTCCAAAGACTAGAGTTTAAAGAAAGTGGAAAGTAGAATCACTTATTGCACGTAAAGTTGTTGCCGCCGGCGCAAATGCCCTTCCATTTCTTTGGAGGAGGACCAAAGCCTTTGTCGGAAAAGCTTTCGGATTCCGGCCAGATTCCACCATCGAAGACTCCGATAATTGTATCACTCTCCACAGATAGATTCCGGTTCGTCTTATTTCCTTCCTTTAGCCCCATGAAATCCCAAGACGCTGTCGTTTGGAGTTTTAATTTCTTGTTTGGGAACACAGACACAACTCCCTCCATATCTAACAACAGCAAGAAGTTTTAGTTGTTCATATTTACTTCCTTGATTGTATCAATTTTTGTGTTTATATGTGAAAAAAGACCTTTGACAACAACAAAAATGTGAAAAAAAAAAAAAAAGACAATCAAATTTTCCTACAAAATAGTTTTGCTACCATGTTTTTTGTTTGCGTTTACAACTACAAGTAACCAAAAGATATAAAATAATATCAGTTTTTCAAATTATGTAATCACTTCCTTCCGTTGCCATATTATGATTTTTGACGTTTTCATATATAATTGACCCAAAAAACTTAGCTTACGATATGATAAAGGTTATATGACTCATGAATCATTTAGGTGAAGCTAGATACACGTTAAATGTAAAAACAAACACAAATAAATTGCGTCCTTGAAGAACACTCACTTGCTACAAGTTGTCGTTCTGACTCAGTGAGTCTCGCCGCGAAACCGTTGAAACTCCTCTTGTAACTTCTCACCAAACGACCTTCGATGGAACTAGACCATATATACTTGTTAGATCTTCATAACAATATTCTAGATAATTTATAACTAATCATATGATTAGAGAAATTAATTAATTATATCACACCTTTCTCCGGTTATCTCTTGAAGAATACTAACGTGATTGGACATTGGTGTGTAGTCCGCTCGCGAAGGAAGTGAACCCATGTAGACGATATACACCTTCATCGATAATCATCAGACATTGACATTATCATCATGTATAATGGATTGGAGGGGCAGAGCTAAAAACAAGAGATTCTAAAAATTATTAATTAAAATAATATACCTGTTTTTCTTGATGATCCTTTGTGACTGCTAAGACCGAAGTCAAGAACAACAAGAAAAGGAGACATGAGAGGAGGCTAGAGAAAGCTCCTCGTTTCGCCATCTACTGAATCTGGGTAAAGTTGGTTTATAATTTATATGGAGATCAAAGATGAAAGGGTGGTTATAAAGTAGATATCATAAATGGACCAAGCAAAAAATAAAATAAAAATCTAATTAATTTGAGTGATTGGTGGAAGCTGTGGCTGCTCTGCACAGCTTTATATCTCTTTACAGCAATCCAAAATTACCAGTTAAAATCTCCTTCCATCTTTTTCTATTTTTGAAATATAAATCAATTTTATTTATTTATGGAAGTTTGAAAAGCAATTTTTCTAGTGCAGCAAATTTTGTGCTCTCATAATTCTCTCTTTTTCTTTATTATTTTGTCCACATTCTTTATTTAATCTATTATTTTTATAATTACACAATTTACCACAAAAAATCTTACAACACTAAAACCTGTGGTCACATCACTAAAATCTACACTAAAATCTACAGTTTAAATTCTATAGCAAAAAATCAAAAGCTACAACCACAACCAATCAGCCGTTGTCCAATCAATATAATCCAACAAAGGTATAAATTATTTAATGGACGGAATAATATATGAGGTAGAAATTGCATTTTCCTCCTTTTTTTAACATGTTGCTAGTTCCAATTAAAATCGTCCAAGGAAAAAATAAACCGAAACCAAGGAGTGGTCCAATAACAAGAAGCTTGGAGCCAAAACGTAATTACGCATTTTGGAACAAATTTGGAGGCAGAAGCAACAGCCTTTTCTTGGACAATGTGCCTAGACAACCTTGGTTTTGATAATGTGTTTTTTAAAGTGACGCAAGTGTTCTGGCCCTGTCTTCAGAGCTTTACAAGAGACATCTTAGGCAATGTGCAAAAGACATTTTCGACCTTCGTTTGTTTGCAGAAGAAAACGAGCCAACGTGTGTGCTGATTTCATTGCTAAAATAGCACTTCCCCTTTGTGTATCATGCACAATCTCATTACTTGTTTGCAGATAACAAAAAGTAATTTTCAAGTGATTCGGCACCAAACATATTATTATAAAGACAGAATGTTTGTTGCTTATTACAAAGCTTGCTAATGAGCTGTTTGAACATCAGCAAACTAGTAACGCCACAATAACTTTGATGTTGCAGTCAATAAATAGTCAAAACTAGTAAACAAGTAGACAACTTTCCCTCGGAGCTACAGTATTCAAATAGTTCTTCATGAACCTAATGCCTATTTTTGTCAAATACACACAATTGCTCCGAGGATTTACATCTTATGTCTACACCTAAAGTAAACAAATAAGATTCAGCAGCCATTATCATTTGAATCCTTCAAGTGTGAAGATAGTTAGCAGCCATCATCAGCTCCAGAGTCAGTTCAGGCTCGATGTGGAACTCGGTCTCTTTGCCTCTGTAAAAGAAAAGACGACCGTAAGAAGAAGAAAAACTGACACAAAAACATTACAGTGCCATGTTCTAGAGTGAGATCGATAATGGAACTAATTCTCTAGAGGTTGTTTATCATCCTTATTCGAACTATCTACCAAGTGAAACTTAGATACTAGCAACAAATGGTGATTAGATGATTCTGAAAAATGTTAAAACAGATTACGAGAGGCTATACAATGTGTCATGTTCTTAAGGATCAATTAGAGAAAGAGGTATGAGTGAGATAAGATAATGGACCTTGAGTATTGAAGAGACCAATAGAAGTACTGGCAGATCTTCTCTAGAATCGTCGAGCTGATATCAGGGAATGTCACGACGCCATCTTTCGATTCCGAAAACCCACCTAGGCCAAAAATCAAAACAGAGGTTTTTTGTTTCCTTCAGATCTCCATAGATTCTGCATCTAGAAACAGAGATTCTTGAAATCTCTTTCGACATGTATTTGTATGCAGGATTGCAAAGATCAATTCTTTTCCATGTCGATTATCTAAACACTCTTAGTTTGAGAATGATCTCATGGAAAAAAACGAAAAAGCCTATGAATTTTGGAGTTAGATTTGCAAGCCTAACGAGAAGCGATTGGGCAAAAGTAGGCAATTGAATTTCGGATTGAATATGATTTCTCTCGCTTGATGCAGATTCATAACCAATTCGGATAAATTTGACAATATACATCAGAATCAAGTACGATCACAAGAACAGAATCGGGAATCACAATCACTAACCCTACATCTGCATAAAGGAAGAGAAAAGGAAAAAATGGAAATCAGAGAAAAGAGGAGAGAGAAACCTGGAGAAGTGAGCATGCTTCGAATAGTCTGAGAAACCATGGCGGCTTCCCTGTCGATGACGAACTCGAAACCTTCCATGCTTATCAACTTCACCGTCTCGCTCATCTTCGTCGTCTCTCTCTCTCTCTCTCTCTGCGTCGGATTTGGCTTCCTCTCTTCTTCTACCGCGCGTGATTTTAACTCTCACAGAGATATCATCCCATACTACTGTCGGTTGAATCTAGATGGAGGCCCATTATGATGTGTATAATCTTGTTTAAATGCCCATTAAAAATACCCAAGTCGGCCTTTTTTGTTTTGCTGCAACAAATATAATGAAACAAGGAAATTTATAAATTCTTCTTAAGCAAATATGGAAAATTGTTATATTGTGTAGATTGTTATTTTGCATTTTCTTCATGTGGTGAGTCAAAATTATACAAATATATGTTCGAAGAAGCATTAACCCAAATTATATCTCTATGCTGTCGTACATATGCTTATTGAATCATGATTCACAATGGAGATCGATATTTCCCCAATGAAAAGATCAGCATCAATAGAGGCCACGAACTTAGTTTTAAAAGCACAAGTCATAGCTTTGCGGGAAGCTTTTCACCAGATCTCTTTATCATTACTTGAAAAATGCTTCTAAACGTTGGAGTCGAACACCTCCTCAGCGAGTCAGCGTTTAGCTATTTAAAAGTACTTGGATGAAATTCTAACATTAGCTAAGGGTATATATCACGATGTCAATATCTTGGTTTATCACTTAGCAAAGAAAGCTCTATGACGCATAGATTTCCTCTAGTACTATCTTTTATCTAATAGATAGATTGGCCGACAAAAAAAAGTTGTACACGCTTCTTAATCGATGGCTAAAGAAAGGCCTTTCTCTTGGATCATATTTTGAATGACTCTCACCAAATGTTTTCAGTGTCATCGGCAAATGTAACGTTGTACTTGATTGGGAACAGAATCTACTCGGTTCCGTGATTATATAACTTCATTAAGACTATAATTAATTACGAGAAATATAAAATAAAATGTCGTTATCTTTTGTCTAACAATCGAATGATCAATCAACAGAGCATCACCAACACATGACAGAATGTAAATCATAGAACACATGACAGAATGTAAATCATAGAAAATTATTAGACTACAGAAAGATAAATAGTTTTAAAAATACGTAGCATACGTGTCTTTTAGTAAATGGCTGATAACCATGTGACACGGCAGTCATTACCGTATACGATAAAAGCATAACTCACAACTACTATAATACCCCTGGAACATCCTCTTACTTTTGTCAGCCTTACTAATGAATATCCTAAGCTGCCACCTCAGCCCTTTTTGTCATTTTCTGTAATACGCCGTCGTTTGTTTATCGTAATCAAACTCGACACATATATACGAACATCATAATTCGTATATACGTATTTATTGTAAGAAGGGGATTAAAAAGGAAAACATTTATAATACAGTTCCTCAGAATTTCCTCAATCAGAGCAAAATTCGATTTCACGATTCATATGCCACTTTAAAGGTATGTTTCATTTCGTGATTTGTTTGTGCTCGAGTTAATAGAATTTCTATGGATCCGTCGAGTTTATGATGATATGTATCGATGTGGTTCTTTTGTGAAGATCGCTTGTTGATTTCGGTGATGTTTATGTATAGGTTGTTGCCTTTTTTTTGTGAGATCGAAGAGGAAAAAAATGGCGCATAGAGTAGAACAGGATTACGATTATTTGTTCAAGATCGTGTTAATCGGTGATTCTGGTGTCGGGAAATCAAACATCTTGTCTAGATTCACCAGGAATGAGTTTTGCTTGGAATCCAAGTCCACTATTGGTGTCGAATTCGCCACAAGAACACTTCAGGTGATTCCAGTTTCTTCTCTTTTGTCCTGTTTATATATGTTTTCATGTGGATTAAACGTGGGATAATGAGCACAAGGATAGTTTTAATTCACAAGTGATGGTAATCAGTATCAGAGAAATTTGAACAAAATCATGTTTTTTTTTTGTGTGCGTCTGTGATCTTGACATGTGTCCATTCAAGCTCTGTTTTCGTTTTTTTTCATGTCATCTCTATCGGTTTATGTCTTATAGGATCTGCGATTTCTGGTGGTTTCTTAATCTTCTCTTTGTTTCTGTTGCCAACTAACTTTAGCACTAAACCGTGAGGTCTTTACTTCCTCTTCAATTGTTCCTTTTGGTTTTCTATCAGATTCATGATCTCTTCATTAGGTAGTAGAAAATTCAGGTCAATGGTAGTTTAAATAATTCGGTTATGTTCTAAATTTACTCTGTTTCCCTCTTTTGTTATTTTGAAGTTGCATACTTTACAATCCTTTTGAGCCAGTCTGTGTGTTGGGTAACATATAAGTGAAAGGTCCTGTGGTTTCTCAAGATTTGAATAGTTTATTGTTATGAAACTATATGGTCTTTTATTCTCTCAGCTATAGTTGAAATTTTGTTTAATTTTGTTTTGATTTCTGAGAGAGTTTTATATCAAGAGAGAATCTTACATGTGCTGGCCATGAGTCATGAGTCATGAGTCATGAGCATGCTTTTGTTAAATTTTTTATCTCTATGAATAAATGGTGGAAAGGGCCAATGAACAAAACGCTTCCCACAACTTGTCCCCAATAATGTTTATTTTTTACTAATCATCAAAGTCAACCCTCCCTTTCTCAAAAAG
Organism: Erythrophleum ivorense; assembly: GCA_026724425.1. NCBI lineage: Eukaryota > Viridiplantae > Streptophyta > Magnoliopsida > Fabales > Fabaceae > Erythrophleum > Erythrophleum ivorense. Next base: position 5,247,156 of record JAIUCV010000071.1, on the reverse strand, counting down.
TCAACTCATTATATATCATATTCAAGAAAGTGTTATGATACATAGTTACATACAGATACATCAACGCGGCTGATGTATTAGAAATCTGTTGATTCTGAATCCAACCAAGATGATTTTGTGAATGCATTAGATTAGTTTCTCTTCTTTGTGTTCAGTTTCTGAGACCTAACCAGTTGCTACGTGTGTGTTTTTGTGTGATTGTGTTATGTTTATTCAGGTTGAAGGAAAGACTGTAAAGGCCCAAATCTGGGACACTGCAGGTCAAGAGCGATACAGAGCCATCACAAGCGCTTACTACAGAGGAGCAGTAGGTGCACTTCTTGTCTATGACATCACCAAGAGACAAACCTTTGACAATGCCTTAAGGTGGCTACGCGAGCTAAGAGACCATGCGGATTCCAACATTGTGATCATGATGGCCGGGAACAAATCTGATCTAAACCACTTGAGATCAGTTGCTGAGGAAGATGGTCAGACTCTAGCTGAGACAGAAGGTCTCTCTTTCTTGGAGACATCTGCTCTTGAAGCCACCAATGTAGAGAAAGCATTTCAAACCGTGTTAACAGAGATTTATCACATCATCAGCAAAAAAGCTTTGGCTGCTCAAGAAGCGTCGGCTGCTAATTCCGCGATTCCGGGGCAAGGAACAACGATTAACGTTGATGATACATCTGGAGCTGCCAAAAGAGGTTGCTGCTCTACTTGATTAAAAAATTTAAAGCTTTCAACTTCCGTTTTCTTTTGCTTAATCATCTCTTCTTCTCTCTCTTTTCTTTTCCTTTTCGATTTTTTTGGCTGATGAAATGTGACGATGCAAGAACATGTAGAATACTTGTCTTCATTTACTGTCGTTGGATTTGTGTTTAGGAAAAAAGAAACTAAAAGAACGAAAAATTGAAAGCTAGTTAATACTTCTCTTCTTTGTTGTTTGTCTCTTGAATTGGTATGTTCCGGTTAGTTCTGGTTTACACATTTATTCTTTTTCAGTCTCCGGTGTGCATCTTGCAAAAACTAGCAACACAAACAACACAAAATACGAGATTTACATAGCTAACTTTCCAATTATAAAAGAAGGTTTACACCATTGTTTGAAATTGTATTTACCTAAGATGGAACTAGAGAATCAAATGAGAGGAAAACATGGACTGGTGGAGAATATAAACCTCTTAAAAAGCAAATGGTGCGGGAGTAATTGAGAATAATAATAACAACAGTAATAAACTAATAATCTTAGTTACGATCAGTGGGAAAACGACACAAGCTACTCCAACTACTGTCTCTATTTAGGTAAAAGTAAAAAACAAAACGAGAAACGGACAAGACCAACGACTTCTTTTCCCCTGGACATCTAAATTAGTTACTATCTAAAACCAAATAAAATAGTTGGTCTAATTTTAGCTAAACGTCTTTGGTTTAAGATTGGAACCTAGAAGCTAATCCTCTTTTCAAATCCTGAATGAAACAATCGCTCATTCCGGTGCGATTCAACTTCTTCTAAATTTGAAGACTTGACATCTTACGTGTCACTTTTTAAGTGTTTATAGTATTGGATAGATAAAGCTCCCAGTTTCAAAAATGTTGATTGACTTTAACTATGTCAGATGACGCAGTTTGCTCAAGTCAAACTCATTTCATTCGAAGTTCTTGAAATTTCTGCGTTTCTTTTATATTTTCGTCACATATTATTTATTTCTTATAATCCTCTTTGGATGAACATTTTCTTTTGGAGTATATTTTAATTACACAAAAACCGAAAATATAAATAAAAAATTGAATTAAAACCACACCGAATCTGGATTTAACACAGTATGGGTTTTTTTCTGTGTGGAGAAAATGGAGTTTTGTTTTTTTGAAATGGAGTTAGATTCTAATATTTATTTCTTGTACTTTTACGTTACAAAACCAGTGAAATAATACAGGATGTCCAATTTATAGTTAAAATATTTATTACAAAAGCACTAGGATCCCTTTTCAATTTTCTTAATGTTCATCAATCTTGTAAGCTCCTAACTTCATTTCATTCAAATCTACTAGGAAAAAGTGAGGATGAATTGGCAAAGAAAATTGTGATATTTAATCGGACATTGAACATTACTACATATGAAAATAATTCCCTCACACAAATACTCAAAAAAGAATACTATTACTAAAATAATCGTAAGTGATGAGCATGCTAATAGTGGGGACCATCAAATCCATCCAAAATGGAAGAACACGGAGAGATGATTACAAATTTATAACATTATATGCAGCGATGTAGTTGCATTAAGCTATTATTATTGGAGCATTATTTTAGTTAAATTAAGTTTTGAAAATAAATAAAAATGCACAATAAATAAATAAACAACCATAAGGAAGAGAAACCCACTAACCTCCGATAAACTCACCCATCACAGAAATTCGTTGGAAAGAAAAATAAAATAAAATAAAATAAAAAGAAGAAATTTTGGGGAAACTAAGGCGAAAACTTGTTTGGTCCTAAGATCGAGAGGAGATTTTTCGAAATCAGTTATTGATTATTGTCCGAAAAGACTGAAACTTTTGTAGGACAAAACCGAAATTGGTGTTGATCGATCGTGGTGGGTCTCTGAATGGCGCAACAAGGGCAGGGAAGCATGGACCCTGCCGTCCTCGACGACATCATTCGTCGTCTGTTGGATTACAGAAACCCTAAGCCTGGAACGAAGCAGGCTATGCTCAACGAGTCTGAGATCCGTCAGCTTTGCATCGTCTCCAGAGAGATTTTCCTTCAACAGCCTAACCTCCTTGAGCTCGAAGCTCCCATCAAGATCTGCGGTAATCAAATTCTCTTCTCCTACTTATCGATTTTCTGGGTTTTTTCTTTTCGTTTTTTTGGGATCTGAGCTCTGCATGATTGTCTCTGTAGCTTTAGCTTCGTTAGCGTTTTTCTTAGATCAGCTCCCAAAAATTGGTTTTTTTTTTTTTTTTCTTCTCTTGTGTTAGTTTTGTGAAACATGAATTGGTTTTAGGCAGAGATGTTGTTTGGTCAAGTTATAGATAATCTTGAAAGATAGAGAAGAAACGAGGTTTTTGTGGATTTGTGGAATAGCTAAGAGAGATAGAGAGATGTTTAATCCATCATCTGATTGCAGCAGCTGATCTCAAAAAAAAACAAAGACAAGTTAAAGGACACATAAAGATCATTGGATTGCAATTAATGTGGGTGAGACCTCTTGAAAGGTTACAAAGACCTTAGTGATTGATGTAACCTTAGGATCGATCTGGTTTTGGAGGTTTCATTTATGCTGAATGTGTCTCATTTGTCTCTTGAAACTTCTTCACACAGATTTGTTATGGTTTTTTGTTTCAAATTTTCAGGTGACATTCATGGACAGTACTCAGATCTACTGAGGCTGTTTGAATACGGAGGCTTCCCTCCAACAGCTAACTATTTATTCTTAGGAGACTACGTGGACCGTGGTAAGCAGAGTCTGGAGACCATCTGTCTTCTTCTTGCCTACAAAATCAAATACCCTGAGAACTTCTTTCTTCTAAGAGGAAACCACGAATGCGCTTCGATTAACCGGATCTACGGGTTCTACGACGAATGCAAACGTCGATTCAGCGTGAGGCTCTGGAAAGTGTTTACAGACTCTTTCAACTGTCTCCCCGTGGCTGCTGTGATAGACGATAAGATATTATGCATGCACGGTGGTCTTTCTCCGGATTTGACGAACGTGGAGCAGATCAAGAACATTAAGCGACCTACGGATGTTCCAGACTCTGGTTTGCTCTGTGATCTGCTCTGGTCTGATCCGAGCAAAGATGTCAAAGGTTGGGGGATGAATGACCGTGGAGTCTCGTACACGTTTGGGCCTGACAGAGTCGCGGATTTTCTGATCAAGAACGATATGGATCTTATCTGTCGTGCTCACCAGGTTGGTCTAACACAATGTTCTTGTTTCTCTCTTTTACTTTGAAAAAAAAGTCTGTGAAGATTCTAATAAAAACCATTTTTGTTTGTTCTCTAGGTTGTAGAGGATGGTTATGAGTTCTTTGCGGATAGACAGCTTGTTACTATATTTTCTGCGCCTAATTATTGTGGTGAATTCGACAATGCTGGTGCGATGATGAGTGTTGATGAGAGCTTGATGTGCTCTTTCCAAATTCTTAAGCCTGCGGATCGGAGGCCCCGGTTCTTATGAACAAAAGAGGTACTTTTGATGATTGTTTCAATTCTTGTTTCAGTCCTTTTCTTTTGAAATTGATTATGACACTAGCTCATCTTTTTGCATACATAAACTGTTTATGATTCGATTGATTATGACGGAATTTCTTTGGTTTGTGTGCTTTAAAGCTTTGATCTTTATGATTGCTGAGCTTTGGATCTCTGATTCAATCACTGACACAAGGCCTTAATTTTGCATTTTTGGCAGTTAGAACCTCGCGGGAAAGAAGAGGAAACACATGAAAGCGGGAGAGACAATTGAAGCTCCCTCAGACTTTGTCCGGAGGCCTTTTGCAAAAGGCAAAAGAAAAAACACATATTTACATGTTATATCATCATCATCATCATCTTATTGGAACTCATGCCCATTTCTTTTCTCAAACCTTTTATGTTCTTATGATCTTTCTTCTTCTTCTTCTTCTCTGACTCATTGACCGTAAAAAAAAAAAAAAAAAGTCTGGAAATTTTTATTCTTTTCAACCGATATTCCTCAAGTGGTGGTATACTGGTATATTATTTATTATATATATATATACTACTACTACTACAGTACTACTGTATTCAGTCTCTCACACATTTACACTGAAAAGAATCTTCGGTTTCACCAGTCAAAGCCTAACTGAAAAACAAACGCTCTTAAAAGTATTTATGTGGATTCTCTTAAAAGTCAACGCCCTACTATGAGAGAATCCAAAAGGGTTGTGGTTGCATGCATTTGGAACTGTCAACCATGTAGCTAATGAATGAATCCAAAAGCTTCTCTGTCACTTTTTCTTCCTGGATTTAGGGTTTGAAAACCAGCTGTGAGCTTCATAATGCAATGTGGCAATTACACTGCAATGTTTAGTAGAGTCTTGAGTCATCTCCTTAGTTTAAAAACCCCGTTTTCTTCTTCCTCTTGCTAATTCACAAGCCACAACAAAAACAAGAAAAAGATGGAGTCTTTTGCAGTGAAGTTAGCTCTGGTGTTGTTAGTAACACAAGGAAGCATTGTTAGTTTCTCTTTGGCCTCTCCTTCTTCTTCTTCTCCAAATTTCTTTTGTAAATGGTTTGGCTGCCAGTGGAAGATGCCTCCGTTTTGGCGACCATTTCCCAAATTTCCGTATCCTCAACCGCCGGTCAAGACGTATCCTCAACCGCCTGTCAAGACGTATCCTCAGCCGCCAGTCAAGACGTGCCCTCCACCGCCGGTCAAGACATATCCTCAGCCGCCGGTCAAAACGTATCCTCAGCCGCCGGTCAAAACGTATCCTCAGCCGCCGGTTAAAACGTATCCTCATCCGCCGGTCAAGACGTATCCTCAGCCGCCGGTCAAGACGTATCCTCAGCCGCCGGTCGAGACATATCCTCAGCCGCCGGTCAAGACGTATCCTCAGCCGCCAGTCGAGACATATCCTCAGCCGCCGGTCAAAACGTATCCTCAGCCGCCGGTCAAAACGTATCCTCAGCCGCCGGTCAAAACGTATCCTCAGCCGCCGGTCAAGGCGTATCCTCAGCCGCCGGTCGAGACATATCCTCATCCGCCGGTCGAGACATATCCTCAGCCGCCGGTCAAAACGTATCCTCAGCCGCCGGTCAAAACGTATCCTCAGCCGCCGGAGAAGACGTATCCTCATCCGCCGGTCGAGACATATCCTCAGCCGCCGGAGAAGACGTATCCTCATCCGCCGGTCGAGACATATCCTCAGCCGCCGGTCAAAACGTATCCTCATCCGCCGGTCGAGACATATCCTCAGCCGCCGGTCAAAACTTATCCTCAGCCTCCGGTCAAAACTTATCCTCCTCCGGAATATCCTCCGTACACATCGCCTCCGATAAAGAAATATCCTCCGCCGGTTGATCCGTAGTTTAGTTATTTTGAATTAAACAAAGACGTGTTCTTCCCAATAAGAAGTATCTCTATCTCGTTAGCAACTGTACTGTTTGGTTTTTCTTCTTATAAATAAAGAACAAACTGTTCTGTTTTTTCTCTCTTCTTCCTCGTTAATATGTTAAAGAAAAACGATTTCATTACAGCAATACAAAGATAACATAATGTTATAGTTTCGAGTTTTCACGGGAGGCAGTGGAAAGTGAAACAAACAAGCTGTAAAAAAATGCAAATTTATAAGGAAAAATTTCATCAAAAATCTCTAATATTAAACACCAAAAAAGGTAAATACTTTAGCCGACCAAAAAAAAAGAAAGGAAATACTTTATTTCAATACGAACCGTTCATATTTTCAGAATCTGACGGTTGGCAGAGATCTACCTTTGAGCAGGTTATATTTAACAGTCGCGTTGATTATTTTTCTGGTTTTGTTTATTAAGACATTCACTAAAGCCTGAGAAGCAGAGCGAAAAGAGAGATAGCGAGATGTTTTTCCACATAGTATTGGAGCGTAACATGCAATTGCATCCAAGATTCTTTGGTCGAAACCTTCGTGAAAATCTTGTCTCTAAGCTCATGAAAGATGTCGAGGGCACTTGCAGGTTTCTTCTTCTTCTTCTTCTTCACAGAATTAAACAATTCAGGGTTGTTTGTTCTTTCTGTTAATTGGTTTATGAAAGTAGTAATCGGAAACCCTTTTTTTCTTTCAATCCTCCAATCTTGTTTCTAGGGCTCGGCCTCGTTTTTCTTACTCAGACCTTCAAATTCAATTGCATCGCTTTTCGAAACCCTAATTTCCTTTTCGTTCAATTGTTTGTGCTGTTTGAGTGAAATCAATTCGAAATGAAATCGTTGCTTTTAGCTCAATTGGAGTCCTTTCTGCTACTTGTTTGTTTAAAGTCTGTTTCTTTTCAGCTAATTTGTTTAAAGGATTTGTTTTTTTTGAGGTTTGAAAGATAATCTCTTTCTTAGGACTAAGATATGAATTCCATCCATCGCAGCTCACTTAGTTGCCTGCTTGCCAATCTCAGATCAGTTCTTTCTATTTGATACCAAAAGTGAATGCTTTTTTTTATTTTATTTAGTGTAATTTGTATGGAGAAAGATTTGTTTTTGAGGCCTCTAGCTAGTTCTTGCTTTGGATGCATATTGATGCTTCTTTGCCTTTTGGTTATGTTGGTTTGGACAGTGGCCGTCATGGGTTTGTAGTGGCGATAACCGGAATAGAAAGCATTGGAAAAGGATTGATCAGAGATGGGACTGGTTTTGTCACCTTCGCAGTTAAATACCAATGCGTCGTCTTCAGACCTTTCAAAGGCGAGATTTTGGAAGCCGTTGTCACTATGGTCAATAAGGTATCATCAATATCTACATTGTTTTGTATATGGGCCAATGTCTTTAGTGACAAATCAGTCTATAAAGTGATGAAATTTCTCTTATGTATCACAGATGGGATTCTTCGCTGAAGCGGGCCCTGTTCAGATTTTCGTCTCCAAGCATGTAAGCTTAGGATTTTCATTACCTTCATGGTTTTTGACCTCTTTGCTCTTCTATGTGTTTATATTTACGTGTCTTCTCTTCTTCTCAATGACTACAGTTGATTCCAGATGATATGGAGTTTCAAACTGGAGACATGCCTAACTTTACCACATCAGATGGATCAGTATGTTTCTATTCTCTATTTCTTGTTTTCAACAGTGTTTATTAGGTGTTTCTTCAAGAAACTCAATCTTCCAATGCTTTCCTGCAGGTTAAGATCCAGAAGGAATGTGAAGTGAGACTAAAGATTATTGGCACAAGAGTCGATGCCACTGAAATCGTATGCACCATCTTCCATAACTTATAGTTTGATTTCACCTGGCTTTTGGCTGTGTGGTCTGCAATCTTTTATCTTATTGGTTTTGCTTATGTTGTCTTTGATTTTGCAGTTTTGTGTGGGAACCATCAAAGACGATTTTTTGGGAGTCATCAACGATCCTGCAGCAGCATAACCAAAGTTTCAGGCCGATCTCTGTTTTGGAAGATTTCTTTTACAGAAAGTGTCCTTTGTTAAAGTTGTATAATAGTCTCATAAAATTTTCAAGTTTTGGATCTGTTTATCCGGAATGATTGTAACAATTGCTTGTGGGATTTAACTTAAAGCAAGTTTAGTGAACTTTGTTCCTGTCCAAAGTTTTTGTCTTCACGGTTTAGATTTCAATATACAGTAGTAGTTGCCAAATTGAATAGAGTGGAAAGGGAAATTATAATAGAGATATCTGATCAAGACACACAGAAGAAATTGAAAAGGTTGATTGCTATATCTTATTATTCCAAGTGGATCCAAATACTGGACTTTGCAATATAAATTCTTGGATCTTTTTTTTTTGTTTTTATTTTTAACATCAATTCTTGGTTCTAATTTTAAATTCAAAGTGATGGAAAGTAGTGAGGCAGAATGGTTGGGAAAAAAATAAAGCGAAAGGTAACTGATAGTAGAAACATAAACCAAAATATTATTAGAAATATAAAACTCACACAGATTAAAAAAAAAATTAACGAATTGCTTCTCCTATCCATCACTTTTCCTAATATGATTTGGTTTTTGGTCAAGACCTCTTTGACTATTGAGGTCAGTGCCATATATGAACCAAATAAAGATTTTAAAAATTAGCACTTCTAGCCAAATTGACTAGTTAAGTTAACGGCATTCTAAATTGAATGTTTTTTTCAAAACTTTAATTAATTAACATATATACACTAAGAAATGCATTTTCTTAACTAGGTCAAAATAAACGGCTCATTTCCATATTGTGTATGACAATGAAGATATGGGGACATAAAAATCTGTAACACATTCCTCCTCTCAATCACAATCCCACAATTTTGACTCTCTTGTTTAGAGTTTCACAACATGGCTAAGTTTTCTACATCCCTCTTCTTAATCTGTTTAGCATTCATGTTCACCAGAGATGTATTTGCAGATGATAATAGACAGGCAAGTTAAATATTTACTCTGTTTTGTTAGATGCCCATATGAACAAATTAAAACACTTTGTAATTATAAATCTCTCTCTACACACACACATATGAAGGCGTATATTGTGTACATGGGATCTCATCCTGAGACTGGATACTCACCTCCATCTCACCATCTCAAAATGATCCAAAAAGTTGTTAACTCTCAGTAAGAATTAATCTTTGCCGCATTTGAAACAGTTTACATGTGTAATTTGTGTAAGAGACTACAGTGTTCTCTTTTGTTTCATTTATCAAAATATAGATATTCTCTTTGTTTCTGATTCCTCCTTCAGTTCTGCATCGAGCTTGTTGATAAGAAGCTATGAAAGGAGCTTCAATGGATTCGCTGCCAATCTAACTCTAGCCGAGAGTAAGCAGCTGGAAAGTGAGTACTTCATAAATCTTAATTAGTCTCTTAAAAACAAAAACAAAAAATCGGAAAATCTGGAAAGATCTTCCTTAAAAAATGTATAACCTTTTTGTCTTGATTTACAAATGTGCAGATATGAAAGAGGTGGTCTCTGTGTTTCCAAGCAAGAATCATGAACCGACGACAACAAGATCATGGGACTTTCTCGGATTTGATGAGGGAGCGAAACGAGAGAGTGTGAAAGAGAGTGATGTTATTGTTGGAGTGTTTGACACCGGAATCTGGCCGGAATCTGAGAGCTTCGACGATAAAGGTTTTGGTCCGCCTCCAAAGAAATGGAAAGGTTCTTGTGTCGGTGGCCAAAACTTCACTTGCAACAAGTAAAATTATATTCTAACCTTTCTCTTATCGAACTCGTTAGAAAGTTAGAAAACTTGTTTGATATTATTTTTCTTGTGTTACAAGCAAACTCATCGGAGCTAGGTATTACAGCAAGTCAGCCGTGTCAGCAAGAGACGAAGAAGGCCATGGGAGCCACACGGCGTCAACGGCTGCCGGTAACGCAGTTCCATCGGCTAGCTTCTATGGCCTGGCTCAAGGCACGGCTCGTGGTGGAGTTCCCTCCGCGAGGGTCGCCGCCTATAAAGTCTGCATTAAGAACGTTGGCTGCAGCGACGTAGATGTCCTTGCCGCGTTTGATGACGCCATCGCAGACGGTGTTGACATCATCTCGATGTCGATCGCGACCAATTTTGTCTCCAATCTGATGACCAATGCTAAAGCCATCGGTTCGTTCCACGCGATGTCTAGAGGGATTGTCACGGTGTGCTCCGCCGGTAACAATGGACCAGACCTAGGGACGGCGGGGAATGTATGGCCGTGGGTGATCACCGTCGCTGCAAGCGCTACGGACCGGCGTTTCGTTGACAGAGTCGTTCTTGGCAACGGAAAAGTTTTAACGGTACGTTATATATGTCTCTTCGAGTTTTCTCGTGTCACCTAATTATAAGTTCCATTGGAGGATTGTAGTTCAGATTTAGTACAAGAGTGTGTCGATACTGTTGTGTTTCTTGAACAGGGTTTGTCAGTTAATCCAGTTAATTTCAATGGGACAAAGTTCCCAATCGTTTACGGCCACAACGTTTCAAGGACTTGTCCCGAGCTCCAAGCCGGGTAAGTAATCTGAATCTTGATGCTTGAACACATTGATTGATTGGTTGATGCTGATTATGATCGTTGCCTATTGACAGTTTTTGCGCAAGTGGGTGTGTGGACAGCGACCTAGTCAAAGGGAAAATCGTCCTCTGCGACGACTACGACGGAAACAAACAGGCTTACGTATCCGGAGCCGTTGGAGCCATTGTTCAAAACACATTGGTTAACGACACTGCCATTGTGCTTCCATTGCCTGCGTCGTCAGTGAGCTTGGAGGACTGTGACTCTATCAAAACATACATCAACTCTACAGAGTAAATGAAGTCAAGATCACGAGCTGAATTCGGAACAGTTTTGTTTTGCTGTCTTGATGATAATGTTAACAGAGTGATTTTATTTAGGAACCCACAAGCGGAGATACTGAGAACCGAAGAGATAGTTGATAGAGAAGCTCCTTATGTTCCATCTTTCTCTTCTCGCGGGCCAAGTTACAATATCCAGAACATCTTAAAGGTAATGAAACCGGAACAAAGATCATATTAAGCTTGCGTTGGTTCTATTTTAACATATTATTGTTGATTTGCAGCCAGACGTAAGTGCACCTGGACTGGAGATTTTGGCTGCATTTTCTCCGCTAGGTTCTCCTTCAGGGGTCCCTGGGGACAAGAGAAGTGTGAGGTTTAGTGTAGTGAGTGGCACATCCATGGCATGCCCTCATGTCGCAGGTGTAGCTGCTTATGTCAAGTCGTTTCACTCCGACTGGTCTCCCTCGGCAATCAAATCCGCTATCATGACGACCGGTAATGTGTAGCAAACCGAATCTTACTTCTGAGTTTCTTACTTTTGGAAGGATACAGAAACAGAGTATTTGTCATGTTATATTTGCAGCTACGCCCATCAACAGTACGAACAATCCCGAGCAAGAATTTGCATACGGGTCTGGACAAATCAACCCTACAAAAGCCACCGACCCGGGACTTGTGTATGAAGTAGAGCCAGACGATTACCTCAAAATGTTATGTGCAGAAGGTTTTAAATCAGGGCTGCTCTCAAAAGTCTCAGGACACAACGTCAATTGTTCAGATAGAACAGAAACCAAGGATCTGAATTACCCAACAATGGCTTCGTTTTTCCCTGTTCTTGATCCATTCAACATCACGTTTAGAAGAACTGTCACTAACGTTGGACTTCCAAACTCTACGTACAAAGCGAGCGTAGTTCCTCTTCGACCGGAGATTCAGATTAGCGTAGAACCGGAAATTCTGAGCTTCAGTTCCCTGAAGGAGAAGAAATCGTTTGTTGTGACCATCTCTGGTAAAGACCTCAAGGATGGAAGTGTTGTAAGCTCGTCTTTGGTCTGGTCTGATGGGAGTCACCGTGTCAGAAGTCCCATCGTAGCTCACTCAGTCAAGCTTTATACCTAATTTTTCTTTTTTGTTTCTTTTCTTCACATCAAAAACAGAGAGAGTAGACAAGACAAAATTTTGAGGAACTTAGGCATACCTGAGAACAATGTGTATCTATCACTACAAATTATTGATATCTAATATCTGTTTCATTCTCTTCGAATCTTAGGATTTGATTCAGTTCTTGTAATCTCTGATAAATTGCATCTTTCTCAGGGTGTGCTACATCTCCCACAAAAAACTCATGGATCTGGTTATCCACTTCGATGGTACTACAACCTGGCTCCTTCTCAATCCCTGATTCTCTCATACTTCCTCTGACTTCAGTAGACTCTTTCCATTTCCCTGATGACGCATATATATTCGATAAGAGAACGTACGTCCCGGAATCTGAATCCTTAGATTCGAGCAGTCTTTTGGCGACTTTTTCACCGAGTTCCATGTTTCCATGGATCTTACAAGCGCTCAAAAGAGATCCTAACATGATATGATCCGGTTCTATCGGCATGTTTTCTATGAATCTGTACGCTTCCTCTACTCGCCCGACTCGACCAAGAAGATCGACAATACATCCATAATGCTCAATCTGCGGCTCAACGCCGAAAACTCTCCGCATAGAATTGAAAACCTCAAGCCCTATATCCAACAAACCTCCATGGCTACATGCGTTTAAAAGAGAAACCAAAGTCACCTGATTCGGCCTAAACCCTCTGTTCACCATATCACGAAACTCCTTGATGGCTTCAAAGCTTTCCCCGTGCATTGCTAATCCAGATATCATCGTGTTATACGAAACGACATCTTTGTCTCGCATCCTCCGAAAAACCCGTTTTGCCTCATCGATATCACCACACTTAGAGTACATACTGATCAGAGCATTGCCTACGAAGTTGCTAAGCTCCATCTTTTGGTTCTCAACAAACGAATGTAACCACCGCCCGAGCTCCAGCGCACCCAAATCTGAGCAGGCAGATAAAACACATACAGTTGTGAATTCGTTAGGACTAACTTTATTCTCCATCTGCATTTCCCTGAAAAGCTCTAATGCTTTGTTCATCTCTTTGTTTCTTACTAACCCATCAATCATCGCAGTCCAACAAACCGTATCTTTGATCTTGACATCTTGGAACAGCTCTAACGCTTTATCAATAGAACCACACTCAGAATAACAATTTATCATGACTGTTGCCGCAACTTGATCTCTTTCAGGCATTTCATCGAACACCTTCTTAGCATCAACCAATTCACCATATTTCCCGTAGATTTCCATCAGTTTTAGCCCCACCGATCTGCTACACCCGAACCCTAGTTTCAAAACCTGCGCATGAATCTCTCTACATTCCTCCAAGTCACAAGCTTTCAAAACCGATGTGATCACGTAGTTATCGGGCAGAATTGAATCGTGAATCATCCGACGATACAACGAAACTCCATCAGCGGAACGACCAGATGACACAAAACCATCGACCATGGCGGTGTATAGATACACGTTGGGATTAGATACGTACCGAAACACGTCGTAGGCGTAGTCGACAGAATCGAGAGCGGAGCAGATACGGATAAGTTCGAAAACAACGAAAGCATCTTGTCCATGGAAGGTCCTAATGATCTTGGCGTGAATCGGTGGAACTTGGGCAATGTTCTTGCAGTTTCGTAACGAAGAAATTAACTTTTTCCTGCGTGATAGCCTGAGAGAGTTTGAATCGAGATCACGCCGGGAAACTGATGGCCCTCCGTTTGCCGTCAGGGAAGAAATCATTGCCCGCTCAAATTGAAGATTCTAAGAAAGCCAGGATTTCGGACACGACGACTATAATTAGCCCAAGTTGAATGGGCCTGTAATAAAAGGCCCACTTTCTTTGAGGATAACTAATATACACAACGAAAAAGGTGAAGGAAACCGAACTGGATCAATCAATAAACCGAATTTAAATTGTATACTCCACACCAACTCTTCACCAAACCAATACTTTTTCAGTAAAAGATTTTAAACCGCCAGACCTTGAATAAACAAAAGCCGTACTCGAGTCGAATCATATTGGTTTTAGTACAGAAATAGGGTCAATGTGTTAATTTCACTGTCTCCTTAAATCCAAAAAGACTGTTTGTTGTATAAAACAAATCTATTCAATACAAAGAAGTGTGCCCTTGATTTACTGTGCCACTGTAACCGATCCATCTTGCTTCAGCTTGATTAAGTTGCTCTCAATGTTTCTAAGCAAAGGTTTATATCTGTAACAAGTCGCAACCAAAAAAATCAACAAGACAGATAGAATTTCAAAGGATTGAAGTCAGTCTTGTCTTATGTGAAACTTACACGCGCACAAGCCCATTGTATGCTTGTGTTGTTTGCTGGAGTTGAGCTGAGAGTTGAAGAACTTGAGCAGATAACGATTCTGCTCTGCTCTGTTCTTTGGCAAGCTCTCCCTGAAATAAAGGTAATGCGAAATTTTATTCTCACTAACAACAGTTAAGTTCAATATTAGATCTACAATTAATTAGAGACCAGAACCTTGAGGGACAGAGTTTCAGCTCCTTGTGACCCATTTGCCATAACTTCTGAAGGCGCTCGTGAAACAGCACCAGCGTGTTCTGTTCTTAACCTGTCTAGAGCTTCACGGAGTTCTACATTTTGCTTTAGACATTCTTTCACCTATTATACGGTTTGCTAACAAATCAACATAAAGTCCAAGAAAATGTTTTAGATGCTTAAGTAATCGTGAGAAGAGCTTACTTGACTCTCCCACTGCTTTGATATGTTGATTGATTCTTGATAGGAAGCCGAGATGTTCGAGTTTTCTTCAAAAAGCTTCTCTATTTCAGATGATTGGTTGTCAATCTGAAAATAATAATGCATGAATTTGATTTCTCCGTGCATGTCCCGTGACTATTGTATATAATCTAGCAGAAGGTTAAGACATTACCTCCATGAGAAGCTTTTGCCTACTACTCTCCAATCTTTCAAGTGCAACAGCCATATCATGCAACTGCTTCTCAAGTTTTTCTTTATCTTCCTACATGAAAACCATCAAACCTAAAACTCAGGGATTCCATAAAACGTTGAAGCAGGCTTAAATGCTGGTAAGCGGCAACAGGAACTAAGGCTATTAACATTTTCTTACCACTGAGAACTCCTTTTGACCTAACTCTGATACTTCTGCATGATAAATAGCAGAGGAACAAAGTTATTGATATAAAATCCACCAATACACATTTAGAAAAACGATTTCCATAGGACTCGGAAAGCATTTAGACGTCATATATTGCATCCAAACACTTGATGAGTGAGAAAGCTGCAATACAGGCTTGTTTATTATCTAAAAAGAAGAAGACTTGCATAACGTGAAAGTATATTACCTGAGGCATTGCTGGATAAAACAGAAATTTTCTGTTCCAGTTCCTGCTTCTCCGAGATTAGAGACGCAACTCGGGTTTGTTCTTCAGCTACACGTTGTTGTTCTTGGTGCCTCAAAATTGACTCTTTCTGTGTATATTAAGCATATTACTATTGTAAAAAACAAAAACTCTGACGGGAAAGTATCTTACTCAAACACACTCGAACCTGTAATTCTAATTTTAGGTTGGCCATCTCCTTCTCTAATACTTGGTCTGGGGAAACTCCAGCACCCATTGCTTGCTGTTGTATCGAGTTAAGCTCTGCTCTGAGAGATGATGCATCTTCCTCCGCCTGTCAACAGATGGGTAATAGTAAGTTTACAAAACAAGGAAAAGGAAACTTAATAATTGGAAGACATAAGACTATCGGCATACTCGATATTGTTCCTCCTCTGCCTCTTTAACACGTTTCTTCAGACTCCTAACTTGAGCTGAGAGATCCTCCTGTAAGCAACAGGTATAGCAATCAAAATGCAATCAAGGGGAGGTTATAATTGCACCAAAATAACTAAAACAGGAGCAACCCATACTCGTGACACAACAGCAGCGTCTTTCTCCATTGCAATTTCCTTGAGGGCTTTTCTCAGAGATGGTACTGTGTTTTGTTCCTGTTATCCATACACAAGAGCACATTTCAAGACATCACAGAACCTGGACTGGATAATATCACATAAAAAAAAGCTTAATTGTAACTCACTAGCAAATTCAACCGAGCCTCAAGTGATTCATTCTCCACTTCCGTTGTTTGAAGCTGAAGCCCATTGGACAAAAAAACATCATCAACACAGTACAAACAAAAAGAAAAAAAATGGGAATCTGATTTCCTGCAAGGAAAGGAGGTAGCCATTATTAGGCAATAATACCTTGGTTGACAAGATCCTGTTGTGCTCCTCCATTTCTGCATTCTTCCTCTGCAGTTGTTTGAGTTGAGAATATAAAGCACCAACATCTGTCTGTGGAATCAATTCAGAACAAACCATAATCAGCAAAGATCAATCATAATTTTTAGTAAAACCAATACAAAACGTTCAGTTATTTACTCAGCAAAGTTGAATGAGCAAAAATCAAATTCAAGGATTCTCATTATCACGATCATCTCAATTCTCCAATTAGATCAGCTTCCAGTAAATTTTGATAAGCTCCAGAAACAAAGAAGCAGAATTCATATGAGAAATCCAGCAAAGAAATGTTACCTCAGAAAGTATATTTCCGCTCTCGGATTTTCTGATCCCTGGAAAATCTGCAACGCATTACAATTGGAACGATAAAGTAGCTACCCAATAAAAACCGAAATCTCCAAAACAATGAATTAGAGATGGAAAATACCGGCAGGATGAGGAATTTCGCTAAGATCTGGCCCAGAAGCAGCTTTGCTAAGCCTTTGAGCCGCTCTCTTTTGACGAATCTCCTCCAACTACAAAGATCACATAAAAAGCAACGACAAAAATACGAATGTAAGACACCGTCCGACGAAGATGAAGACGGCGACGACAAGGAAATCCTTACGGTCCGGCGTCCGAGAGACGCGTGGTGCGAGTCCATGGTAAGTCTCCAGCAAAGTCCGCACCGGATGATTCACTCCTCGCCTGTCCTCTCCTCCCCTCGTAAAATTCGAACGACGATTTACCGGTGAGGTGAGGGTGGTGATCGCCGGCCAGAAAATGGAAAGTCTAATTTTGGGCTTATTAGAGAGATAGGCTTGTCAAATCGGGTCAAACCCGCCCGCCTCATCCGTTGAACGGATGGGTCATTTGATTTTTTTACCCGCTTTGACCCGCCCGCTAAATTTTGAACATAATTTTTTTTATTTGTATATGTCATATATATAAATAATAAATAAAAATTATTTGTATCCGCCATATATAAATAATAAATAAAAATTATATATATATATATATATATTTAACAAAATAAAATATTAATAAACAATATTTTATATGATAAACCATAAATATATGAAAAACATTTATGAATTTGAAAGAAACTATTAACTAATTTATAAATATTAATTTTTCTTAATTTTAAAGTAAAATTTAGAAATTTTTTTTTAAATTGTGGGTAACCCGCCAACCCGTGGAATATAATATTTATATATGCATCCGCCCTGCATTTTTTAAATATCTGCCCTGCGTGATCCATTTCTTTTTTTATGAATTTTTTTATTTGCATCCGCCTCGCGGCGGATCAAACAGTACATAACCCTTGGGTTGGGTCATAAATTGACAGACCTAATTAAAAAGGACTACAGTTTCACAGACATATCTCTTTAACCCAAAATGCGAGCCCATCAATATGAACTTTAGTAAGTTAATAATAACTTCATAAATCTATATTCATAAACAAGTTAAAAAATGTTACATTTTGTTTTCTTGTATCTTTGCATACATAAACCATTTAGTTATATATTAGACTCCGATTTGGGTCATGAGATCTTCAATCGATTGAACCGTAGTCGTTACTATGCGATTATCCGACACAAACTGAGCTCTATACCAATTTCTGCAACATAGACTTCTTCATAGAATCTAGATCGCAACTTTGTCTGGTTTGAATCAAAGAACAATTTGATAAAAGAACTAGAATGCAAGAAAGTAAAGACACTGAATCATTTATCGATTTTCAGAGCAAATGCTTCCTACGTCTCACCGGAAGCTTTTCCGTTAATAAAATTGAGAGCCGTTCACAAGATCTTTCAACCCAAGAACATATATCAGTATGTAAAAAGAATATATTCATCTATCATGAATATATATATATCAGTGTACAAAAGCTGAGATACGTTCATAATAAATAAAATGGATAAGATAACAAAGAGATGCTATACAAGTAAAAATTAGAAAAAGTTTAATTTGATTTTTTTCTAATTGAATGTAACGAAACAGTGAGATTAAATATAAGTAAAATCGTTCGTTTCTAAAAAGAATATTTTTGTAGTCTCTTCCACAGTGTTTCCTCTATAATGGTTATTATTTTAGAAAAAAAAATCAAAATCATTTGCTCAAAAAAAAAAAGTCTACCAGAATTTGTATAGGAAACTGTTGGTGATCAAACAGAAGAAAACTGTCCAACTGCCCAAAAAAAACCCTAATACTTTGTATAAAAGGTAAACAACTATCCATCATCAAATTGGGAAGACGCCATTGGATAATTTTTAGTTGAACAACAACCAATTTGAAATTTATGCGTATTCGTCTTAGAAATGTGGAGAACTTTTCATTGGTAAATTAGGGGTATTCAATAACTAAATTTTGAAGAATTCAAATGAAGAATAAATATATACATATGGTTTTAAATCCATGTGTTAGTTTGCAAACTGTTATTGTAAGAGTATTTGTATATTGCATTCATCCAAGCATCAAAAGCCAAAAACGGTTTAGTTGGCTTTTGAGAGGAACCATGTATAACTTAAAAGTTATGAGTTTTTTATTAATTATTTGACGATAATATATCGATATAAAATCTCACAGTATGAGAAACATAAATCATAACAGAAGCGACGAGTTTGTATAACAATTAGAAAATAGCTAATGGCGGCATTTGTTCATACAATCTTCGAGACAAGCTTGGTCAAGGCATCGTTGGGTCCTCCTGGAATTACTATTGGTTCCTCCCTTAATAAGACGAAAACACATATATCAATATTAATTAAGGAAATAATTTAAGAAGAATATGCAGACAAAAAGTGTGCATACTTTTGGGGACAATTGCATGCCTTCATACAACCATCGTAACAAGTTTGGTCATGAATGCATCGTTTGGCACATATTTCGGAACATTGAGATCCTTGAATTTTTGCTTCCTCCCTTATAAGACGAAAACACATATATCAATATTAGTTAAGGAAATAATTTAAGAAGAATATGCAGACAGAAAGTGTGCATACTTTTGGGGGCAATTGCATGCCTTCATACAACCATCGTAACAAGTTTGGTCATGAATGCATCGTTTGGCACATATTTCAGAACATTGAGATCCTTGAATTTCTGCTTCCTCCCTTAATAAGACGTAAACACATATATCAATATTAATTAAGGAAATAATTTAAGAAATATGCAGACATAAAGTGTGCATACTTTTGGGGGCAATTGCATTCCTTCATACAACCTTCATAACAAGTTTGGTCATGAATGCATCGTTTGGCACATATTTCGGGACACTGAGATCCTTGAATTTTTGCTTCCTCCCTTAGTAAGACGAAAACACATATATCAATATTAATTAAGGAAATAATTTAAGAAGAATATGCAGACAGAAAGTGTGCATACTTTTGGGGGCAATTGCATGCCTTCATACAACCATCGTAACAAGTTTGGTCATGAATGCATCGTTTGGCGCATATTTCAGAACACTGAGATCCTTGAATTTCTGCTTTCTCCCTTAATAAGACGAAAACACATATATCAATATTAATTAAGGAAATAATTTAAGAAGAATATACAGACAAAAAGTGTGCATACTTTTGGGGGCAATTGCATGCCTTCATACAACCATCGTAACAAGTTTGGTCATGAATGCATCGTTTGGCACATATTTCGGGACACTGAGATCCTTGAATTTTTGCTTCCTCCCTTAATAAGACGAAAACACATATATCAATATTAATTAAAGAAATAATTTAAGATTTTAAAAGTAATATACAGACAGAAAATGTACGTACTTTTGGTTAGACAGAACAGACGGTGTTTCTCCATTACATGCTTTTAGATTACATCCCATCAACACCAATGCCATCACCATCACCACAGTATACATTTTTGCTGCCATTTTTTTTCAAACAGATATATAAAACTCAAAAATAAGATTGATTATTGTTGTTTATGGTTTGATTGGATTTGATGTGTGTGTCTTATATATATGGAATTGTTCCTGCTATTTGGAAAGTACATTTATTATTTTCTTTGAATTGACTAAAACTTCAAATCTCTTTGTTTGAATTGTAATCTCATTTCTTATATAATTTACCAAGATGTTGACCAAGAAAAAATTTCCAAATGAGGGTAATTTCGAGTTAAACATATAGCTACAAAGACTTGGGCTCTAACGGATCGGCTTGTAGCAGTCCAAATTAAAAATGTCCATCAGATCAGTTGGACGTAGACCAACTTGTTTGATACTAGCTGGTTTAATCGGACCCGGACACATTGGTAACAGATCTTTTTCGTATGTCAACTACTCCAAAGCCCACTCATGTCATTATAGAACTTTAGGTGTCAATCCAAAAGAAAGTTGTGCAAAAAGGAATACAAAGAAATGCTAAACTTCAAGCCTAAACAAGGGTTTGAAAGTTTTGTAACTAAAGATAACGACTTAATGTAATGGCAGGTGCGAAAACGATACAAAGATGTAATTTTGATGTAAATATTAAAGAAAGGAGATGCCTTGGATGAGACTTGATCAAGTTAGCCTTAGCCCAAGATCACTAGTTCTAGTCTAAACAAGACTCAACTTTGTGCTTAGATTTTAGGTAAACCAGCCACTCTCATGGTCAGTTCGCTCTACCTCTTTGAACTCAAGGCTAGCTCTTGCTAGTGAGGCCAAAGGAGCAGGCTTTATCAAGGATCTAATCTAGAACAGCACAAGAAACACCCCAACAACCAATCTCTTAGGTTGGGAGTGTTTCTTTCATTGGCTATCTCTCTTAGACAATAACGCAAACACCTTATAGGCGTGCTAGTCTAGATTCTCAGCCCCAAGTGATCAGAGAGGAACCGAGAGAGTTAACTCTAGCAAAAGAAAAGAAAGGTCAAGCGAGACTAGAAGAGAGCATCACAAGGAGCTAAGGCGGTAACCTTTCCTATCTCATCCTTGGAATCTCAGAATGACTACTCGCTGCTCATGCCGCAATCACAAGAGAGGGAAATGAGAAAGCTTGAAATCATGCTAAACAAGATTAACAACTTAAAAACTTCTTAAACATGAAGGATTCAACAAAATCTTACAAAGATTTCCAAGAAATGAAAAATATCTTTTTTTTTGGAAAGAAATATCGGCTACAAAGATAATAGTAAAGATGAATTTCTGAAACTAGGTCTTAAGAGCTTATATAGTAAGTGGGAAGGTGTCCCTTAGTCAACGCACTCGCTTTGACTTTGCTTGTCCACGTGTCTTGGTCAGGCTGCTCAAGTACTCTGTTTCATGTGCCCAAGTCCTCTGTTCTACCACCTTCTCCGAATGCGTCCTAGCTCCGATCTGCTTCCTGTTTGTCTCTGGTCATCACCTCCTCACGACTTCTCTGCTTTCAGCTCTTTCACCTGCAAAACACACTCCAAATGTAATGGAAATGCAAAGGGCTTTCCTAAGGACTAAATGCTCCGAAGTGGATGAAACATACACTAAGTGGCAATAAATGAGACTCAACTATACACAAAACCATGCAGAACAAGGTCTAAATGCATACAATTGATGAGTATATCACACATGCCCCATACAAAATCTATGAATACCATGTATATAAGATATAGGATTTTGTTTACAAATAGAATTTTATGACGTGCAAATATATACAAGCTTCACAAAGCATGTTTAGACAAATGGTTCCTCACGTTTCGTAAGAAAGTCTGCCCCTTGTGCCAATCCCCTTGCAGAGGATACATTTTTGTGACATTAGTCTTGTGAGTTTTGCTTTAACCCTCTAAAGACTGTGGAGACACCTAATTCAATTGTTCTTCACAAGTCACAACAGATTTGAACCACTGAAGCCAAGGGGCAAAAATCCTAACGGTGTCGCTTGTCTCTCAGACTATGCACAATTAGGCAAATCTAGAAATTTTCCATGACAATTATGAAATGTAGTCTTTTGATATCGTTGAATGTAACGAAGGGTTTGATGAACTACTCTCTCTCACATCCGTTACAAAATCATTTATTGGATTGATCGAGCTAAGAGACTCTCACAGTGTCTCTTATCCTTAGATAAAACCGCTCGTCTCTTCTTTTACAAGACGAGATATAATAAAGTTGAGATACGTTCAATAGATCTCTTCAGTATGTTAGAAGAAACAAATTTAAGCAGAGAAACTAATAATATTATAGATAAATTAATATATTGGTTGGATTTCTAGGGGTATAAAACTTATTTGAAGAAAAGTTAATCGACGCACATCGTTGTTCTTCGTTTTCTTCTTCATTCTTGTTTATATATTTTTAATTTTTTTTATTATTTATTCTTCTTCAATCTCTCCTGCTTTGATTCTTCTTTGTTCTTATTTGGTATGTTATTCATTTTCACTCATCTCCGCCTTTGCTCTTTTTCGTCTTCGCTTTTCTTTATTCTTGCTTTTTGTTCTTATTTGGTTTCATCACCTTCGTTCGTATTTGATTTATTCTTCAGATTTATTTTTGCAAGTTTCTTACCTGGTTTTTTCTTTTTCATCTTTGACTTGTTTTATTTATATTACGTCTTTGCACTTAAGTATATTCGTTTTCGCTATTCTTCAGTTTCATCTCTTACTCTTATTTTTCTTTGTGTTTGTCTGTGTTTTTGTTTTTTCTTCAACTTTTTTTTCTACTTTGTCTAGTTTATTCTTCATTCTTAAAATTTTACATGACCCCATTCATTTTGTAAATAATTTGGGCAATTCTCACATCTGCCATCAAAATGTTTTGATCGTTATAT
The DNA here is from genome assembly GCA_026724425.1 of Erythrophleum ivorense. NCBI lineage: Eukaryota > Viridiplantae > Streptophyta > Magnoliopsida > Fabales > Fabaceae > Erythrophleum > Erythrophleum ivorense. The sequence goes on along the minus strand of JAIUCV010000071.1, from coordinate 5,224,155 downwards.
TTGTTATTAATTTTTAAGTGATTATTTATATAATTAAAATCCTTATTTTAAATTAAGGAAATTTCCTAATTTAATTCTAAGTAGATTTTTGGTGTAAATAAAACCTTACACATGTTTTTCTTATCTCTTACATATCTCTATCGATATTACAATTTAAAATTTTGTAAAATTTATTAGTTTATATAAGCTTATATGTACTAATAATATTGATTGTTTAAAATCTATATAACTAATTTACTATAACATAGTTTTCTTTTTTTTGTTATTAAAAAATATATTACTTTTTATTTTCTAAAGTGTTTAATTAATAAATTTTTCTAAAAATAAAAAGGAAAATAATTAATTAATTTTAGTGATGATGTGAAATGATACCATTGGTTGTTTAAAATCCTATATATTTAATTTTTTTATCTCTTACATATTTAAAAATTGAAAATTGAAAATTTTCTTAATTATGTAAAAATTCTTACATAGACCAATCAAATTGCGTTTAAATTGGAAATTTTCTTAATTATGTAAATTCTTACGTGGACCAATCAAATTGCATTTTTAATCCTATATGGACGCTCTTTAAGGCCTATAGGGTAGTCTTTATTAGTAACTAGATAAGGTCCCGTGTATACGCGGAGTTTATTTTAAGATTTTTGAAACAATTTACGAAACAATATTAAACAAAATATGATTACTCTTAAAAATAAATAAAATAATATTGAAAAACCAATAAAAAATCTCTTAATAACATAAGATACTTCAATTTCACTATATGAAGAGTAATATTCATGTAATGATTTCATAATAAGCAATTTTCTTTAGGATTTTTAGTTTCCCACTTTCGAATAGCACGTACTATACTATAGTACAACGAAATTTTTGATTTAGAGTCAAATAATCTGCATTGCTTTCTTGATTTTTGATTCTAAATTACAGAAAGAGAAAAAAAATGGAAGCACAAAATTAAATTTTTAAGGTTATAGCGTATTATATATGGTTTGGTAAGACAGAGAATACGGTAAATATGCATTTTTCCGTTGGAATATGAAACTTTTTTCTGTTAGAATATGGCATGCAAAAGTATTATTTTTTTCTTTTTTCCGTTAGAATATGAAATATTTTTCTGCTAAAATGTAGATGATCGTTTTTTCTTTTTCTTGTTTAAAATCTTTTTAATTAGTTTTTTTCTTTTCTTTCCGAGACATATGGTGATTCTAAATTAGAGAAAGTAAAAAAAAGAAGGAAGCACACAAAATTAAATTTTGAAGGTTATAACTTATTATATCGAGTTTGGAAAGATATAGAATATGGTAAATATGAATTTTTTCATTTTTCTGTTAAAATATGTAATATTTTTCTCTTAGAGTATGGCATGCAAAGATAAATTTTTTTTCCTTTTTCCGTTAGAATATGAAATTTTTTCCGTTAAAATATGGATGGTCAATTTTTTTACCTTTTTCTGTTAGAATATGGCGTGCAATAATAATATTTTCCTATTTCCGTTAGAATATGAAACTTTTTCCGTTAAAATATAGATTATCTTTTTTTCTTTTTGGTTAACATCTTTTTTTTTCTTTTTCAAACATTTTTCTATTACAATATAGAAAATATATTTTTTCCCTTTTTTTACATCTTTTTATTAGTTTTTTTTTCTTTTTATTTTTCAAAACACATGTCAAGTTCTCTATAGGATTAAAATTAGAAATGACACATGTCGCGATCCTATGAATTACAAAATCATATGTGTTGCAACCACGTCACGCGCATCCAAATTTATATAATAAGGTAGATTGTTGGATTTTCAGATTAAAAAATTTGGAATAGTATATGTATTTCAATTTCAGAACCAAACAAGAAAAAACAAAAAAAAAAAACTTCTTTTTAACTTTAATAATATGAAAAATAACAAAAGAAATATGCGTAATCAAATACGACATTCAACTTTCAACAACAGCTCGATTTCCTTCACAACTCGATTCACTTTGCAAGATTCAATATCATATTTTGATGTATAATTGTCTTAAATTTGTGATATGATCGGATTTGTTTTAAATTTGTGATATGATTGGATTTACCAGCAGTAGAGATAATACAGTAAGGAAAATAACTCAGAAACTGAACTTCGTTCAACACATGTATTTTTTCTGCTAACTCATGTCCGTGCCAAAGTTCACGGCTTTTTACCGTTTCAATTAGGGTGAAAATCTCTGAAGATCTATTCGCTACATGGTGACATAACCCAAAGTCAAGCTAATTAAAAACCCTTCGCCTTACACCGAAGAGCAAAAAGAAGGTTAAAGAAAAGTCCAAAAGTCGATGACTCTGGACAAAAAATAAACGTTACGAGAGAGAGATCGAGAGAAACAAGAAACAACTACGTGTCTCTTCTGAGATCAACCACCACAACACTTACGTTGTCAGAACTTTGTCTAGCCAATGCAAGCCTCGTCAGCAAAACCGACGCCTTCTCACACCCTTCATCCGATATCTCTCCTCCTCCCAGCACCACATTCCCGGCGCCGGCGAGATCCCTTTCCGGTGAGGAAGATAGTTGACCGTTGACTTTTCCTCTCAAACACATTAGAACGACGTTGCATGCCGTTTCGTTCGAGACAACGTCCCAAAGACCGTCGCTTGCGAGTATAAGGAAATCGTCTTCGTTGACCCGGTCCATTACGGTTACTTCCGGTTCGCTAATAACGTACGGCTTCAAGTAATTATCGCCTGCAAAAAAAAAACTAAACAAATAAAAATTCCGCGGCGAAACGAGTTATAATTATTGAAAGTACGGAAACTTTTGTACAAACATTACGACAAGAGACAAGAGTGTGTTTCGTCAAGTGAAATCAATTTACTGACCTATGGCTCGTGACATTGCAAGTACCCCTAGGACACGTGGGCCATCCCAGTAGATAACCCGGCCACCCGCTGCATGAATCCGGTCTAGCTCGTCCGGACGGTCCGGCTGTTAAAACAAGAGAGAGAGAGAGAGAGAGTCGTATAAACAAAACCTAAAAGGCATTGAAAACTGTGACACGACGGATTAAAAGAATCTATAACTCAGAAACTTTATCAGATCTTTTCATCTAAAAATTAAAAAGCGAATTTACGTTCTTAACAACCGTCCAGGTGTTGCATGCCCATTAAACAAAAATTCAATTTTCAAAATAACTCATAATAAATACATTAAATTTAAAGGAGAAAGCATTAATCAACGAGAAATTGATGCCAAGTTAGAGACGTGACACGTAACGAAATTCTCGTTTCCAATTACAGCGAGCAAACCAAAACCGTAGATCTAAGATAAAATTTTGACAGTGACAAAGAACATTTACACAATTAATGGAAAATAAACAAGAGAAAATAAGATAATAACGATGCAAACCTTATGATCGGAGGACAAAGCAATGGCTTTCCCGTTACGGCAGAGAACGGCACGGGAATCGCCGCAGTTCGCCACAACAATTTTATCCGGCGTGAGTACGGACACTACGGCGGTAGACCCCACCGCGTCGCAGTCCGGCCTCTGAAGCTCGCAACGGCAATTCGCAGCACCACCGGCGTTCAACGCAACCACCTCCAGGTCCATGCGCGTGAAGCTACGCGCCATTGACTTTTCCCAGTCAGCATCAGCCTCAATCTCCTCCCGCACTAGCTCATGTAGCCTTTCTCTACATCTCATCGCTACCTACAAAAATTGACAAACAAAGAAACATAAGAAACGACGTCGTAACTGCCATTTAGCTAATTTTTAAAAAATGAAAAATTAGCGTCGTACATGGGAACAGCCATGGCCATCGTAAACGCCGCAGTAGTGAAAACCGGAGGAGGAGTATTCCGTTTTCTGTCGGTGAAAAAACGGATGTACAGCAACGGCGTCTTCCATTTCCCGTCTTCTTCCACAGACTGAAGTGACGCCGTATTTAGGATACGTCTCCGGATCAGGCAATGCCGTGAGGCCCGTAACGGTAGAACTCAGAGACTCGCATAAAACGACAACCTCCTTCGCCGTTTCAGTCTTCGCTAATTCATAGAATACGGCGGATGCGGAGGCTGCGGCGACGGTGGATTCTTGTCTCCTCCGCTTCTGTGCCTCGCCGTCGACGAAGACGATGTCTTGTTCGCCGGAGCCAAACTTAAACCGACGGATCTCCATTCTCCGCCTCCTCGCTGCTTGAGACGAGCTTCGTTCACGCCTCTTCGTCGTCGTTGCCGTTGTCTTCTTCACCACCGTGGACGTCGTTTTCATAATCACTTGCTCGTTCTCGTAACAAATCTCAGCCATGCGAACGTTCAAATTTTACAACATTCACAGTCCATCACTCTCCCCCTTCAAAAAACCAGTAAACTAGTTAAACAGAGACGCAGGAGAGAGAACGAGAGAAGCTTAAACAAGGTTGGCCATGGGAGCTTTATATTGCAGAAGGTAACAATAATTAAGAAATAAAATAAATAATTTTTCCTTTTTATTTACGGGCATCTGCCCGAGTCTCTGACGGGCAGATTTAAACTCAAATGAACAAGGAAGAACCGAAGAAGAGAGCTTGTCGCAAGGCGTGACGTATCGCTCTCCTCTATCTGGACGAATGAATCTTGGCCGTTGATTTCAACCACGTGTACACTTGCTTCTCCTGAATCGCGATACGGAAGGCTTACGTGCGCCAATCAAATTCTAACACCACTCAGACCTAAAGTGAAAAGAACCTTTGATGACACGCATGCTCTCTCTCTCTCTATAATCTCTTTTTTTAAGATTCTTTGGAAATTTTAACTATGGAAAATTTCCCTACCAATTCCAATTGTTTTACTATAAACTACAACTTAATAACTTTATTAGATATGGAAATCAACCAAAAGTTCAGTAAAAACACGTGGAAAATTATTCATTCAACCTTTTACGTTTTGTTCCAATCGTTTCATCCGTTTTTTAAGTACGCGGTAAATATGTTAAAACAAAAATCCTTTTAGACAATAAATAAGGTATGAAATTATGAATTAATATTCAAAGATTTTTTAAGGATTTGTTACCTAGTTTGACAATTGACTTGTTAATAATAATAATGAATTTAATTACATATTCATGGCTTTAACCTTTAAGTGTCCAAAAAAATCAGTGATTTAAAAACGTGTTATATTATGAGACATCTTTAGGCTAGTGTTATATATACGAATATCATACTACCCAATGTTTGACTGCTTCTCTAATATATTATTTGAGACGTATCTTTTTTGAGATACCCAAAAAAACCATTTTAATAACGAGAGTGCCACTGGAAATAACAAATGGAAAGATATGAAGAAAATCCATTCGGAAATATTTGCGGAAGATTGATAAAATCTCGGGGAAAATATTCTGTTTTGGGTATATTACGATTGATAAAATATCACGATTTTTTTGGGTATATTACGATTGATAAAATATTTGCGGAAGATTGATAAAATCTCGGGGAAAAGATTGATATGGGAAATATCAAGAATATTCTGTTTGCCTATAAACTCAAACCGGGACGGTTGAGTTAGAAATCAATTCGGTTCAACTTAAACTTAGTTTCCATTCAAAACAAACTTGAATCTCACGTAATATTTCCCATATCATTGATAAAATCTCGGGGAAAATATTATGTTTGCCTATAAATGGCGGAAATATCGTGATTATGAAGATACAAGGAAATATATTACCAACATGTGCCTTTACTATAACTTAATTGATAAAATCTCGGGGAAAATATTCTGTTTTGGGTATATTACGATTGATAAAATATCACGATTTTTTTGGGTATATTACGATTGATAAAATATTTGCGGAAGATTGATAAAATCTCGGGGAAAAGATTGATATGGGAAATATCAAGAATATTCTGTTTGCCTATAAACTCAAACCGGGACGGTTGAGTTAGAAATCAATTCGGTTCAACTTAAACTTAGTTTCCATTCAAAACAAACTTGAATCTCACGTAATATTTCCCATATCATTGATAAAATCTCGGGGAAAATATTATGTTTGCCTATAAATGGCGGAAATATCGTGATTATGAAGATACAAGGAAATATATTACCAACATGTGCCTTTACTATAACTTAATTGTAAGAATAAATTAATGGAACGTATATACGTTTTTAATTGCGGCTTTTCTAGGGTTCCACTACGGTAGAGTCCTATAAATAAGTTATTTAAGAAACCTCGGTACCGGTACCAATAAAAAAACCACTATTATACCATACGATCATTTTCGAGGAGGAGGAATGGGCATGGCAAATGCGATGCCGGTGACGTTGTGCAAGAATGTTAAGCCATTTAAAACGGGGTGGAGGATCCAAGTGAAGATCTTGAACCTATGGAAGCAGTACGCGAATGGCCATGGAGAGTCCATCGAGATGATACTGTGCGATGTCGAGGTAATGAAACTAAACGAACATTCATTTGATGTTTAAAAAGTTAATATACAATCTTCCTAGATTTCGCGTATAAAAAGCAATAGATCTTCTTTTTGAAAATAACCATGGCCATTCGCGTACTTGCTGAGCAGGGCAATAAGATCCATGGACAGGTGCGAAAGCAGGATGTGAAGCGTTACGAAAGATACCTGGAAACACAGAGTTGGAGGTTTATTCAGAATTTCAGTGTCTCGGCTTCGACGGGATTCTATCGAACAACATCGAATCCTTACAAATTAGGATTCATCAAAGAAACCTTTGTTACACCAAGTGAAAACATGAGTGATGACAACTATTTGTCGTTGGTCAGTTTCAAGGTCATTCATGATGGCAAACACAATGAATCTGTGCTGTGCGGTAAGTATAAGCGTTCATAGTCGATATCAATTGTGATACTACGAAAATGCTAAAACTAATACGTACTGAAAAACATTGGGTTTGATAACTGCAGACATCTTGGGGCAAGTCATTAGCGTAGGGCAGATGAAATAGTTGAGACTCAGAACAAGCAGCAGAAGAAGCTTGAATTAGAGCTCCGGGATGAGAGGTTGTAATCATATCGAAGATCCTTCATAACATCGTATGCAATTGCCTATATAATTGCTATCGAAATTTTTTGTGTTTAACAAGTGCTTTTGTAATTCAAACAGTGATGAAAGGATTGGATGTACCTTATGAGGCGCACTCGCTGATGACATGCTGCGTGCCTGTGAAAGAGCTGGTGATGACAAGTTGATTTGTGTCTTTAGATGGGCAAAGATTAGGGAGTACCAAGGTTTGTTTTTAAGCATAAGAAATATTATGCAAGTTATAAGTAAATGAAAGTTATATTTTCCAATTATTTGTGTAGAGGTTAAAAGCGTAACCAATGCCTACAATGCAACAGTCATGTTCATCAATCCAGCATGGCCTGAAATCGAATCATTTGTCAAAAGGTGATCACCTAACCGAGGCGGATAAAGAAAAACATTATCTTTAAGAAAATTAGGCAATCTTTTACTACTCAGTCACTTTTCTAATATCATCTACTTTTTTGTCATGTACCAGGATTCCCAATGATGGCATTTTGTTAATACTAGCAGAAGCTACTGCTAAAAACGAAATTGTTGTCAAAAAGCAAGAGGATGACTATTGGAATGTTTTCCCTGTATCTTCTATTGTTGAGGTCAATGCTTTTTGATGCTGTAAGTAGATGTTTAAAATGATCGTATTATTCAGTAGTGTGATATATTATGATTAGTGTATTGTGAAATATGAATGTTCGTTTTCTATACCTAATTCGTATAATGATGAGCTAAACTATGACTATTGCCATGAAAATTACTATTGGTTAATACTATTAGAAAAGTAGTTGATTAGAAAATTATTCGATGAATGTTCGTTTTCTATGCCTAATCCAAGTACGAATATTTGGTACCTTGATTACCAGGAGGGCAATGCTAAAATTATTTGCACTGTCTATGCTATCGATACCGATATGGGCTGGTACTACATAGCATGTCCGAAGTATCAGCACAACAAGGTTAGGAAAGTGTACGCATGTCCCAACCAAAAGCTTCTTCCGGGAGCTAAGCAGAAGTGGGATTGCTCCAAGTGCCCGAACAACATTACCAACGTTACGGCGAGGTAAAAATGGTGTTGTGGCAAATTACAATAATTAATAAATCATATACAAGGATGTTTCTTATACCGATTATATATCATCCACCAGTTGTCATTTTAAAAATTTTAGATTCAAGCTGCATCTCAAGGTGATGGATAACACGGGTGAGACAAAACTGATGTTATTTGATTCATTGGCCAAAGAAATTGTTGGGAAAGAAGCTGGAGAGTTACTTGGCGGTGTATACGACGAGGTAATTAAGGAAGTTTTAAAATTGATATTATGCCATGACAGTGAAGTAATACGATTAATCTCTAGAAGGAAGAGTGACATCTGAATCACCCAAAATTTATGTGCAGATCGAAGATCCTGAAAATGTGCCAGATGCACTACAAGCTTTGATTGGAAAGACTTTCTATTTCGTAGTGGCTGTGGAAAAGACTAATTTGAACGGTGGACATGACACTTTCAAAGTAATCAAGGTCCTTTCATCAAATGGTCTGGTCGAGGAAACAGCAATGCTAACGGATTCGGAGAAGCAAGTTACCCCTTCCGAGTTGCTTTCTGGTGAACCGGTAATTGAATTTATACCTCATACAAAACTGTGATATATATTTTAGCGTAAACATACAATAAATATTCGAATATAATGTTATGCCATAAATTTGTAGAGTGTTATGATGCGCGAGGACAACAATGAGACCCCGCAAACGGAGGGAATGCCCTTTGACATAACCCCAACTTCGAAGAGAGGTTCCGAAGGTGGTGATGTTGAGAACTTGGAGGATATGTGCTCGGTGCAAAAGAAAGCCCGTTTGAGAAATGTCAAGATTGAGAAGATCGAAAACATGCGAGGATTGGCTTAGAGTTTAGTGCAATGATAGCACTGAAGTCGAAGATTTTATTTTTTTAATCGTTTCAATAAGGATTGAGTCCATTAGTGGTGTTTCTTTGTCTGTTGGATGTTCATTTTGGATCAAGGTCGGGTTGGCATTCTCGAGTTTGCTTCGGTTCTTAGTTGTACGGGTTGATTAAGTTTTACGGATAGAGTAATTTTATTTTATAGGTTGAATATGTTTATTTTCGGATAAAATAATTTTAGCTAAAGTGGTTCAATAATTTGCGACGTAAGATCGAATAATATTCTTTCACATATCGATAGTTATCTTTCACGACCCGGAACGGGGAGTTAGATTACTCCATGTCTCATGTTCCTTTTTACCAGTTTTTATGTTTTACGGTCTTAGTATTCAACAATTTTGTTTACATTCATGTTTTATTATAGATTATGCACTCTTTTTTAATGATTAAAGTATATTACTAAATTTAGTACAACAGTGCACAACATACATTATCACAAAGTGAATACTGCGACCAACTCTATTTCGTTAACTATTAAATCATAAGCGAGTCACCACATTAATCTAATTATAATCTATAAACTTTAGAAATTAATTTCTTCTTGCAAACAACAAAAACTATATTAATTCTTTATAAGTTTTGAAAAAACCGTTTGCCCCACACATTGTGCGGGTCAAATCCTAGTTGCTTTGACATATGAAAACTTTCGTAGTTGGGCCATCATCATTTTGGAAATGAAGGGAGTGTATCCAATTTGGTATTTTGAGTGAGTTTAGGTGATTTGTGTTAAAATGACAAATCCTCTGTTATTCAAATTTAAATTTTAATTTTTTTTTTAAAAATCCAGTGTTATTGAACTTGTGATTTTAAAATACACTTTCAAATCTAGTGTTATTGGAAATATTTTTAGAAGTGGATTTTAAGTGATTTCAAGTGATTTTATAGTTATTTGGTGGGATTTCTTTGTTAAAAACAAATTACCTAAAATCTCATAGTTTTTGGTGGGATTCTAGAGTAATTTCATTAAAATCATAACAACTTCTCTAAAATCATCATAAATCATCTAAAAATGAAATCACCATAAATCACTATAAATCTCAAGTTCAATACATCCCCGAAATCAAAGCAGCTAGATCTATGTTACATGTGAGGACAATTGATTTTTAAGTAAGTTGACACAATTTTGTTACGGAATTTGTAATAAAATAGGAAACTGAGATTTTATTGTAAAATTATCAAACAGATATATGTGTTTAACACATTGTGATGACTGAAACATTTAGTTGATTTCAGTGATTTCATTATTTTAAATTTTGCTTTGATGTTAATAATACTCAATTCTCTTGCTGTTAGTTTGAATGAAAATAAATTAACTATAATAATCATCATTATATAAAGGATTATAAAAATTAATAAAATAAATTAACTATAATAATCATCATTATATAAAGGATTATAAAAATTAATAAAAATATCACTTATGTTTTCTGCGTATGGAATTAATACTCGAGTAATGTTTAAAAATACTAGATAGAAATTTTATTATGTAGATTTGATACTTTGTAAATTGGTATATGGCGAATTGTAATTAACCGGATTGAAACATCTGTTAATAAGTCAATTCAATACACAAAACCCCATGTATCAATCCAGGTGATGACACATCAGCTTTTTCAAAAAGGGAGTAGCTGACACCTCAGCAAAAACGTCTGGCCAATAGAAACATTTCAAATAATACCAGTCAGCATTTCATTAATACACCTCAGCTTCTTAACCGGTTTGATTTAAGTGAAATAGAAATTGGTTTAATTTATTCTTTCTTATTCCACCGAACCGGTAAAATTGATTTTATCCGCAGAAATAATTTCGACGCGAATTCAGAGGCCAGTCTCTTCTTTTTCTTTGTGTCGAGTTTCAACGAGAATTAGTTGCGGGAGAAAATGGATTTGATTTATTGTTTCCGATCCATTCAGTCTTTTCGCAAAATCTCAGTTGTGCCTGATTTTAGCATAAGCAAGATTTCCGTTCGATGACGAGTCTTCGTTTTTGATTTTCGGTGCCGCCATTTGACCAGTCTCCGAAAATTTCCATCAAGACTTATGCAAAAGAGAGTAAGAAGCAAATGATTATCGTTGAACCAAAGAAACAGAACAAAATCGAAAAATCACTCAAAAAATTAAGAAACAAAAAAGATGATGAAGAAGAAGAAGAAGAAGAGATGGAGGAGGAGCAAACTCTTCTCGAAGATGTTCTATACGGTACGTCGTCCATAAAAAGAAGATTCACACAGTCAAAAGACAGCTCACACAGAGATAATTAAAACAGGCTACATGCCCAAACTATTTTATTTCACATATATTTAATAATAAAATGATGACCAAGATTAAATAAAATATAACAAATTGAAAGAAAAAAATGTCGCGGTATAGCGCGGGTCTAAATCTAGTTTAATATCAACATTAGTTAAAAATATTTTCTTAAATAGGATTTTTTTTCAATCAAACGATTATATTATATTAAATTTTACCATGTGTCAGAGAAAAATGTATCCTAATAATATAAAAGTATCAACAATAATTATGTTGACAAAAAATTATTGGTACTTTTCTATTTATATTGGGTTTGTTTTTTCGTTTTATTTGATTATGTTAATCTTTACCATGTTTTTATTTTTTCATGAATCGATAATTGTTTTATATATATGATAAGATCAAATTCTTAATTATGCTACACAATATTTTTAACGAGACTTCGATATGTGTCAAAAATAAAATTTTAATTTATAGAATTTTTATACGTGAGAATAAAATTAATTATACTACAGAATTTCGAAAACATTTGACTTCGTAATTTAATAAATATACTATAAACTACTATTTTAAAAAATATATTAAATAGTAAAAAATATTATGATTGGTTCAAAATAACATAGTTTGATAAAATAATAAGATAATATATTTTGTATAATAATAGTTTTATAAAATAAAAATTATCTTTATTGTTTTAGGAAAATCTAGTAGACAATTGTCATTTGTTAAATCATATTATATGTGAAAACTACGAATTCAAACATATAAGATATCTACAAGCACTCTAAATTTTATATGTAATATTGTTAAATACATGCATGACCACGATATAGATAGACAAATCCAACTATGGTTATACCTAAGAACTAAAAGTAATTTGATACACACATTCTATTGTTTTGAGTATATAACAACAAAGCAGATAACATATTTTTTTTATAACTGTGGGAAACTTAAAGACTTTTTAAGCCTAAATACTAATACGTTATTTCTATTACATAAATGTTATTTCTTATGCATAAATATATACGTGAAATTGATCAAAACAACCTAATTGACTGTTTTGTGCTAGTGTTATATATGTGTCACCACATGAGTTTCAAATCCATAAAATGCTATATATGGATTTAATTAATATTTGATTAACAAAATGAAAACCATTCATGACCGCCAGATACTGTACATACTATATATTGTTGATTTATTGTTTAATATACAAAATACTATTCCTATCAAGTAATAGAAAGTAGACTCCCAAATTTTACCTTAACATTTTATACAAATCCATGTACGGCGAACACAAATGTAAAGTAAACTATAAACTATTGTATTTAAAAATTGAGATATGTTAAACAATAATTATTCGGACATGTGTCAAATTCAGTCAAATATTCGGACATAAATATAAATTATACTCAAATATCTAGTCAACTTTAAACATAAAACTATAGTATTCAAATATGAAGCAATCACCAGTCAACTTTAAACATAAAACTATAGTATATTCAAATATGAAGCAATCACAAATGGTTCCAGTGAGATATTATTACAACATACAAGTACGTAGATGGGTTTTGCTCCGTTTGGACAACCGGCCAACCGGGGGGCCAACATTTAACAACGTTAACCCTCTCAGCCTCTCTCTAGTCTGACCTCTATTCTTCCTCGATTTTCGACACGTTTTAGCTCTTTCACTTATGTTTTTTTTTTTTTTTTTTTTGGTAATTTTTGTTTTTTTAAGATTTATTTAAACGAACACAATTTACACTATTTTATATTTTGATACTTACCATTACAGTTAATTTTTTGTTGTTAAAGTTATAGTTACTACAAATTCATTTTTGTATAACTTCAAATATATGAATCTGAGAATTCACATGTAATAATGAAAAACAAAGAATATTAAAAAATTTAAAGGCACCATGATATTTTTGACGTTGTTTTTGTTTTTTTTTTTTAATTTCTGGTCAACTTAATTTATATTTTATTTTTAAAAATTATATATAATCAAAATTTTCATTTTACTGTCGTTTTATAATTAAAAATTTATTTTATATTTTAAATTTTTTAATGCATATTTAATAAATTGTATCTTTATTTTAGTTTTTAATTACTTATATAATGTGTAATCGCACTTTACTACTGAGTAATGTGTAGAATTCATGAGACTTACGTTGCAAAAACATTAATCTTGTCTAAGCTTATTTTCCACCAATTGAATTTAAATTCACAATTTTCATGTTTCATGACACAACTAACACAACTCACCTGCTTCTTACAACACATTATGATTTTTTTTTTCACACTTATGATTTATGTTTGAACTTATTTGGCTGTAACAAAATATTATTCATCTGATCTGTTAACAGTCTCCAAACCAGCCATAAAACAAAACTCAAGTTGAAGCCAACTTAACCTAAAATCTGAAGTTATACAAATTATTATTTGTAAATTAAATGAGAAACTTAAGTTATATAAATATATATAGCTAAATTTGATGAAAAGTTGTAAAAGAATAACTCTTATATTTGGCTGAACAAAATATCGAAGATAATAAACAGAAAATATTAAAGACCTCTCAGTGAAAAGACTCAAAACTCAAATTATTTGTAATAACAGAATGAACTAAATTTTTAAAAGAACTAAATTGCTCCTCAAAAAAAAAGAATTAAAAAAGAGAAGCTCTTTGCGGAAAATTCACTAGGACGTGGCGGGCAACAATAGGATGACGTGTGAGCTGAGGTGAAAAAGATAGCATCCGATGATTTTTATGGGTCCCCTACATTACAAAACAAATTTAAAATATATAGAGATTTTTTTTTTTAAAGGAAGCGCGTGTGTTGCGCAGGCCACGTGTCTGTTAAAGCTGGATAGCAGTTGCCAGGTTTTTGAAGTTGACAGTAGGCAAATACATTGTGCCACGTGAAAGGTTTCTCTTTCAATCAGTACATAACCATTTTATTATTTAATGTTTCGAAACTATTTCCCCTACATTCGTCGAGCTCTATACCAACCATCACTTTCAAATCTTATACTAACAAACAAACACGGAAAATTCATTAGAAAATCTCAAGTTTCCAACTTTCGTTGACTGTTATTGTTAGTTTAAAAAATAGAATTTAATTTATACTTTTTTTTTTTTGTAGTGATACCAACGATTATAATCAAATGTTGGTAAACCATACCATCGATGGATAGGAAAAAAAGTAACTGAAACATGGTTAGTTACTTTAGTAGGTGCTTGGAGTGCTTTCGGTAAGGAAGCATTAATATTGTTCTAGCAAGCTACTTTGAATAATTATTCCATCTCTTGTTTTGTAACTTTGAAATGAAACCTTACCAATTTATCGTTGGAACTTCCACATCACCCATTACTAATTGGACAGATAAATACAGAGCATTTTTCTTTATAATGATTAATACCCGATCTGATAAATGTTTAGTTTGATGTTGAGATACTTGTAAACTCATCATGTTGGAGAGCTTTAACAAAAAAAAAGAAGTTAATTCAAATTAAATTTGAGCTGCACAATAGGAAGGTACTCGTTCAAATTCACGTTCTACATACAAAGCGCAGTGCGCGAGTTGAACTTGGAAAAGTCATATTCAAGTTAAGAAGATTTACATTCTAAAAGCTTAATATTCTGTTTCAAACACGTAAATTGCTTGGAAGAAAGTTTGGCAAACTAATAACGTGTGACATGTCCGTCACTCATAAATAAGGTTTTTGGTCTAAAGTCTATTTTGAGGCCTAAGGAGACGCGTGTCGGACGCAAACCCCACGTTGCGGTTTAAGGTCGTTGGGTTCTTCTCTTTCGCAGTTACCGAAGGTGAAGCTTCGTTAGTTACGTGGCAGAATTTATGTCCAACACGTGTTTTGAGAGGGGAAGGTTTTTTCCTTGAATCTGCATGACCGGCAAATTGCGTAGTGTTGGGAATTTTGATGTTACGTAGTCGACAGGTGTCACGACACCAACCTTTTATACCATTTCAACTTTTCCTTTTAACTTTTCTTTTGGCTCCATTTACAAATTACAGTATTATACCTGGGGTGGGCACGGAGCGGATATCCGGGATTTTGAAGGTATCCGTGATCCGCTCCGCTCCGTCCGGATATTTAGTTTTGTGATCCGTATCCGCTCCATTGCTAACCGGATATCCGATCATCGGATATCCGTGAAATTCGAATATTTTACCGGATATCCGATCCGCTCCGTAAATATTTAAAAAAAAAAAAATTAATTTTTTTTCAGAAAAATAAAATTTTAACACAAAAAATTACAATTTTAAAATAAAAAATTTATTTACTTTAGATTTTTAAAAATTTTTAGTGTTTAAATAGTCAATTTTATGAATATAAATTTATAAAACATATATATATATATATATATATATATATAATAATTATCCAATTTATATATATAACTCTTTACATACATAGACATATATATGTATAATATATAGATATATATGTATAACGGATCGGAGCGGATATCCGGCTTTAAAAAATTTAGTATTTGTGATTTGCTTCGTTTTTAACGGATACTGATTTTTAGTATTTGCTTTGATTCGAAGAGTTACGGTTATCCGGATTTTTCGAATCGAATCGAAGCGATTAACGGATCGAAGCAAATATAACGGATAATTTGTCCAGACCTATTATACCATACCCATTTGGACAAGACATTATGTCCTATCGCTTTGTATATATAGATCCTTGAACCTTTAGTTTTACTTTAACAAACAAAAACCGTCCGTTTTTCTGTTTAAATTGGAAAACACATGAAACCCACAAAATCTAATCTTTTAAGTAACAAAAAAGCTAATCTTACGATCTAAGCAAATTAGTTGTAGAACACATTTTTTAGTTTGATGTAGTCGAATTTTAGGTTTTTTCTCTAACAGATACCATTTTGTCATCATCTGTGATATATATAATACCGAGTTTGAATCATATTTGTGGCATGATGACTGTGAGTAATACTAGTACAAACTAATATTATATACTACAAACATTTGTTAATAGACTCTTTCTTAGGGTGATATTTATTAATCATAATTTTCATTGATATCATCTAAAAAATATAGTATCGAATATCCAGTTTTGGTTCATATTTTAAAAAGGTTATGCACTGGTTTGGCTCAACCGATACACACTTGAGTAGAAAAAAAACCAAAGAACAACCGATATAAACAAACTCGTTGAGTATTTCTTCAAACCTCGTACAGTTCAAAAATGGTACGGTTAATTTTATATATCTCTTTCCGAAGCAAGCAATATAGCATGTGAAATTTGACCGTTGAGTTTGGTGGGGTTGCTCATCTGATCTAATACGCAAAAATATTATAATTTAGGTCCATTAGTTTAATCAAAGATATGAACTGTCCTGATCAATCAAACGTTTAAAGATACTATCTTTCCAGACCACCACGTATTTCTTAAACCCGACATTTTGCAAAACTATTTTAAAAACTTAACTGACGACTGTCGCCGGGAAAAAAAGAGTGATTAAAGGGAGTCCATTTCAGTAAGAGGCACTTATTTGTGTTGTTTAACGGAAAAAGGCACTTCTTGTGTCAAAGACACTTATGTTAATTTCCCCCTTCAATGTTTCCGAAAATAACCCTGGTTTTATCAGTTAAAATTTTATTAACCATGTGAGGTAAAAACTTAATTATTCACCGACGACGATCTTCACGTCGTCTTTGTCGCCGGAAATTTTTAAATCCTGTTTCCAATTTTTTACAATCGACGGGTTTGGTCTCTTAGCTGAACAACTGGAACTCCACATTTCCCCTTCTGATGAATTCTTCGGCGGGTTTGGTCTCTTTGGTCGATTTTGGTGTCTTATCCTTTCTGATGAATTCTTCGGCGGGTTTAGAACCCAAAGGCGGATTTTTTTATTTTCCAATTCCTCCTTCCTGTTTTCCTAATCAACCTATTCCCTTTCCCGTTTCCCAGTTTATTACCTATGGAATTATCAAAAAAATCGACGAGAAGCACGCTATTGAGTTCTGAACCTCAATTGTGGCTCGTGGGGTTCAAAGTGACTTGCTTAATGTTAGAGGATCTGTAAGGAACTCGAATTTACATACTTCTACGGTCCCTTTCTTTGGGCATTTTTGAGTGGATGTGTGTTTTTCCGTTGAAACCCACTATAAACGGAATTGGGTATCTTCTATTGAAATCTCTTGTTTGACATCGTGAAATCTTGATTTTAATTAAGAAATTGCTGTTTTTTTTTTTGCAGCGGGTGTGCTATGTGAAGATCTGATATTGTTTTAGCGGATGATGAATTTGATAGGAATGAGAAGCTGAAGCAAGATGTCTTCTTTGGCGACTCGCAGAAGGAAAACAGCAGCGGATTTGTAGATGGTTTGGTAGCCTCCGATTCAGACGATAGCTGTGGTGAACCCCCTGCCGGAGCTTGCGATGTATGACCAGTTGGGTATAATCAAGAGTTTTGTTTATGGATATGCTAGTTGTTTTGTTTGTAATAGAAAACTGGTTCCATTGTAATTGTGTGAAGTGGATATACGAATATGGATATTGTAATTATGATTTCTTAGAAGACTTGGTATACGATATGGAAATGTTAAATTTTGTGCATATGGACTTGTAATTGTCCAGAATGGATGCTAAAATGTGGATATGTTGGTTGTTTTGAAAAGTGATATTAAACGGGTTCCATCGTAATAGTTAGAAGTGGATATACGAATCTGGATATGTAAATTATATCTTTTCTGGCGTTGTTTCCAAAGTTTGTGGTATACAGACATGGATATAACTTACACCAGCGAACTTGTTATTGTTAAAAGTGGATACTAAATTGTGGATATGTTAGTTGTTTTGTTAAGTAATAGAAAACGTGGACGAAGTCTTGATATGCAGATATAGATTTGTAATTGTTAAGAATGGATACTTAATTATGGATATGCTAGTTGTTTTGATAGTAATAGAAAACGTGTTCCATCGTAATTGTTTGATGTGGATATACGAATATGGATATGGTAATTATGATTTCTACGAAGACTTGGTACATGATATGGAAAATGTTAAATGTTGTGGATATAGACTTATAAAATGTTCATAATGGATACTAAATTGTGGATATGTAATATAAAACGGGGTTCATCGTAATTGTTAGAAAGTGGATATACGAATATGGATATGGTAATTATAGAATGTTTCAGAAGTTTTGGTATACATATATGGATATGTTAAAAGTTGGATGGGGTTTGAATTTTTGTGTATATGGATTTGTATTGTTAAGAATGGATACAAAATATGGATATGTTAGTTGTTTAGGTAAAATAATATAAAACGGTTTCCATCGTAGTTGTTTTTAATGGATATTGGAATATGGATATGATGAAATTTTGTTTGTTTTAAATTGAAGGCCAAGCATCTCCACATCGTAATGAATACTTTTATAAAGGTTTATAAAGGTGAAGAATTTTATAAAGGTTTATAAAGGTCAATCTCCACATCATAATGAAGACCTTTATAAGACCTTTGTAATGAAGGTCTTTATAACAGAGTGATCAATCATGTTGTGGATAAGCTATGAAGGCAAAGGAGTCATGAAGTGTGTAAGCAAGCAACTGACGCTTGTGCAGATATTAACGGTATCCATACCAGGTGGATATATTGATTCTTATTTGGAGTACGACATTGCTATCCTTTTTTGGCGACCATATAGGTATGAATATGAAATTAGTTATTTGTAGTGAAGATTTTTTTAAAGGTTTGTAAAGATCCATCTCCACATCATAATGAACATAAATTCTTTAATAATACCGATTAACTTATCCATTTTTAACATCCACATTTGGTTATGTGGATGGAACCCTAGTTTACATTAGCCTATGAACTACATATCGTGAAAAGGATATGTTGTAGTGGATATGGAAAATGGATATGTTAACTGTTTCTTGGATTGTGATAGTAGTATCCATGTGTTGGCGTCCATATGTAAAACGATATCCAAACGGGGTCCATCGTAATTGTTAGGAAGTGGATATACGAATATGAATATGTTAATTATAGAATGTTTCAGAAGTTTTGGTATACATATATGGATATGTTAAAAGTCGGATGGGGTTTGAATTTTTGTGTATATGGATTTGTATTTGTTAAGAATGGATACAAAGTATGGATATGTTAGTTGTTTAGGTAAAATAATATAAAACGGTTTCCATCGTAATTGTTTTTAATGGATATTGGAATATGGATCTGATGAAAATTTGTTTGTTTAAATTGAAGGCCAAGCATCTCCACATCATAATGAATACTTTTATGAAGGTTTATAGAGGTGAAGAAGGTCTTTATAATGAAGACCTTTATAAGACCTTTGTAATGAAGGTCTTTATAACAGAGTGATCAATCATGTTGAGAATAAGCTATGAAGGCAAAGGAGTCATGAAGTGTGTAAGCAAGCAACTGACGCTTGTGCAGATATTAACGGTATCCATACGAGGTGGATATATTGATTCTTATTTGGAGTACGACATTGCTTTCTTTTTTTGGCGACCATATAAGTATGAATATGAAATTAGTTATTTGTAGTGAATAATTTTTTAAAGGTTTATAAAGATCCATCTCCACATCATAATGAACATAAATTCTTTAATAATACCGATTAACTTATCCATTTTTAACATCCTTGGTTCTGTGGATGGAACCCTAGTTTACATTATCCTATAAACTACATATAGTGAAAAGGATATGTTGTAGTGGATATGGAAAATGGATATGTTAATTGTTTCTTGGATTGTGATTGTAGTATCCATGTGTTGGCGTCCATATGTAAAACGATATCCAAATGAAGTATTGTACGTTAAAAATTTTTTGGAGTGTGATATTAGTATCCATTTGTTGGCGTCTATATGGAGTGGATATTAACGATTTCCATAAGAACTGATGTCATTACTTGGAGTGCGACATTGCTATCCATTTGTAAGCGTCCATATAGATATGAACGAACAACATATCGTTAATACACCCAGCAAAAAAGTGAACATATCCATATTGTATTTCCATTCCCACCTGTGACGATGTACATATTGTTAGATAACTAAGCAACGGTACTCATTTTTTTGTACGCCACCAAAATGGTTACTAAAAACATCGCACTCCAAAATTAACAATTACCATATCCATTTTCCTGAAAACCAAAAAGGTTGACAACCGACTTTCGAGTGTTATCAATTACCATACTCAGAGTTATATCAGTCAAGTTTGTTGTGTGTATCTCTGCAGATCTAAAACTTCTGTACTTCGAGTGTTTCGTCCCTTTTACCAATTATGCATCCATGTCAGCATTCTCTCATTTCTTCCTTTGACATGAGCTTGACCAAATCAGCTTGTTTCTATTGTCCGAAATTAAACACAAAATTAACAAAGTCTCACACAAGCAACATGATTTGTAATATGAATAACGCACTACAACACAATCTCACACAAGCTGCTTCCGTAAGCTCATTTCACATAAAATATTCACCTCATTTCACAGAAAATATAACCGAACCAAGATAGAAAAATGAAAACGTCCAAATAGACAACCACGTATGGACACACTACTATGGATAACAAAATGGATACATCCAAATGGACCTATCTGTATGGACATAATACTGTGAGGAACAATCATTCTTAACCTCATCTCAATGTAAAAGCAAAATGTAAACCTAATTTCGATAGATATAGTTTTAGTGAACCAAAATGGTATCAAAATAAACAACCTCGTATGGACAAAAGTGTATAAATGAACCAAGATAACAACAATGGATACATCCAAATGGACCACCTCATATGGACAAACTACCGTGGTGACGAATATTAAGTGTAGAAAGTTAGGCAAATACCGATTGTTAAGCATTCAAGTAGCTTCTGAAAAAAAACTGAAAAAGCAGCAAAAAAAAGCTCCATGAGTCCATTGCTAATTTTTGATGAAGAACAAATGATACCTTAAAGCATGTGTTTGATGATCGAGGACCCACTCTCCACATGTATCTTCACTTGCCATTTATGTAGAATATGAAAAAGCTGTAGAATTGAATACGAAAGATTCCACGAGTCCATTATTTCTTTGTGATGTATAAAAGATAATACCTTATGTGTTTGATGGTCGGGGACTTACTCTCCACTTGTGATTTTTAATAATTGAAAACTACAGTGTAATGTGAGTGTTTGGGAAACTCAATTCAAAGAGAGACAACGAGAGTTCAGAAACTTCTAAAACAGAGGCAACAGTTGCTCATCCTAAACAGAAGCTATACACGTGGATACTAAACTTCAGGACAATTCTGTGCAATAATTCTATGACTGCCGATTTAAGTAGGACAATCGAAAGCCAAACAATCCAATATGAATCTCTGAATGTGTGAGCTCGACATATCTTCAGTAAACATATCTTGACTAAACAGTGTATTCGTTTATCAAAACAAATCTGATGTCTAATCTTAATTTAAAATCTACCCCCATCAAAATCCCACAGTGAAAATGGCAGAACATGACCATATGGATATCAAGATTTTAGCAGAGACCCAATTCACAACAAATGATTTTGTACCTTTTTGGCCTTCCACGGGAACGGTGTTTGAATTAAGGTGAGAAGTGGAGGGATCCATGGCCTTCGACGGTAACGGTATTTGGTACCTTCTCCAAAGTTGCAGTAAGGTTTGTTTAACGAGAAACTGATTTGCTACTGCCTCTAGTCGTGAGTATTGCAGATGGTGGGGGAAAATTAGGGTTTTTAATCATCACTAAACTCACAAAAGAGTGATGGAGGGGAGAATTTATTGCGGAAGATTGATGAAGAGCGTGTGAGGACTGGAGAAACCTAGATTTTCTGATGTATGTGGTCGCCGGAAAAATTGTGTTGTATCGGAGGAGATATAGAGCAGTTGTCAGCGTAAAATTGAAGAAGTAAAAAAGAACTGAGAATAGAGTTTGTTCAGAAAGGGGTATAATTGTCATTCCATCTGATGGAAGTGCACCACAAGTTGTAAGTGTGTTTTTGTGTTAATTGAAAGTGGAAAAGTGCCTCCCAGTGTAAATTTCTCATTAAAGGGACAGAACCAAAACCGAAAATTCAATTTCCCCACCAGAAAGCTTAATTAATTGTTCATGCTTTCCGTCACGACACAAATGACACTTATCGATTGATAATATAAACAAATCAAAACATTCTCATTTTATACGCTTAATTAAGAACAAAAAAACAAATGTGCGTTTTGATAGGCATTTCGGTAGTGATGTTGGTCTATTAAGATGATGAGAGTTAAAAAACGTAAGAATTGTTAAGAATTTTTAGAAGAATCAAGAAGGTACATGTTAAAAAAGAAGGAATTCAGGTGCACAAGGATGTTTTTTTTCTAACTAAACTCGATATTAATATATATTAAAACTAATATCTATGATACTATTTTGTAGAACATTTTTCAGATCGTTTCAATTTAGTTTGTACTGCTTGTCGATACATAATTCATTAATGTAGATATTTCAGACAAATCTTTCTAAAACGAATGAGTTTCGAAAATCGAAATCACGAGTTTGAGTGTTATGTTGGGAAGAAGACTAACTTTACCTATTAGATTCACGGCCGTGTTTAGCTTTCAAGAGGACTACAATGAAATCCGATAATGTAGCCCTTTACTTACTAGGAAAAAATATGCCTTATCAAACAATTGTGTATAATTAAATGTGAACTTTTTATAGAATATTTTCAATGGTGGAAAAAATTAGATATATATTTTTTTTGGTTCGGAGACAAACTATATGGTTTACTATATAAAAATAAAATAACAAACATTTGATATCAAAATAATATCTATCAATTTTCAATGAGTCTCACATTCTCTCGACCTCCAAATTATTTAAGCGGATAAAATATAAAAGATTGGGCCTCAAAAGCTTTGATATATAATATGGGCCCAAAACTAAAGCAACCGCCTCTTGTTGTTTTTCTTGGCTATAAATAGTGGATGCTAACCTATTTATATGCCAAGTTTCCAAATCATTTTCCTCTCCTTTCTTTCTCCTCTCCTCTCTTCTTCCTCCGGCGAAAAAAGGTTCAGATCACCGCCGACGAAACGATTTCGAGATGTTCGCTTTGAGCTCGACTTTCGAGGACTGCATGAACTACGTCACCGAAGACGTTATCAGCGAGGTTCGTTACGATCTCGTCGACAGTGGGAAACTCGAGGAGACTGCTCTTCGCGAGCTCCAAGCGGTTAAGTTGAAACACTCCATTGTTTTGCTCTTCGTTTAGGTCATCTTCAATTTCTGATGGATCTGGATGAGAATTTCGAATTCGTTTTTGTCCACCGATCTCGATTCGTTAGATTTTGTTCAGCTGTTAGTTAGGGATTAAGGAGGATTTTGGGGGTTTTGGTGTAAAAAAAAAACTGATTCAAAAATCAACTCTGTGTATAGACTTGGAAAAGGAAGATGAGACAAGCCGGACTCATAAGCTCCATTGGAGAATGCTCTTATGCTCCGATTCCCACACCTGTGAGTCGTAATTGATTTCACTCGTTAAATTTCACAAATAAACAATCGAATCTGTATATTGTTCTGACGAATCGCAGACGGCTCTTCAGACTCCGAATCCAAATTCTCTATATGGGAATTTTGACATGAATGGTCAATCGAATCCATCGATGGTGATGGTAATGTTCTGTTTTTGGCCATGGCGTATTTCAGAGAGACTTCATGTTTGAGTTATAATTAATGCTGAAAACGTTTTCAGGACGTTCTTGTTTCCCCAAAGAGAGAGCATCAAGGGTTTTATATTCCACAGCAAGATGGAGCTAACGATGGAGATTTTGTCGCAGAGCCAAACAGTTCTTCTAATGGTATTGTATATTCTTTTGAGTAAAATGCTATGTGTATATATTGGTTTCGCTTAAGTAACTTGTGGTTTCTCTCACTTGTAGATGAGAATGATGAGGAGACTTTGAACGAGAATGATGATGAGGAAGAACCTTTCGAAGATGATAAGGACATTCCACATTTGGTCATGTGCCAATTTGATAGTGTATGAATGAAAGACTTGACAAGTTTTTTAACATCGATGGACTTGGACTTATGCTTTTAGGTGGTGCAGGTGAAGCGTTCTAAGAACAAGTGGGATTGCAAATTCAAATCGGGAGTTATGAAGATAAACGACAAAAATATCATTTTCTCCAAGGTCGGACCAAAACTTCTTCACAATGGAGATTTTTTTGTTCAACAAAAATATCACTTGGCTCACGCTTCTTCTTGTTTTTTTTTTGCAGGCCGATGGAGTTTTCAACTTCTAAGAAGATGCAGCATAGAGAGAGAGAGAGAGTGTGGACTTTCTGCAAAAATGGCAACTCTTGAATAGTTACATGGACCCTCCTCCTCTTAACGTCTTGAACATATTTTGGCTTTGTTCCGTTTCTTCTTTGCAAAGGAGTCATTAAATAGATTATTGATCAAAATCAAAAGACATAGTCTTTGTCCAAAACTAAAAAAATATGAAAATGGGTTTTCAACTTAAAATTTGTTTCTTGCCCTTTTTTTGTTAAGTTTCTTCATGTAGAATTCAAGCTCTTTTCCTTCCAATACGTATCTGTTTCAAAATTACACCAAAACAAAGACGAGCTTTAACCTTAGAAGACACTGATTAAAAGGTGTGATGATTTGAAATCCAAAATCTCTGGGTTTTTTTTTATTTTACCCATCAGCTCGGCCAAATTGTCCTGTCCTGGTCTTGATGCCATATGCAAACAATCTTCCACTAGTAAAGTGTTCTTCAAGGTGCGAGTCAAATGCCCTGTCTTGTTGTCGCTTCTCCAGCTTCCTTTGCTTTTTCGGTTACCAACTCTCCTCCTTGCTAAGAATTTAAAACACCAATTCAATCAGAAGCGTTATGTAAAAAAGAAACAGTCAACAATCAGCATTAAATCATCATCAATGACCATGCCTCTCCTTGTTAATTAGT
Source organism: Erythrophleum ivorense (assembly GCA_026724425.1). Lineage (NCBI taxonomy): Eukaryota > Viridiplantae > Streptophyta > Magnoliopsida > Fabales > Fabaceae > Erythrophleum > Erythrophleum ivorense. Next base: position 5,198,983 of record JAIUCV010000071.1, on the reverse strand, counting down.
TGACGCAGCTTTCTTCTTGCGACCAATATCAACTCCATTGCTTGAATGGAGCAGAGAGAGGTTTAAGAATGGCGAAAGAGCACTGTATTAGTGACTCGCTCAGAGAGAACCCCTCTGTACAAGAAAATTACAGTTTTGTCCATACTTTGAATAAGGAAAAGATACAACAACCACACAATAAAAATTGACTATTTTTTAATAATAACAAAATTTATGAATCAGATTCACTAGGATGAGAGATAAGCGAACAAAAATTAGCGGGAGAATCATCATCAGTTGTCTGCCTCTCCGATCATGGCTTTCGCTGTCTCTGTTCAGTCACATTTCTCCATCAAGCCTTCACAACGAAACCAGCTCAAGAACCTTAGTCCTCGTACCTTGTCCTTCTTCACCTCGTGTTTAAAATCCAGGCCTGACTCATCTTACCTCCTTACTTTATTGGCTCCAAATCCGGTTTTAGTCACTAGACACAGACACAAATTCCAGGTGTGGAGCCAAGTTTTCTGGGTTTTGATTGCTTCTGATTTTTGAATCTTTTGTTTGATTTTTGAACATTTTGTTCATGGTTAGGTCCGAGTTGGGACGGGAGGAGAGTTCACCGACGGTGGAGAAGTAGCCGGTTCGCTTGCTTCTGATGAACCGGAGTCATTTTCTTGGTCTTCTGTGATACTCCCGTGCGTAGTGATCCTTCTCCTGTTGTAGATTTTTGTCAATTCCTGAGTTATATGTGTCGTCAACTCTTGAAGAGAGACAATTTGTTAATTGGCTAGATTTACCTTTTGAACTGCACTTGATTTTAATGGTGGACTTGCTCGAATCTTAGGTTTGTATTCCCGGCTTTGGGAGGGCTCTTGTTTGGGTATGATATTGGGGCAACCTCCGGTGCTACTCTCTCACTTCAGGTTTACTTAAAGCTCTCTACTTTTTAATATATGTTACCTAACAGCTCCAAAGCCTAACATCAGATGTTGTTTAACAGTCGCCTGCGCTCAGTGGAACTACATGGTTTAACTTGTCACCTGTTCAGCTAGGACTTGTGGTATGAGATGATTTTTTCTATACTTAAGCCGTAGAGTTTGCAGAAAGTTATAGTCTTTACTGGTTTTAATTGTGTAGGTTAGTGGATCTTTATATGGAGCTCTTCTTGGCTCAACTCTTGTCTATGGCATTGCTGATTTCCTTGGTAAGTCTTGTTTGTTTTTTATTGTATATTGCTTCTTCTTCTTAAAGTGGTTTCAAGTATCTCATTCTGTTTTTTTTTTCTTCAGGAAGAAGGCGGGAGCTTATTATAGCTGCTGTTCTTTATCTCCTTGGGTCTCTGATTACTGGATGTGCCCCTGATCTTAACGTTCTCTTAGTTGGAAGGCTTCTCTATGGCTTGGGTATTGGTTTGGTGAGCTCTGCAAACACCTTGAATCTTTATCATTTCTTTGTCACTTTCGTCTCTGATTGTTTGTTTGGCGTTTGATGTAAACTTGATAGGCAATGCATGGGGCTCCTCTCTATATTGCTGAGACATGCCCATCTCAAATCCGTGGTACTCTAATATCTCTGAAGGAACTCTTCATCGTATTGGGAATTCTGGTAAAATGTCAGTCTCTTCCCTGTATGGTTTATTTGTTTATTCAGTTACTGAGCAATCTCGTGTTTTCGTTCTTGCGCAGTTGGGTTTTTCTGTTGGAAGCTTTCAGATTGATGTTGTTGGAGGGTGGAGATACATGTATGGATTTGGTACTCCTGTTGCTTTGCTGATGGGACTAGGCATGTGGAGTCTCCCTCCATCTCCTCGCTGGTTGCTTCTTAGAGCCGTCCAAGGTAAAGGCGCTTTACAAGAATACAAAGAGAAGGCCATGCTTGCCCTCAGCAAATTACGTGGCAGACCTCCGGGTGATAAACTGTCAGAGAAGCTAGTTGAGGATGCCTTGTTATCTGTGGAAACGGCTTATGAAGATGAGAAATCTGGAGGAAACTTCTTGGAAGTGTTCCAAGGGTCTAATTTAAAAGCTTTGACAATTGGTGGAGGTTTAGTGCTTTTCCAGCAGGTGATTGATTCTTCTCTGTTGTTGTCCTTTTTGGATGAATGTGAGATTTACCTTTTCTTACTATGTATGCATCATCATGACAGATAACTGGACAGCCAAGTGTTCTTTATTATGCTGGTTCGATTCTTCAGGTATGCTTGATTATTACCTAGTGATTTCTAGTGCCTTAGTTGGATATTTCATGAGACTTATTGCTCGCTTATCTATTCAAAGACTGCTGGATTCTCTGCTGCTGCTGATGCAACCCGAGTCTCTGTTATTATTGGTGTTTTCAAGGTGCTCATTTCTTTTCGTTTCTTGATTTGCTGTGTTAATATGTTATCTGAAATTGATAACGCTGTCTGCAGTTACTGATGACATGGGTAGCTGTTGCGAAAGTTGATGATCTCGGCAGACGACCTTTACTGATTGGAGGCGTCAGTGGCATTGTATGAGTAACTCTTTGTGCCTATAGTTTCTGGCAATTTTTAACTCTTTTGCTGAAGATTACAGAGGCTTTTCATTTGAAAAGAAAGCTTTTTTATTTTTTTTGTGTCTTCCAGGCGTTGTCTTTATTTCTACTGTCAGCATACTACAAGTTTCTCGGAGGTTTTCCACTTGTCGCCGTTGGTGCATTGCTTCTCTATGTTGGTTGCTACCAGGTTTGTGCTCTAGCTCTCTAGTAGCTGGTTGGCTTCATAGTTTTGTCTATATTGTTTAAAATAAAGTCTCAGCTTACTTCACTTGATAGTCTTATTTTTCTCAACTGTCTCTTCTTTCGTGTGAGCCAGATCTCATTCGGTCCTATCAGCTGGCTAATGGTGTCAGAGATTTTCCCACTTCGAACAAGAGGGAGAGGGATCAGTCTTGCAGTTCTTACAAACTTTGGCTCCAATGCTATTGTGACCTTTGCGTTTTCACCTTTAAAGGTAACTTTTCTGTACCCGCTGGTCAAAATTCTCTTGGAAGCTAATAGTAACTCCCATGCAAACATGCATTCTCTGCAGGAATATCTTGGAGCAGAGAATCTTTTCCTTCTCTTTGGAGCCATAGCACTGGTATCACTGTTGTTTGTCATTCTAGTAGTTCCAGAGACCAAGGGTCTGAGCTTGGAAGAAATCGAATCAAAAATCTTGAAGTGATCTGAAATGTTGAGTAACATGTTTGTTACTGTTGATTTCTTTGAGATAAAACTTTATGGTTGTAGCTATACTCTTTGTAACATAAATATGTTTGATACTCTTATGAGAAAAAGAAAAATAGCATTCTCTTGCTCATATTTAGCAGATAATTTTGGTTTGACATGGAAACGAAAGATTCCGGAATATAAAGCATTAAGATATTACCAATGTCTCTCTGTGTTCAGATTCAGGTGTCTCGACCAGGCAAAAGCACAAGGAATAGCATTACCTTCTGCTCTTCCAGGTAAGTAAATTACCACTGTGACAACAAAAACTAGCTTTACTATTTGTATGCTTCCACAGTTTTGGAACAACACATCACAAATACTATCATTCACATCAAAAGGCACACAACGCTGTAGAGAAGAAGAAAAAAGTGCTTTCAAAAACAGTCATTTACTTAAAAGACACAAATGATGTAACAGCAAAAAAGATAGCTTTCTTGTAAGTTTAGTCGTAGCCTGTGGTGCTTGCTTCAACGACCTCCAAATAGGACTGTGACATCTTCAAACGAGAAATTAGCTGATGAGGAGGTGGCTGTCATTTGTGTTACTCTCTCATTGCTTATATTGGGCATACCAAATCCAGCTGTATCAAATGATATCTTTGGAATACTGGCATTACCTTCAAGATATTGTATTATCTGTCTCATGCTAGGTCTATTCTCTGGGTTACTCTGTGAACAGAGCAGGCCTAGCTTCAAAAGCATCTTGGCCTCCTCAGCTTTAAAGCCTCCTTCTAGTTTACTGTCAACAGTATGCATAAACGAGTCTCTGCTTCCGCAACTAGCAACCCATTTAAGTAGAATCATCTGCTCAACTGGTTTCTCAGGGTCTACAGGCCTCCTCCCACAAACCACTTCAAGGATGAAAGTTCCAAAAGCATAGACATCGGTTTTAGTAGTGGCCACTCCCATTGCAGTAAGCTCTGGTGCCATGTAGCCAATGGTTCCTACAACACGTGTGGCTTCAAGATTCTGCCCACGATCATGGAATCTTGCAAGCCCAAAATCTCCCAACCTTCCATTTAGGTCAGCATCTAGAAGAATGTTGCTAGCTTTTATATCTCTATGTAGCACAACTTGTTCCCACTCTTCATGCAGATACAGAAGCGCAGAGGCTACTCCCTTTATTATATTTAATCTCTGAGACCAGGTGAGGTCTTTAAGCTTGTCTTTGTTGAACAAGTAGTCATCTAGGCTTCCGTTTGGCATGTAATCATAGACCAAAAGCAATTCACCTTTCCTTCTGCAGTAACCAAGGAGCTGCACCAAGTTCCTGTGCCTTAGCCTTCCCATGCTAGCGATCTCTGCGACATACTGTTTCATTCCTTGTTCTGCATCATGGTAGACTCTCTTGACCGCGACTTGTGTACCAGAGGGAAGTTCTCCTTTATAGACTTTTCCAAAGCCTCCTGCTCCAAGTAGTTGACTCTCCCTGAAACCTTTGGTTGCTCTGTATAGGTTCTTGAAGGAGTACCTTTGGGGACTATATTCCTTTTCCCATTGTTCAAGCACCTCCGCGTACTTCTTTCTCTTGTAAAGATACAAAACTCCTCCCAGAAACAACAGAAAAGCAAGTGACAGCGGTATTGCAGTGCTTAAAATTAAACTTCTTTTAGGGTGTTTAGCCGGAGAGGGTGGTGGCGGAGAGGGTGGTGGCGGAGAGGTTGGTGGCGGAGAGGTTGGTGGTGGAGAGGGTGGTGGTGGAGAGGGTGGTGAATCCAAAATCTGTGAAATGTCGAGGCTTTCTGCTTTTCCACCTTTCTTGAAACTCCATCCAAGGATATATTGGTCACTTTTGGTTGAGCCTGTGGATCCAGAGAAACCTACAAACATGGTCTCTTTGAAAATTTCTGAAAGATTGACGGATCTTGACAAGAGAGGCACTCTAGGTTTGATGGAACTTGACAACTGAGGCGAAACGGGCTTTGGAGTTGGTACTGGAGCTAACGTAACATTTAGTAGTTTCTTTGTCCCATCATAATCTATCCAGATTATAATACTTTTTCCACTAGCAAGTTGCAGGGTTTTGTTATTCCCCTCTGTATCATCAAAGTAAGTAACATTGGCAGAATCGACAGAGACTATACTGTTGATATCAATCCCCACATGATTATCGCTATGGTCAAGTGGTTCAGAGCTCTCATTAGTGTCAAGCTCTATAGCAAGGATATGGTTTTCAGGATTGCCATTATTTGTTGTATTGAAAATCCCCAAATTTGAAGTTGCAGTGCCGCCATACCTGAGGTCTATGGTAGGAGATACCACAAAAGCCATTCCTTGACCGTTGGAAGGTGGGCTCTGCAGTGGAATGATTGCAAAGACAAACTCTGTTGAAAAGGAATATGAAGTGGGGGACGACGCTGTGAAATTCAGAGGGGTTTTGTGGAAAGCATGACCGGTGCTTGTCGCTGTATTATTTGTGAGATGCAATGGACCATCGCTGGTATTTGCCATTCCATCACAATACAGGTCTGCTTTCTTGAAGTCATAATGCAAAAACTGATGATCCCCATCTTGAGCTAACACCACCAAAGACATCATATAGACAATAATTGTCACCCAGAAACCCATTGATCCTATAACTCCAGCCATCTGGAACAACAGTGATCTTCTCTCCCACCTTTGGTTGTGAATTTCAGATTTTTCTGCACTTTTTTCTCGTCAGAGTTTGGTTTTCTAGTCTTTGACAAACTTATCTCAGATAAACCTGAGTTGACTTTTACATGGAGTACGCTATCAAAGAGAAGCTAAGAAAGGTTCTTTACTTTTGAATTGGTTATAGATCACCACTACCTTTATGTGACTATGTCATCATTTAGACATTTTCTTACAGTTGTATTGGTTGTTTTCTTTGGCAAGAAAAGTTATGGATACAATGATCCGTTGCTGCTGATGTCTTATACGCGAGACAGAAGGTTTGTTTTGACCTGAATCATGTATTTACTTAAAAGTAGTTGACTTTGATATTAATTGAGGTTTTAACTAGTCAGGGTCGTATGTTTTCAGTTGGAATATTCTAAGTGAGGCTTGGCTATCATACACACGTCTATTTGAGGTTCGCATATTTGTTATCCGTGGTTTGAACATGTTCTTGGAAAACATATTCTAAATCAAGAAAATGCTAGTTGCATGTTTTTTCTTTTTAATTTCATTGACTTTCTCTGCTTCACACCAACATTCAAAATGATATGATGGCACTATCAATTTACGTGTCTTTCTTAAATGACAATGGAGCTCTGACCTGCTCTGCTTAGAAATTACCTCTTCTCTCGGACACTTTTTGAAAGCATATTTTGACTTTGCACAGAAAGCAGAGATTCTAAACGGAAGAAAACAGAGGAAATGTCTTTTCACTCATTGAAAAATGACAAGATTGACCACAAGGCATGGTTTTGACTTTAGGAAATTCTGGCTGTTTTAACTTATTAAATTGTAATACAATGAACTTTTTTATTTTTGTTTCCTGAAGATGAATGCATGATCTGATATAATGACCAATTGCTAGTAGCTCAGTGGTTAGCCCACAGCTCCTGGCACCTCATAGCTTTCCTATATATATATATATAGACTGCACAGTTAACTTCTGTTCTAAGCAACTCAAAGTCTATGAATCATTTTGTAGCTTGATCAATATATTCTTAGTCTGTTTCCTAGGCCAACATTGTTATGGCTGATTTGAAACTCTGTTTGATGAGTTGTTTATACAGGCAATGAGTTTCAGACCCACTCTCTTGGGTGCGTTGCTGCTCGGAGTAGTAGCGATTGTTTGAGGCTAAGTTTGGTCACCCATTACAGTAATGCAACTTATGTATACAAAAACCGAACATCACAGACTGTACTGATAACTGATAATCACATACATAAGTACAACTTGAAATTATGATTTTTTAATAAATTATAAATGAAACTGAAATATATTTGTTTTTCAGCTTCCATCAACACGAGGGACCCAAATTGTTGGAATACGTAGCCCACATTCTCCAATCTCCCATTTGTGATTGTGGACTTCGAACTCAAAAACTAATTCTCTGGAACTCAATCTTTTATATTAAAACCAAAAAAATAAAACTCAAATCTTTTATCAGATTCGAATATGTACAGATGCTGAATTAAATGTGTAGGTAGGATGTGGGAGTTTCTTGGTCTACACATAACGTTGGTACCATATTGTTTTGTCCTTGATGCGACAAAACGTACACTTCCATAATGTTCCGGTGCCCAGCCTTAACGTCACTTTTATTAACCAGCAAGACGCAAGCCTTAAATCTCAGGGACGCAGGAAAACGCGTATATGTCGTAAGCCAGGAGGAATCCACATTTTCCTATGCACACTATCCTAAGGTTTTCACCAATTTTTTAATGTCTTTAACCTCATGGTTTTCCTCTATATATAGACTGCACAGTTAACTTCTGTTCCAAGCAACTCAAAGTCTATGAACCCTTTGGTAGCTTGATCAATATTTTCCTAGTCTGTTTCCTAGGCCAACATATAACGATGTATTCTGATGATTGAGTTCGCGAGATGAAGAAGCGATGCAGAGTCTTTAAGCAATAAAAAAATCACACAAGAAAAAAGTAAATAACCGAAGCAAAAAAGTAAGGGAAAAAAAAAAAACGCATATGAAAAAACTGATTGTTACCTATTTGATGAAAAAAACTGAGTACATAGCTGATGAAAAAGTTGAGTACATAAGTAGCACAGACTAATTAACTGTCTAAAACTCTTTAACTAAATTAATAATATTATTGAGCAAGCTATAAGAAGATCACGCTTCTTCTTCAGACTCGTTTGGTTAGTTAAACTTGATCCATCCATTGCAAACTGGGGGCATCTTCTTCTTCTCGTGTGATCAATTCCGAAACTAGCTCTTCGGTCCACTCTTCCTCCTCTTCATCCAGCTGTATTGGTCGAGATCTGTCTCCAAGAGGAGCAGAAGAAGCATTCACGTCAGAAGGAGCCGATATTGGTGCTTCTTGTTGATCCTTGACGTCGACGGAAACAGCATCGATCGGGTAATCTCCAAGCCAGTCTCCAAGAGGAGCAGGAGAAACATTCACTTGAGAAGGAGCGGATATTGGTGCTTCTTGTTGATCCGTGACGTTGTTGGAAAAAGCTTGTAATCCCTTTGTCGTGTATTTGTTCATGTAATCTTCAATCCAATCTTCTTCTGCACCCTGTGTCACCTCCTTGGTTTCATCATTCTCTGGTGATCTTTCTGGAACTACCTCGTTCATCGAGGACGCCTCTACCTGACTAATCGCGTTTCCTTCTTCATTGTGCTCTCTGTTCCTTGCTGTTTCCGCAACAGAACAGTTTAAGGAACTCAGAGATCCTGTGTCAGGAATCTCTGGAACATTAACACTGCACGATAGTGGCTGTTGTTGCTCCAAGGAAGAAGCTAGAACAGACTCGCGATCATTATTGATCGGCTGCTTCCCCGAGGAAGAATAAGGCCAATGATTATGATAATAAGTAGAAGCAGAAGCTTTTTGATGATCGTCTTCGTTGTTCCTGGACTTCTTGATCTCGTGAATCTTGCACAGGACTCTTCCTTGAAACTTATCTTCTTCCACAAGCATATACTCTGTCATAGTCCAGCTGCTGTCGCTGCCGGGAACAGTAGCACTAGTGCCGTCTTCTCTCTTCTGCTTCTTGTTGTTGTTGTTGTTGTTGCTGCTTTTAATGAAAGTTAGGGTTTGCTTTTCACCAATGGTTTTCCCTGTCTCCTCGTCCAGGATCTTTTCTTTCGCGTTTGCCTTCCACGTCCCGTTGTCTCCGATGATCTTCCGCTTCGCCTTCTTACCACGACCGATGTTATTCTCAGACTCAGAGACTTGAGTCCTTGTCACGAAGTAGTACCACTCGTACTTCTTGAAAAAAGGATTCATGTTATGCTCAAGCAACCATGGCTCCATGGCGTAAACGTCCATGTCCTGTATAAAGTCAAACTCTTTGCCTTCGTTTATCTTGGGATAAAGAAAATCTTTGATGAGTTGGTTCTCCGTTGGATCGAAGTGGATCCCAAAGTCTACGTCGTAGTATTCTGACATCTTGTCGTTTCTCCTCAGCTTACAAAACCTTGGCGATGGTTTGTGTTTTGTAGGGTTTTCTTCAGCTTACAAAACCTTAACGTAGCTTACAGAAAAGCTTACAAGACCTTGGGGATGATGGTTAAGACTTAAGAAGGAATAGGTTTCTTGGGGACAATGCTCTCGGAGGCTTGGTAATTTATATAGATCTGTGTAACCAACCTAGATTTAAGATATATATATATATAGGTGTATCTTTATTTTAGATAATCGATATCACAGTGAATCTTGTTATTAGCGACAGCAAATCCAGATTAGATCTGCATGATTAAGCAAGATATATTATATGATAATCGGTATTACAGT